>OX639996.1:14537500-15900699 GCA_951828415.1 Anomoia purmunda
CTGTATGAGCTTTACCGCGACATAGACATAGTCCAGCGAATTAAAATACAGCGGCTTCGTTGGCTGGAACATTTCGTGCGAATAGACGAAAATGATCCAGCCCTTAGAGTATTCAACGCGGTACCAGCCGGCGGTGATAAAGGAAGAGGATGGCCTCCTCTGCGTTTGAAAGACCAAGTGAAAAAAGACTTGACTTCGCTTGGTATTTCCAATTGGCGCCGGTTAGCAGGAAGAAGGATTGACTGGCGCAATTTGTTGAACTCGGCCAAAATCGCTTATGCGATTTCAGCGCCAATTTAGTGAATAAGTAAGTTGGCGTAAAATACTCCAAATTTGAGTCTCCTCTTATAGAAAATAATAATATTACTGCAAAACGTCAAAGCTTGATTAATGCTCTACTAACAAGACCAAAAAGTAGTAAATATTTGTGAACAGTTTTTTGATGTGGAAGTCATGAGTATGATCGTAGAGCAAATGAAGTTATATGCATTACAAAATAGTAGGCAAAGTTTCGGAACTTCGTACTTTTGAATAGAGGAAAACAGGGACCGAAAATAATGATTATTTTGATATTTTCAATGAAAAAAATCAAATGCTTCCGAACTTCAGATAATAGTTTTGAGTTTTATTGTTTTGTTCAGAAATAAAACTCATTTCTTGAGCGTTATTTTATTTCTCGGAACAAAACAATAAAACTCAAAAAATAATGATTATTTTTGATAAAAAAAAAATAAATTACAAAACAATAATTATTTTTTATCAAAAAAATAACAACTCACAAAATAATCATTATTTCAGATCGAAAACATAACAATCAAAAATGAATTTTTATTTTTGATCAAAAAAGTAAAACACGATATTTAATTATATTTTTCTGAACAAATTTATAAAACTCTGTAGTTTATTATTATCAGTAATCGTAAAATTTAAAATCTTAAAATAACGATTATATATCAATTTTTTTGATAAAACTCATAATGATTACGGTCCCTGGAGGAAAACATTCTTCGGCATTATTCTTCTAATTGGCTAACATAAGTAGCTTGCCAAGACAATGTGTGTTGTGCTGGTCCTTGGACGATGACAACGACAGTGGCATTAGTATAGCTACAAAAGCAATGCCAAGAAATAGAATTCTGGAAATCAAAAGATTTCTACATTTTTGTGACAATAGCCGCGAGTCAGAGACTTCGGACAGACTGTTCAAGGTTCAAGACCCTCTTGCAGACATTCTTGTGAAAAAATGTATGCAGTGGGATATATTTCATGTTGATCTCTCTGGAGACGAACCGATGGTGAAATATTTTGTCCGGCATCCATTGAAACATTTCATTCCAGGCAAACGAATACGCACGTAAGACTCAAGCTGGTGGCAAAATTTGTGAGCCGTTGGGAAGAAGAGTGGTAAAGCTTTTACTTAATAAACTCGATACTGATCCCAAAGACCATATTGTCTATTTGGATTCACTAGCTCTATTACGAGACTCACGAGAATCAGAATACCGTGCAATAGGAACTGTGTGTGAAGGAAAAACAAAAAAAAAAAATGTATTCTGATTTCCATAAAGTATATGGAAAGAAAAAGATCGTGCGAAGTTTGATTGCAGGTGTGACATAGTGAACTAGTTTCAATTCCTTCATTCCACTGAAAACCGGAAAGTGGATGTAAATATCCCCCATGTATTTCAAAGTTTGCTTTTTGTGGCAAGAAGTTGTGTAAAGTTCGGATTGATAAGTGGCGAAAATACTTCTTAGATCGAGAAGAAAGAATAACCAGTTTGGTCGGGTTGATTACAGGACACAATCCATGTGAAAAAGGCATAGTCACCATAGCCATTATCAATAGCACGGTGTGCACATCTTACTTGGAGCATGAGGATGGCACAAAATATTTCTTCTGTACATGTTCTGCATTTGCTTGACTGGAATGGAGCATATTTAGGTCAGATATTTTGAGAAAGGAAAACGTTCGTTCTCTACTACTGGACAAGCTTCTCAGATTCACAAGATTCTGGAAGATTTGTCGAGGAGAAATGAAGTCTCATATCCACTGTATTCTTTATCCTTTTACTCTATCCCTCAGTCCCATCATCTTTTTTTAGCTGCAATGGGAAACTTTGCCTGAGAGACCTTGGAAATCTGATTTCAGCCTTTCAGCTTACCTCAATTCCATTCCAAATGTTTTACTGATAATGCAAATCAAATCATATTATGAGTATTTTTTCTGAAATTTATTTTAGTAATCAGTAAAAAACTTTTTTTAATGCAGTTGGTTTAAGTAATCAGTAAAAGTTTAATAGTACTGTACTCAGCTTCCCAGAGATGAGATCATTAAGGTTACTAAATTTGGGAAAAGATTCAAAATTGAAGCAGGGGAACAAAGCTTCATGGAGTACATCCTCTCTGGAGGGACATCTCCGAGCTAGCACCCTGCGCAGGTATGCGGATGGATTAAAGACTCTGGAGGTTATAGGGGCCGGGGTCTTCGGTCCCAGAATACGCATGTTTGTGCCAATGGGTAAAATGCCAAGCATCTTCAAAGCGGCGGTGTACGTCTTCCTCCTGTGAATAGGTTAAACTAAATAGGAACTATCGCAATGAGCGGATGGTCATTTAAAGGGAAGCAACACTCAAGGCTCTATTATCATATGAGATAAGATCTTCACAATCACATCCAGCTGCTCTGGGTTCCGAGCCACAAAGGCATTGAGGGAACAAGGAGGCCGATTGATTAGCTAGAGGTGCGGCGGAAAAAACACCCACAGGAGCCGAGCCCTTCCAGCCGATAGCTCGACATACCATAAGGGAGGTGCTCTGGATGGACGAAAACACTTTAAAGAAAAGACACTGGCACCAGATGACAGGGTTACGCCAGACGAAATGTCTTTTAGGAGGGTATAATAGTAAGCAATCTAAACAGTTTATCAACCTCTCAAAAAACCACTTGAGGATAGTTACAGGTTTTCTTACAGGTCATTACAAACTGCGAAGCCATCTGCACAGACTCGGAATATGATCGAACGAGTTGTATCGCCCCGGAGACTCCGATTCACCTGCTCTTCGAGTGTGAAGCCGCCTCTAGAAGAGGGCAGCGGTATCTGGGTTCGTACATCCTTGATCAGGACCTCATACGCTCACTACCACCAACCATTATCAGCGTTGGGGCTAAACGAGGTATTATAAATAATGGAAGGCACAATGGATCGCAAGTTCGAAGTGCAAACCTCAACACCAATATCTCTCTATCTACTAGTACTGTAAATTGCATTAGCAGTAAAAAATTATATTTACTGCATTTTTACTGGCATCGCGGAGTGATATGATATATGTACATAATATAAGCAATTGCTTTATATGCTATTTTCCTTTTAGCTTCCCTTTTCCGCCCATATGGAACCTGTTAGATTTATACTGATAATTTTCAATTGCACAATAGAATAATACGTGACCATCCGAGTGCTGAATTTAATCCTATTGTCCTTTTTTTGGTTCATTGTGCCGGCTACTCCATAGAAAAAGCAAATATAGTAAACAACTTTTTTGTTAGTGTAAATATGCCACACTTCGCTTATTGCCAATCAATTGCTATTTTTAATTATCTATCGTGTCGTTATTATCGCAAGCCAGCTGTATATAAACCAATCATAAAAATAAAATCCGTGTTTGATTTGATTTCCTCTTTTACGATTTTTATTAATTTACTTAAGCTTCTTCTAATAGGATTAAAAGTTTTTTTCGGATAACTTGAGAAGAATTTTGGTTATATTTTGTGTAATATTGTGTTTTAGTCCTACTTTTATGCTACTTAGAGTGTTAACTTGAGAAAAAAATGCATGGATTTTTGCTAATCTATTTACGTTATGAATTTACATGTATTGCTTTTATTTTATTTTCAATTTCCGAAAAATAAGTATCTTAAATTAAAAAAATCACTTTGTTGTTTAACACGTTTGTGGAAAGGAAGCTAACTGTTAGGAGGATAGAGGGTAAAGAACAAATAATCATTAATGAAATTTATTACGTTTTGCGGTATAACTTCAAAACAACCACAGAGGCAATTTATACAAAATGTGCCAAATATGGGAGTTTTTATTAGCATCGTTCTTGTCTCTAACTTAAAATCAAATTATATAATCTTAAATAATAAATAAACGCAGATTGTTTTGGTAAAATTAAACATACTTATTTTCGAAATCCCCACATTGCTTGAGTCTGTTTAAAAACTAAACCAACCAGTAAATATTATCGTCAATCCGAATCCCATTATACATCTGAGAGAAGTAAAGAGCGACATCACTTATATCATATAGCTCGATTTACAGTTTTACCCCGACTCCAAATGGCTAATGATTTTTATGAGAAGTTTTTTCATGGCAGAAATTCACTCGGAGGTTTGTCATTACCTGTCGTCATGGACTGCTAATAGAAAACGATTTTCTCTTGTTTTTGATGTTACTTACTCCGTCCCAGATTTGAATCCAAAATACAGAGCAAGTATATTAATTGTGTAACATTTGAATAATAGGCAAGATAATCCAAAGCTCAGAAAAATAACTATTTTATGACTATTATTTATTAAACTAATTAAAATTTTCGTAAGAACAATAATCCCTTTAATCAGGAACAGTAACAGTTATAAGTTTTACAAAAAATTTGTTTGATTTTTAATTTCTCGATAAAAAAATAACCGCTTTTTTTTTGGTATTACCTTTTTCGGTCAAGTTTGACCGTTATTTTTTAATTTTGATTTTTTCGATCAAAAATCATCGTTATTCATATTTTGTCGATATTTAATGATTTACATTTTTCGATCAAAAATAATGGTTATGCTTTCGTTTTCAATTATTCAATTATTTTTGACCGATAAAATAAAAACCCCAAATGGACGATTTTTAATGATTGAAAACGAGAAATCTTCTAAATAAATAAGAATAATAAGGCATAAGAATTGAATCGATATATGCGATTTTTTTTTTTTGATTCGAAAAATTCAAAATAACAGTTATTTTCGGTGTCTACTTCTAATAATTATAATAGCATAATTCAATTTTTTTTAAATCATCGATAACTATTTTTTACAGAGTTATACTATTTGTGCTCTCTGGGCATCATTTCGAGATTGGAACTATTATGTGACGATATACCGTCATCTCCTTCAAGTTTGGTTTGGAGACAAACCGGTTTCGGCGTTGTGCGCTTTTTAGTGTAATTTGTCGTTATGTTACGCTACAAACTTGAAAAAAAATTTGCTTTAAATATTTTTTTTCGGAAAACTAAAATACGACACTCTTTTCAAAGTTTAATTTTTCGACAAGTGTATTTTTTAATTTTTTAATCTCAATTCAGACAGAAGACACTTTAAAATGTATTTTGAACAAACGACTGTTAGCCTAAACTTTTTGCTTAAGTGATAAAATTTGTTCTTTAAAAAGGTGTTAAAATTATTTATTCGTTTTTTTTTTTTTTTCAATGTTTTGTAGCTTCTTTATTTTGAACATAACAATGTAAAAGTCTTAAGTGGGTAAAAAAGCTGGAAGACTACCAGCACAATAAAAAAATTATTAATAAATTTACATAAAATTCATGTGTTACATTTGGAAAATATGCGTAAGACCAAAATTTAAAAAAATTGTCAAAAATCAATCGGCATTTTTAGGCAATTCAGACTTTTACAATATTGTGTTAAAATTAAATGAGTTGCAAAAGTGCAAACGCAAATTAGAAGCTAATGATCGAATTAATAATTTTAACTTTATTTAAAAATAAAGTAACACTTAAGCAAAAAATGTTGGCCAACAATACATAAAGTATCTGCTTTCTAATGCGAAAGAATAAAAACATAAAAAATCACTTTTCGAAAAATAAAATTTTGAAAAGAGGTCTTTGCTTTTTAATTTTTTTTTAATTACGAATATTTTGCAATTTGAAATAGTAAACTCGCTCGGTTTTTAGATATGTTAGGTGGGTTTAAAAAGAGAAACAAAATTTTAAAGACGGGAAATTAAGATTTTCACAGCGAAATTAAAATCGAAGAAAAATATTGTAAACAATTTTTTGGACCAGTTGTTTTGGAAGGAAAAGATTCGCGAGTTAACTCAGCTCTTATATTTAAGTTTTTTTCAGAGTTTTTGTTGTTGCATGCAATTTATTATATGTTACCTAGTGTTCATTTTCTAGTCTGCTACAAAAAAAAACAGTCCTACTCCTACACACATGCCCAAATAAAAGTTTAAAATCCCCAGTATTGCTAAACAAAATTACTAACCATTCTCAGAGCATTAAACACATTGGATTAAAATGAAATGGCGTTTGATTTTATCAGCAATTCTACACTGCTATCAAATTAAATAGTTCATATTTCCAATTGAAACAAGTGAAACGATTTTGCTGCTTTATATGTCTCACTTTACGCCTCTTAGCATTTAATCTGTTTTCAAAAATTCCATATAAAGCAAATCACCAGCGTACTTGTAAAACAAACTGACAGAAAACAATGTCAACCTACCGCGAATCGAATGACAAATTCCCGCAAACCTGCGAATGAAATTTGAATGGATAAATCTGATACTTTTCACATTATTGCATTTCCTGTAACTTGATGTGGGTGGAAAAATAGATACATATGAATGTATGTGTGTAGGTACTCGTGCAGACGGAGTGAATTGTGTGTTTAACCTCCTACGTGGCAGAAATCGAACAGTGATCAGAATTTCAACCTACTGGGTAAAAGCGTAACGGAAATGCTGCAGTTGTTGTTTACCAATCGTTTCTGTGAAATTTAAGTTCAGTAAGTTCAGTTCACGTGCCGAAAGATGTATGTATGTATGTATATGTGTAGATGAGTTTACCTTGTTGCGTTAGTTTAGTATAGAGGGCAAAATTGTATATTACATAAAATCGTTGGTCAGATGGCTGTAGGGATAAGCAGGGCGATGCAATAAAAGTCCGAGGGAAAATATTGTTGTTGAAGACAGTTATCAAAGTTCCTTTGATCTCAGCACCTCCTGGACAAGAATCGTGGATTATTTTTATTTCTTCAACCATTTTCAGTTTTAGTTCAGAAAATTGCAATTCAAATTCAGAAAGTTATAATTCTAACTAGTAATAATTTCTTAATGAAACTAATTATATTTCTATATACTCGTATTTTATATTTTTATATATATTATATTGAAAATATATTTTACCACTGAAAAATTATATCATATAAATATTTAAAATTAATTTTTCCACCGATTTATTTGTGTATCAAACAGAAATTATTATGAGCTCAAGAAAACTTTTAATAGGAAAACTAGAAAGAAATTTGTTGAGGAGATGAGGTGATCACCAAAATAGCTATAATTTCTACCATTGTTGCTTTTTCTACTACATATGTTTACTACTATTTTTTGACAGAAAAATTACAATAATACATATACAGTCGAGCTCCTCTTTAAAGAAGTCGTCGGGGCCGGTGAAAAAGTTCGTTATAGAGAGGGCTTCGTTATAGAGAGGCAGGGCCGGATTAAGGGCAGGGCCGACGGGGCCCCCACATTTGGGGGCCCCCACAAAATGAAAGACAAAATAATTCTTTTCATCAGTACAAACGATTTTTTTTTTGCTTTGACATTTTTATTCCATTTTTATTATCATTTTTGTTACTCAGTTGATTTGAATAAAGTTTTATTATATTACTCGACATAGTTTATCTTATTATTTTATTTTAACTTGACATAACGAAAGTTTTGGTTAAAATCGTGTTAGAAATAGGTAGCGCGATATTGGTTAGGTCATATATCGTTCAATTTTCCCTCAACCTCTCAGCGTGAGCAACGCAGTTGAACTATCGACTCATATCGAGGAAATCGAGAGTAAACAAAAGTCAGTTGAAATAACGGGGTTACACTTAAAGGAGAATTTGTCTCACTTGTCTTACTGTATTAATTGCTGTAAAATGAATCTCATTAATGTTATTATTGTCTCGGAACCGTTAGTTGCTGATGTTCATATAGAATTGTTCCGTTCGATTAATTAACATCAGCTAGAAAGATAAATGAGTAATATCACAAGTTAATAACGCATACGCTACATATATCTGCACGTTTTGCTAAAATAATTCATAAAATGTTATTTATTTTTAATTTGTCAAAATCAAACGTGTAAAATTTGCTTTTCAAGAGCTTAAATTTTATTTTTGAATGTCATTTGTAAAAAATAATCTTACTCACCCGCATTGTAGCTGCGTTAGTGACTATATATATATACATTGTTTTCAGTTTTCCTTACGCACGGGTAGGCCCTAGGAAATTCCATAATTTTCATTTATCGAATATAAAACGTCAGGCCCTCCGTAATCGTCCATTTCGCACAGACACGGTCATGACATAACATAAGGATTGTTCAATCTACAAAATTTAACGGCAAACTTCTATAATAAATATTAATAGGGCCTACCCTTGTCTAGAGCAAGCTGAAAACTCCATATAGTCAGGTTCTATGATTATCATATCATTCATGTTGACAGTTTGAATGTGAATTGCTTCGAAATAGTATTTTTAGTCATAAAAAGGTGTTCTTTTTTATAATTGAACTATGCGATCTTTTATATGGCCGGCAGTGAAAATGTGTTTGATTTTGTTTATAGATAGATATAAAAGAGGGGCCCTACACGTATCCCGGCCCTAGTACCCCCACATTCTTAATTCGGCCCTGTAGAGAGGTCATACGAAATTTCATGTCTTTATGTTCAAGGCCTATTTAATGAAACATTGATTCATTTTATTTGTTTTATTTGTTTTTATTTCTTACATTTTAAAAAGAAGACCTTAATAAAAAGTCAAAAAGATTATAAGGATTATTCAGGTATGAAATTGTCGACTGTAGTTTGTTTAGCTGTTTGAGCCTTTTCCTTATCAATAAATGCTTCTAAGGAATTAATTTTATTAAATATAATGTCGGGTACATCGCTCCGTGATTCAACAAATGTTAATAGAGTTTGTAATGCTGCACGCGTTTCGGAGAATGATGGAACTCTAATATATTTTTGTGTATTATAACAACTACTTTTTAGCTCTTCGCTAAATTCGTTGCTATGGAAAATTCCATTTATGTATAACAAAAGAATTCGTTACAGAGAGGAATTCGCTATAGAGAAGTTCGTTATAGAGAGGTCTAAATATATGAATAAATTGTGAAAATCGTAGTGTTTCAAAAAAAATTCGTTAGAGAAAGGTTTTCGTTATAGAGGAGTTCGTTATAGAGGAGTTCGACTGTAGTTACATAAATATATACTTGGTGCCAGCTAGATTAACATAATTAATTTAAAATGGTTTTCTTTCAAAGCAGTTAGCTTCCAACTAGTTTTTAAATTGGTACATATATTTTTTTAGGCTGTCTGTTTAAAACTTTCTAAATATCTGCCAAAAAAAAACTCTTTTCATTCCTTTCATTGTAGTATACTACATTAACACAAAACTTTATACCTTTTCAAATATTTATATGATATGGTTATAATAAAGTAACCTTTTATTTATACAGTTATGCATGTGCATACATTCCCATTCCCTGTGTAATTGATGGTCTAAGCATTACGTTGTAATCCTGCTTAATGTGGCTACCACTTGAGACCACATTCCATTTCTAATCCTTGTAATAAATTGATGTGGCCATTTGAAGTGGCTACACATGCTAACTAAACCTTCCAAACACACACATGCGAACGCACATACTGTTGCCTAAAGTGCCGAAATACAATCCGCTTATAATAAATACATAAATAAACCATTAAGAGTCTAAGTTCGAATGCAACCGAACTTTAAATACCCAGCGCCAGTTTTCATTTGAAATAAACAGAACTCATTGTTTGAATTTGGAAAAGTGGGCTCTATATTTTCTATAACTTCGCAACTATTTGACACAGATGGACAATATTTGGTGCATGGATTGAATATATCAACCCAATTTAATAGGAAATTACTGTTATCGATATCTTTCCAGCTATTTGGCGTACTAGATATATATGATATGATCAAGTCTTTCGCGGATGTTTGATATTTGTGGACTGGGGATTCCCCGAATTGTAATAAAATTAGTTGAATGGTGCTGAGGGGGGTTTTTTTTAAACTATGTTTCTTTACTCTATTAACATTTCAAAGCTCAGTTCGCAAGTTTATCTCATAGAGTGCGCGTGTTTCGGATAGTCGAGAAAAACCATGCCTAAGAAAACACACACAGAGCTTGTGGCACAAAAAGCCGTAGTTCTTATATTGATTTAACGAAAATTGTCAGAGGAGAGGAAAGAAGGACCAGACAGAAAAAAAGATGCACAAATCCGAAAGTAGAGTAGGAGCTATTTTGAGAAAAATCTTTCTAAAACTTTTCAAACCTGTTGCCGAGATGAAAACAGAGCTGCAGTTTCTAAGGCCTATTTTAGTCCGAACCGTTCATTACCGATTAAACGAGATATGTAAATCGGCCAGGACGCCGGCAAAAAAGCCATTTTAAAAAGCAAAAAGGAAAGAACAGCAATTCAACTTGGTCAAAAGTAAAGTAAAATGGACTGAAACTGAATGGGGGCGTGCCCTATTTTCTGGCTAGTCTAAATTCAACTTGATAGGTCCTGATGGCTATCGCATCGTTCGCCGTACATCAGGTGAACGAATTGCGGAAAATTCCAAATGTAAAACATTTTTCCTATAAGTATAAAACGATCTCCATACCATTTCAAAATACAAACCCGAGTTTCACCGTCTGTTAGCGAATGGCGAATCGATAAATCATTTGGCATAAATTAGCATCAACACAGATTTTGTTTTTTTTTGTCAATGTATGTAATGTTCGCGCATCACAAACGACGAACTTACACCATAAGAGCAAGCAGGTACTGCGCACATGATCGTCGTTTAAGTGCAGCTTAAAGCTGGCCTAATATCTGCAGACTTGAATGTAATGAGTTCGACCAGTTTAATGAGGTATCACCGTACTCGCTATCGCCGAATCTAGCTAGCTATCGTTGTTGTTGCCTGAACACACAAATCTGTTCGGATGTGAGCAGAGCTTAGGCATCGCGAGCAGAGAAGTGTCGAATCGAATGTACCTTATAATAAAGGGTGTGGTAAATGCCGAATAGGAGGAATCTATTGTTCTTGGAGTGCTTAACAGAAAATAAACAATAGCCAATTTTTCAGGACGATTCACCGCCATCATAAACTTTTTACCCATTCAACCAGTTATTACTCCTAATCGGCCTATCGGTTAACATTCGACTACAAAAGAGAATAAAGATTTAGGCATAGTATCACTGGATTGTCCAGGGAATAGTCCGGACCTCAATTCGAATGAAAACGTTTGGCCTGGATGCAAAAATTCGCAAATCATTAGTGGAACTACGAAAAACGAAAGAAAAGATATGATATGAGGAAAGTGCGCCTAAATATTTAAAAGATTTTTATTATTCTAAAAAAATATTATTATTTCAAAATCTAGTCACATTTTGTATAATTAAAGTAAGTATAAAAAGGATCAACCAAAAAATTTAGTTTTTCCAATTTGTCAATTTTTCCATATTCTTTTCAAGTGGTCAAAAGCTGCAAAAGAACAAAAAAATGCATGCTGTATTTTTCAAACGAAACAAATAATCAGCAAATTTTACTAAAATTTTTTGTACTCATTTATAAAAATTAAATCAGCCAACAAATTTCCATCAAAATTTTTCCAAATATTCGCTATAATATCGATAAATTTAAATTTTGTGCTTTCTGTTTAGAAATGAAAAGTGTGCAAGAAGATGGTCGGTCGATCCAACGCACATGCCCCCACATTTTTGTTTCCATCTATGTATTTCGTTTTCAAACCCAACTGTGAGGAAATTACTTTGCAAGTTTCTAAAATATCGACTTTTTTTTGATTTTTGCAATTAACTGTTACATCGGAAGTGGGAGTGGCTTTTATAATTTGTTTTTATACAATTTTCAAATTTATTCTTACTGAGTTGAAATGCAAAGCGTGTTTCAAATTTGGTAGAATTCGATGAAGAAATTTCGAAGATCTAATTTGTCCCGCACCACGGCCATTTTACACATTTTTTTAGACCCCGGCTTTCTCTCCTCAATCAAATTGCCTTTTATATGTAGTTATAAATATCGATTTTTTTAGTTTTTGTATGTAAATAACCTTTATATGAGAGGTGGGCGTGGTTTCGTTCCAATTTGATTAAATTACTTGTTAATGTACTGACACATCGAATTTTTTAATTTTTGTAAATTATCGTTTTATTTATGAGCGGTTATCGTCCGATTCACATAAATTTCGAAAATATGATTACAGACTTGAAATTCAAGGCGTGGTACAGTTTTCTTTTCAACTTAATTCCGGAGATTATAGCAATTTAGTCTATAGTGCCCGTTTCCCAAAATATTTAATTCCATTGATTTCGTCTTCTAGTCCCATCCTGGTCTATTGAAATATTGCATTTTGGTCTAATTTTTACAATCTTACTTATTGACTCGAAATGCATTGTGTGTACCAAATTTGCTAGAGTTTGGTAACAGAGTTTCGGAGATATCGCCCACGCCTATTTTTCCAAAAGAAAACTTCCCACACTTACCCCTTTCCAGCGCAATCCTATAAATCGAATGTGACCGAATTATCTTTAAAAATTTGGTGAACAAAGTTATAATACCCTGGCGATCAAAGTGCGCTCGGGTATAAAAAAGTGTGGGACACATACATACAAACATACTTATACACAGATATGTGTGTATGAATGTTCAGCAAAATAAATATGTAAATATTTATTATCCTATGACATTTTCCTTAAATTAACTAATATAAGTAGGCATTTATCGTACTTGTCTCTATTTACGGAGCAGCAGAAATGATTTTCAATGAAAAAAGGATTAGATTGAAATTCGCCATATAACAGTAGATGTAATCTCCGGAAAGATATTCAGAAAATAAACAGATTTTTATGTTGAACATATTGTGATGTAAATATTTGTAAAATGATTTCAATATTTGTAACAATATTATTTAGTTTAATCCATTCTAAGTGCTGCTACTTTAAGTGAACATAAACAATTTTCTCCTTCATTTGAAGTTCGATTTGCAAAGATCTTGACAGCTTTTAAATTTGTAAATCTTTAATTGCAAAAATTATTTGAGCTTCTCTTAAGGCTCCTAAGCGCCTTCGGTTGCCATATCTTGTAGTATTATGCAGTAAGAGTAACTGAATTTTAAAATCTGTAAATAAATAAAAAAAAGTATTGCAAATTGAAAAGTCAAATTTAATTAAATTATGCAAAATTAAATTATATACAAGTAATAGGAAATATTCAAATTATTGGGTTGGATTAAAGTTATTGGGTTATTGGGTGGGGCACGTTCGGGTACGGAGCAGGTTCCTACATATATTTTGGAGAGGGTTGCCGCATGTTTGAAAAGTTGAATTCAATAAAATTATACACAAATTGTATAAAATATTAAAATATGAGTTTCAAGCGGTTCGTTGCCAAGAAGGTGCATAGCTAACTTTCATGAGGGTTGCCATAAGTTTGTAAAGTCAAATTAAAGTAAAATCTACCCAAGGTGTTTGAAATATTCCAATATGGGTGTCAAAGGGTTCGTCTCGGTCAGCCGTTTTCAAAAAACGAATTTAATTTAGTTATACACAAGTTATGTGAAATATGAAAATTTGTGTGTCAAGCTGGTCGATATAGTTAGCTATATTTGGAAGAGGGTTGCCACCTGCTTAAAATTTCCAACTTAGTTAAATTATGCACGAGTTGTATGAAATATTTAAATGTTGGTGTCAAGCAGTGCATAATATTTTAAAGAGGGTTGCCACCTGTTTGAAAAGTTGAATTTAGTTTAATTATACACAAATTGTACAAATCGTAAAATATGAGTATCAATCCATTTGTTTCGCTAGGAGAAATACTATACGTATATTATGAAGAGGTTGCCACCTTTTTAAAAAGTAAAAACTTAATTAAGTTATGCAAAGGGTTAAAAAATATTAAAATAAGAGGGTCAAACTGTTCGTATCGGCGCAGACAAGGCATATACCTATATTTTTGAGAGGGATGCCATCTGTTATATAAATTTAGGAGGAACATCGTCTGCCGAGAGTTTCTAGTTTTTATATAAAAGAAAGCAATTTACTCTTTGCTTAATGAAGTGAAACTTTTATACGACTTGAGATAAGGTTGCGTTAAGTGTTTAATGAGTTATTGCTTTTTTAACTTAAAAAAAAAACAAAAATAAAAAATTTTAATCACTGCAAGTAAAATAACTGCATTCCTACTATATTCGTAAAAATCATATTTGTATAGGATTGCTATCTGTTCGAAAAATTAAATTCATTAAATAACCAATTTCAATGAAAAATTGCAATATGGGTGTTGAAACGAAAACGGTTTAAAAATGCGAAATTCAAAACATCTATTCGAAGACGGTTGCCATATTGGAAAAATTGTTAAAATTTCCTTCAAAAGAATAAAACTATCGTAGCTAGTATAGGATACCCATTGATTGCTCATCCGAAAAATAATATTAATGATTTATAGTTGGGTTTTGTATTCAAATAACTGCAGGATTTGCAACTTTAAAAAAATTTCTGTTAAAAAAAAACTTGTTTTATGAAAATGACAATGAGAGCTTTGTTATTGTATTTATACTTGAGAATTGTCAAAGTCCGCAAAACCGCAAAAGCAGCGTCCTCCAACTGACAGTGTTCTCTTTTGTATTCAATCGACCGTGCGAGTTAACGAAAGGGAGAATTTCTTTAGTATAAAGACTTTTTATGCCTAAGATTTAGTCCAATAAAATATATAAAAAGTTAAAAAAAAAAATCGATTACGTTGACATGGCGACCTTTCGTTGTGGAAGTCTTCGACATGATTGTGAAGCCTCAAAGCCACCCTAGAAAATTGATCAAAATTAAATGCTTTTCATTGAATTTTTGATTTTACTGAAGCAGATAACTGATTGATAATAATTTTCAAAATTAATTTATTGCTAGAAATAAAAACTTGTATGGTCAGAAAAATATATAGTCTTATAAACTGGACGGGTTGAAAAAACTAACTAATTAATACAAATGGCAATTTCCAACTTACGCTCATCAGTGTTGCCAATGTTATAACACCGAACCAGGATATTTGGAAACAGAACACTTTATTCGAACGCATAATTATCATTCTCAACATTTTCTTAAATTCCTCCGATTCGTTGTACCATTCACAGTTGTAAGCGGCATATGGAATTTTATCGAGCTAAATAAAGTGAAATATAATTTAGATATACTGAGAAGAATTGATAGCAAATGATAATCGTTATCAATTCACACATTTTGTTAAGCATAAAGTAAATGTACCTCTGTAGCTAAAAACTGACCATTCACATAACACAT
The DNA here is from genome assembly GCA_951828415.1 of Anomoia purmunda. Lineage (NCBI taxonomy): Eukaryota > Metazoa > Arthropoda > Insecta > Diptera > Tephritidae > Anomoia > Anomoia purmunda. The sequence goes on from OX639996.1 coordinate 14,552,892, forward strand.
ACAGTCGCTGGTGAGAGCGGCGAAGAAGTAAATAATCATGCGTACAAAAGTTACCTTATCTGATTCCTAAAAAGAAAAAAATTATTATCTCACAACAAAGAATACACTTACATACTAAATGCAGATATGGGGCATTCCACACAAAAATTTTTTTCGCGTTGAATATTTTTTGTGTTGTTATACAGGTGAAAATATTCGATACATATTTTTTCATCAATATGTTAAGCGGAGTTTTCGAGAAATTTTTTTTCAAGTTTCACGCTCGCAAAAAAGTACCACTTTTCAATTGCATGTTCGGATATATGAAAATTTTTTCGGGAGATGAAATGTGTGATTTTTTCTCAACTTTCAAATAAAATGTACTAAAATTCAGTTGAATGAATAATTATTTAACAATAAAAATCGAAAATTAATCCACAAATAAACTTTTCTACATTTAGACTCGATTTTTCTTCTTTTATTTTATTGGAAAATGTGAAGAAAATGTTTTTGGAAATGGGAAAACCAATGCTTACGAAAAATATATTTTCGAACTGTGACAGAAAGTTGTTGCTTTGTAAGTAGGTATTCATTTTCCCATTGTCAAATTTTACCAGCGTTTAGAAAAAAATGCGTTCTTATTTTCTAATAAAATAAAAGAAAAAAAAAAAGTAAAACAAAGTTTATTTGTTAGAAAGCCCCATATTCCAATTTCAGTGAAAATTTTCATATCTCAGTTAGATATTGCAGTACATGCAATTGAAAAGCGGTACTTTTTTGCGAGCGTGAAATTTGAAAAAAAATTGTTTCGAAAACATCGCAAAAACACGTATCGAATATTTTCGCCTCTATAACAACATAAAAAAAATATACAATGCGAAAAAAAACTTTGGTGCAAATTTTATGTGGAATGCCCCATATGTAGATTACGGTGCTTCACCCAAAGATTTACGCTTTCGATCTGAGCGAATTACAATATTTAGCATATCGCAAGACTCTCATAAATTATATTAAGTCCGAGCAGATACTCAATTAGATGCTAAGCACCTTCAGTTAAAATTGCAGATACAAATCGAATTTCATATAAAAACTATATCGATATTGAAAGGAAATTTTGAAGACGATCTTAACCGTTTGTTGACTTTAAAATCGCTATGTATTTTTGCGACCTTCTGGGTAGATTACTACCCATATTGGGATTTCATATATTTTGTATGAAACTAAAACTAAATTTTGCATTTCGTGTATGCAATTAACATGCACTGTACATGCATAGGTACTTTTGTGAATTGACCTTTACCAGAGCAAGATATAAGCCCTGTTTTTGTTTTTTGTTTTTTGTTGACATTTTGCTCTCCTTGCAACAATCATCGCATCGTCCATGGTCTTTTTGATCATCTGGCACTTCCACGTTAGAACGTTTAGCTGGTTGTGAATCAGTCGGAGAAATACATTGGTTTATTTATTTATGAGGAGGCCTACGACCACTTTCGATTTGATAAAATTCTACCGATAAAGTGTGAAACACATTCGGGTAGAATTCTACCCAAAATTCTACAAACAGTTAATCTTAAAATGATATTTCTATCGTTGTGGCTATTTATTGTATAATAAGCAAATTTGCAATACAAAATTTGTTATGCCATAATTTCCTGACACTATTGATCTACGTAGGAGCAGTTTTTCAAGGCAAAGTTCAAATTGGCTAAAATTGAAAAATATCACTATTTTGCAAATGTCTTTAGCCCCTATAGGATAAGTTAGATTTTAGATCGGTCACTTATTGCGCCGTGAATGAAATGGGTTATCTAGTACGTTTGCATATTTCTGATTTATATTTACATCTAGGCAGAGGTACAGAAGATGTGACATATTAATGTGTTAGAGGAGGAAGCCGAATCATACACGTATACTGAAATTTGCGTCAGGTTTGCCATATGGTTCCTACGAAACTGAGGGGAAATTTGCGCTACGGCCTGTTAGAGATTTTTATTACCAATGATGATCAGATGAAAACTTACCTATATATGTAGTTTTAGATGCTAAGTCATCAAAACTGAAACTCTTAAAATTTTTTGTACTTGTTGAACAAATGTACATTGTGACCCCCTTAACCTTTGAGTGTAAATAAAATGCAGACGAGATGTTGTCATTCAGAAGTGTTATCTAAGAATGTTAAGTATATTTTTGTTAAATGACGAATCAGATGGTTAAGCTCGAATAACCCAATAATAACATATATCTAACAAATCTCTTTTATCATCATTCTGCTTATTTTCTTCAGCATTACATATAAAATAAGTTTGTGGCCTTTCATACTGAGCGTAATGATGTATAATAAAATTTTATACATCAAAATTTTTTTAAGGTTAGGTTTGGCTTTAAGGTTAATACTAACAAACGCAAAACTCATTTCGTAGAGTACAAAACCATAAATAGCCAGGCTGTGTAGGAATTGCGAAAGTATAATATGTTTGAAAAGATCATTGACTTCGGCTAAAAATCTGAAATAAAAACAAGTACATAATATTATGTTGTAAATATAGGCAGCACTAAATGTGGGTTTATTATGTGCCCGTAATTATTAAAGCGGTCTAAGTCAAAATTAAGAAAAATGAACAGTTGATCACTTATTTCGCATCACATTATTTTAAACAAAATTTATTCAATGTCATTTTTACGATACCGTCAAAAATGAACGTTTAGATAGTGGTTGTAATTTTAACGTTATACGGAATTCAATTGGTGTTAATTATGAAAGTGATCTAAGTCGAAAATTTAAAGAAATTATTTAAAACATAACTTGTCAATTGCGCGTGACTCTCTTTGACGCGTCATCAAATAATAATATTGAAACGATAGACCACACACATTTTGGTATTGGGTCATCCCATTTTAACTGAATGACCGTGATTTTCCTTCGAAAGAAATGAAATTAAAAATTAAAATGCAGCCCTGTGTATCATTATAAATGATGAGAAATACATTTTCGATAAAATGAATATCGCAGCCGGATTTTATTTCGATGAAATCACTATACCATTTTTAACTGTAAATGCGAAAGTGAAAATTGAAAATTTAATTCAATCACGAGGTTTTCTAATTACTGAAGTCGCTGATTATTTCTAATTTTCATCTGACATTTTCGCATTTTCATTTGACGCTTTCTTATTTACAATTGGAAATGGTATAGAAGAAAAAAGTAGAGTAAAAGAGAACGCTGGCGATTCTGTCTCTTGATTGCGAACTCAATAGAAGAGATTCTTGGAAAATGAACCTTATAAAATGTTCTGAAGAACTTTTTTAAGTGATTCTAAATTCCACGCTTTGGATATTTCACCGAAAGCAGGAATACCAAAAATAGTATGCGGAAATATTATATTACTTCCACTATGCACACTAGACTAGCAACGCAAGAATAGCATAAAGATATGAGTGTTTACTAAAATACATCCCTGCACTTTTTCAGGAACATTTTAAGAATCTTAAAAGCTCGAAATGATAGCAATGGGTTAAATTTTAATAAAACTAGATACATGTTCGTGAAACATTTTATTAAAAATTTGTTGCAAATGAAACTCAAAGTTCTTTATTGCCTTAAGTCATTTATAGGGGATTCAATTAATTTGGAAAATGGTCTAAGTCAATTCAAGCTTTAGAAACAATATTTTCGTGTAAAACTCAGACAAAATTCCATATTCATAATAATAACTTTCCATTAATCAAGGACAAATCTTATCTGTAAACATCTCGTGTCGTGATGTTCGTGGTCGAACTCTTCGGAAACGACTAGATGGATTTTTATGAAATTTTGAATGTATATTTGGAAGGTATGAGGATAGGTCATAATGTATCCTATGCTTGGGTGAGGGTTTTCAACTGTCTGAAAAGTCAAATTTAATTAAAATATAAACAACTTAAATGAAATATTAAGGTATGGTAGGCAGGCGGTTCGTCTCGTCGAAAAGAAAGTTTATACATATATTTGAGCATGAGATGCCACCTGTTTGGAATGTCACACTTTATTAAATTATACACACTGCATTATTATATTAAAATATGAGTATCAAACCGTTCCTTTAACTTAGAAGAAGACTTGAAAGTATCTATATTTTGAAGAGGGGAAAATTGGAATTCAGTTATGTTACACAAAAGTTGTATGAAATAGTAAAATATATATATACATATATATATATATATATATATTGGAGAGGGTTGCCACCTGTTTAAATAGCGAATGTAACTAAATTATGTACAAGTTATATGAAATTTTAAATTATGGGTGCCAACCTATTCGATTCGATTAGACTTATAGCATACAGAAGGTTGCCACCTGTTTGGAAATATGAATTTAATAAACACATACATGTTATATGAAAAAGAAAAATATGGGTGTCAAACGATTCCTTTTGCTGAGGGGAAGTTGTAAATATAGCTTTATTTTAAAGGAGGTTGCCGCCTGATGGAAAAGTCGAACACCTGTTATATGCGACAAAACCCGAAATGCGTTTTCTGGTTACATATGGAAAGGGTAATTAGTAAATAAATATAAGCAGCACAGGGTTTTCAAGTAAAATTATACATTAAAATGTCGCATAATGTTAAAATATTTTTGAATGCATACAAACATATAACTTAGACTACTTTCATAATTATGAACTCAAATAATATGTGTATGTATTCTATGTAGTATACTTAAGTGTCCTTTGATGTTGAATTACGCAGTAACGCAAATACTCCACGCGTCGATCTTTCGGCACCAGCGGTGAAGTGGATCGCTGCAGTATAATATTCAACACTTCCACAATACCGCAGGCATGTTGACAAAGTACCATAAAAGAGCATTGGAAACTAACAGAACCTAAAATAGAAAAACAACAAGTGAAGACTTTCATTTATATCTCTTAGAAAATTTACATTTTTAAAAAAGCTACCGTTTGACGGTTTTGTTTTCAAAATAAAAATAATTCGAATGGCAGAAATTGTGAAATAGCTTCAGAAAAAAAATTAAAAAAAAAAAATTAAAAGTAAATTGCACTTTCCACAAACTTTCACTAACTTTATCTAACGCTTAACTGGAATCAAATTTTTATAAAAGTTTGTCAAATTCGAAATATTGACTAAATCTTTTGTTGTGAGATGAATTATATTTTTACAAAAAAAATTTATCATTTATCAATTATCAAAATAGAAATTAGTAAAAATTGTGGTAGAAGTTAGTAGTAGCAATAATTTAAATTGTGGTAGAAATAAGTAAAAATATTGGTAGAACTTATTAAAAATAGTGGTAGAAATTAGTAAAATCAGTGGTAGAAGCTAGTAGTACCACTAATAAAAATAGTGACAAAAATTAGTAAAGTTAGTGGTAGTAGTTGGTAGTAGGAATGGTAAAAATAGTGGTAGAATTTATTAGTACAATTAGTAAAAATTATGGTAGAAGTAGTGAAAATGGTGGGAGAAATTAGTAAAAATAGTGATAGAAAATAGTAAAAGTAGTGGTAGAAATTAGTAGTAGCTTTAATAAAAACAGTGGTAGAAATAATTAAAAATAGTTTTGATAATTAGTGGTAGCTTTAATAAAAATAGTAGCAATATTAAAAATAGTTTGAGAAATTAGTAAAAAATAGCGATAAAAATTAGTAAAAATAGTGGTAAAAATTAGTAGTAGCTTTAATAAAAATAGTGGTAGAAATTAGTAGTGACTATAATGAAAATGGTGGTAGGAATGGGTAAACAAAATTGGTAGAAATTAGTAGTCGCGTTAATGAAAATAGTGGTAAAAAAATAAAAAAAATAGTGGTGGAAATTAGTATACAAACTTTTTTTGTTTCTTATTCAAAATCAAAATCCTGTGACTCACCCATGCCTGCAATATATAGCGAACTTCCGCCGAAGAACATATCCAATGGATAGTAAAATGAGGACATACCCTTGTGGAGAAACATCGGATAACCAGTGAAAGCTGTGGGAAAACAAAATGTGCAAAATATTTAAGTTTTTAATTCAGTAAATATCAACTGTGCATACATACGTAATACGTAAATATAGTCAGGCGTTCCCAGTATATGATGGTATAAATTTTTGAATAGCGCATAGAATAAATAATTAAAAAGGATACAAAGGCAAGTTAAAAGACAGCCGATGAGTTGTTGCCTGGATGCCCACCAAGTTTTATCCATGCTGGCGTTAATTTCTTGTTTCAACTGCGCTTTGATGGGCATATCTGAAGATGAGAAGACGTATAAAAAAAAAAATTAAAAAAAAAAATTATTCCAGATTGCGTTTGCTCTGGCTTTTAGTAAAATAAAATCAGTACCTGTTTTAAAAATTTCAATAGTTTGAATTAGTTCATGTGTTTCAGCTTTACTGAGCAATCCATGAAATTTGTGTTGCATAAAAAGGTAGTAGATCATTTTGACGATGGATGTTGTTGTTTGTAGAATGGTGGTAGATGTCTGTAGATAAATTTGGTTGTATGTTAATACTCGTATTTTGCATGTAATGAAAGACAAATTCTTGAGAAAAATTTCACATATGAAGTTCAATGCAAGCAATAGTTAAGGTATACAACGAAAGTGTGTTCAAATTTTTGCTATTTTTTCAACCATAATTTTTCCCCTTATACCTAAAATATGGCATTGTTGAGTTAATTAAAAAAAATGCTCAGCTCAAAAAGGCAGTAAGTTACTTATTTCCGTCCAAATTACTTTGCCTATTCCAATTGCGCCCACACTTGACATTCTTAATTTATCTTCACAGCTCTGTGGCCACAGGGGTACTTAGTTGTTTGATCAATCGAAAAAATGTGAGTATATTTGTATATTGTGTATATTTTTAATGTATTTAAATTTTATTACGATTTTCCTTTTTTTTTAATTTACGATCACGAAATAAAAGATTTATTAGAGGTAACAAAAATCAAGTAACAATTGAGTTAATATTTCATATCCATCTCTCAGCTTTGTTACGGGAGAGTACATTTTTCGATTTACATCGATAAAATTTAGAGCCGAAACTGATTTGTTCGTATTTTAATTCTTGATTTATGAAAAAACACCTAATTTCAGCATAATTTATTTTGCAGTTTTCACAAGGCCAAATTACTTAGTTTCATCATAATTTGTTCATAAATTAAGAATTAGCCATAGATTACGATAGTGTATCCGGGATTTTAGGGTTGTCAAAGTTAAAAAATTTTGCCAACCATGCCTGGTATTTCAGGTCATATGGACTACAAAGTGCCAATTCGTAGATCATATTGTATATAAAAAACTAATCCGTGACACGAGTTTGCCGTCGAACTACTCCGAAATGAAATTTTGTATGAACATATATTTGGTATATTTATATTTTGTGATTGGGAGAGGGATATAAACACAAGTTATATGAAATATTAAAATATTAATGTCAATCGATTTGCCTCAGAAGGAAGGTTCATAACTAACTTTTATAAAGGTTGCCAGCTGTTTGAAAGTCTTATGCCTAATGTAAAATTATTAACAAGTTATAGGAAATATTAGAATAAGGGTCTTAATATGTTCGTCTCGGGGAGGAAGGGTTGCCACCAGTTTGAAAGGTCGAATTCAATTAAATTATACCCAAAATATGAAATAGTAAAATATGGGTATCAAATCATTTTTTTTTTACTAAGAAAAATTTAAAGTTATATTTTGAGTTTCAAGGCTTTTTCAAAAGTCAAATTTAAGTGTTCGTCTTGGCAAGGACAAGATATTTGCCTATACTTTAGAGAGTTTTGCCACCTGTTATATGTGACAAAAACCCGAATTGCTTTTTCTGGTTTCATGTGTAAAAGGAAATTAAACAATAAATATCGGCTTTGCAACGTCTGTCGGGTTTTTCTTGTTTCGTATAAAATTTATTGTAGAATTTTTTAAGTTTATGTAAGTGACATTCAAACATGGTGCAATTTAGTAAAATTACTCTTACACATACGCTGCTAATTTCCGCTATTTTTTTATCAAGGAAGAAATAAAGAATATCGGAGATATCAAAACGCATTAATTTTCTTAATAAATCGTTAATCTCGATGTCTCGGTCTTGTGGATTCGCAAAGTCAAAGTTCTGCCGAAACTATCCCTATGGACTGTAAAGGGGTATTAGTGATTATTCTCTGGAGTTGCTGAGTAAATCTCCAGGTGCAATACGGTCTGAATGAATGTGCCTTATATTTGTTACTCTTGACAAAACTTCTAGCACTTCTCTTCTAGTTTTTGGCGTACTTTTTCCAAAAAACGACGTTAAAAAATTGGGGTGCTCGTTGACTTAAAGCCTGAAAAATTCTCAACAAAATCGCCTCGAAGATACATTTTTTCCTACTATAGTGGATTTTTTTTTAAATCAAGCAAGAAACACTGGATTTTCAGAATTTAGAGTAATCAGAAAATGTACAAATAAATACGTCAATTTCTATCAACTTTTAAAAGGCACTCTGCTTATCGAAATTGGCTTCATTTTGGATTCAACGGAAATCGAGAAAGGGTTGCGATGTCATGCGGTAAGAAGAAAAGGGTATATGCGATAATTCTATGTCAATATTTTCTATAACTTAATCTAAATGAGATATGCATATATCGAATATCATATGTTTCAGTCAAAGACCAGGGATGACATGATGAAAAGTAGCTTGCTTTTAAATGGGGGCGAACGAACGAAGCAATACTTTTCCCAAAATGAAAATAGGAAAAAAACAACAAATTTGTAAAAAATGTATTAACATTTCAAGCAAATATATCGTAAGTCTTTTAATAACTTCTAAAAGTTTATGGAAAACTTCAGGTCACATACCTCCTTTAATTTGACATATAATTTGTTTCGTAACTTTAAAGCGATATCGTCTAAATTTTGCTTCATGTATGCAAGTGTATCGCCTATAGTGTTGACTATTGTCATTTGAACAACCTGTTTGAAAGCTGTATAAATATGTGATAAAGCAATTTAATTTGTAAATAGGGAAATCTTCATAACCGCTATAACCACCTAAGCGATTTATTTGGAGTTCAACACCTCTGCTAACAAACGCCAAATAGAATTACCAACGCAGAGGAAGCCATCCTCTGTCAGGCACAGCGGGTACCGTATTGAATACTTTCAGAACCGGAGCGTTTTCGGCGCTGAATTTCTATCGTACCATCTTCTGCCATAAGTAAATCGCCTATTTTTGATTTATAATTGGGTGATTCACAACATGTCATAATGTGTCTTAAATCATAAGTCATAACGTTTTATATTAAAAAAGTTATGTTTTTTGGATTACAATGAAACAAATAATTAAAACTTAGCAATTTGGTTTTTTTTAAATTTTATTGCTTATGACACATTATAACACCTTGTGAATCACCCAACTCTATAATTTTGTTTTTACGGTTTCCGCCAAAAAAAATGTTGTTCCAATTTTTTCATTATTTTTTATACCTAACTACTGAATAAAAAATCATAAACTATATAAAAATTACATAATTTTTTCATAATAACGGGTGTTTTTTTTAAACTGATAGAACTTTCGATAGGGATAGCTGTCACTTGACCGCAGGTAAATGACATTTCGTTTTGATATTTCTGTTCAGTTAGCATTGACAAATCATCATGAAAATAATGACGCCGCAACAACGTTTACAAATTGTGGAAATTTACTTTAAAAATCAGTGTTCTGTTTTAGTATAAAAATATAAAAAATGTTACACATTCATGTTTTTCAATTTTTCGCAAAGTCATAAACTTATCTCTTCATAAAGAAAATCTCAAAAATGGTCGTGGCAATTATGACAATCAGTTTGCGAGCAAAACAAAAAACAAAGGTGCGCTAGTAAATTTTTCAAATATTCTCAATTCTTCAACACTATACATCTAATTACATACATACCTCTGCTATGAGCGGTATATCGTTTTGTGCATGTTTTATCATTAACCAATGAGGATACAATCCAATGGAGCTTGAAATGATGAGTAGTACATTTATACTAAGGAGAGAAAAACATACAATATTTTTATATGCTTTTTAAGTTTTACCAACTACGTTTTCACAAAAATTATCTTTGAAAAAACTCACACTCGCAACCAGCCCTTGAGCGTCGTTTGTTTAGTTAGATTTACACCAATTGAAAATGAAACCCTAGTTAACTCTCTTATTCTATAGCGATTTTTAATTTTCAGTTTTCTCAATTCTTCAGCACTATACATTATCTGGTATGCACTTCCTTTGGAATTCAATTCGTAGTACCTTCCGTTGAAAAATCTTTCTTTTGAAGTGACTATCGCAGACATGGATTGACAATTTATAGTAATTGAGAAAATCACTCAATTTGCAATATTTCTTTTCTGTAATTATACATTTGCATACCAATACATTCATTGAACGCATTCACTTAGCTATATCGATTTATTTAATTCGTACCTTAATAACTCAATTTCCTTTCGCAAAAATAAAAATACATAGGTTAAAGTAACAAATAAAATTATACGTTCTTATGAGAAAGCTGCAGTAAAAGCTGTAATTAAAAGTTTTCGATTATCTATACAGTTTTTTTCTGTTAAGCCCCCCGCACACGGCTCGTATTCATCAAATTCGTCAGGCATTTGACATAGAGCGATGATGTCCGAATGGCTATTGCTCTGTAAGTTTGACTATTCACGTTATCGAAATTTCCTAAAACCTCTCCATATTAAGGAATCTTAACTCAAATCTAGAATCTGGAGGATTTGCTGGGATTAATAAGTTGAAATTTAAAGAAAGCACGCGTGCACCTAAGTGCGCGAGGGCAGAAGTAAAACTTCTGTGCTGACTCTACAAAGAGATCGATATAAAATTAAATATGGGGGAAAGTTTTATAAGACATCCTTTATAATTTTTTTTTAGTTTTAGCTTGAGTGAAAATAGTAGTAGCATTGGTAAAAATAGTAGTAAAAATTAGTAAAAAACATAGTAGAAATTAGTAGTAGAATCAGCCAAAATAGCAGTAGAAAAAAGTAAAAAAAGTAGTAGCAATTATTGGTAGCATTAACCAAAATAGTAGTCGAAATAAGTAAAATAGTAGTAGAAAAAAGTAAAATTAGTAGTAGTAATTGGTAGTAGCATTAGCAAAAATAGTAGTAGAAATTAGTAAAATAGTAGACGAAGTAAGTAAAAACAGTAGTAGTGATTGGTAGTAGCATTAGTAAAAATAGTAGTAAAATTCGAAAAAATAGTAGTAGAAATTAGTACTAGCACAAGTAAAAATAGTATTAGAAATTAGTAAAAATAGTAGTAGAAATCAGAAAAAATAGTAGCTGAAGTTAGTTAAAACAGTAATAGTAATTGGTAGTAGCATTAGTAAAAATCGTAGTAAAATTCGAAAAAATAGTAGTAGAAAGTGGTGCTAGCACAAGTAAAAATAGTAGTAGAAATTAGTAAAAATACTAGTAGAAATTAGTAAAAATAGTAGTAGAACATAATGAAAATAGTAGTAGTAATAAGTAGCACCATTAGTCATAATAGTAGTAGAAACTTAAAAAAAAAAGCATTACTTTAATTTTTTATTATTTGTGTAAGTGTTATAACATTTTTTTCCGAATACCTTACTGCTTGTCTACAATCTTACATAAAACTTACTTAGATTATTAAGTTAATTCATTAGAGCGATATTATTACAAGGAAAAAATGCTACGTAAAAAAATATTTTTTTTTTTACAGAAAGTTATGGACAACAGCCGCTTTCTGATGTGAAAAAATTGAAAATAAAAAAAATATATATTTTTCGAAAAATTAAATTTTGAAAAAAGTATCTCCATTTTTTCGAAAAAAAAACAAAAAAATTTTGGACATGAGTTGGCAATTTCTTTCCTTGGCATTTTGATGTGCAACTAATTACGAACGTTTTGCAAGCTAAATTATCACAATCGGTGCATTTGAAAACACAAAAAATTTAAAAACGGAAAAATTCGATTTTTACAGAGAATTTAAAATCGCCGAGAAATATCGAAAACAATTTTTTTTTATATGGGATTGTTACATTACAAAATATCAAGCGAAATTTGGTTTGTCTTCAAACTAATTTTGACAAGGGGTGGCAGAATTTGGTCCCCGGATACAACCCTGGCTGGATTTACTAGGGCAAAGTGCTAGTTTATTAGATGGGCATTGGACTTTCGCATTCGCCGCAAGTGAGTCCAGATTTCTTTCTCAAGTTTAAAATAGAACGCAATCGGCATTCCAAGGTCTACCAGTAAATTAATTGGAAAATAGTTAGTTTAACATACATTAAGAACCAAATCCGTTTTTTGTTTTGTTAAAAATTATATGGAAATCCTGCCACAGAAGTCATTTTAAGTCAGTTTTGATTTCATTTTCCGCGTACGGTTTAGTTATTTCTACAAAGATTTAGGATTATAGTGCGTGACACACATGTAGGCAATGGATCCACCAATTTTTTAGAATAGTTCCTAAAATTTTCTGATCACTAAATAATTCAGAAATTCGGTTTGAAATATGTACTTTCTTTGCATATTCCACAAATCAAGGTAGATTTATTACACTTATTTGGCATTAACGAAGCCAATAAACCTATGAGTTTTTTAGTTCACTTACACTTAATACAATGCACAATTAGTAGTAAATGGTTTTATTGCTTTACTTTAATCTAATTAATAGCAACTTATTAATAAAAATCACTCTGAAAATTACTCTTTCACATTTAATAAAACATAGGTACAAATTAAATGACAGAGTTCAGCTGTCAAGCTGTGCAATATGACAACAAAAGAGATTAAGCAAAACCAAGTAAGCAAAATTTTTGAACACTAATTTAGCAATAAATATCGTTTGAAATACAAATTTTTTTTTTTATATATTCATTTATACAAGTTAAGTCGTATTCCTTAGAAAATAGTAAACAGAAAACCAGAAAAGAGAATGCTGCCGACTAAGGGTTAAGATCCTGAATGTGTTCGTGGGCCGGAGGCAAACAACGCCACCTTAAATATTAATTTGCACTAGTAATGTTACCCAAATATCATTATTAAAAGAAAGCAAAGCTTTTTGTTGCCTGAGTTATACTTATATTTCAAACGAAAACGGTTACCCAATGCTCGTTAAATATATGTAAACTTTATTTCGAACGCATATTAAAAAATCAAAAAAGTACCCTTTTTTTAGCACTAATACGAGGGTGGCCTTTTATATTTTGCGCCTTCGCAACACTACATGTGATTAGCTGTAATTAGAAATTTTTATCGTAAAGTTTGGTATTTTCTGGCATAAACTAGCATATAACGTTTTCACTTACGAGTTTTATTTGTGTTTATTTATAGTGAGTTTAAAAATTCATATTGCCGAAAAATGTAATTAACCCGTGAACATTTTCGTGCAATGATTTACTACGATTTTCGACGTGGATTATCGATACAGGAGTGCATCAATCAACTTACTTCTACTTTTGGTGTTGAATTACCAAACTTAGCCACTGTGAAACGATGGTATAACGAGTTCCTACGTGGCCGCCAATCTTTGCAGGACGAATTTCGTGAAGGTCGTCCAAAAACGGTGGTTGCGCCAGAAACAGTCGATGCTGTGCGTCAATTGATAATACAAGATCGTCATGTGACATATCGCGAGATAGACGCATTCTTGGCCATTAGTGGGACCAGCATACATTCAATATTGCATGAACATTTGGTCATAAAGAAGATTTGTTCTCGTTGGATACCGCATAATTTGACAATTGCCCAAAAAAGGACTCGTGTCGATTGGTGTAAAGAAATGTTGAAGAAATTTAGCCGCGGTGGATCACAGCACGTCTATGACATCGTGACAGCTGACGAATCTTAGATCTATGCATATGAGTTGGAAACAAAGCAGCAATCGACTGTATGGGTGTTCCAAAACGAGCCTAATCCAACAAAAGTTGTTCGCCCAAGAAGCACCTCAAAGCAAATGGTCGCCTGTTTTTTTCGGAAAATCTGGTAATGTCGCAATTGTTCCACTAGATAAACTTAAAACGGTCAATTCTGAGTGTTATACAACCATTTGTTTGCCAAAAGTTTTTGGAGAATTAAGGAAAACCAACCGGCGAAGACAAATCATTCTTCACCAAGACAATGCGAGCTCTCACGTATCGATTCACACAAGTGGGTTTTTGAGGACTCAAAAGGTCGAATTGATGGGTAATGCGCCTTATAGCGCTGATTTGGCACCTAATGATTTCTTTTTATTCCCGAACATAAAAAAAAAAAAAAATGCGAGGTCAACGTTTTTCAACGCCTGTAGGAGCTGTAGAAGCCTTCAACTGGCAAAAGTGCTTTGAAAATTGATTCAAGCGAACGCAGAAGTGTATTGACTTAGATGGAGAATATTTTGAAAAACAATAAAACTATTTTCCTTAATATTTGACTGTGTTTTCATTATTATAAAAATAAAAATAAAATAAATTTACATTTTAACTACTTTTAGATTTTTCATTAAAAAAAATTTGGTTGTTACCTTTTTTTTACATAAAAATATTCCAAAATGCCGTTTTATATCTTTTATCATCTTAATACTCTTCCCTTTTTCATATTGTTCCAGATCTGTCTAAAAAACTTTACAATTTCTATGGAAAAAACTGTAATTTTACCCCATTTCCGAATGGGTTTCTAGAGGTAAGTGAAAGGGTTAGAGGGGAGAGGGGTACTTCGTCTAAAGTCCGTGACTGTGCTCTTGCAATTGAGGGGGTTATTGGATGCCACGCTTCCCGCTCCTCCGCCCAATACCCCAAAACCTTTGTAGAAATAACTAAACATTCCCCCATTTTCCAACTAAATAAAGTCACAGTGAAAGAAAAACAAAACAAAACAAAACCAAACAATAATTTCCTCGCACACTAAAAGCCTTTAGGTTAATGCGCTTGATTACCATTCATTAGCAATTGTGAAATTCAAACCCCATTATTTGCATAAACTTCCGCAATAATTTCAGTGTTTTGTATTAACAAAACTTTTTGTACGCGCTCACAAATTGCCGTTTTGCTTCAGTTATGTACAAGTATATATGTATAACTATGCACATACATATGTATAAAATTAGAGGACATCGCTGAGTGCGCATGTATGGGGCAAATTGACCATTGAATCAAAGGACATAGATTGAAAGTCCACAACCGAGTAAAAAACGTACAGCAGAATCCTAACAAATGCGCTAAAAAATAAATAAACAATAATAATAGGAATTGTATTTCACATTGACCTGCACACGAGTATTATTTTAAAGTTTTTTGTGGTAAACGAAAATAGGATAGGTAAAAAAAATTCGAATTCACAAACTAAAACTATGTAAAAATTTGCAGAAATAAACGGTACATAAAATAAAATTAGTTTTCTTTATATTTTTCTAAGGAGCAATCCTGTTTTTGTTTTCCGCAAAATACTTTAAAACATTATATTTTCTTTTTGTAGTATTTCCATGTTGTTGTCATTTATTTGTTAGCGCATCTTTTCGGATTCTCCTGTTAATATGATTTGAAAGCCGGCATAGCCGAGTGCGTAGCGATGCGTCCATGTAGACCGCTGCACTGTGGTTTAAATTGCATATTGCTGGCACAAAAATTAAACCGATTTTCAATTATATTAAAACTCTCTACTTCGACGTTTTTGGGTTGGCTGAACAAAAATATGAAATCAGAATGCAAAAAAAAAAAACAAGCGTGAACCTAAAATCGCGAGCCAGAAGTGAAACTTATTTGCCGACTTCATAAACAGATAGATAGTTAACACTTAGTAGTAGCATTCAGTACTAAAATTTGTAAAAAAAATAGGAGTAAAACTTTAATAGTAGCATGAGTAAAAATAGTAGTAGAAATTAGTCAAAATAAGGATAGTAATCACGGAGAGCATTAGTAAAAATAGTAGTAAAAAAATAGTAGTAAAAAAAATAGTAGTAGAAAAAATGGTAGTAGAAAAAATGGTAGTAGAAAAAATAAAAGCCTTAGTAAAAATAGATGTAGATTAACTTAGTCAGTGGAATTAGTGCTACATATAATAGTAGAAATTGGTAAAAATAGTAGTAGTAATTAGGAGCTGCATTAGTAAAAATAGTAGAAGTTATTAATTGAAATATTAGTAGTAATTAATAGTAGCATTAATACAAATAGTAAAAAAATAGTAGTAATTAGTAATATCATTGGTCAGAATAGTAGTAGAAATTGACAAAACATAGTAGTAGTAATTAGCAGTAGCATTAGTGAAAAAGGCTGTTGAAATTGTTAAAAATAGTAGTAGAAATTAGTAGGATTATTAATAAAAAATATTAAAAGAAATTAATAAAAATTGTAGTAATTAATAGTAGCCTTAGTAAGATTAGTAGTAGAACAGTAAGTTATTGAAAATAGTAGTAGAATTGGTAAAAATAGTTGTAGCATTAGTAAAATTAGTAGTAGAAATTATTAAAATTATGGTAGTAGAATTTAGTGAAAAAAAGTAAGTTGTAAAACGAAAATTAAAAAAAAAAAAAATTAATTTTGTATGCATGTGTTTTTTGTTTTCCACACTTTATATTTTTTTTTTAAGTTTAGCTGCTTCGTATTAACGTTCAGAGGCTAGAAATTATTTTTTAAAAAACTAACTAGCAATATCCGTTTAAATATTCCCTTATTTTCTCAATTCAAAAAAAAAGTGCGCTTTCTATTATCTTTCAATGTGAAAGGAGAGTTTATGTTTATGGTTCTTCAAATTTTTTATAAATTTCTCCTACCTCTCTATTGAAATCCCCTTTGGAGCGAATCATATAACTACAGAACGACCGAACATCGATTTTCACTGCAGAACCGAACCGTACCGATCTTCTTCCAATATAGACCGAAGCCGAACTAAATATTTTCAAGGGCGAAAATAATGAACAATCATTGAATTTTTTTAAATTCTTGATTACATTACTTTAATTCACATCCATATCAGTTTATCAAAGAAACAAACGTATACATTTTTCTAATAATAAAAAATGTACATATATTTCGAATGGTCGAAATTTAATAATGTAATATAAAAGTAATATTAATCGCCATTGCCACCTTGCAATCGGTTCTATATTTCCTACAGATGTGCATTGAGAAGCGTGTCGAAGTCTTTATTAAATTAATAATTTTTTTTACTATTACCGCTAATCATATCGCTATCTGGTACATCCGAAAGATGTGCTGCTCGTTTTTCCAAATCGAAACATATGACAAGTAAAGCATTATGCAATTTTTAAATTCATAAATATTTATAAATAGTCGGCAAAAAGTTCGGGGATTTTTTTTTTGCCGACGCTCTAACGAAACCAAACTGAAGTATAGTGGCCGAACATGGCCGAAGCCGAGCCAAAGTTCGGTTGTTATCTACATAGTATAACTTTTCCCAATTATTTTTAATATTCGATCGAGGTCAGGATATTTTTAGTATTGAAATGCATTGAATTTTTACTTTCCCAGTATATTTGAATGCCCTCTATTTTAGACATTTTTCAAAAGTATCCGCTCCAAATATAATTTTCTCAATTTGTAATTAATTTTTTTTTGTTTCTAAATTTAACTTCAGCTTCAGGAATATTAATCTTTAACGCACTCTATTCAAAACTTCCCATAGCTATCTAAAAATATTTTTATAATTATTCTGTATTCACGCTGATTCGTAGATTAGACAAATTTGCTCGACTTTTGATCAGCGATTAGCCATGTGGCCCCATAGTGAGTCGATTCAAATCTACGCTGACGCATTAAATCCGAGAAGATCAATCGCCCCTCATAAAACAATCCGCCATTCGCACAGGGCGTAAAACTGTTGGAAACTCTATGCGGCGCACCACCGCAACAAATCAAAGCAGAAGGTCGGTCAAGCATCGTAGTATGCGCCGCCGCCCACTTACTCCATTTTTCCATTTGTTTTATTTTTATGATTTATTTTCCCATTATGATTGATGGCCTTGGAATTTTGTTGTTATTTGGCAAAGTATAGCCAGCAATCATAGCCATATTTTGTAGTAATCGTTGGAATAAAATCAATAAAGAAGATTTCGTAAAGTAGTGACACAAGTGGGGATACATTATAGCTGGTCGGTTGTCGGAAGTAACTAGTTTCTAATATTCTCCTTCCTGTCTGTAACTGACATCAAGTTGATTCCAATGTCCTCAATTTTTCAACATATCTAAGGGCTAAAAACCAATTTATCATTTATCAATTTTTTTGGAAGCGTAAAATGAATTAAAATGTTTAGGCACATATGTATTCAGAAAGTGAATTTGAAGTTATTGTCGAAACAGTTTATTCTCAAAAGATTATAAAGCACAAAAAATTAATGAAAAAATTTGATTGGGATGGTGGTTGGAACAGATGTTTGGGATCTATGTATAGTAAAAAATATGTATATGACAAAACTAGGGTGTTGGAAAAAAGTAATGTCAGATCTCATCCCCTAGAATTATTCTGTATCGAAAAAAATAGTACCCCAATTGTTTTTTTTTTGTTTTCTTAATAGTATTTCATGTATATTTTTCAATAAAAATAATATCCAATCCATCAATAAACAAATAAATAAATAAAAATAAGTAGTGACAGCAAACGACGCCATATTTTTCCCCGCTCTTTTGACATTTCTATTCAGTAAGGTTTGCCATTTCATCATGGAAAGATATACGATCCAACAACGAATCGAAATTATTAAAATTTACTACCGAAATTCGGAGCCAATGGTCTCAACTTTAAGAGCGCTACGTCCAATTTATGGTTGTCGTCATTTCTGGTTGAATGGCTTCGTCAATAAGCAAAATATGCGTTACGAGTATTGGACAGGCAGCAATCCACACATACTCCATGAGTCAACATTGCATCCCGAAAAAATTACGGTGCGGCTATGGGTGCGGTTTATGGGGCGGCGGCGTCATTGGGCCGTACTTCTTCCATGATGATCAATACCGGCACGTTACTGTGAATGGGAATCGCTACCACTCAATGATAACCGAATATTTTTGACCCGAATTGGATGATATGGACTTGGACAATATGTGGTTCCAACAGGACGGCGCCACAAGCCACAAGCCACACAGCGAAGGTCCCAATCGATTTATTGAAAACCAAATTTGGTTAAAGTGTTATCTCACAAAATGGCCCAGTCAATTGGCCGCCTCGGTCATGCGATTTGACGCCGTTAGACTATTTCCTGTGGGGCTGCGTCAAGTCTATGGTCTATGCCAACAAGCCAGCGACGATTGATGAGCTTCGTACGAATATCGAACGTGAAATTGCAGCAGTATTGGCCGATGTATGCTTGAAAACCGTCGAAAATTGGGTTCAGCGTCTGGACTTTTGCAAGCGTGCCCGTGGTGTGCATGCAAAAGAAATCGAGTTCCACACATAATGGCATCGAATGTACTTTCGCAGGAATAAAGAATTTAATTCATAACCCAAACCGTTTTTGTTTTATTTTAAAAGGAACGCTACCTATTGCAAGACCCGATATTACCAGTTTTAGTATTATCTAGTTATATTTATGGAGAATTTTTATGGTGTGTTGAGGAATCTATTGTATTAAAAATCGTTAATATTCAAAAATCGTCAAATAGATAATTGAGTATTATTATTTGAAGTCTTCTTATGAGAAACGCAGTTTATCGATTTACAATTTAGACTTCACTTTTTCTACATGCATATTTGGCGAGTATAGAAATAGTAGCGTTACATATTGGCAAGTTTTGAAATATGCAGTTTGTTGTTTTTAAAGCTATAATAATTTTTTTTTAAATACAACTCAAACAATACCCCGAAAATCAAATAAATCGAAATTTCAAGTTTTGCACAAAATTGAGTAGAATGCAATTAGAATCCTTAGACATTTTTCGAGTACTCTGTTTTAGAGATAATTAAATTTTTGGTATAATAATTGGAAATGAGCAGTAATTCAAAAGCGCCCGTCGCAAAACCGGCTGACTTCATTTCATCGTCATGTCATAGTTTTTTCTTCGCCTGCCGGATTTCACTTTGCAGAACACATACCGTTATCGCTTTGTTGCGATCTTTAAAATTCACCAGTAAAATCTAAGGCATAAAATTTTTCTCAGATTAAGTTACAATCGACTTCTTTTTTGGTCGTTTGAAGCTTGGGAATGCCGCCCTATCGACTTAATTTCTGGAAAAGGCTCCCGATAAATATCCAAAAATTTGCCGCAAAACAGTAAAACTTGAAGCCAAAAATTAATTCTATCGATTTAATCAACTTATCGGTAGATATAAATACAACCTATTTAAAGTATTGTTCTGCAAAATCTGCTCACCTTTTTGTAATGAAAAACTCTGGAGTGCTTCGCTGGAAAATATCGCAAAAATTTTTATTACTTAATTGAATAGAGCATAGCTTATGGCATGAATATTTTATTTACTCCCCATAGTTGATTTTTGCTATTGACCAATACGATAAAATTGTAAAATTGTTATCGAAAGACAAAACAAAGAAGCGTTTTCTGTCCAAAACATCAGTTAAAATGAATTCAAAGCAAATTTTGTAATTCCCTATCAGTGTTGCCAGAAGTGAAGATTTATCTTCAAAATAAAAACTTTTTTTTCGGAAGTATCATAAAATGATATAATAAAAAGCAATTCAAAACTTCATTCAGCACTTCAAGTTTTTTTCCTTGAAGTTGTGAAACAGGTTTTTTTATAATTACAGCCAGAAATTTCCTTGTCAAATAATTTAAATTTAAAGTAAATTAATAGTTCATTCTATTTTTCCAATTTCAAAAAAATTATCTGCGATATATTGAGCTTGAGAGTTTGAAACCATTAGATAGTTCTGGTATTTTATATACAAAGGATACATTAAAATGTAGCGAACGTGCTATAAAAGTGAAGTACTTTTTTTTTGCTTTTAATTCAATTGGTTTCTGCTTTTCTATAAAATTGAAGTTTGCAAATTGAAACCTTCACAATGATACTCTCAATGAGGCAGGATTTTTTTCAAATTTGAACGGTTTTTACTTTTTCTTAAATTTTATCTTCACTTTGCAGATTTTTACCAAAACTATTATGGCAACGGCAGAAATTTAAAGAATATAGTATATGGAAAACTTACGAGGAAGTATTTTGTCGGGTCGTATAACTTTGAGGAATGTATTCTAACAGTTGCAAGAACTACTGCTACTACTACAATTACCGTTACTATTTTTACTAATGCTACTATTCATGACTACTTCTATTTTTACTAATGCCACATATAATTACTACTACTTTTATTATTAATGCTACTACTAATTTCCACATTTATTAATTTCTACTACTATTTTTTCTACTGCTACCACTAACTACTACTACTATTTTTTACTCATTTTTACTACTATTTTTACTAATGGTACAATTCACTACCACTACTATTTTTACTAATACCACTTTTGCTCCTACCATTTTCTACTACCACTTTTATTAATTTCTGATACTATTTTTACTAATTCTACTACTAATTACTACTACCATTTCTACTAATTTCTACTCCTACTTTGACTAATGCCACTTATAATTACTACTACTTTTTTTGCTAAAGCCACTACTACTACTATTTTCTACTACCACTTTTATTAATTTCTACTACTATTTTTACTACTGCTACTATGCATTACTACTACTATTTTTACTAAAGATACTTATAGTTACTACTACTATTTTTACTAATGCTACTACCAATTATTACTACAATTTTTACTAAATTCTACTACTATTTTTAATAACGCCACTTATAATTACTACTACTATTTTTTATTTTACTTTTTTATTCATTTCTACTACTATTTTTACAAATGCTACTACTAACTGCTACTATTTTTACTTATATCCACTACTTCTATACTAATACTACGACTTATTGCTACTATTATTTTTACTAATTTCTACTAATCTTTTTAATACTAGGACTTATTATTAACTCCTACTTCTATTTTTTACAAATTTGTTTATCCTACTATTTTTACCAATGCTACTACTAATTACTATTACTATTTTAACTAATTTATTTCTTCTACTATTTTTGCCAAGACTACTACTAGCCACTACTGCTGCTTTTACTAATTTCTACTACTACTTTTACCACTGGTACTACTAATCATTACTGCGGTTTCTACAAATTTCTACTACTTTTTTCACCAATGCTAACTGTTAGGTACTACAAAGTACTATTGCTACTATCACAACTATTTTCACTACTACTTGGTATATACTAATGAATACTACCACTACTACTCTCATATTTAACTCTCTATCTCTCTATGAAGTTTCATATTCGTAGGTCCGTTACATAGAATCTACATGCACTGTTGTAATTTTAAGTAGGTTCTACTACTACTACTTTGATTTCCTAATATTATAATTATGATACGTAACAAATTTTTTTTTAAATAAGGCTAGTCAGATCGGTTATTTCTCACACTATGCACTGGTAAAATTATAAATGCAAACTTTTGTAATTGATGCTATTGTGGAACAGTCAGATATTGCGAAAACAAAATAAATGCTTAATTTATGTAAACAAATGTTCAATGCATTTTTGTGGTATCACTGACTTTCATAAAATTTTCCTTTAGATATTTACAAAATTTTCAAAACTATGCAAAACGAAACTCTAAGTGCAATTCAAAATGAAAACCATTGTTAATTGATGTAGGATCATTATGTAAACAAGTCAGTTACTGGGAAATCAAAATACATGCATAATTAATTAAATTGATAGGCAGTGCAGGAAAGTCTCAGAAATTTAACTTAGTACTCAAACCAAGGGAGACTAGGGTTATTTCTTCATACTTTACTCATAAATTAGCCCTACAACTGAAGTGGTACTTTTAATTTTGTAAATAATGCAACAGAATGTCTACAAAGCATTTGTATCATAAAATTCGAGTAAAATATATTACGCCTGGAAACATTCTCATTCTCAGATGGTTTAAAAACACGAAAAAAGGAATTAGTTTTGTAAACAAATTCAGCTAACAAAATGAGAGTCTTTAGTTTTAAATTTGCTTGTACCAAAGAGTATTAAGAAAAGTGTAATCAATGTATTACAAATAAAATTTTGTTCTCCCAGAAAAAAAGGATAAACTAATTTCAAAACAAAAAATTTTAAATAGTAAAACAAAACGAATGATAGTGAAATCATTACGGACGCTTGTGCCGTTGGATGTAGCAAAAAGCGAATTGATGAGTGCGTTTCGTATCCTACTTATGTATCTCATCAAGCAAATTGACTTCCTGTTGGTCTGGTTTTTTTTTTTATAAAACTAGCGAAACCCAGCGTGCGTATCTCCGCTTAAAAACATCAATAGCAATATTTGAACACCGCCAAAGCAAAATGTTGGTGCCATCGAAGGAATAGGTTTTCGTTGGAACAACTTGGCTCAAAAATTAATGAACGAATTTCAACCAAATTTAAGCAGTGTATTCCTTAGCACCGTGGCACGGACATAGGTTATATTTTTTAACCAATAGGTGGCGCACGAGTCGAGGCATGCAGAAATTTTGTATTTATGATCCGATTTTGATAAAATTAGAAACTTATAATAGGAGCACGACGAGATATACTTTTCTGAAAAATAGATGTCGCTAGATGTCGCTAGCATCTAGTTATTTACAAAATCCTTATGTATGACCGATATTAAAGTTATGGTTCTGGTGCTATAGACAATACTTTTATGAAAAAATATATACGCTATACGGTAACGCTAAAGACGAGTTGCTCAGAAAATATCTGATTTTGATTCGATTTTGGTGAAATTATAAACAAATAATGTGGGGAAAAGCAATTTTACGAAGAACGGATATGCCAGATGGCGCTAGAATCGCAAATCCGTATTTATGGTTCGAAATTGATGATGTTAGAAAAGTATGTGCTATTAGGAATGCTTTTATAATACGATATAGAAAATGTTGAAAACATGCATACACACATACATACGTATACTATATTTGCAAAGATATTGAAAATATGTAAAACAAAAACCATTAGATGGCTCAGCAGTCGAGATTTCCGGAAAATACATATTTATGCTTCGACTTAGCTCAAATCGGAAACGCTTTGTGCAGTTAAAAACAATTTTCCTTAGTCATATACATAGTCGAGATGAAGTTGCCCATTAAGTTAGTTCTCGTGGATATTCTCTTTGTCGCAAAGCTTCTAAAGACTTTAGGGCGACTTCATTTTTACTGCCACTACGTTGCGTTGGTTTTGCATTCATCCCAAAAGCTTTTAAGTTTTTAAAATGGACTGTAAGTATATGGAAAATCAATAAGCAACGCAGGGGAAGTCGTGGATATGTTTTAATTTACTAATCCATAATTGACGAATAAATTTCGAGATACAGACTTTTCATAAATTTTTCCATACAAATATCGTCCTAATAACCACAAAAAAATCTAATAACTGGACATTATATTTCAAACCATTTTGATCAAATCTGTGGACATTTGACAAAACAACCTCTTTCAAAAAAGCAAATTTTACAGGAGAGCGAAAAAACATGTTTAAAGCTTTGCAGTAGAAATACCTCTTACTATTAAAGGACGAAGTCAATTTAAACTGGATGCAGATCAATAAAGACGCGTTTTCCAATCAATTGATTTAAATTAAATATTTTACTTTTCTAGATAAATATAAATCAACTAAATAAGATTTTTTGTCAAATGCTTTTTCTTACTGAAAATCAACTTACCTCATACAAGCTGTTTTGTCAAATTTGATTTGTGCAAAAAAAAAATCCTGTTTTTTATCTTATCTTGACACAAGTTTATTTGCCAAGTGGTAAGTTAAAAATAAGTCCAAAAGAGGTTTTTCTTCAAATGACATTTGCCGTTTATTTAAGTTTATAAATGAATTTGTCTTCAAAAAAAAATAATTTATTTCTTTTTAAACAAAAAATTCAAAAAATACGTGAAAAATATAATAGTTATATAACTACATGCAAAAGTATAGAAAATAATTTTTTTTGAAATTAATTGTTTTCTTCATCATCAAGGTCGGAATCAGCTTCGACTTCGCATTCACTTTATAAAAGTTGTGAAAATCCGTGTTGATCAGAGGGAGCATATCCAATAAATCTTGCTTTTTATTTTTTGATATAGTCAACAGAGATGTATAGCTCGTCGTCAATTGTGAAATCCACTTTTGTGGACGCCTTGGCTTGATATTTAACTCATTAAATTCCACTTCTGGATTCAAAGACGTCTTATACTGCAAAACTCCAGGCTTTTGTTTCTCATAGCGCATCCAGCAGTTATATGCAAAATCTGCCGCATCGTGATGTTCTTTTTGTTGTGTTAAAAGTTGCTTCTTTTCATTTTCTTAAACGGCTTCTTAAACTTTATATTTAACTGACGAAATATTTCCTGATATTTTGATTCTGAAACTGGTTCAGAGTGTTTTTCTTTATACAATCTATATAAGAGAGCAAGGTTGAGGCCACGTTGGAAATACAGCTGACTCGTGTGACGACGACTGTAATGACCTTGGTACTTGGGTATACTGTGTATATGTTGAAGCACTTCATTATATTTTTCTGTTGATAACTTATGATGAGGAGGGTGCTTGCCTCGTCGATCATTTGCGACACCTCCATTAAAATTGCCTTGGATCTTTTGCCGACATACTGTTTTAATACTTTGATCCGTTTCTCCAAATATTTTTAAAAAACACTTTTTGCATACACGAGTTTTCTGTCCATTGATTTCAAAATGATAAAAGTAAACAAACTGTCGATTTCTAGGATTTGAAGCCTTTCTGAGCGTTTCAGTTTTTTAGGACTCAACGTGTATCATACGAGCAATATACTGACGCCGCTTGTTATAATCCCCTAGTTCCCAGTATGCTTTGAATATTTTTTTTCTGTTGATCCATAGTTATTTTTGTGTTACATTTTGTATAGCAATCCACCAATTCTTCAGTTTTCTTTGCAGGAATTGTCTTATTATTCCAAGTAACATATTCTTTTCCCATATTTTTGTTAATTTTATTAGCTTTTTTAACTTTTGTTGACCTTAGGTTATTTAAAAGCAGCTCTTCATTAAATTGTGGTGAAACAGTATCGCTTAGATTTGATTCAATCACACCTTCCATGATTCGGATACTATCCGATGTAGTATTTAAGCCCGAACTTTCTGACGGTAAATAATCTGAATCGTTGTAATCAGTTTTGTGAAAAATATCTTCTTCCGAGTGGTCACTTTGAATGCTGCTCAGTTGGCAAGTATTTACATGTTGCCGTAGCTTTGCAATTTTATCAGTATCGAAAATCGTATCATAGGATGAAGCTGTTTCATGCGGGAGTTCATTAAAAACCTCACCATCTGCCAGGTTATATGGATGAACTCTTCTATTATTTGGAACAATTTCACTAAGACACGTATTAGAGGACGAAGCCTCTTCATTTGGGAGTTCATTTAGCACCTCCCCATCCGCAAAGTTAAATGAATGAGCTCTTCTATTATTTTGCACACTTCCACTAGAACACGTATTAGAGAGCATTTTCACTTTCCTGGCTAAAGCCACTAATTTTTTACCTCTTCCCATTTTATCCAATAAATTTTTATTTTAATTTTGGAAGCAACTTAAATTTGATAATTTCACTTTTAATTGTTTGACTAAAGCACTTCTCTGGAAATACGATTTCACTTTTAGTACTTTTTTTTTTTAAATAAATAACTTGTACCGATACAAGACGTTTTGTCACAATGACACTTGGCGACTGAGTGAGTGGTAGCTTAACTTGTTTAAATAAGAAAAGCATTTTTTTTAGATATGCATTTGACAAAAGAACTTCAATCGAAAGAAGTTATTTTGTCAAATGCCAATTTCTGATTTTACTCAGACGATATATAGAGACAAGCTTTTTTGATAAATGTACGTTATGATTTCACGTTTGAAATTCCAACTTATTCGAGACAAGCTCTTTTGTCACCCGAAAATTTGAAAAATTACGAAAGAAGTTGTTTTGATGACTCTATAATTTTTGAACTAACGGTCCTAGGACAATGGCGATAAGACAGAAAAACGCGCCTTGAAAATTCATATATATGATAAAAATCCTGGAAAATTGTCTTATTTCGAGAGAAGTTGTTTTGTCAAATGTCCACAGAAATAATTTCTCACAAATGGACAAAATTCCAAAAAAAAATTCAAACAAGCTTTGTAGTGGTTTTGATAAAAACGAAATTGTTGATTCCCTTTTAAACATATATTTTCGGACTAGGTATTTTAAGGCCATTTCAGGACACTTCAGTAGTTCGGGGCTGGTTTACCACTACTACTACCATTACTACACTACTACTTCTACTTTTAAATACTACTTCTATTTATACCTTCTAATTACGCCTGCTATTACTACTATGTACTAACTACCATTACAACAACTATTAATACTAATTGCTACTTCTACTAACTACTACTACCATTTTTACTAATGCTGCTACGAATTCCACTACTGTGTTTACACTGCTACCACTCATTGCTACTACGTATTATTTCTACTATTTTTTACTAATGCTACTACTAAGTACTACTACTACCGCAACTGTTTACTGCTACAGCCTCATTGAATTCTTTATGAAGAAGAAATTCTATTTCTGGCTCGCGCTTTCAGGTTTACGAGTATTTTTTTATTGTATTTTATTTTATATGAGACAAATTAATACTATTCTAAATTTGAATATGTTTGCGCAATTAAAGTAATAAAATATAATAAATTAAAGTTTTTTATACTATTCTTGACACGAATGAAGACTTCGAAGACGGAACTTTCTTCACTACTTTATATCATAATTATTAATCAATAAAAATTAATACAATTTGCAATGTACACACTCTGCCCACAATATTTCAAAATACCAAAACAGACTTCCAAAATGCAACCATGAATTCCTTACTCCCAAAATGCAACTCTAGATTGGGAAGCATCAGAACGTAGTTTTGTACAATTGAAGTATGCTTCGTGTTGGTTGTCAAGTTTATTTATTTACCTTTTGAAAATATCTTAGTGTAATTATATAAAGAGTGGCAGGTAGTTGTCGTACGCGCATTTGAAATTTCCTTACAATCATTTTGGTTGTTAACCCTTTAGAAGTCTAGATGCTAATTTTTTTTTTAATTTGCGTAATATATAGAGCTTTTGTGAAAATTTCTGACGAATGAAAAACTGCTACCAAATATCAGCCAAGTTTGCGTTTAGAAAACGAATGGCATGGCTTTCTGTCGCACTTTACATCATTATACTATGGAAAATAGTAAATTTCCATTAAAAATCGAGTGCAATGTAAAAAAGCCCATATTTGGTTTTTATTGCTACTCGAAGGATAGAAATTCATGTGAGCTGCCCGCCACGTCAAAAATATATGGCGATCAGGCTTTGAAAGAAGGTTTCAAGTTGAAATCGACAAGTATCTGTATCATTATATTTCCATTTAATTCTTTATAAAAAAAAATCTCACTGGAGGATTTGGTAAGCCCATGTGTTTAAAATCAGACGTTGTTCCAACCATGGCGGCAAATAAAGTGCGAAGTCAACGAATTTTCATTTACGACAATTAAAAAGGGTGAGTGGATTTGCTTAAGGAGTCAATGGAGAGTGAAGTAGTGCAAAGGCAGGAAAACCAATCAGCTGTTCAACGATAAGCATTGTAGGGATCGGCAGTTCAATCATTACCTGCTCAACAGTCCATATTTTTTTGTGTGAAATTAGTTTTGAATGATTTGAGAAACAAAAGTGTACGGAAATAATCAAACAATTACGATCGCCTTACTCTTTAACTGCCATAGGTAAAAATCTGATGGAGTTGCCATGAGTAATTTAAAAAATTGGTTGGTAACACCTCTATGGCCGGAAAATGTCGAGGCAATGCAGCAAGTACGACTGAATGAGTTGAATGGCGATGAGCTGCTAATTACAAGCAACACGACTGTTTTTAATTCAAGGCAAATTCATATAAGGTGAAGTTAATCAAGCAGCTGATTGAATTCGCTTGGTGAACGTTAAGTCAAAATGGTGTGTTTTTTATTGTAAATCATTCTGTCATTGTGCATGTATTTTGTTAGTGTAAATTTTTGTTTTTCTACTTACTTATAACAACACCTGATATGAATTCGCCTTGCCTACATGTGTTTTGTTTTTGCTTTTGCGTATGAGCTTTCAAAAGCCGTAAAAACAAATATAAAATTTGTGTAAATTTTGACAACTCTTAGGCAAAAGCAACAACTAAATAATTGTTCATACATAGCTATAAATTCAGCTCAAAAAAGAGGAAATTAAAAAAAAAAATCAATCATTTGATATAAACCAAAATTTATATTTTCTTTTTTAAAAAATTTTATACCCACAGCAGCTCTTCACATTTAATTACTGTGTAAGCAAAGCTTTTTGCGAATTAAACTTATATATTAAATAGATTTTTAATAGTTTATTAGAACGTTTACACTTTTCGATGCAATAGTAACGCGATTTGACACTTAAATAAATTTTTTTTTCTGTCCGATGGCATGTCACGGAAAAACTACTTTCTTTCTCGCACTGCTAATTGCCAGATGATTTCCATCTTTTTCATTTATGGCGTAAAACTGTCAGTAACAGAATAAAGGGGAAGTTTTTTACGTTCGCATTTAAATCTGTGAAATAACTGACATAAGCTACTACTACTGCCTTCCATCTTTTTCACAGTTTCTGAAGGTTTAAAAAAAAAAGAATGAATGCAAAAAAAAAAAAATAGCAATAATAATTTTTATAGTTTTAGAAATTCTGCTTTCTGATTTGATTGCATTGTGCAGGGGTACCGTAGTTACGGCGATATCATATTGCAATAAGAAAAGGTGACATACATTGTGACAGCTCCATTTGGTGCGGCCAAAGGTCAATGCTGTATTTCGAAAGGAGTCAAGAAAGAAGCATAAGAAAAGTTGGGATTTTCGAAAAGTATTAATTTGCCCACACATTTGTTACAAGGTGAAACGTAGGCAGGGCGGAAAAATAAAGTTTTTTCTTAACCCTAGTAAGGACAAAATAAAACATAAATGTTCATTTTTGTGCTGCATTTCCCTATGCAACGGTTGAATATTAATACAGAGACTCCCCAACCCTGGCAGATGAAGTAACAAATTCCTAGTGAAAGTGAAATAAGGAATAAAGTTCAGAATTAGAGTTTGGAAAAAGGACTTAATTATTAAGATTAAATTTGAAATTAATATTTGTAAAGCCATGTTATTATAAATTACATTTAGTTGTACATTTATGTGATTTTAAATGCTTGTCGGCTTTAACCTTTCTATATATAACAAAGATTTTTACGTGCTCAAATATAACTTGTTTATAAGGGTTTGCCATTACGTTTTCAAAATGATTTCGGACAAGTAACAGGCGAGAGACTTAATTTTCGATCACTTTTTGCAGCAATTGCGACCGAATGTCAGCAATAACGCGCCGAATATTCTCTTCCAAAGCGTCAATCGTCTCGGGCTTATCTCCGTAGGCAAGCAACTTCACATAACCTCACAAAACATAGTCCAGCGGTGTTATATCGCACGATCTTGGAGGCCACGCCACAGGCCCACGACGCGAGATAAAGCACTCACCAAAATTTTCCTTCTATAAATTTATTGTTTCGTTGGCTGTTTGGCATGTTGCGGCGTCGTGATGAAACCAGAGATCGTCCACACCAACATCCTCCAATTCAGACGGTCTATAGCGTCCTCCATTGACTGTAATATTATGGCCGGTTTGATTTTGGAAGAAGTATAGACCAATTATTCCCTCTGCGTCCTCCATTGACTGTAACATTATGGCCGGTTTGATTTTTGAAGAAATATAGACCAATTATTCCCTCTGCCCATAGATCACACAGAACAGTGACTTTTCGAGGATGTAACGTCGTCTGAATAATGGCTTGTGGATTATCAACACTCCAAATGGGACAACATTTTTTTTATTAACGTTCAACCAAAGTGAGCTTCATAACTGAACAAAATTTTCTTGTGAAAAGCGGGATCGGTGGCCATCTCGTTTTGGGCCCATTCGCTGAACGTGCGACGCGCTTGATGGTCGTTCGGTTTTAATTCATGCAAATGGCAAACCAAACTGAGTACAAACAGCTGTCAAAAATACCAACTCCGAAAAAAGTATGGGATAATTGAAAACTACACGTCTAAAAAAAAATCACCCTTACTTACAATTGGACTTGCAAACGAGGGTAGTTTTTTTTTGTGTGAAAAGTTCTCGTAATTGCTCAATTTCACTATTAAAATCAACGATTTCACAATAAAACTTTCCGAACTTTTTTGCCGCATTTGCAGGATTCGTAAGGAATTTTGTTTAGTAATTTACAGTTAAATAAAAAGTAGTTTCTCAAAGAAGCAGTGGGAGTTCAATATGGCCGATTTCCAGTGAAAAGTTGCCAACGTAGGTCACCTTTCATTATTGCATCATGCGGAGATATATGAACCTATTTGTTCTATAGTGGGCCAATTGTTTTTAATAGTTGATAAAATATAGAAATTTTTGAATTTATTTTTGAAATACCGCTATATAAAGGGTGTGCATGATTTTTTAACGACTTTTACAATTTTCGCAATTTTGTTTATTGGCTCGGAAATCTACCAAACTTGGTAGAGTTTGATAGCATAGTTTTCGAGATACATCTAGTTGCTCAAAAGTGGGCGGATGCATGCCTTATACCAAATATTTTTCATGCCATTCTACATATTAAATTTGAGCAAATTTTCGTTAATAGTTACTTAAACATAGCGTTGTTTTTAATTTTTGAAAATTACCGTTATACAAGCGGTGGGCGGTGGGCGTGGTTTTTGTCCAATTTTTACAATTTTCGAAATTTCGCTTACCAACTTCAAATGCCATATAGTGCAAGAAATTTGTTGGAGTTTGGTGAGATAGCTTTCAAAATATACCTTTTTAATCAAAAGGGTGCGGTGCCACGCCTATTTCCAAAACTTTTTCATTTCTCGATTTTGCTCACGCAACCCTATTATACATATTAAATTTGAGTAAATTGTATTCAATAGTTACTTAAATATCGGATTTTTTTTCATTTTTCAAAATTACTGTTATACGAGACATCCAAAATTTTGCTTACCAATTTTAAATGCAACAGTTTCGAAAATAAAAAATTTACACACGTATATTTGCCGAACACAATCCTATGTATCAAATTTGAGGAAATATCGCTCTCTTTTGATTTTCAAAAAATACCGTTATGTGGGCATGCTTATTATTCGCCCATTTGTATACCAAGTTTCGTTGAGATAGTTTAATATTTACTCGTGTTATCCGACCAATGGACAGACGAACAGACATCAATGGCTCAATCGATTTCACTATTAATTCTAAGAATTTTGATATAAAAATATGTATCTATATCTATCCCGTTTACTGTATGCTGTTACCAACAACCGTTAGCTGAACAAATTTATCAAACTCTGGACAGCAGAGTGCGTGGGTATAAAAATAGTAAATACCTCACTACAGCAGGTGCTCGTACAATATTTACCAATACGGAGGAAATTACCAATTCGATAAAGTAAAAGCAAATCACTTTGCAGCAATCAACCGCTGAATGCCAGAATGGCAGCTTTGTATAGACGTAATGTGGATATATCGTAAAACAAAGGTTATGACATGGCATGCTGTGCAAATAATGTGGAGATGCATGTTGATGTACTATAATTTTCCTGAATTCTCATAAAATAAATTTCCTTTAAAGACTTAGCCGATAGTATTTGAATTATTTTTGTGAGTAAATATGGAAACAAATTTAAAAACTATGAAAAAGTGTAGTTTTTTTACCATATAAGTTTAATTACACATTATTTTTGCTATTCACCACAACTATATAACTTGCACATCTATTATTAGTTTTTAAGTTAATTAATGAGGCGAAAGTTTTATCTTATTACGGAATGTGGCGTGCCGAACTTAATATATGTATAATAATAGCAATTTGGTTAAATACATTTTGGCCCATAGTAGTGCACTTATATTTAGCGAGACATACATACATATATAGATATAACACATATGTACATATAGCACAATATATAAATAGTTTCACATTCTTTCCAACAAACAAATATTTTTTCGTGATCTTCTTTTTCCCAACAATTTAATAAAATATTTAATAAATATTTGAAGATGAAATGTTTTTCAAAAATACACAGATTTTTTCGAGAATTTTCATAATAAATTTTTTTTTTTATTAACGTATATTATTTATATAAAATTGAATATATGGAAAACTTTTGTACATTTATGTGCATCACTTCCCATACAAAAAAAAAAAAAAAACAACCAAAAAATTGGTATTGTTTCATGCTATTTTTAGACAGCAACTAAAATGTTTCGATTTATGTATGTGAGCTGGAAGGATTTGAAGCTACCTCCTTATTTAGGGTTTTTTTTAACATAAATAGTTTTGTAAAATATTAAAAAAGAAATCACCTCAGATCCTAATATTGCATCGTAATAATAAAATTTATTAAGGTGTCTTTGACCTTATTTGGACGGTTGGTTTTTAGAAAATCTATATTAACTCAGCCCAAGCCTCATATGTCATTGTAACGCCATTTATCAGCCTTTGTATTTCTTTGTAAATGAACCTAAAAATATTTTTTAAAATACCTTATAACCTTACACTGAATGTTTTAAAACACAGTAAATAAATTGTATGAATCCTGTGACCCCACAACATTTTTTGATGTGGAGATATCGTAATACATATTTTTATGAACTTGTAATGAAATTAAAATAAATTATAAATTGCAACTAAGCTAAGTATAAAAAATTATTATATTTTAGACTGAGTACCATTGCTTTTTTTTTTGTATATACCAAGTAAATTTATTGGCCACGCTCTGAAAGTAAAGCAGAACCTATAAACCAAAAAAAAAAAAAAAAAGAAGCCAGGAAACATACGTAGAACCAAAACACACGCAGATATGTAGCAAGCACATACACACATACACATATATCTTAAGTATAGCTACTTTTACTCAGAAATATTTTTTTTTTCAGCATCGATACCACAACGATACTAATGCAAAAAAATTATGGATTGTTTGTACTTGTATTTACTTCTTGTCAGTCAGCTATTTTGTTTTTTTTTTTTTTTCTTTTATTACTTTACTTAAAAATCATATTGTACTTTGAAAATAGTACATTGATATCCAATTAAGGTAAATTTTAGTTGAAAAGAAAGAATTCAGCTTTGGAACATTTTCAAGATATAAAAGTGTTTCTAAGTGCAATTCGCAATAAACGATTACGATTTTTAGTAATTCTATTGCCGGCTTTAGCAAAAGTTTTTCAAACGGAACGAAAGATGCAGATATAATTGCGCCTAAGATATTATGAGTTCAGGAATATGGGACATGATAAAATAGAAAATAGAAAACAAAAAACAGCAGAAAGCAAATGCACGGATGCAACGATGAACTGAGGATTGTAAGCGAAAATAAATAAAAAAATTAAAAAACGAGAAAAAGGTAAGCACAGTAACAAATAGAGAAAGGCTAAATATACACACGTATGTACATAGATAGTTTCGGAATCAGGAAAATAAAAAAAATAAAACTTGAAAAACGAGAAAAAGATTTTATCAAAATTTGTTGTGCGAAAGTAAGAAAACTTTGTAAAAGACATGGTAAATTATAAATGAGATAATTGCAAAAAAAACTGTAATAGCTTAAATGCAAAAATCACCAAAAACTTTAAAGGAAATATGAAGCTAATATGTGACAATTTTGCTAATACGTTCAAGTAAAGTGTCAACTGCACCTTTACACAACAGTGGCATTAGAACGGATTGAACTTGTGGATATTAAGATTGCAAATTGGAAATCAGAAAGCGTCAATTGAGAATAAGAAACGCCTATTTTAAATGAGAATGCGTCAAATGAAAATAAGAATGTTTCAAATAGCATTGAGAAATTTATTTTTATTACATATTTTTCAAATAAGTACAATAAAATTTGATACGTTAATTAATTGCTTCGTAGATGATTAGATTGTTTCGCATTTTCATTTGATGCTTTCCCATTTTAAACTGACATTTTCGCTTTTAAATTTGACGCTTTCTTATTTACAATTGACCGTTCTCATTTTGAATTGACGCTATCGCAATTTAGATTCACTAATCTTATTTAAAATTCGCAATTATAACTTTCAATTGTCACTTTCTGAATTAAAATTGACTATTTCTGTTTTCAATTAACGCTTTCGAATTTTAATGTAACCTTTTCTTATTTACTCGTACAATATGGAATGGTGGGACTGGTTTAGAATAATTTCAGGGCCAGTTCGAAAATAGTTCGCCAAGGATTCGTAAAAGTACAGGAATAAGGTGAAGATACGTTGGAGTTGGTTTGGCACTAGTACAAGACTGGCTTGTTACTCGTTCGAGAGTAGTTTGGAAATGGTTTGAAACTAGTCTTGAGTATGCAGTTTTATTTTTCATTCAATTATAATACAATGCATATTCGAATTTTTTTTTCTATATTATTGATAACGTATATCCAACCGGTCGATTCAGAACACGATTTAATTTGTCAGCGAATGTGTACGTCAGTTTTTGAGCAATAAGTTATTTTCCAAATATTTAACGGCAATTTAAAAAAAAAAAAAGAATTTTTGAGTTATGTAAGAGTTATTTTTTTTATTGTCCATACCTTTTTCAAAAATGTATCGCTTTAATAAAATTTTACATTAAAATGCCTTGCCAAATATTACTTAGCATAGAAGAGGTAATTTGTCCATTCTGCTCAGATTTTTACTACAATCTAACTGAAGATGTTTTCAATTTATACCCACAAAATACATAAATTTTAATAACACTGTTTGCCTAAAATAACAATCAGAGCCTAAGTATTTTGAAAATTATTTTCTCATTAAATCAATCAAATTACAGCAACTGTGCTTATAAAATTATTTTTCTTACAGCCAACCCATTTTCTAGCTCATCAGCGGTCATTTGCGGCTAAGCAGCATAAACAATTCAAAAAGCGTTGAAGAGGAAAATGTGAAACCATACTTGAAATTTTCCTTTGAATTATCAAAATACTCATAAAAGCAAAAAAAAAAAAACAAAGTAAAAAAAAAAAAATAAATTAATAACAAACCCAAATCCAGCATGCCAATTAAATTGTGTTATATTTTCTATTGGAATAAACAGGATTTGGTTGAAGTTTGAGCAGAAGCTGATGGCGGGGGATAAATAAGTAGGTAGGTGTGTGCGTGTGCGTGTGTGTGTGTGCATGTAAATTCGCTTCAAACGTAAAACATAAAACAAACAAAAAATTAAATTGAATTTTTACACCCAAAATGAGGAGTACTATACAAACAAAAAGTGTGGATTTGTTCGCGCCAAATTGTTTTTATCCAACTGCCAAGGGGATAAATAACAGCAAAGGGGATGTACTATAGCGATGAAAAATTATAGGAAGTCAAAATAAAAATAAAAAAAATTGCGTTAGCTGAATGGCCAACAAGGGGGAATTGAGTGAACTGCTTTGATGTTGAAATACCATAGTATTTTCAAAATGAAACAATGAAAGAAAAGTAAATGGCGGCAAAAGTTCGCTTACGCATTTTTACTGCTGCAAATAAAAAAGTTTTGGTTTTTTTTGGTTTTTTTTCCTTCTATATTTTCATAGGGTCTTATTTGACTGCTCGTTCCCTAGCGGCATAACATTTGGTATTTAATTTGCTAGGCGTTGCTATGATTATATTTTTTTTGGGCTATTCGAAATGTTGCATAAAGTGACCCAATAACCCATTGATTTTTTTGGTTTTTTTTGTGTTGGAGAAATGCTTCGAATTAGCGCATTTGCTTACTCAAGCAACTTTGTAAGGTTGCTATAGAAAAATTTACCACAGTTGGCAACGCTTCTGCAGGTTAGCGACTATATTAAATGTTGTGGGTGCGATACCAACTATTAAAACCTTGGAATAATAAAATGTTTGTTGTCTTGCTGGAGAAATTATAAGAAGCACAATGACTTGGTGGTCAAATATGATAGATAATAATATTAGTAGAAGAAAAGCACAGTTTTTTCCTAAATCGCTTAGCTGCCTAAACTGCTGGCTATGAAGAAAAAGTAAACAGTTGGGAAACTTTAACGAATTCTGACCTAAACCCGGCAATTTTCAGTTTGGTCAGTACATTTTTTTTTTATTTACAAAACGACACAAGAGAGAAATAAGTTTACCTAAATTAAAATTTTTTTGATTAATATGCAGCTTATTTTTTTTTTTTACTTTAACACCGATAGGCTCTCTTCACCGGTTATCGTTAATTTAAAGGGTTGAAATATTCTCGTTAGTTCAAATAAATTAGTAATTTAATAATCACCCAATCGGTAGACGGTATCTATGTTGTTTAATGAAATTCGAAACTTTTACTGGTCCCAATTGTCACACTAGTAATAACCACTTTAATTGATTAAAGAAATGATGAAAAAGTCTAAATATACTATAATTATCCTTCATAGATCGTTTTGTAGCAGGTGTTTTACTACGATTTCCATTGGGTGCAGTTTCAGATCACGAATTAAATTTTGAAATACAACTTTTTAAGCGACTTGGGCGTGATTTGTACATCGCATAACGAAAGTCGCGTCGATATCGCGTAACAAAGGTCGAGTTGGTATCGCGTAACAAAGGTGGCGTAGCGAAGGCGATGACATGACGCTAATATGAGAAGAAACAACAATTGTTTAAAAGTTTACAAGACCAAAAATTTAAAAAAATTAAAAAACATCAGTAGTAGTTTCTAGCCACTTCAAACTTGCACTTTATTATCCTGAAATTAAATCAACTCTAAAACTGCATAGCTCAAAACATTTCTAAATATCTTCTAAAAAAAAATTAACAGCTGTGATGAAAACTCGATGGAGTTTTTTTTATAAATTTTGCATAAAGCTTGAAACTTGACAAGAATGTTAGAATGCAAGATTGCGTCATCCCGCGGCAAAGTGACAGATCTCGCCCTTAGTAAACAAGAATACGGGAGAGAGAAAATTGAATAACTTCCTATGCTTCAGAGAATAACTTCTTTTAATTGTTCTAATGTGTTAAAAATATAGATTTATAGGTAGAGATTTAATAAATAAAACTGCAAATTACTAAAAAAAAAAGTATCTCTTTCTCTTAATTTGTGAAAAAAGCTTTGTCTAGTTGAGATTGAGAATTGTCAAACTCGGCAAAATCAAAGTAGCGGTACCTCTCTAGGCGCATTCAGTAGACCGTGGTAACTGGAATTTGTATGATTTTTTTTTATAGTATTAACTATAATTGGTTATAAAATTAACAACAAAAACTCCAAAAAACACCGCTAATATTGTAAAAGGATCGACATTGTACATAGTACATACATATAGCCATTTTTGAGAAATAAGTTTTATGATATGAATTAATTTTCGCTCTTATTTTTTTCAAATTTTAATTTCTACCATAAGCTCAAAAATAATTCAGTTTTGGGGAAGAGAGCAGGAAATAGGTCTTTATATTTTCTTATTCACAGCTTATATTAAATAGAAAAAAAAAATGGTTTCCTATCTTGAACCATTCTTGGAATTACTTGTTGTTTGGTTTTGATTTTGATTTTCGGTCGAAGAGCACACACATAAAATTTTATGGATATTACTAGCAACATAGTGCAATTTCTACCCGGCACGCTTTGGTTTCGCTAGTACTTTATGTTTCGTTAGCTCTTTGCTATTATTATACTCTATTATTTATGTGTAGGTAATGTCAGAGCTAAAAAAATATGTTCGTCCTTATGCGTCTGATATGTACTTACTACAAATGTGTGCACTTTGTATAGTATTTTATGTTTGCTTGTGTGAGTGTGTATGTTCATGCATTTCACATATGTGAAAGCTATTTAAACGTTGAAGTAATTTTGTGCCATTGTGTAAGCCCACACTCGTACTATACTTATGTATGTACATCCTCCCTGGCTCCACTTATTCAGCAAGCCATTGTTGTAGAGCAGCGGCGGTGTCACACGCGAATTGTCGAAACAATGCTAGGAGATTAAGGTCAATTTAAGAGGAGAAAAAGTCACGTTACATCGCGCAAACGGATGTAATTTATTTATGTAAGTACTTGTACTTTGCCTTTTTCCTATTCACTCCTGCCTGCTGGTTCGCACTTTTATATACCCAGCAAACATATGGAGTCATAAAAGATATCGGAACTTTTACACTCACAATGAGCTCACTCAAGAGTCCGTAATGAAGTTGTTTCCCTTCCGGCAAAGGTCGATCCGAATGAGCTAAAAGTCTCAAATCAAAATGTGTCATATGTGACTTTTATCATCATCATATCTGGCTCATTTCGGATCCTTGCTCTAGACTCTTTTATGACGCTTATTGGTCTCATAAAGAAATCATTTTGAAGTCAAGCAGCGATCGCGAGTCTCTTCTCATGTATCGGAGAGCTCGTAAGGCTCACTCGTCTCTCAAACTCCAATTCAATAAAATAACTGAGTTCCTGGATTTTTTGATAATGCATGAAAAGAAATTTCTCACGATCGAAAATAACAGTTATTATTTTTTTCGATGTAACAAAAATCCGTGGTAAAATATTGTTGTAGAAGAAAGTTATTAAAATTCCTTTGATCTCATGACCTCCTCAACAACAAAAATCCTGGATTCTTTTTGTTTTTTTTTTCAACTTTTTGGGAAATGGTCCAGTACACACAGAAGAATTTGGACTTTTATTTTTAGTGCAGTAATAACAGTTAAACTTGGCCAAATATTTTGTCTAAGACCGAAATAAAAGTCTTTTCGTAATAATAAAGAAATCTCTTATCCAAATTAAACAAATATGGTAGGAAGTGAAAGAGTACCGAAATATCTTTTACGAGTAAGCTTCTTGTATTTTTTCAATAATTTAATAATATTTTCTATGCCCAAATAAAAGTGTTCAAAATCTCCCCTAATCATGGATGATATTTTCATAAATAAAGTTAAAATTTTATTTAAAAAAATTTTTAATATGATTATAAGTATCTCCAATCCCCCAATTATTTCGCAAATTTTGTAATTCATAAAGTAAACATAAGCATTAAAATAATTTAGTTATATTCGATATTTAACTGATAATTAAAAAAATTGTTTTGTGAATATTCGGTCTCTTCAGGAATCCATGTGAATAAATATTTCCAAAAAAAATATTAGATAAAAAATATAAGATAAGATTTTTCCTTGTTTTTGAATCAACAATTCTGACTCGTTATGCCAATAAAAAAGGAAGCTTCGCACTTATGTTGTTAGCGAAAACGCTAAGTCGCCCTTTGTGTAAAATTAGTTAATATTTAGCAGTTCAAACATTGTTGTTGTAGTACTCGACACTCTTCCATAAGCACGTGTTTCGTGACAAATCCTTCAGGTGCGCTCGTGGTCCGAACAATTCGCTTTTGCGACCCGAACAATTCGTACGAAAAAGTACTTTTTTTAAGCTTCGATGAAATAGAAGAAAATCAAAATTAAATGTTCGTCCAACAAAAAAAAATATTTAAAGTGTAGTGAAAGTAGTGCAAAAATTACCCTAAATTTTGGAAGAAGGATGTAGTTTTTGACCGAATTCGAAAGTTCTTATGCTGTCGTTTTCCATAGTTGGCATTCCTCATTTAAATATTTCCGTTTTCAAGGTATTTCCATTCTCTAACAATTGATACCAAATAAAAAATATTTGGCTAAGTGTAACTGTTATTACTAGACTAAAAAAAAATAAAAGTCCAAATTGACCTAATATTTTATTTCTAAAAAATAAAAGTCCAAAAATAACTTTTTTCACCGATTTTTATTACAAAAGTTATAAACCAGCGACACGGGGTTTATCGTGTATTGTCAATCTTGTGAAGTTCGCGTTCTTCTCGATACCCAATTTAATTATACGCATTTTATGACTTTGTACTCGTCTCGTTAAATACTTGACATTTATCGCGAGAATGGCGATACCCGAAATTGTATCGAGAACTTGATTTCCCGACTTCTCGAATATCGACAATATCAGTCCATAGCAACTTAAGATCCCCACGGCATTAACATCCCGCCACCCGAACTCGATGAAGTTCGGATAGCAATAACGCGGCTAAGGAAAAACAAATCCGCGGACGCTGTTGGACCAGCTGAGCTATTCAAGAGTGGTGGTGAAGAGCTGCTAAGGTTATTTGCAGAATATATTCGGACGAATGCAATCCACCAGAAGGGCGATTTTGCAATATGCGAGAGCCATAGTGGGATCAGACTGTTTAACATTTCGTCTAAGGGTTTATCGAGCGTTCAAAAGGCTGAAGCCAACCGTCAACGAACTGATCAGTATGGTCTTAGACTTTGTAAATTTACCATCGATCAGATATGCACGATACGCGAAATATTGGAGAAGACTCGTGAGAAGAGGATCGACACACACACCGTATCTTTGTCGACATTCCTGTTACACCAAATATTGGAGAAGACCCGTGTGAAGAGGATCGACACACACACCGTATCTTTGTTGACATTCACGTTACACCAAATATTGGAGAAGACCCGTGAGAAGAGGATCGACACACACACCGCATTTTTGTCGCCTTTAAATCCGCTCAAATCCGCTCCGTGAGCTCAAATCAGCGAGATGTGAAAAAATCTCGCTTTAATGCGAATCGTGATTAGACGTGGTGAGAGAGTTCATAGGGCTGAACGACAATACTTGGCGACGAAATCTCTCTCCCACCACAAATTCAACACCAAACACGCGCTCTTTGCATGGCAGCTGTAGTAGACGTCCCAATGTCTAATGGTTTTCTTACCTTGCCTCGTCTGGATGGCGGCGATGTCAGCCTTTACTTTCGCAAGGACATCAACTTGCGAGGTAGCGGCTCCTTTCCCACTAAAGGTTCGGACATTTCAGGTGCATGCCTTCTAATCATAGTCTAATGGCGTTGCCTGTGGTCGTCATTAAAAATGGGAGATCTGCTTTAGAGCATAATTGGCTAGGAAATTTAGACAGCCTAGCGACCATATTGGCTTTGGCACAACCAAATCGACGCAGGTTAAGCAATGCAGGATTTTTTGAATGTAGTCTGCAATCAGTACTCAGTAGATTTAATTTGGGTTTCTGGGCATCGCAACATAGCTGAAAACGAGGCAGCCGATAACCTAGCCAGAGAGGGTTGAGAGACAACCTCAAATGAGGTGCCGATTCCAGTCCCTATGGGTTCAATGAAGAGGAGCATTTACCTCCACCTCAAAAATGGTGCACAGCGTCAGAATGCAAGGCCTGAAAATGACCTTAAGAGAACATACATTTTTCTTACGATGGATAGCTCTAACGTCACGCGACTCTTGGTAGTTCACACGGGACACTGGCCAATCGGAACACACGACGGAAGAATTTGTATGGCCTACAATGATTACTGCAGAAGCTGCAGTGATGAAAAGAGACAGCACCTACCTACTGTGCAAATGTCGGGGTCTAAAGAGGAAACGTAAGACCACACTGGGGGCGGCGTTGATCTCCTTCGCTGCCATTATCCACTAAAGCTAACCTAACAATTCATGGGAATCCCCTTAGGGTTATTTGAAGTTATTGCGAAGAGAACTGTAACAGTTAGAAGAGTTTTATTTATTTATTTTCACTTAAAAATTAGAAGAATATGCGGTTAGTCGGGAATAAAGCACACTAGTATAATATTTTCATAACCACTGCTATATGTAGTAACATTTGTAGATACACCAATACTTACATCTTTAAGCATGCCAAAATTATGTGATACGATATGAAAATTATCGTAGTTCTGATAACTTCCTAATGCTCTTAGATGATTTCCTAGAATGCTGTTTTGCCGGATGCACTTATTTAATATCCATCTACGTACATAAGTGGCACGTAACTAACTATGTACTTTTATGCGTATTCTAGTTAGTTGATAAAATATAACTAAATAAACTTTCGAAGCAGATATGCGCCCTTTTAAGTGCAGTAAAATTACGCAGATTCAATCATGAATATGAAAAGAGTCCTTAGATTTAATTCACCTAACGGCTTCTTTAAGTATTGCAACAATTAATTAGCTTTCACTAGAATCCAAGATTAAGTAACCGGTGCATTAGTAGCAGCATTGGCAAAAAAGGCTATATATGTATGTATGTAGTACTCACTTCGGTTGGCAACTCACTTTGGTTGGCAACTCCTACCATGCCCCATCGGCATTTCTGCATAAACTTAAATTACATTTTCTTCTTTTTTCATATGTGGGCCATAATCTTCTCATTTTATTTTCATGCATAAAGTGAGACTGAATTAGAGTCGCCCGCCTAGCCAACGGCTGATGCCAGATCAGGTCATACCGAGCGACTAATTACAGTATGTGTCTCAATAAATAGTCATATGATTGATTAATATGTGGCGTATAGGCAGAGCGAGTCATAAAATTTTGTTTCTTTGTTTTTGTTTATATATTGAAAATAATTACCACAAGGTTATTACAAATTTGCTACAACTTTTCTTAGACAAACTAATCGATTAAGAGGATTGCTGCTCATCTGTTTGGTTATCGCCTAAGTCGCCGAATTAAAGAAATATCTAATTAATTTTTGTATACCACATTTATTTACAAATTGTAATTCTCTTTAATGCTTTGATGGAAGCTATTCGACTTGTATGCGATATGTTTCAAAATCAAATTCTGTATTTTTGAAGTAAAACTTCTTTAGCGGCATGAGAGTGATTTTTTACAACGCGTAACGGAAGTCGTATCGATATCGCGCCATACAGTCACAACACGAGGGCTATGTGAGAAAAAAAAAACACAACAAGTACTACTAGAACTAATTACTACTACTATTTTTTATAACGTTGCTACTAATTCCTACGACTATTATTAATGTCTACTACCATTTTTACTAATGCTACTAATAATTACTACTTCATATAACTACTACTATTTTACCCCTGTTTCTTTAACAATTTTTTACTTATTTCTGCTATTTTTTTCTTATTTCTACTACTTTTTTTATTAATGCTACTCCTATTTTCACTACTATTTTCCATATAGTACTACTACTCTTTTTCCTGACTACTACTACTATTTTAACTAGTGGTACTACTTATTATTAGTTATGTTAATACTCTACTAATCCTACTAATTATAACTACTACTATTTTTACTAATTTCTACTACTATTTTTATCACTGCTATTACTTATATTTTTAAAAATTTCTACTAAAATCTTTACAAATGCTACTACTAATTGCTGCTTTTGTTTTTACTTATTTCTACTACTAGTGTTTACTAATGCTACTACAATTTTTACTACTATTTTCCTTATAGTACTACTACTCTTTTTCCTAATTACTATAAGAATTTTTACTTATGCTAGTACTTATATTTATACCAATGCTACTACTACTATTTTTACTACTTTTTACTAATTTCTACTACTATCTTTACTGATGCTACTACTAACTGCTGATACTACTTTTACCCATTTCTACTACTATTTTCAATAATTTTACTATTATTTTCACTTATTTCTCCTACTGTTTTCATTAATACTACTACTATTTTCACTCATTTCTATTAATACTACAACTAAGTGCCACTTATTACTATTTACTTCTTTTACTTCTACTAAGTACTACTAACCACTATTACTACTATTTTTACTACCACAACTACTCCCATAATTAACTCTCTTTCTCTTTGTAGAATCGGCTCAAAAGTGCTACTCTTGCTTCATAAATTTTATAGTGGCTTGTTATTATGTTAGATGTTAGAAAG
The DNA here is from genome assembly GCA_951828415.1 of Anomoia purmunda. Classification (NCBI taxonomy): domain Eukaryota; kingdom Metazoa; phylum Arthropoda; class Insecta; order Diptera; family Tephritidae; genus Anomoia; species Anomoia purmunda. Next base: position 14,597,649 of record OX639996.1, read on the forward strand.
TAAAAATATTAAAAAAAAAAAAATATTGTCTAAACCAAAGTAATCGATGAAAAGTTTTTCCTCTCATTCTCCTAGCCAGCAAGAAACCGATCTTCGTGCAGAAATTAAAATCGACCAGCATTTTGAGTTAAGAAATTTGAAATAATTTAAGTCTTTCAGAAAAATATGATGGGACTACACCGCATTATCCTAGAACACGTTTGTATTCTGGTACTGAGTCAGTTCTTTAGTTAGGCTAGTTGTTTGTAATCGCTACTCGTTTTATAATTTTTTAATAGGTAACCCAATAATAGGTCTAGATTTCCAAAGACTTCGCTTATCGCCTACTCAATAAATTTTAGCTGTAGTGGCAGATAAACCTGAAGTAAGTAAGATTTAATATTTGATGAGTATTGATATGAGTATTTCAAATATTGAAATTAGTATTTCAAATTAATTAAAAATTTATTATTTTTACAATATCGGATTCTAAGCGAAGCAGGCTTGCTCGTTCATTTTCCTTCCGCGATTTTACTGGAGATAAATTTCCGTATAGAATGTAAAGTAGTTTAGAATTAAGAAAAAAATCGATATTTCAGCGTACACTTTAAACAAATGAAAAGTTGTACAAATCTAGGGTGCAATCTCAAGAAACAATAATACTGGATGTCTTCAATTTCAACAAGCATAATTTTGTCGGTTTGCTAATTTCATTAATACCACTAATCAACATTTACACAATTGCGAGTAAATAGCAAATGATAAGCGAGCTGAAATAAGAAGGAAGTAAATAGTTAAACAAATTAATGGCATTTTAAATGAAATCGCTTCTGGCATCAATAACCATTGAACCATAGCTAATAGAACATTATAGGCAAATATGTATTTACATTTTAACTCGTATTATGTTAATGGCTCTGATGCGTTTGTGTAAATAGAACGCCTCCTCCGCTAAGTACCTTTTTTTAGATGTATGCTGCTTAAAGATTAAATAATACCTCACATGAATATAAAACACACAAAGAAAATAAATAAATAAGACGCTTTTTGAGACATTACATGACACTTGTAAGGATATACAGTAAACGCCATCAGTCTACTCTTACAATGTATGAGACAAAGTATTGATCTGAAAAACAGTTTACAATTTTTTTTAATATTTCAATTCATAGGAAAATTGATTTAGCGTTTTACGCCTCTTCGAAAATGGAAAATGGGCTTATAATATATTAACAGTATTTAAAATAAATTAACTCGTTTTATATTGCTACAAAAAAGAGATGCGTCAGGTAGTAATAAATAGTAGTATTAGTAAAAACAGTCGTAGGAATTAATAAAAACAATTATAGTAGTTAGTAGTAGCATTGGTACAAATAGTAGTAAAAATAGTTGTAGTAATTAGTAGCAGCATTAGGAAAAATAGTGATAGAAATTATTCAAAATAGTAGTAGTAATTAGAAGTAACATTAGTAAAAATGGGAGCAGAAATTAGGTAAAAGTAGTACTTATTAGTAGTAACTTTGTAAAAGTCTTAGCAAAAATTCGTAAAAATTGAAGTATTAACTAGTAGTAGCATTGTGCAAAATAGTGGTAGAAATTATTAAAAATAGTAGTAGCATTCATAGTCAAATTAGTAAAAAATAGTAGTAGCACTAGTAGTAGAAATTAGTCAAATAGTAGTAGAAATTTGTAAAAATGGTTATTAGTAGTGCTATTATTAAAACTAGTAGTCGAAATTAGTAAAAATAGAAGCAATAATTAGTAAAAAATAGTAGTAGAAAATAGTAAACACAGTAGTAGAAATAAGCAAAAGATAGTAGTAGTAATTAATAAAAATAGTAGTAGTAGTTAGTAAAAATGATGTAAGTAATTGGTAATAGCATTGCCAAAAATAGTAGTTCTATGTATTTAATTGATCTATGTTTTTTATGTAATTTTCCAAGAGCAGACTCAATTTATATATGATAGACATTTTGTTATTACTAAACAAATTTTACTTTATTTATAGAATGCCGTGAACTAGTACTACTTTTCACACCATATTTGTGTTGAATTTACTCTGAGGAGACAAAGAAATATAATAACGGATCTGGTAAAAAAAAACGTATTAACTCTATTTTGAATTTACTACCGATGAAAAGGATAAAATTTACCTGTCAAAACTACGCAGCACCAATTGTTGAAGAACGTGTAAGTGGTTAGCTTGAAGAAAGCCACAAATCTATGAAGTTTACGATGTGAAGTGAACGTCAAAATCATGAAAAGGATTCCCAATTTTGCATGGCGAGGATTATCGAAAAATATAATTATATATCCAAATATCACATATGCAAAAAGATCAGTTGTTCGTGAAGAGGGCTCAGTAGCACCTCCGAAAAATAACAAAAAGTAAATATTTCTAGTCTACAGAATTCATCAAGTTTCCTCTCTGAATATACTTCCTCATCTTCTTAAAATCTATTTGCATCTTCACTCCCATCATATGAACTTTATTTTCGTAAGCAATATGACTTGGATGACCTACTTCGGAACTAAGGGCCATCAAAATCTAAAACCAAATTACTTAGATCAAGATTAAAACAGTTTTAATAGTTATTTATCCAGAGACAATGATAATAAATATCCATCCGTGATCTTTGCCCATGCAACAAATATGAAGGAAAATTTTACAAACTTGGAGGTATTATTGGGGAAGTCGTTCTTTTTTGAAAAATATGGACTAATTGTTCCATTTTTCGTTCGTCATAGCTCTAGGCGGTCTCCTCTGCATTGGAAAGACCAAGTGGATAAGGACTTGACGTCACTTGGTATTTCCAATTGGCGCCAGTTATCAGAGAAAAGGAGTGTCTGGCGCAATTTATTCAACTCGGCCAAAATCTCTTAAGAGATTATAGCGCCAATTAAGTAAGTAAATATAGCTCTTGCACTAACCCACTTTGAAATTTATCCGATATTATTCTGCACTGCTCTACACTTTCAGTGAATTCATAGAACAGACCTAAAAGTTTCCTTGAAAGTGTAGAACCAAGTAATTTATCGATTAAAAAAATTAGATATATTAATTTTTTGGCCTATTTGTTGATTAAAAAATTGTGAAACATTTTTAAGAAATTTACTGCATTGTAGGCCTACTACAAGAACCATCAACATATTATCAAAATTTTACCTTAACTTTATTGTCTAAATTATATGTAAAATTTTTATAAAACGTTTGAAGATTTATCGATTACTTCGTATAGGTATTCAGGTCACCAGGACCAAGTTCGAATCAAGTTCGAAACGATTCTTTGTCACTAGAGTCTTGAACGCATGGGAAAATTTAAAAATAGGAAACAGTTTGTCCCTTCACGAAAGCGCATAACTAACTAATTGGGGTCCGAATTTAGTTAAATATGAAATAGCAAAATATAGATGTCAAACAGTTTTGTATCTCTTGGAGAATATTTATAGCTATATTTTGAAAAAGTAAATGAAGTTCAATGCTGTATTTATTTCTATATCCATTGCAAAGTTCACTTTAAGAACACCAAAAATAATGTTAAAATGAATGAAAAAAATAAGGAGGTACGAAAATCTTTTTTGCAGACCAGTGTTATAACATTTTTCCCCAAAAAGAGAGGCAACTAAAAAGGATCCAAGCTGATTGTAGAGCTGATATTGGAAATCGCAGAGATATCGAAAACTTTCTTTTACGACAATATTTTGCACTGAACTTTTTCGATCTCGGAGAAAAATTTTTAATTGCGGTCGCTCCAGATAACCCTAAAGATTTCGCTTATGTAAATACGCAACTATGTAAATATGAACTAATGTAATTAATAAGTTGTTAAAATGTTAGCTAGGTCCAACAACCCAAAAACACAATTGACTTCACATGCAACTTTGTAGTATCGTAAAAGGTGAAATATGATTAGACACAGTCCAACACACACACAAATTAAAACGGAGTCATTACCCAGTAGGAAATAGAATTAGTTTAAAAGCAATTTAAAAAGTATCAAAAGTTTACCAACTACATGTGGTTGAAATTCTTTCTTATCTGATAGAATTAAGAATATTTGTATGATTTTTTCAAATATGACATTATTAACAAAAACAAAAAGTCTGCATTAATTCATTTGACGAAATTGGATATTTTAAAAATGCTGCTGAGAAATGTCCACATATAATAAATCCTAATCGAAAACTGAAATTAAGAATACAAAAATTGAAGCAATGTCAAAATGTTTGGACTGAAATTCATTTGATAGTTTTTGCACATTTGAAAGACGATCATGAAAAAGATAATTCAGAAAATTTACAAAACTTTAAAATTTTCTCTCCTAGAATGAATCTTTAACTGTTAACTGAAAAAATATCAGAACGGTTGGGCCACTTTTGACGAAATGATGGCATTTGTTATAAATGAAACCTAAAATTACTGAATAATTGGCACTATGATTTTAAAAATCATAATTCCCAAACAAGGAGCTAATAGAAGCTAGTGCAGAATTTGAATATGAAGAAAAACTGATGCAATTTAAAGCTTTAGAAGTCAAATATTTTTTTTTTGATCAGAATATTTTTTTTAAATAAAAACAGAAAAGAAAATTTTGGAAATCGGTAATTTTTTCGCAAAGTTATTCAAAAGTTTTAAGACAAATTTTCAAAACTTCCTCACGACGAAAGAACTCAAAATCAAGCAAAACGAAAAACTGATTTTGATGTAGAAACTAAAAAAGAAATTTCATGCAAAAAAACCTCACCCTAACTGTCCGGACGATTATGTATGAAATGATCCTAATATGCGCATATAATTTATTGAAAATATATATTTTTATATATTTTACCACAAAAAAATTAAAATATTACACATAGCTACATATGTACATACATATCTATTTATACTTAGAAACAGTAAGAACTACAATTTTTAATATAAAAATCGCTCTTTAACTATTATTTTGCGACTTGTAGTTAGTTTCTCATTAAATAACAGTTATTTTTAGATTTTTATTTTGAAAATCAAAAATAAGAGTTATTTTTCGATTTTTATTTTATAAATCAAAAATAACTCTTATTTGTGATAAATAAAAAAAAACTAACGGTTATTGAAGACTTCTACTTATAAAAGTCATCAATATAAATCAGACGGCGACTTCTATTTAGTATCTCATTAAACAGTTACTTTTGATTTAATTTTATAAATCTAAAATAACAGTTATTTCTATATTTTTATTTTGAAAATCATAAATAACCTTTATTTCTGATTTTTGTTTTATAAATAACTTTTATTTTTCGATTTTTATTTTATAAATAATAAATATAAAACAGTCGCCGACTTCTATTTAGCATCTCATTAAATAACAGTTAATTTTGATTTTTATTTCATAAATCTAAAATAACAGTTATTTCTATATTTTTATTTTGAAAATCATAAATAACCGTTATTTCTGATTTTTGTTTTATAAATAACTTTTATTTTTCAATTTTTATTTTATAAATAAAAAAATAACAGTTATTGAAGACTTTTATTTATACAAAAGTTTATTAAATACACAAAATGCTTACAATCTATTGGGCAACGCAAACTTGAAGAAATTCAAAAATGGCTATTCATAGCTGAAATATATTGTTGTTGCATGGGAAAATTACAAACATTTTATAATATGTGAATTTCCAACAATAAATCAGTCGCCGACTTTACATTTTCAAATCATTCCTATAAAAGTCATTTTAATTTTTCATAGAAAATTAGTTCTTAAGAAGTGTAATCCCAAGTTAATAGGAACAGAAAACCATTTAATGGATTTTTGGGAAAAGAAAAAAGCTGTTATTTTATTAAATTTTCCATAAAAATTGCAACAAAAAAAATTATTTTCCAATTTAATTCTCGATTAATCAAGAAATCGATTGGTTGTAAAAAATTTCCTTCATAGTAAATTTTTTAATGACAGTTTTCAGAAATAACTATTATTTTTTTAAATTTTCCATAAAAATGGCAAACAATTTTTTTTTTTCAATTTGATTCTCAATGCATCAAGAAATCGATTAGTATATTACACTTGGTTGTAAAAAATTTCCTTCATAGTAAATTTTTTAATGACAGTTTTCAGAAATAACTGTAACTTTTTTTAAATTTTCCATAAAAATTGCAAAAAAATTATTTTCCAATTTGATTCTCGATTTATCAATAAATCGATTGGTATATTACACTTGGTTGTAAAAAATTTCCTTCATAGTAAATTTTTTAATGACAGTTTTCAGAAATAACTGTAACTTTTTTTAAATTTTCCATAAAAATTGCAAAAAAATTATTTTCCAATTTGATTCTCGATTAATCAATAAATCGATTGGTATATTACACTTGGTTGTAAAAAATTTCCTTCATAGTAAATTTTTTAATGACAGTTTTCAGAAATAACTTACTTTTTTTAAATTTTCCATAAAAATTGCAAAAAAAGGATTATTTTCCAATTTGATTCTCGATTAATCAAGAAATCGATTGGTTGTAAAAAATTTCCTTCATAGTAAATTTTTTAATGACAGTTTTCAGAAATAACTATTATTTTTTTAAATTTTCCATAAAAACTGCAAAAAAAATTATTTTCCAATTTGAGTCTCTATGAATCAAGAAATCGATTGGTATATTACACTTGGTTGTAAAAAATTTCCTTCATAGTAAATTTTTTAATGACAGTTTTCAGAAATAACTTACTTTTTTTAAATTTTCCATAAAAATTGCAAAAAAAAAATTATTTTCCAATTTGAGTCTCTATGAATCAAGAAATCGATTGGTATATTACACTTGGTTGTAAAAAATTTCCTTCATAGTGAATTTTTTAATGACAGTTTTCAGAAATAACTGTTAATTTCTGTCCCTGCCCATACTTGGTTCAACTTAGATCAACATTAGCTTAATTTAATTTAACAAACAATTATTGCAAAGAAGTTGACTTCCCAACTACTTTTTTAAATGGGTAAATATTTTTAGACTATCTGCTTTTTTCCGGCAGGGTAAATACATGAATATTTGTATGTTTAATTTTCGATGTTGCACGTAAAAATCGTGCGCATTCTCAACAACAACTAAAAGTCCCAATGCGTATAAGTGACAATTTCATTTGCATATCGGGGTTATCATTGTAATGCTAATAATGTCGGTGACACCTTTGCATTCATAAAATGATAAAATAAACTAAATTCTATCAAATGTGAATAACACAAGCAGTTGTGTGCTGTGACAAGGATTACACAAAAAGTGGAAACACTTACAACCACTCATACACACATACACCCACACACACACGCACACACACACATACACACATATATGCAACTCTATGGAGATTCGCTTGATTGTCCCAAGTGTACAATTTATTTAATTTGCATTGCAGATAAGTTTATAGCAATAAAAACGAGATACCCAATTGTTATTATTTCGAGTTATACCTACATCGGTAGAATGTTAAGCTTTTCGTTATGATTGTTAATAATAGCCGAGTTGATTGTGCGTACACTCGTAGGTGTGGTGTTGTAACCTTAGATAAAAAAGGATTTGCATAGTAAAAGAAGTGTTGTTGAAATAACTGTGCGGATGTTAGTTTATGAAGAGAAATGTACGGAAAACAAAAAAAAAAAACAAAACAAAACAAAACAACCATTTAGGGTTTGCTTGTAAATTTGATGGAATTCGAATGAATAAAGGTATAAACATTAAAATGAAAGGATTTTATTTCAAAGGCATCACTTTCGGCAACCTTCAACAAAAAAAAAAAAAAAAATAGATTAGTTGGACGCACAACCTTTGCTATTTAAATAATTAGCTAAGATTGACCCAAGGCGAATTCAATACAAGGTGGTCGCAAGAGCACATACACACAAACTCCACATGTTTTGTTTTTGCTTCTGAATGGTGAGAATGTCAGATAAATGAAATATAGAACAATAATTTTGAACAGAGAGAATGTCAAAATAGGAACGAATTTGACAACAAAACTGTTTATTTTTGATTCAGTTGGCCAAAACTATATTTTTAAATATATTTAAATTAAAATTTACAATAGCGACCGCAATTGAAACCTTACTCTTCATAAAGTGCCAGTGCAATATGCGAGTAAATGAACTGCCACAATTAATGCAGCGTCTGTTGATAGTTCCGACAATCTTTTGATGTAAAAAAGAAGCGAATTAATAGAGAATTCCAAAACTAAAATGATTTTAAAAAAGTACCGTGGTAACGTGCCACATCCAAAGTCCGTTAAACTTTGAACAGCCGAAATAGCCGCAGTGCAGTTGGGATTTTCAAATGTTGGATATGGAAGGGCTTTAGTTAGTAATCGAGCCCTTTTTCCTCCGAGAACCATATCATCACGACGGAAGTGATCGGCGCAAATTACATCTTTACACCTCAACTGCACCCGGCATGATCGGGACCACACTAACCGCTCACTTGGTACCAAGAAAAACGGACCCGTTCCACGCTTTACTATCTTATCGCATAATACACACTTTCCCATTTTTTCGCGAAATATTTGAATATTTGAATATATGAATTCAAATCAATTTGAATTTAAAAATATTTTTAAATGAAAATGTAAACAGAAAATGAAGATGTAAACAAAAAACAAACCAGTTGACACTTTCACCATTCAGGGCGAAAAAAGAAGAAGCAATCAGCTGATGGGAAGAAAACACCTTCTATAGATTCGCCTTGGATTGACCTACAATTTTTCATGTTTGACGTGATGGAGTTGTAATGTAAATTTCAATTATATTGAATTTCTGGAAAACGAGGCAATATAAAATTCGCAACATCTTTTTTTTAATTTTTCAGTGGTGATAAAAAAAATTTTATTTTGAAATTAAAAAAAAAATTGGCTAATCGATGTATAGCTACTTAATTTTCCCCCCGAAAGATTCATTCAATCAAAATAAGTAACTAATAATTTTTGCATATTAGTAAGCAGCCTGGACGATGGTGAAAAAAATTGCCAAAGCTAGTTGTTTATTACTATTATTATTTTCGAAAATTTAAACGATTTATATTTACATACCACGCTCATTTTCCAAATTTTTTTTATTTGTTAATATATAAATTGCAAAATATATATAATGTATAATTTGGCAACAAATATTTTTGGAGAGGGTTGCCACCTGCTTAAAATTGTTAATATAACTTATGTAATAAGTTAGACGGAAGGCATGCTTCCAGTGTCTTAGACGTGCGCACTATTCGAGAAGCTAACATCGACTCGGATCATTGTCTTGTCGCAGCCAAGATTTGCACGCGCCGCTGTGCAGCAAAAAGTGCACGCTCAGTGACACGAGGAAAGCTCGACGAACCGTGCGGAAGAGATACCGGGAGTTGAAGAAGGAAGCGAGGGGCATTTTCCGAAAAAAAGAAGAGAGAGGTCGAGATGTGCGAGAGCGAGGAGCTTGAGATGCTAGCCGATAAGAAAAACGCCCGAAAATTTTATTGGAAGATACAGCGGATTACCAAAGGTTTCAAGACCAAGGCAATTTCGTGTAAGAATGAAAACGGCGACCTGATTACCGACATCCAGAGTACACTTAAACTGTGGAAAGAGCACTTCTTCACGCTGCTTAATGGCAGTGGCGCGGAAACTATCGAAGATGATTGGCCCGAACCTTCAATCATTGAAGACTGACTCGAAGTATCGTTACACGTCCTGGACGAAACTCGAACTGCAATAGCGCGGCTGAAAAATTATAAGGCCGCTGGTGCTGAAGGACCACTAGCAGAGCTATTCAAGTGCGGCAGCGAGGGGCTGGTAAAGTGCATGTACCAGCTAATTTGCAAAATATGGTCGGACGAACGCATGCCTGCTGATTGGAATTTAAGTGTACTCTGCCAATCCACAAAAGGGAAGATCAGTCTTCTTAGCATAGCATATAAGGTTCTGTCGAGCGTATTGTGTGAACGACTAAAGCCCACTGTGAATGAACTGATTGGACCGTATAAGTGTGGCTTTAGACCTGCCAAATCTACCATCGACCAAATATTTACGATACGCCAAATCTTGGAAAAGACTCGAGAAAGAAGCATATACACCTACCATCTCTTTGCCGACTTCAAATCCGCTTTCGATAGTACAAGAATAAGCTGCCTATTTGCCGCAACGTCTGAATTTGGTATACCAACAAAACTAATACGGCTATGTAAAATGACGTTGAGCAACACCACCAGCTCCGTCAGAATCGGGAAGGACCTCTGCGAGCCGTTTGAAACCAAACGAGCTTTGAGACAGGGTGACTCTCTTTCGTGCGACTTACTGCCTTTTCCAAACTGGATAAAGAAGCGAAAAATATGGGTCTGGAAGTGAACGAGGGCAAAATTAAGTACCCTCAGCACACTCGCGCCTCGGCTCCCGCATCACAGATGACAATTACCATTTAGACAAAGTGGAGGACTTTGTTTATCTGGGAACCAGCATTACCACCTACAATAATGTCAGCCTGGAATGTCAGACGAAAGATTTTTGAACCTCTACGTGTTTGCGATGGCGCGTACCGCAGACGATGGAACGATGAGTCTTGTGAGCTTTACCGCGACATAGACATAGTACAGCGAATTAACATACAGCGGCTTCGTAGGCTGGGAGATGGCGTGCGAGCGAACTAAATGTTTCGAGAACATTCCAGGACCTTTCAGTAGTTTTGGGACGGACTACTACTACTTATTACTACCGTTATCAGTAGGAGTACTATCACTATTACTACGACTAATACTACTATTTTTACTAATTTTCATTTTTATTTTTTACCAATTTCTACTACTCTTTTTACTTATGCCACTACTAATAACTACTACTTTTTTACTAAAGCTACTACTCTTTTTACTTATGTTACTACTAATTACTACTACTATTTTTACTAATGCTACTACTATTTTTACTTATACGACTATTAGTTGTTATTATTTGTATACCTTTCATGAGAATGAAATGGTATATTAAGTTTGGTCCGATGTTTGTAAGTGCCAGAAGGAGAAGAGATAGACCCATCAAAAAGTATACCTAAATGATCAGGACGATGAGCTGAGTCGATTTAGCCATGTCCGTCTGTCTGTCCGTCTGTTTGAACGCAAACTAGTCCCTCAATTTTAGAGCTATTTTGATGAAATTTGGTGAGCAGGTGTCGTTGTACAAATGATTAAACATTTGTCGGAATCGGCCAGATCGGGTGACTATAACATATAATACAACCGATTATTCAGATATTGAATTTTGCGCCATAACTCCTCCATTTAAGCAGCTAAAGGCTTGAAATTTTGCAGAAATATCAGCCATTATTAGCTACGTATCAGTATTGAAAATCATGAAGATCGGAAAAATATAACATATAGCTCCCATACAACCGATTGTTCAGATATTGCATTTTGCACCATAACTCCTCCATTTAAACAGCTAAAGGCTTGAAATTTTGCAGAAATATCAACCATTATTAGCTATATATTAGTATTCATCAAGATCGGAGTTCACAGTGTAAATCGGCAAGATAAATTCAGGACAAATATTTATTGCGAAAAGTAATAAGCTCAGCGCAATATCACATGAATCATAGCGTTAAACGTTTGGGAACTATTTACGGATCTGATAACTGTTTTCAAAGACCGACATATGTAGGTCTTACATATTAATACTTAATTATTTGTATTTTTTAAATGTTGAATATCAAGCGTCGATACGATATTAAAAATATTCAAAAACCATTCCCTTCTTAAAACATAGTTCTTTTTAATTACATAAGGAAAAGCATTAAATAATTTATAACAATGCCTTTACTAGAATTATTTTTATTGATTTGAAGGAAATTTTCGCTTTTAACTATAGGTAATATGAAATTGTAATACAATAACACGTTTTTTACTATTCTTCCATTCATGAAAGGTATGAAGCCTTCGGCATAGCCGAAGACAGCGCTGTTTTTACTTGTTTTTACTAATTTCTTCTACTATTCTTATTTATGCTCCTACTAATTACTACTACTATTTTTACTAATTTCTACTACTATTTTTTTAATGCTACTACTATTTATTTTGGTATTATTAAGTAGTACTAACTACTATTACCGCTAAGTACAACAAACCACTATTACTACCATTACAATTTCTTGCTACCAAATACAGTATCTCTATCTCCTTATGAAGTCGGCAAAAAAAAAAGGTTTACGTTCGGCTCATCCACTTAGGTGCACGTGTGTTTTTTCTAGGTATAAGTAAAGAGCTTGGAAGAAAAGAAATTATTAATTTTAAAATAACTTCCCCAACCACGCGCCGACATTCGATAGCTATGAGGAGGTCCGTAGTTCAATAGGCTGTGATTTACTTTATTTGGCCCGTCGCTAGGCAGTAGTAAATTTTCTAACAAGCAGCGGGAGAGTAACTATTGCCATCAATTTCCACCCCCTTTTCTTCTTAAGCCAGTCGTATATCTACAATGTCATGAGTAATATCTGCAAATTTTTCCACAATCAGTCGCTCGTTGATAACATTTGTGGATTTGGGGTTATCTATAGATTAAAGTAATTTCCCTTGATATATTTATGTTCGTATGTGTATATGTATTTTTTTTTTTTTGTTTTTTTTTTGATGATATAAATCAACCAAACTTCTTGGTAAGTGTCTTATGAAAATTACTGAAAGTTGCAAGTATCCTTAAGTATTTATTTCATTGGCGCCATGTGCCGAAAATATCTTTATTATTCGACGGAAGTATACAAACATACATACATACTCGTATATATTTTACTCAGTGGTTTAATGCGCCTCTTGGCAACACTAAATCTTGAAATCAGCTCATATTTTGTTGAAGATTTAGCAATGCAGCTGAATTGAATGCCTACCGACATGCACATAAAAAAATAATACATACATTTAATATATACATACATATATACATTATACATAAACGGAAATACATACAAACTTATATGTAAGTCCGAAAAGCGTCACTTCCAGCCTAAGTGTTTATGATTATCTTCTCTTGTTCTACTTTTTACTTTCTCTTTTCACTTTCTACGCTAAGATATATTTAACGTATATAAGTATATAATATATATAGGGATGAAACGCTACCATGCAGGTATCGATACTTTTACTTGTAAGTAGTATCGAAAGAAGAAAAGTATCTAGTAAAAGTATCGATACCTTCGATATCTCAGATTTCATATTTTTTCAGATATCGATGCTTTTGCTTGTAAGTTGTATCGATATAAGGTATCGATACTTTTACTAGATACTTTCCTAAAAAAATATCAAATCTAAAATATCGATATCTACTGGTATTGACACTGCTGCCCATGATGAGATTCCGTATGCCAATTTTTTAGCGGAACAAAGCGGACAGATGTTACGAAGCAGATCTGGAGTGCTACTCCATTTTGCGTTCGTTCAATAGTTTCTTCAATTTCTTTGTTCTGTGACCTGCTCAGTACAAGTTGACAAATGAGTTACTTTATTTTCTAGACAAGAGACTTGATACGCTCTACAGAATACCGAATAAATAGTCTCAAAAACAATCTCAACACCGAAACATCGGCATAAAACATGTTTAATGTTACGCACATGACCTTTTTGCGATTTAAAATAGGATTTTTCGAGAGCTAAGTAAAAGTAAAATAAAATAAAGAAAATAAACCCAGCTAGCAGTTTTCAAATTTGGGGTCATTAGTTTTTAACCAAAATCGTCTGGATATTATTCCAATCATTGAATACTGAAAGAGAATATTAAAAATTAATAATGTAGCACATCTAATTTCAAAAATTATTTTTATTAAAATTGAATATTTTAAAGATAAATAAAAAAACGAAAATGGAAAGGAAATAAATTGGAACAAGTTAATATTTTGTTTTCACTGAAGTGAAGTGTGAATGGAAGGTAATAAACAAAATGAAACGGGTGAAATTTTACTAAAAAGAACTTTGCAAAAGTAATTTGGCAATCTATACTTCCCAAAGCATACTTTGCCTTAGTATCGAGTTTCGATACGAATATTTTTTTTCCATACCTACTCAGTACTTGGTTGTAAAGTAACGATACCAAAACTACTCGATATCGAACGAAAAGTATCGAGTATGTACCTGTATCGCTTCATCCCGATGTCATAAAGTGAACTCACATTTAAAACAATATGTACATTAAATCAGGTCAAACTTTTCGGCGGAAATTTTTTCGCACAAATCAAGTGATGTTTTCGAGTTTTCGGAAATAGAAAATCTTATTATTCAGCCTATATGTATTCACCTTTGCGTTTGACATTCATATTTTATATCGTTGTGTATAATATAATTAAATTCGGATTTTCAAACAAGTGGCAGCACTCACATATGTAGTTAGCTATTGCTTCCTGCCGAGACGAACCGCTTGAAAACGCTTTTATAATATTTCCTATAAATGTTGTATAATTAAATTAAATTTGACTTTTCAAGCAGGTGGCAACCTTCTATAACCTATATGACTTTTCCTCTGCTAATTGAAATATTTTGGCACACACACTATATTACTTCACATTACTTGTGTGTAATTTAAATGAAATAAACTTTACAAACAGTTGGCAACCCTCATAAAGTGAGCCATGAACCTTCTTGCCGAGATATTTAATATTTCATATAACTTGTTTATATTTTAATAAAAATCGTATTTTAAAACATGTGGCAACTCTGTGCGAAATATAGGTATGCATCTTCTTCTCACTCAGACGAACTGTTTGACACCCATGTTTTAATATTTTTTATGACTCGTGAGTAACTTAATTGAATACTACTTTTCGACCTGGCGGCAACCCTCTTTATATAATATAAATATAACTAGCTACATATATACCTTCTGCTCAGCAAAACGAAATTTAATACTCATACTTTAATATTTTATATACTCGTGTATAATTTATTTAAGTTGACATTCCAAATAGGTGGCATCTCTCTCCAAAATATATGTATGAACCTCACCTAGACGAACCACTTGAAGCTCATATTTTAATAATTAAAAAAAAATTGTTTGTAATTTAATTAAGTTAGAATATTCAAACAAATGGCAACCCTCAAAAAAGTTAGCTATGAACCTTCGTTTCGTGACGAACCGCATAACACCAATATTATAATATTTCATATAACTTGTTTATAATTTAATTGCAAACAGGTGGCATCTCTCTCCAATGCATAACATATATTTTACTACCTATTCTCATCAAAATCGGTCTAGCCGTTTTGGTGCAGTTCGACCACCGTGACACAATATATTTGTATATAAGATTGATTTTGTTCATACGTTCTTCCATAGATTGAAACTTGCACTTTATTATACTGAAACTGCATGCCCGACAATTTTCCAAAAAATTTATCTATAGAATTCAAAAATCACATTTTTCTGAAAAAAAATGGCCCATCCTAACGTACGTGCACATTAATTTCCCTTCTTCTTTATTGCATTTTTTAAATTTTCCAATAGAATTACTCGTGCAAAAAGTTTGCGTTTTTTGTTTTCTTTTTTTTTAAGCGTCTGCGCATTTTTTACATTATATACTAATCTATTATTATACATTTTTTTTCTCATCCATACTCTGTTGGTTGTTTGGCTTGTGATTCTTTGGCTTGTCATTTTGTATAATCATATTATAGGTTGTGTTTTTACCTTCATAAAT
Organism: Anomoia purmunda; assembly: GCA_951828415.1. Lineage (NCBI taxonomy): Eukaryota > Metazoa > Arthropoda > Insecta > Diptera > Tephritidae > Anomoia > Anomoia purmunda. The sequence goes on from OX639996.1 coordinate 14,613,270, forward strand.
AAATTGGCATATTGGCGAGTGCCCATTGTTTGGCCTGCGCCTGTCGTCGTTAATTTTATTTTAATACTCGGGCGGGTGTAACTGTCATCATTGACTTCGTATTACTTAACTTTTTTTTTACAACATTTTTGATAAAGGTGTCCTGCTATTCGAGTTTATTTTTAGTTGCGGTTTGTTGATAAGGGTCAAATGTGGCCGATTACCATAACCCCAGACTTATCGCTATGATTGTTGTTTTCGCTGGGATATTTGTAAAAAATTGCATAGCAATTGTGTTTAAATAAATTATAGAAGTAAAGTGGTTCAACTTTGGTATATTCGTGGCTTGAACAATGTCGGTTGTAGCTCTAAAACTGTCGCTAAAAAAAATACTTTGGTAAATAAATTCTATCCAAACTGCATCCAATAATGCCCACAAATCAGGGATTAACCAATTCGCTTTGTTGTTGTTTTTTATTTTGCCAGAATTGTTATTGGCGCTAAAGACTTGTTTTTAGGATTGACAAAACAATTTCAGTGTACAAAAAATATCAAATCTAATACCGATATTCTGTAAGTAGTCTCTAGTCACTAATTGAGACTTTTCGGTGGTGAGATTGATTTTGAAACTTTTCGATATTCAGTGGGCCACCTCACGGCTCTAGTCTCAAAATAAAGTCACTAATTTGTCAGCTGGTCGAGAGCAGATCACAAAACAAAGAAATTAAGGAAGGTATTGAACAAACGCGAAATTGAAATTGCATTCGATCTGTCCTTTGGTCGTACGCTATATTTTGCTTAAATCTGTAAAAAAAATAACATTTCATTTTTACTTATTTATATATAATCTTGTTCTGCCATTTTGATCGAATGTGCATATTGATGAGAAGCTACATTTATCGATTGTTGATAGTTCTAATTTTTACGCATAATTTAAATAACTGTTTCGCATAAAATGCAGTAATAATAATTTTAAACGTTTAATTTCAGTGTCAATTTTACGATAACCATATTGCTTTAATTTTTAAAGAGCAATAATGCTGTTAACAAAGAATTTAAAAAATATATTGTGTGCTATCGATGAACACATTCTTATTGAGGTCTTTGTGCATCTCTACCTGGAACAAACGATCAGCTGATTGTCTCTACAGCTTCTCACCATTGTCTTTGGTGAAATTTTTTGAGACTCTTCCTTACTGAATACCGAAATCGTCTCAAGTCACCAAAAAGAAATGTCTCTAATTGAAAGTTTCCAATTTAGTGACTTGAGATGAGACTAAGTTACCGAATACCGGCATAAATGCACAAGGTCAACTTATATTGAAAAAACGCTATATTTGAAATAATTATTTAAGAGAATTTAATGAAGTTATGCAAACAAATACCAGGAGTGTTAAAGTCAAATTCTACCAAATTACGTAGACACTATGAATTTCTAGTTAGCAAAGCACGATTTCGAAAATTATAGAAATTACTTGAATACCACGCTCACCTCTCATATAAAGGTAGCTTAAAACCAATTAAAATATTCAATATCTTACTAAATAATGTCGCGAATTCTTTAAAATTTTGTTTAAAAAAAAAATAAAATTTTTGAAAATGGTTTCATTAGTTTATTTTTGTGTTTATTGAACTCAATAAATGTCGTTTAAGTTTTCAAAATATTGTTGTACTAGCGTATCCGGCTTGCTTTTTTATATATTAGGGTAGCTTTTTTGTTTGCCCACAACAAGTAAATTTTATGCGAAATAAAAACTTACGCTGGGTGTTTACAGTTCGGCTTCTTATTCTCTTCCAATATTTAATTTTATTGTATTTTATGATATTTTTTGTTTTATGTTTTCTATATTATATGCATTCCATTTTGTTTTACTTTATATCATGATATTTTATTCTATTTTTTATTACCTTAGTTTTCTTAATTCATTTTATTGAGTTTTATTTTGTTTTGTTGTATTTTTTTTTTCATTTCATGATATATAATTTTATTTGATTATGTGGTTTCTTAATTTATTTTATTTTACTTTATTTTGTTTTCTTTTTTTATTGTTATTATAATTATTATATTATTTTGACTTATATTATGCTTTTTTCATTTTTTATTACTTAATTTGCTTTATTCATTTAAATTACCTTTTTTTTAGTTCGTTGTTTTTTTTTTGATATTTAATTTTACTTTTTATTACGTCAAATCGCATTATTTCATTTAATTTAGTTTTATTTTGTTTTGCTATATTATATTATTTGAATTATTTTATTTTATATTTTGCTATTTTTTCATATTTTATTACTTAATTTTCTTTATTTCATTTAAAGAATTTTTTTGTCACGTTGTATTTTATTTTTTGATATTTTATTTTACTTTTTATTTCTTCAACTTGCAGTATTTCATTGAGTCTTATTTTGCTTAGTTTTAATTCATTTTTTTTCTTTTTATTACTTCAAATTACTGTACTTCGTTTAATTGAGTTTTCTTTTGTTTTGTTGAATTTTTTTCCGATGTGATATTTTTTTATTTATTTTATTTTAGTTTAGTTTGTTTTATTTTATGTTATTGTTTCTATAATTTTATTTATATTATTTTATTTTATATTATGCTATTTTTCATTTTTTATTACTTTAATTTTCTTTGTTTCATTTAAAATATTTTTTTTTGTTACGTTGTATTTTATTTTACTTTTTATTTCTTCCAATTGCACTAGTTCATTGAGTTTTATTTTGTTTTGTTGTATTTTTTTTCGTGATATAGTGCGATTTTTTTTATTTATTTTATTTTAGCTTAGTTTGTTTTATTTTATGTTATTGCTTATTTAATTTTATTTATATTATTTTATTTTATATTATGCTATTTTTACATAATTTATTACTTAATTTTCTTTATTTTATTTAAAGTATTTTGTGTTTTTTGTTTTGTTAGGTTTTATTTTATTTCTTGATATTTTATTTAACTTTTTATTTCTTCAAATTGCTTTATTTCATTGAGTTTTATTTTGTTTAGTTGTGTTTAATTTATTTTCTTTTTATTACTTCAAATTACTGTATTTCCTTTAATTGAATTTAATTTTGTTTTTTGTATTTTTTTCTGATATATAGTGCGATTTTTTTATTTATTTTATTTTATGTTCAGTTTGTTTTATTTTATGTTATAGCTTATGTTATTTTATTTATATTATTTTATTTTATAATAAGCTATTTTTTAATTTCCTATTACTTTAATTTGCTTCATTAAAAGGAGTTTTTTTGTTTGTGTTTTTTTTTTATTTCATATTTTGTTTTATTTTTTATTACTTCAAATTACTGTTTTTCGTTTATTGAGTTTTATTTTGTTTTGCTGTTTTTTTTATTTTTTTCTGATATATAATTCTATTTTATTATACAGTTTTTGAAATATACATATTTTATTTTGATCTAATTTACATTATTTTAAGTTTTATATTATATTATTAGCATAGGGTATTTTATATTAATTTATTTTATTTTGTGGTGTTTTATTTTATAATTTCTTTAAGTGGCTTTATTTCATTTAAATTATTATTTTCCCCCCCCCAGCTGTTGCAGTTTTTTTGACAATGAATGGTTTTTGAAAAAACTTAATGTTGGGGGCTTTAGTTTTAATTGCACAAAGCTTATTAGGCACAATAAGTATGGTGTTCCTTAAAATATCGATTACAAATCTTACTATCAAATTGATTTTTATAATAGCCAAACGTATATACTTAGTAAACATACTTATGTATATGTTCCAGGGCGAATGTTCCCATTTCCCCCTCCTGGATCCGCCCCTGATATGTTCAATACTATCTACTAAGGACCATGAAAACGTTTGTAATCGCACCTGCACCATTCTTTTCCTATATCATAAATATCGAACTATAAATACGGATTTTCTAGTCTAACGGATTCATTTTTCGTAAAAGCACTTTTCGTCACATCCACATTATAGGTTTCCAATTTCATCAAAACCTGATCATAAATACATATAACTTGCCTCTAGCGCCCTCTGTGCTTCGTTCGATCTTCAAAGAAATACATAGTCCAAAGATGAGCATTGAAGCCCCTCCCGACGAACCAAAACCACGCTCCATAATTCTCTCAGCTCTGCGTATGCTATTATAGGGGGTAGAAGAATGTGCGCTGTCAACATCAGATAAGATAGCATTGGAAGCGTGCGAGAGAATGACTCTCCGAAGAACTTTTAGACCTTGACGTCTTTGCAATGGCGAATACCGCGGACGCTAGAACGATGGCCGGAATCAGCTTTATAAAAACATTAACATAGTATACAGAATAAAGATTCAGGGGCTTCACAGTTTAGTTCATGCTATACATAAGAAATATGTGTCGGAGATTGCGCAGGCACTCGAATATTCTCAGAATTAAATCGCAGGAAATTTTCACCATATCCTTCTCGTACAACCTCCACATGCAATGTTCGTAGAATGCAGCAGAAAATGAAATGACAAAAAGTTAGCTAAAATCTTCTTGGTGATAATTTTACATAGAGAACGTTCAGCACAAAGAAATTCCATGTCGTTCCATTTCCAGCGGCAATGCGAGTATTTGGTAGCGCACTTTGATAACTAACTGAAATATTTAGAACACGATTTCATACTTTGCTGATTTCTCGTTGAATACTAAACGAAAAATTAAATTTTTCCCATTTCACAGTAAGAGTCAAGTGGAATTCATTCCTCTTTGACCTCTTGGCGAACAAAATTTTACTTAGTATATTTTCATCAGCAGCGATTGAGTGAACATTTCTAAAGAAGTACATAGTTTGAAACAAAGAAAGGGTGGCCGAACTTAATTATGGCTGAACATTCTTGGAATATCAAACTGGTGGAAGGAAGTCAATGTTAGGAAATATTGTAATTTACTTTATTCACTTGCCTCATTACAAGAAGTTCAAAAATCTGCAAACGTTGTTGACAAGCTCGGAAAACAATAAAGAAAAGACAAAGTTTTAATCAATTAAAAATAAAATGGAAAATATATACACGATGCTGTTTTCAAGCAATTCAAATATATCTTGTATGTATGTAATTACAACAACATTATAGCCTTTGTATTGGAGCAAACAGAATGAAAAGGCTCTTACAAGTAGACAAAGAAATCATCGGATGTTAAATAACCAGCGCCAATGTCATTTCGCTAAGGATTTAAAATTTTTCCTAGACAAGGCAAATGACACTACTCGCTGTTTTGCACTTCATAAAATGAATGCTATTTACGTATTCAACTTCAAGTGAATACGAATTTGTCTGCATAGCTGAGGTGCAGTCAATTAGAAAATCTTATAACCGATTATAAATTATTGTAAAGCCAATGGGAATGGTATTTTTCCACAAGTATTTCCTAGATGTAGCACGACCAGGCGAAGAGGTGCTAAAATCTAACTTAAAACATGGTATTAAAATTTTCAACGACCAAACAGTGGTGCCAGATGAAAGGATTTCATCCCATTTTGGGGATGTAATAAAAAGCTGTGCCATTTTCATATATAGGGTTATGCGGGATATGATAGGAATTTTTAAGGTATTTTGAGCCATTTCACAGGGCATACAAAAAACTGCTAATACTTTTGGTTATTTGTAGCTTAGAAAATATACTCAATGTACTTGTAGTATAGGATTATAAAGGGGTTTTTCAATAGGGACGCTACAAAAGTAGACCGATAGGGACAGCAAACGACGCCATATTTTTCCCCGCTCTTTTGACATTTCTGTTCAGTAAGGTTTGCCATTTCGCCATGGAAAGATATACGATCCAACAACGAGTCGAAACTATTAAAATTTACTACCGAAATTCGGAGTCAATGGCCTCAACTTTAAGAGCGCCAAGTCCAATTTATGGTCGTCGTCATTTCTGGTTGAATGGCTTCGTCCATAAGCGAAATATGCGTTATTGGACAGGCAGCAATCCACACGTACTCCATGAGCCAACATTGCATCCTGAAAAAATTACGGTGCGGCTATGGGTGCGGTTTATGGGGCGGCGGCGTCATTGGGCCGTACTTCTTCCATGATGATCAATACCGGCACGTTACTGTGAATGGGAATCGCTACCGCTCAATGCTAACCGAATATTTTTGGCCCGAATTGGATGATATGGACTTGGACCATATGTGGTTCCAACAGGACGGCGCACCAGCCACACAGCGAATGCCACAATCGATTTATTGAAAACCAAGTTTGGTGAACGTGTTATCTCACGAAATGGGCCAGCCAATTGGCCGCTTCGGGCGTGCGATTTGACGCCGTTGGAATATTTCCTGTGGGGCTACGTCAAGTCTATGGTCTATGCCAACAAGCCAGCGCCGGTTGATGAACTTCCTACGAATATCGATTTAGGCTTGAAAACCATCGAAAATTGGGTTCAGCGTCTGAACTTCTGCAAGCGTGCCCGTGGTACCCATGCAAAAGAAAGCGAGTTCCATACATAATGGCATCGAATGTAGTTTCACAGGAATAAAGAATTTAATTCATATCCCAAACCGTTTTTGTTTTATTTAGAAAAACTTTTGTAGCGTTCCTATTGCAAGACCCGATACTTAGAACTAGTTGGACCAGTTGGTGGTCTCAAAGAACCCAAGATTTTTGGCTATCATTTTAGTAGAAGGAACAACGCATCGCTTGGTAGTTCCAACATCAGTTTTCTTGGGTATGCCTGCTGAGATAGAATGCCAGCTATGTCTTGAGGACGGTAAGCATATCTTTTGTATATTTTCGGCTTTGGCCGAGCAAAAATTGCAATACTAAATCATGCACTTTACACAACTTTTTCTACTAATGCGTTTAGGAATGAAGGAGATGTACAAAAAATGTCACAGATTGGCGAATTTGCCTTTCCATTACGGAGCAGGTATTATACAATATATTATCCGAATTTAATAAAATACTATTTCATGAATGGACTTTTTATGACTGATAGAAATGTTCAGTTTTTATTTTCGCAAATGAAAAATGTTTATACATTTTTTTTATTTGTGAGAAATGGCAATTGAAATTGGAAGTTTGTTGGAAAAATTAGAATTGTCTGGGAATAATAACGGATTAAAATCGGGATGACATACGGGTATATGAACAAAAGTTCTGGCAACACAGCCGTCTAGCATTTTTAAGTTTTTTCAAAAGCAGCTTACCTGTTCGGTAGCTATGTATTCAGTAAATCTTTTACAGCGAAATCAAAGCACAGTGAAATCAATTAATAAGATAACAGGATTGAAAACACGTCGCTTTCTGTGATTGGCTAATATTGAATGAGCGCACAATGAAAGATCTTCGATTCGCAAACAAACAAGGTAGCAGGTTAGTTTTCTGTTGGTACTGTAACTTTTTTTTATATTTCACTGATTTTTCGCTTTTACTTAATTAAGTCAGAGAAAATACGCAGCTGTAAAGTAATCGGATTAAATAGTTTTCATTTCGCAATATAAACAAAATGCAACAAAAACAATATTATTAGAAAAGATTTAATTTAATGAGAAGTGGAAGTAGATTACCTGAATTCGCAAATTAATGTATAATTCATAATTTTGAAAATTCAATTATTATACTACAACTACAACTACCATTACTATAAGTATTTTTAGTCTTACTGTAAACGAATAACGAAAAATAAACGAATAAAAACGAATAATAAACCCTATAACTTCTTTTACTACTAATTACTACTACTATTACTTTAACTAATTTCTACTAGCATTTATTATTATTATTATTATTATTATTTATTATTATTTTACTAATTTCTAAGCATTTATAATAATGCTACTACTGGTATTTTGAGTAATTTCTACTACTATTTTTTCTAATTACTACTATTTTTACTTCTACTACTACTTTTATCTAATTTTAACTAGCGATTATACTACTGATTTCTAATACTATTTTTTACTAATGCCTCTACTATTTTTTACTAATGGTACCTACTACTAATTACTACTATTTTTACTTATATTACTACTTTTAACTAATTTCTACTAGCATTTATAATAATGCTACTACTAATTTCCACTACTATTCTTAACTTATGACTACTAACTATCACTAATACTAATTACTACTACTACTACTCTTAACTAATTTCTACTAGCATTTACAATAATGCCACTAATATTTTTTACTAATGGTACTATTAATTACTACTACTATTTTTACTAATTTCTACTGCTATTTTTTACTAATGGTACTACTAATTACTACTATTTTTACTTATACTACTACTGTTTTACTAATTTCTACTACTATATTTTACTAATGGTAATACTAATTACTACTATTTTTACTTATACTACTACTATTTTACTAATTTCTACTACTATTTTTTAAAAATGGTACTACTAATTACTACTATTTTTACTTATACTACTATTATTTTTACTAATTTCTACTACTATTTTTTATTAATGTCACTAAGATTTTACCAATGGTACTACTAATTACTACTATTTTTACTTATACTACTACTACTTTTATTTATACTACTACTATTTTTACTAATTTCTACTACTATTTTTTACTAATGGTACCACTAATCACTACTATTTTTACTTATACTACTACTATTTTTACTAATTTCTACTACTATTTTTTAATAATGCCAATAATATTTTTAACAATGGTACTACTAATTACTACTATTTTTACTTATACTACTACCACTTTTACTAATTTCTACTACTATTTTTTACTAATGGTACTACTAATTACTACTATTTTTACTAATTTCTACTACTATTTTTTAATAATGGTACTACTAATTACTACTATTTTTTACTTATCATACAATGGTACTACTAATCACTACTATTTTAACTTATACTACTACCACTTTTACTAATTTCTACTACTATTTTTTACTAATGGTACTACTAATTACTACTATTTTTTACTTATCATACTACTATTTTCACCAATTTTACTACTGTTTTTTACTAATGCCACTAATTTTTTTACTTATGGTACTACTAATTACTACAATTTTTATTTATGTAAACAAATGCTTCTACTTATTACTAATACTATTTTCACTTATTTCCACTAGTATTTGCTGCTACTAATTACCACTGCTACTTTTACTAATTTCTACTACGTTTTTACTAATGCTGCTAAGCAAATAAATAAATATGGCAAATGAAAGGTAATAATAATTTCAAGCACTAAAAGTTTCAGTGAATTTTTAATAAATTTTTTTATTTGCTGACGTTGGAATGCATTTTCTTGCATACAAAGTATTTACTATAATTTTTTTGCATGGCAGAAAATTCGTCAAGCCATCGCCAAAAAAATGATCGGCATTTTTTTTAGGCAACTTGCACTTTATAATATAATAATTTAACGGTAAACTTAGAATCTTTCTATAAATTCCGAATAAGATGTCGGTGTTTCTAAAAATTTGTTGCATAATTTTACTTTTTCTACAAAGTTTAAAATATAGATTCATATCGAGCTAAGCTTTTATAAAAAATAAAATAGTAAATATAAAACCAAATTATCAAAATGTAGTACCTCTGGTTTTTTCGCACCTAAGTAAACAATACAGTACGTATTCACAGCCAATTTGATATACTGCATTTTATTTTATTTACAAGAGACCAGTAAGTTAGGTTGGGTTAAGTTGATGCGGTAATCCCCGCAGAGAGAACGCACTAAGCCATAGTAAAAAAAATCCATTGTGATACCCCAAAACATCGCTGCGTAGCCAAAATGAAGCCCCACATACTGCTGATTTCCACACCAGAGAGCTCTTCTGTGATGCTAAAGAAGTAGGAGCCTAGACACCCAAACCTCAGTATCGCAAAGGTAGAAAATGAAAATATGACTCTACCTCATCATCCTCCATAGAACTGCGGTAAAAAGAGTTAGAGACTATATTCAGCCTAACCGCATGAATACTCATCGGACAATCGGAATGTTCAGTCAGAACTCCTACGGGGATCGACAGTTGCTGCTTTGTTAGCAACATCAGCTCTTTCGAACGCCCACGGTCCACCATTTACCAGAGAATCCTTGCAATTTTCATGTCGCAGTAGTTGCCTAGCGCTCGTTTAGTCCGTAGGCGGCCAGATGGGTCCCACCCTCTCCATGCATGGAGTAATGACTTCCAAGGTACCCCACCGAGCGAGGTCATCAGCTACACAGTTTCCTGCATAGTCGCTATGGGCCGGCACCCAATTCAGTCCGGTGTCAAGGTATTCAGAGGCGGCTGAGAGAGAAGTCAGACACTCCCCGGGCCAGTTTTGACCTCACCATTAGAGATCCTAAGACCTTAATAGCGGCTTGACTAGCAAAATAAATGTTTGCCTAGCTAGAGGGCCTTACATTGGTGAGAAGCCAATCGGTTGCCTCCTTGATTGCGGCCACCTCCGCCTTAGACACTCTACAGTAGTCCGGAAGCTTAAATTTTCAGCTTTCAGCCAAGAGAGAGCTCCACGCAGAAAACACTTCCTTCCGCCAACCTTTCCGTCCAGCTACGAACCGTCTGTGAAGAAGTTCACCGGCTCCTCGCCTCAAACGCCACCCTACTCCTATTCTTCTCTTATCGGGATATGAGTGGAGAAAGGACCATTGGGGCCCAGAGCCCGCAGACAGAAATCTGTTGGGAAAATACATTCATGCAAAATACATTCATTAGATGCTGGAAAATATTTTATTTGCCGCAAAGACACTTTATTTAATACGTAAGTATGAACATAAAACTCTGGCACATTTAATTCGAAAACTTGGAGCAACCATTTAAAGTTTTTCATGAAAAGTTTTTAAATGTTTTACGCTAAATAAAAAATATAATAAAAACTCATTTGTACAATGAGTCTCTAAGGTTCAAAGATTGTCTACATATCAGAGAGTTAGAAAAAAGTGACTATGTATCTACATTGCGTATATTGCATTAGAATTTCCACTGTATGTAGATTTGTGCTATTTTTATCACACGATGATATACTAACTGTAGCTGTCGGAAGTCAAACAGAAAATGTAGCTACGTAGATAATTTTAAACTGTTATCCTCAAGCAGGGAATGTCCTTGTCTATCATTTACTTTAACACCTTTACCGCTTAATTATACACTCATTTACCTAAATTAGCACTTAGAATGCCGTTAATGACTCTTATTTATATCTTATTCTTGGCTCTAATTTGGCTTTTAGTTGGTTGGTCATTGCATTTGCCTGCTGCCTGCGTGTGGGTGTGCGTCATGATAAAATCAAATTGAACAAATGAAGTTAAAAACACTATCTTAATATTTGATGTTCTGAAAGAGTTCGGCTGAAATGGTGTCTACTTTCGGAAGTTGACTAATTCTGATAAAAAAGAAACAGAAACAGAAACAGAAACATAAACAGAAACAGAAAAAGAAACAGAAACATAAACAGAAACAGAAACAGAAACAAAAACAAAAACAGAAACAGAAACATAAACAGAAACAGAAAAAAAAACAGAAACATAAACAGAAACAGAAACAGAAACAGAAACAGAAACAGAAACATAAACAGAAACAGAAACAGAAACAGAAACAGAAACAGAAACAGAAACGGAAACGGAAACAGAAACAGAAACAGAAACAGAAACAGAAACAGAAACAGAAACAGAAACAGAAACAGAAACAGAAACAGAAACAGAAACAGAAACAGAAACAGAAACAGAAACAGAAACAGAAACAGAAACAGAAACAGAAGCAAAAACAGAAGCAAAAACAGAAACAGAAACGGAAACAGAAACAGAAACAGAAACAGAAAAAGAAACAGAAACGGGAACAGAAACAGGAACACAAATCTTACTACTATTATTTATAATGCCACTACTCCTTTTTTTAATACTACTACTATTTTTTCTAATACTACTATTTTTTACCAATTTTTAATACGATTTTTACATATATTTCAACTACTAATTTTTTACTAATGCTTCTACTAATTTCTACTACTTATACTACTAATTTCCACTACTATTTTAACTAATGCTACTTCTGATTACTACTACTAAGTAGTTCCGTTAATTTCCACTACTGTTTTTACTATTCCTACTACTAATTACTACTACTTTTACTAATTTCTACTACTATTTTTACTACTGCTTCTACTAATTACTACCAACTACTATTACTTCTAAGAACTATAACCAATATTACTACTACCACTTACTACTATTTAACCCTCTATCTCTTTATGAAGTCGGCAAAGAAGTTTTGCTTCGAGCTCTCGCTTTTGGATGCGCGAGTGTTTTTTTATATTTATTTTAAATTCAGAAAGAAATAAAATTGTGAAAAAGGAAATATAATATGTCACATCACGCCACACTTTGGGTTGTTTAAAAAAATGGCAACATGTTTTATTAATTCATCAAAATTTAAACACAACTAACAGACTTCATAATAAAAGGAAAAATTTACTTCCACTTTAGTCACTCTCTTTAATTTTGTGTATTTAAGGTTAGATTGTTTTTTTTCGTTTTTATTTAAAAAACTCGAAAAAAATCCCATTTTTGTTCCATGATCAGACTAGACTTAAAAGTTGCAGAATAAATGATAACCTTTTTTAAAAAAAATTTTCATTAATTTTCATTTTCATAACATTTTGTATAAAAAATTTTTGAAAGTTTAAGATTATTTAAATTTAATTAAAGCAAGAATTTAAAACGAAACTGTTCACGCCGGTTGATTAGTTGTAAGTTATGGGCATTTAATAAAAAAATTAAAATTTTTCACGAATCGATGCCTCGAATCGGCGGTGCTATAGAACAAATATGTATAAAAAAAAATCAGGTAAGCCTCTCACAATTGATACTTTAACATAAAAAATTATGAAAAAGTGGGAGATGCAAAAGCCAAAAAGCTGTCGTCGATGAAATGTAGACAATCTCCAACAGGCATTTTTTCGAAATTGTTTTTTATATTTTCAGATAGATTTTTATCAAATTAAAGTTTTAGAGCCGTAGCTAAATTTAGAATTAAGTCCGTTAATATTAAAGTTTTTGGCTCTCCTGTAAAAAATTTAATTGCCTGCTAGAGGCAGAGGAGGACTTGTTCTTTCCTTGTACGTTTCAAAAATGATATGTATGTATTTATGTATTTTTTTTTTAATTATAGACATGTCAGTATAGATTTAGTTGCTCTTCAAAAAGCACTGCTTTAGGTGAATATCGATTTCACCACAGTACAAAAGGTTCGGAGCTAGACTTATCCGAATATGTGCGCTCGCTTAGGTACAGAAGTTTTCGGTACGGAAAAACAGCAAATTAGGTAAATTTTATATTTCACCAAGAAATGCAGCAGATGGCGTTGCAGGCGTATGTCAGACATTCACCCATGTCTGCTAGTAAAGCTGCAGAAATTTATCAAAATAAGTTATCTGGAGTTATCACTTTTTTCTTGTCAAGCCAAAATTTACAATGAAAAAATGCTTTTGAGTTGGTACAAGTTATTATAAGCACGACAACCCGATTTTCATAAGAGGCTCCCTGATTTTACTATTACAAGCATGGCATTTAGATTTTTTGAAAATAGTATATACATAGATATGTATATGTAAAGTTTTGACTAAAACAACATATAAATATTTGATTTAATAATTTTTGGTTACATGCCAATTAAGGCATATAGTCTAAGCTCGAAGTTCAAATACCCAGTGCAAGTTTTTATTTCAAATAAATCTTACTTGTTCTATGCAATTAAAAAAGTTAACCTTAAGCATCAGAGTCATTAATATTCGGCTTTCTACATGAAAGTTCAAATTGACCAGAAATGTTTTAACTTAATGCTATTTTTTTATCTTCTAATTTGCAGAATATTTGAAATAAAAAAAAATTCAATGCCATTAAAAACTAATAATAAAACCAGGTACACATAGATATAGTAAAAATGATTCATTCATTTGCGATTTTATACAAATATATTTCATATTTTAAGTGTAAGCTATAACCCTTAATCGGCTATCCTTTTTGTTTAAGATCTTTCTTTAACTCTTTCGGCGGCAATGGTTTAATTTTTGTACCATATATTTCCCATATTTTCCGCGACGGTGGTACATTTTTCGTACCACATATTTTTTACGTTATCACTTATGTAAGTCTCAAAGGTTTAAAAATTGAACCGCACTTGATAACGGGACAACAAAGCAATAATGTTCTCAGAAAAATTTTCGTTTTGTGCAAATTGCGTATTTTATGTACTTACATTTTATGGTCAGTGAAGCAACTTTTGTGGAACGCAGTGGATGGTTGTTGAAAAAAGTTAAGAAAAAGTAGTTTTTTGTAAAATAATTATAAAAATTAATGTTTTCTGGACAGATATATTGCTAAGGTATGTAATTTCATGTTTTGGAAATAATATTACAATATAATTATTGCTGGTAGTGTATTTTGTTGTTGTACTTATATTGAACCATCACGACGTAAGGTATTTTTTTCATTGGAAATTATTTTGCTTATTATTTTTAAAAGAAATATGAATCAGGCACATAAACACCTAAACGGTGCAGAAATATGTCAACTTCTGGAAGACATGAATGATCTCAATGTTGAATGCGCAGAAATTCCCAGCGATTCTGAATCAAATGGAAGCGAAATTGTAGATGGTCCACATTCACCTAATATCGTATAGTTATGATGAATTTGATGTTGATGACGACTTGCCACTTTCCACATTATTATATTCGAATAGAGATAGTTAATAAAATAATTTTGTGGTCTAATTCATCCCATAGATTCTCTATATATAGGGTTCATGTCTGGAGGTGGGGCAGGGGTATGGAGCACTTTGAGGCAGTTATAAAGAAAGCCATTCCGGCTTAGTTACAGCTTAGTTTTCTAACCATCTTTAGAAGTCGGGGTATATGCTTCTGATCATTATCTTGATATAACTTACTATATGCCCAATTTTTCAGCGCTATCTTTCAAATTATCTTTCAGAATATTTCTTTATTCAAGATTCCATCAATAAAAACTATTTTTCCTAACTCCACGTGACCCCATACACCCCTACACCATAAAATGACAGTTACCATGTTCTAAGTCCTGAAATTTGACTTCTTCATTTTTGTTAAATGCGCCCATGAAATCCAAATACATTATACTTGCTCTCATCAGCAAATAATAGATCGGCCTGAGTATAAATCATTTTTAAAACAATAGCAATAAAAAACAGTTTTGAGAAATCGTCCCATAAAAATAACTTTCATACACTTGAGAAATAAGTAAATTTCGAATACGGAGAATTACCGTACAATTTTTATTTACTAGAGCCAAAAAAACGTACATACATACATATGTACAATGTAGATCTACGTAATATGCGTTCTTTCCTAGAGCTTACTAAATATTGCACGGTTGCATTTTACAGGTTAACTCAGTGGTAAAAATTTCCTTACATTTAAAAAGCCTAAGCATCAACTATGCTCTAACGCTATATCAATTTCATATTTGCTACCTTTAATTACAAAAATATACCTACAATAAAGGTATTGAAATAATAAAGTAGAATACTAACGACTCTCATTGTATACAAAAGTGAATGTGAGTCCTTTATAGGCGTCAAAAGTACTCAACCGATCTTTATGGAATTTTTACTGTAGGTGCATGTGGTCTCCGGGCCCAATAAAGGATATATATAAATTTGAAAAAGTGAGCTAAGTGACATAAAATTTTAATATTTGGTAGAATTGAATATGAGGCTATATGTAAGTTATTTTTTGGGGGCAAAACGGACTGACACCCCCATTTAAGATGAAAATATTATTCACGTATCTGTTCAATATCAAAAAAAAAAAAATATGTCTTTATTGGTTCTTATTGAAACCAATGACTGCGAATACAATATGTGTATCAAATTTAATAGAGTTTGGACAAATATTCTGGGGTTTTCCAAAATTTGAACGTTTATTTAAGAAAAACATGTACAATGGTATTATTCAAAGTATTGCCCATCTGGAGCTATGGCTTTTTCCCATATTTCTGGCAATTTGTGGATTCCATCCCAAAAGAACTGCGCCGGCTTGGCAGCCAAGAATGAATCAAGCCAATTTTAGATATCTTACTCTGATGTGAACCGTAATCCAGTGAGGGCGTTCTGCATCGATCGGAACAATTGGTAGTCAGAAGGGGGCAAGGTCCGGGCTAAAAAGCGGGTGGGGTAAAACTTACCATCCACCGTTTTCCAAATTGAAGTTCTTCACCGGAATAGCAACGTGGGGAAGAGCGTTGTCATGGTCATTTTTCGGCTGCTGCTACTGCTCTCTTCAAACGGATTAATTGTGTTCGGTAGCGTTCTCCATTGATGGTTTCACCCGGTTTTAGCAGCTCATAATACAGCACACCCTTCTGATCCTACCAAATACAGAGCATTACCTTCGCGCCATGGATATTCCGCTTAGCCGTTGATTTGGCTGGTTGGCTGAATTTCACATGTGATTTTTTGCGCTTGGGGTTGTCGTAATGGATCCATTTTTCATCACCACTAACAATCCGATGCAAAAGTGACTTCCTTTTGTGGCGTTCCAGCAGCATTTCAGACAAGCAAACGGCCTTTCGACATCTCTCGGCTTGAGTTCAAATTCCAATTCCAATTTCCGTGCTTTTGAATATATCCAGCTGCTTTTAAACGTTTTGAAATGGCTGCTTGAGTGACACCCAAAGATTCTGCGAGCTCTTCCTACATTTGGCTACAACCTTCATCGAGTACGAGTAATGCTACCAGTTCTTCATCTTTAAACTTTTTTGGCTGCCCAGGACGTTCGTCGTCTTCCAAGCCAAAATCACCACTTTTAAACCATGTAAACCACTTTTGGCACGTTCGCTCAGCTAGAGAATGTTCACCATAAACTTGCACCAAAATACGATGACTTTCGGCAGCAGTTTTCTTCATATTAAACTAATGAAGAAGAACTCCCCGCAAAAACACTTTTTCAGGCACAAAGTTCGACATATTTGAGTAAAAAAAAGTTATTGTTTTTTACGCTTCAAATGACAAATGACATATACTGAAAAGACGTACAATGACAGTAGCTTTCCAACGTATGTATGTTCGGAATATATTTGAACGATGGAGTGCATACAAGTTACGCCATCTCTTAGCAAACCGCACGAATTAAGTTACAGTTTGGGAGATGTACATTCGCCATTTTTCAAAATCAAATTTGCATGCGTATTCCTTTCCCCAAACCAATCCTATGTGTTAAATTTGAGATGTCGCATTATTTTGTTTTTCACAAAACACAGTTATATGGGCGTGGTTATTACCCGATTCCGGGCATTTAGAATGCTAAACTACCTTGGGTCCAGGGCAAGATGTATACCAAGTTTCGTTGAGATATCTGAATATTTGCTTGAGTTATCCGAGCTACGGACGGACCGACGGGCAAACGGACGTGGCTTGATTTATTTCGATATTCCTTCTCAAAAATTATGTACAGTATGCTTACGTGGCTTAAGCGATTTCTCTTTAAATTCTCAATATTTTGGTATTCATAGTCGATATCTACATATCTCGGTTACTGTATGCTGTTACAAACAACCGTTAGGTGAACGTGAAAGTTTTTAATACCTTGGACAGCACCAGTGCGAGCATGGGTATAAAAAACAGCGTAACATAATGCCTATATACAAAGAAATATTTACATATGTAAACATTCTAGAGCCGACATATTTATACAAATCTTTCGGATCAATTATCTGAAAGATATTTGCAAACTTATTATATTCTTATTTGGCACTTTCCACAAGTTTGAATCATGAGCATCATTTGGCATCATCATACTACATCCATACATACAAAAAAACTTTTATGACGTATACGAAATGTAATCATACATTTAACCTAGTTAATCAAACTATAAATTATCAGCGCAACGGGACAAGTGTGACATTGTTATTTATTAATACAAATCAGCAATAAACTAAGATACAAATGTAAAAACACAATTCTAGCCAATTGAAAGTAATTGAAAAAATTCGCTACAAATGCATTCTCATATTATCAGCTATATGTATACATACATATGTATGCATGTACATATTTACATTTTTATGCAGCACATCTCTTTACATATGTATGTATGCATGTATGTGTTTTTATGTAATATGCTTGGTTTTCACTAGGTCGAATTTGACATCAAATGTTGTCAGTTGAATGTAAACAGGCAAAATTTTTTCATATTCCGACGAAATTTTGTCCAACAAAATTTTAGTTAATGAAAACTACGCATCTGCGATTTTTTTAGGTGCAGAAAATTCTGGTATTCTTACTATTTAATCCCGGGGTTTTCGAGACACAATAATTTCATAACGTTTTCATGGTAAATTGCGGTAATGATTTGAATTAAAATTAAAGACCGTTAGAAAACTACGCTATAACTAATTTTATTCTCAACCCAGAGAAAAATTCAATTCAATTAGGTATAGTATTTTTCTACTACTACTAACTGCAAATACTACTAATTACAACTACTATTTTTGTACATTCCTACTACTTTCTCTATTGTTACTTCTAATTTCTCCTGCTATTTTTTCTATTGCTACTACTATTTTTATTAATTCTGCTACTATTTTTCCCTATTTCTACTATTATCTTTACTAATGCTGCTACTAAATGCTTGACCTATTTATCTAATTTCTGCTGCTATTTTCTAATGCTACTACTAATGACTACTACTATTTTTACTTATTTCCACTACTAATTTTACTAATGCTGCTACTAAGGCGTGGTAATATTTTTACACATTTCTACTACTTTTTTCTAATGTTACTACTAATTACTTCTATTTACAGCTACTATTTTTACTTATTTCTGCTACTATTTTTACTACTAACCTTTTTTTTTAATGTGACTTTTAGTTAAAACTACTATTTTTCGAATGCTACTACTAATTACTAATGCTATTTTTGCTTACTTTTACTTATGGTACTAGTAATTGCTCTTACTATTTTTGCTACTTTCTAATAGTTCTTTTTTAATGCTATTTCCAATTAATACTATTTTTACTAACTTCTACTTCTACTATTACTTTTACTAATACTACTATTAATATTACTAATGCTATTACTAATTACTAGTACCATTTTAACTAATTCTTACAACTATTGTGACTAATGCTACTACTAGTTCCTACTACTATTTTTACCAACACTACTACTTGTAAACGAATAACGAATAATAATAATACTACTAATACTAATACTAATTACTGGTACTTTTTTACCAATGCTAATACTATTTTTACTAATTTCTTCTATTATTTTTGCTAATGTTACTACTAATTACTACTACTATTTCTACTAATTTATACTACTATTTTTACTAATGCTACTACTAATTACTTGACCTTTTTTTCAATTTCTACTACTATTTTTACAAAGTTCTACTACTATTTTACTTATACTACTACCGATTTTATTAATGCTACTACTAATTTTTACTACTATTTTTACCAATGCCAACACTATTTTAATTATATTCTACTAATAGTGTTACTAATGCTTCTTCTTTTTTTCGTAACGCTACTACTAATTACTATTACTGTTTCAACTTATACTATTATTAATTACTACTACTGTTTTTACTAAGGGTACAGCGAATTACTACCATTACTTTTATTAATTTCCACCAGTATTTTTGTAAAGCTACTACTATTTCAATTAATTTCTACCATAATTTTTTATTATGCTACTTCTAACTAATGCTACTTTTTGCCTAATTTATACTACTATTTTTAGTAATGCTACTACTATTTTAATTAATTTTTAATATTTTTACGAAAGGTTTTGCTATTTTTCGAAATGCTACTGCTAATAACTACTACTATTTTTTTTATGCTAATGTTTAAAAATAATTAGTTTTTAAATATGTTTTTCCAAACAACTGTCTAATCTTTTCCGACAGGGTAGTATGTAGTTACATGTACAGATATTTATGTGCATATAATTTCACTTCATCAAGCTACAGCTACCATAGCACTGCGTTTTTTGAACTACTCCAACAACAACAACACTCAACAGCCACAGTTTTTTCGTGCAAAACGCTAATTGCATCCGATCGCTACGGATCTTGCAACCAATTTGTTGCACAACACACTTTCGAACTGGTTACAAGTGAATATGAATATAAAACTCTACATATTTATGCCCATATGAATCAAAACGCATACGCAAGTACCATGCAGAGAGGACGACTTGTGTCAAACTAAATTTTATTTTTGTTAAATCGAAAAAGAAACAATTGGAGTTACTCTCTTCGGCTAAACTGAAACCTGTGCTGGAAGAGCACACTCCACGATCAAAGAGGACTATTGTAAAGATGATAAGTTAATGCCTCTAACCTAACCCTAAACATCAATAAGACCCTTAGAGAAACGTAGAACTGTTTCTTCTTATTGGAAGACTACCATTTATTGACAAGAATTCTGCGGTCAAATTAGGAGAAACATTCTTTCAAATTTATTCTTCATTTTGACAATGCGACCTCTCACACATATTTTAACCAGTTTGACCGCTGTCTTGTTCATTCCATAAACCATAAAATTTAACTTACTATGCCATTTACTGCTAAGCTCTACCTCTGAAGAATGGCCTAATAACCAAACAAAAAAAAAAAAAAATCTCAATAGAGTTAGTAGCTACATTCAGTGCCCCCAAAGAACAATTGAAACGATGAGAAATGCCACGCCGCTACGGAAACTAGGGATGCTGCCTACAGAGACTATCATTCGATCGGCCGAAACGTGGACTTTTTGGGAGCGCTGCCGATGGTTCAGGAAGGAAGAGAAATGTATTGTTCACAAAATGACAATAGGGGAATGCGTAGAGCTTAAACGACGCACCGATCAAATTCTCGTAAGAATATGAATGACGATCTCGGGTCTGATTCCAAAAGTGGGTGATAGTAGACGAAGAGTTAGGAGTCCGCTACGTTGAAAAGATAAGGTGGAGAAGAATTAGACGTCACTTGGTGCATCCAGATAGCAAAGTAAACGTACTACTTAAATCGACCAAACTCGCCTAGGAGATTCTAGAGCCTATTAAGTAGAAGAAGAGTACAAATATCTGAAAAAGTTGTTTTTAGGTCATTGCCTCCCTCCTCCCAACATTTTTTTTTTCAGCGGCCAATTAAAGCGGTGCCCAAAATTAACTGTTATTTTGATTTTTGCGGATTATTAGAATTCGTTCAAAACAAAACTCGAATATATCGATGTGCTATACAGATCTCACCTTATTTTTATTTAGAAGATCTTTTGTTTTAAATCATTGCATAATCGTTATTTTGTGACTTTTGTCTTTTTTTCTATACAAAAAATAATCGTTATTCTTGGATTTTTATTTTCTCGATCAAGTTCGATCTTGATTTTTTAATTTCTATTTTTTCGATCAAGTTTAATCGTTATTTTGTGAGTTTTTTCGATAAAAAATAATCGATACTTTTGGATTTTTTTATAGAAAAATTAAAAATCAAAAATATCGATAACATATAATCGAAAAAATAAAAATCGGAGAATAATGATTATTTTTGATCGAAATATTAAAAATCACAAAATAACGATCACACTTGATCGACAAACTCCAAGAATAACTATTATTTTTTATCGAAAAAAAAATTCAGAAATAACGATCAAAACTTAAGAAAAATCGAAAACCCAAGAATAACGATTAATTTTTACTTTTGGAGAAAAGTAGCTATCAATCTTTTATCGAAAAAATAAAGATTTAAAAATAACGATCAAACATTATCGAAAGAATAAAAACCCACAAATGACGATTTGATCGAAAAAATAAAAATTAAAAAATATCGATCAAATATGATCGAAAGACTAAAAGTCCGAGGACACCGATTATTTTTTATCGAAAAAATAAAAGTCTCAAATTAACGAACTTGATCGAAAAAAAAACAAATTTTAAAGTCAACGATTATTTTTTTTTGAAAAAATAAAAATCAAAAAATAACCACCACACTCGATCGAAAAAACTCAAAGAATAACGATTATTTTTTATAAAAAAATAAAAATCATTTAGTAACAATTAAATCATGATTTTTTTTTAAATAAATTATAACCGTTGCGGCCCCCGAATTAAGGTACTCGTAGAGAGAGTAAACAAATTTTAAACCGAAACGGAACAGTATGCCATTCCGTGGAAAATTTAATTTCAGTACAAAACTGATTGGAACTTAGCTTCTTGAGTTATTGAATATATTTGAAAATTATTTATAAAAAATCGCTTCAAACACTACAAGCATCAACTATGTAGTTAAACACTGTAGATTGTTCGCAACTTTGTATCCACTGCCTTATTGTAAACCGAAGCGGCTGTCCGCTTTGGTCAATTGCCTCATGTTGGGAATAATAAGTATGAACACATATTTTCACTTTGCATTAATTACCAAAGGGTTCATTACGTGGCACCCTGCCGATCGCCGTCATTTATCAACAATTATGCATGCGCAGTTGATGGCAATGCCGCCGACGATCGAGGTCGCCGATTTCAGGATGTCGTCGGGTGAGATTTCGGTTGATGTTGCGTTACCATATGAGGAGTACTGTAGCCGTGTGTGTGTGTGATGCTGTTGCTATGTGCACGTGTGTGTGTGTGTCGGTATGTTTGACAAGTTGAAGTGTCGCATTACCAATGTTCGCGATCGCCATCAAGTCGCGCGAAATTTCTTATGTTTAGCGACTGCTGGAAGCTTGTAACGTGATGATTGGGTGATGTAGCCGTAGTACATTGGATTCGCATCTCGATAATCAATGGTGATACTACGCATGTCAAATATGTTGTGTATGTTGCATGTAGATTTTTGTGTGTATCTTAGGCTTTTTTTTCATGCACCTTGTGCGCACTGTTGCCTGATTTAGGAAATGATTGTTGCCGCTGGCTTAAATTATTGTGGTTAAAAGTTACCTAAAAGGCTCGCTCTGCATTTTTTTTAGCTCAACCTAGCTATGTATTTATTTATTTCATAGCAATTTGCTTTTGTGCTTTTCTTCGCGCTCACTTGAGATATGTACTAGGTAGATGCTCGCTGTTAGAATGTAAATCAGATTTGGTTGGGTCTTACTTCGGAGTTTAGGCTCTGCTGGCTGTGCAATTTTTGTGGCACGTTGCGTGACCTGTTTGCCACAAGCGGCTCTGCATATACAATAACGGTGCAAATTGAATTGATTGGTGCCGGTGGTGCGGCTGCAAAATGCACGATTAATTTGAATTTATTATTTTTGTCTGCATACCGAAATGGACTTAGGAAAGTTATGCACATTTTCTGCACGCAATGCTAATCAAGGCCATATTTTGGGCATTCTAGAAACATTTAGGCAATTTATTATAAAAAAAAAAAAAAATTTTGTTGGAGAGGGCAGCAAATTAATGCATATTTTTTAATCGAGCTAACCAATAAGAAAGGGTTAAAATTTTGCAATAATTTATAATGCCAAACTTTTGGCATAATTTCAATCTGAAAAAATAGCTTATTTCGAAAATATTAAAATGCTAATGAAATTTAATCATCACACTTGTTTGCACAAAAAAAGTATTCATATTGTTTTGTCGCTGAACTCGAAAATAAATTTAGTTTATTTATGCAAAGAAGAATTTTCGTGGTACTTTCGAAGTTATTGCCAAAAAAAAAAACACCAGAGGACATAAGGAGGTAACACTCATTTATAACATATTTGTAAAATAGCGTAATCTGTTTAAAAATGTACCAAAAGTTCTTGAATCGCGTTCCAGTCTATTTGACTCACCAGTATTGTGCGACGTCACGATATTCATTCTTTACTCAACTTAACCTAACTTTTCACATTTTACGAATTTTTCTTCTTACTTACTTAATGCTATTAGAAAAAAACTTTTCTAAAAATTTTTATGTTACTTTCCCCGGCCAGGTTTTGAACGCGGGACCCACCGAATGAAGCGCGCACATGCTACACACTCGGCTACGGCGGCCACCTAATACTAACTTTTCTTCATTTGTCTTAAAATTTTTTTTTGATTATTTCCCTTTCAGCTATGATGTTACGTCACACTTGGATAAAAATGGAGTAGCTGACGAAGAGGATGACGAAAATAAGTGGAAACTCTCAAAGTAAGAATAAGCAAAGCATTCGCCATCTCTGGCAACAAACAAACTACAAGAAGGGACAACGCGTTACTTTTGCTTTCCTCGTTGACCAAATCTTTCGACCAAATGTTTAAATTATTGAATGAAAAGAAAATTTTGATTAACGAGGATGGAAAAAGACATGTGTTGTTCCCTTTTATAGTATTGCTCTAGATTTGCATATTTTTCGAGAATGTTACCGGTCTTTTCCCCGAACCTCAGCTGGAACATATGTAATTTAGCTTTGATTTGGTCGTCCATTTTTCATCTCCATTTTTCTTCTTAGATTACAAATCATTAGTAGTCAGCGAATACTTTTCAGCCTTAACAGTACTCTCTTTCAGGAAACAAACTGTCACAGACTGCTTCTCTGTTATTGACCCTTCTTTCGTTATTCTCTTGTTGAAAATAGCATTGAAATTATGCTTCGGAAGTTCCAGAGCAACATAGTGTAATTCGTGGTAAAGTGATATTTTCTATCGACTGCCGTCACACCACAGTTCAATAAGTTATGATGGCTGTAAGCTTCATACACAATTGGCTGTTGTCCATTCCTTGTTACTCTTTTGCTCTATTGATAGTTTTCGTCTGAACTTTATTGAAGGGGTTTTCAGTATCAGAGAATTCTAACGCAATAAGCGCATCATAGTTCCAAGTGGCAAAAACTATCCAGCTCCTTTGGATTTCGGGATACTAGGCAGGGCATCGAAGGAAATGAGGGAGCTGATAGAGCAGATAGGTAAAGACGTGGTGAAAAAAACATTTATAAGAGTTTAGGACTTTCTGGGGAGAGCGCAACACTTTATAAAAATAAGAGCTTAGGAACAATATAGTGTGGGTTACCCCAGCCGAAGTGCCTATAGGATGATCCACTTAAAAGGTCCCTGCAGACTGCGAAGGTATGGGCATAGACTGGGAATATGGCCAAATTAGTAATGAACTTCGGCGACTCCATCCCCGAGATACCAATGCACCTGCTTTTTGAGTGTGTGATACCACACGAGAGAAACACCTCGGGCCACCTAGCCCTGAAGAGGTAAACAGCGGCCATCATCTGAGATTTCATAAGGTCGTTGGGGTTCGAGGAGGCACTGTATTCAAAATTTCATCTATCTATCCACTACTTCCTAACTATTGTAGAAATTCTATCAAGACCATCTATTCAAGCGGCAGAGCATGAAGAGTTTTGACTTCCGAGACATTTTAATAGTTTACCTATTTCATAATGAAATGCTCGTAGATCATCCCGTCGAAGGGTTTTAAATTAGCTGCAAACCAAGGTTCAGGAAAAGCCTGACACTGGGGATTTAATAAAAAAAAATTGGATGTACATAAAATGGCAAAGAGTCTTGTAGATTACTAGAAAGCTCTTCTGAACTTAATGGAGATCTGCAACAAAGCAATGTTGTAGTGGTTTGAGGTGCAATATGGGAAGCATAGAAAGAGTGACGCTCTAGAAATACTTGTGGCCCAACAACATCTCTACGATCCAGAGCAGTTCTGTGAAACCTACAAGGTCTAAGTATATTGCAAAATTATGAAGAAGATTTAAGGAGTCTCAGCTTGAACTGGAGCTGGCCAACGCTGCAAAGGCTATCAAATAGTTTAATTTTCCCCAATCAAAAGAACTCTGACTGATATCTAAATCTCAACCGGCAGAAACTAAGAGCTCTTACAGGTTAACTGACAGGACACAGCCAAGTTAACATGCCATTTTGGTATACGCTGAGCAAACGACGAACGATTCCCCTGCTGGATCCGGATTGGATGCTGGATACTATTGAATGCAATAAGTAAACTATGAACTGTAAAACTGTCTTGAAAAGGTTTGCAAATAATATAAAGAACTTGTTTTTATTGAGAGTATTGAGAGTACAAGTATTCAAAGTATTTAGCCTTGGTTATAAACAGCCTACTGGGAAGTTTTTCCTGAATTGCATCCTATGTCGATCTTCACTTTCTTGTCTAAGGTTTCAATGAGATTCCCCATTAGATGTTGTGTAGAAAAGTAGGAAATAATTGGATGGATCGTGGGATCGTTCCCACGACCGTCGGTTCTACGATACCCAAGGCCAAGGACTATCACTACAGCAGCATTCCCCAAAATTTTATGAGGAATGTTTTATGATGTTACAACAACAATGGATTATTTTAAACATACACATGTACATATATGTTAGAATATTACAATCCCTCTTCATTTACAATGATATATTGATAGTTCTCGAATCGAATGCATATACCATTTTTAATCTTTTGTGATGCAGGTACTTAAACTATGGATTAAATGTAATCATCTGGATTATGGCAGTTGGACAATACATTAACTAAATGACTATCTTCTTTGTTTGCTTACCAAGTGCGATCTTCGCTGATAGTCAGACCGAGTAGCTAGTAGCTGGTAGCTGGTTTAGACTAACAGAAGTGTTGCATGTGCTCATATGATCACAAAAAATCCATGTAAAGGAAGGAATGTATACATCGCTAAAAAAAAAAAAAACAAATAAAAAATTATTTATTATGCGCGTACGACATGAGGACTGGTGGCTGGTTGGTTTGTTACGAGTGTGTTGTTGTTGTTCGATAGTTCAGTGTTCCTTATGGCGGTGTCGGTACATTTGTAGTGACATAAATTTATGACAATCACCGCATCACGAAAAGTTCTCTTTAGCCCTAAAGTTTGGTAAGCGTTCGGTTGTGAGTGTGGTGCGAGTGTGTGGCCGGTGGTGGTTGGTAGGAAGGAAGTAAAGAAGGTTACATTGGTTAACATGGTTGTAAACACGTCGTGCACCGATGCTTCCGATTGTGATCGTTAATGGACCGATCGAATGATGGCGAAAGCGATGGCGATGGTGATGGCGATCATCTGCAATAGTTTGCCATAAACTAACAGTAGGTGAGTACACAAGGTGGTATCATAAATTATGGCAACAGCAGCAGAAATAATGTGGTTTTACTACATTTACATATATACAGTATGTTTATATATTTATTTATAAAAAGTACATAGGCGCCTTTTGCGCAAGTGAAGAGAAAGTATAGTTACAGTTTACACCAAAGCTACATATTAATTTTTTCCACATACTATGTATAATGGAATTCCAGCTACATATTTACTAACTTCAACAAAAGTTTTTGGTCGAGTGAAACCCAGGTCATTCCGGTGCGTAGAACCGACTGTTTTAACAGAGTGGTACAACAGTTGAAACCAGGGGAACCGGATAATCGGCCGATCTTCCTTTTTTGAGCAGTGGTAAATATTGGCGACTCTGCTGCTCCCTTATTTGCACAGCTCCCTTATTTGCACAACACAGCTACAGCACTCAATGCCATAAATACGCCAGCGTGCTTCGGCCTAAACCGTAACCGTTGCTATGTGAGAACCCAGAACTAGTAGCGTTAGATTTGTCAAAGGCTTTCGACGCCGTAAACCGCACAAAACTACTAGCTGACGTGGAGACAACAACTCTCACACAGGGGTTGAAGCGATGGAATGCCAATGTGTGTCGACTGTGTGCTCAGATACTCAAATTCCAGGCTGAGAAGAGTTAAACAAGGGATCTCACGGGGTGGCGTTCTCTTCTCGATATTATTTAACTTTTATGTCTGGAAACTCCCTCAACCACCAGAGAGAATTCCCTTCTCACAGAGCAACAACAAGGTCCTCAATTCGTAAAGAGGTGTTGTTGGTAACATACAAGGTGCTTGGTTGATCGGCTGTACACCATTCTAGACCAATTTGGTCGCCGGGGATTAGTGAGACTCAGGGCACCTAACGGACGAGATTCGGACATATACCAATCAAACTCTCAAACCACCAGAGCTCATATAATACAAAACGAGAGGCAATCACCGCCTTCACAAATTGTCGCCCGGTGAGTGTTGTATTTGGAGCCAAACCACCACTAATTGCAGTAGCCTCGAGTGTATCCCGCTACGCTGGCGCAATTAAGGTCTGTATACTGTGATAGGCTTAACACTTACTTATACAGACTCAACTCTAACATCTCCAATATATGTGTGGCATGTGGGGACTCTCCGCCTGATTTAAACCTACTCATCCAAAATCCCTTTCATAATGGTCCGACCCTGTCGAAAGAGCTCGTTCCTTAAATGAGTTTGAATATAATGACCATGGGTTAGCTGATCTAGCAGGTTTCTAGGTAGTCGCTACAACAACAACATTTTAAAGCAAACTTTCTTTAGCAACATGAGAGTGATTTCTTACTTTGCGTAACGATCGCCTGTAGATACCTGGTTCACCACTACAACTACTACTACTACTACTACTACTACTACTACTACTACTACTACTACTACTACTAATTACTACTACTATTACTACTACTTTTTTAATAATGCTACTACTATTTAGTACTACTATTTTTACTTATGCTTCTATTAATTACTACTACTAATTTTAATAATTTCTAGTACTATTATTTCTAATGCTACTATTAACTACTAATGCTATTTTTAATAATGCTACTACTAATTAATTACTACTACCAATTACTACTATTATTTTTACTAATCTTTACTACTATTTTTTCTAATTATACTACTATTATTACTAATTTCTACTACTATTTTTTCTAACGCTGCTACTAATTACTACTTTTAGTTTTACTAATTCCAACTACTATTTTTTCAAACGGTTCTCTTAATTACTACTACTAATTTTTAACATTTCTACTACTATTTTTTACAAATTTCTACTACTATTTTACTAATGCTACTACCAATTACTGCTACTATTTTCAATAATTTTTACCACTATTTTTCCTACTTTATACTACTATTTTTACTAATTCTACTACAAATTACTACTATTTTTACTAATGCTGCTATTAATTTCTACTACTATTGTTAATAATGCTTTTACTAAGTACTGCAAATACTACTACAACTATTGCTACTACTACTAAGTAAGAACTACTACAGACTATTACCCCTACTACTCCCATATTTAATATTCTATCTCTTTGTAAAATCGGCACAGTAGTTGTACTTCTGGCTCGCTAACTTTGGTGCATGCGTGTTTTCTTTTTCATAGATGTTGTTCATTATTTACGATTCCAACTGTATTTGTATGTATCCACACACATTGATGTAGAATCGGCATAACAAACCGCTGAGTGACACGGTGATTATTTCAACTGTCATTGCGTGCTTGGACTCGAATCCAAATCTAAAATGCGTGTGTGGCAATTAATCATAGCAGCAAATCACCGCGAGAAACAGGCTGCCACCACATACCAATGCAGATACTTACAATCTTGATACATACGTGCTCTATCCTCATGGGCCAATGGCTAGATCTTCACCATATTTTCCAATGTCCATATATATATTTAGTGTGGTAAATATATATCTACTTATATAATTCAGTGCATCCTACCATAACGGCAGGCGTTTTGTATGTTTTTAAATGGCGAGAAAGTAAGTGGGTAGGCAACAGCAGTTTATTAGCCTACCAGTTTGTCGATCGCCTCCTCCTTGGTCGCTTGTCATACACCGCCTGCGGCTGTTCGGAAGCCTATTTTGCCTACACTCATTGACACAAAAATATATTAATGCGAATGTGGATTGGAGATGGATATATGGGACTACAATTATTGTGGCACGGCAAAAAACCCCTTTAAAAAAAATGCAGTGCGGAAATTTAAAATCATATTTTTACGATTTATTTTGAGGTACAAATTTTCTACTTGCATATTAATTATGAAAAATCAATTATGGGCTCCATAAAACTTAATCTATGGTTTACTAAAGTCCTTAGGCTAGAAATTTTTAAAAAATTGTGATTACAAAATTTTTAAATTAAAATTGTTTTTTTTGTTTTTTTTTACAAAGTTTTGAACTTTAACTTATATGGGGTTTCATATGAAATTAACAATAATTTTATAAAAAATTAACAAAATATAGTTACACAAAAAAAAAATTATTTTTATGGTGAAAAGCTGCAAATTTTTTTTAAAACTCATTAACTTTATATACACTTTTAACTAATATAATAATTTCATATTTTAAAGATGCCAAAAAAGATACGAGTTTAGTTAGTAGCCCCCATATGGGCACCGCCATTTTGAATTTCACAATTCTATTTTTAGAGTCGCATGAAGTTTGTCTTCAAAAAAATATTATTTATAGTTTTATAATTTCCAAATAATATATTTGACTTTTCACCATAAGCTGATCAAATTTTTTTAATAGAAGCTTAAAGCATCTTTTCCAAAAAGCCTTGAGTATATTTTAAAAAAGTATTCAATTCGTTAAAAAATTTTCTTCCAAAAGTTTACTTCAAGCAATTTGTGTAGAAATGTGTAGAAAATTCCCCATTGAGGCGCCCTATTAGTCCACGTTGCCGAGTCTGTGCCCACCTCTAGTTCAAACTTCAGCTGGGAAAGAGTAGGCTGTATAAATTCGGATGAAAAGTTAGAACTAAGGAAAAAAGAAATCGGAAGGAGAAATATTACTTGCCAGAATTTATTTGAATTTGAACAAAAATTCTGTCATTTTTCTATATATGGATTTAATGCAAGTGGGATTCTCGGATAATTAGAATTTATCGACAGATTCAAAATGGTCGTCGTCTTCAATGAATCTACCAAATCTTAAATCAAAAAAGGGACAAAATACCGTCTCGATTTCGAAAGTGAAACTGCAAAACAATAATCTGAAGTTATTCAGAAAACCATATAACTAAATTAAAACCATCGCAGAGCTGATCACTGTAATCTCAGATTCAAGTAACATGTCACGTTTTTGTTCTTAATTTTTTAAGACCCATGACCAAAAAAATTTGGCAAATGATCTTAAATAAAAAGATACCTAAATTTCTGGAACTTGGGTATTTTGAGATAGTATTTTAATAAAAAAAATATATATATTTTAAACGTTATTCTAATCTACTTGCTTGTAAAGATGCTTTCAGAGGGCGGATTTCAAGCTTGGTTATTAGGGGAGTCCAAAAATGAACGAAAATCCCTACACCGATGGTTTTTGCATGTGAGAGGCAAAAATCTCCCAGTTAGTGGATTGATGTTGAAAGAAAAGGCGAAAGAGTTTCATTGTAATATTATAGAAAATATCCTTGATGACTTCAAAATTTAAAAAATTAATCTGATTTCCTTTGGAAACTTTTGCCCCGCAAGTGTCATCATTAAAAAAAATAGACCCAAGTTGCAAAGATGGAAAGACAAAGAATAAATTTCTTGTGCTATTCAAATTTGGCAGGGTCTCATCAACTCAAGCTGCTTGTGGTGGGAATGTCTAGGACTCCTTTTTTTTAAAGGGTTCACCAAAGAAGTTCACCACACTAGAAAATAATTGAATCTAATCAGATTCTGATATAAATCAGCAAAAGTCAAATTTTTTTCTGGTATGATGAAATTATAAAACGTTTCAAACGTCGCGTCAGAATCGCTGTACTAATTTCTACCACTATTTTTTTATTAATTTCTACCACTATTTTTACTAATAATTTCTATTTTTGCTAATTTCTGCCACAATTTTTATTAATAACTTCTTTGGTTTTTTATTATTAGTTTCTGCCACTAATTGTACTAATGGTGCTACTAATTTCTACCACTATTTTTTTATTAATTTCTTCCACTATTTTCACTAATTTCTACCACTATTCTTACTAATAATTTCTATTTTTGCTAATTTCTGCCACAATTTTTATTAATAACTTCTTTGGATTTTTATTATTAGTTTCTGCCACTAATTGTACTAATGGTGCTACTAATTTCTACCACTATTTTTATTAAGGCTACTACTGATTTATGCCACCATTTTTACTAATTTCTACCGCTATTTTTGCAAATTTCTACCACAATTTTTATTAATTTCTACAACTTTCTTTTATTAGTTTCTAGCACTAATTGTACTAATGGTACTACTAATTTCTACCACTATTTCTATTAAGGCAACTACTGATTTATACCACCATTTTAACTAATTTCTACCCCTATTTTTTTTACTAATTGTTACAACTATTTTTACCAATAATTTCTACTAATAATTTCTACCACTATTCTTATTAATTTTTCCACTATTTTTGCTAATTTCTTGCACTATTTTTACTAATTTCTACCACTATTTTTACTAATTTTTACCACTATTTTTGCTAATAATTCCTACTAACAATTTCTACCACTATTTTTACTAATGGTGCTAATAGTTTCTACTACTATTTTTATTAATTTCCTCCATTATTTTTACTAATATTTTTCCACTATTTTTACTATATTCTACCACTCTTTTTAATAAAATACATTTCTATTGAGGGCTCCAGTTAAAAAACAAAATTATTTTAAAAATAATGAAACTGAACTTTATTAATTATTGCGACTTTTGTAAAAATGTGTACAATGCTTTAATTAGTTCCTATTATCGCTAGTTCACTGTATATATATATGTGGATATAATAACTGAACACTCTTATTCATTACATTATCGTACTAATAATTCCACACTCTTTCATATTTTTTTTTTATTGCCCACTCATTTTCATTAGCATCGTTCTAGTGTACGCCAACTTGCATACCAACAATTTGCTACGCTTCGATATCGAACTGGATTTCCAATGGTTGAATGTCGGCTACTCATTTCATTTTCCAGCTTCAAGCGACACGGTAGTGTTGAGTGCTTCTAGCTAGGATATCGTGCAGCTGTGGAGTTTGTCGTTGCTATCGGGACGCTGCTGGTGGGCATATCACGCAAATAAATTGACACCGCACAAATAATGAGGATCAATGCGAGCGAGTTTAGCTGGTTTCGACAAATGAGTCGGAGACTTTACATACTGTTTATATTATACGTACGATTTGTAGGTATGAATGAAGGAATGCAGGCGTACAACTGCAGCTAACTAAAAACAGATCTTGCGATTTTACGTGCAAAAATATTTGCGATAATTTTATTTGTATTTTGCTAGTAATGAATAAGAGAAGCAGAAAAGCAATTTGTCGTTTTCATATGTAAATATACCAATGCTGCTCGCATTTCATTTGCTTACATTCCAAGAGGGTTGCTATTTTTAAAAAAATATCAAAAAAAAAATTTATTGTACTAAAAACATTTGAAATTCCTACGCAAGGCTAATAAAGAACAGGGTTACGAAAGCTTTGAAATCATAATTCTGTTCCTGTACTCCATGAACTTACAGATTTGACCCGAACTTAAAGGAAGCTACCGGAGAAATGTTCCCATACATTAAAATCCCGTAAATGGGAGCGATTTTTGGAGAGTTATGTATGAAGATAATAAAGTTGCTAGATTTTACCCGAACTTTTTCTTCTTTAATACAACAGGGATATAATGGAAAACGCAAAAATGAAAAAAAACATCAACATAACTATTTTCTCATTCTGAAAATATTGTCATCCGGCCCACTGTAAGTGTAACAAAATTGGTCATATGTCGCAACCTTTCAACAACGTCAGGGCTGATGCGATAGGATCCGCCCTTGCTAGGGCTAGGGTCGAGGAACCAATCAGGAATTGGATCTCGAGCCTGCTCCTAAATCGTGAGATATCAGCTGAGCTGGGGGGAGCAAAGGTGAATAAACAAGTAGGCAGGGGCACGCCACAGGGTGGAGTGCTCTCACCTCTTTTGTGGCTCATCACCATTAATGATATCCTAGTCGAACTTAACACAGGCGGGGTTAAGATTGTGGCGTATGCCGACGATGTGGCAATCCTGATTACGGGTCCCTTCCCTTCCGTGATGAGCGAAATCATGGAAAGAACGTTGGCAAGATTAAGTAGGTGGGCACAAGGCTGTGGCCTTAGGCTAAATCCAGATAAGACAGAGCTGTTGCTCTTCACGAGGAAGTATAAACCACCTACCTTCAGACCACCAAGCTTGAACGACCAACAACTAGGTTTATCCTCCAGTACGAAGTACTTGGGGCTGACCATCGACTGTAAGTTAAGTTGGAAAATGTGCATTGAAGAGCGAGTACGGAAGGCCTATGTTGCTTTCTATGCTTGCAAATCAATGTTTGGCAAGATGTGGGGTCTCAAGCCGAAAATGGTGCTATGGATGTACCAAGCGGTGGTGCGACCGGTGCTGAGCTATGGCTCTGTAGTCTGGTGGGAAGCTCTCCGGAAGAGCTATAACCTCACGGGTCTGCAGAAGGTTCAACGCACTGCGTGTGTTGGTGCCACGGGAGCCTGTCGCACCTGTCCCACGGCGGCTTTGGATCCCATTTTAAACCTGCTTCCAATTGACTTATATGTAATGTGTACATCTTCTCAGACAGCACTTAGGCTCAGAGAGTCTGGGTGCTGGAAGGCTACACAGCAAGGACACAGTAGTATCCTTGATCAACTACCCTCAGACATAGTTAACACCCGGACGGACTACATCCCTCGCAAACTGGAGTTTGAGCACAGGATTAAGACTGTGTTTCCAAGCAGGAATGCGTGGAGGAGGGGTGAGGTCCTTGCCGATAGCGGCATTCAAATATTCACTGACGGTTCCAAAATGGATTCTGGAGTTGGAGCCGGCTTTTACTCCGAAACCTTGGAATTATCCACGTCTATCAAACTCCCTCCGTACTGCAGTGTTTTCCAGGCGGAAGTCTGTGCGATTTGGCAAGCCTGCAAATCGCTTGAAAACAGAAGCGCAACGGGGAAGATAAATATTTTTTCCGACAGCCAGGCGGCAATAAAGGCGCTAGCGGCACCAAATATTGGCTCAAAGGTAGTCGGTGCTTGTAAGCAACAGATTGCCTCTCTAACAAATCTAGAAATTACCGTCACCTGGGTTCCCGGGCATAAGGGAATCGAAGGGAACGAAAAGGCCGATGAGCTAGCACGGTGCGGCTCGGCAGAGGATGAGGTAACAACTAGTATCGAGATAGGTATACCCCTAGCCGTAGTGAAGGGAAATATACGAAATTTCTATCTCAACAAGGCTCAACAAAGATGGAAAGATACCCTTACATGCAGGATAGCAAGAACTACCTGGCCGAACTACAATGGGAAGAGGACCAGAGGTCTTCTTTGTAGGCCCAGGGCTGTCACCCACAAACTTATCGCAGTATACACGGGCCACTGGACTTTGGGCACGCATGCGGAAAAAATGGGCATTCCGCATAACCAATACTGCAGAAGCTGCAAAGATGGGGCTGAAAAGGAAACGGTCGAGCATCTCCTGTGCAAATGCCCGGCCCTGGCCCGCATTCGGCTAACATACTTAGGATGTCCCTTCCTTGACAACCTAGGGCAGGTATCTAGGATCGAGACCTCCAACATAGTAGATTTCATTAACAACTCTGGTTGGTTGTAATGCACATCCTTCCATTACCAAGTAGGTTTTTCGAGTTTATGGCATCAAAACGGCAGTATTTTTTGCTACTTGGGCGGCATGGGTCGCAGCCATTTTACCTACCTACCTACGTAACCTTGTACTCTATAATCCTTGGTTCCCACGAGACGTCATTAAAAAACCAATTACATACGACATACGTGAGCGTTTTATAAATAATAAAGATAAGAACAACTAGTAGAGCTGCCAAGTGAATTACAGAACGTGTCGTATAAATAATGTAATTCCCAAATTACTCGGAGAGCTAATTACACGTCCCGTTGAAACATGTCGTTTTTTTTATATGCCACCTATGTATTTGAAAAATTAAATTAAATTCGTATAGCGGTTGAAAGATTACAATATGGGTGTGAAACGAAACAGGTCGAAGAAAGCCTTACGCCCATACCTAAATTGCCGCGTTAAGCGTCAACGACGAACTGCCAAAATTTCTCATTCCCATACAATTTTTATGGAGCATCCCACAATAACGGGGCGTTACCGCCGAGCAAATGCGGAAGACAGAAATGAATTTCCACCAACTTACAGTTGAAAATTTGTATTGCAAATGATTAATGGCAGAAATAATCCAACAGCAAAAAAGGGGACCACGATTGATGCAGTTCTTGATAGAGATATTGATAAAAATAACGAAAACATTTCATACCGCACTTTAGTTAAATTTTCATTCGTCATTTTAGTAAATTTTAATAAGGAATAAATTTGCATTCATCAAACGAATAATTTTGAATAATGAATAACTTAGAGACGAAGAAACATGCATCGTACGAAGAATCTTTAAGAAACAACGATGTGCGTGGAAAAATTTAAAATTGTAAAATATAATTTAAAAATGAATATCAATAAGGGGAAAAATTTGAAAATTGTTAATTATTTAAAAAGTAAAGGAAACGGAATTAACAACACGAAAAAATCAAAACCGCAAATGGAAAGAATCTAAAAATTAAAAAAGTAAATATTTATAAAAAGAATAAAATACAAAAGTGGAAGAAATCTATAAATGTGAAACATATGAAAAAAGCACAAATGGAAATATTCATATAAAAAACGAGCGTGCACCTAAGTGCCGGTTTTGCACAGAGATAGAGATTTAAATATGGAAGAGAGTTTTTGAAGAAATCGTTTTTAGTTTTTTTCCGTTTCCGTTTTTGAAAAAATGGTATTCGTAACTAGTAAGAATGTGTGGTGAAAATTAAAAGTGTTATTGTTTACAGAACATTTTATATTTTACAAAACATCGCAAACGCCAAACAATTCATCGAGTGCTACTTAAATTCCTTAATTCCTCTATTTTGTGACCCGCCTAGGAGCAGCTGACAAATTGGCGACTTTATTTTGAGACCAGATACAGCTTTTTGGATACCAACTAGTCCGGCTATCCATTACCTTTCAGAAAGTAATGTTTTTGGTGCTCGCCCCGAAACTTCGGAGAATAGTTAGTCAGACGCTATTTGCATTTTGATCAAGTGCTGGTTTTTGCGAGTAAAGTTATGAGTGAAACCAAATAGGATATCATCATTCATATTCACTGCCTGCAAGTCAAAGGAATATTGGAAAATTTACTTGCTGGAATCTTGCGCTATTATGTTCACCAAACTCTTAAAGCGTAACGCATGTAATAATTTATATTTTAAACTCCGATGGGACAGTTATTCAAATGAGGCAATAGGAAACCTATAACTCGAAATTCGTAAAGGAATGCCACACTTCAACTGTGGTATATTTCTAAAGTTGGCTCATATTAATTCTAAGGTGGAGTTGTTAGAACCTTAATTACATTTTGAGGATGATACCAGTTTTAAAGCATTTTTAATTATGGCTTCTATGTGGTGTATGGAACTTATTTATCAAAATTTTTAACTATTTGCTCTTTTCGAACTTTGTAAAGGATGTGCTGAAGGCTAAAGTGCAGACAATACTTTGCCACAATTCTAAATCAATCAATTTATATCGAAAATGAGATTTATATACCACAAGAATGGGATTAGATCTAGAAAAACCCACTATCTGATCATAGAATCGTTCTCTTTAAGCCAACTTGATATTCACATTTTGAATGTCAGAATGACTGGAATGCGGTCTGTTCAGTGGCTTTGAGCGCTTAGTGTTGATTAGTAAATTTAGCTCAGCAGCAACAACTATAGTAATATGCATTTACGATTCAACAAATATGTACATTGTAGTGCCAACAAATGAGCGACTTATGGTTAGTCACACACATTAAATACTAAGAAATAAAGATAAACATGAAAATACAAATGAATGTTCGCTTGACACCTGGTACAAAGTGCACTAGTTTCGGAGTGGTACTTTTCTGCTGAATTCAGACAAAGTATCCTGGAATTTCAATGCATTTCCACTACAAAAAAAGAATTATAATGCAAAATTTTTTAATTCATCACCAGCGTTACCCCACCACAACCAATGCAGTTCAAGTGATAAAAATAGTTCTTGTCCTCAGCAAATACTTAAAGGAAAAAGAGTGAGTTCTGTTGAAAAAAAACATAAAAATTCTACTCTATAAATGTGGCATTATACTAAAATTGTCTATGACTTAACATAAATAAAAAAAATTATCAAGTTTCAGCGGCATTCGAGGCAAGTCTTTTGTGATTTTTGGACTTTTGGATCGTGATCCTTTGGTTTCGGGTTATAGTGTCTAAATACGTGGTACCCGATCTAAAAAATATTTTCTTCACCCGTGTATGGATTCTGCGATCGTTTAAAACGAAAGAAATTTGGTTAGAAAAATGCACTTTTTCGTAATAACGCAGAAGCGAGTACAGCTCAAAAATAGTGTAGTTGGCGTAGCCGGAGTTGGACTAACCATGGTTATTATTTTAATGCGCGGCCGAAGACCACCTGTAGCAGTAAAAATTCTACACAAATATACTGTAAATGTTTTGTTAATTTTTCAGTAAAAATATTAACATATTATTTTTTGGTCTGATTTTATTAAACGACAATATTAATTTTTGAGCTCAAGGCCTGTATTAGGAAAGTATCTTTGGAAAAACCACACATTCACTTTAATAGCGGCAGACTGTCGTACTTGAATTGTGTTGGTAAGATATAAGGAAAGTGGTGAAAAGAAATAGCAGCTCACTAGCCGACTGTGGTTCATTGGCTACGCACTTGCCCATCAACTCGTAGGTTGTGGGTTAAAATGCCGGTGGAGTCATGAAAGAAATCTGATGAGGAGATGTGGTGATCTCCGAAATAGCTATAATTTCTACCACTCCTGATTGTTGTTGTCTTTTTTCCAAATACCTTCCTTATAATGGCCTTGAGCTCGAAAATTAATATTGTCGATTTCTGTAAAAATGCAAATCTTAGTCCATTTTCAAACAATTGGTATCCAGGGGTTTACGGAGAGATCCGAGGATGAGTGGTGATTTTCCTGAAATCTATGCATGTGCTGTTTCTAATGTGTTATTTTTAAGGTACTACACCCTCTTCCGCTGTACGTAGTTTGAAGTTCAAAAAAAGATGACAAAAAAGTATATATTATTTCACGATCTAGAGAAATACACGTACATAATTTTTTTAAACGCCCTTCGGCTTTACAAAGAAACAGTCGAAATTACAGATTACGATTTCTGCTCACACATACGTCCAAAGTTGCCACAAAATTCAGAAATTCCCTCAATCTACTCGCATCTAAGCGTTCCGTGACTGTGACATGGGTCCCTGGGTACAGTGACGTTCCTGGCAATTGCGCGGCAGACGAGTTGGCAGGGAAAGGGACGGATTATGATAAATGCTGCCCTAGAAGCGTGCATGCCTTTAACCTCCAGCAAACCCAGTTTAAAGACAAAACTAAGTGAGAAGGTGAATATCAGGTGGGCCATGGAACTCATCCGTCGGATTGCCAGACAACTTTGGCCAAAGCATGCTATGAATCGATCCAAAGCTCTTATTCGCCTGAACAGACCTTCCCTCAGACTAATGATCGGGGTAATAACCGGCACTGCCAAATAGGCACACACGCGAAGGGATTGCGATGCATAACTAACGATTTCTGTCGAAGCTGCAGGGACGAAGAGGAAGTGGGGAGCATTGAACACTATCCCTGCCACTGTCCGATCCTGACCAAGACTCGAAACCAATTCCTAAATGGGTATTTTCTAAACTGTTTGGCCGACCTGAACTCGGCTAGCATTCCCGATCTTCTGCGCTACGTATGGCGCACTTGGTGGTTCACCTTCTAAGGGAATTAAGAAGAAAACGTAATGGCCCCACCAATGGTATCACAATGGGATTTGTTAGCCTATGTGTGCATCTGCATGTTTGCAGTCGTTCTAACCTAACCTAACCTAACTTGTAATTTATCGTTTATCAATCGTGAAACGGGACGATGATTTTCTCTTGACTACTTCTAGTACCGTTGTGACTTTAGTCTATTGAAGACAAAATGTCAAACCAACTGGAGCAGGATTGATAATAGCTAGATACATAACTGATTACCTTATAACCGTTTAATGGTTATAGGAAAGCGGAATCTCAAATAATTACATCCATTTTGCACCAATTCGCTGCCAGTAAAGGAATTGTACTATTTCGTGCTAGCATATTTTAAGAATCTTAACATTTATTGCAGGGTATACATCGGGCTAATTATGAACATAGAAGAACGACTGCTGGATTTGCCGCCTCTGTGAAAGCGTACACTTTTGGAATGCTCTCAGCACGCAACCATGAAGTTTTTAATTGGTGCTGATTGGCAAAAAAAAAAAAACAAAGAAAAAAGAAAAAAGAAAAAAGAGACACAAAAAATGTTAAGCAAACGTAAGAAAATGTGTACAAAAACATAAACGCGCAAATTAACAAAGCGTTTGCTTCATTTGGTTGGTTGCTTGGTTGGTTGCTTGGCTGGTTGCTTGGTTTGGTAAGCTAGCTAGCCGACCTATCTGTTGATTGCGCATGCGTTCATCAATGTAGCAGGAGGCGGTAGACGCGTTCAATAATAATATTCACTCGCATTACATTTGAAGGAGTGTTTACGAGCTCGACTTCAAGTTTGACATTTTCTTGGTGCAGGTTTCTGTTGTCCTAGCTTTTATATACATGTTGGTGTGTATATGTAAAACGAGCGCGTACGTTGTATATATGTAGGTAACTAAATAAACTTGTGCTGTGACAAATCAAAAACATCTCCAGCCTCCGACTTAGTGATATTCCGTTGTCACGTATTCGAGGTAAATACTCGAGTTCTTCCATTAAGTCTATGCCCAGGGTGGGACAGTGGCAGAGATAGTGCTGGATGCTTTCCACTTCCTATTTATCACTGCAACTTCTACAAAAATCGTTGGTTAGGAATCCCATTCTCGTGCCCGATTATTATCCCGACCATTAGACTGAGAGAAGGTTGTCAAGACAGATGAGAGCTTTGGATCGGTTTACTTTTGGGCAAACTTGTCATGTAGTCTCACATGTTGGTTCTATGGACTACCTGGTATTCACCTCTTCACTGAATTTTGTCTTTCAACTGTGGCTGCAGGAGGTTAGAGCAGAATTTACCACAGCCTCTTTCCTTGCCAACTCATCTGCCGTGCAGTTGTCGGGAATGTCACTGTGCCCAGGGGCCCATCCAACAGTTACGGAACGTTTAGACGCGAGCAGAATGCGAGAACTACTATGGACATTGTTCCGTGAGAATTAAGGAATTTAATAGCCGCATGGGGCTCGCATTATTTAGTGAAAGGTCTATCTCAAGGAGCAGATACTGAAAAACACTGCAGTGAGAGCAGGGTTTCAGGGCAAATGCATTGGAGTAAATCCCGCTTCCGATCTTTTCGTTAAGTAGTTTGGAACCATTCAGTCCTCTATTGGATTCTTTTGGAAAGCTTATTACCCATGCAGCGTAGAGCAGTAGTGCAATCTATCTTCCTTAGCATATTCGGAAGAGCTCGCAGGACTTTTGCATGCCCGTGGCTTAGCTGGATCGCGTTAAGCCTGACAGCCCTACAGCCGCCCAAAAATTTGCATTTATATAGATCCACCGGTGGAGGG
Source organism: Anomoia purmunda (assembly GCA_951828415.1). Classification (NCBI taxonomy): domain Eukaryota; kingdom Metazoa; phylum Arthropoda; class Insecta; order Diptera; family Tephritidae; genus Anomoia; species Anomoia purmunda. The sequence goes on from OX639996.1 coordinate 14,654,676, forward strand.
TTTCAAATTACTACCAGAATTTGATAGGAGGGTGGCGCTCCCGTGACCAGCATGGCAGCCGTACGCTGTACTCATTCAACCTTAGCTCTGGACAAGACTTTGATTTGCGCTGACCGCCAGACGCTAAGTCCGTAGACGCGAATGGGTCTTAGCACTGCTGTGTATAGCCAGTGGACTATTTGTGGTTTTATTCTCTATTTATTTCCTATATGTAGATGCCCTGTTAGCGTACAAGGTGGTGGTGGCCTACCTGTCTCACTTCCATTTGAGCTTCCTGTCTAAAATAACTCCAAGGCACAAGACCTCGGTTGAGAGAGTGAGTTCTATCCCGTTTAGTGAGCGTGGTTTGAACGAAGGAATTTTATATTTCCTTGTGAAGAGCGCCATCTCGGTTTTTGTAGTACTAACGCTAAGTCCACTTGTTTGCGACTAGACGTTTACTAGGCTTAAATTTAGTAACTCTAAGAAAATATTTCCTCGGTTATTTAGACATTTTTTTCTGAAATCAAAATCTTTAAAACGTAGTACCATCTTAAATTTAATTTACTATATTTCAATTGAATTAGCATGTGCGGTACTACTTGCAGTACTTGTATGGCATAGCTTATGGTGAGCTTCAAAGCTGTAACTATACTTCACATGTACTACGGTCATTTGATCCAATCACAGCTCCTTAAAGGATCTCTAAAAGAACGTCGCAAACCAACGGCTTAATTAAACTACAGCTGCGTCTCTATCAGCCGCGTAATTGGCAGTATAGAAAAGAGAGAAATGTACTACATTTTCTATATTGTGATTACACTTATTACATACATTCACATTGGCACAAAACAAAGCCTTATCCCAGTGGGCAACTTGACATTGCCTAGAAGTTTATCCACACAGCTAACGCGTACTCTATCGGCCGGCTGAGCTGTATGTTTTGTCTATTTTGTTTGTTGCAACATCGCCGAGCACGAAAAATTCTACATACCTACACATAGAACTGTGCACAATGTATTGCTGCACCTGAGTTCGGTAGTTTTCCAAGCATTGTCTTTAGCGATGCGCATGCGTAGAGGGCTGAGTGGCACGACTGACGGCGATTGGTTGAATCAGCAGCTGCCAGCGGTCCATTTCCTTTGCAACTGGTCTGCTGCTTTAAGTTACCTATGTACACATGCACACATACCCACATACATATATAGTATGTACATATGTACCTAAATAAATAAGGTGCGTGCCGATAAAATGAAAACAAAGTCAATTTGCTGGAAATCTACTGCCGTCCCGCTCGGCTAATCGCCTATTCGGGTGCACTTAGAGACAGACACTCGAATTGAGTAAATAAAGTTAAATCAATGTTTGTGCTGCTTGGATGTTACCGACATTTGTATGAAGGTGTGTACAAATCTAAGTAAAGATGGGTACATATCTACAAAAATACCCTGCAGTGAAAGGTCAAACTAATCAGTAAATATTTTAAGTGGTTCATGAACTAGTATTTATTAGCGGCAACTAAACCAATTCGCTGGTAACTGATAAACCTCTGTTCTCATCAATATTTGAGAATTGAGGAGTCAAACTGAAAAAGGGAATGTAATGCTCTTCTCTCCCATAAGGACTATGGTATCCTGTAACGCTGCATCGACAGAGTTGCCGTTGAGAATTTGTAGAAAGTCAGAAAAAACGGGGCATTGAAGAAACAAATAATTTTTTTATGCAAGTAAAAAAATAAATCTGAAGTCTCCACCGCAATGTGGTTTTCAAGAAGAAATTGAACGCATATAATTTAATGTAATGGAAAAGGTTTTATAATAAAGATTAAAAAATGATTTTTGGCCAGCGACCGCCGAGAAGTCCAATTTTCGATCACTTTTTGCAGCAGTCGGAGCCGTGTGTCTGCAACGACGCGCGTAATATTCTTTTCCATGGCGCCAATCGTCTCGGGCTTGTCTGCGTAAAAAAGCGACTTAACATAACCCAACAAGAATAGTCAAGCGGTGTTAAATCGCACGATCTTAGAGTCCCGCCCACAGTCAACATCAACGTCCTCCAATTCAGACCCGTTAAAGTCATTAATAATGTATAGAGCGTTCCTCATTGACTGTAACATTATCACCGGCTTGATTTTTGAAAGAATATGGTCCAATTATTACCTCTGCCCATAGAGCCCACCAAACAGTGACTTTTTGAAGAAGTAACGGCGTGTCAACAATGGCTTGTGGATTATCAACACTTAAAATGCAACAATTTTGTAGCTTCATCCGAACCGACCGAATATTTTGCTTATAAATTTTCACGATTTGCAAACTTTGTTCTGGAATACATCTGTTCATTATGAAATGGCAAACCAAACTGAGTATAAATCAAGTAACATCTTATCAAAAAGACCAACTCAGAAAAAAGTATTGCCTCATTGAAAACCTCACATCTAAAAAAAACACCCTTTACTTATATCTGCAAATAAGTTATTGAAATAAAAAAATCAATTCGGTTTGAGTTGAGAGCAACTTATTTGTTCATTAAGAATCAATGTCAATCAAAATAAAAAATTTAGATACTAAAAGGAAAAAATTAAAAATTATCTGCATAGAAAAGTGGACATATGAGAGAAAAATGTTTAAAGGGAAGAAGAATTCAAACACCGTAAGGTAAATGGGGGAAATAAGAATCGCATTTCCTTTTCCAAGTTTAAAGTGTTAAATTTTTTCGTATTTACAAGTGGAAATATTGGTTAATAGCATGGTAATGTTAACATATTCTAAAATATTATATGAAAAAGGCGAAAAAACAAAGCACATAATTTTGGAAAAGGATCAAAATCAGAGACATAACTATTATAAGAGAATATAGTAAAAGTTAATCCATAATTATTATAGTAACATCGAAAAATTTTCGGGTAATCTATAACTCTTATTCAAATACTTATATTATAAAAGTCTCTTCATAATAGTTATCAGCGAGGTAAATGTTTTCAAATCTTCAAAGACTTTTATTTTGGGACTTATCTTATAGAAGTTGTCTCATAAAAATTACACGCGAGATAAACTTTTTTAAGTCTTCAAAGGCTTTAGTTTTGAGATTCATATTATAAAAGTCTGCTCATAATAATTATGAGTCTGAAAAATTTTTAAGCCTTTAAGGTGCCGACTTTATTAGGACCTTTTCGGGATTAGTTCGGGATTACTTATGGGTCAGTTAGATTTTATTTTGGATCCCACAATAGTTTTGTCTCTCCAGATTTAAAAAAACTTGTCTCATTCGTACTTATTATGCAAAGACTTTTATAATATACACCTTAAGTTAAAAATCTTTGAAAGACTTAAAAAAAAAATTTCTCGCTGATAATTATTATAGAAAGACTTTTATAATATAAATCTCAAATAATAGTTATTGTTAGTTCAAAAAATTGTTCTCACTCAAAACTATTTCGAAAAGCCATTTATAATATAAATTTCAAAATAATAAATATCGATCGAGCTTAAAAAATGTGTCAGACTCATAATTATTAACAAAATACTTATCTAATTCTTATCTAAATTAGGATGACTTTTTTAAAGCTCAACGGTCAAATAATTATTATTCTGGATATCTGATCAAAATTTCAAAATCAAATTTCAATTAAGTAGAAAAAGAAGCGTTAAAGAGAAAAGTATAGTTTTACTGGTACGCACGATCTCGTGGGCTTCAGTCTTCATTTCAAAATTTTTTTCACATAACCTGTAAATCATTCCACCTAGACAGCTTAGCTTCACTTTCAACAAAAATATGGCCCACCACTGCCGCTCGTTATTGAAGAAGAGTTAATTCGATTATTTCGTTTAGATTTACGTACATATGTAGTTGTTGGATTATATAGTTGGTTTATATACGCACGCTAAAAAAAAATTATATAAAAAATATTATGATATAATTTTTTCCTCAAATTGCGATTGTCCAGATTGAATAAAAGTTTTTTTTTTAAATGAATATCCAAATGGTGTGGTGTACTGATGATTTAAAAATTACGAAATTAAAAATGAAACGTTTTCTTGATATATCATCAATTTTTTAATTATTATTTCAATTATTCTATCAGATGAAAAGGTTGGCCGATTATCCCAATCGGTTTAATAATATACTTTAAATATACAGCAAACGATTACGGAAAAAGATTTTTTAAAATTGAATGGATCTGCTATGGAATTCTAACAATTAATTTATGCTTTTAACTATAAAAACAACAAATACAGAAGACGCATACCACGAATCCTGAGTACCCCTAATAATTTTAAAGAGCAATAGAATCTCGAAAAATATAACCGCAATGAATCAAGGTTATTTCACTTTTTCAAACAGAAGAAAATTTAGTATTCCAAGAGTATTCTAAACGAAATTTTTTTGGAAATAACACGCAAAATTTATTTAAATTAATTTATTTTCATTATCATTTATTTATTAATTTAGATTTCATTTCGACCGACTGGTAAAAAGTTCGCAGTCGCGTTTTACAACTTTCGAGTACAGAAACTCTCGGGGAATTTGTTCCTTTCTCCCATTTATTCAACGTCTGGAAGTTAGTTTCTATTTAGAAGTGGCGGGGTGGTTGAAAGAAGCAATAGAGGCTTGATTGCGCTCTTTTTCTTTCGTGTAACAATTATATCTTGCTCGATAATTGCTCCGTCCTTGTCATTATCAGTTGCCTTGAAATCTTCGTTATCTTCCGTACTTTTACCCTTTATCCAATTTTCCATTCCATCTATGCTAAACATTTTCAACAAATCATCAACAATCATCAAAAGCAATCAATCAATTCATCAACACATCGTTTGAAAAGTTCACTAACTTAGAAAAGCTAACTCAAAAGTTTACTTTCTATAGCTGTACGTGGGCGCTTGAATTTGGTTGACTTAACCGCGCAATTCTGCTGTACAATGAAAAAAAAAAACAATTTAAAACCATAAAGAAATTGTACAATTTAAAGAAATACTAATTTTGACGGCCAAGGAGCTCAACCAATGAAAGTTGATTACAAAGAAGTTGCAACACTCCCACCGTTACATGTCCGATTTCACCATACCAAAACTAAAGCGACTTTTGCCGATTTATATTAAGATCTGATTCGATCCGATTGGCTACTGATGTGGTGATATTGAACGACAACAATTACCTGCCACAGGACACAAAACGCTTTGCAACTTCATTGTTATCTACGTTCTTGGTTTAAATTTAGAACTGGACCGTAAAAACTATCGGTAATACCGCCATTCGTGATAGTTTAAAACATCAAGAGTAGCGATTGTACTTACTATTTATAATGAACTGCATTAATTAATGTGTGGTACTGTACAAGTAAATTAAAGAACAAAATCAACTTACATAACAATTTTTGGATCACTTAGAGTTTTAATCACGAACTGGCTCATCGAATGGTTCATATTACGGGTCTGTGTCAAATGGTAGCAAAGTTCTATGGTGAGATATCTTTTTACTATGGTGAGGAAGTTTTCCTTTTCTGCTTTACTGCAGAAAAATTTTGACAGCAATGTAGTAGCAAAGAAGAAGAAAACAAAGTAAAGAAAAGAAAAATGCAGCAAGTATACGAAAAATCTGCCGTTAGCTATTTTAATTCTTTTACAAGTAAAGGCAATGCATTAAATAAACCTTTTAACTTTAACTTTACAGGAAACAGCTCGCCAAAACTTCCAGAGAAGCTGCTTGGTAAAATGTTTACAATTATAAAAAATAATTGAATGTTGTATTTAATTTTAATTTTTAATTTCTAACTAATTATTAAGAAATTAATGATATAAATTGAAGTAATATGGTTTTATCTTTTAATTTATAATGCATACTAATGTAATTTCACCCTTATTTTTTATCTGTTTGTTGTCAAAAATTTCCACTTGCTTGTCAAATTTTACACTAGCCTATATTCACCTCATAATTGTCCAAAAATTTCAATTGCAATGTACTTTGCTACCATATGGCACATACCCTAGGTAGGACATCGCGATCGTCGGTTTCACTACTGGGATTATTTTATTTGTTTTTTGATTTGTTTGTTTAGAGTTGTGCATCACAATATGTACATATGTAATTTTTAAGTATATATGTATGTATGTATGTTCACATTTATGTATGTTTGCTCTTATTATTTGCACTTTTATGCGCCCCTCTGTCAATTTATTAAATATCTTTTGTTGTAATTTGAAGTGCATTTTGGTTAAAAGGTCATAAAAGTTGTGTTAATTCATTTTGTAAATTAGCAACATTCATTTCAAAAAAGAGATGCCGCACTTTTTTGATTAACAATTGAGTTGGGCTTTTGATATTTGCTATTGAAATTAACAGAATTTTATTTGAAAATTAAGAACATACTCTGCTTGTGGGAATCTCTTTTCCATTTACATACATACAGATGTACTTACATTTTTGGTATGAGTAACTGCTTTGTTTTTATTTTTAGTTGAGTTTATTTAAAACGTTGGATAAAACCTATGATAAAATTCAAATTTAATGCAAGAGTTGCGTACATTTAGGTCAGCTAAGTTCCCAAGCAGCGAAGTTTTCGATAAAATTTTTGGTGGTCAGGAAGCCTTTAAATTGATGTTTGTATAAATTTGATTTGTGAACTACATATGTCATCTTGAGTGACATTTTTTTTGTCTTCTTCGATTATATTGTTTAAAAATGACAGGGTTCCAAAAATGGATACACGTGCATCGGCGCTTTTAAAATTTAGGTCTGAGCTTTATTTTAAAAGGGTCAAAGTGTCTATGGAAACCATGTGATCCTTCCTTTCGTGCTATGTAAAATAAGAAGACGAATTTCTTTTTGGAACAATTTTACCGGAGCGCTGTTTTTACTTTTTTTATAACGGATGAAAAATCTACTAAAATTCTCTGAACTACCAAAAACACCTATGCAAAACTGGTACACAAATTTTCCATAAAACCAGATTTTATTGGGTTAGTAAGTATGGAGAAAGAAAGTTTTTGGTAGCGCTGTTTTCAAAAAAAAAAAAAAAACATTTTGCTTGTCAAGAAAACATAGTTCCATTTTTTTAAAAGGGCGCTGTCAAATAATTTTGCTATTACGTCATGTGAAGCACTAGCCTTGAAAATAATTCTAAAAAGCGAAAATTTATCAAGAAAGCGGTTTTTGTGCAATCCAAGAGAAAAGAGTCAGTGTGCCTCTTGTGACGTCTCAAAGCTGAGTTAGACCAAGGTCAGTCGGTCGATTAAATCGATTCAAATTTTTAAAAGACGCCAAATTCTTTACTTCCATCAGAGGTAATAACTTTTAATTCATTTTTAGTTTACGTTTCTATTTTTTTACTATCTAAAACAAAATCTGCCCCTACTTCATAATTTCAATTACGTTTAGTTGCTGAAATTTTTTCTGATTGGCAACTGCGTTATATGTCATGCCATTCGGGTTTAGTGAAACCTAATTTATTGTTAGAAATGCCCAACGTAATCAAACGATTTTGACATGATTAAGTTGTTTTAAGCCTACTACTTGTTTACAAATTTGTTCGATACTAAGTTTTCCTTAATCTCTGTCAGTTCAAACCAGTATTGTAAGGCTTCTTTTATCATATAAATTTAGTCGAATTTAAATTTTTCTACTTTTCGAATATATTTCCCTAACCAGTTTAGTAAAATTTCCGTTACGTTAGCAATTTAATTGAATCAAAGGTCATTAAGGGGTGGCAACACTCATCAAACATCTTTTCGTATAAACTCTTTCGTTTCAGAGTAATGCAGTTATATTTCAATAAGCTTACATCAAGTGTTTTAAGCCTACATTCTTTGAATTCGTGATACTTCCATTAACTTAATACATAGTTTAATTGAATTCACTCTTTTAAGCAAGTGGCAACCCTCTCCATAGGTATTTTCAAAATGAAGCTTTTTTTAAACTTTTTTGTTTGATACCCATATTTCAATATTTGATTTAACTTATAATAATTTCGATTATTCTTTTAAACAGATGGCAACGCTCTCCAAAATTATTTTTGAAACTACGCATTCTTAAAATTTGTTGCTTGCCATTCATATTCTAAAATGTCGTTTATTTTTTTTACTTAAGCTAATGCGCATATAAACAGGTGGCAACCTTTTTTAAAAGTATTTGAGAAATATATTTTAGAAATTAAGTTTTCTTAAAACTTTTAGTTTGGCACTCATATTACGAAATTATTTTTTTTGCAAGTTAACTTAATTTACATTTAAACAGGTGGCAACCTTTTTCAAAACGTTTTGGAAGTGATGCTTTATTAAGCCTCTTTCAATTGACACCCATAATGCAATATTTGATTTCGATTTAATTGAACTTAACCTTTTAACCAGGTGGCAACTCTATATAAAAAAATCGAGTTCATGATAACCAATAAAATACAACAAGTCTTCGGGATTTTTAAATTTTTTTTTCAAATAACTGCATTTTTGTGTTTTAAAATTTACGTATTTTTCAATTTCAAAATTGAACTCATTTATTGCTAAAAAATAAATAAAAATCGTCAAGTGAACGAGAAAAGCATGTCAAATAAGCATATAGAAAAATTTATTAAATGAACTTTTTTAAATTAACATAATGAAAATCGAACAAAAGTCACGCGCGCATCTCACGTAACGATAATTTCCAAAAACCAATGAAATCAGATATTTAGCAGCCACGTGGACCTCTCAAATTGCAAAAAAATCAATATAAGTATTCGACATTTTATTAGATCATGTAGGGAATTCTTTCAAATATGCATGGTACGAAAATTTTGAAAGAAATACGTAAAAAATTGATTTTGAAAAATGGGCATTGTACGTTAAAATCATATTAATACTTTTTGCTTATATGTATAAACTTCAGTTTCACCCGAAATTATGCTCTTCTTTACTTGTTATTTTTTGAAATTTTTAACAAAAGCTAACGACGACAACAATGTAAGTTATTTTCTAAATTCTTTCGATGGCACTCTTTTCTAAAATTATTTGGAAAAGTATCAGAATAGAGCAAGTTACAAAAATAGATAGAAAGGACTCTATACACTAGAGATACGTATTCAGATAAACGGCCCTGGCACAAAAAACGGGCTGTATTAAGGAACAGGGAGTTCGAACGTCAAATAAGAATCTCGAAACAGAAATTAAAAATTAAGGCAGGGGAGAAAAATCTACACTAGCTCTGGATATTTGATCGAAACCTTTCTGTTTCATTTGCGACTCGACGTCATTAAGACGTCGTTTAAGCCACCACAAGAAGAGTATCACCTTCGCGCACTATGGCGACAAAATGAGCACACACAGTCACTGCTCACGAACGAGAGGTCGCAATAGATCGCCGAGGCGCTATGCCAATTTCCATTGAATAAATTTTCATAATCAAGCTAAAATTAACAACCTAATGTATTTATTAGGATATTAGCTTTGACGTCAATGGCTCGAAAACTAGACAACTCCTTCATATTATTTTTATTCTAATTTATTCTGGTGTATTTTTTTTTGTGTGAAAATTTTGAACAATCTAATAAGGAGCACAATGATGGCCCAAATTTTAATTAAATACATAAGTTAACCCTTCGTTGGTGTGGTGACTAAAAGTTCCTTGAGTGGTGTGGTGGGGTATGACATACCCCATGCCTATCAATTTCAAATAAATACCAAATTCCAATAATAGCAATATTTTGTGGTGATTTATTATTCTTTAACTAATTTTTAAAAAGTGTTAATTTGAAAACATAACAATTTTTCCTTCGTATTCAATATTATAGCCATAAAAAAAAGACAATATAAATTATTCCAAAAAGTGACGTTCCAGTTTTCTGAAACATAATTTTTTTTGTATTTAAACAATTTCTAAACTGTTTTTACATTTCAAAAGTAAAAATAACATTTATTTAAAGGAAAGAAAATTCACTGTAATGCATTAATTACATAAAAAGTTATGGCGATCGAATATGATACCCCAGCCCACTTTGAAAGGCTGTCCCATGGAACAGAAATATCTGGGGTATGTAAAACGTGGCAGATCTCCTGTATTTGAATGTTAATGAAAGCTATTGGGAGCGATAACGTATTCCTTAAACAAAAACATATATATATTTAAGGAAATACATGTGCTGGGGTATGACATACCCCACCACACCTCCGAAGGGTTAATAACTAAAAGTAAGGAACCTCAATTAATGTACTACTACTACTTTTCGCCCAATCATTCGCAGCTAATTATATTTTTTTTGTTTTGTTTTTTTGTTTTTTTAATTACTTTTACCGCACACCATTCGCAGCCGGAACAAACATTAATACATTATGTATTGTTAAATTGTAGTAACACAAGTGGCTTATCATGCCCGAGGTCTCGTCGCCCAGTTCAACCAATGAACTCACCACATTGCTGCCGCTGGCGAATGTTGGAAGCCGAAAGTGTGACGCAGGGAAGTCAAAAAACAAAAATACAGCAAAAAAAAAACAAACAAAGAACGAAAAACCAATTTCAGATGCGATCACCTCGAATAGCGATAGCGATCAATAACTGTCAGCACAGCAAGGCAGAGCACAGCAACAGGACCAACAACGCACGCGGTACAAATACTATACATACTCACCGCTCGACCGCCGACCAACTCAACTGCGTCAAAGTCAACGGTGAGTTTAGTGTGGTGGAGAGCTGTTGCCGCTTAACTCTATTCTCACTTCAAATGCCCGCTGGAATTATTGAGGTCACAATTTAACGGAGACCACCTGAAGACTTTCGTAGCTAATTGCATGAACAATGAATGCAACAACAGAGTGATGGAGCATCGACAATAACAACAACAACAACAACAGCAATGCTATAGAAAAAATCTTGTACTCGTACAATGAAGCGGCATGTTAGCGGCAATAACAACAAAGGAATTAAGAAAATATTAAATATTCGTATCGAAAACAAACAATAATAATAATAATAACCGCAACAACAACAACAAGCTACGATTCATTGATGAAGCGACGAAGGTGATGATTTCATGATGATCGCGCAGTAAAAAAAAAGGTGAGCGAAATGCTGAATTGTTAATTATTAAAAATACGTGAAAATGCTGTAAATACACGTACACCGTGAATTATTGTGAATATCTAAACAATATACATATACTAATACAATAAATAAAACAGAGTTTCTTCATTTGTACGTGATTTGTTAATTTTTAATACAGGAAGAGGGGGGAAAGAGAAGTCAAGAAATCATTGCTAGACCATTAGAACTTAGTTGCGAGTTTCGAAAAGAGGAATTATTTGTAAAGATGTAGGTATCTAAATATGGAACACAATTCATTGGATCTCGCTCTCTTCTTCGTTTTATACAAATTTGTCTTACAATTAATAGGATTTATTTCACCATTGAATTGCATTACAAGCAAATTTCAAGCACGATGATTGTTAAGTAGCTTATGTTTTGACTTTTTCGGCAAATGAAAATAGGATATTTCGGAGGTAGAAAATATATAATAATAAGTTCATATGTACATACATATATGCTATATTATATATAGCATGCGCAACTCTGCACTTTAAATAAAATTTTTCCTCTCTTTTTCAGATCAAAAATGGAAGAAAAAATAACACTGGTGCACTTTAAAGCGCCAGCCAGAAGTAACAAACTTCCTTGCCGACTGCATAAAGCGATAGAGCTTTAAATATGGGAGTAGTAGTCTTTAGTAAAAAGTAGTAGTAGTAATATTTGTGTTAGGAGTAGTGGTAGTAGTATAGTGGTAGTCGTACTTAGTAGTAAAAGTACCTTGTAGTAGCGTTTGTTAAAAAAGTAGTAACTAGTGGTGTCATTAGTTAAAATAGTAGTAAAAATAGTAGAAGAAAGTAGTAAAATTAGTAGTGGTGACTAGTAGTGTTATTAATTAAAACTGTGGCGGAAAGTAGTAAAAATAGTAGTAGAAAGTCATAAAAATATTAGTAGAAATTAGAAAAAATAGTAGTAGAAATTAGCAAAATCGGTAGTAGAAATTAGCAAAAATAGTTGAACCAGTTTTCAAAAATAATAATAGCAATAAGTAGCGGCACTAGTTACAATAGTGGTAAAAATTAGTAAAAATAGTAGTAGTAACTAGTAGTGTCATTAGTTAAAATATTAGTAGAAAGTAGCAAAAATAGTAGTAGAAAGTAGTGAAAATAGTAGTAGAAAGGAGCAAAAATAGTAATAGAAAGGAGCATAAGTAGTAGTAGAAACCACCAAAAATAGTAGTAGCAATTCGCAAAAATAGTAGTAGCATTTATTAGCGGCACTGGTTACAATAGTAGTAGAAATTAATAAAAGTAACAATAAAAATTAGTAAAACCTCCTACTACTACTAAAAATTTTCAATAGCATTAGTAAAAATAACGTAGTAATTAGTAAAAAATAGTAGTATAGTAGCAGTAGTAGACGTAGTGATAGTAGCAGTAATAAGTATTAGTCGTATTGATTGTAGGTAGTAATAAGTATTTGGAGTAGTAGCAGAAGTAGTAGTAGAAGTTATTAGTAGCTGTAGAAGAGGTAGTTAGTAGTTGTGGTAGCTAGTAGTAGTAGTCGAAGCTGTAGGAGTTGTAGTAGCGTTAGTAATCAGTAGTTGCAGTGGAAGTAGGCAGTGGTAGAATTAGTAGTAGTAGTAGCAACATTTCTAGTGGTAAACTAGTCCCGAACTACTGAATGATCTTCAAATGGTTTCGAAATATCTAGCCCGAAAATTTGAAAATCGCCCGATTGTTAATGCACATGGTACAGAGTTATATAATTTTCGACCTCCCGCAAGCCCGAGGAATAATTAATGAACACGCTTTAAAGTCAACCAATGCAAGCCCTACAGTTTATGTACATAGGTACAAATTGAATAACAAGAATTCACACATCATCCTTGACGGGCATCAAACCAGTAATCGGTAATAGGTGGCGTTGTTCGGATACATCAGTTTCTGGAGGCAAAGCTGACGACGACTATTATTGTATTGAGAGTTGTAAGCAACATTGAGCATGCTATCTAACTTTATTTCTTTCTTTATGTTTTCTTGGTAAATTTTTGCTACATATGTCGAAGTTTTAGAAGCCGTTGTGAGACTCCATATAGATAGTGCAAATGGTGAGTTGCCATATGTATTCCAAAAGGGTTCTTCTCTTTCGCTCAGAGCTCTGACGAACCCAGTTTTCCCGATCGAAATCCATTAGATTTCTTTGGCGTCCATTGAACATTTCCATAATACCACAGACTCCGTAAAAGCAGATGCCTGATGATCCAAGGTTAAACAATTTAGTACCGGCATTTCGTGTCCAAACATCTTCCAAGCGTAGGTTTACACTGTTGAGCTCTGTGCTCGCAAATGTCTTCGGAGAAGGAGAAATGGGGCTAAAAAAACATATCGGCTCGTACAGTCTGGCTGCTCTAAAAGCCTTGGACGCATACTGAACGACATCGAGACTCGTGAATGACTGTAAAAAATTTCTGAACCAAATGACCGCCCGCGATAAAGTGAAGTTGTTGTGGATTCTGGGGCAGGATGGGTTTGAGGGTAACGAAAGGCTTCGTAAAACTTGGGGAACAACGACGTCTGCTTGGTCCGCAGGCTTCCTGTGGAACATCTAAGGGTTGCATTGCAGAAGTGCTAAGAAGATGGCAGGATTCTCGGTTTGCTAATCACTGCCATATTTAATACAAAGAGTAAAAGACAATCTAAGAAGTTCATTTCTCTCTCTCGGAAGTTCGCACGCACGCTAAAGTGTATACTTCTATATTTTCGAAGTAAATTGAATGATTTATCGTCATCCCTTGTCAAGTTTGGTTTGGACACAAACCAGTTTCGGCGTAGTGTCATCTTCATTCTTCGTTCGTTTTCGAACGCCCAGAGACCGGTTTGTCACCAAACCAAACTTGACAAGGGATGACGGTAAATCGATCCATTATACTGACATCAAAATGAAATTCTTTGTATTAGACCGGGTCGATGCCCATGTCAAAAAAAATGTTTGCAATTATCAAAACTCGATTTTGGCTGTTTTTAGGACACGCCAAGTACGAACATTTTTATGCCCCGAAAAATTCTCTCAAAGTAAGCTTTCAAACTGGGCTAAATAACTTTTCCCCTACCGAGTCTATTATCTATATTTTTTCTGTATACCTCTTTTTTGGGCAAGTTTCCTTTTCAAGTACAATCAGACACTGTCATTTGTCCAAAAAAAAAAAAGGTAAATAACAACGCTGTTCCTGGCGACGCTTCGACTGTTTAATCAATAGAAGCGGTCACAATGAGAGGAACATTTGAAGATCTGTAATTTCGTTTATGATGGCCAACCGCCTGGTATTTCTCTTATCCCACGAGATTAAACGGCGATTAGAAATAACATTCGATGATCATAACTACTTCGTCGCACCCAAATCAGTCAATAATTCATACTGCTTTAGATTTGAAACCAAATGCGGTTCCTAGTTTGGAAAGAATTTTGGTATTGCATTGTTGTTCGTAAGAGGATTGACTGATGTGAAGGAATGATCATGACGTAGTTACTTTCTTGCTCGCTTTTTTTTTTGGTTGATTTACGTTTGACAAACTGTCATGGCAATTTTGTTCAGTGTGCTTTTGCATTTCATCATGAAAGCCTTAACCACCTAGTGGCTCGTGAATAAACAAGATTGCCGTAATTGGGTTAAGGAACATCCCGAAGAAGTTCAAGAGCTGCCATCACATTCAGATAAAGTAACAGGTTGAAGGTGGTATATGGGCTGGTGGAACCTTAATCCCAATTATCTCGACTAAACTTTATTATGAGAAGAACTCGGGGAACAGTTAATCGTATAGTTCAAATTGGTGAATTATCCTATATACTGTGAAATCAAATACTTAGACTTGTCTAAATTCTCAGCGAATGAGGAATTGGATTGTATATGATAATAAATATATCCTACTATAATCGCTTAAGCGATTTTGGCCGAACTTCTCCTACAATTTGTGGTGTGCGTCTTGATGTTGTAACACAAATTGAGGGACCTACAATTTTACGCCGACTCCGAACGGCAAATGATCTTTGTGAGAAGTTTTTCGATGGCAGAAATAAACTCGAAGAATTGTCATTGCCTGCCGAGGAGCAGCCGCTATTAGAAAAAAAATTGTCAGCCTAGAAAGCTAGGCGATAGAAGGGAAACTTCATGGATCTCGATGGGCATTTGAAATGAAAATACTCACCCTAGCCAGCAAGTTTTATGAGATAGAAATATTTCCCCGATAACAGAAGCCGCTATTCATTATTTTGGAATTTTTAAGGGGGTTAGGTTAATGAAAAAAGATAGTTGATGTTTTCGCCTCCATTTATAAAAAATCTATTCATTTACTTCCATTTCATGTTCAAGGAAAGATAGAATTGGTTTGTGGTATGAAAAATATGAAATGAAAACTCGTGATTGTAAATTATTTAAATGTCTTGAGAAAATTGCATCTATTTTCGTGCCTGATATGGTAGTTGAGTCTTTGGGAGTATATGCCAATAATGCTCTATGCATGAATTTTATTATATCGCTAATTCTCTGGTTCGGAGTGATGTAGAGAACAATCATTGCCACACTCTGTCCGCTTTGCTACCCCTCTCTCCTTTTTGCCTACTCCGAATCTGTCGCGTTTTCGTTTCTCTCCCATGTCTCCTTCCGTCCGACTGCCCCACCACGCGCGCCATCGCCTACCTTTTCCTGTCGCTTTTTCGTTTCATTTGATATTGGAATTACAGTTCAACGAGCGCAAAGAAGTTTCACTTCAAAAACTTTTTCTATAATTTTTGGATGTTACTTGCCCCGAGCTGGTTTCGAACCTAGGACCCACCGAATGAAGCGTGCACACGCTACACACTCGGCTAAATATTAGTCTGCAATTCGAGCAGCTTCTAAGGAAGCTTCTGTTAGGCTTTGTAGTATATCTTTCTAAAAAGGAGAAAGAAATGTACGAACCCGCAAATATTTACTTAGTTTATTATAATTGTTACCATTTTCCTTAAGCATTTGAGTTATGACCATAGGTTTTTAAGGAGAGAAATGACTCATAATTGTGAATGTTCTCCAATGTGATCCTCAAGATTTGTATGATACTCTAAACAATATAACTCTACATGTGCAATAAAAAAACTGATATGCAAAAATGTCAGAAATAAAATGTAAACTACTACAACTTCCAACGCCACACACTGCCGGACTTTAGCTACCGACATTAGCTACGAACGCCATGCTGCGGGTCATCAAAAATTGTACCTGTTTTACACACAATCACTTCCTGGAACACCAGCGGGGCTTACGAGTACTAAATAAATACAACACATACCGAGGCACATACATACAATATGTAGCCCCATAGATCTGTGTAAGCCATGGCTAATGCTGGAACTTCACGATGGTGAATGGTGGTGCTGAGTTGGACAAAGAGTGATGCTCTGATATTAATCTGAAGCTGCTTAGTGTCAAGTGTGCGCATCTTGGACATCAATCGCGCGCAGCATTAACCGAACCGAACAACCGAGAGCAGATAACTGACAGCAGAGGTGAGGAGCAGCAGCAACAGCAGCAACAACATCAATTACATTGTGCGCAAACGCAACTAGCTAAACAACAACAAGAAAAACATCAACAACAACAACAAATAGCTGGCTGTACGAAATGGACTAAATTCAAAGCGAAATACATTTAATGCGTTGCTGCGAAATGAAAAAATTTCAGCATCCACTTTACATTTGTGCAACATGTCTAATGACGTACTAAGCCACAGCGTTCGCCTGGGCGTCAAAACAAGTTTCGCCTATACATACAAACATACAAATCTTTGCAAGACGTAGTATGGGGTGGCGCGCTATTGACGTGACGTGGCTTTGGTCATTTTGGCTGTTACAGACAACTTTTCTACTTAGAAGGTGGACGGGACGACGTGCGCGCATGCATAGATTTAGCGCAAAAAATATATCGAAGCAGAACTGCGCTAGCACCATAAATGATTCAGGTGGCTCAACTCAATTATTTTTGTAGCGGCGGCGCGCAGATACCTAATGCTATGGCCCCCATTTGATATGCGCTGTTACATGGTAAGAGGAAATTACAATCGCTAGCGTATTGTAGTACAATAATTTAATCCGCACCCATTCGCCCAGTTGAATTTGTGGTCATTTAAATTGCAGCTGCTCGAATGCACTAATAATAGCAATAACAACAACAACAACAACAACAACAACAACAACAACAACATGTAGAGACTTTGGTTGCTGGGTGGTGGCGTGGTGGTTGGAGTTTGCGGTGATGGTGGTGGTGGCGAATGACTTGGCGTCTGATCTGCTCTGCTTCTGCCAGTCGCTATCGAATGGGCAAATTGCAAACGCCGTCGGTGTTCAGTATTTTGCGCTCGCGCAACAGATTAGAATAATTCACCTTCTGGGCGGTTACCGATTTGACTTTCGAGCGCGCGTTTGCAGCAGGACAATAACAACTGCAACAACTCCAACAACTGCGGCAACTAAGTGAGCAACAGAAAATAATGACCATTCCGCACTTACTCATAGAAAATCATATGCATACCTACATATATAGACATATGTGCATTCTGAGATATTTGTAAATTAATATCAATGTTTTTATACTAAGGTGCTTCCAACAAAATATTTTTGCTCCCTATTTGATCATGCGCGATTTGAATCGTGTAGAGAATGCTTGTAAAAATTTAGTTTTTTTGTATCACAGAAATAAAATATCCCGACGTTTTCAAAACAATGAGACTTTGAACATTTTAAAAATGCGAGTTTTAAAAAAATTTTTGTTTACACAAACAAAATACATGCACAAACTGGGCGAATTCGGTTTTTGACATTTCACTCGCAAAGTTTCACTAACAAAATACACAGCCGATTCGCTTTATTTATCTTGCTATCACTATAGATCCCAAGGCGAATCCTTGATAGATCCATCTTGAGAACTTTACATCAAAATTATTTGTTTCGTTTGCTTTTAAATTTCTTGTTTTCTTTCTAAATCGCATTGCGCGTCCATGTCAAAATTCAAGTAAAATTATAAAAAATAAAGAAAACCAAACTGCATGGCTAAGTGAATATTGTGCTTCAAAAAAGTTGAGGGTGCTGTTAAAGCTCTAAAAAAAAACGCGACGATTGCTCGGCGTAGGCCAATCGGTAGAGAGCGAAACCTTCAAGCAAATACGCCGAAAATTTACATCGAAGAGAAAAGAAGCAGCACAAAAAGAAAAATGAAGAAAATCGAGAAACCGCGTTCAAGGCATTGTTCACGTGACCGCAACAACAGAAGATGACTTTTATTCAAATACTTCAATTTGTTCATAATTAATAAATCACAATTAAAATGAGTTTACCTGAATTTAAATTTTTATTTAGGGCCATGATGCTGACGGTGATGCTAGAAAGTGCGGTTCTGATGTGATCGAACAGAGTTGGTAGATATTACGAAAATAGGCGAGACTCTCTTCTGATTTTCCAATGACTCCAGAATTTTCTATTGATATACCAAACACCGATTGGTTTAATTTAATTGCACGGTTAGTTTTTTCATGGCAAATCCTTTTGTTTTTTTTTGTCCGGCATTCAAAGAATTTAAAAATTATTTACTTCGAGCTGAACTTAAACGCGACGCTTGAAACATACATATGTACATAAATCATGATTCAATAATAGTAATAGAACTATATATGTACATAAATAATAAATGTGAAATAATAAATTTTCATTTCTGCATTTTTGATTGATTTTGATTCTGAGAATACGTTCACCAAACGCAAAAACAAATTTTATGTTGTTTTTTACTGTATATGTGTTTGCCAAGGCGAATTCATATAAGGTGGTTTTATAAGTACAAAAACAAAAATTTACACCAACAGAATATACGCACAATGACGGAATGATTTACAACAAACACACCATTTGGACTTAACGTCCATCAAGCGAATTCAATCATCTGTTTGATCAACTTAACCTTATATGAATTCGCCTTGGTACTTGCTATCATCTCATATGAATTCGCCTTGGTATAAACCTTTGGCTGGTCAACTACCGTTATTATTATTGCCATTGATAATGATTTTCCGTCATCTCTTAAGACGGCAACACATTCCACGAATCATGACAATAAAGATGGCTCATCGCCGAAACCGGTTTTGCCGAAACCTAATTTGACTGGGATGAAACAACCAAAAATCCTGAAATTATAGTTTTGTTACGGATTAAGCACTTCGATCCTCAAGTTATCCCACTTCCACTGATTATTTAACTTCCTTCAACCCGGTATTCAAGGTAAATTTTGGTGTCGAACCTAAGGCTCTGGAATTAATTCTATCAGCCGTTATTAGATATTCGCCTTTGGCTTTATACATTAGCGGCTTGCCGAGTAAACTCCTAGTTAAGTCAGGGACCAGTTCAGTTCCAGTACAGTGCCTTGTAAAAATTGCTGCACTCATTCTTAGGTTGTTCCATGCATTCTCCAAAACGTTTTATTTTGTTAGAGCGCTTTCGTCGCTTGCCCCAGTATACTTCTGTCCTCTTCTTTGATGGATGGTGGATAGTGCCCACTCTTCTATACCGCATTAGGACTCTTAGTATGTAAACTGAGGTGTCTGTAAACTATTTTCCTTGAATATCGGTATGACCCAAAACTCAGAGAACCCAAATTCAATTGGTCAGACCAGTGATGAGAAAGTTCGAAGTCGAAAAGTACTTTAACAACACATCGATCTTTTTGGTACAATTTGTGTAGAATATAATGCAGTTAACATTTAGCTTTGCTTTAAGATAAATGGCCATGTTCACAAACTACAAAAACAAAAAAAAAATCGAGTTCAAGTCGATTTAAATTTTTCGAATTTCGGAACATATCTGATAAACTTATATTTTGTCAACTTTAGGCACACATAAACTAAGTTGGCTGAAAGGGCTTACAACTTGATTATACAACATTAAAATCTTCCTACTTCTTATTTGTGATTGCAAAGGCGAAATATACAAAAAATGAGTCCACAAATTGGTAAGAGTCCACAAATTGGAAAAAAAAGAAACCAAAGAAACCGATCAATAAATGTAAAATAATGCCACTCTACACACTTCTGAATAAAAACTTCTTGAGAACTTTTTCGGTTTTCCCAATTCTCATATCATGAATAGAAATTTGCAGAGACTTTTTTCTTTGTTCTTCTTTCACTTTCGAACTACGAAATTGAAGAAAGTAGGTGTTATGAATATCGCCCAGAAGGGGCCAGCTTTGGTCAATAGGAGAAGAATTGTGCTCACCCAGGACAACGCCAGGCCACATATGTACATCGATAGTGACTCGCCAGAAGCTTCGGAAGTCCGGACCTGTCCTGCCTACGGCGAACGATTTTGCTGATGATGATTCGCCTTGAAAGAAGCTTGTGAAGATCGACTGTCCCAGTTTTTTTGTCAATAGGGGCAAGGGTTTCTAATAGCGAGTGACATTATGAAATTACCTTAAAAGGGCAACAAGTTATCAAACAGAACGGTGCATATTTGGTCTAAATCGGATCATTCTAACTATGCTAAATAAAACCGTAAATTTAATGTAAAAATAATGTGTTTCCACTTACTTTACATTACATTTGTGCACGCCTTTTTTACCCGAAATATGCAGTTCTGGAAAGCCTTGGGATTTATTCGTATATCCATCTCCCGTTGAGAGATATTCTATTGGTTATATAGAAACTTATCAAACGCGTTAAATGTGGTCATAAAATAGATATATATATATTTTTCTTTAAAGATCCTTCTGAAAAGTCATGGTTTTAGAGAGCAGGTGAAAGTTTTGTAAATACACATATTTCGAATTTTTTTTCAGCAAACCTGTCGCTAAGATGTCATAGTAGTTGTTTTGAAAATCTCTAACGGAATAATATTTACAATCATTATAGCCAAAAAAGCAAAAAAAAAGCGGGAAAAGATTCCGACAAAATCCTACAGCTTCGAAATTTTTTTAAATTTTTAAAAAAGCTTAAGCTTGGCATAGAGGAAGGGATTTAAAACGGTGATTTAGCTAATGCTTGTGTTTCAAATTATTCGAATTCTTAAAACCCTTCTCCACAGCCACCCTGTTCTTTTTTTTTGACAAGGGCAGAGTCAAGGTCACATAAATTAAATGTGAACAAAAGGCCACAGGCCAAGGCCACATAACTAAAACGTGAAAAAAAATCTTCTCAGAAAATGAAAAGTTAGTAAACAAAATAAAAATAAAATGAATTGAAAAATCTTCAGCAGTTTTCCTACAATTATCTCAAAAATAGGACTCGAAAGGGGGCCGCTATACTAGAACCCCCCCTTAATGCATTTCCATTATGTTTCAAATCAAAAACAATCGAGTGATGAGCCAAACTAATTTGGTGGAAGTAGGCGTTCGAATTGCGCAACTTTTATAGTTCACTGTGAAAAAAAAGTATACGTTTTTTGGCATAGAACATTCCTCACCCTAATGCTTAGACATATTACATATACATTTACAAATATAACTAGATCTTATAATGCATATTTATGTACTAATGCAATGCGGTAGTTAATCGCGCAGCTGCTATTCGCCTGCTCGCCTTCACGTATATTTTATTTGCATTTGGCAGTTGTTGTTGTTGTTGTTGTTACTATAGTTGTAGCTTTGCGCATGCGCAACACTTGCCACTCACCAGTTGCCAGTCGCACCACTATTGCCAATCGACAGCAATCACTATACGGACAAGCCACAAAACCGCTCTCATTTCATTACAAGACGCTCGGCGGCAACTCTACGCTGCTGAGTATCGGGGGGCATATGAAGGAGCGGGGGGCATATTTAGCGCGTGGTCCGATGCACAATTGAACCTCACCAAGTTTATTCATCGCTACCGGGGGTAATTTTCGTACCGGTTGCAGGCTAGCTTTAACTGACTGGCTGACTGGACGACTGTCTGTGTGTCTGCCTGTTAGTCATTGCCCTCAACTACCCATTGCGGCGCCGTTGCCACTGCGACCGAACGCCATCACTGCTGTGTGGGTTTTCAGACGCCGCCATGACGAAAAATTGAAAATCTATTCAGCGCTTTCGTGGCATGTTGTTGCACTGTGGCACCGTATGCGATGGCGAGTGTGCTCGATGATTGTTTGCGAACACGAGTTGGCGCACGCGCAAAGGGCTCCACCTAACCGCAGGGCAGCTATCAGCAGCAAACCAGCACAAGCTTGAACTCAGACGTTAGCTTTGGCACAGCCGTACTATTTACTCCCAAGTACAATGTGGCTATTTGGTTTTGGTTGTTTTTTGATATTTTCTCGCAT
Organism: Anomoia purmunda; assembly: GCA_951828415.1. NCBI lineage: Eukaryota > Metazoa > Arthropoda > Insecta > Diptera > Tephritidae > Anomoia > Anomoia purmunda. The sequence goes on from OX639996.1 coordinate 14,676,945, forward strand.
AACGCCATTGTCTTAGCGTTGCAATTGTTGTTTCGGTATTGTTGTTGTTGTTGTTGCCATTGTTTTTGAATTGTAATTCAGTTGTCCATTCGTAAAGTGTGCGCTGGCATATCGAAAGGCCCTATCGCCGCGTTAGACATTTACTTTGTTAATGCAGTTACATTGTTCGTTTTGTCGCGTCCCATACTCGCTGGCGTCCAAGCTCTCCCGCTAACGAGTGGTCGTCCTGTGCCCCGTGAAGCGTGTCAAAATTGGAGCATTGTAGGCGGCATAGTTTGGAGTAGGAACTGCAATACTGCTGTATTTGTCTAGTGAATTACAAAACGTACCCGAGCAGAATCAGGTTTAAACTATGTACATACGTGCCTACGCATTGGTGGTTTAGAAAGTAGTATCCAGAGTAGCTGTCGCTACAGTTCCACACCCGAAGCCACTCTCAACCGGTTCGTTTAACAATTCTATCCTAGTAGGTTTTCAAAATACGCCAAAAGGGCAAAAAGTTTCTGGCACGTGCCTGACATAAAATGCAAGCATTCGGATAATTTTTCGATGATAGTGTTGTGAAGTTTCTTAGTCTTTTGACAATAGCGATTGTCAGAGTTCATCTGTTGACAGTCGAAGGGTGCCGGCTCGTCTTGGCGATTTTGGACGATTCTAATGAACCACGCGAGCCATACGAACAACAAGACCTAACCAGCATAGCCGCTAAGTCTTAATTTGATGGACTATGGCTATGCCGTGGTAAAGCTCATACAGCCTATCGTTCCATTCGTCTGCGGTATTCGACGTCGCAAAGATGTCAGGGTCCAAAAATCTTTCGGAGAATCTTTCGCTCGAACACTTCATACAACAACAATATTGAGCGTGGTTTTCGGTCGTCAAAAGAGGGCTTTACTGCTCATTTGTCTACTCAGCCCAAAGTGGCACTTGTTGGCAAGAAAGCTTCGTCGTTGTAACTGTCAACAGTGACGCGGGTGCCAAGTTGTGAATGTTCTGACTCTTTGATGAGATCAGGTACTTCATTTTGCTTGGAAAAGTCAGAACTAACGGCACGTTTGATGAGGCTAATGATGTCGATGCCACCGGAATACGCCAGAAGTTGCACGCTGTTATAAAATATGGTGCCTGATCGGTTCAATTCTGCAGCTCGAAATATCTTTTCTAGCGTAATGTTAAAGAAGTCGCACGATGTGGAGTCACAATGTCAGTTGCTCAGCGTCTTTTTAGATAGCTATATTAGTATGCAGGGATACCAAATTCAGGCATCGCAGCGTATAGGCAACTTTCTTTCATGTTGTCGAAAGATGATTTGAAATCGGCAAAGAGATGGTGTCTGTCGATCCTCTTCTCTCGGGGTTTTTTCAATAGTTAGCGTATCGTGAATATCGGGCCGATGACAGATTTACTAAGTCCAAAGGTACACTGATCAACTCCGATCACTTCGTTCACGGTTGAAATGTTAAGCAGGCTGATCCCACGGTAATTGCCGCATATTGCAGGATCAGACTTCTTGTGGATTGCGCAGAGCACACTCGAATTCCAATCGGCGGGCATGCATTCGTTCCACCATATCCTGCATATAGCCAGTTATATGTTCCCTACCAGCTTTTCACCACCACGCTTAAATAGCTCAGCTGGGAGCCCATCAGCTCCAGAGGGTTTGTTGATGCCTTATTGCTATGCGAACTTTGTCGAGGTCCGGTGACGGGAGCTTTATGCTATCATCAGCGATTTGGGGTTCGGGATCTTCCTCTTCTCCGGCGACGTTTTCGCTGTTGCCATTTAGCTATCTCAACTCCAGTCGCTTTATATGCAGCGTCTTTCTTTTCTGCGGTGGCGCGGCATTCCTCGTTGCATTAGTACTTTTTTTCAGGTTCGGTGGAATCCAAAAACTTCCTCAGCGGCGGTGCGTGCGGAACGAAAAATGTGCTCCAAATTCTCCGGTTTATTGAGAAGTGCTCTTAGTGAGCAGGTGTGAAAGTCGAGTGGTAAAGTTCAATTAGAGGATACATTTTCTTCACACTAATTGGAGTCCTCCAACAGCCACTCGTTCAGCAACTAACTAATCGAGCAATCAACCAAGGGTATGAAGTATTCGTTTTTTTATTGATTTGCTTAAAATTTTCACTACAGGGTGTGTACTTTTATCTGTAAATATGTAAATATGTAAATATGCAAATCGAGGTAGCATTCTGTGGACGCATTTGCAATATCCCAGATATGAGTAGTTGTGGCACAAGCGAGACGTTGTCGCCTGCACACGCGAAGCGACTACTAAACAAACTCGCAGCGAGATAAATACTTATATCTGTAGATATGTATTTACTACTGGAACAACAATAAATATTGGCATGCAACCGGCACAAGCGGAACAAAAGGCACATGCGCTCGACTTGGCAGCTTGGTGGCATAGCAACTTGGCTCGGTACATGCAAAATAAATGAAGCATGCAGGACAATCGATTGTTGTTCAACTAAGTACACTTCGATTCCATTGCGAAGGTTTGAACTTACGATCTTGTTTGCTTGTCTTGAACGCCTAGCTGCTGAGCTGTCGTCTGACAAAAATCGGTCGAAATGAAATGAACAAAACAGAACCGTACGAACAAAGCTTTGCGCGGCGCGATGTTGTGCAGCAGATTGTGCAGAGCGCCCACAATGGTGCGATGAATTGGAATGCGTTGCGACGCATCGTAAGCGAGATGCAGCAGCAGTAAGGATAATAATCAAAAGCGAGCAAAGGGATTTTTAGTTGATTTAAGTGTAGGCTGGTGCTCTTAGCTGATTCCTATTGAAATCTCTACACCGCTCGCCGCTCCCCTCGCCATAGCAGGCCTATCCTTGACAATGGGATTGTGGCATGGAATATGACAGCAGGAAAAATGAAGGCGGAGAGTGAGAGAGAAAGGGCGGAAAGTGGAGCAGAAAAATAAAAAACGCAAAATATAGAGAATACAACAAAAATACCTTGTGAGCAAAAGGGAAATCACAAGAAAGAAAAAAGGGGAGGAAAAATATGCGTTCGATGACAACGTTGACAGGGACGGACAGCAGGAGCAGAAATAACAACAACAGCGCAAAATGACAGCTACAACAATGACAACAACGAAAGCAGCTAAAGGCTGCAGCACAAACTAAAACAACAAAAACAACACTGACTACGTTGACAACAAACATTGACGGCGACAATAATTATGCGAGTTGCTTGCCCAGAATGGCAGCCCAGCAGGACGGACAGACACAGAGACAAACGCGCCGAAATACGAAAAAAGGAGAATGGCAGCAAGTAAGTTGAATAGGAAGAGAAGTTCTTCTTGGCTGATACCAAGCATCTACAGCAACAATAACAAAAACAAACTATGTAATCTTAGGTAGAGTTGTGGTGTTGGCGACAAAAAAATTGTTGCTGCTTATGCCAGTTGACTTGCCAGCCGCTTGGCCGATAAAACATACTCTATATATGTACATATGTGTGTATGGGTACACTCTATGTAAAACACATACATAAATACATATGTAGTAAATAAATAAACGCACTTGAGTGGGTGGTGGCTAAAGTGCAGAGATTCGAGAAGCGAGCGACTATGTTGGCAATGGAGCAAAAATACGTTGCATGTATGATTTGATATTGATTTTATTGGAAATGCACGGAGCGGGGGGGCGAAGTGCATTGTTAATGTAAAACCAAAAACTGGCGACGGTTTCTAGGGGAAGCAGTGCAGTAAATTCAAATTCATAAAACACAAAATATGATATTAATGAAAGTAACTGTAGTGATAGCTTGACAATAAAAATGAGACTATTTTTCAAAGTACTGATGGCTGAAACCCCACGCAGATTCATGCGACTATGAAGCGCATTTGCTCAGCTACATTTGAATTTAATTTCTAAGAAAAGAGCTGGGTACTTGCTTGACATCGTCTTCTCTAAATGCGTACTAGATGGGTTCAATAATTTGTTAATTAATTTTACTTATTTCAACGGGATTTGTATAGACTAAAATATTTGCGATCTTCGAAAATAAACTCCTGTTGAAATTTTGTCACAAAATTCCAAGGCGATATACCTATCGATTAAAACAATAAAAAATATCGATTTTTTGAAATGTCACAAGGTGCCTTCCGTTCTAATTTAGGGATCTTCCTTAATTTATGAGCAAATTATGCTGAAATTAAAATATGTAACATTTTTCAATGAATTAACTTGAAATTAGAGGCTTTATAATAAATCGATAAACAAATCACCCAGCGTCGGCTGTAAGTTTTATCGATAATAAACGAAATATGTACTCTCATACAACCAACCACCAATAATATGATATAACTTATTTTTTCCCAGATAATAACATCACCGAAATTCGTCTCTTTCTGCGTTTAATTTTTTAAGCAGCTCTCTTCAAAATATTTATATACATACATCTTATATATAAAAATTACGTGCCACCTTACTTGTGATCGAGCTCCTCCGAAACGGCTCCAACCGATTGATATGAAAATTGTATGCTTCGGAGAGGGTTGCCACCGATTTGAAAAATCAAATTTAATTAAAATATTCATAGGTATGATGAAATATTAAAATACGTGTGTTAAACGGTCCATCACGGAGAGAATGGTTATAGCTAAATTTTATGAGGGTTGCCACCTGTTTGGAAATTCCAAATTTTATAAAATTATTTACGATAAATGTCAGAATATATAAGTCACATATTTTGGATGTGGATGCCACCTGTTCGAAAAGTCCAAATTTTCTTACATTATAAACAAGTATGTAGAATATTAAAATATGAGTACCAAACGGTTTGCTTTGCCGAGCATAAGGTTTAAGGCTAGCTATATTTTAAAAAGTGTTGCCACCTGCTTGGAAAGCCGCATTGCATTAAATTATACACAAAATATGAAAATATGGGCGACAAACTGTTTGAGGAGAAGACTTATAGCATCTTGATGATTGCCAGCTGTTTGAATAGTCGAACTCAACTCAATTAAATCCAAGTTATTTGAAATATATAGCAAAATATGGTTATCAAACCATTTGTTTCGCGTGGATAATAAATATTAAAATATTAGTGTCGCACTGTTCGTCTCGCCGAGGACAAGGTGTATACTTTTTGAGAGGGTTTCCTTGTTGCGCTGCAAAAAGTAAAAGGTATTCAATTTTACGTATTTCAGGATGTAATAATTTGTTAAAAAAATGTGTTCAACTTAACAAAAAATTTATATATAGTTACACATATTTATTTTTTTTGTTATGCCGCTCTATTGGTTTTCACAAATGCTCCATTTAAAAAAAAAAGAATATAATTAAAATTAGTTCAGTACTTTGGGTGCCAAACCGTTACAAGCATATTTCATAAAGGTAATCGATTTTATATAATAGTTTAGATACATAATAGTGTTGTAGAATTATTTCCTTTATTTTAAAAGTTTTTTTGTATTTAATTTTTTTAAATAAACTTATTACTGTAATTTAATTTAACCTTTTAAACATTTGGATCAATTAAAAAAAATATTAGATAAAGTAATTCGTGTTATAAGCAAATTGTAAGTAAAATTTTATTTAGATCCATCTAGCAGGTTCGGCGTGAAAAGGTAATAAACCGTAGCGTTAAATGTTGAACGCAACCAGCTCCTATGTCCCATAAGTTTAACTTCAAAAATCGAAATAATGTATAACAATAAAAGCGAAATATAAGTAATCAAAATGTACACAGTCTCTAACATTCTTTACGCTTTGATTATATAACTAAACAAGTGGTTGCCACACGGCTGTTAGGCCAATTTAAGAACAACACGTATGAACGCACTTGATTTATGTGCATTAATTCGCCTGAAATTAAATAATTTGAGCTGTAGTGTGGACATAGTTTAAGAGTGAAATACATATTCAAAAATTCCTTTTTAATACAGGAGGTAGGTATGTCCAGAGTTGCGCTGCCCAAAAAAATGCGAATAAAAATCTGGGAAGCTTAAAATTGAGGCCAAAATCCGAAAATAAATGCAACTTATTTTGTTAAAAAAACACAATTCGCTTTAGCTAGAATTCTAAATAATAAAATTGTCGACCCAGCCTAATGTATAGAATCATACAAAATTTGTTGATGCAGAATCTAACGTTCGAATATAGAGTAATTAATCTAGTGGAACCTTCGAAGTACAATGAGCTGAAGTTTCAGCAAAATTTGATTCCATTAATAAATTAAATGGATTTTTTGTATGATTGAAAATCAAGAAATCATTATAAGTGCGGAAATTTCCTAATGAATTACTATCTTGAAGGATTTTTCTATAAAATTGACATATGTACATATAAGCGCTTCGATTCAGACTATTACTTTTACATTTCAGCAAGCTTAGAAATTTTATTAATTTAACGGTTTCAAACACCTTTTCATGATTAGGGTTTTAAGCCAACATTCTTTGAATCAGATGCCATGATATTTTCTTTAACTCAATAATTTTATTTAATTTAGTCTTTTAAATAAATTCCTTAACCCTCATTGTCGAATACCCATATTCCAATATTTCATTTCACTTAAAATTCTTTTTGAACAGGTGGCAACCCTTTACAAAATTATTTTTGGGACTATATTTTTGTAAAACTTCTAGTTTGCCAATAATATTCTAGAATGACATTTATTTTCTAATTTAACTTGTTTTCAAATAAAACAGGTGGCAACCTTCTTTCTAAAAAAAATTGGGAAATTAAGTTTTGTTGGACCTATTTACTATATATGTATAATTGAATTAATTTATTTTTTTACATGAATTTATTCTTTTAAACAGCTGGCAACTCCCTTTAAATGAAGTGATTAAAATTGATTGACTATCCAGTTGTCCAGTCGTCCATTTGGCAGATATATTGAGCGAAACATTACTGCTTGACATTTAAAATAAAAGTTGGTTCATGAAAATTAATCGCTTAGTAAAAGCACTCACTAAACACGTTTACTGAGCGCTCAGTCCCCTGATTCATGAGTCGTGTTGCGAGCCTTTCACCTAAGCCGGATATCCGCTCTGATTTTTTAAGCATGACGGAAGCAGAACCGATAAGGTTAGAAAATAATAGCTGTTAGAAAATAATCGAGTAAAAAATTATTGGAAAGATTTTCATCAAAGGGAAACCCAACTATACAGATCTAATACTTTTAGCGCATTATTATTTTGCGAATTTTATATTATCGATTACTTTGCATTGGATATTTGATGGTTTTTGTAGTTTCGATTAATTTTTTTTATCAAATTTTTGAGAATAAAAGTATTATTTTCCCCGTTCTGACAAGTCGTTCGAGGATTAAAATTTTGTAGAAAATTATTCTTCGGAAAATTTCACTCTCCAGGAATATTCGTCCCCTTGAAGTATTTAACATTTATTTATGCTCTCCCTCATTAACATTTACAGTGCAAGTTAACAGAGCTGTTATCTAATTTTTATATTAATATAATTTCGTATTTTATTTCAGTAGAATTCGGCTTTAATCGAACACATATTTGATCGATATATTGTGATTTTTATTTTTTCCGTCAAACTTTCGGTCACACCTGATCGATATTTTCAGAAGCTTATGTCGGTATTCTGTAAGCAGTCTCTAGTCACTCATTGAGACTTTTCCGTGGTGAGATTAATTTTGCGACTATTCGGTATTCGGTATTCAGTATGCCGTCTCAAGTCTCTAGTCTCAAAATAAAATCACTAATTTGTCAGCTGGTACTGAGCAGGTCACAAAACAAAGAAAAAATTGAGGAAAGTATTGCACAAATGCGAAAATGGAGTGGCTGGCACTCGATCTGCCCCTTGGTCGTACGCTATATTTTGCTTAAATCTGTAAAAAATAACATTTATCGATAGTTGATAGCTCTGAATTTTAAAAAATCGATTCATAATGTAAATTCAATGTTAAATTTACAAAGAACTGAAAAAGTATATTGTGTGCTATCGATGAACGCATTTTTATTCAGGTTGATTGTGCATCTCAAGCTGAACATATGATCTACTGCTTTTCACCAGAGTCTTTGGTGAAATTTTTTGAGATTGTTGCTTGTTGCAAAAAAGTTTCAAATTTAGTGACTTGAGATGAGTCTGAAATTGAAAACCAATTTAGCGACGAAATTTTATCAACACAATCTTTGTCCAATTATTACGTAGAATCCTTTTTTTTTTTAATAAAAATATATGCTTATTTTTTGCAGTGCTGTAAAGCAAAAATAAAAAATTTGAATTACTCAAACCACATGGCACTTTTTTGTAAAGCTCAATAGTACCAGTACATTCGCTAAAAGGTTGTAATTTAAAGTAAAGCAAAATTGGTAACCATTTTCCTGGACATCATAATCAGTTTTTGTGATCACCAAGTGCACTCCGTAAGAGCAGGTCGTCTAATCAAAGCCAACCTTATATTCACTCTCTTCGTCTCTGTAATAAATCCTTGCACAGCTGACTTACAAATCACCTTCCTTCCTCTACCCCAACACTGACCAATTAAATTTCTTGTGTGCAAAATACTTCGCGTATGCAGTCAAAGTTGTCGCAGCTCACATCTCTGAATTTTCGATTTAATGCAAATTGGATGTTTGGCAATTAAATTGTATAGAAAAGAATAAAAATAAATTTGTAAAATTTATCAAACAAAATTCAACAGAGAAAAATAATAAAGCTAATTTAAATAAGGCAAACAAAAGCTAAAACTAAAAATAAAAACAAAAACAAAACATTAAACGACGATCCAACCCAGAACGATCGAATCAAAGAAAAATGATGAATATCATCGCTAAAACAATGGAGAATTTACGCGTAGAACATAAACGAATACTTGGCCTAAAGTAATTTAAAAATTTTGCTGGTTTAGTGGATACGTAAATATATACGTATGCCCGTATGTCTGTATGTAGGTTTTTATGTTTGTACGTGGCACAGGCAATTCATCCAAGATCAGAGACGATGGCGAGCAGAAAGTATAAGTCACTACCAGAAAGAGAAGCCCAAGCAACTTACATAAATGGAACGCTAAGCGATGCCATCTTATTTCAGTTGGGCAAACATATGCAAATTTAATTCTACTCATGCATATTAATGTACAGTGGAGCGTTTAACGAATTGCTGGTTGGTTAAAAAAATGTTGTAAGTAAGGTATTTTGGAAATATTTTTAGTATGAGTATCAGTGCTGGGCGATAAGTTTTGAGATAACCATAAGCTTATGATTGCAGTAATTACAAAAAGTTTAAAAACCCCGCATAACAATTAACCCTACGCCTATAACGGAGGGTAATATTGGCCCGCCGAGATTTTTAACAACCATATTTTGTTTTTTTTTACTACTACGTAATCCCAGAACTGCTAAGCGCAAATGCACACAAAAATAGTTATTGATTTAAAAACTCTTTGGCTTATTGCTTTGGATCACTCTCTTAAAAAAATGTCATATGCAAATTAGAAATCTGTTAAAAAAAATTGCACTGGGCCTTTACTCAGGCAGCAAAATCTGTAAAACGTCTATGGTTTTAGAAACATTGATTTAGTTAATTAAGTTAAATGGACAGTACTCAACGATATGGAGGAGGATATCCAAACCGAATTTGAAATATTCCATGTCTGCAATGTTCTAGTCTTCGATGAAATGGTCCAGTCGAAGAATTTTTTCAAAGTGAGATGCATTAGCAATGGTAGTGTGTTTCCACGTCTCCAGCTACTGTAGATATCATAGCAGATATCTTGTAAGTGTTCAATATACGTATGGAGCCATACCATATTCTAGTTCGATCTCGAGTTCCATGATGAATTATGGCGAGAAGTATTTTCAGTGCAGAAACACATTACGAATTTTTCGATTGCTTGCAGAGAGGCTACCTACCCTCTTCTTCTTAATTGGCGCGGAGGAGGTTTTCTTTTGCTGCCACCACCGGGTACCGCGTGAAATACTTTCAAAGCTGAGAATTTTCTTCCATACGTACAACATGACCTAGTCAACGTAGCCGCTGAATCCTAATTTGCAGAACTATGTCTGGGTCCCGGTAAAGCTCACATGGGTCATCGTTCAATCATCTGGGGTATTCGCCGTCGCAATCTTTCCAATATTCATTCCAAGAGCCATCTCATCCGATGTTGACAGCATCCGTGCTTCAGCGCCATACAATAGCACGGGCATGTTGAGGGTGGTCGAGAGATGGTTTTTCTGCTCATTTGCCTACTCAGCCCAAATTGTAGTCAAGACGCGAATGCGCTGACTTTTTTTTGTTTGATGACAAGAGGTAGTTCGTTTTGGTCTAGGTTATCTCCTTGGCAAAAGCAGAGCTAACGGCACGGCTGTTGAGGTAAATAATGCCGAAGTTATCGTCATTCAGTCTGAAATCACGTTTGGTATCAAATTGGTCGGAGATGTCTTTCACAAATCTGACTGAGTTGCTGGTGCTGCTCAGCATCACTTTACAAAGGGGTATTAGTTTTGCAGGGACACCAAATTCGGACAACGCAGCATATGGGCAACTTCTTCTCATGCCGTCGAAAGCTGATTTAAAGTTGACATATATATATATATTATATGTGTCGATCATCTACTTCCGGTCCTTTTACAATATACAGCCGCGTGGCTACATTAATCTTTTTATATTGAAACCTGGTGCTCAAGGCTGACATATTTCGAACCCCGACAAAGTCGACCAGTCTCAGTCTGTTTGCGGAGGTTTCATCGTGGAGACTGAACTTAGCGACAGTGTGACTAAAGATCGTTTCCTTACCCACCATGGCATTGAAGTCACCAAGCACGATTTTGATATGGTGACGATTAGGATCATAGAAGTGATCCTTGATCACATCGCTTTGATTAGAATCGATGTGATTTGCGAGACGCTCCTCCACCGGAGTGAAAGACAGTACTTGGCGACAAAGTCTCTCTCTCACCGCAAGGTAGTCCAGTGAATTTCTTACCTTGCCCTGTCCTCTTCCCTTCTGTTTGCAGCCGCGCCTTCTGGTAGACAGACACTGCTGCCGACTTTAGTGGGTCCTTAAACCGAGTATGCCGGAGTGGCCCCACCAAAGCTCCCTTTCCTTCTGCCGTGACCCAAGGCACCACACGGGTTGGTAGGTTACCACATCTCGCACATGGGTTGCTCACATTGCCCAAAGTGCACGAACGTGGGCGTAAGAGTCGGGATTGACTATAGTCACTCAACTAAGTATAATTGCATACCCTGAAGATCAAACATATTCGTACCACGCGTTACGCAGAGGCGGCCGCGAAAAGAAAGAAATAAAGAAAAAAACAACTACAGTGTGGACAATCAGGCAAATTTGATTGGTTTATGTTATATAATCTCATGCAAATTTAATAAATACGTTTTGTAGCTCAGAGTATTACAACGGATAATAATTTTAATCGAAATGTCTCATTTCTCATAAATAATATCAAAAAATAGACAAAACAATTCTACGAATTTTTGGAAAGCATAATTCGCTATTTTTTTTTTAATTATACTCTTCTTATGCCCACTGTGCATTCGCTGCTGCTCGTAGCAACTTATCTGAAAGATAAATTAGGGAATTGTTTAAAAAAGTGCATTATTAGTGAAAATGCAAGACAAATAATAAACGAGCGGAGTGAAAAAGAAATCAACTTGATTTCTACCGCAAACAAAAAAATAAAGAAAGAAAAAAACTTATAAAGGAAATGCTAAACCCTCCAGGCGCCTACTGGACTGACCTCCACAACAGCAACTGCCTGCTGCCTGGATGGAAGTATGAAGTTAAGCAAGCAATGAAGAGTGAGGAAATAAAGACGAGGAGAAGAAAAATTGCAAATGGGAAAATGGGAAATGAGAGCGGATTAACGACTGCATAATAGGAACACACACACACACATACAAACATGCAAACATACAAACATTTTCTACAACAGAAAGAAAGCTAGCGGCGCATAACGAGGAATTGCAAGGAAATAGCCAGAGCCAAGTAATGAAATATTTTAACAAACATACAAACGGGTACCACCGAATATACCTACATATCTGGCTTGAGTGCTGGAGCGAACAAGTTGGGTGAGTGGTGGTGGTGGTGGTGGTGGTGCCGCAGATTGGCGGGCTTCCCCCACTCCCTCATTTTTCATGCGACAGTTGGTGCTCTTATTGGAAAATTGCAGTTGCTTTCGAACGAAAAGTGTGCTGAGCTACGAGTTCAATTTGCTGTAATTCGATGATCGGCTAGCTAACACTGGCGAGCGAGAGTGGGAGAGCGAAAGAGATAGCTAATAGCGTGCCCCACTATAGTCAACTTATTCGCGCATATAAAGCCGGTTCGGCGCTTCCAATTGGAACAACTTGCTCACGATGTTTGTGCGCTCACGTTGCTTCCAGTGTGGCACGAACGCGACGATTTTTTCGATTGTTTTATTTGTAGATTTCTCTGTTTTGTTTTCACCATACGTTCGTGTTGTTGCTACAGCAATGTACAACGATCGGCACAAACTTAGATAGGTACTTGGTGGTTTGGCTGGCGGTGTGTGTCTGTGTGTGTGTGTGTGTGTTTTTGTTTGTTTGGGAATATCGCTTGTGTAGGTGTGTGGATGTCAAACATAGGGGGATATCTGTTGGATACCCATGCGGTGGCGATCAGTCGCGATCAGAACTTGCTACACAACGGTATAGAGTGTACGCATGCGTGTCATATTTTCAACGTTACGCCATTAGCTAATTTTCGTTATACAATTGCGGAACATACTGAATGTGTGTGTGTCTGTAGTTAGTGAAGTGTTGAGCTGAATAGAATAATAATGTGGATGAAGCTTTATGTGTAGCAAAAAAAAAAAAATAAAATACCCGATTTTGTTGAGTGTTTAAAATATAACAGAAAAAAACAAAAGCCAGGGAATCGTTTAATTAAAAACAAAAACTCGCAGTGCTAAGCTGAGGCGGCAATTTTGTAAAGTAGCAGCAAACTTGTGTCAATTTTTTAAACAGTCTATTACATAAATAGATTTGGTTTCTTTTTGTGCAAGTGCAATTTCGCCAATAACAACAACCACAACAAGAAGTTTACTGTATTCTTTGTTTTTTATTTTTTGAAGTGGATTGATATTTTATAAATCAAAAGTGTTCGAAATTAAAAAAAAAAAAAAAACCGCCACTCATGAAGCTATTGCGACGCTTCATTGTGCTTAAAAGTGTATCGGTTTTGTCGCGAAGACAACAACAACAACAGCAATAACAACAACGAAAGTCAGCAATATTGCTACCCACCAACGCTTTGCGCTAAAATAATGAGTATATTCCTGTTGTCATTGCCGCATCGTTACAAGCGTCTCCTGCAAGCAATGACACTAGCCGTGGCAATAATTTACACCACATTGGTGCTATATCAGAGCGCCTACGGATATCCTGAGCTACAGGTGGGTAGAACAAGAGTGCAACTAGCAAACATTTGTTACCCTTTTGCGTGGGCAAAACTTCGCAGATGCATAAGTGCCAACATTTGTACGACAACGAAGTATTGCGTGCATACAAATTTAATGTAGATAAATATATTTACATATGGGACAAGGGAGGAAATGTGTGTGTAGGTAGGTAGATGGCGGCACTGTTAAAGGCACTGACGAAATCAGCTGGTTGCAAACACGCTGCAAAAAATGTATTATTATTTTTTTGGCCTATTTATTTATGTCAAACAAAAAATTTGTATGAGTTCAGGGCCATTTTTAATACGAAAAATTGCAGAAAATATATCAATGGTCCTCATTAGACTTCTGTCGCGGATCGTACCCACGACCTCCACAGCACAAAAATTAAAAAAATTAAAATTTTTTTTTTGCTTTCAAGTTTTCGATTTTATATCAAGTTTTTAAATTTACTTTTCTACCACCCTTTTCTGCTGTAAAATTTTGATAGTGATTAAATATTTTGAATATCAAAAAATCATTTCTTCTGTTTTAAAATTTAAACGATTTCGCAGCAAACGTCTGCTATTTTCTTAAAACTTTTCAATCGTAGCCGTTGCAAAGTAAAAACTGCGCATGCGCGTTGTGCGCAACTTATCAATACAAGTCAAGTATGTCGTGTGTTTTGCCGCCGGCTGTCGGCAGAGTCGCTGTTGGTTGAAAAGTGTCTAGTGAAAAGAATGGTTTAAGAAAAAAGTTGCTTGTTAAACCTTAGTACTCAGCTCTCGGGGAAAACAAAAAATGCATACAAAAATTTTTTTTTTTTTTTTGCATCCAAATTTTTAAAAATCAGCTTACAGCTCTAAAGAAATATGTTTAAATGCTCGTATAGTTATTTTCAATTTCCCAAGTTTGCTATACAGTTTATAGACAAATATAAATCTCGATACTGCTCGCGAGGCGATTTCTCGCGAGAATCACTTTCTCGTTAGCTACTCGATACTCGATTGCAAATTTATACCCAGTACACGTCTCGATAAATACTAGGGAACGTAGCGGTCAGAACTTTTATAAAACCGTTATTTATTGTGTGTTTTTTTTTGTTTAAGCAATAAATGTTCATTCTTGAGTTTTATATTTTGTTCAGAAAATAAATGCCGCATAACGTCGTCCTTGCTTAAAGGAGTAAGTGGCTTTAATCCTTATACGTGTAGCATTTCTCGATCCGCATGATTTTTTGAATTGAATTTTGGACAATTATCGTTATTTGCGGCCCCTGATTAATTCTTCACATTTCTCGCGAGCGCGGCGATATCCGAGATTGTACCGAGAACTCAGTTTTCTCGAGAATGTGCGAGCAGAAATCGAAAACTCTAATTTATTTACAACAGTACCTTTTCAATTGACACAGAAATAATGAAAAAAATGTTGTCTGATTTTTCCGAAAGCAAAGCTTCTTCTTCTTTGTGGGCGGGTGCCTAGGCGATTTTGGCCGATTCCAACATTGCTCGCCGCTATAGCCGAGTGTATAGCGTATGTCCCTCGGCAGGCGACGGTAAACCTCCGAGGGTATTTCTGCCATAAAAAACTTCCCACCAAAATAATTTGTCATTCGAAGTTGGCGTACAACGATAGGCCTTTCAATTTGTGAAATAACGTCAGAGAGCACACCAAAGTTCTAGGAAATGCCTTGGAAAAAAAATTACTATTATAACTGGAGATACCTAGAAACCCAAAACAAAAAGCCTAATTCTTCCAACATAGAGCAGAATTTCCACATCCTCTACCACCACCAATGGGTACAAACACTCCAACGACCACCTCATCCGCTATTGGCGCATAACCAACCGGCGGGCATGTATTCATCCGACCATACTAGGTAATTGTGCTTACCAGTTCTACGCCACCATTTTAGTATAGCTCAGTTGGTAATTCATTAACCTCAGCGGTATTTGGGTATTTTCTTTGCTCATTCAAAAAATATCCTGTTACACGGTTACGCGGTTACACCTCTCTTTAGCATTTGAGTAGTAAAATTGAGGAATTCTGCTCTTGTTGTACCGCAGTCGTATTATTGTTGATCGAACTTCATTGAGGTCGTGTGACGTGATGTAAATTAATTTTTTCGTATGCTGTATTCGTACACGAAAAGTGTCCTATAGTTATTTTGGACCCAAATGTACGGTCTTAATGGAATGCAGCAATAAAGCCACAACAACGTTCATCACTTTAAGGATGCGGCTGGTGTGCCGTGGGGCTTGTCACCAAAGACAGCTCGCTTGGTCTCCAGGGTCATCGTCAGTTCAATTTTGGTCTACGGAACCATAGTCTTAGTAAATCGATAGCGCTGAAAAAATTCCACGATATACAAAAGAGTGTGGAAATATCTCCATATATGCAAAGCCATATGCTATTTACTAAAGGAATCTCTGAATGCGATTCTGCGCCTGCCTAAGCTTGACGTTGTTGCTCGAGAGATAGCTATTATTGCAATCTTCAGATTTAGACATGCAGGCTCGTGGTACATCTGCTCGTTCGGAAATTTTAGCGATGATGGCGCTGTTGCCGTTTTTTGCTAATGCTGATGTTATCAAATGCCTTCACCAAAATCTATTAAATACACATACCGACTCAGCTGGACTGGTCGCTAGACCTCAGACGCAATGTTATAGACATACACAATGTTGACTCCAAACTCGCCAGGAAGATTTCAACAGAGCTGATGCAGGAAACCCGTTCCGACTTTCTATCCGCTGTAATCTATAAGAGATGAAGGTGCTGTGTATCCACGAGGCCACTCGGCACATAGTAAGAATACAGTAGGTGAAATACAGATTTTTATCGTTTCCGACAGCCAAGAGGCTCTGAAAATTTTAGCTCGTGCATAGACAAAACAAAGTCTCTCACGGAATGCCGCAGATCTCTACGAGTAAACGAGACAGCTCAGCATTGTAGAATAGAACTAATATGGGTACTTGGACCTCGAGATATTGTGGGTTGAGAGGAAGAAGGGCGTCTGCCACCATCCTTTCGGGGAATACCAATACAAGCAGAAAAACGAACGCAAGGA
This sequence comes from Anomoia purmunda, assembly GCA_951828415.1. Lineage (NCBI taxonomy): Eukaryota > Metazoa > Arthropoda > Insecta > Diptera > Tephritidae > Anomoia > Anomoia purmunda. The sequence continues at coordinate 14,693,369 of OX639996.1, forward strand.
AGACCGTCCATATTCCTAGGGTTAAATCGGAATGAGGCATCAATTCTGAAAAAAATTGTTGTCTAATCACTCAGCAGAAGGGGACTAAACAAGGCGACAATTAACACAAGAGCAGTGCGAAAGTTCAGTACGGTAACGTAATGATTACGCTAACGTAATACTATGATCTCGGGACATTCCAACCTAATTTAACCTATCATTGTAATTTGAGAGGTTTGTCTAAAGCTTTGCTGGTGTATTCAAGGTGCACAAAATATATTTTTTGCTTTCGTGGTTTCCATTCAATCGATATTAAACTAACGAGAGTCAAACATTTGTAGCTGTCAAATCAAACATGCTAAGAAAAAAATGTCAACTGGACTATAATTTTGATTATAACAACTTTTTCCGCGAAAAATTGGAAAACTGCTCTAAAATGCAAATTAACAGATCTTCACTCAAATTGCATTTTCGACTGAAATTCCATTCTTTTCAAATCTTCAGCTTAGCTCTGATTTCTCGCACTTCTCGGTGGTCTAACATAAATAGCCAATGACTCAAGAAATAAATATCAAAATTTTATGTCCACTCTGCAGTTTAGCAAGCAAAAAAAAAATACAAAAAACTATCCCAAAGCAGAACAAATAAACGACTCATTTATTTATTTAAATACGTCAACAATCAAAATAAAATGCTTATTAAAAAGTGAATCCATTCGCCACAGTTGGTGGTCATTTGCAAGCGCAGCTGCATTAATTTGAATAAAAAAAAAATAATAAATACAAAAAACAGCAAACATTCAATAAAATCATATAAACAATGTAACGAAAGAACACAAAGGGTTACTCAAATTGCAGTAAATATTTTGTCATTTGATTTTATGAGTGCAATTACGAGAGTGCGAAAGCCTTAACGGTCACTGGTCGACATTCACACTGTCCCAATGTAGATTGAGCAATGCAGGGGGGGAAAAATATTGATTGTTGCTGTTGTAGACACTGTGCAACAATTTTATGGTAACTCGTCCCAACTTGAACTTTGTTGATATTTTCCGAAAGTATTCCTATCCAATAATAAAGTACTCGATGGATTTGGAAAAGTTGGCTCGATTTTTTTGGAAACAACGTAAAATGCAGAAAATAGAAATAAGGACAAATCATAGTGGTACTTAGCAGTAGCATTAGTAAAAATAGTGGTAGAAATGAGAGGTAGAATTAGTAAAAATAGTAGTAGAAATTAGTAAAAATAGTAGTAGAAATTAGTAGCAGCTTTTGAAAAACTAGTAGTAGAATTTTTTTAAAGCACTAGTAAGTAGTAGCATAAGTAAAACTAGTAGTGGAAATTACTAAAAATGGTAGTATAAATTAGTAGTAGCATTTGTGGAAATAGTAGCAGAATTTATTAAAAGTAGTAGTAATTTGTGAAAGCTTTAGCAAAAATAGTATTAGTAGTTAGTAGTAAAAATTAGTAAAAATGGTAGTAGAAATTAATAAAAATTGTAGTAGTAATTAGTAGTAAAAATTATTAAAAATAAAGGTGGAAATTAGCAGTCGAACTAGTAAAAATAGTAGTCGAAATTAATAAAATTAAAAGTAGTAGGAATTAGTAGCAGCATTTGTAAAAATAGTAGTGGAAATTATTAAGAGTAGCAGTAGTAATTAGTGGCAGTATTAGCAAAAAATAGTTGTAGATAATTGCAGTAGTATAAAGTAGAATCATTAATAAAAATAATAGTAGTAATTAGTAGTAACATTAGTAAAAATAGTAGCAGGAATTATTTAAAAAAGGAGTAGAAGTTATTAAGAGTAGTAGTAGCAATTAGTGGTAGTAGTAGTAAAAAATATATGTATACCCATCGCCACCGACGCATAAGACAAGATTTTTCATCGGTCGTGCTCTCTTTCTCATAACACAAGGGACCTACTTGGTCTATGAGAGGTGTCTCATTGGGCCCGCCAGCTTAACCTAACCTAACCCTATAACATGAGCAACATTTATTTACAGACTCCTTTATTAACATTAACATTGCAAGTTAACAGCGCTGTTATCTAATTTTAACATTTAACTGAATATTTTAATTTTTATATATTTCGGATTCAATCACACGCAGATAAATATTGTCTGAGAATACCCTTAATAAAATTTTCTGAAGTTTAATTTTCTTTAACATTTTTTTCTTCTAACTACTTTCCAAATTTATTTTTTAAGGGTTTTAATGAAATAAGGTTCAAAACGGCTATTTTGCGTGGCTGCTGAAGGGTTAAAATATTATACGAAAATATTTTCCACGAAATTTTATTGTATATATCTTTTTTTAACTATTTTTTCCACTTTTTTGAAACCCACTTAGGCCGTGATATGTAAACTTTAGTAGAACATAAAAATAAATCGAATTAAATTTACTTAGCGTGAGTTTTACTCTTGAATTCGGACACTTTCAGAACATAATAATTAAAACCCGTTCCGTTTTGCTGTTGTCGCACAGTGTCAGTTCGAAAGTGTTACATTTGCATAACTTAAACTGCTGATGCAAAAGTTTATTCACTTATTCCATAACTTTAGTGTGGCACAATACATTTTTGTTTTTGTAAACGGCTGGTATGTATAAATGCGTGTGAACGTTTGTAGTTACTAGGTGAACGACAGACTGGATTTGTGATTCAGTAAATATTAAATCGCATTCTGTTTTGCGCTCTAAAGTTTCGGCCTTTTGAACTTGTCGCTCGGGTGTTGCACCGAGACACTTAATTTTATGCGTATTTGTGCAAACAGCTATGGACACACTAACAGCAAGCTAAAGTTTAAATTTAGTTCTAGCATGGCTACAAGCTTTTGGAACGCAATCTTAAAAATTCGCCTATATCTCTCTATTCGCTCCTGCGGCTGTGTGGGCGTACTTGTAGTCCTTGATCGGGCACAGTTGCCAGTGTGCGTGTGTTGTTGTTGTTGTCGCTTGTTGTCACGACTGTTGCACTGGCGCATTGGTGACTTAGACTTCATTCGACTATGACAGCAGCCCAACAGTTCGCTCGTCCAATTAATTGCCAACGTACGCAACGCAACAGCGCTATCCGCCGTCTATCAGCAACAATTATTCTTTTTTGTTTTTGGGCCTTTCCAAAATAGCAAACAAACGATATGTTGGCCGGCATTGCCACCAGCTCCGCCTATGCCACTGCACACACACATCGATATTCAGCGTCGTCGCGCCGCCATATGCAACAAATTGCCAGAAAAGTTCGCTCGTTTTCGCATAAATTTACATAAATTCAACACGCCAGCCACTAAAAGGGTGGCAGCATTGGCTCCCCCTGGCCGACAAGTCTCGCTGATGGGCGACGGTCCGTTCGGCAGTTGTTGGTGTTTTCGATGTTGTTGGCCTGGTCATCGACGCGACGGCGACGGCGACGGCGGCTGTGATTAAGAATTAAAATTGCAAATTTCTTTCGAATGTGACCGGGCGGCCGTCGAGAGAAACAAGTGTTTCCGCAGCAGCATTGTCGCATGTTGCAATTGGCTATATGCCGCCTGATTTTGAGTGCTATTTGTGAGCGCGCATTACGTGCTACTTGATCGTAAACAGCGAAAAGCACAACACACTCAGAAAAAAATACTTTTCAGGTATCACACTGTTTCTTTCCTTTTGGTTTTCTTTCACTTTTTGTTTAAAATTTTTTGAAAATCAAAGTCCTAATAGTTTAATTTTTTTTTGGAAAATTTTCGTTCACAAAAACACATTTCGATTATATAGCACTAAGAGCAGTAAAAAAAAACGGTGACGCTGACAATGAGACTTTCTGGTTTCCCTGTCATCATCGAAGAAGCGGAAGCGCTTTTGTTACGGGCCTCCTAAATCCAATATGCCCTCAGTTAAATCACACACTGGCAGCCGTGAAGAAGGCGGAGAACGAGGGAATAACCTGCCCCATTTGCCTCAACAACTAGGAAATGTCGAGGGAACAACAACAATAACTTTTTCTACATGTAGAATGTATTTCCATATTAAATATTTGAATAGCACTGCATTGCCACTGAACTGAAGTCTGAAATGTCGTGGAAACTTTCGAATGCCATTACGATTTCTTATATATTTTCATGATTTTGATTACTTGGATTTCAATCAGGCTTCAACGAACAAATCTTTCGATATAATAAAATATGTAACCCTTCCGACTGGCAAAAACACACGAACGATTTTTAAATGAGTAAACAAGAAAAAATTAACAGCAGTACTAGAAAAGGAAAACTCAACATTAAATTATCAAATGTCAACGAAATCTAAAGAAATTTTCAAGATTTCGAGGTCGAAATCTCATTTTTCAGTGAAGTGGGAATGGAGTACAAAACTTCCCAAAAAGTTATAAAAACAGTACTAATTTTTCCCCCTTTTCATGCTACATTCAAATGCAAAGCCAAAGTCGGCATGCAAAAAAAATGAGGTTATGTAAGTGGCTTCACCTTATTTCATTGCATCATGACAAAAACCCAAAGAATAGTAGTCATAACAGATAATTCACAAAGTACATAAATTTGTTAAGACGTTAAAAGCAATAGTTGAATTAAAAAGTGCTCTCGTAAAAATTTCCTATTAATAAATGCAATAAGATTCTAGTAAAATGAGAGAATCTCCTTTTTAATTTCCTCTATATGATTTTTAATATAAAAACGAGAAGCTGCCTTTTTACAATTGCATATTTTTTGCACAAAATTCTATAAAAACTAATAAACAAGAAGTTGCCTTCTTATTTCCAGCCGTTATACTTTTCAATAAATTTGAGAAAAAATTCAAATCAATATTAAGAAGATTTTCTAGCAAAAAATTCTTCAATCTTGTCTCCCCGCGCTCGCTTTAGCTCTCAAAATTTTAAGACATCGATCACTTAAATTATAAACTTTTTAGCTCTGTGTGGCGCTAGGCAAAAATAACTTATTCTAAGGACAAAGTTTCCCTGAAATGGTTGGCTAAAATTCAGTGAACGATTTGCTCGAGTATGAGTATAATACAATTCCTTAATTTTGTTTGTTTTTTATAACTTTTATTATTGTATTTTCGCTGTAAGATACTAACAATAAGTTTTAAAATTTGAATTTAATTCTAAAAAAATACCCCACTATTGGAGGAATATACCTGCTAAACGGGCCCCTATATTAATTGCCGGGCTGGGAGATCACTTCGCCTGAGTCGCTTTTGTGTTGCTTGAGCGGTAAGTGATTTTGCTAGTTGATGTGGGTGCTCGTTTATTTTGTCTAAGGGTCGTTTTCCCGACTGCGAGCCCAAAATTTATCTCCCGCCTTCAAACCCATTTATTTTCGTTCTTTCAAGTGTCTACTATGCCTATACCGCCGACAAATTTAACAGGCAGTCAATTCTTTTCAATTCCGTTCAGCTGATTTGGCTTTTTTTTATTTTCTTCTCCGGTGCTGCTGCCAAGTATTCTATACCGTTAAATATATATTTAAACAGTGGCTGAGAAAATGATTCGAATTTATCATGTCGACAAATTTAACTTCCAGTTTCATCAAACTCACATTAACAGTCAATCGAGCTTTTTCATTTTGTACGGGTGCCATGTTGAGGTCATCTTGGCTGTTCTTATTCCGAATGTACCGCGGAGGTCCAGTCATTGGCATAAGGATTTTCAATTGAAATCTTTGAATGATGACCGCATTACGGGCGCATGCATTTCCACACAACTGTGAACCCTACGTCCAGCTTGGCTAAATTACTCTGTACTTCAGTTTTGGTCGGGAACGCGGGTGGATGAGCCAATGCAGGCCATTGGCATTCGGCTTCATTTGAGTTTTTTTTATAAGCAATGTGCTAGCGACAAGTGAGACGTTTGTCGAGATGCACACCAAGATATACCACTTCATTAGCCTGCGGAATCGTAATGCTATTTAAGAACAGTGGGGGGGGGCCGGAGTGCCCATTTAGTGGAATGTTGAAAAATGGCCATATCTCAGTATAGAGTTGAAGAGATTTGAGATGTATGTTACTCCAAAATAAGGCAATTGATTTCTTGTTTTAAGGAAATATTTTTTTCTGAGTGCAGGCCGCCAGCCAGTCAGTCAGTTAGTTACTCAATCAGGCAGTCAGGCAGTCAGTCAGTCAGTCAGTCGCTCTACCACCATCTTGCAGTTTTGCCACGTTACAGCAGCTCTTAGTCAAAGCTTTGCAGTTGGGAAGTGCAGGTTGATTTTTTGTTGGTACGTTCAAATTCGTGACTGCAATTGACGCCTTCACACCTTGGACTTACATCTGTATATATGTATAATATGCATGCACGTATATATCTAAATGCACATAGTTCCCTTTGTCCGAATGCTCTGTAATGCTGAATTAAATGTAAATTTTGCATCGACTTAAATGGCGATAAACTGATTTCAATTCTTGGTACAATTAAAACTTGAAGCGAATCAATTTTGTATTCAAATGCAGATTGAGAGATGAATGTACACATATGTGTGATAGGAGAGTGTGATGGGATGCCTGAAATATTTATGTAGCTTGTACGAGTACTCAGTTCCCTTGCTAGGCGAAAAAGCATTAATTTTACGAGAGCTTGTTGCTGAGTTTTCTAAAGTACCAGTTTAAAGGATGAACTCACCAAAATTGCTACACTTTGGAAAACATAAACTACTCAACTTAAATTACCCAAAGTATTTAAATATTTTGAAATTCAAATATTGTACTATGATCTTAGTTCCACGTAGGAGAAATTTCATTTGGATTTGATTTATAGTTAAGTCAAAAATGGCAACCTCATAAAATTTCTACAAATGTTAAATTGCACCACTCGACAGTTTCCAGAGTTTTGAGCAGATACAAAGAAGGACTGGCAGTTATTAGAAAGTCTGGCAGAGATTAGCAAGGTCAGTGCGACCAAAGTAGTGCTCGGAAGGTTCTCAGGTCGTTTTCGCAACATTCCAAGATTTCGTCGCGTTCTGTCGCAAAATCTGTACGTAAACCGCAGTCGTTTGTACAAAAAGTAAAACGGCAAGCTTCATTGAGGAGTTCCAAAGCTCAAACAGCGTCAGATCGAGACGCAAAGCAAAGTTTTACTGAAAAATACCGCAGTCGGAAGCTATATTTGTGATTCAAAATTAAATGCAAAAATTAAAATATATTGCCGATCAAGATTTTTATACTGCTGCAAGTCGCCAAGATTCTCCTGAAAGCTGTACATTATAAATGAAGTCCAAGTTCCCAAAAAAAAAAAAAACTACATAATTTGGCAAGCCATTTGCTCCTGCGCCCGTAACAGCAGCCCTTTTATCACAGTCGGGACAATGAACGCCCAAGTCCACCGATATGAATGCCTCAAAAAGCATCTTCTGCCATTTATTAACACTCATGGTAGCAGACCACTGTTCTGGCCAGATTTGGAAAGCCGAGGACACATTTCAGTGGTACAATGCAAATAACATCGATTTCGTACCTCGCGACTGCAATCCACCAAATAGCCCAGAGCTGCGTCCTATTGAGGAATATTGGTCAATCGTGAAAGGAATATTGAAGAAGACAGGAGATCTGGTCAAATATATTAGATAACTGAAAAAAAAATTGGTTAGGGCATCATGTAAAGTCGATAGTCCATATACAGTCCAGTAGTCTACAAAAAATAGTTCCAGAAATACAGTTCGAAAAATTCAGTAGTTTGTATGGGAGGTAACACGCCCTATTTTGGGAAGGACTCGCCATATCTCCATACCAAGTTCCAGTACCTTACCACAAATACTTCCAGAGATATACAGTATGAAAGTGCAGTCTAGAATACAAGAATGCGTCGTCACGCGGTAAAGAGACAGATACCAATTTCCTTAAACAATAATATGGGAGAAAGAAGAATGAATAACTTCCAATATTTCAATAATAAACGACAAAAATTAGCGTAAAAATATAATTTTTAGGCAGATATTTAATAAGCAAATCTACAAAATGATAATTTGTGAAAAAAGTTTGGTCCACCTGTAGTTGAGACTTGTCAAAATTGTCAAAACAAAAGTAGCGGTAACACTGACGGCATCACCTTCTGTATTGAGTCCGTGTTGAGGTTATGCTACGTTTTCATTATGCCACATTTTTTGGAGAGGCACTAACTTTTGAGTGCACTGCAAATTTAACCCGCACCTTTCAGACTATTCGATTTACGGCACTTATAATCTTAAATATAAAAATATCGTATCACTGTGTTTGCGGTCCGTCCCCTCCGAAATGCCTCGACCGATTTCTAGGAAATTCGGTGAGCATGCGAATAGGTCCTAAAGTATATTCTAAGCTTGAGAAATGGTTGCCACCTGTGTAAAAAAAGTCAAATTTAATTAAAATTCACACAAGTTATATAAAATATTAAAATATGATTGGCAACTGGTTAGAATCGGCAAAGAGCAGGTTCATACATATGTAGATATATTTTTGAAAAGTAAAATTTTATTAAAATATATATACAAGTTATATACAATATTAAAATTTCGATGTTAAACGGATCGTTTCGCTGAGGAGATGGTTTATAGTTTTGAATATGGTTGCCACTTGTTTGGAAAGACAAATTTAAGTAAGTTATACACAAGCTATTTATATAAAATATTAAACTATGGGTTTCAAACGGTTTGTCTCGGGCAACAAAAGTCTCATATTTTAGAGAGTGTTGCCACCTGTTTGGGAAGTCGAATTTAAATAAATTTTACACAAATTATATGAAATATGAAAATATGGCTGTCAAACTGTTCGATTTGCGAGAGAAGGCTTACAGCACGTAGAGGGTTGCCAGCTGTTTGAAAAGTCGAATTTAAATAAATTATACACAGGTTATATGAAATAGTACAATATGGGTGCGAAATCGTTCGTTTCGCTAGGAGATAGTTTAAAGGTACATTTTGAAGAGGGTTGCCACCTTATTTAAAAGTCAAATTTAATTAACTTATACACAAGAGAATAAAATATTAAAAACTTACTGTCGTACTGTCTCCTAATAAAAAAAAGCTTCCCTAAAATTATTGAAGCTATTTGTCCGGGCTGAAATTCGAACACGGGACACTCCGAATGAAGCAGGCGCATACTATATACTGATCTACGAAGGCCGCCGATTGAAATTGAAATTATTTGTTTACTTGGTCACTAGGCCCAACTTGAAAATAACTTAAAAATCGCGCTACCAAGGATGGAAATCAAAATTTCATATTTTATCGAATTTGAAAACTTTTTACTGTCAGGTGTCACTCAAAAAACTTTTATTTTATTATTTATAGATCATTAAGTTCATAAATTTATACAAAACAAAGAGCAACAGCGGTTTTTGGGGTAGAATTATTTCAACTGAAAATCGAAGATCTAGACCAAATATTTTTGCATTCTCATGACTAATTTTTCTTACGGGTTTATTCAGTTACAATTTTTTTTAGGAGGAATGTTTGTAGAATAAGTAGAAAAATTCATAACTGAGCTAAATATATAGTTTGGATTGAAAATTTGAATACAAATAATTTTGTAGAATATTTTTACCAATTAGATCTCAGAAAGGAGTCGTTTTTTTATTTTATTTTTCGATAGTCTAAATAAAATGAGCTTGAAATATCGCTTCGCTAATTTGTATATGCAATTATTTGTTATTTTATTCTATGCAGAATTCGAACATAGATTTTGTCTTAGAAGACCCATCGCGAAATTTTCCGAAAAGTTATTTTCTAGAACATTTTCATCCTCGAACGATTTTCAAAGTTAGTTTTTTGAAAAAATAATAATGGGTTAAAATTTTCTACGTGAAATTTGAATGTATAACCTTTTATTTAACCCGCACATACCTAGATATATTTTAACTATTTTTGCACTTTTTCAAACAGGCTTTAGTCGAAACATGGAAATCATTCTAGGTCATAAAAAAAAATTGCAAATCCATTGAGGCTCCTTTTTATTGAATAGGTATACTTTCAAAAAATATTACCAAAGTTTGTGATGGTTTCGGCCGTTGCAATTTAATTTTAACGTTCAAATTTAGCAATACAACTCATAAATTTTGCGAATGATTACTAGAAAGTACTAAATGCATTTAATTAATTTTGCTCAAAATCTCTGTTGCTAAAGTGGTGCACTACACTCTGCTCGCCACCGTTTTGAGAATGATAATGAAACATCTATAGTACGTGAAAGGCGTTAAGACAAGCGGGCGTTTGAATGGTGTACCTTTCTTTATTTTTATGCAGCATTTGAAGTACAAGAACGAGCAAAAGTAAGCGGCTCGGTTCAGCTAAGCGGCCGTGGTGAAGGGAAGCTTTCAGTTTGTTTTTCAAACTCTGTATACGAGTAGCTGATATTAGGTGGTGGAAACTGCAAGTAATTAGCTGACATTCGACACAGTTTTGCTTTACTTTTATGCTTATGCTCATACTAAATACATACTTACTTTTATATGTAGCTATTTTTATTTTTGTGAAAGTAAAATTTAATGATTTGCAAGCGAGGCTTATTTATTACAAGTTGGGTACCATTGATTTGTATATACAAATTGGTGTACATATAGAAAATATAATTATTGAGAACAATAAATTTTAGGAGTGTAATTGTATGTGCCCTGTCGGGAATTAAATAGTTATTTTTTTCAACTATGAAATTCAACGAGACTTGAAATTCTTTTTTTTTTTTATAAATAACTAACTTGATTAACATGGCGATGTTCTAGGAGCAAGTGAATTATCCGAGTCTGAATTTGATTTTCACTACTTTCCAATTCCATTTCCACAAAAATTAACCAATAATAAAATAATAATCAAAAAAATTCAATCAAAAACTTCAATTTTAAAATTCAATTTCAAGCTATTTTAGAAACAGTCTGTTTTCAACTACTTTCTTCCCTGACTGCTTCCAATTATTTAAAAAATATATATTTTTGTCCATTACATGGTAACTCTAGAACTATAATTTTTTCATTAAAACAAAAACAAATTTCTGCTTAGTTTTTGATCCATTAGATTAGTAATTTAAAAAAACAAAAAAGGTTCAATTCAGTAACTTTTAAATTTGTGCATCCCCATGCCGAGCGCCAATTACACTAGTTTACAAATACAGTGCAGAACAATAAAATCGGGACACGACATTTTTACAAGTTTTGACTATTCTTATTTTGTTTGTTTACTTATTCTTTATTTTTTGTTAATTTTTTTTTTTAATTCTTTATTTTTGATTAATTTTTTATTGTTTTTTAATATATATTTAAATCGATTTTTTATAAAATTTTTAGTTATTTGAAACTTGCATTTTATTACACAAAAATTTTTTGAGCGATAAAACTGCACACTTAGCATTATGAAAATTTCAAAAAGTTTGAAAATTTTATGCATTTTTTTGGAATTTTCTGTTTTTTTAGAAATCTTGGCTTTTTACAATGCTGGTTAAAAAAAATCAAATATAAAAATTAAATTCTCTAACCTTTAAAAATTTACAGCTTTATTCCGTGCGTCAATTACACTAGTTTTTAAATACAGTGCCGGACAATAAAATCGAGACACGCCATTATACATTTAGTTTTGACTATATTGCTTTTGATTGCTTCATCTTTGTTGGTTTTTTTTTTATTTTTTATTCATTTTAATTTAATTGAATTAAATTATTTCAAATAACTAAACATTTTTTATTAAATTTTTTAGCTAAAATTGAAAGTTGCACATATTATACTAAAATTTCTTGGGCAATGATACGGCATACTTAAAATTTATATAAAAATTCTAATTGGAAAGTTTGAAAATTTTATGATTTTTTTTATTTTTATATTTTTTCTACAAAGTTTGAAATATGGTTTTTGTTTTGATTATTTTTCTTTTGTTTGCTTCATGTTTATTAATTTTTGGGTTTTTATAAAATTTTTTATTCCTTTTTTTAATTTTCATTTAGTTTATTAATTTTTTATAAAATTTTCAGCTAATTGAAAATGGCATTTTATTACACTAAAATTTATTGGGCAATAAAATTGCCCAATTCGAATTTATAAAAAAATGCTTACTAAAAAGTTTGAAAATTTCATGAAACTTTGTTGAATTTTCCTATATTTTCTAGAAAGTTTGTGTGGATTTGTACAGTTCTGGTTATATAATGAGTTATACTTAATGAAAAAAACGAATAAAAATTAAACAAACAAAATAAAACTTGTAAAAAAATGTTGTATCCCGATTTTATTGTCCGGCACTGTATTTGATAAATCCGTGATACCTCGTCGAAAAAAAGCCGCTTTCTAGACTAATCTTGGCCCGTTGAACATAAAAATGAGTTTCAGTTATTTTTCTAAAGAAGCGTTATCGAGATAAAGGCAAAAACACTGTTTTCGAAGTCCTGTTGCAGTTTTTCCGAAAAACAACTCCAGAATAGCAAATAAAACAACCTATCCTTCAATGGAGGCCATTCGAAAAGTACATTCTGCTTCGTTGTTATATTTATTGTAATTTTTGAGCAACAGGCAAACGCAAATGCAAAAAATTAGGACATTTTCGAGCTTTTCCGAAAATTTTTAGTTCTTATTAATTATTTTTAATTTTTTTTCCGCATTCAATTTTTAAGTTGAAAGTCTAAATTTAGCATAAATTATATAATTTTGGATATCTAAAATTTTACTGCTTTATAACTAATTATTTTGAAAAAAAAGATGCACAGGAATTGATGTAAAGCGCAGAGTTAGTTCAGAATTCGTGATCTCAAAACACTTTTTTTTTGGTTTGTGTTCAATTAAAACTAGAGCTGGTCAAATATACATTTTTTTAGAATTTTCGGAATTTTTTTTAAATTTTGAAAAAAACTTTTTTTTAAATTGCAAAAATTTAAAAAAAAGACTTTTTATTGTATGTTTAATTGCCAAGATCGGATAAAAACTTAATTATTTTTTAGCTCATTTCTACAGCAATTGATTTCCAACCAATTTTTAAATAGGGTTGTTTTTTTCCAGGGACATAACTGTTAAAAAAAGAAAAGAGTAAAAGTTAATCAATAATTATTATAGTAATATAAAAAATTTTCGGGTAGTCTATAATTCTTATTCAAAAACTTATATTATAAAAGTCTTTCATAATAGTTATCAGCGAGATAAATATTTTTAAGTCTTCTAAGACTTTTATTTTGGGACTTATATTATAAAAGTCTGCTCATAATAATTAGGAGTGAACAAAAATTTTAGTCTTGAAAGACGGACCATTAGGACCATTTCGGGATGAGTTCGGAACTGACTAATTTCGGGACGAGCTTGGGAGTTCTTCTGTTGTTGTTGTTGGGAATGCTTCCTTGGCCGGAAATAGATCCATGTCCTTCCGGTATCGTAGAACCAACTGTCGGGTTCACTTCTAGATGAATTCGGTACTATTTTGAGTCAAGAAATAGTGCCGCCTTTCCAGACTTAAAACAAGTTACCTTACTCAAAGTTATTATGCAAAGACTTTTATAATATGGGTCTCAAAAATGAATCTCGCTGACAATTATTATGGAAGGACTTTGATAATATAAGCCTGAAAATAATAGTTATTGTTGTATGAAAAGCCATTTATAATATACATAAGTTTCAAAATAATAAATATTGATAACTTAAAAAATGTGTCTGTCTCATAATTGCTATCAAAAGAGTTGTATAATTCTTATCGAAATTAGGATAACTTTTTTAAAACTCAATGGTCAAATAATTTTTATTTTAGATCTCCGATTCTCCATTTTCTGACAGGGTATGTAAATTTGTTTGTGCCTATGTATATTTAACGGTATATGTGTCTGTTTTGTACGAGTATTTGGTAGCAGCAATAAGAGAATGGATTTGATTTTGGTCGACAGTTGAATTGATTTTTGCGGTAAATCCATCACCCAATATTTATGTGCTACAAACACGTGTGTGTATGTGTGTGTGTGAGTGTATACGTGCGAGTGTATGAAATCGATTTTGAACGCTTGCGCGGACATTGAGCGATTTATGTTGGTTCAACATTTTGGTTATTTATTTTTGTTAGCCTTAAACTGCTCTGATTAATTACATTTTAAATATAGGCAATAAATTTTCATTTGCCACACAACTACCTACCATCCGTGCTTGGATAAAATGCGTATGTTTGTCTGTTTATAATATACATATTTGAAATGCGTGAAATGGTCAACAATTTATCAAATCAAAAAATTCTTACCGCACAAACAAAAAAAAAAATTAAAAACAAAAAAAAACGAAACGCTTGTAATATAAATGGCTTCAAAGAGGCGAGCATGTGGCTTAAATGATTGCCTAAATTGTTTCACCACACTTATTTTCCGTTCGTTCATACCACATTCGGAGTTATGAATTTTCTTAATTTGCTCAGCAAGCCTCAATTGCCGTTAACTTGCACGATGGGTAAGCGGCGGTGTTACCGTTGGGTGACTAAAGTCGCAATTTGTTTCTTTTTGAGTGGGAAGCAAAGAAGTTTTAGAAAATATTTAATGTTTTACCCTTTGTGGAAATTCTTGCAACTTTTCACCTTTACAACTTTCCATATTTCTTTTTACCATTTTAATTTTTTTTGTTGCAAAAATTTAAATTTTTTATTTGTTTATTCTTTATTTTCTTATAAATTAATTGCAGTTTTGACTAAAACTATCCGAAAACTTAAGTGCCAAAGTATTTAATGCCATTTAGTGTTGATTAAGGGGAACAGAGGTAATCCATTTTCTTCACTTTTTGAATTAAACATTTTTCAATTACTATACAAAAACTTCATTTCTAGACAATCGGTCCATTCGAGTCATGTGTCTCTTTTTCCATGAAACTCGATTTTTATTTTTGTATACGCAGTATTTTTTCTCTTGGCTGAAAAAAAACTTTGTCAGATATTTTTCAAAAAAATTGTCAAAACTCAATCGGCATTTTTAACCACTTTAGACAGTCACATTATTATGTTAAAATTAAATTAGCTACGAAACTGCATACCCATTTAAAAAAAAATCGAATTAATAATTTTATCATTATTTTAAAGAAAAAATTGTATCTCTTAAATAAAAAGTTGTCGCCAATAGCCGCTCGGGCAAAATACATTTTAAAATGGCTTCCTTCTGGTGCGAAAAAAATTTAAAAAATTCACTTTTTTATTTTTCCGAAAATTTTTTTTTTTTGGTGATGAGTTCAACTAATTGCGAATATTTTGCAATAAATTTGAATGACGGAAAAACACGATTTTTACAGCGAAATTAAAATCTCCGAAAAATATTGCAAAATATTTTTTTCGGCCAAAGGTCATTTTGACAAGGAAATAAAATTATTCGAGTTTCATAAAAAAAGAAAGATACATATGTCCCGAATGGACTTGAAAGGGTCAATAGAACATCAATAGAACCAATAATTTTTTGTTTTTTTTACCAGCGATATCTTTTACCTTTAATCGGAAATTTTTATCCACTACCACTGTTCTACGCCGGTTGATTTTTGAGAATTTTTTTTCCTCATTCGAAAATTTTTGAACATAAATTTAATGTCTAAAAATAAAGCAGATTTTTTAGCAACTTAAATCTCGCACTTTGTTTTACAAAAATTAGGCTATACAACCGCATACCAAAAATTGTAATTGTAAATTTTGGAATTTTTTATGAGACTTATAATTTTTCTAATTTTGGTTCCAAGTTTGAAATTTTCATTTATATGATCAAATATTCTTTTATAAAAATAAACACAACCAAAAACGGTCAATACTTATCGAATTTTTCGATTGTACAGTTTGGTTGCAGTCTAAATTATTTTATATTAATGCCCTGAAAAATCTGAAGCATTCAAATTTCCACTAAAATTTTTCATTTAATTTCGAAAGCACAATCGCAATCAAAGTGGCGCTATCGAAAGTATCAAATGACATCAATATCGATAATTTGACAGTTCTGCTGCTACTTTAAAAAAGTTGAATGGTCAGTTAGAGCCTTCTAAATTTATATATTTTCTGCGACATTTCTGCGACAACACAGCGCTCGCTACAAGGCGAATTAAAATACGGCAATAGCAACCCACGAACTGAATGCTTGTTCCTCTTCTCCAATTCGCTGGGCTGTTTTGTTTATAAAATACATGAGCAATACTTGGCGAATTCAGATTTTGACATTTCACTCGCAAAGTAACGCAAACAAAATAAGTAGATAACGAATTCGCCTCGGTTATCTTGCTATCACCTTCTATAGATCCACCTTGGATATACCTGGATTCGCTATTTTGACAGCGAGCGATTGGATAGTGAGCGTGAGTGTCGCCTATCATTTAGACGCGCTAATCAGACGACCAATTAAGTTTGGTAACATTTACGTTATTTACGAGTATTGAACTTTAATAGATAGGCGGCGTTATGTATAGTTTTTGAATGCAGTAGCCTTGCGACATCACGGCTCGACTGCTCCAACGACTTCGTCGACGAAATTCTGTGCGATCAGGAGCGTTCTATCTGCTCAATACTGCTGCCACATTTTCACATCTTCATTTACTGGCAACATATCCATACACACACACATACACAAATATATAAAATATACCTTCTTATATGCTACACATCCATCCGCCTGTGGCTACATTATGGCTGCTTGCTGTCTGTCCCCAACGTCATTGTCTCCTTTTCTCCGACTACGGCTACGCTGATTTTTATCAACGATTAGCATTGCTGATAAGTTCTTAGCCAGTGACTTAAGTTGTTCATTCTTCGTTCATTTAAACAATTTCATTTTTGTGTTATTCGTCGGTATTACCTACTTACTTACATTTACTTATATTTACTGTTGATTTTTATTTTCATTTCACGATTTTTTTTATATTTTTTTGTTTCTTCTCATATCAGTCCTTTATTTGTACGAGCATAATATAATACCTATGTATGTGCATATATTTCGAGTATGCTCAATTAAGTTGGTAAACTGGGCTACCGCAGCGTAGCTGGTGGTCCACATTTTGCCACCGCCTGCACCCTTAGATATTGTCTGCCTTGCTCGGGGCCTGCTGCTAACCAGCACACGCGGCCATTTGGCGCGACGGGTCACTCTACTTGACGTTGCCGTGGACGTCGACGTCATCATCGTTGTGGTTGTTGTTATTGTTGTTGTTGGCGACTACGTCGAGATTTACGTTGGTGCGCCGCGGAAAACACGAGATAATATCCACATGAATGGCTACCTAACAGCTCCACGTCGCGTCTACTCCCCACCAACTCGCTGACTAGCTGCCTGGCTGGCCGGCTGTCTGATTTGGTTGCCTCATTGACTGGGCTCCCGTTTGCTCGTTCGTCGCTCCGTTGTGCGTTGTCAACAGGATGTCGTATTGTCTGATTGTCTGTCTGTCTGTCTGTCTGTTTGTTTGTTTGTCTGTCCGATGTCTGCATGTCCGTTCGCCTGGTGTTTTGGAGTCCCATTTGCTTGTCCGTCCGCACTTGTTGTCATTTTGGCTACGCTGGCTGCGATTCACTGGCCATGATTACGTCTCCATTGTATCTTCTTTATACACTGTGTTACTTTTAATCAATTCCAGCAGTGCTGTATTTGCATGTGGATTAAATAAAGTATACTCAAAATGCACATATATACAAACTTACTTCCATATAGAATCGACAAACAAACGAACAAACAGTTAAATAAATGTGAATGCTTCAATTAATGCATTGTCATTTAAATCCCATTCGGAAGTGGCGTCCTAGTCTATTCAGTCTGGTTGATTGGTAAGTCCGTCCAGTTGTTGACATGCTGGAGTTATTTCTGCTCAAACCTTTGGATCTTTTGATTTTTGTTGCACTCACTTAACGGCTGTAACGCAGATGATGATGAGCTCGATTTCTGTATCGCTTCAAGACAAGGTGGATCCATAGAAGATGATAGCCTAGGCGAATTCATATCACGTGGTGTTATGCGCACAAAAACAAAGATTTACACTAACAAATTATATGCACAATTACAGTATGATTAACAACAAACACATCATTTTGACTTAACGTTCATCAAGCGAATTCAATCAGCATGCTTGATCAACTTCACTTTATATGAATTCGCCTTGGTGATAGCAAGACAAACAAGGTAGTGTAATTTTGCGAGGGAAATGTCAGATACTAAATTTGCCCAGTTTGCTCAAATATTTTGTTTGTGTAAACAAAACAAAACAACACAGCGAATATGGAAAGAAGAACAAGTATTCAGCTCACCTTGTATGAATTCGCCTTGCTTACAAATTACGCGCACAATGACAGTGAGAATCGGTGAGAATTACAGCAAACATATAGTTTTGATATTCAGTACAACAAGCGAATTCACTCAACTGCTTGCTCAACACCACCTTATATGAATTCGCCGTGAGTCAGCTGAAAATCATAAGAAGCTGTAAAAGTAGGCAAAGAAATTTAATTTTATTTTGTTGGAATATCTGTACATTTTTTAAAAACTCTGCAAGTTTGAGTCTTTGAGATAGAGGATGTATTAGAAAAATACCAAGCACTCTCGGAAATAGTACGTACTATTTTGTACTCACTTTGTATCTTTTCTTAATTACTACAAACTTTTGATGATCAAATTTGATATAAACTTAAGATATATAGCCATTAAGCGGCTTTCATTTTTAAATCGAGTTGATGCTTGTGTTTATGAAAATGACACGATAAATCACAAAAACATCACATAATGGATGCCAGCGAATAGTAACTTCTCTAAAGCTGTCTATCACAAATCGCACTTGACCACAAAGTTCGAAAATTCAGTAGAATCTATTTACTTAGCTTTTGTCTTTGTATGAAAATAGCGTTACAGATTCAATTGATTTACATAGCATGTCCTATACTTCTAGGTTAGAAAGAGATAGAATAATGATATAGATAGTGAGAGAAAAATTCCAAAGCTATAGCCGGATTATTTTGTTTTTGCATTAACAGTCCCAAAACAAGAAGTTATCTTAATAAATTACTTTTTAATTCAATTTCCGACATTTATACCTTCATCATCAGAATTTGCATGACTTAAATGATTTAAAATACATATTGCATCTGTTATATTTGATATTCAAAAATCATAGCAACATTTCCCGAACCTCACTGTAAGTGTATCATTTAGAATTGGAGAATGTAGGACAATTCTTTATTTGTTTTAATTAAATTAATCATTGCGAAATTTCTTCATTTTTCCGCCCTGCTAAGCGGAAAATTTAAAGGAGAAAACCAAAAATTCTTACTACCTAGAGGGATTTCCGTTTGTTGCGTGCCGGCATTCTTTCACCTCTATCTGAAATCCAAAATCGTTTGTTGACTTCGAAAGTATGTATCTAAAACGTTCGACTGCTCAAATTTAAAAAATCAAAATTTGTGTTTTTGCCTTGGTATTATCATCAATTATATCTTAATTTTGCTCTAATTAATAAACTCATCAAATTAATAATAAGGTGTCAAGAAAGGGGTCAGTTTTTATGTGTGAAATTATTAGCATTTCTATCACACCTTTTAAATGAAAAAAGTTTTTATTTAGCAATGAAATTATCCCATTCACCTCTGATAACAAAAAATTTGTCAACACTATTTTGGGCAACTTGAAAATATTGACTTTATTATTTCATTTCATGATTGACAATAAGTCAAACATCTCGTTTTCACTTTCGCTACATTTTCTAACACCTCACTTATTTTAATATCCTGGCTGATTTAACGGTGCAAGTTAAGACATTGAAAGCAGAACAGTAAGAAATTATGCATTTCGTTGATCAACTACAAAATATCTAAACTGCAAATTGTGCTTGCTATGGTGAAAATAATAAAAGAAAAAAAATGGCGTAGACTGTGGTATCAACCCTCTCGTGAAAAATTTTCTCTCAACCGTGTGTATTCTTTCGAACAATGAAATATCTGCTAAATAACCAACTCTACTTTATTTGTAGGCCGTTATTCCTTTCCTGGATTTTTTCAGCACGTTTTGGTATAATTGTAATACTATTTCGAGCACAATGGCGTTAATTTCACATTTAATGAAACCCAAAAAAAAAAAAACGAATGATGATAAATCGCATGATCTCGGCGCCGATTGAAGTCTCCATTTCGAAAATTCACGCGCGCAGGAAATGTTTCACTTTTTATATAAGTAGCCATTATTTCACCAGCTGTGGTGTCGGGAATGTCGTAGCAAAGAACGTGGGTTACAAGGAAGTTACATGACGTTTCGTTTTTTGTAGGAAGAATTTTCGTCCAATTTTACCACAACAGGAACCAATGGGATAAAATCAGATTTTAATATCAAGCGGCAAAAGTCAAATTAGTTTGCAATTTCAATTTAAAATTGTAACTGTATATACACCCATCTAAATTCCAATCGTGATTGTATTGAGAATGGTTTATTAAAATATTTTCCTGCAACCATTCGCTTAGATGTTGCTCCTAGAGTTCTGACCGCTGAACAAGTTGGGACTTATAGGTTCACTTTATATTTAGAACGAAAAATGACTTGGTAAATATGGCACAATACCAAAACCAGCTTGTCTCCAAACCAACCTTGACAAGAGATGACAGAAAATCGTGTCAATATATGTACATACATCAACTTTTTACTCTGTCTGAAAAACAGAAGATAAATAAAAAGAAATTTTATATTTTCCTTTGGCATAGTTGTGTTTAATATAACACAAGTTCAACTCAGAATTACCACTTTTGATAATTTAAATTTGTATGTCGTCTATGTTTTTTTTTCTCTTCTTCTTCCTTATCAAACAATCACAGTAAGAAACTGACAGAGTTGCACAGGCGAAATTGAGTGAAATTTATTATAATTCGCCTGAAATTGTGCTTCATTCCAAATTTCAGTTGACAAATTTTTGTACGACCAAATTGAGAATCTAGGCCCAATTTCAGCTGAAATTGATAATACCACTGAAATTACGCAATTTCGGGCTTGTGGAAACAACCTACAAATTGGAAAATGTTTGTATTTCTACCTATACCAAACCTACTTAATTGAATAATTGAGAAATTTAATAATTTTTTTAAATTCCGAACCTCGCTAAAATTAAGCGCAATGTGTCACATACGAAAATAAATAAAAAATTGCATACTTTTTATTTCGATATTGTAGGTACTTGTAGCAACGACATGTACATTAGACTGTATCACGATGTATAAAGTTAAAAAAAAAATTTAAAATGTGCACCTCCAGTTTCAAAAACCAAAATATTAACTATAAATTCTCCATTTGTTTTTCGATTTTGATAAATTATATAAAGGTGTAATGGTATTAACCATTAATTGTCTCCTAACTAACCATGACGAGGTATGACGGAAAATCGTTCCAATGTCCATTAATTTTTCACCTTATCGGAAAAACAAAATATCAAAAATAAACTATTAACCAAAGGCACATTTCGGCTTAAGAAACTATTAACCTATAAAAACAAACTCAAATTTTATGCAAACTTAAAAAAAAACACCCTGTATACAAAAAGAAAAGCTAAAATTCCCAATGAAAAAATTTGAAAGTCAGCAAGTTACTAATTTTGCGGTCGGAGAATACTAATTTATGGTTAAGATTGTAAAAAACAAAATGGCGACTCCAAAATGGCGGATCAAAATGTTATAAATTAACTTTATCCTTATGAAAATCAGTATTCCGGTTTTTTTGGGGTCAGGGGATACGAATTTGAGGTTAAAATTTTAAAATACAAAATGGCGTGTTCAAAATGACGGACCGAAATTTGAAAAATTAATGTTTCGCTCACAACTCTAAAGAGCATAATGAAAAACAAAATGAGTATTTATAATTTTGAAATGAACAACATCGATTAGAAATACTGACTTTAACGTTGAGCCAGGATTCATTGTATTTTTTGAATAAAGCGCAATTTCGCTTTGCATTTTCTAATTTTTTTTTTCAAATTTTGAAAACAAAGACTTCAATCTATTTTTCTCTTCTTAAATGAACTTTTCATGGCGAACATCATTTATGATATTGAAATTTTTCCCAACGAGTGACATCAACCGTGGTTTGCAATGTTGCAATATAATCGTAGACAGACATGTAAAAAATTTACATAAGTATCATTTGATTCTCTGAATAAATAAAGTCTCAATAAAAACTCAAAATTGTGAAAACCCAAAAAAAAAAAAAAGAAAAGACAGTGACGTCCATTCATTTGATTCTTATTCGCCATTTTGAATCTCCCATATCGTTTTTTTTTTTGAATTTCAATATCAAATTCGTATTCTCCGACCCCGAAAACCCTCTAGTGCGTATTTTTCCGAGTGTAACGTAATTTTTTCAATTTTGGGTCCGCCATTTTCGATCCGCAATTTTTATTTTTTTTTACAATTTCAACATCAAATTGTTTAACACTAAATTCAATTTATCAGCAGCCTTTTAGTTGGTTGAAGTAAAAATCCAGTGCAAGGTTGTTGTCTCATCTGCTTTCCCATTTGCAACATGCGTCAAAGATAGGAGACTCGACTTTGCGCAATTCTGACACTGCTGTTATATGCACTAAGGACCCCTATTAGCAAATATAAAGAACTTCATTCAAATCGCGAAATTTGAACTTTTGATTTTTGGCCAGCTTTGCCGGCTTTTGGGCAAGTGTGATATAGTAGTTTAAACCAAAAGTATATTTACTTATAAAGTCTGACTTTGGTAAATACTTTGACGGCTATATATCATTCATATAAATCGTAGATACAATAGAAAAAATATAGGAGCGAACCCAATTCAGCTTTTTGTAAAGGGTGTTGAAAATGTTTCTAATTTTAGATTCTTTACACAAGGTAATTATTCAAATGAGAAGGGCACTTTTTATGATACGGCCTAATATACACACATACTTAAGTACATACATACATACAAACGAATCAAGAATGATAGAATACAAGATTGCGCCTTCCCGTGACACTGGCATATTCCGTAGTATGTAAACAATGAAAGAAAAAACGCAGAAAGAAGAATGAGAAAAAATGACAGTTCTCAGTTCAAATGAATGAAATGAGCCAAAAAAGCTACACTTTGCACTTTTACCATCACCACTGCTACAATTATACACCCGACACTTCATGTTAATAGTTTTTGTTTTATTTTTAATCAAAAAAATCAAATTATCAGAAAATATTAGCAAAAACGATATTTCAGCGCGATGTTCAAATTGAAATTTGAATTTTCTATGTCGCTTATTTGTAAACAAACCTTCATAACGAAAATACGAGAACTGTCAAATTCGGCAAAACCAAAGTAGCGGTACTTCTAAAGGCGTCACCTTCAGTATTCAGTACACCGTGCAAACGAATGTATAAAATATAAGTAAATACATTTTTTTCTCCTTCATGAATATTATACTTGTTTTTTTATATAAAAATGAGCGCCTGAGTCACACTACACTTTTAATCATCGAAATTTTTGTTAACCTCCCTACAAATGAAAATCAGCAGTTGTCATGGATTTCGGGTTTGACGGATGAATCAACTGACTGCACGACAATATTGTATTTGTAATCAATCAATCTGACGTAAATTTACCTGTCGTGCTGAATTACCCACATATAGTATCTACACACACACACACACACACACACACACACACTTAAGTACACTATTGCATTTGTGTGTGGATTTGTGGGGTTATTTCTGGCCACTTTTGTTTCGTTTGCAATGCGGTAATGCGAGAAGTGGACGAGTGTGCAAAAATATGCAAATGAATGCACAATCGTATATCAATGACATGTGGCAATATGATATGTGTAAGTCATGCAAATTTAAAATTTCATTCGTTTATTTGTCAATGTTTGGGTCGGTGGGTGTGTGTGTGTGTGCAGATTTGGGTTATTTCTTTGCATTTAACCAGTGAGGAAAAAATTAAAAAGAGTTGAAGTTATTTTTTTCACGAAGTATTTGTAATAATTGTTTTTGTAATATTGTATAGTACTAGCTTTTAATTCGAATGTAACGGGAAAGCAAATAAATAATTTCATCAAATGTAATAACTTTTAATTCACTTTTAGACTTGTGTTTCTATTTTTTATTATCTAAAAAAGTTTAACTTATTACAATTTTGATTAATTTTTTAAACAGATGGCAACCGGCTTCAAAATTATTTTTCAAATAACGCTTTCTTAGAATTTTTAACTTGGCACTCCTGTTGTAAAATGTCGGTTATTGTTTTACTTAACTTAATTTGCATATAAAGAGGTGCCAACCTTTTTTTTTAAGTATTTTGCAAATCAAGCTCTATCGTTATAATTTTGATAAATTTTTTAAACAGGTGACAACCGTCTCCAAAGTTATTTTTCAAACTACGCTTTCTTAAAATTTAGGGCTTGACACTCATATTGTAAAATGTCGTGGTGGCAACCTTTTTTAAATATATTTGGGAAATTAAGCTTTAGAGGGCCTTGCAAAAGTAATAGTTAGACAATAATTTTGATTAATCTTTTAAACAGGTGGCAACCGTCTCCAAATTTGTTTTTGAAGTTACGCTTGCTTAGAATTTGTAGCTGGACACGCCTGTTGTAAAATCTTGTAAATTTTTTTTTAACTTAATTTGCATATAAACAGGTGGCAACCTTTTTAAAAAATATTTTGCAAATGATGCTTTATTGAGCCTTGCATATAATATTAGTTGGAGTTGATTTGACTTATTATAATGTTGATAAAAAATTTGAACAGGTGGCAACCATCTGAAAATTATTTTTGAAATTACGCTTTCTTAGAACTTGTAGCTGGATACGCCTATTGTAAAATCTTGTTAATTTTTATTTTATTTTAATTTGCATATAAACAGGTGGCAACCTTTTTAAAAAATATTTTGCAAATGAAGCTTTATTGAGGCGTGCATATAATATTAGTTGGAAGTGATTTGACTTATTATAATTTTGATAGCAAATTTTAACAGGTGACAACCCTGTGAAAATTATTTTTGAAAGTACGCATTCGTAAATATTGTACTTTGGAACTCATATTGTAAATTCTAATTTATTTTTTTTATTTAACTTAATTTCTATTTAAACAGGTGGCAACCTCTTTCAAAACATTTGGAAAATGAAGCTTTATTAAGCCACCTATCAAATTAAAATTTTTCAAAACTGATTTTTTGAATGCAAAAATAAATATTTCGCAAATAGTGATTTAAATCTTTGAATAGGTAATTTTTTATGATTTCTTTCAAAATTCCATCTATGTATTTGTTGAAAATTTGGTTTTGAAAAATTTTTACTTTGACCACTTAAAATCACTAGATCGGATATATATAGATCAGCAATTTGTTTGAGTATAATATAATTGCTTTTCTTTTAGGTAAAAATGTTCATATCGTTTTTTTTTCAACCTTTCTTTTACGAGATGTTGGTCTTTAGTTAAAATCGAATGGGATTATGGAGGGATACTTTCCAAATCAGGATATATTTTTTTTTTTTTAAAGGAGGATAGGATATAAGGAAACAAGCAACAAGCCGACTGTGGGCAATTTTTGGCCAGCAAACCGTAGGTTGTGAGTTCGCAGACCGGTAGACCGAAAATGCAGCCATAATTTCTACCGCTCTGGCTCTTGTTGTCGTTTTCCGAATACTTTCCTTATTAGGGGCTTGAGCTTAAAAATTAACATTGTTGATTAAAAAAAACTAGAAAAAATTTTAACGAAATATCAAAAAGAAACTTATCATTTTTATCCATGACACCTGAGATACATTGCACATTCATTTGTATATGTTAAGGTCATTCATTATCTACTAATAATTATCTGTCTTAAATAAAATTGTATATCGAATATCTTCGAGACGCACAAACAGCCGTCGGTTTTCGATGTTTTCTGTTATAAATATTTAAAAGTCATACAAAGACAGCGTTGATTTTTCGTTAATGAACCGTTAAATTGATACTGCTTTCTAAATCTTGAAATTCTTGAAGCTGCATATAACTAAACTATTTACCGAACTGTGTAGATATGTGTCAAGTTGTGCATATTAATAATCTAAATACCAGTTAGTCGTAATATAAACATAAATCCAAAAATGCAACAGCAACAACTAAAGTCACATAGCAGCACAATAAATTTCCTTATACACTCCACTTTACATACCTAATTATTGCTTCGTTTCAGTTTAGCATTTTCCTCGAGTTCAACTCGATTTAAACGCCAACGAATGTAATTAAACTAAAATGCAACATGAAAATTTCATGTTCTCCTCCAAACACAGGCGGCCTCACAAATAATTTGCATATCTAAAGAATTCTCTTAACAACCGCGACAACATTTCCAAATGGTAGCCACCAACAATGATAACAACAAAACAATAACAAAAAAAAAAACAACATCAACAACAAAAGCGACATTTTTCAGGCTCTCGATTATTTGTACTATATTTTGCTGCTACTTTAGTTCGACTTCGAGCATTAAAATATCTTCGTTGTATACTTAAATTAAATAGCAGAAAAAGTGAATGAAAAAGTTGAGGAGTAAAATGTTGGTTAAAGAAGAATTTTAGTTGGGATCGAGGTGTGCCAGCGCGCGGAATTGTTTAGATAATTTTTTATCGGCGTTGACGGTGAAATGCGGATGAGAATACAACAATACAATTTACTACCAACTACATCTTTCCTACAGTTAATACACATACATAAAAAAAAACACAAATAAAGGGTGCATCTGTTAGAGGCGTAGAATATTGAATTAAAAAAATAATAATAATGAGTTAGACTTTATTAGGCTGGTAATTTTACGTAATTAGTATTTTCTGCTTCTAGGACCCCACTTAGAGCCATTGTGCGATAACACAATACAAACATTAAAATATAATTGCAATTTCGTATTTAGTATCTGGAAAATATCGCGCGCTTGTAATGAAACTAATTAGCTGGCTAATGTCCACTCTCAATATGTGCGCCGAAAAGGGATTTAAAAAATTTGAGTCTTAGTCGCGAAATGATTTCACCTCGTCATCCTCTGTGCAATAGCCGCAGTTAGCGTGAGGATTGCCATTCACGCGCACCAGCTGTGGCGGCCTCCACACGACTACATTTGGCGAGACATACTAAGCGTTATAGCCAACCTATAACTAGCTGATCGCAAGCCCATTAGTTCAAAATCAACCGATTGGGGGCACAGTTAGTCCTAAGGAGTAATTTCATTAAGTGTATCCTACTTGGCTAACTCATCTGCTACACAATTTCCTGGAGTAACGCTGTGGCCCGTTACCCGAATTGTGTTGACTAAGAAATATTCCAAAACCCTAAAAAAATAGAAACGTCTACTTTGTTTTTCATGGATACCTGCCAGGATGGCTTAATTCCATAGCACTTCAAAAAGTGCCTCGATCAGCGGTCGAGTCCGGTTGGCTGCGACTCCAACCATAAAACCCAAACAGAGATCAACCTGGCAAAAGCGTTGAACAGAAGCCCGAGAGTGTTCAACTGTGCACTCTCGGAACTCCATACACTCCAGCATCAATATTTCCGTCCTCATATTAACCATCTTTCGTCTTGTTTCAACAATTTTTACATGTTTTCGGACGGTCAACTATTTCTTCATCTCTGCCAAAGGTCTTATATTCTCATTAAAATGAATCGAACGAATCGACGAACGTCTCCTGGCTAAACGGGCCCTGGGTACTCATGCAAACCTAATGGGATTGGAAGACAACGCCTGCTGTCGCAGGTGTAGCTCACCAGGTGCGGAGGAAACAGTGGAAAATCTTCTCTGCAGCTGTTCAGGTCTTTGCAGAACTGGAATGAGATTTCTGGGCAATCCCATTTTTAGAGGCCTGGCAGAGTTGGATAACGTGCACTCAAAGAATTTCCTTAGGTTCTCAAACTCCGTGGGCTGGATCGAAGCCGATGCAGATAGTTCTTCTCCTTTCTTTTTTATTTTCTGTTCGATCTGGTTCGACGACGACGACGAGTGGTATCAAAATGGCGCTCTTAGTGCTATTTGAAGTGCTCTACTCACCACTGCAATCAACCGACCAACCGACACAAGAATGGTGTGGGTCGTAGCAGCATCAGCTGATCAGAACAACTGTGCAGAATTTTGACATTCATGTGCGAAGATTTTTCACTTGTATCTATTCACAATGGTCTATTAATAGTAAACTGGCAAACCAAACTGAGGACAAATGATATGAGCCCTACCAGATTTGAAAACTTTGTGATCGTTAAATCGATATGGGAAACTTCTAGAGATATACAAACACCCTTTACATATACCTACATGCACTTTTGTATCTAAAAAAAATTATGTATGTGAGTTTTCTTCTTTCTCACCAGCATTTGCCGTTTAGCAGCCACTTGGCGCTGATGAGATATTCGCTTTCATCGACTAACTGCTACGCTTTGTTTTTTGCTTAGTTAGTTACATGCATGCTTGTTGTTCTTATTGTTGTTGTTGTTGCCGCTGTAATACTTTCTTTTGTTGTTGTTTGCCACTATACCATTATTGACGTTTTGTTTAGTTTGGTATAGTTGGTTTTGCCTTCGCTTCCACTTGGCTGAGATGATAAGTAATCTTGTGGCCTGGCTCGCTGCCTCGCTGCTCCGCTGCCTGCCTGCCTGCCTGGCTGGCTGGCTGGCTGGCTTTACTGACTTTATTCGCTTCGGTATTGCCTTGGCCACTCAACGACTGGTAACTCATCTCAGGTTACCCAACTAAATGCAACCACTGTTCGAAGCTGTTACTATTGTTCTTTTCTTTGGGTCTATAAGTATAGTTAATGTTGTTACTGTTGTTGGTATTATAATACTGTTGCTGTGGCAGCTGCTGTTGCACGTGTGCAACTTAATTGAGCAGTTTATAGTTAGTTGCTGCTGCTTCTGCTGCTGCTGCTGCTGATTTTTCCTGTTGCTTGCCTTTTATAAATTCTCAATTCTCAATTCCAGCACCCTCTTAAGTATTTGTCTTTAGTTTCGTCTTGTTCTCACCTCCACATATTTAGTTATTTGATCAGCCATATATGTACCGACATACATACACACATACATACTTACACACATACATATTCATGAATATAATACTAGGTTTAAATCGATGCCTTGGTTGTGTGGCGCTTTGTTAGTTAGTGATCGATTTTTATAATCGAACTTATCATTATTGCCCACGGTGTGTGTGTGTGTGTGTGTGTGTGTGTGCTGTTAAAGGTGTAACACAAAAATAAGGAGGAAATGGCAGCATTAACGGTAGAGAAGATACAAATGTGTGTAGTGATGGAGGTGTGGTAAATTTAAGCTTGATTGCACCTTAGAATAAGTGAAGTTCAAAGTCACTAACTTCTGCTCACTGGTTGGAAGATTAATGTAAGTAAGCAGTTGCCCTGATATAAAGATGTTAGAAGTAATGTATTAGGTATATGTCTGATGGTCTTACTATTTCAAAACAATAGATTATTTTTTAAATAAATTTCTATACAGTAATATATAAGTATATTATATAGGTAATACCTACACGAACAAAAAACAAAGCATGTTTCTATTCACAATAGCGCTGACTAACTTTACTTCTTTTAAATAAATAAATCCACACCATTTTAAGGCGTCATACGATATGTTGTACATACTTTCTTAACCAACACTGCAATATCACCGTTCGGATATCATAAACAACACTAACATAAAGTGGAAGAATTACTACGAGTAAAGTGATGTGAGTAAAGATTTTTGCTGACTCTGGCGAAAGATTGGCTAGAAACTGGATTAGTTTCATGGTTCGAGTTCATTAAGTGCAGGCATGTCATAATTGTTGCTGTTGCAAAAATCCCATGTGTTTATTATACTACGTACGTACGTATGTATTTATGGATGTGAAATAGTAGCACAACGGGTTGTTGTTATAGTTATTGTATTGCAGCGCATGTAGCAAATGTGGTGTGTAATTTGTTCTATAAAAAAATCAAGTCAGCGCGCACCTTTCTTTCAGCCAGCAGCAAAGTTGAGAAGCTAAGCTCTAATCGGCTATGAACAACTAGCATAGTATAGTGCTTATCATAACTATGTGACATGGTTTTATTTGGCATGTTTCGGCACTTAAAGAAATATTAAAACAACAAGAAAAAACTGGTTTAATTTGGTGCCGTTAGGTTAGTTAGGTTGGAGCGTTGAAAAAATAAAATTTAATTATAAAAATAAAAATCCAATCAGTAGTTTCGGAGATTAGCGAATTCAAACAGGCCAACATACAGCGAAAAATTCAAAAATAGCCCAACTTTTTTGTTTTATATATAAAATAATAATCTGGCGTCACGCTGCTTGTAAACGAACTCCTCCGAAACGGACCGAGCAAATTTTATTGAATTTCGTACGTACATATGTACATATATTCTGTAGGTATGGGAATAGGTCGTAAAGTATAAATATATGTTATGCATATGAGGGGGTTACCACCCGTTTTAAAAGTAAAATTAATATATATACTCGTTATACAAAATATTAAAATGTGGGATTCAAGTGGTTTGTCTGACAAAGAATTTCCATAGCAAATTTTTATGAGGGTTGCCACCTGTTTCAAAATTCAAATTTAATTAAATTATAGCAAGTTATTTGAAATATTAAAAAATGAGTGCAAACGGTTCGTATCGTCAAGCAGAAGCTTCATACATACATATATTGAGGAGAGGGTTGCCACCTGTTGGAAAATTCAAATTTAATAGAATTATTTACAAGTTATATGAGATATGAAAATATCGATGCCAAACGGTTCGTTTCGCCGAGAAAAAGATTTAAAACTTGCTATATTTTAAAGAGAGAGTTACCATCTGCTTGAAATGTCGAAACTAAATTAAATTGTTCTATTAAAATATGAAACGGTTCGTCCTGACGATATCAAGGTTCATACCTATATTTTATTTAAAGAGTTGCCACATGTATGAAAAGTTAAATTTAATTATATATGAGAGAAAACCCGAAATGCGATTCTCGTTTACAGTTGCAAAGGGCAATTAATAAATAAATATGAACAGAATATCGTCTGTGGCGACGGAATCAAAATATTTTAAACCTGGTATTTACAGCTAAATTTTTTTCAATTTCAAAATACGTATCCCCCACATATGAAAATATAAATTTCAGTTTTTGTTTTTTAATTGGCGCTTTAGCCAAGATATCTCTGCCGTACTAAATACCCGATTTGATTCAAATTCCGAACCTGTATGACCGACGTTGGTGCGGCTGTAGTCGCGATTTTTCTAAAAGCCGTATTCACATTCCGATTCTGATTGAAATTCAAAGCATGTCATATCCACATAGTACATGTGAAGTATTGATACGTTTTGAGTTATTTTTTTTTAAACTTTGTGCAAATACTAAATAAAACTCAACATATTTCTATCAAAACTGAAATATTTTGAAATTCAAAATTTTTGAATTGAAATATTTGGGAGAAATTGTTTATTATACAGTTTGAATAAGCTTAAAAATCGCATTGATATTTGGCATTTTTTTTTTTTTGAAAGTTGTTAATTCATATGGAAGAAAATGGCCAACACCGTGAACAAAAAACACAACAAACAATGAACATTTTTGCTAAATTGAAACTTGCACTTTATTAAACTAAAATTTAATGAGCTATAAGGCTCCAAACAAAAAAAAAATTCTACACCTTTTAATTAATGTATGCCCCTTTTTTAATGTCAATAAAACAAATCTAGAATTTTTAAAAATTCATTGACTATTCATAGTTTTAGACATGCTCGGTTCGACCCTAAAAATCGGAGTCGCGGGCGTTCTCTAGTAAAAGCGCATATGGCTCTTCTTGCAGTAAATGAACCGAGAGTGGTCGAAAGACTTAATACACCCTAGCAAAAGAAACGCTTGCTATTGCGGATTGTAATGAATATCATTTCAATTTATTTTTTCAAATAAACATAGTTTTGCTTGTGATTTTCTGAAATACATTCGACTTTTTCTGAAATAGATTTGAGATTTTCGGAAATACAATTGACTTAGTTTAAAAAAAATTTCTGGTTTTCTTAAATATGTTGGACTGTTTCTGAAATAGATTTGAGATTTTCTGTAACATATTTGACTATTTCTGAAAAAAAGTTTTGGATTTCTGAAAAACATTTGACACTTTCGGTGTGTGATTTTCTGAAAAACATTTGACCCTTTCTGAAATAGATTTTTGGTTTTCTGAAACACATTTGACTTTTTCTGAAATGGATTTGTGGTTTTCTGAAATACATTTGACTTTTTCTGAAATGCATTTGTGGTTTTTTGAAACAGATTTGACTTTTTATGAAAAAGATTTATGATTTTCTGAAATGCATTTGACTTATTCTGAAATAGGTTAGTGATTTACTGAAATACATTTCACATTTTCTGAAATAGATTTGTGGTTTTCGGAGAAACATTTGCCTCTTTCTGAAATAGAATTACAATTTTTAAAAACATTTGACTCTTTCTGAAATAGATTTGTGATTTTCTGATATACAATTGACTCTTTCTGAAATAGATTTGTTGTTTTCTGAAAAATATTTGACTCTATCTGAAATAGATTTGTGGTTTTCTGAAATGCATTTACATACGTTTCTCTGAAATACAGTTGGAAAAGGTATTAAAAAATTTGAAGTTTTGAGAAAAGGAAAAAAATCGCTGTCATATAATTATGATAAGCGCTATACTATACATGCATATGTATGTACATATGCACTGACATGAGCGTATGTGTGTGTGTGTGTGTGCATGTAAATATGTAAATTGCTATACTAGTTAGTTCAGTGTTTATGAAAGTGGATTTTTAACTGTTCCTCTTCTGAGCTAGAAACAATGCAGCAAGTGCACAAATCTGGTCCACAGCTCGCCACATTTTACCTTTCATGGAGAAGAAGCAACAATAATGAAAGTAGAAAAACAACAACTGTAACAACAAAAAATGTAACTAAAATAATAAGTGCATCGGCAACAGCAGCTAAACAACAAGTGTCTGGTTGCTGCAATAAAAACAACAAAAACGAGTCCAGAGGTTGGCAGTCAGTCAGTCGATCGTGTTGCCGCTTCATCGCTTCATCGCTTGACGCCTGCTGTTGCTGCGCTCGCTCACTGGCCGCTTGTTTTGTTTTCGCATTGCTGCACTGCTTCTTGCGCCTTTTGATGATTTTTGGTTTTTTACTTGTTTTTGTTTTGCTGTTACTGCTTGCTGCCACATTACAAGTTGTTGCCTCACTGACGACGACGACTCCTCACCCCAGCTCACACACAGCTCACAGCTCCTTTTGCTGCCTGCTGCTACGACTTGTTGTTGTGTGTTTTTTGTTTTTGTGGTGCGCAACATTAACTGCAACCAAAGGTCTTCCTGACTCGATTTACTAGCTCTCAGCTCTCAGCTCTACAACTCTAGCCACAAATTTTGCCGCACTGTCTACGATGGGCCTTTTTGTAGCGGCAGCTGGTGCTCCTCATCATCACCATCATTTCACTGTTCGTGTAGTTGTTGCATCTACATATTGTTGTTGTTAATTTTTTACCGAGCTTGTTTAGTTGTTGCTTAGTTGTTCGCTGTTTGCTGTTGTTACCATTGCCGTTGCCGTTGAAGTGGATAAATTATTGACATAATTTAAAGTTTGCCTTCTGATACGGAAGACACCAAACTACTAGCGCTACATTGGTGGTAGGTACCAGCACCACCTCATCCTCCTCGTCCCCCTGTCCTTATCTACTCACGTCCCTCAATTCCACCTTGCAGCTGCAGAGCTGCAGCGTTGAGATCCCTCCATTGTTGCTAGTCAAAATGTTCTTCCTTTGGCCCAAGCAGTTTGCCTCAACAATCAGCTCGATTGCAACAGCAGGTGCGCGTAGGCTACTTTTTTAAACTTTTTTTAAATTGTTGTTGTAGTTTTTGTGATTCGCTTTGCCGCTGCCTTGTAATTTGCAGCATCGCTGTTGCTTGACGCGGTTGGCATTTATTGGTAAAATGAACTGCTTCCAATAATTGAAACTATGATAAGGTAATAAATTTTGTATGATATTCTTCGGTGTAGAGCGTTGTGCGATCGTGCGCACAAAATTCTCCACTCTACAAATTGAATAATTCCCTTTGGTTGTTGTTGGCTTAAATATGAGAATGTAATCGTAAAGTTCTTTGCTTGCGATTGTCGGTTTGCAAAATGCAGATGCAGTTTGCAAGCAGTAAGTGCGATCACTTTTCGCGCGACTAAATTATTGCCGATAATGGTTGGGTTTTGTGTGTGTGTGTACATCTTTGTATTTGTAAGCGGTAAATACGTTGGATTGTGTGAAGTCATTAGGATAGTTTGCAGCTTTCAACTTGTCAGCGTAATGCAGGCTAATTCGTTAATGGCGAGTCTAGTTGGCATGGAGTATATTATTTTCGAAATAAATGCTTTCGTTATTGACTTCGATTTTTTTTTTAGTTAGAGGTTTTGGTATTAATTTTATTTCAGATTTGCTGCACTCATTAAAAAAATGGGTATCAAACCATCAATGATAATATTGGCCGTGTAACGAAGTTAAAATCTGGGGCCATAAAAGAATCATGATTTACGTAAATTGGAATGACAAGTTTTTCGAGCAAATTTAATCGTTATTCTGTGATCGTTATTTTTTCGATGAACAATAATCGTTAGCCTCAGATAGAAATTTAATCGATCATTAAAAAAGTGCACGATTTATTCTTTATTATCGAAAAAATAATAAATGAGAAAATATCGATAAGATTTGATTGATTAAGGTTTTTTTAATTTTTTTTTCTTTAAAAAGTAATCGTTATCCTTAGATTTAAGTTTTATCGATTACTTAAAACGTACAAATTTTTTTTATTATTGAAAAAATAAAAATAGCAAAATATCGATAAAATATGGTTGAGTATTTAGTGATTTTTTTTTTCAACCAAAAACAATCGTCATTCTTAAATTTAAAATTTATCGATCATTAAAAATTCACACAATTCTGAGTGTGATGACCATAAAGCAACAACACCAATGACAGGATTAATTTTTTATTATCGAAAAATCACAAAATGTCGATAAAATATAATTGATTATTTTGTGATCTTTATTTCGAAAAAAATAATCGTTAATCTTAGATTTCAATTTTATCGATCACTAAAAAGCACACGATTAATATTGATTATTGAAAAAATAAATATAACAAATTATATGAATATGACTGGTTATTTCAAAAATTTTTTTTTTTTCAACTAAAAACAATCGTTAGATTTAGAATTTATTGATCATTAAAAATGCACACGATTTTCAGGGTGACGACCATAAAGCAACAACACCAATAAGGTGATTTATTTTTTAATGCCGAACAAATAATACCGGTCAAATATGATTGACTGATTTTCGATATTTATTTTTTTGAAA
The DNA here is from genome assembly GCA_951828415.1 of Anomoia purmunda. Lineage (NCBI taxonomy): Eukaryota > Metazoa > Arthropoda > Insecta > Diptera > Tephritidae > Anomoia > Anomoia purmunda. The sequence goes on from OX639996.1 coordinate 14,728,579, forward strand.
AAAGAAAACAAAACACACAAAACTCAAAAAACGCACACGATTTCTGTGTTATTATCGAAAAAATACAAATAACAAAATATAGCTAAAATAGGACTGCTTATTTCGTGATCTTTATTTTGTCTATAAAAAATCATCGTTAAAATTTAAATTTTATCGATTATTAAGAACGCACACATTTTTAGGGCGATGACCAACAAGACGATTTATTTTTTATTATTTAAAAATCACAAAATGTCGATAAAATATAACTGATTATTTTGTGATCTATATTTCGAATAAAATTATCGATATTCTGAGTTTTAAATTTAATCGATAAAAATAACAAAATATCGATAAATATGAATTAATAAAAACGCACTCATTTTTAACGGTGATGACATGATAATAACAACAATAAAAGATGATTTGTTTTTTGTTATGAAAAAACTTAAAATTGCAAAATATCGGTAAAATATAATTGATTAAATTGTGAACCACATTTTTTCGATCAAAAATAATGGGTAACTTTGATATCGATGATACGCCGCGCTCTGGAAGGCCAATTCGATAAAATAAGGGAAATCGTCGAGTCCGACTGTTTCGGTTGCCCAGGAGCTAAACATGAGACAAACAACCCTTCGGAATACTGCCCAGCTTCGGCTAATAGGAGAGAAATTGTGTTCCATGAGGACAATGGCAGGCCACACGCATCGATATTGACTCGCCAGAAGCTCCGAGAGCTTGATTGGGAGGTTCTTATCCTTCCACCTTATAGTCCGAACCTGGGACCAAGCGGTTGCTATCTGCCTAGGAACGTCGATTACAAAGAAGTTGCATGGCATTTCGTTTGCTGGGCCAATAACTCTCGTCCAATTTACCGCACACAGAAACCAATTAGATCTAATCTGAATCTAATCTCGAACAGCAAAAGTCAAATTAGTTCTGGTATGGTAAAATTGGACGAGATTTTCTGTTAGAGGAACGGTTGGATGGAATTCAACTCTTTTATAATCTACGTTCTTTGCTGTTCCTGTCTAAATGATTTTGTTGGCGAAAAATTCGCCTCAATAGGAGCTTGCGAAAATCGACGGTCCTAGAGTTTTGCCAATAGGGACGAGGGTTTCTATGAGAGGGGTAACCATGCTTTAAATAAAGCCTTCAATTTAATGCAAAAAAAAATAATGGATTTTCTTTTACTTCAGTGTATACCATTTCATCTCATCATGAAAAGTCTAATACCAGCACAATCTCCCTGCCAAGTGAATGCGGGTGGCGAGCTTCAGAAAAGTGCAAGGTGTCAAAAACTTCACTTTATTTTAATGTTAACCAAGTTGAACAAACTGTCATTTGGTGAATTCTAAATAAATATCTAACAATGAGTAAAGCTTCTGATGTCGCACCACACTACCGTTCCCCTTCCGCTCCCATGTCAGCTTTCTCCAACGCGTCGCCCTCTGTTGACAGTGAATTATTTAAAGTCTTAAAAAGTGCAGGTTGAAAAAGTTGTTCAACGAAATTAACATTTGGCGTTGACGTTTGGCACTTGGTGTTGGTGTTTGTAGTGCTGGTACTACGCGACGTCGGAATGGGACGAGACGAACTGCAATGCGACAGTGCGCGCGAGGTAAGTAACTGACCAAAGGAAAAGCTATTGCCGTTTGCTCATTTGCCGATTTGTTGTTTTTTTTTTTGCTCTTTTACCGTTGCTACTACTAAGTGTTGTTTACAACATTTACAAATAGCCAACGTTTGTTGTTGTTTCAATAGTGACTATGTGTTACAGAAAATAGTACATGAAATTGTCTGTTTGACATTGTTGTTGTTATGGATTCTTTTGAAGCTTTGGCTATACTCGTACAGAGCATGTAGATATTTGTACTTACGTTCTTGCTTGTTGCTTGCTTTTGTAATTACAATATGGTTGTTATTCTTGTCTTGTATTGTTGGCGTTTTTGCTTCACCACCATTCGAACCTTCTACGGGCAGCTGCATGCCACCAGGCAGCATCCGTAAGCATATAAGGAAGCTTGAATTTGTACAACATTCCTTGCGAGCCCCGCTGCGCTTCTCTGCTTCTTCGCTTGTGGCTTTTCTGACCATTCAGTGTTGCCGTTTTGTTCGATTCACGCATAAATAAAAAAATTTCCTTTTTTTGCTCAATACAAATTAGGGTTTCTTTCCGGCTTCTTTCCGGCTTCCAGCGCTCAAGAAAAGAAAGAGATATTTTCGTTTATCAGAAAATCGAGAAAGTTTATAGAACTACAAAGTATTTTTCCGAGCAACAGAAATAATCTCTACTGGGCTCAAAGCCCGATAGACGGATTACCATCAAATTTGTACAGTATATTTCTCAGACCCGTGGTACGGACATAGGCTATATTTTAATCCGTTAGGTGGCGCACGCGTCGAGATATTCAGAGAATCCATATTTATGGTCCGATATTGATGATATTAAAAACGTATGGTGCTGGTTTAATAAAAACTACTTTTATGAACAGTAAATGCGCTAGGTGGCGCTGGTAGCGTGTTATTCAGAAAATGTATATTTATGACCCGATTTTGATGTAATACGAAACGTATAATGTTGGAGCAACCAGAAATAATTTTACGAAAAATGCATCCGATAGATGTCGCTGGGACAGAAAATCCTTACTACGGTTCATTAACTAATAGATAATACAACTTTTTATATAAACTCAAAATCTGAATCACATATGTATGTACATACATATTATAAATCGGAATATAACTTTAATGCACTACTGATTTTTACTTATTTCGAACTGTGGCATCAATTTTAACAAGTGGTTGGATTTTCGGAATGAAATTTGTAAAAATATATCGTGTATAAGTCCGTTGCGCAAAAAAAAGTTATAATTTATTATATCTCATTATTTTAAATAAATTTTCATACATATATTGTGACAATAGTAACAAAAAAAATTTATTTATACAATGCTAATTTTTAAATATTGTCGATAAGCTTGAGGTGCTAGGACATACACGAATTTCGATACGATACGATATCACTTCGATCGATGTCTATATTTTTTACTCGATAGTTTTAAAAGAATATTTTTTTGGAAGCGCAGTTGGAGTCTCATTATCGTATCGAAAATGCGAAGAAAAATTATTTGGATATGACTATAATTCTTCAGAAAGAAGAAAAGAAGTAGTAGAACTAACACTAGTTCCACATCAAGGACAAACTGTAAACTAATGCCTTCCCAATTTAGGTGTAGTGCTTTGTCCTATGCTATCATCTTGATAAACACTATCTAAGTGCCGGCAGATGTCGCCTTATAAGAAGTTGTTACATTAAACATAATTTGTCAATTTGGTATAGATATTTTGTGTACTGAGTCTTTTATTTATGGGTACCCGATTATTTTAGAACGATACCTTGGTTGAATAACATATCGAAATTTTCGCTCAGAAATGGTGCTCCAAGGTAGTAGACGTTTTTGAAAGACAATTATTAGAGAAACAAACACGTTACTGCTAAGAAAAAAACTAGGGTACAGTTTTTGAATGGAACTAAAAAATTCATAATATTTTAAGACATACTATATAAACATAAAATACCTCGGAAAAACATTCAGATTTATGTGAGCTGGACCGATTTAAATATAACTCCAAATATCGATTTTTTTTTATATATAAAAATAGTTATTAAAGTATTGTAAAAATTACTACAGTTAATGAAACAATTTAGGCTTAAATGGCATGCATAGAAATATTTAAAACAAAATTTCAGAGAAATCATAATAAGGAGATTTTTGATGCTGTTATTGAGACTGAAAGGACGATTTAAGAAAAACTTGCATAACTCAGCCAAAACTTGACTGATTTAGACTTATAAGGTATCATTGGAAGGTAATTTTTTTTAGTTTTTTCTATGAAAAACCCATTCTCATTCCAATTTTTCATGCAAAGCTTATTATCATACTTCCGTTAAACAAATGTTTAATATTTAATGCTTAACTTTTAGCCTTAAACTGTTTTATTTTCAAAAACCATATTGGTTTGTTATAAAAACATCCATGTTTGGAAGCATTTTCAAATCGATTCAGGTCACATACATCTTCGTATTTTTTATAGCTTTCGCTTTCTCGATATTCCTCGAGAGGCAGTTACACGCGAGGTTCACTTTCTCGCGTAAAGTTAGTAAGACTCGCGAGCTTCTCAATATTCAATTCAATACGTTAACTGTTTTAATGCGAGTCATAGATTTATAGCAGATACCGAAAATAACCGGATTATTTTTACAAGTGTCGCAACTTGCGATTTATTTTGAGTTAAGATAAGCCCATAATTGGTATACAAAGTTTTTCGCTTATCTGGTTCGGTTAGAGTTTTAGTTGATTTGTTTTTCATTACATTTTCATTTACATTTGTAACTGACTTTTAACTGCATTTTATGTTTTCAATACAACGGGAACCAGGTTGGTATAGAAATGAAGCCAAGTGAAGTATTTCTATTTCATAATACAAATTAGTAACTGACTTTTTCAACAAAAATATTTTCGTAAATAGCTTCAAATATTATTTACATTCGTGGTTTTTCTATATGTCACAATCATTAACCTTATAATCTCTAACATAAATCCATATCTTAGTGATATAGCAGAGAAGGGCAATAATAGATGGTAAATGACAGAAAAAAAAGCTTTGACCTCAATGTGGACCAGTTATTTGCCGTCTCTGATTTAAAGTTTAATATTTATCGATACTACTCGAGAAGCAATTTCTCGCAAGTTTCTTGCTACTGCATGTGCAGTACTCGTCTCGATAAATACTCGACATTTCTTGCGAGAACCGACGATATCCGAGATTGTACCGAGAACTCGGTTTCTCGATTTCTGTGCGGGCTAAAATCGAAAGCTCTAGTAGTTTTCCGAAATATTGCGGTTGATGTTTTAGAATAGAATTAATTTTATATTTCCGGAACGGTACCGATTGTTTTTATCTGTGAGACTGCGGCAACACTGGTATCGTCCCTTTTTCTTGTCGCGCTCACATCAACCACATTGGGTAACTTCTCTACTTCTACTCCAAATGCTATCGTCACTCCGCCGACGCTTCGTCGTCTTGTTTGCGCTCTCATCTGACCATTGTCTTCTGTTTTTTTGTTGTACTTGTGTTTATTATCATTTAGCTGTTATTGTTGTTGTTATTATTATATTTGTTGTTACGGTTTGGTTAGCTAAAAATTTGCTTTCAACTTGTTGCGCGGCTTTCGTTTGTACTGCTATTAGCCAGCCAAGTCAAAACATTGCTGACCGATGGTTGTTGACCGGTGCACCGTGTATTAAATACACACTCACAAATGTATGTGTGTGTGTATATATAAATATATGTATGTATTTATGCATTCATTGTTCATCACCGCCTTAGTGCTGTCAACGCCCGACCTGAGAGCCGTTAATTAATGCTTCTTAAATGCCAATTTTATTTGAGTTTCCGTTTATTTTCCGCTACTCATTTTTCTGTATTATTTATATCACTTACTTAGCTTATTTTTAGTTGCCCTAGTATTGTGGTCTTTCATACTTTAATGAATTACATACTGTTGTTACAAAAGTTTTTCTAGTAGTTTCAAGAAACGTAAGCTCATTTCGCGTTTGCACAAAGGCAAAGTGTCATGTGTGAAAGTGTTAATATTACGGTAATAGAAAACTTTTCCAGTGTTCATATATGCTGCTTCTTCTTTAACTGCTTACCCTTGTAAACCCACAATTACACACATACATCTATGGTTAGGTTGGTTAGGTTACTTAGCGGCAATAGGAGGCCCACTGTATTACCACAAGGAAAATAATACCATCCGAAGAAGAATTACACCTCACCAAACCATTTGGCCTCGCTGATGAATCTCAACAGGCAATTTATTTACCCCGGTGCTTGAAACCTCACTAAGGTCATCCAAAAACGGTGATCCCAGATACCTCATCCTGATTTTACACAGTGCTGGATACTTACACAGTAAATGCAAGGCCATTTCCTCCCCCTCGTCATTCTTGCAGCTCCTGGAGCATCTTCGGAAGAATACGCCCAATCTTACAGCGTGCTTTCCTCTCGGACAGTGCTCTGTTAGAGCCCCGATCACGTTAGACATGGTTTCTCTCTCTAGAGAGAGAACGCTGCGCGACCGTTTCCGGTCACAGTTTGCCATCGTCTGCCTTGAGGTTCGACAGGTCGTATTTTGTCTCCATCTATTGTCAGGTTGTTTATATGTACAATCTCAAAACGGCTTGGTCGCACCTTGTCTTGCAAGTCCCGGTGACCAGGGACCCAAATGAGGTACAGTCTGTTCTGTCTCCTGTAGAGATAGGCGGCAGTCCAGCGCGATGTTCGAGTTAAACTTGAAAGAGCTCAGAGCTTTGATTCAGCCTGGCTATCACTAAAAATGAAGATATCTCTTCCTAGAATCCCGGTCACATACATCTATACATTGAATAAATATACATACATTTGCTCGTGTACGTTTTTTCGCATTGCAATTAAAAACTCGGACACACTACAGTAATTTTTGGCCCCTTCTAATTTTTTGAGCTACTAAATAGTTTCGTCTTCTAAAACCTGTCAATAAATTAAGATGAAATCAACAAATCGGTGTCGGCTCTACATTTTATCGATAATAATAGAAAACTATGGTTTCCCATTACCAAAATGGAAGATGCATTTTGTCCAGTCTCTAAAACGTACATGAAAAAATATAACTTAGTATGCTCTCGTCAATTGTTTCGAAAAGTTCAATTTCTTAAATTTACCGTAACGATTTTACCAACGGATAGATATCGATTTAAAATATTCTCGATTTTATGGTCTCAATGACTCTGCAATGAGCGCAATCTATGAACCTATCAAGGTATTATTTATCGAGTCGGCAATTGAGTTCAACCTCATCGAGAAATTTATTGTCAAAACGAGTTCAATGATGTCATGACAATATTTGCCGATCGATATTGATTGATGTTGATCAGTTGAATGATAAAACAGACCCAAAGCATATTAAACAAGTAGCAGCAACAGGGTTGATTTTTTGATTTTGTCATTTGCAAGGCATTCCTAATTTGTCAATCGACAAAGGTACGCACAATTGTCTTCTTCTTCATGCACTTTTCGCACAGCGTTTTCGACGTTCCATGCGACACCAGTAACCATAAAATACACGTCACGGTTGCATTTTTTCAAATGCTGCTACCTCTTTAAAATGTGCCTTGCATTTACATCTTAAAAATGTGCACAATCTGCAACCCTGTGGCTATAGAGCTATGAAGATACATTTGGAATGACAATTGTGAATGCGCTTGGTTTGTGCGAAGTAATTTGGATGAAAATAAGTAATTTACGTTGTGGTGTGGCCGGGCATTAACTCTAGAAAGATAATCATACTCTGGCATACGTAGAGATAATACATATGCGAAAAATTGACACCTGAAATTTAATTTAAATTTTTTTTATTTTATTTAAGTACATAGAAAAGGGCACACATACAACAAAATACATACATACTTACAATCAAAAAAATTAAATTTTAATATTCCTCACACGTCAATACATAAATACAAAAATAAATGACATAGCAGCCTCGCCTTTTGAGGAAAAAGAAATTACCTGAGCCGACCTATTGGACGCAATTCAAAGTTGAGTCTGTGAAAGTTCGCCATTTCAGTGATTTATGTATAGAATTTATAGATACGATCGTATGTAAACATAAAGCTTTGGCTCTTTAAAATATGAAACACATACAGTTTTAGTCTGATTTTGGTAAGCTTGAAATAGTTTTGCCATCAGCCGCCAATGCGAAAAAGTTCGTTTGTAAAATGTATTAAAAATTTTTAAAATATTATTGACATCACTTGAAGATCTTTGCCTAATATTGTAGTGTAGTATATCCGTGTATATAAATGAATCGAAAACTTGTGAAGAACAAGAGAGAGCAGTCAACAACTTCCGGTGGACGATACAGAAAACACACCCACACACACGGACTCAGCAATAGCAACTTTTTCCTATTCTCAGCGGGTATTCGTATTCACAGGTTGGCTCCGATGGATTTTGGCATAGGGTCGATCTTGTCTAAAAATTGGCACAAATATTAAATATGAAATTTTTAAACACAATCGCTACCGCAAAACGTGGTGGGCATCATCCGGTTTTTTCTTTTACTAAAATTTTGCTTGCATGAAAAATAGAGCAATATTATGTTTGTGTTAAAGGATTCGAATCAAAATTATGAAGGGTATTCAATGATGAAAATTTTATGGGATATTTTATCACAGAATTACTACACAAAAAACATCGTTCTTCCATTTGGTAATCACATCATGACCAGGTTGTTTTCGCATGTATTGATTTAATGAAGGTGGAGGTGTAGGGATTAAATTTAGGTTTTTAACGCTGCTTATAACAATTCAATTAATATATTATATTTTTGTTAGAGATTTAAAAAGAAAATTGTAGTTTACAAAATGCTATGAGAGATTTTTGACAAAATTGCCAACTTCTTTTGTCACTTGGTTATAAAATATTGCTACTATTGTATTTTCTGCCAAACAAACTCACCAGACGTTTTATAAATTTGCACAATGTCTGCCTTAGGCTTCGTTCACAGCTCTAAAGAAAAGCCCCAAATAAAAATATCGGCAATACCTCTTGAGCGTAAAATAGTAGGGAAACGGTAATTTTGTCATTGGATAATTCATGGTTAATTGTAGACAATAGAAGAAGAAGAGAAACAAAATGAATAGACTCGTTTCTTTGCTAATTCACAGTAGCTTTGTTTTGTTTTTTTCACTTCTCAACACTACATCTCAGGTCAGATATCATTTTACCGAATTGGCTTAACTCGCATATTTTTCCGAGTTAGTGTTGTTGCTTTACATGCAATTTGTTATACTACCGAGTGTTCTTTTGCAACTCGGTTACAAAGAAACGGGCCCAATATAAGATATTAATTTGATTTTGATCACTACAAAACAAAAATAACACAAAGTAACAGTGTGTGATGTTTGTTGAACATTCAATAAAATTAGCTTGGATTTCATTAATAAAAATAGATAATCAAAATTTCTCGTAGAAGTTATGAGGTGCGCATTTATTTCTTGTTAAAACCAGGGTTTCTTTGTTACTATTTTCCACAAAAACTTTTGAAAAAGGTAGTAGGGAAAGGAGCTGTTTGCTTGAGAGCTGTGGACTGACCTAAGGAAATTTGACACAAGAAATTTACTTTGGCATTTCCTAAGCGTTTTTATACCTTTCATGAGAATGAAATGGTATATTAAGTTTGGTCCGATGTTTGTAAGTGCCAGAAGGAGAAGAGATAGACCCATCAAAAAGTATACCTAAATGATCAGGACGATGAGCTGAGTCGATTTAGCCATGTCCGTCTGTCTGTCCGTCTGTTTGAACGCAAACTAGTCCCTCAATTTTAGAGCTATTTTGATGAAATTTGGTGAGCAGGTGTCGTTGTACAAATGATTAAACATTTGTCGGAATCGGCCAGATCGGGTGACTATAACATATAATACAACCGATTATTCAGATATTGAATTTTGCGCCATAACTCCTCCATTTAAGCAGCTAAAGGCTTGAAATTTTGCAGAAATATCAGCCATTATTAGCTACGTATCAGTATTAAAAATCATGAAGATCGGAGAAATATAACATATAGCTCCCATACAACCGATTGTTCAGATATTGCATTTTGCACCATAACTCCTCCATTTAAACAGCTAAAGGCTTGAAATTTTGCACAAACATCAACCATTATTAGCTATATATTAGTATTCATCAAGATCGGAGTTCACAGTGTAAATCGGCAAGATAAATTCAGGACAAATATTTATTGCGAAAAGTAATAAGCTCAGCGCAATATCACATGAATCATAGCGTTAAACGTTTGGGAACTATTTACGGATCTGATAACTGTTTTCAAAGACCGACATATGTAGGTCTTACATATTAATACTTAATTATTTGTATTTTTTAAATGTTGAATATCAAGCGTCGATACGATATTAAACTATTCTTCCATTCATGAAAGGTATGAAGCCTTCGGCATAGCCGAAGACAGCGCTGTTTTTACTTGTTTTATATGGAGTTTTTGCTGTTCGTGACAGCTGCGGATGAAACTTTCATATTTCATAATTCCCAACAGGGTATTTGAATGCCGTGTGACAAGTTCTCTGTGTTGCTGATTCTGCAACGCAAAACTCCAGCGGGCGTTGGCTGGGCGTGACCGCGCTAATACCATAATATTGTTTTGAATCTGTTACGAAAGCAAACTCGCTGACAAAGGTACATGCCCACATATCCGTAGATAACCATTTGCACTAAGTATGTACATATGTATGTAGGTATGTTTGGTAGCAGATAAGAATCTGCGGTGCGTTGTCCCGTCTGCGGCCAGAGATGACAACGTGTTGCTCATATTAAATTGTGGTGTGCGCGTTTCAAGTGCCGCTTATACGAAATGAAGTTAATATTGGGACACACGATGCGTTTGTTGTTTTTGTTGTTGTTGTTGTTTGGTATGTATAACAACTTCTAGTGAATTGTTGCTATAACAATAATAAATAATTAAGTAAAGAAGGAAATAAAAAAAATAGAAATTGTTGTAAACGTGTTGAAAAGCCTTTATGACCACTGTGAGGGGCACAAATGTGCGACACAATAGAGATAAAAGTAATTACTCGAGCAATAATAACAAGCTCTACATAGTAGACATAAGAAAAACGCCAAAAGTTTTCAACATACTATTTATGTATGTATGTTTGTATCTAGGGGAGTGTAAAAAAGATTTGACATTATTAGGGTGCTTCCAAATTATAAAAGTCTAATATTTGTCCGCACTAGGACTTAAATTTTTACAAAAACTAAACAATCTCCTCAATGAGATACAAATATTTGTGGTGTCGCTACTCTGGAGCAAGCCTGTGAGAGAGACTTTTCCGTGGTGAGATTGATTTTGAGACCAAAGAAATTGCATCACTCCTACCGTTCCTCTAACAGAAACTCTCGTCCAATTTCAATATACCAGAACTAATTTGACTTTTTCGGACTGTTATTAGAATCTGATTGGGTCCAATCGATTTCTGGTGTGGTGAAATTGGAAGAAAAATCTTGCCACCGGAAATGAAACAAAATGCAACTTCTTTATAGTCTATGTTTTTTGTTGCGGCTATTCAGTGCCATCTCAGGTATCTAGCCTCAAAACAAAGTCACTTATTTGTCAGCTGATCCTGAGCAGGTCACACAACAAATAAATTGAAGACGTACGCTATATTTTGCTTAAATCTGTAGAAAAATATGTAACAATTAATTTTCATAGCGTATAATAGTAAAAAAAAAAACGATTTGTTTACATTTACTTATATATCTTGTTCTGCCATTTTGATTGAATGGGCAAACTGCATTTATCGATTACTAATAGGAATAATTTCTGCACATATTTTAAAAAAGCGCTTCACATAAAATACAGTAGTAAGAATTTTGAACGCTTAACTTCAATGTTTACGATATCCACATTGTTTTAATTTTTAAAGAGCAATAATGCTGTTGACAATGAATTGAAAAAGTATCGATTGCCTCTAGCTGAATATACCATCAGCTGATTGTCTACTGCTTTTCACCACAGTCATTGGTGAATTTTTTTTGAGACTGCAAATGCTTCCCTACGGGCCTTCAATGAAAAAGAAATTCAAATCCAATACAACAATTTCAGGCGAACTTTCGCAAAATACGCCACAGGCAAATATCACAATTATAAATTCAATTACGCAGATAAAAATCACCTTTGATTTTTCAAAATTTTTTTGTTTTTGCGCAAGGTATTGCATATTTTCATATAACCAATGCTTGAGTTTTGTTTATGTTTGGATGCTGTTAAAAAATTGTTACCCCAAAAAATAAAAATAAAAAAATTCATACAACTTTGAAGCAGCATAATTTACATATTGTCTTTGAGTACATGCAAATTTTCATATTTAGCCGTCTTTATACATACATATCTGTTTTGCTTTCTTTGTTGTTTTTTTTTTTTTGAAGAAACAATCCCAATCCTTTGCACATACTCGCACGAGTAAATTTTATTTTCATGTAATATGTGAGTAGGTAGGTATGTGAAATGTCTGTGAAAGCGTACTGCGCATGCGTGACCTGGCGCGCACTATTTACAAATTAAACAACAACAACACAATGCAATCTGGTCTCAAGTGTTGGTTAGTGAAGCGCAGTGCAAAGCAAATGTACCTGTTATCAAAAGAAATTAATCAGACGCTGCATTTGCTGCCGCAGTCTGTCTGTCTGTCTGTCTGTCTGTCCGTTGCTCTAAGTTTTTGTTATTGCACTATTTTGTCGGCTATCAGCCGCCGTTGCCGTCTTTGCATTTGTTGTTTGTTCTGTGAATCGCGTTGCAATAACATCTGAAAAACGGCAAAGAAAAAAAATGAAATGCGAGCGCTGGAGTTTACTTTGAAGGATTACAATCAAAGGTACTTACTTAAATTTCTTTATGAATTCAAATGAAAAATACATATGATGTGATGGATGTTTGTAGGTACATTGCAGACATAAATACATATGCACATTTATTTATGTTCATCTATGTATGCTAGGGTGTGTGTTTATACCTTTTGTTGAGTTGGTTTACTCTTTTCGTTATCATTTACTTTGATATTTTATGTTTCGTTTAAGTGCACATTAGGCAAAGTTTGCACTTGAAGTGGCAAGTACACAGACCGTACATATTCACAATGGAATGTACGCAATACCATACATACACACATTTTTGTTTTGTAAGTGCACTACAAGATTTACCCAATCAACAAAATATCCGATAATACGAAAATTACATCAAAATTGGTTCAGTATTGCAGAATATTCCACAAAATTTTAAGCAATGGATAATGAAAAAAAGAATAATGATAATGATAATGATAATGATAATGATAATGATTTTTTTTTTTTTTTGATAATGATAATGATAATGATAATGATAATGATAATGATAATGATAATGATAATGATAATGATAATGATAATGATAATGATAATGATAATGATAATGATAATGATAATGATAATGATAATGATAATGATAATTATAATGATAATGATAATTATGATGATAATGATAATTATAATGATAATTATAATGATAATGATACATAATTATAATGATAATTATAATGATAATGATAATGATAATGATAATGATAATGATAATGATAATGATAATGATAGTGATAATGATAAAGATAATGATAATGATAATGATAATGATAATGATAATGATAATGATAATGATAATGATAATGATAATGATAATGATAATGATAATGATAATGATAATGATAATGATAATAATAATGATAATGATAATGATAATGATAATGATAATGATAATGATAATGATAATGATAATGATAATGATAATGATAATGATAATGATAATGATAATGATAATGATAATGATAATGATGATGATAATGATAATGATAATGATAATGATAATGATAATGATAATGATAATTATAATGATAATGATAATGATAATGATAATGATAATGATAATGATAATGATAATGATAATGATAATGATAATGATAATGATAATGATAATGATAATGATAATGATAATGATAATGATAATTATAATTATAATGATAATGATAATGATAATGATAATGATAATGATAATGATAATTATAATTATAATTATAATGATAATGATAATGATAATGATAATGATAATGATAATGATAATGATAATGATAATGATAATGATAATGATAATGATAATGATAATGATAATGATAATGATAATGATAATGATAATGATAATGATAATGATAATGATAATGATAATGATAATGATAATGATAATGATAATGATAATGATAATGATAATGATAATGATAATGATAATGATAATGATAATGATAATGATAATGATAATGATAATGATAATGATAATGATAATGATAATGATAATGATAATGATAATGATAATGATAATGATAATGATAATGATAATGATAATGATAATGATAATGATAATGATAATGATAATGATAATGATAATGATAATGATAATGATAATGATAATGATAATGATAATGATAATGATAATGATAATGATAATGATAATGATAATGATAATGATAATGATAATGATAATGATAATGATAATGATAATGATAATGATAATGATAATGATAATGATAATGATAATGATAATGATAATGATAATGATAATGATAATGATAATGATAATGATAATGATAATGATAATGATAATGATAATGATAATGATAATGATAATGATAATGATAATGATAATGATAATGATAATGATAATGATAATGATAATGATAATGATAATGATAATGATAATGATAATGATAATGATAATGATAATGATAATGATAATGATAATGATAATGATAATGATAATGATAATGATAATGATAATGATAATGATAATGATAATGATAATGATAATGATAATGATAATGATAATGATAATGATAATGATAATGATAATGATAATGATAATGATAATGATAATGATAATGATAATGATAATGATAATGATAATGATAATGATAATGATAATGATAATGATAATGATAATGATAATGATAATGATAATGATAATGATAATGATAATGATAATGATAATGATAATGATAATGATAATGATAATGATAATGATAATGATAATGATAATGATAATGATAATGATAATGATAATGATAATGATAATGATAATGATAATGATAATGATAATGATAATGATAATGATAATGATAATGATAATGATAATGATAATGATAATGATAATGATAATGATAATGATAATGATAATGATAATGATAATGATAATGATAATGATAATGATAATGATAATGATAATGATAATGATAATGATAATGATAATGATAATGATAATGATAATGATAATGATAATGATAATGATAATGATAATGATAATGATAATGATAATGATAATGATAATGATAATGATAATGATAATGATAATGATAATGATAATGATAATGATAATGATAATGATAATGATAATGATAATGATAATGATAATGATAATGATAATGATAATGATAATGATAATGATAATGATAATGATAATGATAATGATAATGATAATGATAATGATAATGATAATGATAATGATAATGATAATGATAATGATGATGATGATGATGATGATAATGATAATGATAATGGCCTCTGATTACTTCACCAGATTTTATTGGGCCATGTGTATATCGAATGCCAAAAAACGTACAAAAATCATTTAAAATGGAAGTACAATTTTATAAAGCAATTTACAACAATTTAATTTTAAAAATCTGCAAATCTTTTCACCACCCATTCGTTGAGCGTTTACTTATATTTTGCTTTCGACTTTCGTATATGTGCGCTTCAGAAAGCGATCTTAGTTCGATCGACGAATTTCGGAGTTTTTTTTGGATACCGAAAATGAACAGAGAACACTGTTTGCAATACGTATATATGTATGTATATACTTCGATTTTCTTGTTAACTGGGATTTCTCTGTATGTGCGTTGCGCATGCGCATTCGTGGAAGATTCTTATCAACTACCAAAATAAATAAAAGATAAAGTAGAACAATGAATATACATACGTCTTTATGTACATATGTAAATATGTTTGGACAAATGTATGTACATTTGTGTGAGCAAAGGTAATAAAAATGAAATCGAGTATGCCAAAAGTTATCTGCAACGTTCGTATATTATATTTTACATACATTTGTATATATGAAGTAAATGTGACTAAATACCTACATATATTTTATTCATAATGCTGTCATACAATTTTTAATGCGCCGCGGGCATATGCATATATTTAAGTAAGTATATTTGGGATTAACAATTAGTAATAATTGATATGTTATATTAATCATGCACAGTTGGGATCTAAACCTCCCACACAATATTATTCAGAGGTTTATCAAATGTTTACAAAATAAACAAATTAGAGCACATTATCATTCATGTCATCGTTCATTGTTAATTTTGTACGTCCTGCGGTGAATAGCCAAATAAATCTTCGATTGGAAATACAATATGCATTATTCAAAAATAATTAGGAAATAGAAAGGCACATACGACTGAATATCTTGATAAGTATTTCATTATGCTGCTTTGAATGGAGCTATGAATGGACTCATCACCCTTCTATTTCAATTTGAATTTCTTTCATATAAAACTTCCGAGTCTTAAGCCCAGTATCCAGCTCTTTGGAAAGTAATTAAATATAAATTTATTTCTCTCAACATTTTTTTAAAATCAGTTCGCCGCTTTTGCTACTTAAAGAAAATTTACCACGAAGAAAAAGTAGTACAACAAAAATGAGGACAAATATTTTGTGCGATTCTTCTTTAGAGGTGGATACTAAACTTCGGTGTATGATTTTTGTTAAATATTCAATAAAATTAGCTCGAACTTCATTAATGAAAATAAATAATACAATTTTCTCATAGAAATAATGAAGCGAAAGGATTTTTTTTCTTGAGAGCATTGAACTGACTTAAGGAAATTTGACATTAGAAACTTACTTGGTCATTTCCTAAGGGGTTTTTTGTTTAAATGAAGTTTTTGTATTTTCTAAGAGCTGTGTAGCATTAACACGATTTTTCACTTTCCATTTTATTTTACCCTTTATTGTTCTAGCTATAACTTTAATTCATTTATTATTTTTACACCAAACAGGATCAAATAATCCTATTGGATTAAATTCTAATATTGACAAAATTCCTTTTCACCCATATTTTTCTTATAAAGATATTGTAGGATTTATTGTAATAATTACATTATTATTATTATTAACATTAATTAATCCTTACCTACTAGGAGACCCAGATAACTTTATTCCCGCAAATCCTTTAGTGACACCAGTTCATATCCAACCAGAATGATATTTTTTATTTGCTTATGCAATTTTGCGTTCAATTCCTAATAAATTAGGAGGAGTAATTGCTTTAGTTTTATCAATTGCAATTTTAGCTATTCTCCCATTCTATAATTTAAGAAAATTTCGAGGGATTCAATTTTACCCAATCAATAAAATCTTATTTTGAGTTATAGTGACAACAGTTCTACTATTAACATGAATTGGAGCCCGACCAGTAGAGGACCCTTATGTAATAGTAGGGCAAATTTTAACAATTGTATATTTTTTATATTATATTATTAATCCACTAATTAATAAATGATGAGATAATTTAATTAATTAGTTAATGAGCTTGAACAAGCATATGTTTTGAAAACATAAGATAGAAAATAAAATTTCTATTAACTTTACTAAAATAAGTTAATAATATAAAATAAATTATTAATAATTTAAATCCAATAAAAAATAATAAATAATTTAATGAAAAAGGTAAAAATCTCTTTCAAGCCAAATATATTAATTTATCATAACGAAATCGAGGTAAAGTTCCACGAGCTCAAATAAATATAAATGAAATAAAAGTTAATTTAATATAAAATATTAAATTAAATAAATCGCAACCTAAAAAGATAATACAAAATAATATTCTCATAAATAAAATACTAGCATACTCAGATATAAAAATTAAAGCAAACCCCCCACTTCTATATTCTACATTAAACCCAGATACTAGTTCAGATTCACCTTCAGCAAAATCAAAGGGAGTACGATTAGTTTCAGCTAAACAAATACAAAATCAAACAAGCCCAATAGGAAATAAAATAATTAAAAATCAAATATAATTTTGATACACAAAAAAATCTAAAAAATTATAGCCACCAATTAAAAAAACAAAAGACAATAAAATTAGGGCCATTCTAACTTCATAAGAAATAGTTTGAGCAACAGCTCGTAACCCACCTAATAAAGCATAATTAGAATTAGAAGATCAACCAGCAATTATTACTGTATAAACCCCTAAACTAGTACAACACAAAAAATATAATATACCTAAATTAAAAGAAAATAATTTAATAAACAAAGGTATACAAAATCAAACTAATAAAGAAATAAATAAAGAAAGAACGGGAGAAAAATAATAAGAAATATAATTTGATAAAAGAGGGTAAGTCTGTTCTTTAGTAAATAATTTAATTGCATCACAAAAAGGCTGAGGAATACCTATTAAACCAACTTTGTTAGGACCCTTACGAATTTGAATATATCCTAACACTTTACGCTCTAAAAGAGTCAAAAAAGCAACTCTAACTAAAACACACACTACTAAAATTAATCTACTAACAAAAAATAAAGTAAATTCTATAAAAAACAAGTACTATTTGTAATTAAATTACATAAATAAATTCTAAACTTATTGCACTAGTCTGCCAAAATAGTTATAAATTATTAAAATTCAATAAATAAAATATAATTATTTAAATATTTGGTCCTTTCGTACTAAAATATTTTCATGTATTAAAGATAGAAACCAACCTGGCTTACGCCGGTCTGAACTCAGATCATGTAAGAAATTAAAAGTCGAACAGACTTAATATTTAAGCGGCTACACCTAAAAATTATCTTAATCCAACATCGAGGTCGCAAACTTTTTTATCGATATGAACTCTCCAAAAAAATTACGCTGTTATCCCTAAAGTAACTTAATCTTATAATCGTTATTAACGGATCAAAAAATCATAAATTAATGATTTAAAATTATTAAAAGTTATTCAAATTTTAATATCACCCCAACAAAATAATTTATAAAATAAAAATAAAATATATCCAAAAAATTTATATAATATAAAATATAAAGATTTATAGGGTCTTCTCGTCTTTTAATAAAATTTTAGCTTTTTAACTAAAATATAAAGTTCTATTATAAACTTAAATGAAACAGTTTATACTTCGTCCAACCATTCATTCCAGCCTTCAATTAAAAGACTAATGATTATGCTACCTTTGCACAGTTAGAATACTGCGGCCATTTAAAATTATTCAGTGGGCAGGTCATACTATTTATAAACTTCAAAAAGACATGTTTTTGTTAAACAGGCGAGTATATTAATTTGCCGAATTCTTTATATAAACTTATCATATTAAATTATATAAACAATAAAATATACTAATTTTACCATTATTTATTTTCTTGTTCTATTTTAAAAAAATTTTTTATAAAAAATTATGCACGAAAATTTCTAGAAAATTTTCAAAAATATTTCGATTTGCCACCAGCGCTGTAAAATTTGAAACATAAGAAATATGATTAGCATTTAACAGGTGGCAACCGTCACACAAATATTTTCTCAAATAATGCATTCCAAAAAAAAAACAACCATTTGAAATATTTTATTAATATTACGTAAATCGTATTTAGTTTCCCTAATAGGGTGGCAACCTTCTTAAAGCTTATTTTCAAAATTGTAGTTTTTCTAAACCTCTTTTGGTTGACACCAAAACAAAATTTTTAGTTATATAAATTTAAAAAAACACTTTTAATCAGAGGCATTCCTAATTCCTAATTAAAAATATCTTTTACGCTATTATTAAATTGAATTAAGCTTTTTAAAGAGGTGGCAAACTTCTATAAACATATTTTCTTATTAACTTTATTCAATTCACAACATTTATTTACATTTACATTTATTTTATTAACTAATTTATATATAACTTTTTAAACAGGTGGCAACCCGCTTCAAATATATTTTTCATTTAAAGGTTTCTTTATAGTTTCTGTTTGACACCCTGGTTATAATTCTTCGAGTCTAAGTTGCTTCATTTGTCTACCGTATTGCAATATTTCATTAATATTAATCATTTAATTTTAAATTAAATTAAATAATTCAAACAGATGGTAACCCTTTTAAATTTATTATTCAAAAGAAGCTCACTTAAACAAATTTCGTGTGAAGTCAGTGTGGTTTAATTTTAAGTGGTGGTACCCCTCTTCAACAATTTTTTGTTTATAAGCCGCTTTTGTTTGACACCAATCTTGCAATATTTCTTTTATTTTATTAATTAATTTACTTTCACTTAAATAGGTGGCAACTCTTTCTAAAAATATACATACATATTATCGAAGTATTAATAAAAAAACAAGTTTTTTAAATATCATATCACATCTTCATATCTTCCAATCGTTTTTTAAATGTTTAACCGAACCATCTCCCAAGTCCTATACGAAGTTTTACTTAAAAATCCTATTTGAAAGCTTAAACACCAAAGACCTGAAGTTTCGATAGAAGTTTGGTTATGGTTTTTATTATATTATCTATATTTGATTCATTTCACTCAAAGCTCGAACTGATAGGCAAGACAGGTGACAAGCTTAATTTGCATTAAGTCATGAATTATCCTCATACTAATGTGAATTTAGACTAGCACATAGCCTCGTGAGGCCAACAATGATCGTCTTTTTCTCAATCGTGTTGGCAATTCACACCTACTTATAACAACGCTTCTTTGTATACCTGCGTTTGGTTTTACCTAACACTGGGCTAAATAAATGCACAAGGTTGTCGTCTGTTATGCTGAAACTATGTTAATGTGCATTTGGGAATACTAATCGAAATTAGCTATGTTTTCTATAGCGTCTTTAATTGTTCATTATATTTACGATATCAGGTGTACAAATGATAGATATCTCCATTTACGATGATTATTTTTTATAATTTTTTATAATTTTTCATAGTTTTGCATTTTTTTCCCCAAAAGTCTAATGGTATTTTTATAAAAAATACCATATGATTCCTTAATGCGTCGGCTATCTGTACAGATGCGTGCAAACGAGCATATCAATGAAAATGGTAATAATAAAACAAAGACAACATCAATCTCATGTTTTTTGTCTCCTTAAAACGTGCCTCGCTGAAGATCTGAATAAATGAATAACAAACATACGCCATAAAATATATACAAACATACATACAAATGTATGTACAACAAATGTTGGAGTTAGGCATGACGCATGTGTGCCAGGAACGAACAATCTACTGCAAAGATCTGCCGTTTTGAGTACGTCATTTGAGGTCGTGCATTGCGCATGCGTGTGGGTTTTTGGAGAATCGTGTAGCACTAAATGCACTAGAAATCAAATGAACAAACGCTTTAAATGCGTGTGCTTTTAAATCCTAGCAAAGGAAATCATACATCTGATCCCTGTTGGGAAAAATGTAGGAGGTATACAAAATGTACCCATTTAAAAAGTTGATAGTTCGAAGTTAAGTGCATTGAAGTAAATGTATGTTAAATTAATTATGTTGATCTAATTTGCACCAAGTAAACTTTATATGTAGCTGTGTGTATTAATTATTACAATTTTTTGTGTTAAAAAATATTTTCAATGTGCATCTTTAAAAAAATTCATTAATTATTGTTTTATAGATAAATACTAAACACTACTATATATATATATATGTATATGTATACATATGTAGTTGGTTTGAAATTATCAGAGTTACTGCTGGTCGAAAAGAAACTGATTTTTGTATATTGTTTTCAAAAGTATTTTTTCTTTAATTCCATCGATTTTTTTATTTATTTTTTTATTTGAATTATTTTCTTTTCTGCAAAATTGTAAAGCAAAAATTAAAAAAAAATCAGACAGGCTCTTAATTGCGCGAGTTAGAATTAAAACTTCTCTGCCGTTTCTACAAAGACGTAGAGAGTTAAATAGGGTAGAGTTTTATGTGTCATCCTTTTATTATATTTTTTAGTTTCAAAAATATTGGTGGAAATTAGTAAGTGTTAGTATAAATAGTAGTGAAAAGGAAAATAGTAGTAGTAATAATTAGTAGTATTAGTGAAAATAGTGGTAAAAATTAGTAAAAAGTAATTGTAGTATTAGTGAAAATAGTGGTAAAAATTACTAAAAAATAGTGGCAGAAAGTAATAAAAATAGTGGCAGTAATTAGAAGTAGCTTTAGTAAAAATAGTGGTAGAAATTTGTAAAAATTTAGGTAAAAAGTAATAAAAAATAGTGGTAGAAAGTAGTAAAAATAAGGGTAAAAAGTAATAAAAAAAGTGGTAGAAAGTAGTAAAAATAGTGGTAGAAATTAGTAAAAATAGTGGTAAAAAGTAGTAAAAATAGTAGGTGAAAGTAGTAAAAATGGTGGTAGAAAGTAGTAAAAATGGTGGTAGAAGTTAACAAAAGTAGTGGTAGAAAGTAGTTAAAATAGTAGAAGTAATTAGTAGCAGCGATAATTGGTCGAGTTGAAACTGTTTTCTTTTTGAAATTTGATTTTAAAAGTACTGGTTTGTTTTAGAATTTTAGCGGTTTTTTAGATTTTTTATATTTACTATTTTTTTAACATTAAGTTCAGGCCAAAAATTGCAATAATTCAGAAAAAACATTAAAACAAAAAACTTTAAATAAAAAAGTTTTATTTTGGCAAGCAAGAACTCAGTTTGTTTTCAATCAAGCCGTACAAGGATTATGTCGTCAAAAGTTGTTTAAAAAGTGATACGTAAAGAAATCAAAATAGTCGTTATCTCAAAACCCTACCCGTACAAAAAATTTAAATTTTTTTTTCTTTTTTATATAAAATTAGAAAATTTTTTTTTTTTATTTGTGTTTGAATTCTGAAGGTACCAACTAACCTACCCTACCCTGAATTTTTGGATTTTTTTTGACTGTTAAGCAGTGTGATGGAACAATAAATTTACACGCACAATACTTTCGAGAATAGATGATCGAGAAATTGGCACATTTCTGTTTAATTTGTATACTGAATTTAAATTAAAATGCAGTTTTGTTTAAACGGAAAATAAAAATTTTATAATTACTATAAAGTAGACTGCTGATATTTTTGAATAATTGGAAAGGAACAAATTTGAAAGCGGTTGGTAATTAGACTGGTTTGAAAAAAAAAACCGAATTTCAAATAGTTGGAAATACAAATTTTTTAGGGCAGCTGAAAAACAAACTAATTTTGATGTTTTCTTTGTGAAACATATTATTACGTAATAAAAGCTGGTCTCGAGCTTAGTAAAATTACATAAATATGCTCTGTGAATTTAAGGCCGAAAATATTATGATAATATTTAAAAGTAGTTGAAATCAAATGTGCAGAGTCAGATAATTGGCTTGCTCCTAGCACATCGCCATGTTAACAAAGTTAGTTGCTTGCAAGCAAAAAAAAAAAAATTTCAACCACTTGTAGTTGGTAGAAGAGTACGTTTTTAAATCGCTTTCAAAGTAATTCAATTTCCGACAGGGAGCTGTGTGCATAGCCAGCGCTGCTGAACGCAACAACGATAGGCATCTTACGTTAAGTGGCGCGGAGGCGTTGCGTTGTGCTGCTGGCTGCTGCAGGAAAAGGTTTTCTAGTTCTACGAAATGAATTAAAAAATCGGCGAAAAGACGCAGTAGCTTTGTCAGCTTGACATGCAATTCTCACTTGAGTTGTCAGCCAAAGTAACAGCCCACGCACATGCAACTATTTGAACAAATATGTAGACGTAGAATTGTAAATTTTTACACATATGTACTTACCTACTTTACACAAATATATTTGAAAGATCTTCCATTGTTGACATTTAATTGCATGATTCTTTCTTCTATTCTACTTTTTGTCTTTCTACAGCAGCTGCCAACGCAAAAACACTACATACTCGAGACACAACCCGCTCCAGCGCCAGCGCCAGCGCCTGCGGCGTTAACCACCATCTCCTCCACCAGTCGACCAGCTGTAGTAGCACAACAAAAACAACAACAACTGTCATCCGCGCAAATCCACACGCTGCGCAAGTCGACCAATTCACAACAACAACAACAACAGCTCACTTCTTTTCAGGAGCAACAGCAGCATGCGCACAAACAACAACGAAAACATATGAAAAATTTCCAAACAGCAGGAGCAGGAGCAGGAGCACCAGCACCAGCATCAGCATCAGCAGCGGTGGCGCATTCAAAGCAACCGTCACCATCATCGGCAAATGCGAGAGCGGCTGTAGGACCAGCACCACCACCACTCCTAGCATCGCCAGCAACTGCAGCGCATACACAAACAACTTATATTATTCGTAAGGATATAACAAGTTTTAATTTTTCCGATATCGAAGTAAATGAGGAGGATGCAACGGCGGCGGCACGATTGGACGATTTGGCACGTCGCAGTCGCAATGGTGAACTATTGCACGATTTGTGGCAGCGTGCCGTTACAGCGACACCACAACCGCCGATCACTGAACTCGATGACATTTTCATTAGCGTCAAGACAACGAAAAATTATCACGACACACGTTTGGCTCTGATCATCAAGACGTGGTTTCAATTGGCGCGCGATCAGGTGAGTGTACGAATACTAAGTGATATAGTAAATAAGTATGAGGAGTAGTAAGAGTATGAAAATGAATGTAAATGGTGAACTAACTACAATCATTGTGATCGCTGATCGGTAAGATCATTTGGCTTATGCATTGCTGGTAGGGATAACAAACTAATTGGTGCAATTTGAGTGGTGGAAAAGGAAAAGCAAATCGAAGTCTTTGGCATTGCTGATCACTGATCACTAATTATGAGCAAGCCTTTTTAGTTGCTTATGTGATAACGACGACGATCGGGGTCAGTTGTGAGGCGTTAATGAGGTTAAGGAATTTGATTTGATGTGGCAAGGAGATGATCGTGGTGGCAGTTAATTGGCGTTACAATGGATGCGAAAGTTTCTTCGCCTTTTCGTAAGGTGA
The DNA here is from genome assembly GCA_951828415.1 of Anomoia purmunda. Taxonomy (NCBI): domain Eukaryota; kingdom Metazoa; phylum Arthropoda; class Insecta; order Diptera; family Tephritidae; genus Anomoia; species Anomoia purmunda. The sequence goes on from OX639996.1 coordinate 14,753,233, forward strand.
TTTACCTTGGTTGATTTTATAATTTTCTATCGATGGGAAGATATGACAATATCATTAAAAACTAGCGCTTTCGATTAAGCGAGAATAAATTTCTCGCGAGCTTCTCATATACTGGTAAGGCTCGCATGAACCTCAATACTCAATTCCATAAATTATCTGCATTGCTTGCACTACTTACCTTGTCCACAATATTACAGTGAGCCAAGCAGCCAAATCGATCAATTTTAGAGTCTTAGATTGCTCAATACCGCTCGAGAACCAACTTCTTGTGAGAACCCGCTTTCTCATGAGTTTCTCGTGTATCGTCACCGCCTTAAGTCTCTTTTCTTTTCACTTTAAACAATGCAATAATGAAATAAACTCGTCTCGACAAACACTCGTAATTTCTCGTGGGAACGGCGATATCCGAGATTCGAAACTCAATTTCTCGCATCGAAATATTCAAGAATATGCGAGCAGAAACCGAAAGCTGTAATATAAACCAACAATTTCGTTCTCTCTAATTATGCAATATGTCCGAGCCGAGCAGTCCGTCGGAGAAGGCCGAATGAGCTTTTAAGATCTGTAGGGTGATCATCTCCGCATGAGCTGTTCTACTTTAAAGTGGAAAAGATTTAACCATCTCATCGGTTGAGATTTTCTTTATTCTTCTGACCTGAACTCTCAGTAATGGACTCTAGCCATTTGCAAAACTTTTCTGAGTATTCATTGAACCTAACTTCTTTATTCAACATTTCTGCTCGTTACTTAGATTCGTGAACTTTGAGTACTCAATTGGAACAGAAAGGTCTAGTTGATAAGCCAACATTTCGTATTTTGACTGGATATGCCACGGGTTACCTTCCCTTGAAATTTTGAACTATGCTTTGAAGTAAACTGAAATTAGGTATGACTAACATACGAAAAGTTTTAAATTATCTATTTTTTATAATAATATTAACAATTTGGCGCTTATATCATATAGATCGATGTTTGATCGAAGTTCTTCAAAAATTTGTGGTCTGCGTCTTGATGTCGTATCACACATTAAGGGATCGACAGTGTTCCGCCGCCTCCGAACGGCAGATGATTTTAGTGAGTAGTTTTTTGTGGCAGCAATGAACTCGGTAGTGTGCTATTGCCTACCGGGGAACGACCCTATTATAATAAAGTTTTCCTATAACTTTTTATGTTACTTGCCACGACAGATATTCGAACCCAGAATACTGCGAATGAAGCGGGACAGCGCAACACACTCTTCTACGGTGGCCGTCGTACAATTTTGCTGGCATACTGTACTCGTATTTAAAATTTTCCGATTTTATAGATATGTGCCAAATATAGATAAACAAAAACAAAAACTATGTTGTTGCGACTTTATGCCAGTTGTTTCATCGATTCGCCGCTCGCTAACGGATGGCGAAATGAATTCGGCTTATATTAATTATATTATTTATACCAATATTTCAAAACGAAAATCGTTATCGACTTGATCATAATTGATATTATTCGTATTCGTTTCGCCATCCGTTAGCGAGTGGCGAATCGATGAAACATCTGGTATAAATTAGCATCAACACCAAAAGTGCAAGCAGGTCCGCCCACATGATCTTCGTTTATGCGCAGTATAAAAATGGTCTAATATCTATAGCTTTTAATGTAACAAGTTCGACCAGTTTAATGAGGTATCACCGTACTCGCGATCGCCGAATCTAGCTAGCTATCGTTGTTGTTAATTGTTCACACAAATTTGTTCCAACCCGAGCGCAACTCAGACATCACGACCAGAGAAGTGACGAATCGCCAGAATAATTTCCAAGTTCGTCATATTCTACAGCTTTAAGTGGACTTATTACGTCTCCAAGTTTATTTTCCTTTTAAAGCTGCTTGTTAAAAAAATAAAACGCAATATAATTTAAATGTTTGTAACAAAATTTTCGCAGTTTGTAAAGACTCACGCCATTTCTCTTTTTTTGAATTATTACATACACAAAATTACTATATAATTTTTTTTTATTTCACTTATCTTTACTCGTTTACATAAATTTTCCTTTACTTTTACAAGAAAAAATTATTAGTTCTAGAGAATCAGGTAGCATAAATTTGATGAAATGTCATCATTTTATTAAACGTCAAATGGTTAGCAACAACAACGAATGCCATTTAATGGAAGTTCCAAGGTAGTTTAAACAGCTAACTGCATTAGATAAAATACAACCCTGGCATGTACTTTGTTGTTTGAGGAAGTTCATATTCTCGTCAAATCAGAAGTATTAATTTTGGGGAGTTTGACAATTCAAAATGTATACAGAAGTCGTGCGAAAACAGATTACAAATTTTGATTATTTATATTTTGAATAGTATATTTGATCTTATTGTTCATACTTTGCTGCCCTTAAAAGGGGTGCATTTCGCTGGAATCCTACTTAAAGGTCACGTTCTGGAAAACGATCTGAACAAACCCAACCCTTCGCAAGAAGTTTCACATCACAATCGCTGTCCAAATTGTGGTTCTCTTGGATCTGGCGGAACTTTAAAAAAGTTTCCCACGCCTTTGTTTCCTCTGCACTTAATACACAAATAGCATTTTACCATTTCCGATTGTTTTGGACAAAATTCAAATCAAAATTTTCTAGTTTTCAAAAATTTAACTTCAACAGCCAAACTGCACAAATTGTAGTTTGTTGTAAAACGAAGAAATGTAAACAAAGGTTGCCAAGTTATGGCTAACTTCGAATGAAAAAAATCAAAAATGCAACCCTGTTGCAGCTAACTGTTTAATGTACTTTGGGAAGTACCGTCTTTTTTTTTGTATATTTTTGGTTTGTAATGTCATTTGCCAAGTTGTTGAGAAACCAAATTTTTTAATACTTTATAAATATTAGAGGATCTTGTATTACGCGCTTCAATTTCTTATTTCAGATTAGAAAACAAATCTTCCAGTTTCTCGCAGAGATAAATATAAACTTAGCGCACATCTGAAATTGAAGTAAATATTTACACATTCCCACGCAATAAGAACCCTTCGTTTTACTATTTGCTACAGAATATTGCAAGATCATTTTAAAAGGGATCGAAATTCTCACAGACAAATCTAAAATGTTCGTGGTGGTGAATCTCCCTTCCGAAAACGCAAATGAGTTGTCTACGCAATTGCATTTTTTTACATTGACATATTTTCCACACTCTCCACACACTACAAGATCTAAATAGTTTTGAGTGGCATGCAAAATGAGGGAGGGGAGGGGGGGGGGGGGGGGGGGGGAAATGTCACACCACAGAAACAACATATGGTGGCTTGATATTTGTAAGTGAGTGTTTAAAAAACTCAAATCGATGTGCAGTGAGCGACGTAATTACATAAAGACATAATGTAATGCATTTACATATATTAAGTATGTTTGTTGTTACTCGTAATGTGAAGCGGCGCTTGGCTATGGTTTGAGAAAATGAAGGGAAGGAAATGCATTTTTGTCAGCGCAAAGAAAAGTCGAAACAGATGCAGTTGAAATTTTTTTTGATTTATGAAGTGGCAAGTTGAATTCCTGTTCACTTAATTAAATTTCAATAATAAAATTTACAAAAAAAATACTCGGCTGAAGTGAATCAAATCACAAATTCTATAGACTGGCGTGCGAGTAAAATTGTCTTGTTTCGCACTCAAAAATACTCTCTTCACATTGTCGCGATAGGCACCAGCGTTCATATATAAATAAATATATACTTACATAAATTTGTATATATGTAAATTAATTTTATTGTTTTACTTTTAGTTATTTCCTTACACCGGTTTTTTGTCTTTCGGCAGACGACCGCGGCTGAGGCATTAATCTTTCAGTTTGAATATTTTTCGAATTCATTGATTTGCTTTCTACACATTTCCATTTTGTATAGAGTTGTTTATTAGCTCATTTGTAAAATAAATTTGATAAAACTTGCGATAAAATCCATTATGCTAATAATCGAAACATAAATTCATAAATACTACACATATATATAGCTAAAATAACCAAACCGATCAGGCAATAATTGGGAAGCTGATTTTTATAGCAACGAATACCTCTACATACAAATTTAATTATGTAAATATTGATGTTATATGATAATGTTTTTGTAAGCCGATTAATTTGGTATATTGAGAAAAATGTTATTTGAAGAGAGCAAAGAAAAAGAAATTAGTTGGAGATTTTAATATTTGACTCTGGTCTTCACAGAAGAGGAGGTTTAACCCGATAAAAAATAATTTAAAAAAAATAATAAAATTCCAAAATTATTCACTATGTTACGATAACAATTCCTTAAGTTATCGATAAATGTTAATATACATTTTAAATTATAAGCCTGCCCAGAATAATTATGCTCGAGAACAGCTTTTTTTTTTTGTCGCGAAGGCGATACTACTACGATATCTTCAAAGCCTAGTTCTAGACCATATAGCGATTCGTTTGAAAAATTTGCTGATACCGATCGTATTGATCGATAAATACTCTCCGTCTATCAGTTAGTGAGTTCGTTACGGAAAATTTGAGAAATTAAACTTTTCGAAGGATTAATTTTAACAATTGATGAGAAAGTATTGAATTATATTTTTACTTGTATATTTCAGAGAAAGGAGACAAAAATACAAACGCAAAATTCAATTTCAAGTGCTTGTGAATTTGAAGATGCTGCATCTGGGCATAGCTAAAGGTTTTTCCCAAAGAGCACCAGCCTAGCTAAATTCTTCAATTCAAATTTCGCTCACGGCTAATGTTTACACAACTTTCATCTTCATTATCACTTGAAAAAATAAAAATGAAAAGAATCTCATTGCACGGCACATCGATCGAGTAAAGCAGCTTATCGATGGTATCAATGATCCCAGGAAATTTTTCGAACGAGAATTAGTTTTCGTATCGATATCGATGTCGATCGACGGAATGAATGATTATACCCAGCCTTTCACAAAAAGCGCATACTCTAAGTAACAGCTGATTTTTTTGCTGAATTTTCGGCAGAAAATTAAATCAAATCACGCTATGTATTCTTGTCCGGTCGTCAGTCAGTCGAATAACTCGAGTAAATATTGAGTTAGATAGTTAGAAGGAATTTGGTACACACATTGATCTGGGCCCAAGGTATGTACGTTGGTATTGCATATGGGAGACATCGGATAATAACCATGCCCACTTAACTAGCGTGACCCCGCCAGCTTTTTAAGAAAAAAAATATTTTTCCAAAACTCTCTACCCAACTCTACCAAATTTCGCACAGATGTTGCACTTCAAGTCGGTAAGCTAAATTTGGAAAATTTGTATCGAACAAAAACAGAAAACCACGTCCATCTCCCATGTAACGTAATTTAGAAAAAGAAAAAGCAACGCCTTATTTAACTCAGCACTAAAAAATGCACCGAATCAAAAATATTTGGAAATGGGCGTAGCACCGCCTACTTTATAGAAAAAAAGTAAAACTCCAAAACAATGTTACCAAAGTCTACCAAATTTTAATAAGCAAGATTTCAAAAATTTTAAAAATCCGACCACTCTTATATAACCGTGAAATAAAAAATCAAAAAAAAAATCGATATTTCTTAACTATACAAGGTAATTTGTTCAAATTTAATAGACAAGATTGAAATGAAAGACATGGATGCAAAAAGTTGACATTTCTAGTCAGAAAGCACAATTTCGAAAATTATAGAAATCAGACTAAAGTCACGCTCATCTCTCATATAACGGTAAATTACAAAAAATCAGTATGCAATATATAATATTTTACGAAATCATATCGCGAATTCTTTCACATTTGGCATATAGAATATAATTAGGTAGAGAAGTAATTAAAAAAATTAAGATTTTTGTAAAATGTGAAATGTGCGTGGTGCGTTAAAATCATACTAACTTCCTTTTGTTTTTATCTGAACCAATAAACTTCGTTTAAGGTTTCAAAATTATTTTATACTGACAAACCCGGCTTGCTTTGAGGCGCCAATAAAGAAATATGCCTTGCTCTAAAGGAAATATGTATATTACATATATATCTATCGAATATGATATATTTAAGTCAAACGGCTGTGGAGATATGGGGAGTATATTTTTGGGGAGTATTTTCAGCTTAAATTGTGGCGTGAGTCTTCAAGATCGGTTGAGTACTATGGACGCTTATAAAGCACTCACATTTAGTTTTATGTATATGATAAACTTTTTTGATTGCATACAACAAGTACTGTTTATTTAAAATAAAAACTTGTGCTGGGTATTCAAATTTCAGTTGCACCCGAACTTAGACTCTTCCTTAGTTGTTTTAAATAAAACTTGGAATAACTTAAGTATCGGCTGTCATGAGCCAATTATTACTCAGTCTCTAATGGTGCTTAGCGACGATTTTGCTTAAGCCACAAACTTGGAAAGCGGAGATATGTACATAAATCCATAAGCAACAACTCCGAAATCCATTCGTTTTCTTCCCAAATTTGATGAGAAATTAAAGACAGTCGGTTCTACGATACCGGAACGACCCGGATTTGTTACCGGCCAAGGACTGTCACTTCAGCAGCATTCCCAAATATTTTATGGGGAATGTTTTATGCTGTTACAACAACAAGAAATGAAAGAAATAGTATGTTTCAAAAAAGCAATTCTTAAATATTCAAATCATTTTAAACAGCGAATTTATTTAACTGGTTGGTTGCCGTTGAACAAAATTGTTTGCTTTGGCATAGTGAGAGTAAATACAAATACTCTTTCCCTCTTCCCTCTTCTTTCACAGGGAAGCATAGCTGAAATTTGTGAATCGCCCAGCAAAAGGGAAAACAAAATACATGCACGTTTTTTTGTTTGTAGAAACAAAACCACCTAATGCATATGAATTCGCTTTGCTTTTGAAGTTTATAAGATTTTGTCACGCACATTCTAATGCATTTTAGAGTCCTTCTTAACCTTTTTACATACTTACATATATACAAATTTTCAAACCAAATGAAATGTAAAAATTTTTAAGGATTAAGTAATGTCCAAGCGTAAAATATATGCAAACTCACGGATTCACTTTATTTGACTAAAATATCTACTACATATATCTATGCATACTATTAGAGCTGTCTTACAACAAGCAAGTTGCATAAAGTTGTGGCAAGAATTAAGATCGAAAAACAAAAAACGACAATAACAACAACAATTGCGCTTAAAGGTAAAGTGCGGATAAATACAGTGACAACAACTCATATTTTCGACGGGCATAAAACGCCTTTGAAAATGGCAAATAAACGTGATGAGCACGTTCGGCAGAGACACCGGCAATAGCCGCCAAGTAAAGCATTGTTGTTGTTGTCGCTGTTGATGTGGTGGTATGTGTCTGTTGTTGTATGGCTGTTTTGTTTTTGTTGTTGTTTTAGTATTGCGGTGGCAATGACAGTGCAAGCCATGATGACAACCAAAACGAAGCAAAACAACAGAAATTAGTCAAAGCAAAATAACCAACGGCAACCAGTCAAAATAAACATTACTCTAAGATTGCTGTAGCCTCCACCAACGTTGCAGCGCTCCTCCATTGCACTTTGTCATTGGGGTCTTCTATGAAGATCACGTATTTCTTTGCTTCTTCTATGCTTAGATTGTCTGGGGTATTGATGGTTGGTTGGTTGTTTGGGTGGATTCACTTTGGTGGTTTGGCCACTGCATTCTACTGGGGTTCTAAGATGCGCATTAGGCTGGGTCGACAATACCAGTTTTGTTTTGGGGTTTTATATGTAATTTGAATAAGTCAAAAATAAGTCAAAATGACATACACAATACCAATAAAAATGGACCTGCGAAATAGAATAGTTGTAACTTAATTAAGAGTCAACTTATCCACGTATTTTTGTCGCACACCCATTAAATATTTTCAGTTTCAACAAAGTCGGATTATAAATAGATATTTTCTAAATAATTCGACTCTAGCGCCACCTAGCGCATTTATTTTTTATATAAGTGTTTTTGAAACACCAATATCGTACAAAGACGGATTTTCTTAACATCTCGACTCATGCGCCACCTAACGGACTAAAATATAGCCTATGTCCGTGTCATAGGCCTAAGGAATAAACTGTTCAAACTTGGTTGAAAGCCGTCCAACGGTTTTTGAGATAAGTTGTAACAAAGAAAACGGCGACAGTTGCACTAGCTTATACCCAAAAAAAGCCAATCGGTTTCTCTCACATACATATACATATGTATAAGTAATATTAATTGTGTATAATTGAATTAAATTTGTCTTTTCAAGTAGATGCCAACCATCTCTCCAAAATATAGGTATGCACCTTCTCCTGGCCGAGACGAAAAGTTTGACGCCCATATTTTTAATATTTCATATAATTTGTATATAATCAAAATAAATTTGACTTTTCAAACAGATGGCAATCCTCTACATGATATAGTTATTAGCTTTCTCTGCGCCAAGCCGAACTGCAGTATGTTCCTTGCTCGAACCGTGACTCGAACCAACGCTACACACTGGGCTAGGGCGACCGACAACGCCATTTAGAGCTCACATTTTTTAGTGGAAGGCTTAAATAAAATATAAAGATTTTCATGAAAATGCAGTAAGGTACTGTGACAAGGTCGCGTGGTTAGCTAATCTCTTTCCAATTTTAGGTGAAATGCGTCCTCTGCTATCAACTTTGCTCAAGCTCCAAGTGGCATATTGGTCAAATAATACGATGGACTGGAAAGAATGGAAGAGTTATTACATAACTTCATTTTTAATTCAGTAACGATAATTTGGTATCGAATCTTTGATATTCGATATTTATTGTTGCTCGATTTTTTTAGAGCCATAGTTTGAATGGGTACCTCATCGATACTTTGTGTCCGATATCGTAGTCTTGTCTTATTTCATTTGTAGACTGGGGGCTAATTTAATTTTTGTATTGTGGCCTTATTTGATGCGGTCATATTTTCATTCGGGCTCCGAAAATTAAAGCAGTACAACGCCGACTACGCCATTCAAAATACTTTTGATCTTTTCCTGGTTACGGGCGTAATTAATTTTTCCGAATGAGATTAGACTGCAGTGTTATTTCACTATTTGATTGCGGCCTTATTTCACGCAGCCTTACTTCCATCCCCATTTCCACAATGCACCCAGGCATAGTTGCCCATTGCACTTAAGACCTCGGAAGGACAAAGGGACTAAGGGGTTGGGATAAGGAAAAATGTGGGAATGGGACTTCATTTATCTTCGATAAAACATTCAGATGCTTTTTTGAGTCTGAGAATCTTGCTAAGGGATAGATAATGGCCGTTTTCCGTATCCTTATACTCCAGGCAAGATGTGCATATCGGATCATCGATGATCCCTAGTGACCATCTGTTTTTCCCTTGGATTGTGTCCTGTAATCAACCAAAGCAGGGCTTTCCGTGTAAAAAGGAATTTCAACACCACCCTGTCCGATCTTTTCAGGGGTTGCTTCATAGGTATCAGTAGTGTACCAACAATTCGCATTATGCCCTTGATGAGCCTAACCGTCCTTGCTATAGATGTCCCAATAATTGGCCGGGATCCAATGTGGTCTCGCAATGACCCGCAATTAGCAAATCAACGTCAACCAGTTCGTTACCTTGAACACCGCTGTCTTTCGGTACCCACATAAATTCAAGCTTATCTTATTTTTTAACAGAGTTCAGCCTTAACTGAGTTTAGTGCAGCTTGGCTGTTACTGCAGTCTCTGATTTGGTATCTTAAGTATAAATAGCAAATATTTCCGATTGGTAAACCGTTGCCATTGATCCTAAAGCAGAAAAGCATCGAAAATCGCCATCCTGCTGTCAATCAGCTTCGGTCCCATTTTCTGTTCTCCATTGTTCTCCATTGCTCTCTTGTAGGGAAGCTTAGGGTATACTTTCTTGCAAAAGATACTCTCGGTATCAGTTTGTCATTTGGGCCCAAAAAAAAGGCCAATCTTCCTAATGACTTTCTATGTCCGGAGATTTCTACCATACGAAATTTAAATTTACTTTCTATACAATTAAAAAATTTAGTTAATATAGCAACTTTTGTTTTCGTATAAAGACGACCCGGTCTAATATACATATGTACATATGTATGTATATACTTCATATGTACGTTTCACGCATTGACAAAGTGCCGCAGCGAAGAAAGAAGAAAAGCATTGCCGCAGACAGCAAGCGACGAGATGGCGGGTGCAGCGGTAATGAAATAAAAATATTTTCCTACATTTGCGGTGCGTGTTTGCGCATAGAATATCAATAAAGTATGCACGTGAAAAATACATATGTACAACAGATGGATGGATGGGTTTAGGGGCTATGCATAATTTTGATATGAATGTTTTTCCAACGTCAACGGACCAAGGCACATTACCACATGTTGTCGGGTTGGCTGTCGAAAAGGCTATTATTAATTGGCCATACCTATCTGTATAAGTAGACAATCGCCAATCGTACTACATCAACTCAAATCTTGTTAACTTGACGCCAATTTTGCATAGAAATGCTCTGCGCATGCGTACTCGCACTATCTATCTATCTACATATGTTTGTGTTTGAGTATGGAGATATATTGCAACTCTGTAAGATGCATAAATTGCAGCTGTTTAAATTGGTAGTTTGCCTTTTGATTGCTTGAAACAAACTCTAATTTTGCAGGTGCATGATCCTATTCCGTGTACGCAATTATTTTTTTTTAGTGTCCATTTTCAACGCTATACTTCCACACTTTTCTAATCAGCACATTTTTTTGCACCATAAAAATTAAACTGCCCAACAACACAAGCGCTCATATTTACCTGCAACTAAAAGTGAAACGAATATCATCAGTTGTTGTTTAACTGCCCTCCCCCCAGCCCCCCTCAATCGTTAGCGGAGCTATTTTAGAGCGGCAAAAGGAAAGGCAAAATTGCCAGGCACAGAAGTAACAGCAATTTTCGCCAACTAAGGAGCTCGTAAATCGATGGACCATTTAAAGTGGAACGAAGCGGCAGCGGTCCATAAATTTTGCCATAGATTTACTTGCATGGTACGATATATGTCCGGGCGCATGCGTCGCATACTTTTGTAGTGCAATAGCCAACGTTTGCACTCATCTACTAAGTGTGCTTTTTTTTTAGTCGCTGGTGCGTTTTGCTCGCTACTATTTCTCGCAACTCGATTGTGCTGTCCTGCTTCTCATCGTTTCTCACCAATTCACACAGGCCCCGATCTACTTCTGCATGCCAAGCGCATAGCTGTATTTTCATTGCACTTTTTGTGGTTGTTATTGTTGCTGTTGTTGTTGTCGTTCTCGTTATTATTGTTTTATTGATTGTTGTGGCTGTCGTTGTCATCAAAGTTGCAGGCAATTTCTTCTATAATTTTTCTATCTTCCTTTATGGTGTCGAAGTATCTTCTTCGTCTTTGTCTTTGTCTGTCGTCATCAATGGATTCCCGCTGCCATCTTTGGTGACAACGATACTACATATAGCAAGACAATTGCAAAGCAGTTCATTTTAGACAAAGTCAAATAATAACAACAAAACTCGTGAGTTGAGGTTCATAAACAGCGTACTCCAAAGACAGTGCACAAAATTGGTAGAAGTTCGATACAAATTTGTTGAGACAAAGTACTGCAGTTGTTTTTTTTTTTTGTTCAGCGAAGCTCGGTGTACTGATTTAAAAAGTTTTCCGGCTTATTAATAAAGAGCTGGTATCGTAGGGAGTTCACTTGGGGGCCACAGAAGGGGATTTCCATCACACTCGGTGTCCACAGCTCCCATTGTGATGCCCGGAAAGACATTTTTACGAGCCTTAAACGATTCCGATATTTTGGCGAATTCCAACAGCCTCAACAGTGCGACAATACTTAAATTGTCCAGGTCTTTAAAGAAATGGCCCCCGAGAAATATGTGGCGCATATCTCGTAGTGCTAGACACTCGCGCAGGAAGTGCTTACTGGACTCTCTTTCTCATTCCTACCGCTCCTACAGAAGTCATTATACGGTGTCCCAATTGTGAAGAGGTGAGAAGCTTGACATTCGATTTAGAAAATCGCAGCAGCCTTCATGTTATTCGCTTATTGAGTGCTGGCTAAAGGCACGCGCTATTCCGCATGTGTCCAGATTGGTCTATAACACTTCTGGCACTCTCCTCAACGTGCGAGCTCAGGAATCGCAAGGTGAACTGGATGCTCTAGCCGGGTTTGCCCAGTCTTGCATCAGCTCATTTTTTCACACACTCATCTACTCCTCGTTTTCCGAACACCAATGTGCCCCGGGACCAAGTATATATTGAAAATTTGAGACAGGAGCGATTGCAAAGTTCCTCGACAATTCCGGATATAAATCGAAGTACTCGTTGTCGACTTTAGAACATTGATCGCTATTTTACTGTATACAGCAAAGACATGTATTGATGGAACAAGGTCTATCATACCTACCAATTTTCCCACTATGTCAATTGCAAAGATCTTTGCTCAGAAGACGCTGCAGTAATCAGGTATCTCAGATAACACTTGACGGCCTACCCGGTAAGCCCAGATCTCCTTTGGTTGTCAAGGGCTCCTGGCTTCACTGGAGAGGGCAGAGGTGGTGGTTTGCCCCTTCTTGGTATGCGCCTTCTGACTATCGTGATTTGGGTTGGACTGGGAGATCGGTGCCTCTTGCTTGATGCTGTGGAGCGCTTACTGTAGGCGGATGCCTCACTTGTTGGCTCATGCAGGGCTTTGCCCGTGACCATATGCCCACTGCGTACCTTCTTCCGGTATCTCGCTGCTTCCCTGCTTGTTGAGGGCCCGTTGCCGATCATGCTCGGCGAAGGAGGGCTACCTCTGCAGGGCGGGGATTTTCCCATCTCCCTTTCTTGTTGCTGTTGTTGTATTCATTCTTTTTGTTTTTTGTTGTTTTGTTCTCCATCTTGTTCGTACGACCGCTTTCTCGCCGAGGCGAAAACCCTTGTCGCGGTAAAGCCACCGTTACTCCTGAATTCGGTCCGGTGTCGATGAGACGCCGTTCGAATACAGCCGGTTGTCCTCCTGACTGCAAACCGTCCAATGGGTACGGTGTCGCTGACACCCTGGATTACGAGGTGGCAGTTCTTGGTCATCGTGCTCTACCACCCAGTTGAGGGGCATCATCCATCCGACGGAGCAACACTTTAAGGTGCTTGCCCTGGCAGATACATCCGTTTAAAGCAATCAGCTGATTTTCAGAGCAACCATCTCACACGACGAAGCTTCGCAGGGTAGCAAAGCAAATGTTTTGCTTTATTTGTGTGTGGCAGTTTAAAAAACGAACACATACAGTTTTCGCCTGTTTGTATTCCTTTTAGAATTAAACACGAAAAAAGAAGGGGACGTTGTAAATGCGACATTTTTCGGTAGAAACTAAATCATCATTATATAGCTCAGTCTTCGAACACAACACAGCTTAGAGTCCCACAGGAACAATTGGGTAAGAATAAGGTCAGCGCAAGTCGGGGTTCTAAAACTTCCGAGTGAAGTGCTGTGCTCAGTTTGTGTCTAACGAAAGGATACAAGTTTTGTTTGCTGACGATGAAACCGTGGTCATTTACCAAGATCCCCTGTTAAAAGAGAAAAACGTTGAATTGGCGTCGTTCGAGCTCCACGCGACAGAAAATTTCAATGTAACTTAATCTGGATTTTAAAGATTGCTCCACACTCGTAACTGCCGATTACCACGCTTTCTTAGCACATAAGTTGTGAAATAATATTAAAGTAAAAAATACTGAAATAAAGGCAGATTATATTGAAAAATAATAATAGTGTCTTGAGAAATCAGAATTTTTGACCTCTACGACTTAGCAAGATATAAAATTGGGCTAGGAAGGAGACTTGATGTATGTAATATTTTTATTACCATTTTACACAATCGCAAGACACCGTCCTCCTACAAACTGTCACTAAATTGTTATTGGTTAGTTTGGTGGTGATGCCGTTGATTGCTGCTGTCGTTGAGTTTGTTTCTTGGTCCACGTCATCACATGCAATTTTCAATTATCTATGTATGTATGTATGTACTTTGAAAATTGTCAATATAGTATCGTAGTTGCCTTCAATGTTGTAACCGTTAAAATGCAGGTGCCCTCGTCTCAGTGAACTCAGTTAGCGGTTACATTGTTGATTATTGGATGGAAAGGCATTCAGCTCATAGTTCAAAATTGTTGTGTGTGGGGGAGGGGGTGGAGTAGATGATAGTGTGACAGAGTTTGTTAGTGAATGAGTAATTGTGTAACTTTTTTCAAGTAATTATGGTTTATATAACATATAAGTTAAATAGGACTACTTACTAGATATATATATATATATATATATATATATGTGTGATCATATGGAAGAGTAGCTTAAGTTGTAATTTACACAAACAACTTAAATTGACTTTAGCGAATGGCAGGTTCCCATTTAGAAAGTATAGATATTTGAACAAGATTTTACCCACCGCTTCGCTCGCACGGCATTTGGGTTAACGTTATGAATTCAAATAAATAATTTCACTAAATGTAAAAATTATTTTTTCAGTTTCATTTTATATATTTAACTACAAGGAACCGGCGGCCGTTGTCCCGCCCATATATTTTTAATAATTGCTCCTTGCGTAGCTAACCAACAAACAAATTTCCGTTTTTGTCAGATATAACAAACGGGTGGGGCAACCCTCTCAAAAATCTAGGTATGCACTTTGTCCACGCCGAGCCGAACAGTTTGGCACTCATATTTTTACAAAGTATCTCATTGCGTATAATTCAATTTAATTTGTCTTTTAAAAAAGGTGTCAACCCTCTTAAAAAAATATACTTTTAAATTTTAACCAGCTAACGAAATGATTTGGTAGCCATATTTTGCTGTTTCATGTACCTTGTATATGACTTTATTAAATTAGGTGGCAACCCTTTTATTTGTTAAGAGCCTTCCCCTCAGCGAATCGAAGTCTTGATACCCACAATTTCATTTGGCAAATAAATTCTGTATAATTTAATTAAATTTGACTTTTCAAACAGGTGGCACCCCTCATAAAGTTAGCTACGAACGTCCTTGCCGCGACGAACCGTATGACACCCATATTTTCATTTTTCAAATGACTTGTGTTTAGTTTAATTCAATTTTACTTTTCAAACAGGTGGCAACCCTCTTCAAAGTATATGTATGAACCCTCTCTTCGCCGGGACAAATCGCTTGCCAGTCCTATTTCAATATTTATTTTAACTTGTGTGCCATTTAATTAAATTTGAAATTTCAAATAGGTGGCAACCCCTTCCCAAGTACAAAACATACTTGACGACCAATTCTCATAGCTCATAAATTTTATTGCATTAATATTTTGAGTCTACTTCCTTTGAATCCCATATCGCTCCTTTTATCTTTTAAATCGAGCCCATTTTGCGGTATTTGATTTCACTGATTGCTTCAATTGAATTTAAACTTATAAAAAGGTGGCAACTCCCTTTAGGATCTGTCTATATGGGAACAACAGACTATATAAGAGATATATCTGATAAAAATATGGCAAGTCTTCATTTAGCAATATTTGATTTAACGCCATATGTTAAACTATAATTGAATTTAACTGAAAAACGAAATGTGCGCCTACAGCGCCACCTGTTGATTTTTTTTTTACTTTCCTTATTTTCTAAACCTTTGCATAGCAATTATGAAAACAATCCGTAGATGTTTTTAAACTTCTATCCTGGGTTTCAACTAAAACTAATTACAAAATGCCTCTATCTCCAAACTTTCATATGCGACTTAAGTTACTTTTCCATATTGAGAAAAATACGAGTATCTTTCAAAATAAACCTACATTTATTGTATTTTTTGTTGAACTAAAGTCTCTTCATTGTAATTAAATTTTAGATATCATAAATTCGTGCCAGTGAATATGAGCTCCTCTTCATATATTATTTTAAAACTTTTAATAACATCAAACTTGAGTGGGTGTATTAAGTAAGTTTAGAGATAGTTAGTTACATCATAATAGTTGAAAAAATTTTTTGTTTAGCAATTAACTCGAATTGCCACTAACTTAGCAGAGATTGTTAAAAATACATACACATTCATAAATATGATGAGTTTGAAAAGTTAGAAAAGTATTTTATGTGTAGTTGGTTTTGTAATGTATTATTAGTATTTTGGAAGATAGTTCCGCAGGTCGTTGGATGATTTTATTTTTTTTGCTGGATTTTTTTGTTTAGTGTACGTACTTCAATATAATTTTGAAAATGTTTTCCCTCAGAGGCATCAGGTCTTAGAAATTCGAGCATTCATTGTTTGCTTCGACTTCAAAAAATGTTCACCTAATCAATTAGATTTGGTGGTCCAGCTAACTAGTAATCTTAAAACTCAAAACTTTTTCAACCAGTCCACAGCGGCAATTTTGATGTCATGTAATTTTAGTTTCCATAGACTTTACACTTTACTTGGAACTGTAGTTTAAATTGACTAAGTTTGACCAGAAATAAATTTTACTGCTGCTTAAATCTCAGATAAAAAAAAATCAAGTGCATTATCTGTGAAGGGCATAGCAATCAACCATGCCTGATTTTTTGCTTTAGTTACTAAAGTCCGGTATTAATTGAATAGAAGAACTCACTCTCTCTCATTGCGTAAAAAAACGTGAAATGTATGACAAAAATCGAGAACTCAGAAGTCAAGCCGACGACGAGCCTATTACAGAACAAATTAAACAATCAATTTGATTTTAAAGTCTCCAAAATCCTTACCGTACTTAGCAATGTCTGGAGTCGCCTGGAAATGCCTGAAATGCTTACCTTTCTCACAGGCTTCTCCGTGTTTAGTTTTTAAATATTTTTTGCACATGAAATGTGGATGGAAAATAAATAAATCTAGGTTTCCAACTTAAATTTTCGATTACTCTAGTTTAAAATATGAGTAAAACAAAACCATGATTTATAAAATAATATTTATTTTTTTAATCGCAGCCTTTTATCACATTTGGTTTTTATTGCTCTTAATTAGCTTGAATTGGTTTTTTTTTCTATATTCAAAAACTAGGGTTAAGCGAAAGGTGGGCGTGGTTATTATGGGACTTTGCCCTTTTCAATACCAAACATTCTTTAATCAAAAGTAACATGAGTTGACATTCTGGAAAAATCTCAATTTTTACTAAACAAACAAAATATTTTTCAGGGGTATAATAATTTTTCTGCAAGTTTAGTTTACTCATTAAATTGTTTTTAATTTGATTTTAGGTGGGTAGATTTTCTTTAAAGCTTAAAACCTACAAATCTAAATTCTTCGATTTTGAAAGTAAAATACTACGCGACAAAAAAGTGGAATTTATTCAGACATTTAAACTGTTGACGTCAGGACAACACTTTTTCAGAGTTGCTTAAGTTATCATAATCGATGCGATGTACCCGAAATAACTTTTTTTGTAATGCTACAGTGAAAACCATTTTATAAGCAGTCGAGGGACTCATTTGGCTTTATTATCAGCTCAAACGCAAAACAAAATTCCTCGCTCCAGCTGATGTAAGAATTTTGTATCTTGTCAACTTTGCCGCTAGTCCTCTCTTTGTCGATTTGACAGCACTCACCTATTCGCTGACGAAATGAAAGTAATTTAATTTTATTTTACGCAAACAACAACTATTAAAACTCTCAATCGTTCTGTTTCTTCTGCGCTTCTTCATTTGCTTTTTCATAATATTTTCTTTGCTCTCTCATTGTCTAGTTTTTATTGCGTCACCATCAGTTGATCTGAGCGCGGAAGTTGGAATCTCGCATTCTAATAATCTTGTCATTAATCTACATAGTTATAATGAGATGTCAAACCAAACTGAGTTCAAAAACTGATTTGCTTTATAATCAGTAGAATTTATCAAGGCGTATTTACTAAGGTGGCGGCAGTAAGCAGCTGATTTCTCTCGCCGTGGTGCAGAAAATGTCAAAATTACAAGAATGATAAAATACACGATTGCGCCATCCGCGGACCACTAGTCCTCTCTTTGTCGATTTGACATAAAAGTGAAATAAAAGTACTTTGGTTTTATTTTACACAAGCAACAGCTTACAAAAAATTTCAATCGCCCTGTCCTTTGCCTACTTCTTTTGCTCTAATCTCATCTTGTAATTATTTTTTCTTTCCTCTCTCAATGCTCTTACTGCGGAGGGCCAAGAATGATAGAAAACCAGATTACGACTACGCCGGCAGCGTACACGTCTCAGTGTTTGCTGCTACAGTAATAGCGAGACGAAAAGGAAAGTGATAACTGTACTTGGGCGTTTTATTTGCACTGCAACTGCTAAAATACAAAGCTCGGCACTTCACATTTATTACTCTGTGTTTAACTTTTTGTAAAAATCACACAAAACTCTGAAAACTTAACCTTTTAAGAGTCATCTGTGACGTCAATCCGTCAAACGAGGCAAGTACGAAGTAATGGAAGTGCTTTTGTCGTCCCCTTCTTTTCGCTGCATCTTGGCGGAAGGCGGCATCTTGTTCTTCTTTTCGGATTCGCTGGATTGTTTTGTTTACACAAACAAAATACATTAGCAATACTGGGTGAATACAGATTTTGACAGTTCACTCGCAAAATTAAACAAACAAAATATACATCGACTTCGCCTTGGTAATCTTGCTATCACCTTTTCAGGGTCCAGCTTTGTATTTTAATTTCACAACTTCTTTAAGTTTATTAAAATAGCAGTTTTCTTTATCAATTCGCTTGAGTTTTCATTTAATAATAAACATCTTTTACAACAAACAAAAAAGCTTGGCTACTCAGAGTGATCCAACACCGCCAACCACACAATGCCACATTTTGCGAATACCCAAGGGCTACATCAAATCCTTAACCTTATTCACCAAGTCAACTCGTCCGAGACACATCCACCGGACCAACTAACACACCGCTGCGGGCCAGTCAGCTGCCCAAAGTGCCGCTTTTCTTTAGCTCTACGATCTCGTTAAGACGAATTAAATGTGACTAGAGTTTGAATGTGAATTTTAAACAGCGCAGGGACCCAGTTAAGCTGCAACATCACTACTGTTGCCCCAAGTGACCGAACGGCTGCTTAGCAGTTAGTATAAATTGAATTGAAGCCGAAAAGAAAACTCCAAGGAAAACCAAGAAAAGCGACATAAATCCCCTTAGCTTGGTTGATTTCGGCCGGAATTCATTTGTAGTATTTTATATTTATACTCAAATGTTTGGCTACACGTAGATTTGTTATAGGAATGGCAAGAAAGAGTTGGTTGCAAAAAAAAAAAATGTAAGTACTAACCATGGAGAGCAGCATGATATCAGAAACAACAACAACAAAAGGCATTCATATGTTTGAGTGCACTTTTGCGCTGCTGCTGCCAAGTGGAGTAGCAGACAATGTGCTGTATGGCAGTTTATGGATTTATTGCGCATGCGCGCCAAACTCGCGCAAATGCACACACATAAAATGCCAAAAGTAATAATAACAAAAAAATAAAAAATAAAAAAAATTACAATTTTTTACTGCGACGACTGGCTTTCTCTGACTTCTAACTATGCAGCTCCTCGCCTTGTTGCTGTTTTCCTACTTGGCCCACTCGCTTTTTGTTTTTGGTTTTGCTTTTGTTGTTGTTCTTGTGTGGCAGCCACAGTAGTCCTTGCGGCAATTGCTCACATTCACCATTTCCGTCTTTAAGCCAATTTGATTTTGTTTTACCATAAATTTGCATTTCGTCATACATAGCGACGCTCAAGAGTGGGGTAGAGATCCACAAACATACACACACATACACACACACACACACAAAATTATGTACAGATGTTTATCCAGTCGCCCATTCGCCGTCCATTCGCATATGGTCAGTTGAATATGCAGTTTATGTGTGTGTGTGTGTTTGTTCTTTGTGCATGGGCGTCCATTTCGCAGACCCCAAATACAGCAACAGTGCAAATGTAGGTGCATTGGCTGCACGGCTGGTTGGCTGGCGGCGACTCTTGGCTGACGTTGGAGCGCACATAAATTACCATTTGACGTGATCATTTGTTCAAAATCGGTCGTCGGTCGCCGGTCGGTGGGACGACGCCTCAGTGGTTGTGGTGCGGATTGTGATCCTGTTGGCTTGAATTGTTTGCTCTGCGCTGGGTGGCTGATGACAGCAGTCAATATTTGGCTTGCCATTGTTTTCATGTGTATGAGTTTTTTGGTGCATATAAAAAGATTGGTATTTTTATAAATACATATTTATTTATGTAAATATATACATTTATATATGTAAGTAGATATATCAACGTCTTATTGATAAATGAGTACCGATGCTTCCTCAAAATATGCGCGGGCGTTTCTTGTCGTCAGGCTGTTACTAAATATATTCCTATATTTTTTGCATACAAATAAATACAGTTGCCGACATTTAAATCCAAATACCTTTGCCTTTTTCATCTGGATTTTTTAAATTTTATTTTTGTAACTAAACGAGCTATTCTGATGCCGTTACAATACTCACCACGGTAACAATTAACCACTTTGGTTACAATTCTGAATTCTAGATATCTTGACCAAAGTTAGAAAATTTGTTAACTGCCAGTAATGTTGTCATTGTTGTAGCGGTTACTTAGACCCCGCATGCTCGGATGACCCATGGATGCTATCATAAAACTCATCTAGGGGTAGGCTCAAGAATTGCGCAGTTTCGACGGGAAAGGGATGTTAGATGAATCGGTTTGAGAGGGCAAATGAAAAGGTGGGTGGTATCGTGCGGCGAATTATCAAATGCCAGTCGTACATCGGGGTTGATTGGTTGGATTTGGTCTAGATCGTAGTCACGCGGGATTTACAAGGTAGCTGGAGCTTCACCTCAACTGTGGATGGTTGTATGACCCAAATGACGGCATGCACTGGATGAAAGACGACGAAGGTGGTGATTGTCTTTCGGTGAATGCAGTTCAAGACCACTCTGTACGCATGCAGCAGGGTCCTGCCCATTGGTGGTGTATGACTGGATGTGGTCAGCCATTTCAAGAAGACGTGCCTAGGAGGCGAGCCTTTAACAAGTAGGTGACCGTTTGGATGACTACTATGGTGGCATCCAACGAAGAACTGTTTGCTGGGCATGAAATTGTGCTCCCCAACAGGGTGCAGCTGAAGCCTCATGTTTTAGGTGTTCTATCGGAGACATTAGAAGGCATCACGTTGCCTTCCAGATTGCTGCATTCTGGGTAGCCTGTAGTTTCACCCACTGGGTCCTACTTGTCCCAGGCACCCAAATTGGAGTGGCATAGTTTAGAACCGCCCGCCCAATCGCCTTGTATGTTGCCAACAAGGTTTCTTTGTCTTTGCCACACATGCTGCCGGGGACTTGAGAACTTTGTTGAGGCTCTGTACTTTATTGGCGATTGCAGTTGTGTGTGCAGAGGAGGAGGAGAAGGCCAGGTTGGCGAACGTGATACACAAAATGTTTGGGCGGTTTATTGTTGGTACCAGTCTACCATCCGCACGTATGTTCAGTTGCAGCTTGACCTCCTTCGTCCAGGTGGTAAATATGGTCGCTGGGGACTTAGCAGGGGAAAAAAAACAAATTTCGACCAATGAAGAAACAAGGTAACAAGGTAACTGGTAACAAAGGTAACAAATTTAAAATTTAGAAATATAGAATAGCAGAAGCACCTCCTAGGAAATGGGAAAAAGGGCCAAGAGCCAAGGAAAGGACTGCTAAGAAATCTGCGGGACAGCAGTTGCTCAATTCTCCATGTCTGACTCAGTTTTTGCCTGAATTTTCTGCAAAAAAAAAAATATATATTTTATAAATAAAAAATATTCTTATTTTACTTTGTCAAATTTTTTATTTCCGCAATCAGCTGTCAACAGTGTTGCCCATAATTTCACTTTCACCACAAAGTGAACTTTCACATGTTACAAATTTTCCAGAATGTCCGTTACAAGTAATGGTTACAAAATTAAGGTGACAAATTATTGTAATCAAATTGTTAGAATAGGTCCGTTCAAGGCGCATTCGATTGGCCACTTCTCTGGTCGCCACGTCAGAGCGTTGCTCGTTTTGCCACAAATTTGCAACAAAGTTAGCTAGTTAGATTTGGTGATGGTCAGTATGATGACACCTCATTAAACTGCTCCTGAACTCGTTTCATTCAGTGCTGGCAAATTATTTTTTTTCGCAGATATTAGACAAGTTTTAAGGTTCAAACAAACGACACGTGGTAGAACTTTTCATCGTTTGTGTTGTGCGAATATTACATGCGAAATAAAAAACACAACTGAGTGGATGCCTAAAATACCTAGATAAGTGGAAAAATGAGCACGCAGTGCTTCCATAGTGTTCATATTGTGAATGCAAGGGAATGTAATGGGGAATATTTCGATCATTTTTTAAAGTTTTGTTTATCTGTTTGAACTTCTTAGTATCCGAAACTGTTGATTCCGGTTCCAAGGGGTTTTAGCTGGTTACTGGGCGATAACCTTGGACAAAACACAGGCTATATTTTATCAAAATATTTTTAAAGTTTGAAAAATAATAATTTTTCGTAGAAATGGTTTACAGTTATTATCAATAGGTTTCGTAAAATGTTTTTTATTTTTTTATTTTTGTCTTAAATATATATAATATTTAGCTTTCGTATTTAACTTTTTTAACGATTTTTATTTTTATTAAAAATGACAGTTAAAAGCAAACAATAGTTTCCTAACCGATCGGGGTGCGAGAAAAAGCATACTTTCAACTTTTTGCGGTCTTCACGAGCGACATCTCAGTTGCTTCCTCAAGTAAGTGAGTATTAAAGCTGGTGAAGACCGCCCGTAAAGGTAATATACATATTTTTTTAATTGTTTATGGGTTCAAATTCTATCCAAGAAACTGTTTTACAATTTCATTTTATAATACTACTTTAGCAAACATTCCTTAAATTTCAAAATGTGGCAACACTTTTGTGGACTACTTTCAAGAAACTTTTGAGTAAATATCGTGATTTTACTTACGTTTTTTAAAATTTGTATTTAATTTTCAAATAGTTGGCAACCTCTCAAAATTTTGTCGACGTTAAGCTTCGTTAAAAGCCTATTAGTTCAAACTACGATCGTAAGCTTCATTTAGCTCATAAATTTGATTGAATTTTATTATTTTAAGCATTTGGCAACCCTTCCGAAACATATTTCGCGAATAAAGCTTTCTTAAATTAAAGAATTTTAGTAACCCCACGAATGGAATTGAAAAAATGTTCCCTATAAGGTGGCAACCCTTTTCAAAAATATTTACGTACAATGGCTAGCGTTTCATACCAATACTGTTTTATTTCAGTGAGCTCAGAATTTATATTAAACTAATATTTTTAAACAGGTGGCAACGCCCTTGAAACACATTTTCATATTTAAGCTTTTTTAAGCCTACTTCCACTGAATCGCATGCCATAATATTTCCTTTAATTTCCTTTATTAAGTTAATATATTTAACATTTTTAATCAGGTGGCAGCGCTCCAAAAGTATTTACAGCATAAACCTCCACCGTTTGAAACCCATATTTCAATATTTCAATTTTAGCTATCATAATTTTAATTAATTTTCAACTCAACTTTTTTATTAATATTTAAATATTTTGGTAGAGAAGCTTTTTTCCGTTCGCTATCCATATCCGAGAAATCCGAGAATGATAGAATACAAGATTGCGCCTTTCCGCGACAAAGTGGCAGATCCCATATTCAGTAAAAAAGAATAAGGAGAAGAAGTATGAGCAATTTTAAATATTTCATTGGAAAACGTTTTTTTTTTATTTTTCTAATGTGTAAATATAGGATTTATAAGTGGATACTTAATAAAGAAATCTACAAAATACCAAAAAAAAAAGTTAGTGTCTGCCGCTTATTTGAGAAAAAAGCTTGGTCTAGTTGTGGTTGAGAATTCTCGGGAAAAAAGTCGGCAAAACTATAGAAGCGGTACTACAGACGGCGCCACCTTCTGTATTTAGTCCACCGTGTGCCAAATCTGTTCAGTCCTCGAATAGCAATGTCCGACTAAAATTATTCATTTATTTTTTTTCAGCAGATTTTCTACTTGAAATTACATTTACCAACTCTATGCTTTGATTCGAAAAAGAGTTTTATTCGAAACGCGAATCATATTACATTGCCACTGATTCAAACTCGAATACAACTAATAACGATTTGCAAAAATAGCAAGAGCTCAACTACAATATCGACTATCTGTGCAGATTTCAATGTCCGCAACTGTTTGCAATATATATTTACATAGTTATTCTTTCATTTCGTCATTTTCTAACTACATACATATCTTCAACAAAACAAATCCACTTTTGGCCATAACAATTCATCGCCAAGTCTTTACTCTTATTCCAACTGTCAGTCAACTCAACTAAGCCACTTTGTGAACGAGCGAGTTAGTCGTACGTTTACCTGCAAACTAAGCCACTGCAGCTGCCACTCTCTCCCCCCTCGGCGTCATAGTTGTCCTCACTTTGAATTGGCAGCATTGTCGTAACGCTCGTCAATTTATCGAAGAATTACATGAATTTGTTGACGTTTTGCTGTCATTTGTTGTACAGCTTTCTTGATCTTCTCCATTATAGTATTATTGTTGTTGTTGTTGTTGCTCTCCATATTATTGTCATTTTGTCGACTGTCTCGTTTGCAGCATTCAGCGGTCCACTGAATTGATGAATAAATTTACGATGTTTGTCACAAACGTTCATTCATTTGTCTCTCGGTCCAACTATATTGGCAGTTTTGCTGTTCCCGCTTACGACACAAAAGCCAAAAAAAAAAAAAAGAAAAACAAAAAATAAAAAGTAAAAACACAAATATATTGGAAATTGTGAAAACTTTTGCGTACCAACGCTTTTGGGGTCGAGCGTATTTGCTTAGCGTATTTACTTCGTTCATTGACAAAAATTCATTTGTTGCATTTTTATGTCAAATGTCAGCATGGCGTACGGTAATCAATCACCTTATATTATGCCATTTTGGCTGTCAGCACATTGACAGGCAGTCAAAGCACAAGTTGTAAGTATGTACATATGTATGTCGCGCGTGGGTGTTGTGTTTAGTGTTGGCGTTGTGGGGAGGGGGGTTTGGTAGTGCAATTCAATTGTGTCTCTTTTTCGAAACAAAACGCAAAAATAATATTTTTCGTTTATAAGAATTGTTTTTTTGTTTGTTTTTTTTTTCACGCGTTTGCTAGAAAAACAATTGTTAATTTATTTAGCGTGCGGAAAAATTTTATTTTTATTTCGATGGAAAAAAACCTTGAAAAACAAAGTCTTTGGCTATTCACATATAAATTTCAACACATAAATTAATTCGATATGTGCAAAAATGCAGTAGATAAGGAGTAGTTTTTTTCTCCATTTTTAATTAAAAAAATACTAAATTTTTCAGGCGTGGAAAAGAAAATTTACAAAAACCCATATAAAGTTGATCCTTTGTTGCTAAAAATTTATGTGTATAATATTCGAGCATTTTTTTGGTCATCATAACTTAATATAATTCGTGTGCATGGTGAAAAGAATACAGAAGGTGGCGTAGATTTAGGTACCGCTAACCCTCTCTTGGAAATTTTGACAGAATTTCTACGTCACAACAGATTTTTTTACAAAAACCTTGTATGTATGTATTTTCACAATCGTGTGTATTCTTTTCAACGTGTTTAATAATTTTAGTATGTATTCTTTCTAATATTTTTACTAACGTGTTGCCTCTCATTACTCTCCACCGTTAAATCTAGTGTGACGTCACAGCCTAATAACTCTCCGAATTTCAAAACAATCCGCGCAATCTTGTATTCTATCATTCCTGATTCGTGTGCAAATAGTTTCAATTTGTTACCATATTCGGGTTATTTTTTTTTGTTAGCCCCAGGCACTCTTCATAAAGCGCCAAGGAGACGATCAAATTACTTGATCAATCATTGCGGATGAGAGAGTGAGGGCTGAAATAAACACGAAAATCACTAGTTCATATTTTGAGCTCATAGCATTTGATCATAATGTCGTCGTCGGATAACGATTTGCTTCTAATTTAAATAACAATAAAATAAATATCTAGCAATATCCGATAGGCCTTGTTATTTCCTTCATAACCCGCGTACTTTTTCGGCGTTCAAAAGCTGTCAGAAATTGCCACTACGCATTGAAAAAATATAGAGGCAATTTCGTCCGCACAATCACACTTCACAATGCTCAGAGCTGAAGTGAGCTGCAAGGCGTCAAGTATAAATAGAGATGATGAAATAATTACTAATCAAATTCAAAGATCAAATTTTTTTTTATTTCCATCAAGCGTAACCGAAACGAATCGGTGCAGTGGACGTGTAGCCGAACACACCCATAAATTTGAAGCGTTGATCAAGTTATTTGATCGTGTGTGTCTGTGCCACATATGGTTCTGAGGGTATGGCTGCACTAGGCGGAGAAAATGTTACCACATTTATAAGCAATTTGGGAAAAAACTTATCTTTCATTCATTTATTAACAAATTCTAGTACGTGGGTGACACTGAAGCTTCCGAAAAATACATATTTTTTAAAAAAAAAAACTTTACATAAAAAGTTTCGAAATTTTGCATTCGAAGAAACCTCTTTTCGGAACTTTGAAACTACTGTGAAATGGGTAACTCGGACACATGGGTTTTGAATGCCTCGATGTCCTCTTAAGATAGAAAACCCCTCATCACGCAATTTTGTACTTAACATAAAGGAACTGAAAGAAGTCATTAAGCGATAAATCCAGTGAATATGGGCAGCACATTGTTTTTCTTCAAATAAGTAAACAACTGTTCGAAGTGACATCTGAGAGCTTGTATTGTCGTGGTGAAGGATGATGCGACGCTTAGTTTTATTTTTTCTAATTTCGTGTACCACTTCAGCCAACGTTTATTTGGCTGTGCGTGTTTGTGGCAACAACATTACCAAAAGCCGAGTTGAGCCGTTCCCAATCATTTTTTTGTTTTTAGTCAAAATCACAACAAATTATCGCCCGAAAATATTCACTGGAAATTTCACATCTTCAACCACCGCACAATTATTAGTCTCTCTTTTCCAAGCTAGATAAAGAAGCGAAGCTATTGAAAACGAAGCATCTGCTGTGACCAAATAAAAAGTCTGCGCATTCGCCTCTTGACTCCCATAATTTCAAGAAGTGCTAGTTTAGGCTGTGTAGGCAATTGAGTAGTAAAGCCCTCTCTCGACAAACAAAACGACATTTTATAAGTCTCCCATCAATCCCGTCAATCCCGTCAATCTTTACACTTTTTCGAATTATTTTGGCGGAAGTTTTAGAACATAATAAATTTCGAGGTTTCCTTTAATTTTCTATGAAACATATACTTGAAAATTCTACAAAAATGGAACGCGGCAACCAAACTGGGCATGATTCCTCAATCATTGCAATATGGGTATCAAATGGAAGTGATTTCATAAAGCTTCATTTCCTAAATGTTTTTAATGAAGGTTGCCTGTTACCTGTTTAAATGCAACTTAAAAAAACGAACCTAAAAGTTTCAAGAAAACTTAATTTCAAAAATACTTTTGAGTAGGGTTGCCAGATGTTAAAAAAACTAAATGAAATTATAATAAGTGAAATCAAATATTTAACTATGCACCACAAACGAAAGAGTTTGTAAAAAACTTTCTTTTTTGATTTATTTTGCTTTATTTTGAAAATCATTTTGGATAAAGTTGCCACCTGCTTAAAAGCGTAAATTAAATTAAATTATTAAGTCAAAGCAAGTATCACGTAATGGGATTCAAAGGAAGTAGGCTTATAAAAATTTAGTTATGAAAATAAATTTTAGGAGTGTTGCCAGGTGCTTAAAAACATAAATTAAATGCTATTTGAGATTTTACTTAAAAATCATATTATTACTGTAAAACAAAAGGGTTTATACGAAAACATGTATGAGAAGGGTTGCCATTTTTTAAATACCGTTAATTCAATTTAATTGGAAAGGTGACGGAAATTTTACTTAACTTATTGTCAATAAAATAACAAAGGTAAATCAGATATCGAGTGCGACTGGACTGCAAAATAGAACCATTTTTTTTAGCAGGTACCCCATATTTGAAAGCTAAAATTCATTTCAATAAATAAATGATGTAAAATATTGCAATATGGCTACTAAACAAAAGGAGTTTAATAAAACAGCTTAATTTCCAAGAAACTATGAAAGAAGGCCAATTCAATTAAACTTACTGATATTTTGCCACATGAGAAACGAACAAAAAAAAAAAATACAAAAATCATTTTATAGAGGGTTTCATAAATCTAATATTGAGATATGGTTTTTGCACGACGAAATTTTAAGAAAGTTTCAGCGACCAACTACAATCGGCAAGTATGAAAAAGGGACAGCTCTTGTTTTAGAGAATGGGCTAAAAGGACCACTATCTACGGCATTGTCAAATTTACTACAACAAAAACTCCATTAAATCAAAATTATCTACCTTTTAATTGAATAATTGCCATCACACATGTTTCAAAATTTTCTCAACTTACGCTTTTGTAGTTTATTTAATTATTTACAAACTGCATTCAATTTAATAAAAGTCAAATTCATAATGGACACAAAGCACACCAGACATACATACAAACAAAACTCTGTTGCATTTAGTCCACAAGCTGCCTGCGTTGCCATCGGACACCCATAATATATGCTCCGAATGTGCCAAACTTAATAGTTGTTGTTGATTGACATTGTTGCCACTGTGGTTGTTGCATTGGCATTGAACAGATTGGTGAAAGCACAATATACCTACATATTTACATACAGACATAAATATATAGAGGATTTTGATAACTGGCAGGAGATGTGAGTTTATTAATGGTGTGTGGTAGATGACACTTGGTGTTGTTCGGTTAACGTTAGGTCGTAAATTAAATGACATCCGAACACATTTTTATGAGAAAATAAACTACAACAACAATACTAACCTTTTCAAAGGCTAAATGCGCATATGAATCTT
The DNA here is from genome assembly GCA_951828415.1 of Anomoia purmunda. Taxonomy (NCBI): domain Eukaryota; kingdom Metazoa; phylum Arthropoda; class Insecta; order Diptera; family Tephritidae; genus Anomoia; species Anomoia purmunda. The sequence goes on from OX639996.1 coordinate 14,782,106, forward strand.
TGTGGATATATATAAAAATTTGATGCCTCGAATTTGATATTCCATGTATAAGTGCAACTAGTGCAAAAACACACTCCTACAAATAGAGGCTACATAGGTATGTATGTACATACAGTGTTGTGCTTAGCATAAGCAACGAAATTCTAAAAATATTTATTATTACAATTTTTTTTTTATAAAATCACTAGAAATCCCTTTGCATATGTAACCAGAAAACGTTTTTCGGTTCCTGTCACATACATATAACAGGTGGCAACTCTCTAAAAAATTTAAATATACACCTTGTTCTCGCCGAGGCGAACCTTTTGCCACTCATATTTTAATTAAGTATATAAGTCCGTGTAATTTAACAAAATTTTATTTTTTTTAAAAAGGTGGCACCCCTAAAAAATATACCTATATACTTTCTTCTAGCGAAACTAATTTTTTGACACCCATACTTTACTATTTTATTTAACTTGGGCGGAATTGTATAAAATTCGAGTTTTAAAACAGGTGGCAACCCTCTTCAAAATATTATTAAGAACCTGTTTCTCGCCGTGATGAACCGTCCAACATCCTTATTTTATATTTCATATGGTAACTTGTGTGTAATTTTATTAAATTTAAATTTTCAAAGGGTGGCAACCCTCTTCAAAATTTAGCTAGCTTTAAACCTTAGCCTCGGCGAAGGTTTGGTTTGTTTATTACTTGGGATAATTAAATTAAATTTACCATTTCAAACAGGTGGCATCCCTCTCCAAAATATATGAAGGAAAAAAAATTATTAAAAATCAAACAATTTTTAGGCACTTGAAACTTGATTTTTGTTGTACTAAAATTGAATGGGATTAAAAACTGCATACTTAAAACTTTTTTTTTATAATTCGGGGTAAAAAACTAAAAATTTTGACGACCATTTTTTAAATTTGTGGAATTTTAAAGCATTTTTTAAAAAGTTTGAAATTTTTACTGTTTCTGCTAAGGAAACAGCTACACTTTTATATAAAAATATTAATAACAAACTAATAATCATATGTGTCAAAAAGTATTGTATTCAATTTGGCTGCTTATGATATGCACAACACTATATACCGCATTACACAGTTATAACTCCACCGCTTATTGATAAGCTTTGACCATTTATTTTCCTTTATTTAATTTTAGTAAGTTTTTTAAATTAAAATATTGTTCAACCTTTAACAAAAACCGTCGGATTTAAATTTCAAACTTTGTGCTGGTTCGATTATAAAAAATATCCACAAAGTTTCGCTAAACTTTTTAACAAGAATTCGCAGCATCTCTTGCGTATATATTTTTACAGCTATCACAATTCAAAAACAGTACGTGCTCGCTAAAAGCAACCGTAAGCCATTGGAGGGTTTAATTGTCTTTACGGACGGGTCAGAGGTGAAATGAGGGGTCTGAGCAGGGATTTTCATTGTGAAATATGATAAAAAATCACACTTCCGTCTGCCGAACCATGCACGCTTTTCTCAAGTCGAAACGTTTGCCATAAAGGAGGAAGTAAGATGCATAAAGCGAAATGCACCCGCGGGATCGCAGGTAAATATCTTCTCCGACATCCAATCGGCTATTCAGGCATTGTGTTCTTCTACGGTCGGTCAGATCCCAACTAGGAGATGAGTGTAGAAGAGAGCTGGCCTCGATTTATACGCTTGAGATTACTCCAATTTGGATCCCGGTGCATAGGGACATTTACGGTATTGAAATATTGGATGAAATGGCGAGGTATGGCTCTACATTGAGCGTGTCCCACGCGGTGGATATAGGTTCCTCGCTCAGAGAGTTCAAAAACAGAATTGCCGAATTTTACTGTTCAAAGGCAAAACAGAGGTGGAACCGTACAGGATAGTATAGGATAACTCGGCAGTTTTAGGTGTCCACCTAAAAGGGCTTTTTTGGGAATGAGCAAAGAAAATACCTGTAAGCACGGAACTACGAATACCCGCGTTCAAGAAAGGAGAGACAATCGAACATCTACTGTATAAGGGCCCAGTTTTCTAGGATGAGGCTAAAATTACTCGACAAACCATTCCTGCAGAACATTTCAGAGAGAAACCTTATCTCACTGTTTGACATACTGAAATTCATTAAATCCGCCGTTTTAGGTTGCTCGGGTTTTGTAGAATCAAAATGTCTAATTTTTTAATTGCTTGTCACAGGATGACAATCTACTTAAAGCAGCCAAGCTTTCAGCTTCTGATCAACTGAGTTTTCTTCAGCCAATTGATGACAAGTGGTAAATACTTGGATAGCATTATCTGTTGTGCTATTTTGCCATCGCTCTCGATTTCTTCGGCTTTTTATTTAATTTAAATCGGCTGTGTTTCGACATCGTCTTCTGCAATTCTATTGTTTAAGTTCTCGACCAAAAAATATGCGGTAGAAAAAGATTGAGGTAAGCCTTTAAAGGAAATAATCTTTTCAAGGTCACTAGGTCGCTTATGACCTCAATGGCAGCTTATCCTCCTCATACCATTCACTACAAAAACTAAAGGCTTCCAGCATTTTTGATTCAAAATGTGTGTAAAATTTTGTCTTGTTCATAAAATGTTGGCCCATTGTTACATTAATTGCAAAATATCTGTTCAAGCCAATAAAAGTCCAAAAAATAAACCAATGAGTGTTGATTTAGCCGAGGTATTGCATTTATAGATTGCTGGTTTATCGACAGCGTAATGTACAAGAAATTACAAGTTTGAAGTGGCTACAAGTCACCGCTAAATTTTGCCTATTTTTTTCGAGTTATATTGAAGAAAATGTGCAACACTGTTCGCTAAAAGAATGTTCGTATTTTTGGTGGTATTTTTGAAATTTTTTTTGGCATTTATTTTCAATTGCAGTAAGAGTGAGAAACTAGAATTTAAATGGAACTGCATTTACTTACTTTCACAAAAAAAATTAATTAAATAAAGAAATAAATACTCAAAACTTGTCAATACCTGGTGGCGCTATAATTATGAAATGGACTATATACATATGTATGTATATGCGAGTAAATATGTACTTAAGTGTAGGGTATGAATATGCGTGTCTGGGCGACATAAAAAATAATTAAAACAACGTTGTGTGTAAAAACTAAAGAAAACTACATAAAAGTACTCGTAGAATATATAACTCCTTATATATACAGTGTGTGAGCAAAAAAGGGCAATAGTGCTTGCACAACAAGAACAGCAGCAACAGCAACAGCAACATCAACAATTATAACAATAAATGACTTCACATGAAACAAAGTAAGCATAACATGCCTGAAAATTGTTATTATGTCCCCTGACTTTGTCCGTTTATGAGGCACATTGAAACGCTTACGGGAAATTCAATTAGACACATACACGCACAGTCGCACGCACACATGCATACACTTTGCAGTAAAACCTAGTAGTGCTAAACTAGTTCACTAGCACTTTACTTGGCAAATCAACTACTTCATCTTCCATCTCTTTTCAATATAAGCAACTGTTGTTTTTTAATATTGCAAAACAAATCGATTGAGTTCGCGAAAGAGTCGACACGGCTGGGCAAAATTCTCGCTAAGGAATTCGTAAAACTAGCTGACGGTACATGGGCGGAATCATCAGCCGAAACTCTGGAGATTCTAGTAGATACCCACTATTTGTACAGTCCTGTTGAGACAGTGCGCAAGAGAGAGTGAAATCCTAACTGAAGAGAAGATTGCTTGGACAATTAATAGGTTCTCCCCATTCAAATCCACAGGGCTGGATGGTATCCGTCCTCTTATGCTGCAGAAGACTCAAAAAGCTTTGATAAGGGAACTGAATGAAGGGTAGTTTTCATTCAAAAGTCAGGTAGAAGAGGGCACAAAGTGGCTAACGACCTCATACCCTTATGTCCTACATCCTTTGTGCAAAAAGTTCTTGAGAGAATTTAGGACTTACTTAAAAGAATATTACTAGCTGAATATTCACCTCCTTTGAGTGTCATCACCATAAATCACATCCAGGTCGAACTTAACGATGTGGCAATCCTGATTAAGGGTTTCTTTCCTTCCTTTACGAGCCAAATCATTGAAAGATCGTTGGCAAAATTTAGTAGGTGAGCACAAGGTTGTGGCCTTAGTTGAAATACTGATAACACGGAGCTGTTGCTCTTCACGATAAAATATAAACTGCCCGCCTACTTTCTAATCTACGAGCCTAAATTGAGGATAATTTATCTTGTAAGTTAAATTGGAAAATGTGCATTGAGGAGCTAGTTAAGAAGGTCTGTGTTGCTTTCTACATTTGCAAATCGATGTTTGGCAAGACGTTGGATCTCAAACCGAAGATGGTACTCTGTATGTGCCATGCGATGGTGCGATCTGTGCTGAGCTATGGCTCTGTAGCCTGGTAGGAACCTCTTCGGAAAGCCTACAACATTACCGGTCTGCAGAAAGTTCAACGCACTACGTGTCATCGTCTGTCTCACGGCGGCTTTGGATCCCAATTTAACAGAATTAAGACTGTGTTTCCAAGAAGGATTAAAAATATTCACCGACGATTCCAATATAGACTCTGGAGTTGTAGCCGGCGTCTACTCCGAATCAAATCGTTTGAAAATTGGAACGTAGCGGATTTTTTTCGACAGCCAAATATTGCTTCAAAGGTAGTTTTGTAAACAACTGATTGCCGCTTTAACTAATCTAGTAATCTCAGTCATCTGAATTCCGGGGCATAAATGAAACGAAGGTACCGAGACAGCCGATGAGCAAGCACGGTGCGGGTCAGTAGAGGATGAAGTAACAACCAGTATCGATATGACTTTACGCCTAGCCGTAGTGAAAGGAATATACATACGTAACTTCTACCTTAACAAGGCGCAACGAAAGTAGAAAGCTACCAGGATATCAAGAACTACCTGGCCGGTCTAAAATGAGAGAGGAATTTGGAAATTCGATTCAGCCTTTGTTCCAAATAATTAATATAGTCACAAGATATTTAAATATGTGCATAGATTTGTGAATTATAGAAGGTTTGCGCTTATTATTTCGAACAGAATTTCTTTAATTTAGTTAACGAAGGTTCTTAGTCGAATAACGTCAAATTTGTATTCAAATTGAAGAACTGGTCCCATTCGCATTCAAATATTTTGGACAAACTTGTCACAACTTCTCCCTTTTGCTGGTATTCGTGGTACCTAATTTCTTCAACCTCGAAGTTCGATATGAAAGAAGGACAGAGGAAAAGGTCTCAAATTTGATTTCATGTTGGAGAAAATTCCCTGCAAGTTTTTATTCAGACTTGTAATGGCATTCTGTCGTTTTTATTAAACCAGATTCTTTATATTCTTTTTTTTTATCAATTTTTTATTTCGCCTTTAAATTTTTTTTTAATCACAAACTTTATTATCACTGATTTTTAAATGCATTTCTTTTGTTTTACTTGAAAACTGAAAAGTAAGCTTATGTAAATATTACCGAGTAAATTACATTCGTTTGTTTTTTTCTTTTTTTTGAATAATCCACAAGTTTCGACTCGAACCTACGTACTAAGCGTAGTGAGCAACAATCTTCACGTGACACCACTGTTTGCAACTTACGAACTGCGAGGGTAGATGTCGCTGTGCAGTAGTCATTTTAGAACTGGTATGACTTCGTCTCCATAAAGCACCAGTTCTTGAACTATAATATTTGCTGGCTATTCACTGCTTTTTCACTGCATCACTTATTGCCTACGCACTCACACAATGTTGCTTTTGCAAGCGCCGTAAATGTCACACATTAAATACACGTTTATGCCAGTAAATTGCCACCATTTATAGAGGCGCTTCAAGCTGGACGCTCAAAAGGTAATTTGCTTGACCGGTCCCTTGATCAAATGGCAACGACATTGGCTCTACACATGAACACTACATGCAATAACTATTGTACCATTTGTCCTCGCCTTATTAAGTATCGTATCGTTACACTACGAGTATTTTCTTTTGCTCTGTCTTCGGTGGGCCATCATTAAATGCTTCAATGCCAGTTTTATTCTGCCCACCTTAAATACCACTTTCTACGTGGATTATAGTGGAAGTTGGCTGTACGCATTATATACTTTTTTTATGTTTATACGGGTACCCTAACGTTTTGTTATTGCTATTGTACTAGTTGGAAATGGTTATGGTTTTTATAATGAAAGCAATTTTTTTAAAGGATTGCCTCGTTTTACGTGTCTCCAAGTTATTCTAAATCCAATGCGTAATTCGCCAGAAGCTGAGGAACCAAATACTCGGAATGATTTGTTAGCTAGGGTACCGGCTCAGTACGGTACCTTTAAAGTCTCTCCGACTCTCTTTATTTATTTTATTAGTCGATTAGCAACATTTTCGATAGTTGATAATCGAAAACCAAATATTCGACTGTCCGTTCACTTTCAACTAATCGCTCACCAATGAGAGGTTAGTCGACTAGTTGTTTCTGGTCGGTTAGTCCAAGAAATCGAAAAGAAACGGTTAGTCGATTATGTGAAGTCGACTATTGTTTTAAACAACTTTTGTTAATCGACTAACCGATTAGTCGACTAGTCAATTGACAAGAGCTCAATCAATTTGTCCACTTAAAATATTGGTATAATTTTTTTCTTACTAAAAATGGTCTGAAAGTTACGTAAAACTAGGCGTTTAATCTAAGCTTAGATTTTGCGGCGCTGAAAAGTTGGCACTAATCAAGGCACGCTTCGCCTTCTTCGGTTCTCTATTTAGTTCAGAAAATGCAAAGTTAACGGCGCAGGGACGTCTCCACTCACGGGACGAATTGGCTGTAGGACGAGAGGAAGCTCTGATAGTGGCTGCTGAGTTTTGCGAAGAAGTGAAGATTGTAGAAAAACCCACACCTTTATTTACGGACTGCTCAATAATGGAGCAAGTTGTACGAGCACTGGTTTATAGTTCAGAATTGGGCAGCGTTTTTCAAGCAACCGTGCACCTCTACTGGGTTCCGAGATACAAGAGCTTCGAAGGCAACGAAAGAGCTGACGATCTTGCCACGAAGAGTGCTCTACACGATGGCGAATTAATGGGAGACGTGTCAATCGCCTTAAGCGGCGTCAGAAGTTCATACAAGGGACGAGCATAAGGCTGTAGAGTTGTAAAAATTATAGGCAAGTCTTATGACAGCAAGCTCACTAGCTTCGTTTAATAGGAATACCTTGAGGTTCTATATTGCAGTGCTGAACGGCACTGTCTTCTGGTGGTCCACGCCCTCAACTCGAGACTTCATTTGCAGGAAGTGGGAATTACGACGACTCGGGTTGCTTGATAGAGGTCAACTCAATAACAGGGCTTGAAGCCGGCCGTCCAAAAATTGTCTAGGAGATTATTACAGCTTCCCAAAGAAATATTAATGTTTTTTCGACTTATAAGGGAAGATTTTAGGGTCGGCAAAGCTCTGGTACTGCTATGGCGGTACACGGTCCAAGTTAGGCCTTTCTGCGAATGACAGCACAACCTAACTTAAGAGCAAGGTCGAATGATATGATTGGGCAGCTCGAGTTATATTTTTCAATATTAGAATATAGAAACTCTGCTTGAAACCTCATTTGATATCAAACCAGTCGTTCAGCTTCTTCCGCATTCTGATGGAACTGGTGGCCGATTGATTTTCTTTTCGGTGATATTTTCACAACTACACAGAATTATGGTGGAGCCGCAGTAGTGAAAGGCAGATGGGAAAAACAAACAGTCGGTTTATTTATCGTATCGAAAGTTTTTAACAAAATCGATATATGGAGAGTAAAAAAATTCCGATAAATCGATATTTTCACTTCAGGCTGCCATTACTGTAAGAATGATCAAAATACTAGATAGTGAAAAACTCACAGACATCAAAGAGACCATTCATAATAGACAATATTTTTGCTTGCGTTTCCAAATTATAAACTGGTGCTACGTCCATTTACTTTCTAAACTAACCTTAAAAAATATCAAAATTGTAAAAAAAATTGTAAAAATTTGGCAAGCGGAAATAAATATCGAATATCAATTTTTCTATCGGTGTGTGTATTCAATATTTTCTGAAAATAAATCGATGTTTGGCAATATCGATACTTTTTCCCAAGCCTAGGTTGCAATTTTAACACAAACTACGCTATAAAGCCGTATGCACTTATCGAGCTCTAACTACGAAATGTTCCTGCATCAACGTAACTTACATTTTTTTAGCGGTTAGGACTCGATATATGGCAGTTTAGGAAGACTGTCAGTCTTCATGCTAGTTGTTGGATCCCCCTTATTTTGTTCTATGCTCCTATTGCCTCCTAAATTTTTCATTATCGTAAAACTCTTCACTCATTAATCCCGCGCTCAAAGCATGTGAACTCACTCAACTGTAAATGGCGCAATGTATTAAATTCAATTCGCTAACATGTTATTAAACACTCACCGTCTTCATTATTTCTTCAATGAAATCAAGTTGAAAAACCTAGCCATTCGTGTAAAAGCCGTCAATGAAACATTAAAGGGGCGATTACATGAAACGCCATTTGAAAAGTAAACTTTCACACTCAACGTAGCGAAATGAAGACATCAACGTAGGGTAACATGAAGATGATGATTATGACGATGATGATGGGGCTTAAGAAGGTGTTGAAGTTTTTCGTTATTGTTTTTCATTTCGTTTGTTTTCAATTTCGATATTGTTTTTGTTATCGCTATAAAACCACAAAGCAACCGACATTAATTAGACAGTAGCTAAATACGTTTGAGGAAATATACATACATACATACTTATATAATTTGTTTGTATGTATTTATTATGAACAATGTACCCTGTCGGAAAAAAGCAGACAGGGTAATCTATTTACTAATTTAAAAATTGTGTATAGTTTTTGAAAACAAACAGAGTTAGTAACAAGTTTTTTGAATTTTGATTTTAAATTTTTTTAGAATTTATGCCATTTTTTTGTTTTCTTTTAGTTATTTTTTTAACATAAAGTTAAGAAATAAAAAAAATCGTAATAGTTCTGAAAACAAAAAACTTTAAAACCAAAATTTAAAAAAAATTATTTTGACAAGCTATAACTCCTACACGAAAAAACAAGAAAAAAAACTAGCATAATGTCAAAATTCGACCCATGCAAAAATTAAAAAAAAGTAAGAAAGTATATGCTAACCTCCCTTATACCAGAAAATTTTTTTAATATTTGAAAAACGGGACTATTTAGAGACCAATAATAGGGCCGAACTAGTCCAGAGATGCTTCCGAACTGATCCGGAAATTATCTCGAAAAAGTTCCGAATCAGGAACGAACTAATTCCGAATAGGTACCAAAAAAGTCCCGTCTTTTAAAACTTCAAAAGTTTCTTCCTACTCATAATTATTATAAGTAGACTTTTATAATATAAGTCTCAAAATAAAAAAGTCTTTAAAGACCTAAAAATATTTTCATTACTGATAACTATTATGAAAATACTTTTATAATATAAGTCATTGAATAATAATTATAGATTACGAGAAAAATTTGTAACTTATTATAATACTTATTGATTAACTTTTACTCTTTTCTCTTATAAAGGTTATGTTTCTGAAAAAAAAACCAAGGACTGTAACAGTTCAAACTTTTATTATAAAAAGCGCGCATTAACTATTATTTTATTAATAAAAATAACTTTTTTTAACTACTCATTAAATAATAGTTATTCGTGATTTTTTATTTCAAAAATTATAAATAACAGCTATTCTTGATTTTTATTATAAATAAAATGTAACAGTTAGTTTTGATATTTATTTTAAAAGCCATAAATAACAGTTATTTATTATTTCTATTTTATAAATCACAAATAATAGTTAATGAAAAGTTTTATTCACTGACTTTTATTTTTTAAGTCGTACTTATAAAAGTTAATTTAATTTTTCGGAGAAAAAATATATATGACATATAATATTTTTTTGGTTCCCCTCAAAATATTTTCTATTGATGACTTTTATAAATAAAAGTTTCCAATAACAGTTATTTTTGATTTTAAAAAATAAATATTATAAATAACTGTTATTTATGGTTTTTTTAATAACTATCAAAAATAAGTGTTATTGATGACTTTTGAAAAAAAAAATCAAAAATTGTTATTTTTTAAATTTATAAAATTAAAATCGAAAATAACAGTTATTTTTGTAAATTTTTGAATAAAAATTGCAAAAAAAAATAATTTTAAAGTTTGATTCGCGCTGAAATAAGAAATCGTTTGGTACATAACACTTATTTTATATCGAATGTTTCAATGACAGTTTTCAAAAATAACTTTTATTTTCGGTTGCTGAAAAAAACAAATTTTTATGTGTTTTCTGCCAAACATTTTTAAAAGTAGTAGAAATCAAATGCAGAGCCTGATAACTGGCTCGCCCCTAGGACAATGGTCATATTAGTTAAGTGAGTTGTCTACAAGAAAAACGAAAGAATTTCCACCATTTATAGTAAGTAAAAAATTTTTTTTTTTAAATTCAAATTTTTAAAATTTTTGTATTGCTTTCGAAGTAATTCAATTTCCGACAGGGTAGTCATAGGCACACAAGGCAACAAATGAGGTCTTAATTATATGGTTGTGTGTGTGTGTGCATGTATGTACTTTTGTTTGTATTGAAGGGTCAGGGCATTAACTTAGTAGCGTTGGCTACCGCGTATTTTACCAACAACAACAACAAATATGCGTTTGTGGCTTTGGTGGGCTTTAAGAGTTGTGTGAGTGTTTTGAATAGCTCGAAGCGTTTTCTTCAACTAAACACTCTTCAAAGTACATCCAATATTTGCTCTATAGTATTAAGTATGAGTATAATGCTTGAGTTTTTGTTGTTATTTTTGTTTGCTGTTGTTGTTGTAGTAGCTGGTAGGCATTTTTTTGTTAGCCAAGTTGTCGATAATTATAATGTTTTGTTGCGATGATTTTTTAATTGATGGCATTAGGTGGCGGTTGAAAAATTAATTTCTAGCTGATTTAAAAAAAAAAAAAAAATCAGTACTTGCCGTCGCAATAATTAGGTTTTTATTCTTTTTATATTCTTCAATCCAGATTTTTGGGCTTTTTCTTTTGTCTTGCGCCTTAATTCAGCGACAGCGCGTGTTGGATCTACTGAAGTTGCGAAAACGTAGAATGTGTGTGAAATACTTCAGACATTTATGAACTTCTAAATTGAATTTTATTAACATTTGTTTGTAATAACTTTTCGTCTTTGTATATAGTAGTAGTTGTGGTAGTGTTTTTATTGCCTTTGTTTAAGGGTAACAATTTCAACATTCCGCTTTTGCGATTTCACACTTCGATAGTCTGCAGATCCGCCCATTAGTTTTTATGTCGGCGTTCAGCAGCACCAGCACCAGAAACAACAAATTTCGGTTGCTAATGTAGCAAAAGTCCAGTGTGAGTTGTGAGATCGTACGCGTACAGGGCACATGTATATAAAAAAACAAGAGAGCAAAACCAAAACAAAAAAACAAAACCCAAACAACATAAACGTCATGCTCCTGCTGGAGTTCTAGTGTCATTATTATGAGCATAAAATATTTTTATGAGCCAAGTTTTTTTGTGCGTCCACATGGTGGCCTTTTGAAAATTCAAAAGCATGTTCGAATTTAGTCACTCAATGAGAAGAAGGCGCATATGATTTTTTTGTGTGGCATCATATTCAGTTATTTTTCATACAAATGTAGATACATATGTATGTACATATGTATGTAGTTCTATTCATACATTTAATTTCAGTTTATTTTTACTGCCTTCAAACATTAATTTGAACACAAAGTGAACGCCCAGCTCGAATTTCATTGCTTTCGTTCGTTCGTTCTTTCGATGTACATACTAAAAATTTTATTTCAAATTATGTTTATTTGTTTTACTCTTTGCCGCCGTTAAAAACACTTTGATGTCAACAAAAGCGATTTTTGCAAGTTCGCAACTTCTAAGTCGCATTGAACTAAAATGCGCTCATCGTATACATGGACGGACAGCAATCATATAACAATACTTATTAATAATATTTAGTTATGTGCATACATTTCTTTTGTTCCTTTTTTTTATTGCTTCTTTGTCGCATGAATAATTTATGACAATAATAATGAGTAATCCAAATTTACTGTTCGCTTGCGCTTCTTCAGTGGTCCATCACTAGATTTTGTGCACATGTGTGTTTAGTAGAGTGCGTTTCATAAACATAACCCCACCACCACACTTGCATATATTATCGATAGTCACATAACCATCGATATATCATAAAATAGCACCGACTATCGATAGCAACCCAACCCTCAATGAGATAAAGTGTAGTAGACATTGGTAAAAATAGGAGTAGAAATTAGGAAAAATAGTAGTAATAAATAGTAGCGGCATTACTAAAAAGAGAAGTAGATATAAGGCAAAAAAAGTAGCAGTAATTAGTAGGAGAAATAAAAAAATAACAAATATTAGTAAAATATAATAGTAGTAGTTACTAGTAGCATTAGTAAAAATAGTAGTAGTATTTGGTAGTAGCATTAGTAAAAATAATAGTAGAAATTAGTAAAAATAGTAGTTGTAATAAGTAACAATCGTAGTAGTAATTAGTAGTAGCAGTAGTAAAAATAGTAATAGAAATTGGTAAAAAAGTAGTTGAAATAAGTACTACCATTAGCAAAAATAGTAGTAAACATTTAAAAAAGTAGGAGTAGTAATTAGTAGCTGCATTAGTAGCAGCATTAGTAAAAATTAGTAAAATTAGTATTATAAAATAGCATAAATCGTAGTAGTAATTAGTAGCAGAAATTAGTATAAACAGTTGTAGTAATTAATAATAGCATTGGTAAAAGAAGTAAAACTAGTATTAGAAATTAGTATAAATAGTAGTAGCATTAGTAAAAATAGTAGTAAAAATCAGTATCAGTAGTAGTAGTAATTTGTTGTAGAAATAGTAAAAATTCTAATAGATATAAGTAAAAAAAGTAGTCGTAATGAAGAGTACTGTAAGCAAAAATAGTAAAAACTAGAAAAAAAGTAGTAGTATTAGAAAAAAGTAGTAGAAAGTAGTAGAAAAAAGTAGTAAGAAAAAGTAGTAGAAAAAAGTAGTAGATAAAAGGTAGTAGAAAAAAGTAGTTGAAGAAAGCAGTACAAAAGAAAGTAGTATACGCAGGTGAGCTCGTGTTTTTCACAAATTTTCCGTTTATGAAAAATTAAGGCTTAACTAAAAATTAGATTCTATATTTAGAAGGTGAAAATCAACATCAATAATTACCAGCATATGAGAGAAAGAGGAGCCGATGCTTGTAGATATAGACACAGGGAATGATTAAAAGAACCTATACAACTTTCCCTGATTGGTTTAGGTTGGTTTCACCGGCAAAAAATACTTTCGGAGTACCTGGAGTTACTCGCCGTGCCATATGGATGGCAAAGGCCGTTTATTGTCTCGTAATATATATTTTTAGGAATCAATTTTCGTTAACTGGTTTAGAGAGAGAGAGAGGGTATTTAAAGCGATGTATTTATTTATAATCAATATTTATAAAAAAAAGTGAGGTTAAGGGCCCACAAACTCAATCAGGCCGCCAACCAAGACCTACAATTAGTAAAATCGATCGTTTGTTCACTACAGAATAATTCATCAAGAAATTGCAGATGAGGTGCAGTCTAAAGTAATTTACCCCCTGTTGTATCTCAATTGCTTTCTTCATTTTTCGATGATACTTTCGAAAAAATGTCAAAACAAGAACAGTTAGAAAGTGAAAGTCCAATGTAGAAAACGATGAATTTAATTCTGATGACTGGAATGTCAAAGCAAAACCAAATTTACAAAAAGTTTATAATTTATTGGACAAAGAAGTTGATTACTTTATTTCTTCTCGGACTCAAAATTTTCTTTACATCGATTTGACTTTGACACAGATTTTTTAAATACAGATCCTGATGTATGTGGTATAAAAACCAACATTATTTAAAACTACAAAAATTGTGAAGGGTAGTTAATAATAGAGCTGAGAGAGGAGTTAAATTGATACAAGACTTTAATTTATTCTTGAAAATAAAGAGGAACGCGGTTTCTATTACTAGTTGTAACCGAGTGTAGGCATATTTTACCGAACTCTTCAAAAGCAGCCATATTTTAGTCTTTACAACTTCAATTTGTAATTTTAAATATCTATAATGTTATAATATATAATTTAATAATATATATAAAAAATGTATTTGAATTTGAAACTATACAACAATAATATCAATCAAATTTATTTAAATTATTTGCAATCGATTACACAGCGTAACAAAAATTTAAAAAAAAACCTGCGGTCATGATTTTGTTAATAGTTTTTAGTTATTAACATTAGTAGCAGGCTTACGAATTGTGTTTTTACTTTTTTTGGATTGGCTCTAGTTCTTGAGATAAACGAAACTTAAAAAATTAATGAAAAAAAATATATGACCCAGTTCCAGTTGTATTAATTTAATTATTCCTCAATAAGTTTTGTTATATAAATTCCAGTATTTTTAGAATCATCTGCTGCAAACTGTGACGATGTTGAAATGTCAGAGACATTAGAAAATCCGACAAATAGCAGTGAAAGTGAGTTTGAAGAAAGTAGTTGTACGAAAGAGGGATTTTCTAGAGAAGAGCTCAATGACTTGGTTCGTGACTTGAATTCATCAAAAAAGACGTCTGAACTTCTGGCTTCGAGGCTAAAACAAAAATCTTTTCTACAACCTGGTGTTGCTATTGCAGCCTTTAGGAACAGAGAGCAACACCTTCTGCCTTACTTCACCAAAGAAGACAATCTTGTATATTGTAAAAAATTTTCCGGACTCTTGAGTGCAATGGCCATTCCCGAATATAATCCCGAACAATGGAGGTTTTTTATAGATAGCTCAAAAAGAAGTCTGAAATGTAATGGAAATAAACTTGCTTCAGTTCCAATCGATCATAGTACCAAACTAAAAGAAGAATACGAAAATGTAAAAATTGTTTTAGCAAAGATTTTGTATGCACAACATAAGTGGTCAGTATGCGTGGGCTTGAAGATGGTGAATTTTTTATTGCGCCAACAAAGTACCCCTAAACTAAATACCCCTGTTTTAAATGTTTATGGGACAGTCGTGGAAGAAATGAGCATTGGATTAGAAAGAACTGGCCGGTGAGAGAAAATATGGAGGTAGGAAATGTGGTTCATGACCAATAGATAAGCCGAAAAAAAATCATTCTTCCACCACTTCACATCAAGCTTGGGCTAATGGAACAGTTCATCAAAGCCCTTGATAAGACAGGTGACGGTTTCGAATATGGGTGCAAAAAATTTCCAGTCCTTAGTATGGAAAAATTAAAAGCAGGAGTCTTCGATGGTCCTCAAATTCGTACCCTTCTAAAAGACACTGAATTTTTAAAAAATATGTCACAAATTGAATCTAAAGCCTGGCTAAGCTTTGTTAGTGTAGCCAAAATTTTTTAGGGAAATCATAAATCACCAGACTGACTATACAAAACTAGTTGCTGATATGCTTCTCAATTTTCGCAAACTAGGAGCTAAAATGAGCATTAAATTACGTTATTTACATAGACATTTGGACAAATTCCCAGGCAACCTAGGCGATTACAGTGAGGAACAAGGTGAACGGTTCCACCACGACATAAAAATAATAGAAAAAGATACCAAGGTCGATGGGCCAACCACATGATGGCAGACTACTGCTGGAACTTAATACGGGATTGTCCTGAGCAACGACATCATAGGAGGTCCTACAGAAAAAGTTTTTTTGTAATTTTTTTTTTAAATTAATTCATGGAAAGAATATATTTTTTTTTTATTTTTGTATTATTTTTATACAGGCGCGCAATAAAAATATGATTTAAATCCATATTGGTATTTTTAATTAGGTTTTTTCGTGAAATATTTAAAAGCCTCTATCTGAAAAACTAGAGCCAATTCGACAAAACTGATATTATTTTCGTAATCAGCGCCCCCAAATTACCCTAAATCGACTTAAAAATCTCCGACCGTAAAATTTTGTTCTGCTGTGTTATTGTTAGGTGCTCAGGCGTTTGCATGGAAATTCGATGGTCTAATATCATAAATACTAAATATTGCTAAAAATATTAGTTTTAACAAAAATATTGTGAAGTTAAAAATTAATCGAAATAAAATTTGCTTTCAGATTTGCTATCGATTCAGGTTCCTGGAACCAATGGTTTCGATTTGCGGAACGAAAAACTAGCATACTTTGTGAAAGATGGGAAAAGTTTTTGCCAACATTAACCTCAATGTGGCACGTGTGGAAATTATCAGATTGGGCTTACACTTGGTCAATTCCATTTTCTAGCCGATTGACACATTTTAGACTTTAGAAAACTCAAAATTGATTTTTCGTAACCACCCTAATAGTACAGACAAATATATACGCATTTATTTATATGTCGCTACCACAGTATGTTAGTTTGTATTTTCTTATATAAGCGTCATGTCGATGACTTCGTGACGCGACATCGACGCGATATCACATGATGTAAAAAATCACACTCAAAAATTCTTTGAAAAAAAATTAACTATCGAAAAAAATTACATATACAAGCGGAAGCTACATATTAGCACAAGCTTTCGAACTTTCGCATGACTAAGTTTGAAATGACTGGGCTTTCACTTTGTGAACACCGCTTAGGCGCAGTCTACGTTAACATCAGACTTAAAATTAATACACAAAATTCGCATACTGTAAGGCAAATTAAAAAAATCGAAAAAAAAATCCAATAAAGAGTACAGATAAAAGCTGATGAGAATGGTCCGCGCCATTATGTGTGTGTGTGTGTGTGTTTTGTATGATGTTTTTTTTTCAATATACTCATTTCTTAGTTAATCAAAGTTGTAAAACGATATTTTAACGAACCGTTAAATGTCGAAAATCGCTCAGAGAAAGCATCATATTTCATATGAAGCTACAAAGCAGCTAAAAGCTAAAGAAAAGAAGAAAGGAATCCGCATAAGAATAGCTACAAGGGAGTAACGGTGCAAAGAACCACAGGTATCTACTATCTAACTACAATTGGGTATATAATATAATACAAAAAAGAATAAACAATAACAATTCATAACAATGGAAAGTAGCAGTGCAGAGCAGTGCATTGGAGGGAACAGCAAGCGATGGTAGTATTTATTATATAAGTACATATGTATGTATGTCGGTAGTGTGGAGTTGTGCGAAAAAGAAAGGGGCAAAAATTGCTAGCTGCTACTGCATTGAACTTTCAAATTTAGAGTTTTGTGAAATTCACTGCAGTAGCACTTTAATTTAGCTATTGCATGGGGGTATTGTGTTCCAGACAGAGCAGAGCAGAGCTTCCGATTTACCGCTTCACTCGTTGTTGGTACAATTCTGGTGATCTACGCCGAATGCTGCTGCAGAGTAGTTGGAAGGAAAGTAGGTAAATAAATATGTAGCGTTTTATAGTAAATTTAGAGGTAACTTACCAACAGCAGTTGTTATCAGCCTTGCCTTTCTTTCACTTCTCTACGGCTATTGTTTTACACGCTTCCCATATGACCAAATACCAAACTGCATTGCCACACATACATAGAACGTGCTTGGAAGTCAACGTATTGCATGGCAAGTATTTAGATCCTGTGCTATTGTTGTTATTATCAGCAGCCATTGTTATTGTTGTTTGTTGTCTTCAGCCATAGTGTCAACTATTTCCTCTAACCCATATGGCTAAACAAAACTTCATATATTTTTACTATCTCTCTTATGATTAGAAAAACAAAGCAAAAGAAGAAATAAGTTATGAGTTAAACAAAGAAATTGGTTAGCTATTTGCGCGGTATGTTCAAATTTTTACAGCTACCTGTGCCAGTCTTGACTAGTCTTAGACAGGTAGTCGAAACAGTATCCCTTTAGATCCCTTTACATGGCCTGGGTCTAGAAAACCAATTAATATTTTTTTTAATTATTTTACTTCGCGAAGTCTAGAAAGAAGATATATGATGAGGAGATGCGGAATCTCCGAAATAGCAACCGCAATTTTAAATACTTAGCACAAGCTTTTGTTTGCAATAAACATTACTGGTCGTAAGTAATAAAAAAAGTTTATCTATTATATAAAAATTTATGTGAGACCTTTATTGGCATCCAAAGTACTCAACCGATCTCTATGAATTTTTTTTAAGTAGGTGTATGTGATCACATCCGGGCCCAACTTACAGTACAAAAAAATTTGGAAAAATGGGCGTCCGGGAAATGCGCAACCATGAATAAAATTTGGGTATATGTTCAAACTGAGTATTGTTTTGGGAAAAATTGGCGGTGCCACGCCCTATACAATAAAAAGCAAAAATTCTCATAGCTCCGCAACTACTTGATACAGATGTACAATATTGGGCATACAGATCGGACTCACGCTCCCATTTAAGACGAAAACACGATTCGTCACATCTTCCCAGCTATTTGACTTAGATATATGATATTCGATACATACATACATATTTCCTTTAGATCAAGGTATAAAGAATATTGTGAACCCAAAAGTACTGTTCAAAATCTTAAAAAAGATGGTTTTATTGGCGCATCAAAGCCGGGTTGCTAGTATAATATCAATTTGAACCCTAAACGACATTTATTGATTTATATAGTTAAGTTTTAAAGTGAGTTCTTTATTTGGGATAAGTCAAACTCGAACTAACAATGATGATTCCATTGAAAGGGCTCATAGCCTACCTATATACTAAAAAATGGCGGATGTAGTGGGAGAGAGGATGATAAATGTTTAGTACAGAATGAGAGGATGAGTAATGGGTTTTGGATTAAGTGTTGGGAAGTGATAGAAATATGGTGTGTAAGGTGTGGGAAATATCATAACAATATAGAAATAAAAGAAATTTAGTGTAATTTTATCACATCACGCCTATTTTCCAAAATTTTGGTGTTTTAATCTGCTCTCTCCCTAATTAAATTCTTTATAACAAATTAGAAAAAATTCCCGACATGCTTTAGAAAAATATTGAATATTTTGATTTGTTGTAAATTACTATTATGTAAGAGATGAGCGTGAGTTAAGTGTGCGATCTATAATTTTCGAAATTGATGATTACTGACTAGAGATACAAAGTGCTCTATTTGTTCTAAGGTGGGCAATACCATCGCCATTCCCAACATTTATGATTCCATATATTTAATTTTTAAACCCAGTTATGTTTATCAAATTTGAGTAAGAAATACTTTGTATGTAAAGTTAATAAATAGAGGATTTTTTGCGATTTGATGGCATAGATTTTGAAATATGACTATTTATTCGAAAGTGGCTGGAGTCACGGCTATTACCACAATTTTGTATGGCATGTATTTGCTTATGCAACCCTTAATTCTCACATTCTACATATTAAATGTGAGCAGTTTCCTTTAGTAGTTACTTATGTAAATATCGCGGATTTTTTATTTTTTTGAAAATTACCGGTCAGGGGTCAGATCCGATTTTTAAAATTTTTGTAATTTTTGCCATATTGACTTCAAATGTGACGTCTGCGTTTGGTAGATTTTGGTAGCATGGTTTCGGAGAAATACTTATATAAATATACTTATTATATTGAGAGGTGGGCGTGGTTATTGTTCGATTTTAAAATTTTCGAAATTTAGCTCACCGACTTCAAATGCAAAATGTGTACCGAATTTGATAGAATTTGGTCAAGTAGTTTCAGAGATGTAACTTTTCTTATAAAGAGGGTGTGGCCACGCCCATTAAAAATGTTTTTTACGAATTCTCCTTCCTTATCCAATCCTAATCTAATGTGGGCAAATTTTCTTTGCTGGTTACCGAAATATCACATTTTCTGATTTTCGCAAAACACCGCTAAGTGTTCGTGGTTCAATTATCTAATTTGCAATATCAAAGTACCTTGGGTCCAGAGCACCATGTTTTGTGGAGAGAAGCTAAGTATTTACTGCAGTTAACTGAGTGACGGACGGAAGGAACGAACAACCAGACATGGCGTAATGAATTGCGCTATTAGTTCTAAGAATTTTGGTATAAATATATCAATATTATAATACCCTGTGCTTGGGATAAACAAGCTTGAAGCTCAAAAAAATTGTTTCTATATTAATAAAATTCTACTGCCACAGTGTTAGTGTGGGCACTAATCCGAAACGTTTAGACCATTTTTTAATAAATTTTTATGTACTTATTTTATTGGTAGGTATGTATGAGGTCGAATTTAATTAAATTAAATGCACATAAATTATACGAAATAGTAAAATTTTGGTGTCAAAGTATTTGGTTTGCTGGAAAAGTTGAGAGAATTTTGTGCAGACACGTTTAAAAATTTGTTATATGGGAAATATATACAGGGTATGATCCACCTTTTACTTTTTTTATCATATACTCGTATTATTTTGACAGTGACAGCTTGCTTGGATTGTAAATCTTGACAGAAAGAAAGTATCATATCTCCTTGACACGAAATTATTGGATTTACGCTGGGAAATATGTACGGTAAATATGTATTGCAAACTTCTTTTCAAAGACAATTAACTTTTGGCCGAAATGAGGCACTCACAGTGCCACAATGAGTTTATGCAAAAAGTTCGTGAGACTGACAAGCCAGTGGACATCTATCAATATTATGTGATCCTCTGCTTTTTCACATAAACCAATATAATGGAAAAAAATTTATTATTGTTTATTTTTTGAATTTTCAAAAGGAACCAACTAAATGGACCACCCTTTAAACTCAAAATGAGCCAAAACGCAAAATTTCAGAGCTATCATTCGTAGTATTTGTATATAAAAATAATGCCTATATCTTTGGGTCTTAGAGAAAATATGTGCGTCATAAAAATTTGACGTAATGAGCTGATGATAATCTGCATCACAGTAAACAAAAAAAAAAGTTCCTTCAATCTGCAAAGTTATTGCATATAAGAATAACGAGGAATTAAACTAAAATACGAAATGATTAGGCAGAGCAAGACCAACCAATACTAAAATTTGCTATAAATATGTTGTGATTGACAAGCATCATGAACAAACAAAAAAAAAGACAATTTTCAATACTTACAAATTCAAATGAATTGATTCAATGCACATCACCACACACACTTCCCGTTGCACAGCTCTGCTACACCAGCGCAAAGAACAACGATTTTCAATGTTGAAAGTTATGGTTATGGTTGAATTCAAAACTCTGTTGTCTGCTTAGACTACCGATTAATTAAAGTTGATGAGCCACGCGCGGTGCTTGGACAATTAAAGTCGTGACTGTCATACGAGTACTACGAAAAAGAATACAAATAAAATTAAAAAAAAAACAAGCAGGAAAATATTTAAAATCTTAGTTAGTTTTTTTTTATTAATATGCTGATTGCATCGGCAAGTACATACAATATTTTTATAAATGTGTGAGTATGTGTGTGTGTGTTCATAATTCCTATGGGTATAGCGTTAAAGACTTGTTGCAATTTTGCAGTGAGTGTGCAGATACCCTGTCGGAAAAAAGCAGACAGTCTGAGAAAATGTACCGAATTTAAAAAGTAGTTGGAGGTGAACTGCCTTGCAAAAAATTTATGTTGAATTAATTATGTTGATCTAATTTATACCCATTATATAGTTATATAGATATATATATATGTATATATATATAGATGTGTATCAAATAATATAATTTTAATGTAATAAAATATATCTTCAATAAATTATATCTATATCTCTATAAAAATTTAGTTACTTTTAAAGCCTTTCCATTTTAAAACAACCGCTCCATTCGAGGCTAATTTTTTCTTTTCGATGAAACTCGAATATGTTGTTCCAAATCGATTCAAATTTTTTCAATATTTTTGGGCGTTTTTGAATTCGCTGTTGAAATCGCATTATCCGTCTTTGCAATTTTTTTAAATCCAAATAATTTCTCTAAAAACGTACCGATTTAGATAATTCCAAAAATGTTGCAAAATTTTTTTAATTAGTTGAAAATAAAAATGCAAACGAAAATTTTTTTTTTTGCTCATTTAAGGCATTCGGTTTATATGGCAGAAGATTAGCAAGACAATCAGCACAAAAAAAAAACGAAAAAAAAACAAACAATTAACTGGAATTTAAGTATATAAAATCCATCCGTTATATGTAAAAAATGTGCGTAAGCTCAAAATTTAAAAAAATTGTCAAAAATCAAACGGCCTTTTTAGCCACAACAGACTTTGACATTATTACGTCAAACTGCATACCCATATTAAAAAAAAAAATCGAATTAATAATTTAAAATTATTTTAAAAAATTGACCACTTAAACAAAAAATTTGGCAGTCGCTTGTTTAAAATACATTTTAAAGTGTATTTTTCTGATGTGAAAAAAATTAAAAAAAAACACTTTTCGCGAAATTAAATTTTGAAAAAGTGTTTCTTTCATATTGGCGAAAAAAAAGATTTCGACATGAGTAGGCAAATAGTAAAATTTAATCCGAAATTATTATAGAGAGCTGCAAATTTTTCGAGTAATCTTTTACAAGTTTTCAAAGACTTATATTATAAAAGTCTTTTTATAATATGTAGTTATGAGCGAGATAAATATTTTTATGTTTTCAAAAACTTTTATTTTGAGATTTATATAGTACAAGTCTTCTCATAATAATTATTAGTAAGAACAAATTTTTTAAAAACATTTCGGGATTAGTTCGGGACTGATTCGGGACTATTTCGAAAAAATTTCGATATCAATTCGGAACTACTTCTGGACTAGTTAGATACTATTTTGAGTTACGAAATAGTTCCGTCTTTCAAAACTTGAAAAAAGTTGTCTTAGTCATAATTATTATGCAAAGACTTTTTTAATATAAGTCTCAAAATAAAAGTCTTTGAAAGGCGTAAAAAATTTATCTCGCTGATAATTATTATGGAAAGATTTTTTTAGCAAAAGTCTGAAAATAATAGTTATTGTTGATTTAGAAAATTTTTCTCATTCATAATTATTCTGAAAAGCCCTTTTCTAATATAAGTCCTAAAAATAATAAATATCGATAACTTAAAAAATTTGTCTGACTCATAATTGTTATCAAAAGACTTGTATTATTTTTATCAAAATTAGGATAACTTTTTTAAAAATTAACGTTCAAATAATTATTATTCTGGATCTTTGGAAAAAATACGATTTTCACAGCGAAATTAAAAGCGCTGAACACAATCGGAAAACATTTTTTTCGACCAAAAGAAAAAATACGTGACCAATAAACAATATACTCGAGTTTCATGCAAATATGGACTAATTGTTTTGAAATGGAAGGACTCTTAATTAATTATTATTTGGTAAATAAATATCAGGTTTAAGTGGAATTTTGATTTTAGAAATTCTTTTTTCGAATTTTTGCGACGTTTTTTAAAGTTTTTCGTTTTTTTTAAAAAGAACTTTAAAACCAAGCGGTAACTCAGCATGCTTTTAACCAACCTCTACAAAATTGTTACTGAAGTGAAACCCAAAAAAAAAAACAACACAAAATTATTGTCATGTCAAAGCCCTACCATACAAAAATTTAAAAAAAATGTGTAGTTGAGCTCAGAAGATATAAACTATCCTCCTTTAGACCTGAATCTTTTGAAATTTTTTTTACTGTTAAGCAGTGTAATTTAACAAGAAATCGACACTCACAATACTTTCGAGAATTAATGCTCAAAATAGTGGTATAAAGTTATTTTTAATTTTGTGTACTGAATTGAGTTTCAAATTTATTTTTATTTAAACGAAAAATACAAATTTTATAGTTGCTATAAAGTAGACTGTACATATTTAAAAAAAATTGAAAATGCGCAGGTTTGAAATCATTTGGTAGTTAGACTACTTAATTGTAAAATAGTTTGAAAAAAAAAAACGAAATTTCAAATAGTGGGAAATAAAAATAAAATTGTTTATTTTTTTTAATAGCTGGTCAAAAAATAGTTTCGATGTTTATTCTATAAAACATATTTAAATGTAGTTGGAATCAGATGCAGAATCAGATAATTGACTTTATTCTAAGACAATCGCCATATTAATAAAGTTAGTTGGCTACAAGCAAAAAGGAAAGAATTTCAAACAAATTTTTAAAGTAATTCAATTTCCAGCAGGGTAGCTAGTATGCACATTTTTATATAGGTGTGTGAGTGTGTGCCGCCAAACACAGACATCACAATATGTGTAAACTCTTCAATTCATTTCAATTAAATTCAATTCATGTAGCAAAATGAAAATGAAGAAGAAAACCATCACAGCAGTGCAAAGCTTATGATTCTTTTTTTTTTCTTTCCTTTCACTAGCAATTCTATTTATATTGTTTGTTGTGTATTGTTGCAATTTGTGTTTCTGCAAAAATTTATGCGCAGCTATTTAAGTTGGTTTGTAATTGAGCTGCAAAATGAAATTGTCATCACTACTAGCGACAATTAAAAAAAAGTGCATGCTAAAAAAAAATCCTTAAAGCTGTTGAGCTGAGTTGTTGAATTGACAGACACGCACATTTCCTGTTTAATTTGCACACGCGTGTGTGTGTGTGTGTGTTTTAATTATTTGCGAGATAAGCGAGCGCAATTTTGTTTTTTTTTTTTTTTGAGGCATGCATTTCTGAAAGATAATAAATCTGCAATCAATTTTCATTAAAACTCCACTTTATGACAGACAGCAAATGAGTTGAATTCGTCGAAATAATATTCTTCGTTTATGATTTATAATTTGCAAGATTACTCATCCGTATAATATGTATTTATAAATTTGCATTAGGTTGAAACGCAAAAAAGTTTGTAATAATCTGCCTATGTTAATAGGCTACTTCTGGGAATCATATTCTGCTCCTCTGGGTTTCCGGGCCACAAAGGCATCAAAGGAACTGAGGAAGATAATAGGTTAGCTAGGGAAGCGGTCACATGGATGCCGAACGAACCCTTCACGGCGATAGAGCAACACTCTGTTAGGGAAGCGCTTAGGAAAGAAGAAAACATATAAACAGAAACACACTGACACCTCATGGATGGGCTACGTGTGTCTATTTGGGGGGAAACGATAATAAACCCTTCAAACAGCTTATGAAACTCCCATTGAACCAGCTGAGGTTTAGAGCAGGTTCTTTCACAGGTCACTGTTGATTGCGACGCCATTTACACAAGCTCGGAATTTGGTCGATTGAGTTGTGTCGATACTGCGACTCGGCTATGGAGACGAAAGAGATTCCTAGGCTCATACAACCCTAGAATAGACCTGCCACCAGCCACCATCTTAGACTTTCTTTGAGCGCTGTGGTTGGACGAGGTAGGTAGTGTAAGGAGTAGAGAGCACGATGCATCTTTAGGCCGAAGGCTAACCTGTAAAATTTATATCTATCTATCTATCTATAGGCTACTTGGAAAGAATATATTACTTTTTTATTATTACCTTAAATAACACTGCGCCGCTACATTTAAAAAAAAATTTCGTCGTACAGTATTCGATGTTAGCTTCTGTCGACTGGGCTACTTAAGTCTGTTACTTACTTGTTTTGTATTTTGGTGGTTTATAAAATACATAAATAGAGAAAAGATTTTATTTTAATTTAAAAAAGTAGCTCCATTTTCTTGAAACTTTTCTCCTCCCGATTTGGCATTTGATCAATTTGCCAGCGCATATTTTGGCCATGTACAATTCCACTAATCCCTCTCCTAATTGTATATTTACAGCTAAAGGCTTGTCCAAAAATATTTTTAATTATTTATTTATTTTTATGAAATACAGTTATAAATTATTACATTACATTTGATTACAAGGCTACTTGTACTCAGTAAGTAACAGTCTCAAACACCAAACTCACCAAAGACTGTGGTGAAGAGCAGTAGAGACACAAGTAGATGCACAATCAACCTCAATTAAAATGTGTTCATCGATAGCACATAATATAAGTTTTCAATTCTTTGTCAACAACACCATTATTGCTCTTTTAAAATTAAAACAATATGGCTATCGTAAAATTGACATTGAAATTAACCATTAAAAATTCTTTTTCTGTGAACCAATTATTTAAAATGTGCGCAAAAATTAGACCTATCAACAATTGATAAATGCAGCTACTCATCCATATACATCTTCGATCAAAATTGCAGAAGATGATACATATGTAAGTAAATTTATATAACAAGATTTTTTTTTATTAAGCGTATTGAAATTTAAGTGTTTTTTTTACAAATTTAACCAAAATATAGCATATGACCAAGGGGCAGAACGAGTGCTACTTCAATTTCGCTTTTGTTCAATACTTTCCTCAATTTCTCTTCGTTTTGTGACCAGCTCAGGACCAGCTGAGAAATTAGTGAATTTATTTTAGAACTAGAGACTTGCTTAGATGGCTTACTGAATACCACTGAGTCTCAAAATCAATCTCACCACCGAAAAGTCTCAATTAGTGACTAGGAACTGCTTACAGAATACCGGCATAACTATAACAAGGCCTCCTAAATTGTCAAGGCTCAGAGGCTCTATGTAGTATATTATGTATTTTCCTTTGATGGTTTTAGATTGTTTAATGGCATGGTATACATATGTCAATTAATGCTGCCCCGAGAACCGGGCTATGCGAAAAGAGTAGTCCCGTTTTGATAATGCTCCCTTTCTCCCATGCGACCGCAAAAAACTTCGATTGAGTTGATTCTCTCAGAGTTTTTTTAATATACACACAAGTACTGTGGGACTTTAGTTAGTAGTGAATTATTGTTTTTTTTCATTTAACTCAACACTTATTTTCCATTGATAATATATTTAGAAAACTCCAAACAATATGAAGTGTTTAAAGCGCCGCAGACTAAAAGGGACTTCGTTGCGGTTATTTTGAAAGAACTTAGGAGGAAAATACACAACACATAAGAAGACGGAGACTTTGAGGAAAAAAATTATTTAATTTACATTAAAAAAAGAAGTAAATGACACGTTCCCACTCGTTGTACTTCTAAGTTTGAAAACTGACTAGCGGGTATAAATTTATTTCACGAAAAAATCACAGTAAGTCAAACCATCGAACGAAAGCGAGACCAACAAAGCCCATATAAGAGTGCCCGACCTTCACAAGGAAAATGAAGCTGGCAGATGCCACTAAAACCACGGGTTGTCTTTTAGAAGCATTATCAAATCAAATACATATCTAAATTTGTAATGAGTTTCAAAGAACCTTGTTATTGTGGTTAGGTTATGTTAATGTTATAGTCCACTCCGGGGAACTCAGTAAGACATATAAAGAATTCCATTGTGATACCACTAATTGCTTGAACGATAACGTTGGCTTGAGAAATGCTGCGTACCCAAAAAGTAAAGTCCCTCAAGCTAATGATTTCCACTCCTGAAAGTTCTTCTGTGGTGTTAATGAAGTTAGAGCCTTGATACTTAAACCTCAGCCTAGCATAGGCAGGGCAACTTATTAGAAAATGAAAAGATGATTCCACCACGTTATCCTACAGTGAGCTGAGATCAGAGACTTTATTCAGCCTAAACGCATGAATACGTATCAAATAATATCCGTCCAACGATGATCGAGAGTTGTCGCTTAGTGAGCGACTGGATATCCCTTGAACGCCGTCTACGGTCCACCACCGGCCACATGGTCTTTGCAATTCTGCATGTCGTGTTATTTTTCCGGCGCTCGCTGAGCCAACATAGAGCCCACCTGGCCAATAGAAGTCCGTAGGCGGTCAGAGGAGCTCCAACCATTTGCCTGCTTGGAGCAATTACTTCAAAGGTGCCCTACCGAGTGAGTTCATCAGCCATGGAGCTCTCTGCAATGTCGCTATGGCCCGGCATCCAAATCAGTCCGATATGAAAGTCTTCAGAGGCGACTGAGCGAGAAGTCAGACACTCCCCAACCAATTTCAGCCTGACGGGTAAAGACTTTAAGGCCGTGATTGCATGCTGGCAATCAGGATGGTCATTGGTGAGTAGCCAATCTGCTGCATCCTTGATTTCGGCTACCTTCCCCCTGAAACAAACTACAGTAGTCTGGAAGCTTAAATTGCTGGCTGAGTCTGAGCTCCCTGCAGAAGACACCTTCGTCCAGCTTCGATCCGCCCGCGAAGAAGTTCCCCCGTTATTTCTTCTGTATTTACTGAAAAATTTGGTTTTTGCATTTTTGAAAAAATAGCTTAACTTTGACGATGAGTTTTGAAGCACCCTGTTAAAATGGCGCCTGATGTTTCTATTTTTGGATTACGTAATTCATATAAACCTGGTCTCTGCTGATAAAAAAAACAAAATATGGTTAATTTAAGCCAAACCTCCAACATCCAAACATCACTTCACTAACCAAAAGATATTTTACTTAGGCTTTTCATTGACTTATTGAATTTGATTGTTTGTGTGACACATTTCTTAAAATTTGTATAAAAATAAAAAAAGTGACGCCCACGTAGTTAATTTAGAAAAAAAATTCGCGGAAACACAAAACTTATTCTATGCTCCCACAGACAAGAGAATCAAAAAATTAAAAGGAAACAGTAAACGAGATATCGCTAACATGAATTTTTTTTTGTAGTTTTCTTTTGCGCTCTGCTTCTTCGTTGATTCCTTGGTTAACCAAAAGCCTTTTCAACTTTTCCTTAAATACCTTACTAACTATGTGTACTTTTAATTGTATAGGCGGCGTCGAACAGAAGTTGACAATTAGGTTTCCTGCTCCAACGCCTCGAGGTAGTTACATAATAAACTTACTTGCTTATATTCTGCACGTGCATTTACGCTTGCGGCTAATTTAACTTGGCAACTCTACTCGTAACAACCGGCAGCTAATGATGCGGTGCAATAACAACAATTAAAGCGAACGAACGGTACAGTTTTAGTGACTTTGTTTTAGGTTTTTAATTTTTTAATTCTTGTTTTTTTTTTGTACGAGTATTCTTTAGCAGCTGTGCAACTTGAAGCTTAAAAACTTAGAGACTTACCTACTGTTTTCAAAACAGAATGAAATCAAATGTACTTTTGGTAGAAAAGGAACGGTGGGAGAGTGTAAAAGCTCAGGTGGTTTTATGTACCGTTAGTCTAGCGTATGTATGTGTGTGTGTGTGTGTTTTTGTGCAGACGTATCGTTTAAAAAGTTCTTTTAGAATTAAGCAAGACTTCGGCCGTAATCCTTTTTAATACTTAGCGCAAAGTTGATGTGGAATAAAATAAAAGCACTTGCGGTTTGAGATTTACCTTCTTGAGAAGTTGTGCAAAATTTTGCAACAAAAAAAAAAGAAACGACTGATACATTAATTAAGTTAAGGCGCTTAGACTTAATGGATTTTTTGTTCCTTCTGAATGATATCAAGATATGAAACATTGAAAATTGCAAAAAAAAAAAAACAACAACCTAGGATTTTTTTATACAAAAATTTTAAATTCATTGGCAGATTTTTATCTTTAGTTTAACTTTTGGAACAAATCAAGGAAGACATATAATTTGTATTCATTTTCACTACAGTTTTGTTGAATATAATTTTGCTAGTCTGTCGTCGGTTTCTTTAAAATCGTTTAATATTGGCGATGAACTAAGGTTCTAATCACCAAAGTGATAAATTTTTCGTAGACATCGGGCTCAACTATAAAAATTTAAATTGAATTCGGTTACTCGATTGAGCATTTCGAGTGATACTTGGCGATTGATTCGAGCAATATTATTCAATAATAATTAAAATAAAATAGTTATAATTGTTATTCTAATTTTTCTACGATATACGTTCGGTAGATCGATCAGTGATGATAAAGTTGGCACAATTGTGCTTTTTTAGTATCGACCATCTGGTATAATTTCCATACAATATAACTTAGTTTGTACTTACTTTTACTTTTAGTTATTCGGCCATGTACTGAAAATGGAGAAAAAGACTTCCGAAATTGAGTCGATTGGATACATACATATGTTTCGAATTTCGTAACAGATCTAACAAACCTTTATTTTACCAACTTTAGAGAATCATAAACTGAATTGGATGAGAAGTTCCTACAATTTAGTTTTAAGAGTATTACAACCTTTCCACTTTCGTTTATATGATAGCAAAAAAAAAAACCAAAAACAAAATTACAAAAATTTGTCCACAAATCTGGGGCGTGCCTTTTCCGTTCACAATTTGATAACATAGAAAATAAAGAATCTGAATAATAAAGTCCATAGAATGACAATCCGAATATGAGTAAAAAATTTCAATGTATCTTCTTCGTTTTCCCATACCTCATGTGATGAATAAAAAATTTGCGCATATCTTTGCCTCTAGAAAAGGCGGAGATTTATATTATGATAATAGATATCAGAAATATCAGAAAAACGTGAAATTGGTTGCTGTTTTTTGGGAGTAGTTTCTTCAAATATTTGAAAGCGAATTGGCGTAAAAAAATAACAAACTTCTAAAAAGAAGTCTTTAAAATTAGTATATTTTTCTGTTGTTTAGAAGTTGAAAACAACAAACTAGCGATTTTATCCCTCTTAGTACCTTCGATAACTAAGTTAACCAAATTCTTTTTGTGTTCTTTATTTACAGGTTAGATAATTAGGGGCCAACAGTTTTTTAACTCTCAATTTCTAATTATAATTTCCGAACGAAAGAAGTCTTTGTGAAAATAGTAAGCTCACATCCTCCGATAAAATTTTCTCAGAAACAAATTTTTCTCTTGAAAAATGCACTTCTAATTTTTATTTTCATTTTTAGTTCTTATTTTTTTATTTTTATTTATAAACCAACGTACAAATATATTAAAAATATATTCTATTGAAATTGAAAAAAAAAAATTATTTAGATACAAAAAGTTCATTTATCATCCCCGAGATCGTTTAAGTTGACCGTAAGTTGTACCAAGCGCGCTAAAACAAATTAGTAGACCATAGTATTTTAAATTATAGCTCAATAATTTATTGGCGCTGTGCGGGACTGAGTGTTTCTTTGATGGCCATTCAAACTATTACCGATCAAAAATACTATGAAGGTTTTACAGACGCCCCCGGTGATCTGCTTTAAAATTCCTATATTTTTATCAATCATGCTAAATAAATTCACAATCAATAGACCTTTCACTATGCATGAACTGAACCAAATCTTTTACTAATTCTCCTACCGAAATTTTGAATTTGCTTTCCTACATGTTTATCTCCAAAATTTTATTTATTTTCCAACTTGTTCTCACCATCTATGTTTCAAAACATTTCCATGTTTTAATCTTGATGAATTTTTGATCGGACATGCCGTAACCTTGAATACTGCGTGTCTATTTTTGAGTAAAATGTGCCACAGTTTTTTCTGCTGAATATACGATTAGTAAAGTGAATGGCATCATGCTAGTATTCCACAAGTTTTTGCCACGATTTGAGTCTTGTGAGACATACTTATGTAGCTCTCCTTTCCTGATAAAACGCTACTTGTAATACGAAATACTACATTTGTCTAAGCAGAAGTGCAGGCAGAATGGGGATGGAATGGGACTGATGCCGAACGAACTTCTGTGGTGAACAAAACTTCCCTTACGAATTCGGGAAAAATGATGACGTTACTGTTATCAATTACATATGAAAACTAATATAAAATCATTGCTATCAAATCTTTAAATCAAATTCAGTTGGGGTTTGTTTATTTCGTGGGTAGAGATTGAAAGAAAATTTAGATATATCATTTATTTTTCGACAAAATAGCGTGGGTTGTTCTAAAAAAAAAATAAGTACCTGTAATTAATATCTATTATGCAATTTTATACAAAAACTTTCCTTCAAATATTGACCATGATACAAAAAGTTGTATACCAATGCCTGTGCCAGTTAAATAAATAGCATAACAAATTAACGTTTTCTCTTTTAGTAACTCAAAAAGTTTCAAATATTGATACTTACATACTTACTTGTTTCCAGTTGGCCTTTGCCTTTACTGTAGGCCCAAGGTTGTATAGCTGCATTGAAACTTCCCCACAGAAACTCTCGACATTTTTGTTTGATGTTTTGGGAAAATCTTTCGCAATGTCAGACCAACCAGTCTCTCACATTGGCTCCGTTTTGGATGGTCTTGACCTGTTAAAGAAATATTTTTGAATGTATTCACTACTACCATTAATAAACACTCCTTACATTTCAGTTTCTTTCGATGGTGTCACTTCATCAACATTGAATTCAATATTTATCTCTTTCTTCGTCTTACAAAGGTTCATAATCGGAACCATCTATAATTCACTTTGCACTAACAGTTCTCATCTCTCTCAGCTTCATCTTGAAGTTTGGAACCAAACTGATAAAAAAAATATATGAAAATATTTTGTGGTACAACATGGTTTTTAAGGCATATGGAGATTCAAACCCTATAACAGTGCCCGCTTTATTATTATGGGGGTTTTATTAAACGTTATGGTACTGAAAAATGTTCGTTATCATGAAATTTTGTGAACGTCAGTAATTTGGTTGTCAAGCTACTTACCTACATTTGCATGCCTCGATGGTGCATTTATGCTAACTCTTTGTGCATAAGGGTTATTTTTTTTGTTTTTCTCGTTAATTCAAAATATCCTTTTAAAATTTTCACGAAAAACTGCCAAATCTGCGTTTCACTCGAAATCAGCGCTATAACTTAATTCGTGCGGGGCTCTACCAAAATTTGAACGTCCATTTA
This sequence comes from Anomoia purmunda, assembly GCA_951828415.1. Classification (NCBI taxonomy): domain Eukaryota; kingdom Metazoa; phylum Arthropoda; class Insecta; order Diptera; family Tephritidae; genus Anomoia; species Anomoia purmunda. The sequence goes on from OX639996.1 coordinate 14,814,596, forward strand.
AGAAAAACATGTACAATTGTATTATTCAAAGTATTGCCCATCTGAAGCTATGGATTTTTCCCATCTTTCTGGCAATTTGTGGATCCCATCCCAAAAGAACTGCGCCGGTTTGGCAGCAAAGAATGAATCAAGCCAATTTTTGGTATCCTGCTCTAATGTGAACCGTATTCCAGTGAGGGCGTTCTGCATCGATCGGAACAAATGGTAGTCAGAAGGGGCAAGGTCTGGGCTATAAGGCGGGTGGGGTAAAACTACCCATCCACTGTTTTCCAAATTGAAGTTCTTCACCGGAATAGCCCGGTGGGCCCGAGCGTTGTCATGGAGGAAAATTATTTCCCCGTGTATGGTCGCATATTCCGGGCGTTTTTCGGCTACTGCTCTCTTCAAACGGATTAATTGTGTTCGGTAGCGTTCTCCATTGATAGTTTCACCCGGTTTTAGCAGCTCATAATACAGCACACCCTTCTGATTCCACCAAATACAGAGCATACCTTCGCGCCATGGATATTCGGCTTAGTCGTTGATTTGGCTGGTTAGCCGAATTTCACATATGATTTTTTGCGCTTGGGGCTGTCATAATGGATCCATTTTTCATCACCAGTAACAATCCGATGCAAAAGTGACTTCTCTTTTTGTGGCGTTCCAGCAGCATTTCGGACAAGCAACATTTGGCTACAACCTTCATCTTCATGAGTAATGTTTCAGTTCTTTATCTTCAAACTTTTTTGGCTGCCCAGGACGTTCATCGTCTTCCAAGCCAAAATCACCACTTTTTAATCGTGCTAACCACTTTTGGCACGTTCGCTTAGCTAGAGCATGTTCACCATAAACTTCCACCAAAATACGATGACTTTCGGCAGCAGTTTTCTTCATATTAAACTAATGAAGAAGAACTCCCCGCAAAAACACTTTTTCAGGCACAAAGTTCGACATATTTGAGTGAAAAGAAATTATTGTTGTTTACGCTTCAAATGAATGACATATACTGAAAAGACGTACAATGACAGTAGCTTTCCAAGGTATGCTCGGATTATATTGGAACGATGGGGTGCATACACGTTACGTCATCTCTCAGCAAACCGCACGAATTAAGTTATAGACCTACAACTATTTTGACAAATTCTTACTGGTATTTTTGATAATTCTACTTCTAATTACTGGTAATATTTCTACTAATTTCTGCTACTAATTTTGCTAATGCTACTACTAACTACTACTATTTTTTTAACTAATGCTAATACTAATCACTATTACTATATTTATTAATTTCTACTATTACTTTTTACTACAATTTGATTACTCTTCTTACTAATTCTACTTTTACTAAGTTTTATTTTTTCAAAATTTTAATTTAAATTTAAACAGTAGCACTTCTAATTAAACTTCCCTTTTAAATTTCCATCCATGTGACTCACACGAATTATTAATAAGTTTTTTTTTTTTGTAGATTTCAAAACTAGGCAAAAGCTTTTTGTGCAGCTGTTAGATTAGCTGTTAACTATTGCGTAGTATTAAACTAAGCAAAAACAAAAAAAAAAACAAATCCCAAAACTAGAAACTTCGTTGCAAACAAAAAACGTAATGAAAATATTTGCAAACAATTACAAAAGGAGCACAACAAAAGAAAAGTTAAAAAAAAAGAATAGAAAACAGCCAAACAGCAAACAAAAGCGCGAAAATTATTTAGAAAACAAAGTAAAACGAACAGAAATCAAAAAATCTAGCTCGTGCGGGTGAGTAATTTGCGGGGGCGTCGTCCTGCAGCAACAGCAACAGCAGCTGCAACCGCAACTCAGCAGCTACTCGTAATAGCGAAAAAAAAGAAAAAAATTTTTGTAGCAACACACCGCCAGTGAGTGAATGGCAAATGGCAAATGGCAAATCGTGTGCAGTGGCGTGCGCGAGGTAAAACGTCTGAGGGGCTATGTTTTGAACGAATAACGAATTTTGTTTTTTGTGCTGCCGCGAGGCGTACGTGCGCCAAAGTCAAACCGCACCCCACGGTAGGCATCATGCGCGACAACAACAACAAAAGTAGCAACAATTTACAGAGTAACAAAAAAAAGAAAAGCAGGAAAATAGTAGTAATGAAAAAGTAACAGCACTCGGTCAACCGTAGCTATACTAGCAACAGGGGGTTTAAAGAATGGGGAAAAGGCAAATACTAGAAAAATTTAAAAAAAAAATAGAAAAATTTGTGAAATAAAAACGAGTTCAATGCTTGAGTTGTGGTGTTTTTTTTAATTTTTTTTTTTTTAAACGCTAAGTATTTTCGCTTTGATCGCAGTTTTTGCGGTTGCGGCTTTCTACAAACTATAAGTTTTTGCCAGTAGCTGCTGGGCTGACCCGCAGCTGGTCAAGAGCTGTCATAAGAGAGCCGCAATGTGGTTGTAATTTGTGTGTGTGTGTGTGTGTGTGTGTGTGTTGGCGCCTTGCAACAGTTTTTGCTATGGAGTTATATATGTAATGCATTCGTACTAAATATTGTTCGCCACGCGTTGCGCCAAAAACTCGTCACGCCAATTCTGAGGTGAAAATCCAAGCAGCAAAAATATGGTTTATTGTGGCAACAAAAAAAAAAAAACAAACGACTATTACAAGTCTACTCGATATCGCATTCAGTTGCATGCCTCAAACACAATACACATTGGAATATTATTTATGTACAAACATTCACCATTCAAACAACAGACAAACAGCTACTACCATTGCTCGTTCCGGTTCAGCGCTTGCGCAGCTTTGGTGTTTAGCTGTCGTACGTTCATTTTTTTTTTTTGTATTTTCACTAGCTGGCTGGCAAGCTTTGACTTAACAAATGTAATTAACTTTTTCACTATTCGTATCCATCGACTGTCGTTTACTTGCGTAGGTATTTATTTAACAAATGAATTACTTACTACAACCACGCTTACCAATTATATTTACTTTAATAAAAGATACGACAAAGAAAATGATTTCATCAAAGCGTTTGGCTGATCGATCGCAAATAAATTTAATTGCGAAATGATTTTGTTTTTGTTGTTGTGCACTTTCGATTAGCTGCACAAACAGCACAATTTAAGACCCATTGCCAACACATGTTAAAAAAATTTTTCGGAAAAATGAGAAGAGGTACTTTTTTTTTTTAAATTTATTTTCTCGAAAAGTGTATTTGTTTAGCACATAGAAGACACTTCCAAATTTATTTTGACCCAGCGCCAGTTAGGCAAAATTTTTTGTGTGAGAGGCATATGTTTTTTTTTTTTTTAATTAGGGAAATAAAATTTTGAAAAAATGCCGTTTGCAGTTTTCCGAAAAAAATATGTTTTTGCAATTTTTTTCATTCGCGTTTCAACTAATTACAAACATTTTGCTAATTGATTTAACAAAATTTATCAGTTTTTAGAGAAGTTATGTGCATTTAAAACAAAAAAAAATTAAAAACGGAAAAAGACGATTTTCAATTAAAATCTCCAAAAAGTATCCAAAACAAAAAAATTTTTTCATTCAAAAGACAAAATGCATATCTGATCATTTTGGCCAAGAAACAACATAATTGAGTTTCGTGTGACAAGAAACAAAATGGCCGGAATGGTTCGCTTGAAATGGAAAGGCCTAATTAATGTTTGTTTCGTGGTAAAAATCAGTCAGCCGCTTAAGTTGAAACGTATGGAGTCTCGGTGTGCCTTAAAATCATATTAGCTATCCGCCGTGTGACACCCATGGACTTAAACTAAGTTTGATTAATCGTCATTTGCTTTTACTAGGTTGAGATGGTGCATATTTGGGTTAAAGATAATTTGAATGGAAAGCGATCATTCTCTATCTCTTGACAAGCTTCTCAGATTTAGCAGAGAGTCTGAAAGATTTGTCGAGGAGAAATGAAGTCTCATCTCCAGCTTTTCCCCTCTTTCTCCCTATCAATTTCCACTATCATTCAATCCCTTCATACTTCCCCGGCATTAAATTCAATGGGCAACTATGCGCCTAGAAATCCGACTTCTCTTTTCCGGCCTATCCCAATCCCATTCCATTCCAATTCAATCTTCGTATATTCTTTTCATAGCAAACTCTTTAGGTCAGACTAGGTTGAAATATCTAGAGATAGTGTCTCTCCCTACACTTAGGCCAGGGACAGAGTTATTGTGCTGCTATAAAAAATTATCGTTCTTCTACGATATTACGGCGCTCACCCGGGATCAAAACATTTCGTTAGTTTAATGAACTTTCATGCTGATCTAAGCTTAGTTTTCGCTATATCTCCAAGATTTTGTAGAGATGGTTTTCCGAGCGCATTTAGTCGTCTTCTGTGAAGTTGGTGGTGCTGTACCTTTCCTCTTCTGCTTCATCGCATTTGGAGCTGTTCTTCGCGCAAACTCCTAATCTCAAAGCATTACCGCTAATTAGAAAATGACCTGTAAGAATTCTTATAACATGGATACCTCCTTTTCTTTTTAACCACAGAAGTACGGGCTCGCTTTTTTTATCATACGAGAACTACGGAGTCTAGCGGTTTCACAGAAGGGAGATTTTCTTAGCGCAAATTGTTTAGTGACCATTGGTATACCATGCCTTGTCAATTCGTGAGCCGTCCATTTATCCTCTATACATCGGTATTCAGGTACCCACCTGATTCGTATTCTAATTATATAATGCTGGGTGATCTCGTTTAGAAAACTCTGCTAAAGGAAACATGTTTAAAATTTTTTTTTTTATTATATATCGACAAGGTTTTGAATCAAATGAGGGCTTCTCTATAATGAAAAAAGCAGTATCAAAAAAATTATAATAACTGTTCATCTTTATATTAGGTATAAAAATATATGAAAAAACTTGAGACGCATTGAGGTGATGTTCGAACCTCCGAGTTTATTCCGCAATTTTGAAGAGCAATTGATAAACCCCCTATAAAATCCAGAAGTCGAGTTGTCCATATTAATACAAATATCCGATGCAATTCCTACGTGTCGGCATAGATTATAAATTTGCGACCCTTTTCGACACAAAAGCTTCCCACACGATTATAAAGAAACAATCGACAGAATAGCAGAGGTGCAAAAAAAAAAACGCCGAAAAGGAGCGAAAAGAGAAATACTATAAGTAGCTAAAACCAAAATACATTTTTTCCAAAGCTTAGCATTTCTGGACCTAAATCTGTTGATTCCTTTTTTTGCAACCTAAATAAAAAAAAATTGCCTTTAGAGACCGAATAAGGTGCAGAAATTTCAATTTCACTTATATAGTACATGTAACACTTATACGAGTTTATTTATAAACTAGACCAAGAACTAATAATATAAAACTAATTTACTGTATTGAAAAATGATGATCATTTGGAACCATTTTTCACAAAAATGTTTTGTTTTACGTAATATAAATCAACATATAATGTGATACATTAAGATTTTTAATTCAAACCACTAAAACTATGCGAGAGAAGAGGGTTTCATCCCAGATTTGTAAAGATTACGACATCGAAGTGAAGCAACTCAAAATAAACTTCTCATCAGATTCATCGGTACAATGTGAAGGCTAGCGATATTGAAGAGTATTATGGATTTATTCGTAACTCATTCTAAGAGTCGTTTTTTTAAAGCACCGTAAAATACTTTCGAATTTCGTATGGCTTTTTTCATCGAAAACTCCAACTCTAGATGAAGAAGCTTGCAGGCAATTTTTGTAAAAATACATTTCGATTTTGCATGACGCTTGTGGTGTAGTATTTGTCGACGAAGTAAAACTTTGGCAAATACGAATTGAAGATAAAAATGTCCAGAATTTTTTTAAAGCATTTAATGTCTGCAACGAAAATTAAATGTTTATCACTTCTTTCTTATAATGGCTGCTCTACCAGTAACGACATGGGTGATCGAACACTTTTCCAACACCGCGTCAACTTGGAAATTATCTCCGGTCTACCTTGAGTGAACTGCACTTAACATTCATGGAGACGTAAAAGTTGATGAAAATGCAGTATTGGACGACTTTTTTTTCGCATCGCAGATAAAAAGCTTTGTTTTACGTGACATTTGTAACTTTGTTCGAAAAGCGAAAAACACAAACGGGATGCCACAATAAGCGCTTTGACAACACTCATTTATTTATTGTGGAAGGTTAAACAAATATAATGCTGAGCATTTATTGTGGTTAGTTTTTAAATTTACATTGTTATTTCGTAGAAAATTGAAGTGTGGCGTCTGTTTCTAAGTGAATGAGAGTAATAAAAGAAATATGAAAATCAACTGATTGTCAAAGAATGCGTAAAGGTGGGAGTTGGCCTACTTTCAGTTTCGCTTCGGCGTCGGCTTTCGTTATATAGGACACTTCGTATAATTTCAACTTAGTTGCCAAAGTGAAACTGTCAAGTAAAGCGAAGCCAGCTTTCTATATAGCATAGCCTTAACTTATTCCTATTTATGAATTATGTAAATACATTTTCATTCACATTCATAGAATATTGGGGTCTTTTGAAGAACTTCTTCCATTTTATGGAAGAAAATGAAACACCCCCCGAATACAATTTGTAAATTTCTAGACTTAGTTAAATGCGTACGGTGCGTAATTTAACATATTCTACTTATAGTGACTAGGCAACCCAGCCAAGAACGAAGGAAAAAATACTACCATTTAAAAAACATTTAAAACCCACCTTTTTGTGTTTAGCTTATTTTCGTTTTACATAGGGTTATTGTGTACAAAACTATTAAGTCTCTCAGTTGGAGAAACCGAAAATAGGCCTATCCCAAACTCTCAGCTAACTTCAGTTATAACTAAGCTTAAGCCAATGTCTTAATGATGACACAGGCCTTAAGCAAAAATGTCAGATAGCTCCGTAGATCCGTCAGATGCATACAAAATTTACCAACGACTGTAATGAATTTCTGAGTTCTGGATAAAGACGGACCTGTTATTAAAGCTCTTGTTAATCGACTAGTCGAGTAATCGGTTAATCGATTAGAAAAAGTTACTTAAAACAATAATCGACTTCACATAACCGACTAACCGTTTCCGTTCGATTTTTTCGACTAACCGCGCACTTTCGATTTTCGACTAGTTGTTTTTTTCAATAAATTATTGTTTTGTTTATGCGTGCGAATGTTTAGGCTTATTGACGAACCTCGTTTTCCACTATAATGAAGTTTTTATGAATTTATTATTAGTAGCTGTTCGAATATTCGAATAATTTCGTTTAGTCGATTATCAGACTACCCGATGGTGAGCGATTAATCGGAAGTGAACGGATGGTTAGTCGAATACTAGGTATGCGATTATCAACTATAAAAAAAGTTGCTAGTCGACTTGTCGACTAGAATAATCGGATATACGAATTGTCGATTTTAAGTACGAGCTCTACTTGTTATGCTACTTCATTTCTTTCTGTACGGACTTCGAGCATTTGATAAGATGTTGGGAAACTCTCAGTAGCATATGACATTCATACAAGAAAGATAGAAACTTAGATTACGACCACGCCGGCAGTATTCACGTCATAACGTTTCCAGCTACAGGAATAGCGAGGCGGAAAAGAAGGTGATAACTGCACTTGGGCATTTTATTTGCACTGCAACTGCTAACATACAGATCTCGGCACTTCAGATTTATAATTCTGTGCTTAACTTTTTGTAGAAATCACTCAAAACTCTGAAACAACAACTTTTTAAGAGCCATTTGTGACGTCAATCCTTCAAACGAGGCAAATACAAAGTAATGGAAGTGCTTTTGTCGTCACCTTCTTTTCTCTGCATCGTGTATGACATATAACAAGTTTTTCAATTAATACACATTTGAACTCGCAAAGGAATTACTTGAAAGAAAACTAATAATATTCGATCAGAAGTAAAAACTGTATTTTAAAGGAAATCAATTGAGAACACCGACATCAAAACAAACTTCATCTGTCCGCTCACTTTATTGAACACTATAAACAATATTGCAAAAATAAGAAAATAAATAATTTTTTATAATTTTTTTTTATGGCGTGTTTGTTGTCTTTATGGGGCGCCGCATTATCTTTAATCGTTGGACTTCACACACACACATATACACACACTCTCCTGCCTGGCGTTCGTTTTGTCGCTGGCAAGCTGCAAATTTGTTGCTTGATCTTTAGCTAGTGGTTGGTTAACTTGGCTTTTTGCAAGCTGCAGCTGCATTTCGCATTTCCAATTTTTGCTTCAAATATTAAATGAACTCACATTTTATGTATGTGGGTATGTATGCTTGTGGTCGTGCATAGCTTTTGTGCACACACTTAGCTAAATGGAGTTTCATGCATGCAGATATTCAATTTGTATTTGTTCGACTACTCTAAAAATCTATATAAGTTTTTATGTTTGATAATACAAATATTTTTTTTTTTTTGTGCATGTTAGTTGCCCTGTCTGCGAACGATGGTTGTCTTGAAGTTTTTCTCGTTTTCACAAAAATTTCTTAATACGATATTCCACTTACATAACTAAAATAAAAATTTGTCGGAAATGAGTAATACTCAGTGTCTACATTTGGGCAACTGTTTTAGACAGCAATGAGTGAGAAAATAGTCATGTGTGATTGTAACTGGATAGGATTGAAATGCTAAAAATAAAATCAACATAAATACAGAGTCTATCAATGGGAGGTTTAGACCCCAAATTAAAGACAAAAAGCAGCAATTTTGTGAACAGTTGTTATTTTATATATTGAGTTTGAGGTTAGAAATGAAAAATGGTATCTTTCTCGGCTGTTAATCTTTTGACGAAAATTTTGAACAAAGTTTCTAATAATGCGTTATTTCGATTTTTTCGGATCAAAAAAGTCATTGGCAAGAATTCATTCCAAACAAAATTTGAACTAATTCTTATGTGATATGCTATATAAATCTGACCTTAATTTTAATTATAGGATTTTTTGTTTGAAAACATTGCATAATTGTTATTTTGGGATTTTTATTTTTTCGATAAAAAATAATCGTTACTGGTGGGTTTTATTTTCTCGGTTTTGATGGTTATTTTTTAAATTTTATATTTCCAATCAAATTTGAACGTAATTTCGTAATTTTTAATTTTTCGATCAAAATAATCTTTACTCTTGGATTCTTATTTTATTGATCGAGTTTGTACGTAATTTTTTCATTTTTATTTTTTCGAGCAAGTTTCTGACTTTGACTGTGAAGAATTAGATTTAAAAAATTCGTTTTTCGTTGACTTACAATTTATCGATCATATTTGATCGATATATTTTGGTTTTATTTTTCGATCAAGTTTGATCGTTATTTTGGGATTTTTATTTTTTCGATAAAAAAAATAATCGTTTGTTACGGATTTAAAAATTTCCGATCATATTTTATCGATATTTTCTGATATTTTTTTAAATCGAAAACATATTGTGGTCATCGGCGACACATTTTTTGCGCTTATTATGATCGAAAAATTGCAAACATAAGAAACGATTATTTGTGATCGAAAAAATAAAAATTTGCTCAAGTTAACCCTAAAGCCAAGATTCATGCGATTTCCAAAAATTACACTCATTGGTAACATTTTTACGTCATAATAGATCCGTTGTTCCACCAGACGTTTGACATGTTGGGCCGTGGCGCTAGAAATATTTAACTGCTGTGCTCGATTATTTCTTTTGTATTCTCGAAGTTCCTGATGCGTGTCTCGGCAAACAAAAATGAGCCACTCCTCTGATTTTATTCAGCACACAATCAGCGAATGTTCTTATCGATCCATTTCTTAAAACCTCTTATGCTTGGTTTTCATTAGGTCAAATATTTGACGACAAAAATATGTCAAAATGTTCAACTGACAACATTTGGCAAAAGAGAGTTGGACTGAAATTTCAATTTGTAGTGAGTCATAATTTTAGAATATAAGTATAATATAATCGAAAATCTATACTAATAAGATTATTTAAGCGCTGAGATTATGAAGTGATTTATTTTGTTTCTTCTAGGTGCCATAAAAAATAATCGTTATCTAACCAATTCTTTGAAGTCTTCTTAGGAGCAACAAAGTTTGACGAATGAAAAATGTTGATTTTCAAGGATTCAATGGCATGTCTAAGAAAAATTGCTTTTTTACGCATATAAAATACAGGGAAAATTTTGTGGGACCTATAAATACTTTTTGATTTAAAAAAAATTGGACAATTGCTTTATTCATTATATATAGGGCCTAGGGGATGAGAGCATTAAAATGTTTACTTTACTTTCCCCCTATTATCGAAATGCAATATTATTATTTGTCCAAATGATTCTCCATAAAAGAAAAAACTATAACAAATCAAGTTCCCAACAAATTAAAAAAAAAAACAGCAATAAATACAAGTCATGTATGAGTACGGTGAACACTCATCCATTATTTTAAAACAGATTTAAAAGAGAGTGTATTATTTTGCCTCTGCGAATGAAGCGCGCACACGCTACACACTCGGCTACGGGGTCGGGTCGCACTCTGTTCTTTTCTAATTTACTATAAATAGAGTACAAGTTGTGCGCTTTATTTATTATACCGTTCTTTAAATTAACTTTGCGAGCTTTTCTGGGTTATATAGTTCATCTTTGTTGTTTTTTATTTATGTATATGTTCTGTATATTTGGCCTTATAGAAATGCATTGAAAACTCCCGACCCAGTACGAGCGATAGAATGATATTGATTTGTTTTTGCATTTGATAAAAACTCGACCATTATGGAGATTATTTTTATTTAATTAAAAAAGTGAAAGAGTTACAAGTTTGGTATAAAAATTTGGTATAAAAGTTTGGTATAAAAGTTCAAGGTATAGGTAGCGAAGATTTTGGTACCCGGTTATACAGGGCTAGACTTAACTTTACTTACATAGAAGTTTAGAAATGATTACTGTGATATTTTGTGTCGCATATTTGAAGGAATTGTATACCAAATAGGTGAACAAATTAAATATACATGCCACTTTTTTCTTAGCAACTTAACCTGGAAATCAAAACTCTATAGTTTTCCAAGTTTTTAAATCAAAGTTTTTTTGTTGGTAACGTACTGCACATTTGCCAGATATACAACCTTCAATTCATATCAAGCGTAAGTCTTGCACAACCCGACGATAACCCTCTCTTGGAAATTTTGACAGAATCCACACTTTCTTCTGCTGTGTGTATTTCTACCATCGTGTACAATATAAAGTTTCTCAGTCCTCTCTACCCACGTAAAACGAATTTTACGACATAGCCCAGTTACTCTCCCGAATTTTAAATTAATCTGAGAAATCTTATTTTCTAACGTTATTGGACTTTACGATAAGTGCAAACTTCAGTAAAAAGTTTTGGAAAAATATATCGTTTATTTTACTTTGAAGAATATGATCGCCGTATGTGCATATAAGGAACAATACGACTGAGAATACGAGAGAGCATACCGGTGAGCAATAGCATTTTTCCACGCTGAGAGCAACTGAGAGCGACGAAATAACAACTAGAGAATGAGAGAGCAAAGAAAAAATTAAAAAATTAGGGAAGAAGCGCAGAAAAAGCAGGGAAGCTACAGAACGTTTGAGAGATTTGATAGCTTTTATTTTGTCAGCGAATAGGTGAGTGCTGTCAAATCGGCAAAGAGAGGACTAACCGTCCGCGGAAGGTATGATCTAGTATTCTATCATTCTTGGGTTGTGTGTAGCGAAGTACATCGGGAGATGACTAGGGAAATACATTGAGAAGTAAAGCAATAGCTAACATCAAGCCTAGAAAAGTCATAAGTGACTTTTTTAAATAAAATTTTGAAAATAATGAATTATGAAATTCTTTATAAAACAAGATTAATAATCTACATACGTGAGCCGGAACATTCAATTTTGCGTCAGAGCGAAAAAATATGAATTGGTAATGCCTGAGATGACTTTAGTGGCATCTAGCAATAATTTAATTTCCATATTAACTGAGTTTGTACCATTAGTTTTTAAAGCTTCCAAAACCCTACCCATATCCATCTATCTATAGTTTTTAACAAGCTATCGAGCCCATCTACATATCTTTACTTTGTATCTACTTTACAAACAAATCATGACCCTCCCAAATGACGCTTGTTTCCCCCCTTTAAATTTTATATTTCTTGTCCAATTGGAATTAATTTTAATTTAAAAAGCAACTCCAAGAATTTATCCACCCCTAAGTTTCTGTTTGCATTAAAAAGTGCCATCAAATTTTACAACTACAAGACAAACACACCAATTAAATTGAACTACTCACACTGGAAAACCACCAACCACCAACCACCAACGCCGTCTACGTCATCAGCACCAACAATTTGAAGAAAATACATAAATTTACATTTGATGGTAGGAAGGAAATAGTAGTGTTGCGATAAGTCAGCGATGCGTTACTTTCATGTGGCGGGTATTCTTCACACATTTCCCACATAACGATACGATGTGTGTGGGAAAATTTGTCTTATCTGATTTGTTAAATTTCTGCTAAGAAAATGTAAGAAAATTTTCAAACGTCTTACAAATGACTTTTCGTCACACATACATACGTACATGCATACATACTTGCCACGTTCATAGATTGCGCTCGAGTAAATATTTAACCAAATTTATAAGTTCCACGTTCCTGTTTTTTTGTTCATTTGAAATCAGCTAGCATGAAAATTTATCACGCAGCGTGATTCCCACATTTACTTACGCCATCATTCATTGCATTTCTGCGTCTTTTAATTTTGCTAAGTACTTTATTAAATTGATATTCTTTGATTTTTTAATTTAAACGTTTTCAATTTCTTCGCATTAATTTTTTTCATTTCTTTCTTATTTTCAGACATGGTTTTTTACAGACACCGATGATCCATACTATCAGGAGAAGACAAGTAAGTTAAAAAAAATTAGATGTGCTTCAGATTTCAGTTCAGTTTTTGCATGTCTTAAAGCTCTGTTGGGTTTGGGGAGCTCATTAGAAGGATAAATAAAATTTTCCTGAAGTAAATAATTTATAAGTTAAATTCTTCATCATTTAAATTTGTAGAGCTAAATATCTGCTAAAACGAATTACTCTTACACTATGTCCAAACTGAATCGATGCTTTCTACGTAAGAGCTACTCGTCCTTTCATTTTTTTAGTAAAATTGCTTGAAAGACCGATAGGTTTGTACTCAAGGGACCTTCGAGTAGAGATGTTCGACAGCCAAAATCGAGTTGGGTAGATAATCTCGTAGCCAATTCGTAGCTGTTTTAGTTGCTGTTGGATCAAGTCGTCGATTACCTAAATGTCGCAAATTATGTAAAAATTGATATAAAACTCTAACATCCATAACTAAATTCATTGCAGTCTGAATTTACTTGGAATCTACGAAAAACTACCAACTACCAAATCCATCAAAACTACAAACTGCCATCCATTCAAACGAAGTATATATTCGTTCGTAGCAAATCGGATTCAGTGATCACAGGGCTTACGAAAATTCGGATTACCGTGGATTCAGTGATATCTGCTAGTCCTTGCTAGTTTTCACTTGCTATTTAAAATATCATTGTACAGTTTGAACTCTGATTAGTGGCCTATCATCAGTCTGTATTTATGCCGGTTAGATCCATGTCATTTCACAAATTCTTTAAGCATTCACCACTAATTAGTGAAAAATTAATTAATTACATTAAGTACATGGATGGAATCGCTCCTTTCCCACAGCATCCCGTTTCCACTCTTACTTTGACGATGGGAAGGTTGTGAATGCTGCAGTGAGAGTGGAAGGCGGTAGTGCTTAGTCCATAGGCCCTAGGAAGCTCCGAGAAATCCGTAAGCATCCTGCCGTGGTCATAATTAGCATTTGACCACTTGCTTAGAGTGTTCAGGCGAATTGCTACCTTTTTGCCATGTACGTAGGTCTACGTGAAGTAAATTCAGTTGAGCGTACAAAGTCTTGAATACTATTATTATCATCGCACCCGTTATGAGTACGGACGCAAGAAATTGGACTTTATCCATCTTTTAGAAGTTTACCCCTTCTTCAAGGGGATCCCACCATATCATTAAGCCTTAGTTGAGAATTGTCCCAGCTACCGTGGTGTAGAGCCTGTTTACTATTTTATGCTCCATTAACCATCCTTTTCAAATTGACCTCCTGCAGGAGTATAGTGCCACGGTTGCTTTACGCGCTCTATTTGCAATATTGGGCCCTCAATTTGGTTTCGTGCTAAATATGGGCCTCGATATTTGGCCTCTCCCTTTACTAAATGGGTCTCCCCATAGATGTTCGAAATCCGGGTCTTATGTATCCAAGTAATGAGCATCAGGAAGGTCTTTACAGGATTTGCTCCCATTCCTCGCCTGTCGCACTACATTGAGAGTTTATTGTGCAATCTCTGATGTAGAGCAGTCTGATTTGATAGGTCTTTGCCCCAGATTGCTATAACAATATCGTCGTCTGATGCAATTATTGTACCTTCGATTCCCTCAATTTCTTTGAAGAGGCTGTCTACTGCTAAGTTTCATAGAAATGGTCAGATTACTCCGCCTTGGGGCGTACCTATACCGAAAACCTTTCTATGGTTGATTCACCTAAACCGGCGCTTAATTGCCGGCTGATAATCATTCGTTCGATGAAAGCACGCTCAATGTCAAGGAAGCCGGCGAGGGTTTATGCTTTGTAGTGTAATAATCTTCCAGTTGTGTTCTCTAAGATGTTTCAGTTGTTCAGAAAAATATAATAAGCTTGTGACGAAAAAAACGTATACGAAAAATGAATCCGCTAGGTGGCGTTAGAGTTGAGTTGTACAAAAATAAATAAATTTTGCTTATGCGTTGTAGGAAAAAATTTGGGATAATATTTAAAAAAAAATGCATTTCTAGCGTTAAAATGTTCAATATCAAAATACCATTTCCTTTTCGCATATAAAATATATTTAAGTATGATAAAAAAAAAAAATTATAAAAAAATATAAATATAAGAAACTACTTACTTTAAAGTACAAAAATATAGATTTTTGTTTTTATAAAAAAAATATATATAAAATAGAAAATTTTACTTATATAAAACAAAAATAAAAAAAGTGATACTATTTACTTTTAGCATATAAAATAAAGTAATATGACCTCTCAAATTTTATTTTTATAAAAACAAAATAAAAATATAAAGACACTCGCGTATAAAATAAAGTTAAATGCGATAAAAAAAATTAGTTTTTATAAAAAAAAAATAAAAGTGTAAATATACTATTTACTCTTTTCATATTAAATAAAAAAAAAAGTATGATGAAAAAAATTGTTCCTTTATAAACAAAAAAAATATAAATATAAAGATGCTATTTACTTTTAGCGTATAAAATAAAGTAACTTGTGTTAAAAAATATGTGATTCAAAAAAACAAAACAAAAATAAATAAATAGAAAAAAGAAATATGCAGACTTTTTTTACATTTCGCATATAAAACAAAGAAAATATGACCACAAAAATTTTACACTTCTACCACTTTGAAAATTATACAGACGATTCATAAAAAAGAAGGCAAAAAAAAAAATAAAAAAAAAAATTTACTTTTACATGGAAAATAAATAAATTTACAAAATAAAGTAAAATATGATTAAAAAAATGATTTTATATATTTTATATAATTATATAGTCATACTATGCAATTTTCTCATATAAAGAAAATAAAAGTATGACAACAAAAATGTTATGTTTATAAAATAAAGTAAAGTATGATAAAAAATTTTATTTTATAAAAATAACATAAAAATATAAAGATACTATGTACGTTTCGTATATAAAGTGCTATGGCCACATGGACAGGTTTTCTGAAAAATCAGGCAACTAAGTGTCGAAGTGTTTCGAAACGAGAACTCATTATTTACTAAGCTAAAATTAACTATTTAATTAAATTTGATAAAAATTTTTTAACTCAACTTCACCCATTTGCACAATCGCACTAAATATGTATATTTTAATTACTTTTACAAATTTGCATTATATCCACGCATTTATTTTCGCTCACTTAAATCCGAAACCCTGTTTTTTGTTTCTTAAATTTTTCCTGCGAAATCTGAGAGAAAAAAAAACGCATTTGCCCGCAGGTTCTGGAAGTGCTGGTGATTGAAATACAATATAAGCGAATGCAATAAATTTCAATCATAAATCAAAATAAAACTAAAATGCTTTCAGAATAACGTTAACATCCTTTTATGCTCGCCAAACACTCAGCGCTCCTCCACGGACGCAACACATCTCAACTCAGGTTAGCTGCCAAAAAACATTAAAGAAAAAACTTTTTCTTTTTTGTTTTGCATTATCGTATTTTGCATTTTATTGTCTGTTCATTGGCGTCTGCGTGCCAGTGTCTGTCCGTTTTGTGTTTGCCCCCAGTATGCCACTAACCGCCGGTGTCTATGTGTGTTAATGAAATGCATTAAAATTTAAAAAAATAAAAACAGGATAACTGAAAAAAAACAGAGAGAGATTGCTTTTCGAAAACAATCTGCTCGAAACAAATTTTTGAACTTTATGCCGATGTATTTGCATGTGAGTGTGTGTGTGTGTGTGTGTGTGTGTTTATGTTTACATGCACGATTGCCAGGTAAAAGGGAATTGCGTAAAATCCCAATTTAGTTTCACATCAATCTGCTCCGCCTACTTGACCGCCTAATTTTGGCCACTGTCTGTCGAGTATTCAACTCCTAAGTGCTACCACAAAGTGCTGCCCCTGTTTGTAACGCACAGGCGTGCCTCATGATTGTTGTTGTAGAAGCCTTTATTATATATACGAGTATATATATTTTATTTTTTTGTTCAGTTTGTTTTGTTTGCGTATTGAACGGCAGCGTTAACTCCCTCCATACACACTCGCTTTGGAGTGTGGAAATCTGCAAATGCTTATTATTATTTTATTTTTGTTGCTATTGCATTTAGCAAACGTTTTGTTGTGCATTTTTTGTACAACAACAATGGCAGCAATTGCAATGGCAAAACTGATTAAATTTTGATTGTAAAAATGGTCTTTTAAACAGATTTGTGTGATGTGAAAACAACAAAATTGCTTTTTGCCGCTGTATTGCAATGAAAACGTGCACGCATGCGCCAATGCGGAAGGGCTGGAACTGGAATGCCCTGTTGGAGCTTAGCTCAAACAACCTTCACAAATTTACGCAGAGCATCCTCCTCGCTATTTAGTGCGTGCTTTGATTTTCATAAACGATGAATCCTACAATTGCAGAGGTACAGGTAAACCTCGTCGGACACCCCCCTAAGCTATGGTGACGTATCGGAATTTTTGTCTCGAAGTTGACATACTCAAAAAATTTCTGTGTAAAGTAGCCGATTTGAGTCATTTCCGAAGTAAACCATTTTAAAAGTACGAATTTCAATAATAATCAACTCGCGCAGAATTAGCCGTGCGCACGAAAGCAAGAGAGCAGTGAGCATTGTGAATAAATACAAGTGAAAAATCTTAGCCCATATACGTCAAAATTCGGCACAGCTGAGGTCACCTGATGTAGCCATTCACACCATTCTTGTGTCATTCCCTGAGCGAATTTCTATGTTTGACAGTTAATATCGGCTATTTGTGACATTTAGTAGCAGCCGCCGCCATCTTGAATTTAGAAGACTTCTCACTTGTATTCATTCACAATGGTATTGAGTATCGAACTATCGAGTACTAAAGGATTATGTCTCAGACGGTTATAAATTCTAATTGGCTCCCTCACTATATTATTACTCATACCATACATTCCTACACTCAAGGCTGATAGAGTACTAGGTTATGACAATTTTGAAATCATGTGGTTGATACGAAGTCGCTTCAAATGAGGGGGTTACCAAATTCATCTTAAAAAAATTTTATTTTACTATATCTATAAATTGAAGTACATTTTTGGTTGTGAAAAGCCATAAGCTGGAATACAATTGAAAACAATTAATAGTAATTTCAAGAATATAATTTAGATTGCAAAAATATTTATACAAAAAAATTTTATTTTTATTTTAATGAACACATTTTTAAAACTGGCAACTAAATTGTAATTATGATGATCAACAAATGTGAGACAAACAATTTTTCGCTTTTCGTATGTGGCATTAGGTTCGAGAATATATTTTGCGCAGATGTACCAAAAACGAGGAGCAGAGCAAACTTTGGGTAACTTATTAGAGATAGATATCATGGAAACAGATTTAAAACGAAAATGCAAAAATAAATAAAGCAGTAACATGATAGATTTTTATTTTATTTTGTAAAATTTGAAATTAGGCCCACACTGAGTGTGACGATGTTGCTCAGGGTATACTTAAATGCAGAGAGTCACACCTTAAGGGGTATCGATTTTGACAATTCTCAACTCAAACTAGAAAATGTTTTTTTTTTTAGAAATATTTAGTATTTCTGCCTACAAAGCAGCATTATATACTTTTACAAAATTAGAAAACATTTTTCCTTGAAATAGTAGAAGTTATTCACTCTTCTTTCTCCCACATCCTTGTTTACAAATGGCGAGATCTGTCACTTCGACGCGAGAGGGCGCTATCTTGTGTTCTATTATTCTTGGATGTTGGTTCTTTGACAACACAGGTTCTCGTAACATCTCACTAAAAAAAAAAAAAAATGTTTTCATATCAGGCCAAGGTGAATTCATATAAGATGATAGCAGTAGTACAAAAACAAATATTTACATTTATTTTGTTTTCGCTTTTGCGGCTTGGGCTGAAAAATTATTCCACACATTTATATCGCAAGTCAATGAGAACAAGTAGAATGAAAAAAAAAAAATCAGTTTGGCATTCGAAGCCATAAGGCAAAGAAAAAAGTGCTATTAGCTGTTCTAGTAACACCACCTTATATAAATTCGTCTTGGATCTGGCCTCCTCAAAAATGTTTCACGTTTTAACTTCAAGTTTATAAAGAAAATATTTTTGTGTAAAACTATGAAGAACGCCCATGGTCAAAATCTAAATTTAAATTTCGTTGCTGCTTTGAAAATGCCCAAATTTACCTTGAGATCTACGGAAAAATGAACAACGAAACAGAACTGCATAATCGTAACGATGATTTCAAAAAGTTTGAAAAAAAATTAAATGAAGGTACGCTCAGACAGACAACACACACATTTATACTCTTTATGATGTAGTTGAAAAAGATGTTTGATGGCACAAGGCCGAAACTGGTTAGTCTCCAAACCAAACTTGACAAGTGACGACGGAAAATCCTTCAAATATTCACCAACAAAAAACACATCTTCTTGATGTCAAAAAACTTTCTGCGACATAAAATTTTAATTTCTAAATAAATTTTCGTTTTTTTTATTTTGATTTTTTTAAATGGACAAGTGTAGTATGAAGACGATCATCAAACTGCAAATTCTTTTAGATTCTATAAACCCAGATATTTGACTAAAAAATTGCGTACAAAAAAAATTAAAAATGCCAACTATCGGGAAGCTTCTCTTTTGCCAGCGTCCGCCCACTGTGCGGTGCACGGTCTGAGCTGTACTTATGGTGAGTGCAACAGAATCTTCCACCTAAGCGTCAACCACACTAATGAGCCTTTTAAAACGTAGGGATGCCAATCAGAAATACCAGGGTTAAAACTGAGCTATGTGGAACTATTATTAGGATTTCTGGACATTTAGTTTTGCAATATATGTATTTTAAATAAATTCAAAAAAAAATGTATGTACAAAGGACGGACACTACAGTTTTATCTTTAAACATAATTAGTCCGATTCTGAATAGAAATTTGCCCCCTTCTCCCATTGCTTTAAAATGGGAAAAAGGAGAAAGCTTCCAACTAAACTACGCTCAACAAAAAAAAAATTTGTCTGGTTTGGAGAAAAACAGCTATTAAGGGGAAAAAGTGAGAATAAATTGGTGCTAGAAAAAAAGCATTTCAGTTTGAAGAGACAATCAATTCGAAAGAACTAATTAATTTTTTCTTCACTCCGGAGAGGGGCTTTCGATTTTAGCAAGCCTAAAGGCAGTGCTTAATGTCCAGGTAAACCAATATAGAGTTCTAAGTAATGTCAATATTTTGCAGAATATTCCAAGTGAAAACTGACTAACGGTAAAATCTAGACTAGCTCCCTAGTGTCAGATATTTTCTGAAATTTTATTGAAAAAACAAAATTGACAGTGCACCCATTTGTTTTGCATAGCTCTGCATAGCTAAACTTTAACTCTGGAATTTCTGTCGATTTTTTCCACACACACATACATACATACGTAGGCACATATGTATATCTCTATAAGTCCATAAGTTCATTTGCCTGTCTGTCTGTCTGTTTGGCTAGTAGTTCATAACTAATTCATACAACCAGACTAGCCGGCACTGTCAGACACCTACAAACAAGTACACAGTATTGTTGGCTTTGTTTACTTTTTTTTATATTTTTTTTTATTTTACGTGTGCATTAATTTCATCCTTTCATTTTGGGCCATTCAAGTGTCCGTCAAAATCAGCGTTCCTGCTGCGTTAATTCATTTGTCTTCGTGCCGCGTCCTTTGTTTAGTGCGTCCGCAGCAGTTGTGGCAAAATTTCAACAGCCTGCCAAGCCAGCGAAGACGACTGACTGCTCGGTCGCTATGAACTATCAATCAATTTTTGACAGTTTTAAGTAGAATTTTATGAAAATTGAGTCGCGTTCAATGTGCAAATTGCGTTTGAAAATTGCATTTCCAATTGTGCAATTTGATGCGGCGTAGTCTAGAAATATACTTCTTTTTTTTTTTAATATAGACCTCTTAGTTTTTTAATTTATTATAAAAGTGTTTCCGGTTATTATGCCAATTTTTGTATGACTTGTTAATTGCGGCAGTAAGTGGTTTGGGTTAGCGATAAGGAATTGATGGATAGAAAGTTAAAGTGCAGTTGATTATTATGAAAATTTCACAGTTGTGAAATTAAGCCACAAGTTTTATATACCATCGAACTGAAATTGAATCCAATTTATAGCGTGCTCACTTAAATTCCTACCTTAGAAGACTTTGCGGAATGCAGTTACGTCACAAAGTTATGGTTTATTTGTAGAGGCGAATACCAAGTCCAAAAAAAAAAAAGCTATGATTTGCCGTCACTAGCTTAGAATACCGTCGATGTGTCGGTTTTTGAACTTTTTGGATATGAAGCATACAATTCGTAAATAAAAATTCTCTTCCATACGTTAGCCATTAAAGCTGATCACGTCCAAATTAAAAAAATGTTGAAATGACTTAAAATATACCAAAGTTATTTCCAAACTACTGGCTGCCTCTTCCTGTTTAAATCACTTTATTTTGCTAGAGGAAACACAAGGAGCTAATACGATCAATAGATTGTGACCATTAAACTACGAGATAATGCTAAAATCATACAACATTTCTGATAGCTTAAAAGCACCCTAGCGAAAAACGATAGAATAGTAATTCAACTAATTTCTATGTCGGGTTATCATTAGGTACAATTTTTCTCGAAAAAAATAACAAGAAATGGCAATATACTGATATTTTATAATTTTGCATTGACGTCATATCGAAATTTGTCACGAAAAATTTCGTAATGCGTGGAACGCAATACCGACGAACGGCGTAGGGCGAATTTTCGGCCGGTAGAGCGACATGTTCAACAACGTTTGTCCAAAAAATTCGAAATTAGTTGAGAATAGATTTTGCTAATATACAATTTTACAAATAATAATATTAATAACAAGAATTTATTACTTATGCTATTGCATTTTTCAAACTTAATTTAAAGAACCAAATATACTTAGGAGATGGCCACAACAAATTTTATTTTGCCGCTGCTTCCAGCGATGACAATAGAAATAAATCTATAGCCGCGAAGGTACATACGTCGAGCGAAATTCGCTGTTCGCTTTAATCGTGCGAATTCCCATATATGTATGCCAGTTTGTTATATTTTTGACAGCGAACTTGCGCGATGAAAAATTCGCCGTTCGCCTTGCATAATAAAAACCAAGCATTACTTGTCTGAGCTCTCGGCCAGCGAAGCACAAATGACAACACGAAGGCAGGCGAGCCATTCAGAGACTTACGACTCTCTTTATGGTTCCGAAGCTGAGAAGTGGCATACCCCCGAGGTAATTAAGAGCTAACTGCACTTGCACTTTGCGCCATGCCATGGCTGCATTGCGATGAAATACACAGCAAATATTTGAACTCCTCAAAGAGATTTCGCTGAGCTATGACAAGTCAAAATAAAAATATGTTTTAAGTAAATAAATATGAGAGGCAAGCAGGTGTAGAATAACAACCATACTTACGAAATTATAGGCTCTTAAGGAATATGTGTCCGAAAATAGCCTACCATACAATATACTTTTTGGAATATGATGCCAGAGATTCCAGAAGAAGGCGTCTCAGAATGGAGCTTCGCGTAGTAACTGGGTTCTAGCATAGGTCGCTTGGGCAACATTTTTTCGATATAGGCTACTAGGATACTGTCATAAAAGAGGTCGTGGATAAATCAAGGCGTGTCTCGTATCACCGTGACATATCTTATCTATGAATTTAAAGTTGCGTTGAAACTTCTATCCTTTGTCCATTTTTGTAAAAAAAGCAAACTGTATAGCTAAGTTTTGCTAATTTTGTGATTCCTTAATTAATTTTAATAGTTTTTTTTAGCCTTCCCAACTAAGGAATGCATGAGAAATCTTCGTTTTAGTGCGATTTCGAAAATCTCTATAAGTTCTCAAGATGCTTAGGGGACAGTGGTCCAACACCGATCGGTCGCACCATACCGACCCCCCCAATGTTTCTCAGAGATGGCATTGCGAGTCGAATTGTCGGTAATGTCGGTGAAAGCTGCACAGACATTTTGAATCTAGATAGTTATTTTGACTTCTTCTTTTCGCTGCGATATTCACGTGCATATACTTTATTTCAACACTTGTGAGCTTCACGGAGCTTTTCTTTCTTTGAATTACATTCATCGCTCCTTGTGGAAAAATATAATGGGGAACAGTTAATTCAAAAAGGTCGTGGTCGTGGTGGCAGCGTAATTTGCTATGACGAGAAAATATGCGATTTAAAGTGATACAAAATTATTTCTCATGAATTTCGAACATGTTTATTTAAAAATGGGACTGACATTTAAGCGTAAAACCTCGAAAAGGGATTAGGAGATTCTACGTCTAGCAGTTAAAGCAATGAAACTGGACAGTGGTGGTAGTGTCCTTTAGTTCATACATTAATTTTTATTTTCTGAAAGAGTCTACAAAATGTTTCTTAATAAATGTCAAAATCATTCAATTTTATTCTATGTTATTGAATATTATTACACCTTACTTCTGCTTAGCATCGGTTTCAGATCAAGTGGAGTGAGACGTCCAAAAAATAGACTTTTATAGTTACCTAAATATCTACCACTTCAAAACACCTATGAATCTTACTAATCAATTAGAAATATTGTCAATTGACCCCTCTGCAAAATAAATTTTTGAACTGAACAGAAAAATTGATTTCTCTCACCTTTATTGTCTTTGCCATTTAGAGGGTCGATATGGCGCCACTCTACTCTAATAAAGTAAAAAGTAATTTGAGTGGCCGCCGTAGCCGAGTGTGTAGAGTGTGCGCGCTTCATTCGGTGGGTCGCGGGTTCAAATTCTGGGCGGGGCAAGTAACTTCAAAAAATTTATAGAACAATTTTTTCTGCTAACGGTCGCCTCTCGGCAGGCAATGACAAATATTCGAGTGAATTTTATGCGATGAAAAAATTTCTCACAAAATTCTTTTGTAATTCGGAGTCGGCGTAAAACTTATTAAATTGAGTTTACCGTTGCACCCAGTTTAAATGGTGCAGTGTTATTGTTTCGATATTGATATTATATTTTCCATGCCAATTTTTTCCCATTATTTTTTAATAAAAATATTATTCAAAAAAGTAGACAATTTTAATTTTATAAAAATTTAGCAAACCAACAAATTATAAAAATTTTAAAAATTTTAAAATTTGCCTCCAATTTTTTTATAGTCCATACAATTCTAGCATAAAAAAGTGCAAGTATGACATTTTTTTATTTATTTTTGATTTGATCTTTTGTGAAATTTTGGTGTTATAAATAGCACTTTATTTCCCATAATTTTTTTTAAATAAACCTTTTTAAAAATCCATATTATTGATATCTCATTCCTTGATTTTGAGTGGGAAGGGAGGATGGAGACAGCCTGTGGTTTAACAGCTTGGTAACTGCTTATAGAAATCTTGCTACTGCATTGCTTGAATTCTTAGTTTTTAAACTTCTTTGAAATACTTAATTTTTTTTCAGCACCTATGCCGACTTTCCATTTTTATTGTCCCTCCTCGTTAGCGCTTTACTTAGTTGACTATTTTGCATTGAAATTAGATGCAACATATACCGCATAGATATCTACGTATTTCTATCTATTGTATCTACGTTTAGCTATTCCAGTATTGTTAGCCTAACACAAACGATTTAAATAGGTATCTGAATTTGAGTTGCACAGGTAGATATGTATGTATGGGTATAAAAATTCGAGTCCATTACTTGTGCAGATGCCCAGCTGGAAAAGTCGTAAAAGTTTTGATCGACACTACACCTATGCATTTCAAACACCATTCCATTGCCGCTTTCCAAACTATAACATGAAATTCATATCAAAATGTTGTTAAAAAAATAAACCCGGTTCACAGATTAGCATCGACGATGAACGTCATTAGCGTCATCGAACCGGTACACTACGATTGCAGTGAATGTCGGTATCACAGGCGGGCTATGGTTCATTACGAGCAAAACTCCTAGTGGACGCAACGATTTCGTAGCACTCACACATCAATCACCACGCAGTCAACGCGCTCCCAAACGTCCAACACACACACACACTTTTTTTTTTACAGCTACTACAATACTAAATACTTTCATGTACGAAGCTGCATTTAAATTTTATGTCGCTTTAAATGAAGTTCACTACGTAGTTGTGGGCCGTTAAATTCGATTTTGAGGATTTTTTAATTAACCTCTTTAATTGCAGTGATTTACGAGGCGCTCTAACTGCAATCCATTCGAAAATATAAATCCCAATTTAGTTTAAATTGTATAATCTTACAGTTGGTTTGAGGCTTACACTCGTGTCGCGCATATGTACATGAGGTATATACATACATATGTACATAGAGATATGTATACAATTTTGTATACCTTTTTATGCGCGTTTGTGTGAATTTAACTATCAGTCAGTCACTTTGCGTTTATTGCCCACAAATTCTCAAAAACTAAAGTGACCACTGTCAATCATGAAATCACACACTCACACACAGCCATCGCTCTAATGCCACACACATGTGTATTAATCAATTTCGGTATCTATTTATCAGCATTGTGTTCTTCTTTTTGTTAGGATATTGTATAAAAATAACATAGTGAAATGAAATATATACATACATATAATACATATATGTGTAGCTATGATAGAGTGGGTCGTGAAAAAGATTTGCTTTTTTCTGTATTATGTTTTAAAAGTTCCGCCAAAATATTTCGGAAGAAATATTGCGATTTACGTACGGTGGGACTAATTTGAAAATATCTCTAAAAAGGAATTTTTGAGGTAAAATTTCTTAAGCGAAGTCGTGTCGCCACGAAGTCACCACACGACGCTTATATGAGAAAAAACTACTAATTACTACTACTATTTTTACTAATTCCTACTACTATTTTTTCTAAAGCTACTACTCATTTCTACTTTTATTATTACTAAATTCTGCTGATATTTTTAATATTTTCTGCTACTATTTTTACTATTGCTGCAACTAATTACTTTTACTATTTTTACTAATTTCTACTACTAGTTTTACCTCTACTACTATTTTAAAAAATTTTTACTACTATTTCTACTAATGCCACTACCAATCACTACTACCATTTCTGCTAATTTTTTACTAATTGCTACTACCATTTCTACAAGTTTGTAGTACTATTTTTACTACTTTTTACTACTATCTTTGCTAATGCTGCAACTTATTACTACTGCTGCTTTTTCTAGTTCCGCCTCTGATTACTTTTACTATTTTTTAATTTAATTTTCAATTACTAATTTCTGCTTCTATTTTTTTTTACTAATTTCTGCTACTATTTATTCTCATTTCTACTACTATTTTTAATACTTTTTACTACTGTTTTTACTACTATTGCTCTTTAAATTCCGCTTCTGATTAATTTTATTATTTTTTATCTTACTTTTTAATTATTAATTTCTGTTTCTAATTTCAGTAATGCTAGTATTTATTACCACTATTTTCTGACTAATTTTTGCTACTAGTTTAACTAATTTCTACTATAATTTTTTCTAATTTTTTCCACTGTTTCTACTAATGCTTCCACCAATTACTACTAATATTTATGGTTATTTCTACTACTATTTTTACTACTTTTTATTGCTATTTTTGCTAATGCTACTACTAATTACTACTATTGCTTTTTTAAGTTCCGCTTCTGATTAGTTTTACTATTTTTTAATGAACTTTTTAGCTATTGCTTTTTGCTACTATTTTTACTATTGCTACTACTTAGTACTGTTACTACTTTTTTTCCTCATTTCTGCTACTTTTCTACTACTATTAGTGCTATTACTTCTTATTGCTACTACTTTTTCTAATTTCTACTACTATTTTTACTAATTCTGGTACTATTTTTACAAGTTTCTACTACTGTTTTTACTAGGTTTTACTACTCTTTTTTCTAATACTACAACTATTTTTAGTACTATTTTTCTACTAATACTACTTCTAATTTCTACTACTATTTTCACCAATACTACTACTAAATACTGCTAACTACTACTACTACAACAAATATTACCACTTTATGAAGCCGGCAAAGAAGTTTTACTTCTGGCTCGTGCTTTTAGATTCACTAGTGTTTTTTTTATAAAAAAAAAGTTTTTTTTAAATATTAAAAAAAAAATCAACAAAAAAACCAATTTTAGCTAAAAATATTATTAATAATAATTTTGCGCTTATACGATAGCTTAATGGTGGGCGGAACTTCTCCTACAATTTGTGGTGTGCATCGTGATGCTGTAACACAAAGACGGGGACCTGACTCCTCGGAGGTTCGCCATTGCCTCCCGAGGAACGATCGATATAAAAAAAAAACACTTGTTTTACATTTTTTTATATTACTTGCCTCGGTAAGGATTCGAACACGGGATACACCGAAAAAAGCCGAAAAGTCCGAAAAAGTCCAAAAGGTCTGTGCAAACATAATTACAAAATTTGTTCTACAGAATCATAATAATAAAATTTTTGGCATTATTCTCAAATCGCTTCAGCTCACATATATTTTGAAATGTTTCCGAAAGTTTATTTTTTTGGTGAAAGTCTTAAAATTAAATATTGTTTATAATTCCGACCAAAAAACCTCTCTATTTTTTGTTATATCGGCAATGCTGCACCCTAATGTACATATATATATATATATATATGTAGATAATACCTCATGTTTGCATGCCTGATTGTTTGATTCATGCCTCAACATTTGCGCACTTTCGGTTCACTGGTCTACCAATAACATTCGCTAGCGTCTCTCCTTTGACCTCTGCGTTTGACAGTTTTTGTGTTTTTGTAACAAATGTCATCACATCGCTATTCGATTTATGTAGGTGATTGTCGTCATGTCGCCTATTTTGTGGGTGCGAATACAAGTTTTGTTATTCTGTTTTACTTTTTTTGTTTTTTGTATTGCCTCATTGTTGTTGGGCTTGTGCTTGGAATACAGCATGTAGAAAACTAAAAACAAGAAATAGTGGCAGGTAAAAACATTTGAAAACAGGTCAAACATTCGATGATTAATTCAAGTCATCAATTCTTTTCGTTTTCTGTAGTTTGGCTGGGAGCTTACCGACTCTCTTAGCGAACGCACACAGGCAGTCCGACAGTTGTCAATGGCTTGTTGTGAGTTTGATGTAAGTAGTTCAAATTGTAACACATTTTTCAAGGTTGGCTTTGTTGAGTTTAAGAATTGAGATTAGTATACTAAATTCCTCCGGTATAGTGAACAAGAAATTTATAAAAAAAATTTAGATCTAAGGGCAAGTTATAACGTCTTTCCAGATAATTTTTCTATGTTTTTTTACCAATGGAAAGTTGTAGCTGTTTTACTTAATATACTTCCTCAATTCGTTGAACGATTTTTTTCATTATAATTCAGAGGCTGAGAATTCATTTAAATTCTCCAAAAAATTCTCAACAAAAAACATGGAACTTAAAAACATATATTTTTGGGATATTAAAACTGAATATGACTTTGTTCATATACCGAAGTTATACCAACTTAAGTAAAAGTCCGCCTAAGGTTAATGAAGCTTGATTTCGATTCTGCGATGAAGTGGGCGGACAAGCAAAGATCTCACGTAAATTTACTCAATATATCCATAGTCTTCTGAATACAATATTTCATAACGAGCAGCTAATTTGTCGAATGTATACAATCGATTTCACTTCATTTTCTAAACGCCATACCAAATATTTATTTAACACTAATGAACACTAACTCTAATGACAGCGCCGCAGAAGAGAATAAAATAAATTATGAAAATAACCTAATTGTAAGCCAATTCAAAATAATTAGGCTTCAGTTAAATTTTCACATCCATCAAACAGGTGTTTTATGTTTACAAACATAATAACAATATGACAAATGTTAACGAATGCCTGTTAAATTTTTCGATGGCATGTACAGAACTGGCACTCGACAAGAGGAATGTAGATTTAAAGATGAAATATATGTATGTGAATATACTGCTGAGAAAATGGTCGTTAACTGGCAGCCATTTTTGTTTCTGCGCAATGGCTGACTCAGCCTTTTCCTCCGGATGTCAAGTCGATTGCGTCTATACAGACTTCTCCGAAGCATTTGATAAAGTATCACATAAGATACTAATTCATAAATTAGGCTTCTTGCAATGGCTCAAGTCGTATTTAAGTAATAGACGGTGTAAAGTCTCTATTGATGAAGTGTCATCTGAACCTTTCCGTGCAACATCCGGCGTCCCTCAGGGTAATATCTTGGGTCCATTACTTTTTGTAATTCTTGTGTGTAGTTCCGGCTTTTCGTACGCTAGGTTTTTGTTATACGCAGATGACTTGAAAATCTATTCAGTAGTAAATTCCGTACATGACATGTCGAGTCTTCAATCTGATATTGAAAATCTTTACTTTTGGTGCGCTAGATCCCATCTTTGCTTAAATATTAAAAAATGCTTTCATGTTACGTACTCAAAATCGCGCCTTATTTTTAGAAGCTCTATTAATATTGCTAATCATACCTTGCAGATAGTTAATGAAATCAAAGATCTTGGTGTTATTGACTATATTACTTCTAAATCTTATGCAATGCTTGGTTTCATTCGGAGGAATAGTTATGAGTTTTCCGACCCTTACACATTAAAATTGCTATATACGTCTTTTGTACGATCTCACCTTGAGTATGCCACTATTATTTGGCGGCCCTTTCAACAATTTTTAATCAACAGACTTGTTCGAATCCAAAAGGTATTCCTTAAGTATGCTTTACGGTCTCTACGATTCACTGATCCCCTTCCATCATATAACGCACGTTTACTCCTTTTAAATCTTAAATCTTTAGAAAGTAGACGGTCAATTCTTTCTTTAGCTTTTATATATGGCGTTATCCAGGGAGACTTAGATTGTGCCGCCCTTCTTGAGAATATAAATTTTAATGTTCCAAGAAGAGAGCTTCGAAATTTTTACCCTTTTTATGGCATTAATAGCAAAACAAATTATGCGCGTAATGCACCAATTGCACGCGCTCTTAATGAATTCAACCAGATCTCATCTTTTATCGAGCTTGATTTTTCTATGTCTAAAGATGTTCTCATTACACTTTTGACATCTGTTATGTAATCTCATTTAAGTTTGTTAGTAGTCTGTAAGAATTTATTGTTCATAGACTTAAATAAATAAATAAATAAATAAATAAATATGAAAGGGTCACTTAAGTACCTAAGACTGCTCATTGCTTCTCGTGGCGTCAAAACTAAAGAAAGATAATTTGTGACCCAATTCTTTCTCTAAGACAAAGCAGACCCTTAGTAAATTTTTTTTTCGAAAATCACAGCGTAACTTCTTTCAAAACTCCTAGCATAATCCTATTTCTCACTAATATATCGGGATTCTGTAACTCAGTCTCATTATCATTTTTTGTATTTCACCATACGAGCACAAATTTGACGTTTACTGATTGCTATTAGAATCTGATACACATTTCTTACCACAAGATAATTTCTATTGAAAACAAAATAGTCTCAAAATCAATCTCACTACCGGAAAGTCGAAATTCGTGACTATATACTGCTAACAGAATGCCGGCATAAATACAAAAGAGTCACAACTAAATAATGAAATTCTGGCCTAACTGTGGGTTTGAACTTAAAGAAGATAAACATGTAGAGACAAATTTGTTATTAATTAGGTACGTGCTTTGCAAATTAATTTATCCGGAACAATCGAGCTAAATTAAAAAAAAAAAAAAAAATGAGGCTTTTACATTTACATTGTGATATGTGAAAGCACAGTTAAGAGTTAATAATTTTTTGGATCAATTCAAAACCAAAGAATACGACACTAAAGCTTTTATTAGAAATGTTAATTCTTAATACTCCGTTCATAACGGACAAGAAAGTGCACGTGCAGTTACCACTCACTAATTTCCTTTTTAGCCAAAAATCTAACAAATTTGGCTGAAATTTTGCAACATTTTTTTTAAAGAAATATAATGGGCGAAGACTGTGTGATAAAATTTCTTTAGTTTAACGAAAGTCATATTTGACTTCATATGAAATATACATATATTTTTAAATACTCTCACAATTTTCATGTTAAATATTATTCGTTAACATTTTATAAATTTTTAATTAGTTCAAGCTATAGCAATACTATACAGATAAAATTTTATCACAAAAAAAAAAATAAATTACAAAAAAATTCATCAAAATGTCAAACTTTTTAATCAGAATTTTCTAAAAATATTCAGTTAATTTCTTATATATAATATCTTTTTTTCCTGGCTTTGTTCCGTAAATTGTTACATATTAAAATATATTTTCTACATGCGATATTGATTGTTAAAAATATGAAAATGTGTCCAATTTGGAAATTATATAGCATTGTAGCTTTTCATTTTAAATAAAGCCATTTGGATCTAAAAAAAAAGACAAATCGGAAGGCGTAAGGGATAGCCGAGAGAACTACTTTGCGTGTGAGACATAATCCTATCCGTGTGGATGACGGCTATCGAAAGATCAGACATAGCGAACAGTATGAGCTTTATAATATTATTAATACTAAGAACCACTACAACAACAACAGCAACAACAACAACTTTTTCATATGTTTACAAAAATATCCCTCGACATCATACCATTGGACATTAGTAAACATAGTGAAAACGCTATAAATAACTATGTAAATTGTTTAGAATTTTTAGCATCTTCTAATCAAACAATACAAGTTTGAATGTTCTAAAAATCTGCTAAAGTCAAATTTCTTTCATAATGCTCTCTATTCTGATTATCAGCTTTTTTCAGACTTCTTCTCATACTTCAGACATCAGCTTAAATACTGAACTATTTCAAAAGTCAATTTGCGTTCTTAGATTTCAGCTAGTGCGAAAATTCTTAGCTTAATCAGAAGCTAAAAGGGAAACTTAGCAAAGCGTTTAGGAGTTAGCACAGCGTATTTCTTTAGAAGGTCTTTTTAAACTTGGTGGACTAAAGTCCTGACTAAAGTTCAAGTGTCTGCTCATACTACTCCTCTTTTGCTTAATTAACGCTATTTGCACTGTTTTTTTTCGCCAAGTCTTCCCTGTGCAGAGAGAAGGGTACTGCGTTGCATACTTTCAGGACCGGAACATTCTCCTCCATTCGCTTTATGTGATTCTGCCAACTGATAGTTTATACGTCGCTATAAATCTCATACCCGCTCATCGCCCGATCGTCCGCGGCATTCCCAATCGCAGAGACGTTGTAGAGGTCCAGAAATCTTTCGAAGAATCTTCCCCTTGAACACTCCAAGGGCCATCTCATCCGATGTTGCCCAACGTCCATGCTTTTGCGCAAAACGTTAGCTTATTTACTTATAAAGTTTTGGGTTTGGTTCGTCGAGAGACGGCTTTAGTACGTACAAAATTGTCTACTCAGCCAAAAGTAGCATTTGTTGACAAGAAAGATCCTCCGTTGGATTTTGCGGCTGAATTGCTCAGCTGTTTGTTGTTTCGTAGCCGCGTTATTGATACTCGAACTTCACTGATGTCCGATAAGAGGATGCCAATACCGTCGTCAGCGACTCGTTTTTCGGGATATGGGATCTTAATCTTCTTTGGCGACGCTTTCGCAGTCACCATTTAGGAAAGTGGTAAAAGGCTCGCGTTACAATTAAGGTGTGCTTTGGATATCAGTCACCAAGTCATGGCTCTTAGAATTGGCCTTCCTTAAGTCGCCGCACCATTTGCTAAAATTTTAGGGTGCTTTTCGTGTCGTTTTACTTTTGCCTTCCTTTCTCATTCAGCGACAACGCTACCATGTAGCTCGCTTTGCACTCGAACGAATGCTCGTTAATATAGATAGCATCCGTACTTTTCTTAGCGACGTGGCATTCTTCATCGTACCAAAGGTTCATTGGGAGCACTGAATGACAGATACTAACCTCAACGTGGTATTTTGTTTTTGTAATAAGGTAGTGAACGGTACAATAAGCTATGGCATATAGAATACAACTTTTCAGAGCTGTCCGAATTCCCAGAAGCGAAGATTTTCCCAAAGACCAGGAGGTCTTATTTCTCACTTTGAAGTTATTTAAAAAAAAAAAATTTTAAAACTAATTAAAATTTTGGGAAATCGTAAAGAGGTACATACATGGTTCAAACCCTACTCGAATCGCGATTTTTTTCGCTACGAACGTGCAAACTCATGCCTTAAGCTCCAACTTCCATATCCATCCACAGCTCAGCCAGGAGTATTTTATCACTTGCGTTACCTAGCTAAATGTATTTCGTGCAAAGGATTTCCCTGTCATTTTAAAGTTGATTTGCGCTATTGTTGTTGTTGTTGCTGTAGCATTGTGGCATTTTGATTAATACAACATTATGAACAGACTAATGAGGAACCTTCAACGATCTTCATTGCCCCTGTCAACTGGTTGAGCTGCAATACAACCTTCAAGTTATTTAGTATTGTTGAGTTTCGTATAATAAATTAAAAATCAGCAAAGGAGATCTGGTTTCGGCAACTTTTGTGTCATTACCGAAATATCGTTTATCGCATTCTTTGAAGTGACTCGCACCAAATCGCCACGCAAGCCAGCCAACTAGCCGACAAGTTAGTGAGTCTGACGGCCAAGACGTCGGGAAGACGAAAGCCAATACGCAGAATAAATCTGTGGCGGCAAGGGTATGGTGTGTATGTGTGTGTGTGGGTGTGTGTGGAGCGGCAGTGTAGCGATCGGCGAGTGTTCGCGGCAGCCGCATCACATTCAAGCATTCGAATGGAATTTTGATTAGGACTACAACATGCCCACTGAATTTTTGTAAAACGCGCGTTGGATTTTGAAAAATGTGTGTATCCATATCCTCCTGCGATCCCGTTGCCTTCTAGCTCCTTGACTTTTGTTGATGGTTTGCAATGTGGCCGCATACATAGAGCGATTCCTATGCCATTCCCTTTCTTTGGTCGTTCGTTCAAACCAGCGCACTATGGGGTATTTTGTATGGGAGCGTGGTTAAATTTTTCCTGAACTTTTCATTGTATTAGGAGTCTCATAAAAATCTTTGTTATCTTTTAAGCATAGCCTTAAGCCTTAGGTAGTTATTTTCAAAATAGTACTACAGTACTCCCCGCTTAATTGCACCTCAGAAATTGCACAATTTTAGATTCAACTAACTGTAAAATCAATTACACGCGGAAAATTAGAGGCATACTTTTTTCGATAACACATATTTTTAGTCATTTATGCCGGGGAGCCAATTAACTGGGTGTCAATTAAGCGAAAGGTACTGTAGTACAAAATAATAAACTTCGAAAATTCATATATATATATAATTTATATATGTGTATTAGGATTAGCGTTTTAAAAAGTTTTGGTAATTTTTCCTACGAACTTCATTAAAAATTCTTTGAAATCAGAATAAAATTAACAATTTTAAGTGATTTAAAAAATCTTGGTTTGGCACTTTACTTTAAATAAGAAAATTTGTCGTAGTCTCAGACGTAGCGTAAAAATATTATTTTGTGCCCTTCAGCTATATTTACTTTTATTACAAACTAAAGCTAGTTAAGTATTTCCGCAATATTCCAGCATTCGCTAACGATTCGCAAGTATTTTTTATCAAGGACCACAAATAATTTTAATTAATAATTTTAATCGTTATTTCTTGAGTTTTAGTTTTTGCTCAGAAAGTAAAATATAATTTGTGAGGTTCCCTCAGATTATCAAAAGTGATTTTTCGCCAGCTCTAATAAGTTCAATAAAATATTTTTCCCAAGTTTTCTTGTACTATATTTTTAATACGTAATACCATTCAAAGTCTACCCATAGAATCTGAAACAACGATTCTCGCTGCACCTTTCAGCCCTTGAAGGAACTATAAGGCAATAGAGTTTGTTATATTCACATTAAATAAGGGAAACACTAAACTTTGGTTATAAACATTTTTTATTTAATCAAATTTAGTTCCAAACCAAAATTTGTTAGAAATATTTTGGGGTAGTTAATAGCCCGATCCTCAAATTGTGCGCTAATAAAACTGAAATATTTTCACTGTAAAATAACTATTATTTCACATACCTTTGTCTTTGTCATAGTTAAGGGTGGGATTTATTATTTTGATTTCTTGAGTGTAACTGCTTTAAAATATCAAATAGCACCCTTCATAATGCCGATATTTCTTATACAAAACGTGCTCAAACTCTCTATGCTTCTAACGATTTCCTACTCACTTTGTAACTTTGTTGATTTACACAGATTACTATAAATAAGGTATACAAACGATACCGATCGATATTTTTTATATCGATTTTCCTAAAAATTTACTCCAAGCCTTTAAATATTATTATTATTGAAAGATGCCTCGGCTAAAAGTGGGACAATGTTTAGTTTAAATAGTGCTATAAGGTATTTCGATATTTGGAAATATAAAAAAAAACTTAGCTTGCCAGAATATAAAATCAAAATAGTTATTTCCGAAACCCTCACACCAATGGAGGCTGAAGTACTAATGTATCTAAAATCAGCTGTTGCTCCTAGTAATCAAAATCCAATTGAAATTTTGGGCTGATATAAAAAATGTGTTTCTGTAGCTTCTAAATATTTATCCATCGTGGCGACTGCAATTTCAAATGAACGACGTTTTTCTAAAGCAGGAGCAACTATCACGCAGTAGCGAAACTCTTTGGTATGGAAAAGACTTTCGGAATTTTTTTTTTGTTAAGTGTATACTACCTATATAAATTATTTCTTTTTTGAAATTTCTGTTATTTAAAATTACGTAAAGTTTTTGTATAGCTTTTTATCACATTTTGAGTTGTCATTGAAAAATATGAAAACAAAACCCTTGATATTTCGGTACATGGATGTTTCACTGTCGACTTCAAAATATCGACACCTCGAATCATCGACTTTTTTTCATGATAGTTGCAATCCGATTATAAATAAATAAATAAAAATTAAAAAAATGCCGAGTAATAGAAGTAAAACGGCTTAAGAGAGATTTGGTGTATTAGGCAAAGAGAGAGAGAGAGAGACAGATATAGAGAGAAAGAGAATCTCAGAAGATATGCAATAATACTAAAATTTCCATAAAAACATTATGTTTATTCAATTAGATATAACCATAACCATTGATTGGTATTTCAATAGGTATCACTGATATTAATGGCTTGTGATATTTAAATAAAACATGAAAAATATGACGGTTAAAATTTTCACAAGCACAGTTAGTTAGCGGTCACGAATCATCTGATGAAAAATTTACGTTAAAATTTACCCCGTTTAGAACAACGAAGCTTGAAACTGTTTGAACTTTTTGCGAAGTTAAGCAAAAAATAAATACAAAAATACTGAGATTAACGCAAGAAACAACAGTTCAGTGACTCAACAGTTGTCTCATGCGTAGCCAGCGTAGCTTTGTGCTACATAAAAAGCTTCCTTCGCTTTAAGTGACAGGTTTGCCTTGACAACTAAGTGGAACACATAAAATTATACGAAGTATCCCACATAAGTAACGCTGACGCCAAAACGAAGTTGAAACTTCGCCAACTCTCATATTTTCGCGAGTGCCGAGCATCATTTCAATATTTCTTTTATTACTCACAAACGCTTAGAAATACAAGCTACTCTACAATTTTCCAAAAAAGTAAAAGACAAATTTAGAATCTAACCAAAATAAGTTCTCTGTTTTATTGTTTTTTAACCTTTCTGACACAAATGTCACGCAAAGCCCTAGATTTTCATGTGGCATTCGCTTAAGAAATAATTGAGCAAGGTTGTGGTTTTGAGTTTGGGCATAATGTATTTTGTTAAATATAATACTGTAAATAATTATACATTTGGTTTTTGAAATGATGGACATTTAAAAAATTCGCTTTTGGTTAGGTTTTAATACCAATTGTTCCACAGTGCACCATTGCCGATCGCATTGCGCCAATGTGCGTAAATCTTCGTCAACGCAAACGTTTTCCATTTTTTTTTAATAAGTAAGTAAATAGTGCGGCAACAGAGTTTGGCTTTTGGGGGGCGAAGTGCAAGTCGGAGAAGCAGCGCTTATGGATTGTGCCAACAGGCGATTTTAAATATTCCAACAATTTTCGTCCAATTAAGGTGTATAGCGAACAGGGAACGAACGCACTTTCGGTATGAGTGCGCATTCTATGTACAAGTATAGTATAAGGTGTGTGTGTGTGTGTGTGTGTGTGTGACGGCGGTAAGTCCGTATCAGGCGCTGCCAAACAGCGCAGATAAGAACCATCCATTCTTGGTATGCTCTTGTACAGTGCTGGGAACTTCTCGAAGCAGCGGCTACTACTCTTATGGTATGGCTTTGTGCTTGGCCGATCGTCCAAATGTGGCTGGCTGTGTGCGCATGCGCCGTGGTATTAGCTACCGTTTTTGCCGCTTATCCAGAACTTTTTTTTTATACTGCATTTAGCTTTGTCTTTTTTTTTTTGTATACTTTTACTGGAGAATTTATCACTAATTAAGCTGATTTTTGGTGATATTCCTGATGTTTCTTTAATCATTATAATTTTTTTTTTAATTTGGTATTTTTGTATTTGCAGAGGGACATCTCATTAATACGAACTGCTCGCAGGGGCATTTTCAGGAGGCTTTGTGCTGCAAAATGTCCGCCGAATTGGATGTCTTTCTGGCCAGTGGCAAGAAGTAAGTTTGATATGCTTAAAATTTTATGTATTTATTAATTGCTAAGTTATGTAGTTTTAAGTTTTGTGTACGATGTGGAGCCAATAGCAAATCCAAGTGCTATGGAAATTAGATATATAAAATAAATAAGCATGGGTCATATTTACATTTAGAAAGACACTAGAAAAACTATTAAAAAGGATTTAGCCTTTCATTTTGATAAAACTTATAGCCATCTTCAAAAAGATGGGATATTTAGGCAAACAATATTTATAACTAGATTTAGGAGATTATTCTACGAACGTAATGGACCAATGATTAAATTTTTTGTATAGCCCAAAATGTGGCTGACAGAAACGAGCCCCATGCTTTTTTTAAATTAAAGAATGTATTAGAAAATATCGCTTTGCGTTTTTTTTCACTTTACACAATTTTTTTTGTTTATATTAATGATTTTTGCAATATACTAGCCAAAATGAGTCTCTGTTCGTTTTTGCAATATTTTTCATGCTAAATTTTTGGTCAACTTTTTATAAAAGTATATTACATCGTTAATAGCATAAACCATGTAAATCAAAGCTTCAAACTTTGTATAAATTTCACAAAAAAATAGGGAAAAAATTTAAAAAAAAACTTGAAACAAATTTTCATAACAATTTTGATTTTGGAATCAACCTTTTGAAACATTTTTCGGTTATGCAGTTTTGTAGCCAATTGAATTTTGGTATAAAAAAGTATAAGTTCAAATTGGCTGAAAATGCTAACTTTTTATATATTTCTAATTTTTTTAAAGCATTTTTTCACAAACACTTAAAAATATTGCAGGAGTTGAAGAAAAACTGCTATGAAAAGAAAGAAATATTTGAATGAATTGGTCAAAGATATTATGTTATAAAAAAGTATCCACTGTTTTAGCCCACAAAATTTTAGTAATATCAACCGTAAGTCCCAAGTCCCTTTGCAAAAAATTTCGGTATTTTTTGAATAATTTTTTTACTGATACGTAACACTGCATTTTCTACAAATTAAAAGCTATTCAAATTTTTTGATGCTTTGGTAAATTTTCTTCGCCACAAAGTTTTAAAACAAGCTATGGGAGACTCTGTTCTCACCGAGTCGAACAGCTTGACACTAATATTTTAAGATTTCATATCATTAAATTAAATTCGACTTTTATAAAAGGTGGCAACCCTCTCCAATAAATATATCGACAAACTTTCTCTAAGAGAAACAAATATTTTTAACACCCTTATTTTAATATCTCTTATAACTGGGGTATAATTTAATTAAATTCGACTTTTTCAGCAGGTGGCAACACTTTTTAAAATGACACTAGCTACAAATGTTCTTCTCATCAACGTGAATCGTTGGACAATCATATTTTGCTATTTCTTATAACTTGTACAATTCCATTTAATTTGGCTTTTCAAACAGTTGGCAACCCTCTTCAAACATGGCTAGCTTTAAAACTTTTTCGTAGCGAAACGAACCGTTTGATATACGCATATTGCAATATTTTATTTGCTTGTGCATAATTGAATAAAATGTGACATTTCAAAAAGGTGGCATCCCTTTCCATTATATATGAATGAAACTTCTCCTCTGCGAAACGAACCCTTTTCTACCGATATTTGAATATTTCATATAATTTGACTATAATTTAATTAAATTTGATTTTAAAAATAGGTGGCAACCTCCATTGGCGATGATCGCTCTTTTCGAGGCGAATCGCTTGATACCGATATTTTAATACTCCATATAACTTGTGTACATTGTAACTTTTCAAACAGGTGGCTTCCAAGCACAAAATATACTTTTAGACCTAATCTCAAACCTGCCAAATGTACGTACGAAATTTCATAAAAACTGGTTGAGCCATTTCGAAGGAGTTTGACGACAAACACCGTGACCCGAGATTTTCATATAGAAGATAACAGACATACAAAAAAAAAACATAAATCTGGTTAAAATGTCGTGCCCCTAATTTTTCACATTACTCTTCTTACTACTTTGGAATAACCAGATTCCATTTTGTGTAGGATTTTATTCAATCGAGGGGAAATAGCGCAATTCGAAGAAAACACTTCTTTGAGTGTATCACTCAGAAAACCATTACGATGACCTTGAATGAAACAACATCTCCACAATATTTTATAATTTTAATTAAATAATTAATTAATTAATTTTGGCAATTCAAAAATGAAATAATTTCTGCACGCTTGCGAGATTCTCAGTAAGCGAGCACAACTTGATGCTTAGCGATTCATTTGCATTTCATTGCTGTTCTGTCACATCAGAAATCATCCCC
This sequence comes from Anomoia purmunda, assembly GCA_951828415.1. Classification (NCBI taxonomy): domain Eukaryota; kingdom Metazoa; phylum Arthropoda; class Insecta; order Diptera; family Tephritidae; genus Anomoia; species Anomoia purmunda. The sequence goes on from OX639996.1 coordinate 14,854,191, forward strand.
TTGAACCAACAGATCAGATCTAGTCGTGCAAAAGACAAATACTGGCGCCGACAAGTTAAAAAATAGCGTTCACATTCTTTAACTCTCCCACCATGAACGCCGCATATTGCGGCCAAACCACCACATTTTGTAGACAAGGAGCATCAGCTACCTCGGGAGTCCCGCGTTACTCGTAGAGTTATAGAATTAATTTGCATTAGTACGCACAAATGCACATTTAGATTTCACCATAACAGATGGAAATCTTGTGCATTTAGGTCATTGTCAGTCAAAATCAAGCGCAATCACACAAGGAGGTGATGTTGTGTGGATTGCGAATAATTAATGGTTTTATAGAGCATGGCAAAGGGATATTTTTTGTGACTTGAAAGCCTTTTAAACATGTGCTTTGAGATTACGGAGATTTTCACTTTGTGTTTTGTTAGGGAGCCACCAGTTTTAAAAGGTGTACATATTGGCTCTGATCCTTTAATCCATGAACTGGCAGGTTTTTACTCAAACTTACAGGAAGTTACAAGAAAAATGTTCCCGCGCATCAAATTCCTGTAAATGAGAGCAATTTTTGGAGAGTGTAGAGAATGAATTTGCAAATTTTTTCTCGAACTATTTCTTTGGGTAATGGAAAGTATCAAACGAACGATCAGTTGTTGTACAGTAGTAGTAGTAGTACAGTAGTAGTAAAGAAAAAATGTAAGTTGTCAAGTTTATAGTGAAAAATAGTAATGTAAATTTTTATCATTTTGCAGCATTTTTGAACGAAATGCAATTAATTTTTAATTTGAAAAAAAAAAACAAAAACTGTTTGACATTTTTACACGACAAATGCTGTTTTCTGTTCCCGTACTTTTTGGTTGTTAGTCCTTTATTTTAGTCTCACTCTAGAGAGTAATTTTTGCTATTTGACATTTTTACAGGATTTTACAGGAAAGTACGAGCTCTTTACTACAGCAAACTATTCAAAAACCGAACACTCCACTCCCCGCTTTAAAGTTAAACCAATGCGGACTAGATAGATTTTTTTCGCGTTTATCCTTTTTTTTATTCACTATGTGCGAGTGCAAACAAAAGCCGTATAAATATCGCAGCACCAACAGCACCAACAGCAGCGGCAGCCTCCCGGCAATATGTAGCAATAATTTAGCACAGCTGCAGAGCTATTGTTATATGTAACTATTGTTGACCGCCACGGCCAACAGCAGCAACAACGCCAACGGTCGTCGCCTCTCGATTGCAACTCAGACGGCTATACGGATGCAGCCGCAACCAAAAAACAAAAAAAAAAAATAAATTCAAACAGAAAAGACAAACGAAACAAAGCAGCCACAACAACAACAAGTTTATGTGCAACATTGTGGCTAAACTGTTGACCGCATCTGCATATAAAATTACCAACGCCAATATCAGCAACTGCCTACAAAGGCCTACCTTCCAGTTGCATACAAAAACCTATGAATAGATAAAGTGGTTCGAGCCACACATCGATCGATTGGGGCTGCGGCAGCGACGGTAGGTTCGCTTTTGTACCTACTTTCATAGAGCGTCTAAAGCGTCTAGAGCAGACAGAGCAAATGCAGAGCAGCTGCATGCTGAGAGAGCAACAACCGACCCTGGCTGATGGAAGGGAGCGCTGAGGTAGTGCAAATGTAGAGTGATGCTATGCAGTTGGCGAGCTAGTTTCGCTAGCGTAGTCATTGCCATTGCTGCGCTTGTTGCATGCAACATCTACACACACACACACACACACATACAGCCAACAACCTGGTTTGCGGGCGATGGTAGGTGGTGGTGGGGCGCACCCGGCCGACGTACTGAGGTTCATTGGACTTGCATTGTTGGCTGAGGCTGCGGCTGAGATGGAGGCTGGTAGTGGGGGTTATCGGTGGTGATTTGCATTTGATCGATCGCATAATTACTGGCTTCAAATATGCACACGCACACACACATACGCACATCTAAAAGTGTTTAGGTTCACAAACGCATATGGCATGTGGCATGTGACATGTTGCAAGTTCACATTTGAGTTGCTTGTCTGACATGTGTAGTGTAGTTGTGGTGGTAAGTCAAAGTTCACGTGGTTGAAAGTGCTTTGCAAGCAACCGCTGCCGTAGGCGATTTGTCACCGCTGACAGTGATGCCATAATTCGCTGCATCCACACCGTCTCTCCTCCCGCCTATCACATTTGCATAGGATTGCAAAATGCAAATGTCATTAGTTGTGTGCGATTTTTTTAATTTTTGCTTTTTGGTTTTGTTGTACGTAGCATAGTCTTACCAGTAGACAACCTTTTCGGTTTGTTTACTTTTTGTTTTTGTAATTTTGATGAAATTCACCACTGGGCAATACTTATAGGGTTGATGTGGCGAGTTTCTTTGACTTTCTCCCGTTTTAGGGGTTTGTGCTGCCAAAAAAACAATCAATAATGTAATTCTTTAATTTTTTTTTTGTCAAAGAGCAAATTTCTATCTTCTTCGCATTACTCATTATTTTCACGAGACATTCTGCGAAAATATAATTTTTATTGTCATATGAAATTTGTTAAAAATCAAACGGACAAATATGTTTTCCATTTTAGGAGATTCTTTTGTAATCTCAATATAGCCCATGTTTTCTTTACTACCACTGAATTTTTTAAAAGAATCGCCAAATTTGTATTATAATTATAATCGAAATATATTGGAATCAATTTTCTTTTGTGCAAAAAAGACAAAAAAGTTTCAGAAAACGTAAAATAATCAATTCATTCTCATTGTGAAGTAATCTACATAGCTAAAGTGAAAACCTTCATAAACAGGGTATGATGAAAAATGGATGTAATAGTCGTACATATGAGATTTTTTAACGTAAGCATTGAAGGAAAGGACTCAGACCCATTCAATCCAAATCAAACCTTAACATTTTAGAATACAACTCGAATTGTAATTTAATGCCGTTTGATCATAGTAATCAAAAAAAACGACCTGAAAGGTAGTTTCGGCTTAATTTGATAAACTTATCTACTTAATTGGCACTATAACGGCTTAAGTGATTTTGACCGAACTTCTCCAATAATTTGTGGTGTGCATATTGATGTTGTAACACAAATTTAGGGCCTTACAGTTTTATGAAGACTCCGAACGGCGAATGTTTTGTGAGAAGTTTTTTTTCATAGCAGAAATGCACTCGGACGTTTGCCATTGCCTGCCAGGGGGTGACCGCTATTAGAAAAAACTTTTTCTATAATTTTTGATGTTACTTGCCCCGGCCACGATTCGAACCCGGGACCCACCGAATGAAGCGCGCATACACTCCACACTCGCCTACGGCGGCCACCATAGATATATAGCCTATTTAAAAATATAGGGCGTTGACTTTTCGTCAGATAAGACAACTCATTGAAGGTTAGGTCAGAAAGCTAGTACTAACTTTGAGTATCAACTTCGTTTTTACTATGAGTACATCTCTATTTCGAAAAGCTGCTAACAACTATAAAGCCTACTATAATTACGCGCCAATTAGTTTTTGCAGACAACTGCTCTTTCTCTAAATAATCTATTTTAAAATGATTGTGAGTTTTTTTTTATTAAACGAGAGGAATTAAATATTTAATAAACTAGTATTTCATTTTTTTTGTAGCAATGATAGAAACTATGTGATCCGAGTTAAATTTTAAATACTTCCATCTATCAGTTGATTTAAATACAACTCTGGGCTATGATAATGCTGAGCCAGAAATGGGAAACAAAATTAACGTAAATGTATAAAATGTTACCTATACTTTGAAAAGTTTTTGGAAATAAAGAAATGTGTAGGATATATATTAAAAAATGTATGAAAATAATTAAATGCTTTCATTTTGACACTTACATTTTAAACACTCCATCGATCAATTGCTTTAAACACAACGATGGGCTAGAAAAGTACAAAATTAAGGCAAATGTATAAAATGATGCCCATACTCAGAAAAGTTTTTGGAAATAATAAATGCGCCGGATATATGTATATGAAATAATTTAGGAAAATAACGATACGCTCTCGTTTTGCCACTTGCTATACGGAAATTAGCAAATGATGCGAATTCACCGCGAGGGCTAGCAGGGCAGCATTTGTATGTAAACATTTTCGTAGTGGCGACGCTCCGAGCAGTCCGATAATCACTTTTATTTTGCGGGACATATGAGATGAAACGAACTTTTGCGATAAATATTTGCGCTGAACACTTTATATAAATTAGGCTACGATTTCTTAAGTAAAAATGAATTATAATTTTTTTATCAATTTGTTATGTTAATTTTTCTTCTTTCCAAGAGCAACCATGTGTGGTGAGAATGGTGTATATATTTAATTTCAACTCTGAAATGCACAACCCCAGGCAAGATTTCACCTCAGTTTGTCTACTGGTTATACTACTATGCGTACGTAATCAGTCGCTGTGAGTGCCAACACGCCACGCAATTGGGAATGTGAATTATGTAAAACGAACTTTTCGCTATTCAATTTACGAGTGCAAAATTGTCTGCCTCGTCAGGCTGCTTAAGACCAATTGACGCTTTCGCAGTTGAGTTTTGCACAAAAGCTGGAGTAATTTAAATTATATATCTGCTTGTTGTTGTTCCTGCACACACACAGCAATCTACTTAAACAAGCACTCATGTAATCAAAGTGAGAACTGAATGCTCGGGTAACTTTTGCACCTCCTGCGCTTGCCGCGTCGTCACCTTCCGCGTTATCGTCACCAATCACCAATCATCAAACACCAAACAATCTTCAACAACTTAGTAGCATCGTTAAAGTCATCGTCAGTCAACATTGCCACCATTGATTGCATCTGCAATGCATTGAATGGAGCATTTCGCCTCATTGAAATCTCGGCTGCATGTGTTTAGCGTAACGTATTTGACTAATGAAATTGATGGCAAAATTATTGCAGTTGCCAATTTTAACGAGCCCAATGGCAATTGGCATTGTGATTATATGAATTGATTTGAATGAATTTTAAGAATACATCACCATTTCCTCTAAGCACTAGACTGAAACCTACTACTATTGTATAAACTAACAAGCCATCCATTGAAACATCATCAGTAGCATCACTAGCATCAGGTTGCCTATTTATGTAGGTAATTATACTCGAAACTCTTAGACGAGGAAGAAGTCATTGTGTAGGCTTAGTTCATGTCTTATGCGCGACTACATAGACATTGGGGCCCTATCAAGTTAACGACTGACAATGCAATTTTATTGTTGTTTTGCTTTGATTTAGCGCGGATAATCAGTCAGTGAGTGCTATTGAAGGAGAATCATAGGAATTGTGAAATTTCAAAGTTAACTACCTATTGAAGATTTAATGAGCTTACGTATTTAGAGTTTAGTTTTATTGATTTGACCAGTATCTGGATGTGAATGTGTGGGATGTGATAAAAAAGGAGTACACTAGTACGAAAGTAGTTCGCTTCTAATGCAAAATAAACAACCATGACTAGTTCGTGTTTGCTATCAGTGGAAGTAAAAATTTAACTTCGGAATAAAAAACCAATATTACTCCTCATAAATCGAAAAGCTCTATATTTGTTTGCTAAGATATATATTTTTAATTCAGATTACAATGGAGCTGAATAATTTCACTAAAAATGAATTGATCTCTAGTCGTTAACAAAGTCAGCGTAAGAAGGACGAGCGCCAAAAAAAAAAAACGAAACGTCAATTCAAATAGCATGATGTGCTGCTTTCCTTTTATACAGACGACAATGTGGCCAGAATCAATCATTATAATTAGGAGTGGCCACATCTAGACCAGAGATGGGCGCGTGATTTCTTTCAAAATTACCGGGTCTTTACGGTCTTTAAAAAATTGTGGGCGCCGCAGAACAAAAAATTCTCTCCCGACACTCCTGATAAAATTGTTAACTTCCAAAAAAAATTCCGAAAATCTGTCTACAAAATTGTTTTTGAAATTAGCACTTTTTCGAAGCCTCCATTAATAAATACTAAGTATATTAAAAAAAAAAAAACGTATATAAATTTAAAATGGATTGGAGAGGTTTTTCGTAGTTATAATAGTTTTTAGATATTGAACTGAAAGAATATTAAAATTTTGGCATAACTTTTGGAAATAACTTTTAACATTTTTTTTTTGTTTGATAGAAAAACAAAACTTCTGAGTAATTTCCTTCCAAATCGAAAGTGGCCATTTTCAAGTATTTGACGATTTAAAATAGGATTACTCCTCTGAAAATATTAAGCACAAAACTTCTGCAAGCTATAGAAATAAAGTATTGGCTTTAAGTTTCAAAAATTTATTAATAGAACTTAACACCGTTAGATTTTTATAGATATTTCTGGTCTAGAGAAGCAGGTAGGGGTAATAATTTTTGTGGATCACATTGTTACAACCCCGAGATCACGGGATGAACCCCGGGATTTAGAAATGAGTTATTTTGTAATAAACTAAGCCGAAAAAATTGCATCAAAATTAATCATAAAATAAAAGAAAACAATAAATGGGGGTTAAATATATATTTTTTAAAATATTTCACCCATAACAAAACAAACTTTAACAAATAGTTAAATTTTACGCATTTGGTTATATTTTAACACATATGTACATTAAAGTATGACGAAAAACGGCCGAGTAGAACTTAAAAAAAAGAATTGTATTTTTTGCTTAAAATAAGTTCGTATATTTTTAAATCAAGTACAAATTAGGCGGAAGAAGTGGAAAGTAGAAGACTTTAAAATGTATTCATGTGTGTCAAAACAAAAATTAAATAAGTTTACTAAACTTTCTCTGGAGAGTCACACATATGTACTTAAAGCATTTTATATAAAAGATATAACAAATTTTTCTCACAAATTATTGCCTGCAATATTAAAGTCATGTTAATTCATGTTTGTTATTTTTATTACAAAATCCGAAATTCCAAACTTTTTTGAAATCCTAGAAAAATTCAACTAAATATTTAGTCACTTACATAAAAGTTTCAAACTTTATATTACCTATGTTTTTGCATGTAAATATTGTTCACAAAAAAACAAGAACAAAAAGTCCAAATTCAACGGCTATTTATACCAAGTTCAAGCTTAATTCTTATTATACTAAAATTTACTAAGCTACAAAATATAACAGTAACATGTCTAAAAAAACTAACCAAAATGTTGGGAATCATCAAGGAAATGAATGAAAATGTGGTTGAATTTTCCCAGTTTTTGTTCAAAGTGAATTAACAAAATAAACTAAGTAACATTTTTTTTGGATGCCCGAAAATACCGGGATTCCTTGCCAACAATTCCGAAATTTGCGGTACTCCAATAAGACTGGGATGCTGGAATTCCGGTACTACCATCCCAAGTACGCACTGTTCGTTTTTTAAAGAAATAAATATTAATAAAATGCACTAAATCGTTAAATTCAATCATAAAGTTTTTAATTTTTTTACGCATCAGTTAGTTAAGTTTCTTGCTGGATTTTTTTTTTTTTTTAATATTTTAAATTTTTTTTTCAAAATTTAAAAAAATATTAAAAATATTTCCTCTATTTTTTACAACATCTAAAAACAAAGTGCAATAGCTAGGTTTAGTAAACGCTTTATGTATGGGTACCACAGAGTGAAGGCCAAAAACCCAATGGACTGAATTTCCATCTTCGAATCGCTGCTGAATCGCAACAAAATCGATCTATTTCTTAAGCGGGTAGTTACTGCTGTGTAAAGGTGGACGGAAAGTGGGTCGAATCGCGGTGAGTCAACGCAAACGGTGGCCAAGCTATGTGTTGGTGGGGTTTGCAGGGAATCATCTACTAGGATCTGCTTTTAATTTCTTTTAATTCGGACCTGTCCAGTCCACAATTGAACCGTCTAAAGGAAGCAATCGCCCAGAGGCAGCCAGCTTTGGCCAATAAGAAATAAATTGTGTTCCATTAGGACAACGCCAGGCCACACACTTCGGTAGTGACTCGCCAGAAGCGTCAGGAGCTTGGCCGAAGGGTTTTGATGCATCCACCTTTAGTCCGGACTTGGCACCAAGTGATTACTACCCATTTCTGTCTTTGGTTTGATGATGATTTTGCTAGTGAAAAATTCACCTCAAGAGTAGCTTGTGAAAATCGACCGTTCCAGTTTTTGGTCAATAGGGACGAGAGTTTCTATGAGAGTGGTATTATGAAACTACCGTTAAAATGACAAAAATTTACATATTTGACCTCAATAAGCTCTTGTATTACTAAAACTAGAGACACTGCAATTTTGTTTTAATTTTCGCAGTTTCTCGCTTCACGTTTAATACCCAAATTCGACCACCAAATCTGATATTCTCACACATAACTTACATCTATTTAACAAATCGGCTAATTGCGGTTCATTGGAAGACCCCATTTGACCGGAAGCATAGCAGGGAAAGTCAGGCGTCTCAGGGATGCCATTTATAAGACGGATGAGAACTGTTGATTTCAAAAAGAAAGGAGTAACGGACGCTGATTGGATTGATTCCAGGACAGAATCCATGGAGAAGATACATGGTCATCATAGGCATCGTCGATTTGTACTTCTTGCCAGGAGGATGACGATAGTACAAAACATTTCCTCTGAGTCTGCCCTGAGTTTGCTAGGCTAAGATAGAGCATACTTGGGTCAGATGTATTGAGAATGGAAAACGCTCATTCTCTATCCTTCGACAAGATTCTCAGATTCAACAGAGATTAGATGAAGATTAGATGAAGTCCCATTTTCACTTCTTTCCATATCCTTTTCTGTCTCTTCTCGTTCCCAGCGTCCTTTTCGCGCCGTAAGTGCAATGGGTAACTATGATGACTCTGGATTCCCGGCCTAACGCAATTCCTTTCCATTCCATCCACCTTGCGGCCATTAATTCATTGCCTGCACCAGCTTATGTTAAATTTATTTATATAAAAAATTTCATTGCTTTTGGAATGGAAGTTGACTTCAAAGTCTTAATATGAAAGCATTTGTTTTTCCTTTTGTATCTTATCTCTTTTATATTGTAAGCTTAAGTTTCACAAATGTTTATTTTTAAACCAAAACCATTTTCAATAACAATCTTATATTGCCAAATTTATTTTAGCCAAAGTCAGACACACACTTTTACATATTTATTCGCAACTGGCAAATGCCAACACAAATAAATCAATGCAAATTGTTTGCAACTCCTGCACCGCAGTATTGCCACACATCTGGAATGGCCAATCTTATTGCAAACATGACCAATATAACTCGGGGTAATGCAGCAATATTTGCTTAGTCGAAATATTAGAACGAATCCGTACGTAAAATATATACTTAGCTTCATAAATATTTATGTGGGTAGATATGTCAGCTATGTCTTATGGCAGCTGTTGCCGCACGCCAATCTTGCTTGTACACACAGTGTAACAAAAAAAATCCGATACAAGTATTTTGCGCAAATTTGATTTTTGTAAATTACGGATACATAGAATACTTATAAACGGAAATGGTGCTGAGCGGCAGTTTTTTTAAACTATTTTTCTATTCTTTATTGGCACTTCAAAGCTCGGTTCGCAAGTGTAACTCCACTTCTCAAGTTTAGCTCATAGAGTAGACGTATTTCGGATTGTCGGGAAAAAACCGAGAGTAGATCGGGCTATTTTGAGAACAAGCCTTCAAAGCCATTTCTAAAATACTGCCAAAAAAGAAACGGAGTTTCAGCAATCGCTTCCATAGAATATTTCGATCCGAACCTTTCAATACCGATTAAACGAAATGGGAATGTCGACTAGGAAGGCTCCAGAAAAAATTCACTTTTAATCGCAAAAATGAAAGAACTGCGGTAGAACTGGGACAAAAAAGTAAACTAAAATGAACCGAATCTGAATAGGAACGTGTCACATACTTTCTGATGAGTTCAAATCCAGCTTGATAGGCTCCGGACGCCTATCGCACCGTTCGCATCGTTCGGCGTAGACCAGGCGAACGATTTTCGGACAATTGCCAACTTCCTACTGTAAAGCATTCTCCATAAATCAAGGTGTGGGGATTCATTTCCGGAATCTCTAATTATAATCGAGGGCACAGTAATTGTTAAGAATTACGCATCCGTTGTACTCAATGGGGTTTGAACTCCATACCCAATTTTTCGTGACTATTCAGCGCTATGTCATCGAGCAAGTTTTATTATGAACTTTTTAATCATTCAACCACTTTTTATTTTTTTTTCGGTCTATTGCTTAAAGTTAGGTTAGAAAACTAAAGAAATAGTTGGGCTTTGTATACTAAATTGCCCAGGGAATAGTGCGGAATTCAATCTAATAAAAATGGTGTCGGCATTAAAATTTGCAAAAATTAGCCGATTTAAATGGTGGAACTACGAAAAGACATAAAAAAAGTATGTTATGAGGAAATTATGCCTAAATATTTAAAAGATTTGCCTGACTCTATGCCCAAAAAAGTGCAGAATGTAAAAGACGCACTGCGTGGCTAAACAAAGTATTAAAAAATAGTGGTAGAAACTACAATAGTGAAAACAGTGGTAGAAAATAGTAAAAATAGTGGTAGAAAATAATAAAAATAGTTGTAGAAATTAGTGAAAATAATGAAAGAAATTAGTAAATATAGTGGTAGAAACTGCTAAAAATAGTGGTAGAAATTAGTAAAATTAGTGGAGAAATTGTGGTAGAAATTAGTAGAGGCATTAATAAAAATGGTGGCAGAAATTAGTAAAAATAGTGAAAGAAATTAGTAAAAATAGTGGTAGAAATTAGTACAAACAGTGGTAGAATTTAGTAGTAGCATTAATAAAAATATTAGTAGAAATTAGCAAAACTAGTGGAAAAATTAGTAAAAATGGTGGTAGAAATTAGTTGTAGCATTTGTAGAAATAGTGGTAGAAATTAGTAAAAATAGTGAAAGAAATAAATAAAAATAGTGGTAGAAATTGGTAGAAATAGTGAAATAAATTAGTAAAAATAGTGGTAGAAGTTATTAGTACCATTAGTAAAAATAGTGGTAGAAATTAGTAAAAATGGTGGCAGAAATTAGTAGTAGCATTAATATAAATAGTGGTAGAAATTAGTAGAAATGGTAAAAGAAATTAGTAAAAATAGTGGTAGAAGTTATTAGTACCATTTGTAAAAGCTAGTAGAAATAGTGGTAGAAATTAGTAGTAGCATTAGTAAAAATGAGTAAAAGTAGTGGTAGAAATTAGTAAAGCGACTTTCGTTATATGATATTCTGACGCGACTTACACATAAGTAAAAGATCACTGCCGGGAAAGAAGTTTTACTGCAAAAATTGTTCAAAATTTTATCACATTCACAGCAAAAAAAAATTTTGTTGTTCCAATTTTCCAAATTTTTCAATATATTGTAATTTCCACGTGGTCAAACGCTGTAAATGAAAAGAAGTGGTGCTGTCCTTTCCAAACCAAAAAAAAAACAAAAGGTTACAGAAAGTTTTACTCAAATTTTTATGTCCATTTATTAAAATTAAATTACCCAACAAATTTCCATCAAAATTTTCACAAAGATGTTAAGCATTTCGAAGTTATGAGGCTTAAAACTTCGAACTGTGAAAAAATTGAAACTTTCCTGGCTTGGATCGGTTTGAAAATGCCTCCAGAAATTATGTTTGTTTTAATATTTATTTTAAAAAAAAATACTTAAGGTGATAAAATGGCGTAAGCTTAAAATATCTGTTTTAAAATATTAACAAATTTCTTCAACGATATTACAATAATGAGATGCGAAAAAAATTTGGGGCGTCAATGGGTTTATTTGAAAAGAAGGATACCTTTCCAGTGATACAATTTAAGTCTAAATCTTCCAAAAAATGTCAAAAACTGCATTCAAAATGTCATTATTGTGATTCCGCTGAACAAATTTTAAAATTCTTTTTGTTTTTGCGACAGTGGAAATTTGCTTTATATTTCCGTTGTCTCTTGCCCAGTTTGGCTTGGAGGCAAACCGGTTTCAGCGTTGTGTCGCCGTGTTTGGAAACGAAAAATGACACTGAAGATGGCACAACGTCGACACTTGACACAAAACAAACTTGACTGGCTTTTTGTTTTGAGAATTTGGACTTTTTATTGAACATTTTTTTACCACGTAGTCGGGTGTGCAGCGGAAGTATTTACTAGAGCCGGAAGTGGTTTTAATAGCGAGATCCCCCTCGCTACCTTCTCCTGCACATTTCGAGTGATGACGGCTGGCATGGGCATATTGGACACTTCTGTTCAATTAGCTACTCCCGTCGGACCCACATTTTTCCCCATCAATTTGATTATGTTGAATGAGGCTTCCACTCAGTTAGCTATCGCGCTTCACCGGAAGAGATACGGAGCTTACGGATTTTAGGTACCCCTCTCACTTGTTCCACTTCTACTGCTACCCGTTGGCAAATCTCTCCTTTTAAAATCCTAAGACGCGGATTATGGTGATTGGGGTGATGAAGGTGCTCACTCTAATTGGTTAAAGCTGGCGCCTCTGCGGGAAAGTTGTGATGAGTTTCAGAGATCCTTCCGGCACAGATGAAGCGAACAGTTGCAGTTTGGACTACCTTGTCGGACAGATGTTCGACAACATTAACATCTGCTACTCGGGAAGTTCACAACGAACCCGATTCATCCATTTTAAAGTTGATGAAGGAGGTAAGGTGGGCTGGTCTTCTGATCGAAAATATACAGCAAGGCGAAGTCAATAACTTAACTTTACTTTTTCGAGATACGGAATACGGAAACGCATTTAAAGTACGAGATTTGTTTGTCCCTTTTTACGCCGTTTTTCGTACTACTTTCCTTAGAGGTTGTTGGTTTGGGCTCAAAAGAGACGTGAACGGATTGAAAAAGTTGAACGGTTCGAACCGTTTTGCATTTTGGAATTGGTTCGCCAAGTTTAGTGTTTTGTCTTGGAACCGGGGCTTCGTTTGGTTGAGCGGTTCGGTAATTTAAAAAAAAAGTTATGTGTATTTGTGATTGATTTTTTTAAATGGCAACAATCCAAAAAATTGATATAAAAAATAATATTATTGTTTTCTTGCGCTGGGATACACCCAGTATTAAATACGAGTACACATTTTTTAAGTATTAGTACTGCTGTTGTTGTTGTTACACGTGTTGCCTGCAAGAAGTGCACGTGACCCAACTTTTCTCAAACTACATAAAACTATTCGCTACGTGCCTGGCTACAACGAGTAAACAAAGAATAAAGCAGTTGTTGGCTGTTTTTGAAGTTCCGCTTCACCAGCATACTGAAATATTATATGAATTTAGTATATATTGCCATTTTGTGCTTTGGTGGCAGTTGGCAAAGAGATTGATTTACTGATTTTCCAGTATTTATGTGCAAGTTATGATTTTCAGGTCGGCACGGACTGGCGTGAGTATAAACCAAACTGTTAAAAAGTTAAAAATAAAAATAAAAAATGAAAATAACAAGAACAGTAAACACTGGTTTATAACTTGACTGCTAGGATATTAAATTTAGATTTTCATAACGCAGATTTGATCTGATAAAATCAGCATTAGACTTTATTGCTTGCATTGGATTGTAGTTTTGCTTTGAGTCAACCACACCTACTTACTTGAATGTGGGTATGTTTTTTATTTATAGCTGGAGTTGTGAGTCTCGAACTGGTGCAGCCGGTTGAGAACCTTGGCCGCTTGGAAAACAATAAATTAAATATGCATATTGCGAAAGAATTTATATGTTTTTTTTTATTATTGTAGAACATTTAAAAATGGTAATTATAGCACGTAAATTGGTTAGTTTGCATATAGTAATTTTCGCTGAGAGATAATGTGTTAGAAATCATGTGAATCAAATGCGGCGACTATGAGATTATATAATACGTAATGTTATTGTGTACAATAGAACCTGTAGAACCACGAAACCACTTCCAATTAACCATCCGGGTTGTTAGCCGTTGGTTCAGAATAGTGTTAAAGCGACCCCAAACACAAAGCCCAACCAGAGATCAACGCGGCAAAAACGGGGAACAGTAGCCCGAGATTGTCCAACCTCTTCGTTGGAATACACCCTCGGGAGCTCAGGGTACAGAAGCTCCAGAGTCTTCAACTTTTAGATCGCACCCTAGGACTCGCCTCCCCTCACGACCAATTACCGGCCAGACCTCGCGGCCAAAATCAATACCAGCCGAGCTCCCATACCACCCCTTACCTTCATGCATCTTCATCTGACATATATTACCCAAACCTTCATCTAACACCTCTTGTGTTCCTTCTCTTTTAAATCCGGAGGCAACCTGGACAAAGCTCGTAACCATGGATCCAAACCCACCACCATCATCGTTCACTCCACTTTCCACCTCCAGCCTGGATCACAGAGCATAACACGACACCACAGGAATGGAAAATCACACAGTGGGGCCGTTAAAAGGGTTCCGGTCAGCACCAGTCAGTTAGTATTTGAACGTCTTTCCGGACGTTGGGTGCAAACTCCCTTCGACAGAGCCTCGTTAGCGATAACAGGGATCACAAAGCCCATTAAGTGCAATGGGTGAGGTTGTCTTGAGAAAGAGAGGTAGTAGATTCACATTTAATATCACTCCTCCCTAATCCTCATCTAAAATGAACAGTCAAGCATCCCTGTAGAGGGAAAGCCCTCATTTAAAAGGTCGAAGGCTCCGCAGCTGGTGGTGTTGCTCAGCGTTAATTTACAGCGCCGTATATTTTTCAAAGGTTACCAAATTCAGACATCATGGCATAAAGGAAATTTCTTCTCACGCTGTCGAAAGCTGATTTCAAGTCGACAAAAGTGTGATATGTATCGATCCTCTTTTCTCAGGTAATTTCCAAGATTTTGGATATCGCGAATATCCCACATATTTCAGTATCACCCTTCAAGGGAATTGGGCAGCTCGCGTTGCGACCGTTCTTAGCGTGATCCTAACGACAGTGTCTTTCCTTTCTTCTAAGGTGCAACATTCCTCATCGTACCAGTTGTTCTTTCGGGCTTGCTGGAAGCCAAGAACTTTTTATTAAGGGTATGAAGAGAGCAAGAAATTTGGTCCCAAAGCCCGAGAATTCCGGTTTAGTGGGAAATACTCTTCTTGAGCAGATGTGGAAGTCGGGTGGTGAAGTTTGTAGCTATATTTTGCGATTGAAGCTTTCCGACGTCGATAAGTATTTTCACTTTCTTTGCTGCACAGAGGCATATGTGCATCTTGGCTACGACAAGATAATGATCTGAACCGATATTCGGTCCTCTGGAAGCATGCTTTCCGTTTATCGATTTGGTTTAGTGTTGTTCGTTCTGTAGACCGACACGTCGCTAGGTGAGTCTTTCTATGCTGAAAGCTCGTGCTACACACTACCATATTTCGGGCCCCGGCAAAGTCGATCAGTGTCAGTCCGTTGGCAGAGGTTTCATCGTGGAGACTGAATTTTCCGACAATGTTACCAAAGATCCCTTCCTTACCCATCCTGGCATTGAAGTCGGCAAATACGATATTCATATCTTGTGATGGCAGCGTAGATAATATATAGGCATTGCTTGATCACATCGTTCTTCTTCTGTCGCGGCGTGGGCAGGAATCAGAGAGATGTTAAAGCGAGATTAATACGAATCGTGGCGAAAGAGAAGAACGGTGTAAAAAATCGAGGGGATGGCTTTTCATCAAATTTAAACCAATCGTATTTTGTTTGCTACATAATTTTTGGAAGTACTTGCACTTTAAAAGTACAGTGTACAAATTTTTTCTCACTGTGTAGCTGATTGGAATCACCAGCGCTGCTTGTTTAGCATGCAATATAGGAAAGAACAGTTACCAACTGATTTATCTAACTAAACGCTGTATCGTTTCCATTGCAAACTGTTGGCTGACATCGAAAAAAACAAAAACCAAAAAATACCAACAACAACAATGTTGCATGCTAACACAGCCAGCTTGCACCATTTTAAATGAGCGATTGATTAGCGTTGGCACTGAAGGACGCGAACGATGAATTTCATTGCACTTTGAATGAATGCGCTTAGCTTTAGCAAATTTTTGTTTTCTTCTCTGTGTTTTGCATTTGCATTTGTTGTTTATGTGCTCAATGCGCTTTGCACTGGGTGTTGGCCCACCAATCTACTAACATTGGACTGGCCAAAGCGTGACTACAACTTTCACTACAGCTGAGCTGAGTAGTGGACTGAAGGTGGGACTGAAGCTGGGGCTGCTGGGGCCGCCAGAGACTGAGGTTGGCCAGCTGTCAGCGTTGAGCTTTGTGACTGTTTATTTTTTGGTAATTTTTTGTTCTTTTTTTTAGCTAGCCAGTTTTGTGCGCGATTGCATGTTTTTTGTTTGCTGTTGTAGTCGCTGCTGCTGCTGCTGCTGCTAGTGTGGCATGTCAAATGTTGAACGACAACAACGATAAATCCGTATGTGCCGTAATTGGAGTTGATTCGACATTTCGACTGCGGCTCGCCTATTCGACACTGGCGCTGGCGGCTAAAATGTTTGGGCTATAGCAGTGTGGGGTAGGCAGTGTTGGAGGTGTGTAAAATTTAAAGCAACAAAAAAAAAAAACAAAACAAACAGAGCAGCTCAGACTAATTGGAAAAAGAAATAGCAAAACAGTAAATAACAAGATATGAGAGAGAAACAAAAAAAAAAAGATAAAAAAACACAAACGAGCCACAACAACTGCCCAGGTGTCACTTGAATTGGCCCAGTGTCGACTCAGGATCCAGGTGCGACTCGGTTACAGTTTAGATTGAAAACAAGCAGCAAGCAACAGCAACAGCAACATCATAGCCTTTTGGCTATGGGCAATTTCTTAAAAGTACTTTGTCGCCCATTCGGCACTTCTGGCGCTGCCTGCCGGAGCAATGAGTATTCTTTGCTTTTGACTGCTTTATGCGATAGGTGAGTGTGCCTGTCCACTAGTTGAGGCGTGCAGTTTTTTTTTCAATTTGCTTATTGTGCTTGGTTTGCTTGGTTTTCTTTTTTTTTGTTTTTACAAAGCTTTGCTATGCGGTTGACATGTTTTTCGGGCTGAGTTCGTGCTTTTGGCACTTTGGCACCCCAAAATGTACGACAAGAATTCCCGTTTCTTTTAAATTGATTGTGTTGTGATTTTAGTGAAAATTCCTCTTTGCCCAAAGTTAAATCGATTGTTTCGGTCTAGCTTAAATAGTGCAATCAAATGGGTACTAGCAATGTACATACATTTTTTTTTTCGTGCAGTAGGAAATGTTACAACGGCGCCGAAATTGTTATCTGTACGACAGAAATTGGGTTTCGACATTCTTGAAGCGAAAAAAATTTAACTATTTTGGTTTTTTTGACCGAACGAAATGTGCGCAGCTCTATTATTTTAACAGCATGGTACAAAGCCAGTGTCACTTGGCCGCATTAACATCTCCTCCACTTTAACTGCTGCTGCATTTAATTACCACTTTCCTCACGTTTAGGAATCTTCCAAAGGTAATTTGAAAATGTATGATAAATTCTTTAAAAAATAGTATTTTAACATTACATACACATATAAATATATGCTAAAATTACGAGTGTGGAAAATTCATTTCATTTAATACCGGACTTGTTTATTTCTGAACTCATTTTCTATTATCATTCGATTCAAATGGACATGGAATGTGAATGAATTTTTTTTAACATAACGACCAACACCTCTAAAAATATAAAGACGTATATTTAGTAAAACTTTTTACAGATAATGTAATTTAGTTTGCATTTCCAGTGCACTTCTACTGATTACGGAAAAAAATTGCAGTAAAAGAAAAAAAATGTCAGTAAAAATACAAATAATATAATTTCCTTTGCATTATCAGCAAAATGTTAGAAATGGAATGGAATTGAGATGGGACGAAAATCCCAAATCGGGTTTCCAAGCACTCAGACATAGCTGCCCATTGCACGTAAGGCTGGCGAAGGATGAAGGGAATGAGAGATAGGGTAATAGGATAGAGAAGTTGGTGGGAAGTGAACTTCAGTTCTCTTCGACAACGAATTTCAGAAGCTTGTCGAGGGATACAAAATGAACGTTTTCCATTCTCAATATATCTGACCCAAATATATGTACTGCATCTCAGAATAGTAAAAGCAGGACAGATACAGAGGAAATGGTCTGCGAACCTCCAGACAAAATGTGCATATTGGATCATCGATGAGACCCGTGCTGAAACCCATCGATTGTGTCCTGTAAGCAACCCTACCAGCGCTCGTAACTGCTTCCTTCTCTGTGTAAGAAATCTGTCTGGCCTTTCCAGAAAGCACATTGTTGTTTTGCAAGTGTCCTTTGTGTACCAACGGCTCGCATTCGTCTTATTCATGACATCCACTTCGGGGATCTTCCCTGCTATTCTCGTCCCTTCCTTGGCTTTGGTCCAATGAAGCCTTCCACAGACCCACAATTAGCCAATTCGTCAGTTAGCAAATTCGTTACCTTGAACACCGCTGTGTCTCGGCACCCACATGAGTTCAAGCCTATTCCAATTTACAACTGAGTGAGTTCAGCCGCAACTTAGTTTTTTGGGTCAAATAATGTGGCGACAAATAAAGTGAATCCCCATCCATAACACAAGAAATCTCGCTCCATTTTTTGCCACACATAGAGTAATTGGGAATTTAAGGAACTTTATATCAGAAGAAGAGGGTTTTTGATCAACCGCTAAAGGTGCTATGCACTTTGATTATTCACACTTTTAAAAACATTTTTTAATTCAAAATTTTAATTTTTTTTTGACGTTTGCATCATTTCAATAGGGCATTCTTAAAATGCTAGCAAAAATCTAAACACCCCAATGGCGGACGAATCGAGCTAACGATTGTACCAAGGCGAATTCATATAAGGCGAAGTTGATCAATCAGCTGATTGAATTCGCTTGATGAACGTTAAGTCAAAACGATGTTTTTGTTGTAAATCATACTGTTATTGTGTACCTATATAATTTGTTAGTGTAAATGTTTGTTTCTGTACCTATAACACCACCTGATATGAATTCACCTTGGTTTGTACCTTATAAAAATTTTTATTATCGAAGAAAGCAATAATAATGGATGAAGCACAGTCCAAAATTAAATTTAAAATTTTTTAAGTACTTCGAAACTAAAGTATTTTCGGCGCAGCAACACTTGTCTATTTTGATCGCACTTTATTACGCACAAACAAAGCTTAGCACATAATTTTGGAAAAATGTGGATATACTTAAGGGATTTCGTTAGGCGCTATTATCAATCTTTAACTTCAACAAAAAAAAAAAAAATAGAAAGAAAAAACACACAACAAAGATTTCTCCAATTCGACTTGCCACATGCGCCCATGACATTGTTGAGTTCTGGTTTGTGCCACCTTGACATTCGTTGTACCACTAAGACCAGATGAATATGTGGCAGCACCGTTGCTTTATGATCTACCGTACAAAAACAAACGAAATATAAAAAAAAAAACGCAATAGCAAATGGAAAATAATATATTTGTCGACAAGAACAACAAGCATGGTAAACAACAAAAACAACAAAGTGAAAATGCATAACAACTGCAATGGATATGCATTCCGCCGCACACACACACACACACGTACATACCTGCAGCATGTGGGCAACGAGTTCCATGAACATCATCTTTAAAAATAATAATTTCATGGCAAATTATTGCATTAGTTTACATTTGTGGTCGGTCAGAACCGCGCTACGATGCGACCGACGGTGGCTATGAGGAAGCGCACATTGGTCACTCGAGCGGTCACAAATAGCCGTGTAATGCATGTCAATGCACACACACACACACACACACACATGCATACATACATATGCATCACATATATATGTATGTTACATATCTATCTATGTGCAGTTTTATACCACATTCAGGTATGGTCGTTTGGTAATTGGCGTGGAATTGTGGCTGCAACCATGACCGTTCTTGTCTTGACTACTCTCGGAATCTACCGCTCAGAGTTGCAGTCGATTTTCTTTGGCCTGACTCGTTCGTCATTGATATGGATGGATGTGTTGCCAAAGCGATTGAAGTCACGGTTGAGGTCAATTGCAAACAAAAAAAGAAAGAAAGAAAAAAACCAAAACGAGATGAAAGTACGTGCTGGAGAAATGTTTTGCGAGCGAAATGTTGCAATAAACGTGAAAATTTTGTATATGGGACGTCTTTTTAAAACTGTGTGTGTTTATTTTATATTTTAAACATACCAAGGGGAAAGCGAGAAAGGGCTATAATTGGTAGAATCTCATAGAAACTGAAAGAACTTTTGAAATTTACATTTACATACATACATCGCGTGTCAAAAAAGTACGGCTGCACCTAGGTGCGCGAGCCAAAAGTAGAACTTCTGTGCCATCTATACAAAGATATACAATTAAATATGGAGGGGAGAGTTTTTTAAGACATACTTTTCAGTTTTTTTCGTTTTAGCATGGGTGAAAATAGTAGTAGTAATTCGTAAAAACAGTAGTAGAAAATAGTAAAAATAGTAGTAGTAATTAACAGTAACATTAGTAAAAATAGTAGTAGAAATTATTTAAAAAAAATAGTAATAGTATCAGCCTAAAGAGTAGTAGCAAATAGTTTGTAGTAATTAGTAAAAATAGTAGCAGAAATGAGTAAAACTAGTAGTAAAAATACGCGTAGTAGTTAGTACTAGCAAAAATGAAAATAGTAGTAAGAAAGTAGTAAAAATAGTGGTAGAACATAGTCAAAATAGTAATAGAAAATAGTAAAAATAGTAGCAGTAATTAGCAGTAACATTAGTAAAAATAGTAGTAGAAATTATTAAAAATAGTAGTAGTAACCAGTAGTAGCATAGGTAAAAATAGTAGTAGAAATTATTAAAAATAGTAGTAGTAACCAATAGTAGCATAGGTTAAAATAGTAGTATCATTAGTAAAATTAATAGCACTAATAGTGGTTGTATAGTAGTAGTAATTAGAAGTAGTAGTAAGTGGTAGTTGTAGTAGTAGGTAGTAGTAATTAGCAGTAGTACCAGTCGTGGCAGTAGTAGTACAAGAATCTGATCACATCCAATTGGTTTCTGGTACAGTGAAATGGGACGAAAATCTAACCACAGGAAACGTACCGCCATGCAGCTCATTAAATCTTCAGCTTTTGGTATTGTCCAATGTAAATGACCGAGAAAAAAAATGTCACAAAAAATCTACAGAGTGAATATAAAAAGTACGGAATCCGCAGCGTTCTGGTAAACGATGAATATTAAAAAATTTAATTTGAACTACTGCATATTTAGAGTAAAAATATTAAATTCTAAAATACTATTTATTTATTTTTCGGTAACCGCCGTTGCCGAGTGTGTAGCGTGTATGCGCTTCATTCGGTGTACCCCGAGTTCGAATACTGGCAGGGGTAAGTAACACCAAAAGTTTAAAAAAAAGTTTTTTTCCAATAGCTGTAACATCCATGAAAAAGCTTCTCACAAAAATCATTTACCATTCGTAGTCGGCGTAAAACTGTAGGTCCCTGAATTTGTGTTGCAACATTAAGATGCACACCACACAAATTGTAGGAGAAGTTTGGCCAAACAACAAGCTATATGGTGTAAGCGCCAAATTATAATTATTATTGTTATTATATATAAAAAATGTAGACAAGTCGTATCAGCAAAATGTAAATTTTCTATAAAATAATGTCCGACGGTGATGCAGGGAATGTAATTGAATATACTTGGGTCATTGTTTAGATTTTTCGTCTGTATAAATGGGGGGAAAATATATTTTCTTGGAAGTGCCTTAGTCAGGGCCGTAATGGTTATAACTTAAAAATCATGATTTAATCGCTGTTTTGTGAATTTCAATTTATCGATAAGAAATAATCGTTATTCTTGAATTTTTTATTTGTTCGGTTAAGTTTGATCGTTATTTGCTAATTTTTATTTGTTTGATTAAAAATAATCGTTATACTTTGATTTTTATTTTTCCGATACTTTTTGATCGATATTTTTCGATTTGTAGCAAAAATAATAGTTATTCTTGCATTTAAAAATTTTCGATCATTTTTGATCGATATTTTGTTTATTCTCTATCGAAAAAATAAAAGTCACAAAATTTTGATCGAAAAAATAAAAATCACAAAATTTTGATCGAAAAAATAAAAATCACAAAATTTTGATCGAAAAAATAAAAATCTAAAAATAATGATAATTTTTCTTCTTAATTAAAAAAATGACATATGATGTAAGGGGAAGATCGATATATTTGTCCTATTTTTTTAATAGATGGACAGTCGAAGCGACATACGAATGACTAAACCGAATCAGCTGATGGTTATTTTGGTATACTTGCGTAACATCGAAACAAAGTTATAATACTATTTCAGCTTCTTGCAAGGTGGAAAAAACAAAGCAAATGGTAAGCAGGGGTGTAAGTAGGGGGTAAACAATGGTCAGTACCCAGTGTACCTAAATTCGGTGATGAAAGCCAGACTATTGAAAGTTGACAAAACCGTTCTGCGAAACTTGATGGCGGATCTCTTTTCCTATCATCACTACAAATATGTATTTTTATATTAATGAAAAAATATTTAATAACGAACCAATTGAACGCACTTAATGAGCGTTTTTTTTAAATTTGCAAAACTTTCTGCATCAGTCCTTAGGTATATCAATAGGTATTAAAATCTGATTTAGTGTAGCCAATTCCAATCAAGTTGCTATCTTAAAATAAGGCTCATAAAAAATTCATTCAGAAATCAGCACTAAAACGGAAGTACTAGTTATGAAAAAGATTACCACTAATCTCAATTTAGTTTCACTACGCTACACTTGCTACTTTTCCACATACACCTACACATACACGCACATATCAGAATGTTTTGTATATGTAAAATAAATAAATATCTTGCCGTTAAATTTAAATCAAGTTTTGCCATTACAACCCCAACCATTTCTTCAACTCCATTCACTTTACATAGTGTGTTTTATGATGAATTTTATGATTTTCAATTACTACAACTGTCAACCGGAAGCGGTGGCCATCAAATCAAGCAAAACAACTAAGTTCCTAAGTAAATAAGTAAAAAGCAGCAGCTCTATCAACTACAACAGCTTCATTCCTTTCACATTCGACATTGAATGTGAATGCAACATTACCGCGCGCCGTTGCTCTGATTGCCGCCGCTCCAGTTCGGAGTGACGGTGCGTGAGAATCTCGAATGACAAGCACTGGGCGTAAAAACAAGAACAGTGCCACCACAGACAGCTGCAGCCACAGAGTGGTAGTGTCACAAACACAACAACAACAACAACAACAATAAAAGGAAGAAAATTGCTTCATAAAATGTGAATGCCATTAAATAGTCAGAGTCACCGGTACCATCAACAGCAACAGCACCAACACCAACACCAACACCAACACCGCTAGCGTCACCAGCACCATCGTTCCAGCAGTTAGTATTACAGCGTTTGTGGCGGCTGGTGGCAAATGCGGTTTGTGGTGCGGTTTACTCGTAGTGCGCTCGGTTGCCTCCTGTGCTCCTGCTGCTGCTGCTGCTGCTGCAGCTGAAATGACAGCGAGTGTGGGGGGCAGGGTGAGTGCAGAACAACAAAAAACAAAAAAAAAAACAAAAAGCAGTAAGCAGTAAGCGGGAAGGTGGAGCGAAAGCGAGGAGACTTAATGTTTTGCCTGCCTGCCAACGGAAAGCATAAAATTGTAATTAGTATGGCTGATGTTTCACTGCTCTGTTATATTGCTATTGTAACGGTGCTAGCAACTAGCTCACTGCCGCCAGTCCGCCAATCTACGAGAGGCAAATTAATACGTGCAACAAAAAATGTTTCACTACAAGAATACACTGAATATTTTGTGTGGCATGCAACTGGTCATTGAACAGCGGCATCTGAGTAGATGGGCTGTTGGAGCAAATGCAGCAATTAGTTGCCTCAAGCATTGGACAGAGTGGCGCTGCAAAAAAGGCTTAGTTGCTGCAACTAAACACAACTTGCTGCTCCTCCTGCGACTCGCTACTCCTGCTACTTTCCATAGCTGTTGCGAAGCTAGAGGAGATTTGGTGATTTAAAGTCGTTGACAATTTGCTATTATGTGGCGCTGCATCATCGAGCACGCAATGCAGCAATAAGTGTGTAGATTTTTTAAGAAGGAAATGACTGCTAGCTAGAAAATCTAAAACCACACACACACATAGTCACACATGTCGTATACATATAAACATAGTACGTATGCCCCTAATGTTTTTTCAACAGCCAACAGCCAACAGCCAACAGCTCGGTTAATAGGCACCTAAAGAATTAGCTCAGGAACTGACTGGTGATCGCCATCATTATAGTCATTTATAGAGGGACGCAGGTAGGCGAACAACAGCAGCACCAATGATTTACAGGAGACCAGGTTCGAATCGAAAACGCGGCAGCAAAACAGGTGTGCGATTTGTATTGGAAGCAAGTGCGCGCGCGCTTCCTTGCAACGACAAAGTGGACGGTCAAAAAAAAAAAAAAGCGACTGCATACAGCCAGCCTATCAAGCATTGGAGTAATGTTGTTGCTGTTGTTGTTGCTGTTGCTGTTGCTGTTGCTGTTGCCATGACAAGTGCGCCCAACCGTGCGCCAACTGCCAAACATACTGCAAACACATCTTGAAACCAACTAAAACGCTAAAAACCCAGTAGTGTAGCAACAACAAGTACTCCGACAATTCGCGCAAACGACTACGACTACGAGTGCGAGTATGTCGAAAGCGTTGTAGTTACTCGCTTTTAGTCCAGGCTGTACTCGTACTCGTACTTGCTTATTAGGTAATACTTACTTGTATTGCAAGTGAATCTTGAGTTTTTTGTTTTTGTTTTCATTTTATGTGGCATCAAGTGGCATTCAACTTAAAGTGTAGCACCCAGACATCTACATAGTTACATACAACATATACCGTAACTCAAATAATTGTTCCTAAAGTGATTTTTTTTTACTACATTCGCAATGTTTTTTCATGATACATATTTTTCCAAAAATTATTATACAACTACTAACGAGTTCTCGGTGTACTTTGTTGCTCCTCAAGAAGTGCAACGTACCAAATTTTATTTATTTGTGTAGTGAAATATTTTATCAAAGAAAACTTGACTTCAACTTAACAAAAATTAAAAATTATGCAAAGCCTCACGAAAAAAGTTGCGGATTCCCACTGGGATTATGAAATTTATTAGTTATATTTCCGTCAAAATATTTTTTTATTAATACAATATTAAGATTCAATTGAGCTGCATCGGTTTGAATATGTATTCGAAAATTGAGTTTAGTAGCATTACGAAAAGTAGTAGTAGAAATTATTAAAAGTAGTAAATGCGGTAAATTGTAGGATTAGTAACAGAAGAAGCAGAAATCGTAAAAATAGTAGTAGTAATAGTAAAAGTAGTCGACGTAATTAGTAGAAGGATGAGCAACAATAATAGCAGAAATTTAAAAATAGTAGCAGAAATTATTAAAAATGGTAGTAGGAATAAGTAAAAATAGTAGTAACAAATAGTATTCCAAATAAGTAAAAAATAGTAGTAGTAATTAGTAGTAGCATTTGCAAAAATAGCAGTAGAAATTAGTAGCATTACTACAAATATTAGTAGAAATTTTTAAAAATAATAGTCGGAATTAGTAGTACCATTATCAAAAATAGTAGTAAAAATTAGTAGTAACATTAAAAAAATAGTCGCAGAAATTGGTAGTAGCATTAGTAAAAATAGTAGACATTAGTAAAAAATACTAGGAGAAATTAGTAAAAATAATAGTCGGAATTAGTAGTACCATTATCAAAAATAGTGGTAAAAATTAGTAATAACATTAAAAAAATAGTCGCAAAAATTAGTAGTAGCATTAGTAAAAATAGTAGTAGAAATTAGTAAAAAATACTAGGAGAAATTAGTAAAAATATTAGTAGAAATTAGTAGTAGCATTTTCAAAAGTAGTAGTAAAAATTAGTAGTAACATTAAAAAAATAGTCGCAGAAATTAGTAGTAGCACTTGCAAAAATAGTAGTAGAAATTAGTAGTAACGTTAAAAAAATAGTCGCAGAAATTAGTAGTAGCATTTGCAAAAATAGCAGTAGAAATTAGTAGCTTAATTAGTAAAAATAGTAGTAGTAAATAGTATTAGTATATATAGTACTAGAAATTGGTAAAGCTAGTAGCACTACTTCGTAGTAGCATTAGTGAAAACAGTATTAGAAATTAGTGAAAATAGCAGTAGTAGTTAGAAATAGCAATATTAAAAATAGTAGTAAAAGTAGAAATTAGTAAAAAAAAATTCGAGAAGATATTTATAAAAATATTAGTAGAAATTAGTAGTAGCATTTTCAAAAGTAGTAGTAAAAATTAGCAGTAACATTAAAAACAATAGTCGCAGAAATTAGTAGTAGCATTTGCAAAAATAGTAGTAGAAACTAGTAGCTTAATTAGTAAAAATAGTAGTAGTAAATAGTATTAGCATATATAGTACTAGAAATTGGTAAAGCTAGTAGCACTACTTCGTAGTAGGATTAGTGAAAATAGTAATAGAAATTAGTGAAAATAGCAGTAGTAGTTAGAAATAGCAATATTAAAAATAGTAGTAGAAGTTGGTAAAAATAGTAGTAGTAAATAGTAGTAGCATTATTAGAAAGAGTAATAGAAATTAGTAAAAATAGTAGTAAAAATTAGTAGTAGAATTAGTAAAAATAGTAGTAGCATTAGTAAAAATAGTAGCAGAAAGTGGTAAATAGTAGTACTACTTAGTTGTAGCAATTAGTAAAAATTGGAAACCTCACCTAAATCTCCATTTAATTGTGAAATATTATGGTTGATGTCTTAGAATATAATTTCTTTGAAAAAATGTTTTCAAAAACTATTTCAAAAGAAAACTGCAATAATGGATGTAGCTCCAAATTAGCACAACTAAACTAAATCTGAAAATAATTGCGAAGTATTTTGGTTGACATCTTAAAATATGATGAATTTTGTAATTCCGATCGACAAACAGGAATCAATTTTTTTTTTACGATGATTCACCCTAATACGGATATTCCTCAAAAAAAAAAAACAAAGTTTACCACTCTATTGCATTTTGAGCCATTTCTCATAGGCGCTAAAAATCGGCATACTTAAAATTTTTCTAAAAATTCTGTTTAACCCTTGCGTTAACACACCGGTATCGGGTTCCCACAATTTTGATTATAAGTGGATCATTATCTGATATTTATATGCCATTTTTCATATTGTTGTTATTTAGCTAAAAAAAAAAGAATTTTACCAATTTTCTTAATTATCAAAACAAAAAAAAAAACAAAAAAAGAATCGTTTTGTATTACGAGCGACTATACGAAGGTATTGAGTACCTGGGCACCTAATAAAGTATTTCGACAATATATTTGTAAAAGTGTTAAACAAAATTAGAATTTTGATGAAAGTATTTTAAGTTTTTCTAAGTTTCGTAAATTTTTGTAATAATTCTGCATGAATCATATTTTTATAAAAAATTTACACAGAAAATTGGGCATGAAAAATTAACATGTGGTGAATTATTTGCGTCACTGTACGTACGTTTTCCAACTCTGGAGGACTTCATAACTTCCTTATGCTCCACGCAAGGTAAGAAGCTGTTGGCTCAAGTAGCTGTAGCAGGAGCAACAACAACAACAGCGTAGGGCAAGAAAGAAAAAGAGGTTAATTAGCTGGTACGAAGCTAGTAATTACGTCATGTTGGCGCAAGAGGAGGGCAAAAGTAGCAACTGCCGTAAAGAGTAGCAGTAGCAGGAAAGCAAAAAAAGTATCACAACAATTTGCCATTGCAACCGCAGCTACATTACTTAGACCGAATGACTGTTCGGGCTATGCTGTGAGTTATTGCTGTGTTTCTTCACACCGTCGTTTTGTTGCCACTGACCACCATTCATTGCAGGCGTTTGCCGTTAGTGGTTCCTACCAAGTACCAACATACATACCTACCTAACTACAAGTGTTTTTGTTGCCACAGGGCAAAATTCTCCAGCATATCCAGTTAAGAAAATTGCATTTAATTTAAGGGGACAGAATAGTGTGGAAATATGTGACATTAAATTTTTGGTGGGCATGCATCAAGCTCACTTCGTAATTATAATCCACCACATGTTGAAACATTTTGAGTAATATTTATTTTTCTTCGACTCAACAAATTATTGTGGGTTTACAAAAAATTAGGTCAAATTAATATGTGTAATTATTTTCATTTATTTAATTGCAATTGATTTTTATAAAAATGTATATGATTCTACTAGAAAAAATATACATATAAATAGTTTAAATCTGAAATTCAGAAAAACACACAAAGCATTCGGTACTTTTTAGAGAATTTAGAAGAATTCAGTAGAATTTCGAAAAAGTCAACCGAAATGTTCCAAGAGTTATTCACTTTATTGAATTATTACCTTTCCTAAGCGGTTTTCAAATTGAAAAATAAAAATAAAATGGGAATCATATGAGTAATTCACAAGGTATCATAATGTGCCATAAGTCAAAAACACAAAATTACTTATTTTTAATTTTTTGTTTCAATGAAATCCCAAAACCTTACTTTTGCAATGTTAAATTTTATGACTTTATGATTTATGACCCATTATGATACCTTGTGAATAGATTTTTCGTGAATAACACGCTAAATTTATTTCTATGCATTACTTCTCATCATAATTTCTTAAAAGTATTCACACCATTTTCCTTACTCTGGCGATTTGTTAGTTGGTAGTACGACAAAAGTCCCATTTCTTTGTACCCGACTTGCAAAAGAACGCTCCAACTAGGATAAAACTTACCATAGTTACATAAGCAACCCTGTTCGCATCATCCATGATGCGATTTATTTAGTGTTATTTAAGAATGGAATATAGAGAAAATATAGCAAAAAAATTATAGGTTGGTGTAGTTGTACATTAAAAAATACTATGAAAATACCTACGGATTAGGTGTTAAAATGAAATTTCCCACGTATCTTCTTAGGGCTAATTCACAATAGCTTAGTTTTTTTCACTTCCCAACACTAGATCTCCTTCTCAGTTCGGATATAATTTTACCGAGTTGACTTAGCTCGCATATTTTTTCGAGTTTGTGTTGTTGCTGAAATTGGTTTCTTAAGAGCGACTTTGCATCGGTTATTTATATTATTCCTATAGGGGGCCTCTACCCCCTCAAGTAATAAAACAGCTGATTGCCATTTTTCCTGTTGCTGGTAAAATTGCCACCCTTGGAGCTTCGTTACTTGGCGACTCGGCGCTTTCGTCAGATTTACCAAAAAACAAAATATATGTAAACAAGTGACAAATAATCAAGTAGCGACCTTGGTGTGAATAACCCTATTAACTTCTTGCGAATTATTTCGAATCGTAATACTAATAAATCAAATTGAGGTCGTGCTTGTTTTTGCTGCGAAACAAATGGTTGAAAAATTAACAAATCTTTCTTCAAAAGCTGACTTTTTAGATCGGTATGTGGACGTTGAAATTCGGTTAACTTCACCGAGTTAACCTTTTCGCGATTCTAGTTAACAATAAATTTCAATCAAAATTTAGTGGGATGTACATATCGCTTAAAAAATATTTACTACGTTTGAAGAAAACATATTTTATTTTATGTAGCTTGTAACTAATTTTTAAGCAACCTTTACTCAATCGGGAGAAAATTTCGCAATTTAAGGGCAAAATTAGGACAACAAAATTAGGACAATTTTTCTTTGTTTTGTTTTTTTTTTCAGTGTAAAATTCCAATTCCGATGGAAATTTGTTTGCCTCTATTTATTTATTGATTGGCGTAGCATATGTATCCAGAAAAAGTATTTCGGTTTCTATCACATATAACTTGTGCATTATTTAATTAAATTTGACTTTTCAAACAGGTGGCCACCCCTTTTTAAAATATTTCTATAAGCTTTGTCCTAGCGAACCGAACGCGAACGAATGGGAGGTAATCATATATTTCTACCTCATATAACTTGTGTCCAATATAAATAAAATCGACTTTGCAAGCAGGTGGCAACCCTCTTCGAAACATAGTTCGAAATGAAACGAACCGTTTGGCACTGATATTTTAATACGTCACAAACTTGTGTGTAGTTTAATTGAATTCGACTTTTTAAACAGGTGGCAACCTTCTCCAAAATTTAGGTGTGAGAATTATCATCGCCGTGACGAACCATTTGACAGCCATAGCACTCATATTTTCATATTTCATATAACTGGGGTATGATTTAATTAAACTTGGTTTTTCAAACAGGTGGCAACCTCATTAAAGTTAGCTATGAACATTTTTTCCGAGACGTACCGCTTGACCCCCATATTTGGCTATTTCTTATAACTTGGGTATATTCTAATTACATTTCACTTTCCAAGCAGGTGGCAACCCTATTCCAAAATTTAGGTATAAAAATTCTTCACGCCGAGGCGAACCGTTTTACATCCATATTTTATTATTTCATAAACAAGTTATAGTTTAATAAAATTTGACTTTTCAAATAGGTGGCAATCCTATAAAACATAAATACCAAATTTCATAAAAATCAATCGATCCGTTTCGGAGAAGTGCGCCCACAAACACCGTGACACGAGATTTTTATATAACAGTTAAACATTTTTATAAGAACTAACTGCTATAGAATTGATCAAATTTTATATTAAAAAAATCACTGTACGTACAATTGTTGAAGTAACGGTATATATGTTTTTGTAAATATGTACATTTTAAGCACATAGAAATGTATATTTGCATACATTAGGATGACTCACAAAAAAGCTGTTTTTTTCTACGGAATTATAGAATATGTTATATTTTAGAACATCTACCAAAATACTTCGGAAAAATATTAAGACTTACCGCACCGATTTGAAAATACCACCAAAAATTAAGGTTCTCATTAATCAAAGTAGTTTTTGAAAATATTTTTTCAAAAAAATCACCTCAGATTATTATTAAAATATTTAAAATTTGTTCCATCTGAATCATAATAATGAGATATTTGATGCTAATTCCAAATCGGTTCAACACCCCTAATAACTATTCTTCTGAAATATTTTGTTGGAAGACATAGAATATAACATATTTTATAATTCCAATGAAAAAAAAAACAGTACCGATTTTTTCTTTGCTTGTGTTCCTACTGCAACCTAATGTACAAAGTATATGAATACATTTTTCAAATAAATGCGAAAAAAATGGGTTTGGCACTTTGCTCGCAATCCTGATTAATGTGCAACATCACCTTCCAATATTGCTGCCTCGGGCTACGCCAGCTCATTAAGACAGCTGGTCAGGAAACGAAAATACACACGTACACCAAGAGTTAAACTCGAAACAAGAAGTAAAAAGGGGCAGGTGATAAATGTGTTAAGAATTAAAAAAAAAAAGACTCAGCAAGCACTGCGAGACGACATGCGAACTAAAAAAAAAAGAATTGTTTTTTATTTTTAATATAATATTTTGAAAGTAGTATATAATTATTCAGTGGCAACTAAACGTCACGAAATGTTGTTGCTTAAAGTGGAATTTATTCATAAGGTAGCTTCAAGGACATTCACTCAAAAGAAGATAACCAAAAAAAAATTGTTTCGGTTTTAGCAAGCACACAATTTAATGGAATTGCGTTTCGAAACAGAATCGAGGTAAACGTTATGACTTTAAAATGCTGTTATGGCACGTTTCCGTATTTAAAAAAAAAATAAACAAATGCTACAAATATTTTACAACAATTGACATCCGTATTGTGAGGCAAATGAATGGCGATTCAAAAATTGACAATGAAATAAATGCATACATTTGTATTGCATAAGTGAAGCGCGTTTGCTACTTTAGACACACACACACACACACATTTACAGTCCATCAAGTGAAATATTTACTCATTTATTATTACAATAACATCTCTCTCGGCGGCCACCGAAAGTCATGATGCATCATTCGCAGAAGCTAAGTAAATATCATAGTATTGGTCATTATCATCCGCCATTGAGGCGCGTGAATATTTAATATTAATTGTACACGTATTGGCTCACACATGCAACGAAACGTACCATCGTACCCTGTTGGAAATGGGATTACTTTAAAAGCAATTTAAAAAGTACTTTTTTATCAACTACAAGTGGCTGAAATTTTTTATTTTTTCTTGTCAAGCAACTAACTCGCTTTATTAACACGGCGATGTCCTAGAAGAAAGCCAAATATCTCACACGGCATTTGATAGCAACTGCTTTTAAATATTGTCATATTATTTTCGGCTTTATATTCTTAGGGAATGTTTTTGTAATTTTATTGAGCTCAAGGCTAGTTTTTATTACGGTAACATCAAAATTATTTTTTTTCCAGCTGCAAACAAATTTTTGTATTTCCAACTATTTGCAATTCGCGTTTTTTTAATCTCTTTTAAAAGTAGTTTTATTCCCAACTACTTTCAAACCTGCCCATTTTCAGTTATCTAAAAAATATGTGTAGTCTACTTAATAGTAACTAAATAATTTTCAATTTTCGTTTAAACAAAAATACATTTTAATTTATATTCAATATACAAATTAAAAATTATTGAATCAATATTTCAAGCATCAATTCTCGAAATTATTGGGAGTGTTGATTTTTTATTCAGTTAAAGTGCTTTACAGGAAAAAAAGTTTGAAAAAAAATCAGGTAACAAAAAGGGAAATTATTAGGTACCTTCTTAGCTCGAACACACATTTTTAAAATATTTTTTGTTTGGGTAGCTTTTTGAAAAAAACGATAATTTTGTGTGTATTTTTTTTTTGGGATGTCACTTAATTAACAATTTTTTGTAAAAAAAAAAGTGCGATCATTGCGTATCTTGTATCAATTTGTTGAACTTAGATAAAAACATGCAGAATTTATAGCAGTCAAAATTAATTTTTGTTTTTAAGATTTTTTGCCATTTTTTCAATTTTTTTTTAAATTTAAGCTTTTTTTTTGATTTTCATTGGTATCAAATTTGTAAGAGCTCAAGGCCATTTTTAATAGGAAAAATTATAGAAAATTATAAAATTGAAATTTTTTAACTTAATTATAGAAAATTATGGAATATAATAATTTTTCCTACTAAAGATGGCCTTGAGCTCATAAAATTTTTCTACGTTTTTTTTTCATTTTTATTGGTATCAAATTTGTATGAGCTCAAGGCCATTTTTAATAGGAGAAATTATAGAAAATTATAAAATTGAAAATTTTTTACTTAATTATAGAAAATTATGGAATATAATAATGTTTCCTACCAAAGATGGCCTCGAGCTCATAAAATTTTTCTTAGATTTTTTTTCATTTTGGTTTGTAATTTTTTTTAGAATTTTTGCAATTTTTTTTTAATTTCTTAACTTCATATCAACAATAATTTTTATGCGCTCAATACTATTTTTAATAAGAAAAATTATTCTATTCTAAAATTTAATATAAATTTTATTGATATAATGTTAAGAAATAAAAAAAAAATCGCAAAATTGTAAATAAAAATTTCAACCCAAAATTAAAAAAAAACTAACAAAATTTGTATAATATCAAGGCAATTTTTAATAGAAAAAAATTATTCTATTCTATAATTTTTCCTATTAAAAATGACCTTGAAACCAATAAATATACCGGAAAATTATAACATGTTCTTAACTTTATGCTGAACAATCACTAAGATAAAAAACTTAAAAAAAATGGCAAAAAATCTTTAAAGAGAATACTTTTGAAATCCAAATAATTTAAAAAAATTTCATTTCGACCAGCTATAACTCTGCATGTTTTAAACCAAATATATAGAGCTAATTATCTTTTTTTTAGCATAAATAATAATTCATAAAATTAATTAAATTGTTATAAAAATATACATAAATATAATTTATTGAAAGTATATTGGTGCAACATGCATTTGTTTCCAAGCAGTTGACTTCCAACTAATTTTTAAATAATTTTTTTTTTGTGAATTTTTTACCCTCTCTACTTTTTCCGACAGGGTATTTAAACAAAATTGTATAGTGTATTTACATCGATACATATGTACATATTTAAATTAGTTTGGCGGCATCACGTTTGGCTAATTGGTGACATATTCAACTGCTTTTTAGTGAATTATTGCCAGTCAGACCATCCGCTGCACGTTACGTCCGTTGTCTTGTTTTGTTTTTTACATTGAACGGAATTGCGCACGTACCGCTAACAAAGCGCGCTTGCACCCACACATATACCGGGTCGTTCAATAAGAGGCGTCATTTAAAAATTAAGTTAAAATTAAGACAAAAACTGCACTTATTTTATGAAGATTTATTTTCATACAAAGTAAAAACCCTGTGCGACACTTTCATGGCAACTCAAGTCAACCATGTAGTGCGATTCACAAATTTTAGGCGATCCGGAATTCCCAAATTTCGGCTATGCTAAAGCCGTATTTCACTTAATGGGAGAATATTCTAAAAAAAACACAAAGGCGAAATGACAAAAAATGAATCCAAAAATTGATTAAAAAAAGTGAAAGTAAAGAGACGATTAATAAATACAAAGTAATACTGAATAGCCGAACAGCCTAACAGTTGCCAAGTTTCCGATGCCTAACACTATGCACCAAAACTGGTTTTGTTGTTGTCACGTCCTACTGAGTACGTGACTTCGACGTTCGGCAGTTCACCACCCTTAGTAAAATTTTCCATAGAATAATTTTCTAAAATATTTAAATTCTCAAATGGTTTCCTACACTCCTTATGTTTAGAGATTAGGAAAGTAATGGGTTAAAATGTACTGCGAAAATATTTTCCATACGATTTTACTGTATATTTCTTCATATTTCTTTCGCTCAGAAATATATATTAATTATTTTTCCCCATTTTTTTGAAAAAAAAACTTATAGAGGGACTTGAAAACTTTAGAGGGTAATAAGGCAAATTCTAACTACATTTTGCAAATTCATCAAGTGTTCTTTTGCGGGATAGGTAAACTTTCAGAAAATAATAACAAAGGTCGAAAAGAGACATTAGTTTACCTGATGCCTGGAATTTTTCGGCGTTATGATGGGAATTTACCCCAAAAATTGCACTAAATTAAACTTCGCTATTGGATTTTAGAAAATATGCGCAGTGGCTGAGAAATTTTGTTTCGTATAATCTTAATTTTATCCAATCAACGACTGCACAAACATCAATTTCTGAAAGTCTCCTAGTTAATAATTTTCAAATAATATACGGCTGTGAGTAGATGTATTGAAAGTTTTAAAACTACGCAAAATTTAAAAAGAAACCTCTTGTTGGAAGACCCATTACATTCAATATAACCAACGACATAACGACGAGCCATTTCAAACGTTAAAAGGTGGTGAGATCAGAAGCTCATTCACAAATTACAATGGCATTTTATTTACGAGGGAACTTTTGTATGTTTAATTTTTTTGATTTTCAGTCGATATGCTCGTTCCACATATATTGTAATTTTATTATTTGTTCTTTTAACTTTTCCATAATGCTAAATTCTCACTATTCATTGTGAGTTCGTCCATAGTAGCAGTAAAAATTTACAAAAAAAACTTGTATTTATATTAACAAAGGAAATAATAATATACATAACAATGTGGAATTCGCGAACGTCTTGCTCAACACCTACTGGGAAGCAGCTGATACACTTAGACTGCCTATCAAGTATGGTCATTGTGTCTTAATTTTAAATATAATAAAATAAAAATTTAACTGGGTTAAACAATGTTTTTATCGCTGAAGATGTGTTTTGACAATGATCTGTTCTGACAGATATCCCTTTAATAATATGGAAAGTCCATAAAGAATAATTTTTTCTGAAATTCCGAATAGAAACTTTGTGAACCATGAATTATAAACGTTACATACAAGAGACTCTTTCTACAGAGCCAGAGATGGGAGTGTTTGAATGAATTATTATTTATATGAAAAAAGATTGTATTCACAAATATTTTGCTTTTAAATATGGAAAGATAATTTTAATTGTAAGGAATGAATGAAAATGTACTCGTGTTTCAAAATTATTTGAACGATGATTGAAAATGTATTCGTGTTTCAAAATTATTTGAATGGTGAATAAAAATTTATTCGATATTAAAAATTACTTAAATGACGAATGAAAATTTAGTTTTAATTCTTAGCCAATCAATTAATCAGATTTCGCCTAATGCCGCGGAGTACTCGACCCATAATGAGCAACAAATTTTTTTATGATTATGAAATGATAACCTAGGATAGTAGGGGATATCTTTTCAGTAAGGAAAGTCCAACGGAACTGTTGATTACTTTTTTGGCCTAGTACAAAATTATATGAAAACCATAATATAAAAAATTCAAATTCGGTTCGTCCCCTTTCTCTCCAAAGCAGGACTTCGCTCTTCAAATTGTGTCCTTGCTGTTTTTTTTTTTTTAATTGAAATCGAACTTCCCTTTTCCTAGACTCAAGCTCACTTTTTACGCCTACTCTGCAGTTCATATGCAGCCACAATTTTGAGTAGTACTTACCGTAGTAAGAGCAGTGGCGGATTTAACGGTCAGCAAAGGAAACCCTCCAAAAGAAGGGCCCCAAGGCATCCAAATCATTTCTACCGTACATCCACTGCCTGAGCCGTGAGATGAACTTAATTTTAATCCATGCAACAGAGAATGATGCGAGTTCATCCATCAATTTATTTTTAAGTAACCATTTAGAGCATATAACAATATTTCTCGCAATCACATCGACGGTGGGACGTTAAGTCATGGTATCCAGTTTCCCCTAAAATTGATTGATGGAATTCATGGACTAGATTGTGAAGAAAGTGAGCTAAGAGAATGAATACTGAGATAATCCAAAATTTCGAATATATCGTCAATTGCATAAAAGATGAAGAATATCAAGGGAAGGGACATCATTAATGCCCGGTCGTTACAATTCAGTACAAAAGTACGTGAAATGAACGAAGTTTTAGATAAAATGAGTATTTTAGGATTCTCGAAAGAGACAATTTGCAAAGCACTGTTAGCTCATTAACAGAAAAATACCCAGAATTCTTTACTACAAATCTTAAAAATGAACTGACTAGCTTAATTAACAGACACAGCATTTCAGAAAATCGTGATTTGAAATGGCGAACAAAATTATGAACTGTTTTCCCAAAAACTTCCACTCTTTTCTGATTGTTTTTGGCACTGCCCTTCGGTTCAGTTAGCGTTGAATGTGTCATGAGCTCTTTGAAAATATTAAAAAAAAAATATCGCCAAGCCTCTTTCCTTTGAATTGAAAACAAAAAAACAGTAGTGAGATCACTGAGTTTAGATTCAGCTATTGGAAATATTTGCTGAACAAAAGCCGAGATGAGGATGTAATTTACTTAATGCAATATCTCTGTATTGAATAAAAAAATATGACAGACAGACTTTTTGTTTAATTTAACACTGGAAACTTGCGGAAGTTTTAACTTTTAGGTTCCTTGAAGTTGTAGTTAATTGAAGAATTTAAAGAGATGAGAATTAAGCGAGTATGGATATTGAGTAGCTTTAAAATGAACTCGGTTTCTGCGAAGCATACACTCTGGGCCCCTCTTAAGGAGGGAGGCTCATGTAAGCGGTTCAAAGAATCGAATTTTTACTTTCACAAATAAAAAAAAAATTTCGAGCGTTATTCCTAAAAGGGACGGAGATATGAATATCTTCGTTCCGCTTGGCACGCGGTTCGTACCATCACGAAAAAACCTTAAACGCGTTTTTCTAAAAATCGTGTTTTTAAAACGCTGTGGAAAGGTACAACCGATTTGCACAATTTTTTGAACACTTATGCAAAATAGAATTATCTACCCCTAGACGTTTTTTGGTTTTTATTTAATGCAAAAACAAATTTTTATAAATGACGTTATAAATACGACATATTTTTCTTGACATTCCAAAAAAAAAAAAACAAAAAAAAAACTTTAAAACGGCAATCCGTCAAAAACTAGTAGAGAAAAAAAACTAATTTTTTTTTATTAGAACCTTTTTTGTTACAGGAATACTTCCTGAGGCTCTATAATGTAACTGTGTACTTAGTGCAGGCTGCACTGTATCCGGTTATATTTTTTAATTTTTATTCAAATTTCAAATTTGCCACCTACTTTCTTCTATTTGATTTTATAAATAAAGAGCTTCATACTGTAGCAATTTGATTATTCCGTTATCAATAGATTTTTTTCTATCCACGTTTAAAATAAAGTTACGATATTTAAGAATTGCTGACTGGGTATATTTTTTTTTTAAATCCACCAATGGTAAGAACCACATAAAGAATTACCCTATTCAACTATCATCTAAAGGTTCTTGTTAAGCGGAAGCTAATCACATGGCTTTTTCATTCCATCTACATAACAGCCGACTAACTGGCTATCGATTTGTCACAGCAAAACTTACTTAGAGTAATTTCTTAACAATAACGGTTAAATTGAACATGTTTCTAATGGATAAAAATGTGGTTTTAACTTAGCACAATTATAACTTGAAATGACCGCTTATGAGCCATAGTGAGTGAATTCATATCGATGGTTCCCATCAGTTGGTTCTCACAGCTATAACATCACCGATTCCCAAGCAGCGAGCTTCAACGATGCTACACACGCACATCCCCCTGCGTTTGTTTGTATGTTTGCTTTAAATGCGAGTACACACATCTATCATCTAACTGTATCTGTATCTATTTCGCGGTATTTAACAGCACATCTTCCGTTTTGTCTCACAATTCAAGCGCCTAGTTGTTGGCTTGGCTTGGCACTTATGGGCATAATCAGCGATGTTGCTGCGATGCGACTAGACTAGAGGTGGTGACAATTTCACATATGTAGAGGAGCAACATTTACGTAAAGCGGATGCAATGCACTCGAAGCATACTAGATACAAATAAGTAATTCGCTGTTGGCTCAAGAGCACATTCACATATTTAGATATGTGTGTATGTGTTATGATTGTTGACAAATAAAGCTATCACAGCAGCAATGACAATAAAAAAAAAACACAACAACCAACAGGAATAGCAGCAAAAAAAATAAGATGCATGTACGGAGGTAGTGTGGTCCAAAATTTATTGACCAACCTAGATTCGATTTGACGGACATACGTACGTACATGCAAAATTTTAATGTCAATAAATTACTGGACTTTACGTCATCTATCCACTTTAAAAAATATTTAATCATTTATATAATTTTGTTACAAAGATGTAGTGTAAAAAATTCAGATTATCGCTAAAAAATTCGAAATGCATAAAATGGTGATGAAAAATTGCTACTAAATTTTGGACAAAAAAGTGAAAAACTCCTGTGAAGCTTTTCCGTTTCAAGACGGGTCAGGTTTTTCTTTTTCCATGAAACTCGAATATGTTTTTTCTAGGTCTAAATGAGCACACACGTATTTTTTCTATTGACCGAAAAAATTTCTTTTCGATATTTTTCGCTGATTTTAATTTCGCTATGAAAATCGTATTTCCGTCTTTAAATATTTTTTTTTCTTTAAAAGCACTTAGCTTCTCAAAAAACTAACCGAATTTGATAATTCTTTCTTACTTAGCCGCTTAAGCAGTTTTGGCCGAACTTCTCCTACAATTTTTGGTGTGCCTCTTAATGTTGTAACACAAATTTTGAGGGGCCAAGAGTTTTACGCCGACTCCGAATGGCAAATGATTTTTGTGAGAAGCTTTTTCATGGCAAAAATACATTCGGAGGCTTGGCATTGCCTGTCGAGGGGCGACGGTTACTAGAAAAAGCTTTTTCTATAATTTTTTTTGAATGTTACTTGCTCCGAGCTAGATTCGAACCCGGGACCCATCGAATGAAGCGCGTACACGCTACACACTCGGCTACGGCGGTCGCAATCCCAGCTCATCGCGACCAAAATTATCACTATAGTCTTTTCGAAGTCCGAGGAAATTTTACTGGTCAGATATAAAGAAGACATTTGCTAATGTCATCCACGCCATCGACCTCAGCAAACGCGCCCTTTGCCGTACCTTTTCCGCATTGCAAAAATTAACGAATCGAATGCGTCTGGAGTTGAATGAGAGAAAAACGAAGAACCTTTTGTTATCAATTATATAAATAAAATTTCGCATTCGCATCTCGGCTTCCACATCACTGTTGATAGCACCCAATTGTGAGGAACCTGCATTACAACTAATAGTAATTTAAGTCTCGAAAATCAACATGGAATCTCCCTAGCCAACAAGTGCTAATTTGCGCCCTCTTTTTTGGCGGACCGAAATCCCACCTTTTACATATGTTTCTCATTATTCCCGTGCTATTGTATGACGCAGAAGCATGAACGCTATCAACATCGGATGTGATGGCTCTTGGAGTGTTCGAGAGAACTGTATGGCTTGGGCCTGTATGTCTTTTCAATGAAGATTGAGCAGCTAGGCTGGCTAAGCCTATGTTGATTGTTATGTTAATTTGCGCTGGCTGGCTCTATAAGGGGATTGACATAGACCGAACACGTCTTTTGTGTGGCCAGAAATAAAAACGCCCAGGTGGCAATGACTGTCAGTAGCTCCTTCCAAAATAACGATTACTCTCTTTACAGAGAAAGACCAAAGCTCGTTAGTTTGATTTGTGATAACTCCTTCCACTTCCTATCGGCATTTCATCCGATCTTTTAATTGCTTGCTAAGATATCGCCACTCCTTCGCTATACCTTTCGATTTACATTCCACCTGTATTGTAGCTTCAAGGGGCCTATCGAAGCGCAGGCGCGGGCTCACATAGCCACTTCGTCCAGTCAGAGAGGAAGCTATAGGCTGTCTAAGCTCC
This sequence comes from Anomoia purmunda, assembly GCA_951828415.1. NCBI lineage: Eukaryota > Metazoa > Arthropoda > Insecta > Diptera > Tephritidae > Anomoia > Anomoia purmunda. The sequence goes on from OX639996.1 coordinate 14,894,834, forward strand.
TATTGTACATTCTCTTCTCCGTGGCCTTCCACAATGTTAATAAACTGTAAAGGCAAGGCATGTAGTACAAATGGAAGAAAGGGGGGAAGACCTCCCTTCCGTTGAACAGATCGTGTGGAGAAGAACTTAACTTCACATAGTGCTTCCCGAGATGGCGCCTTTTAACAAGGCAAAGCGATGGCTGGCATGCTATGCTGGAACGGGCGGCAATCGCCATTTGATTATAGCGTTAACTAAGAAGGAGTATATTTTTTAGGAACGCAACACAGAAATATTGGTTGACTACTGCACTTCCTTGCCACGCCAATTGCGAGATACTATAAAAGTAAAACATCAAAGATACATAATTGTCGCGAAAAAGGTGTATTGAAACATAGCGCAATTATAAAAAATAATAGTGGTTTGAAATTTACAAATCATATCAGTTATACATAGTTGAAGCCGGAACATTTTCGAACCAACTACGATACTTGCACTTTGCAGCGAGAAATTGAAACAACAACAACAACAACAAAATTAACAACCACCGCGCATCAATAATAAATAGTTGAATTAAATAAGTGGCGGTAAGGTCGTCGACGGCCGTTCATTTGTCTCATCAACACACAATGTCTCGCGTACATGAATAGATACAAACACAAACAAACAAACACACACACACACAAACACACTATAGTCTTCACAGTGCAGCGAGTCTCCCACAGCATCAATGCCACCACATGATTACAAAATTAGTCTGCTATATTTCAGGCGGTGTGTGGCGCGTTGCTGGAGCGTTCGATGCGGCTGCTAATGTTGACAACAAATGATGTTTGAAGATTGTTGGTGTACATTGACGCGGTTATGCAAGTGGGAAGCTGCCAAGCAAACTAACTAGGCGACAGGGGGGGAGGGGGGAGAACCGCAACTCAGAAAGTCAGGCTGGCAATCAAACTTGAAAACGCAAAGGCACAAACACACATACACACATATGTACATACATATCTACGTACAATGGCATGTGCATGTGTATTATTTATGCAAGTGTATGTGTGTGTAGATATGCACGCTAATGTCTCTGAGTGCGGTTATTATAGCCATTGTTGTTGGCACAACATCCGTTCTGCCACGGTAATGTGTGCTCTACATTTTGAGGTGCCTACTGTTTGCATGTGTGCGTGTGTGTGTGCGTGTGTTTGAGGCTTCATATTTGCGCTGCTGTTGTTTTGGCGCGCGGTATAGAATCAATTTCAAACAATTACCACTCACTTGCACTCAAAATTCACCACACCACATACAAACAAACAGCTGCCTTCCTTCATCCCCGCCGTAATTCGTCCATTATTTGTCGTTGGCATTAAATGCAGTATTAACAAATTTGCACTTGTTGCAGGCAATGTGTTTATTAAGGTAATCCAAAGATACACAGGAACACCAACATATTCGAATTTTCATGCTGCCACTTCGCGAAATTGACAACAGCGCTGTCAAGTGAAAAGGTTTTGGAATGTTTTTTTTTTTTATATTTTTTTTTAAGGTATTCACTACACCTTTTCCAACAGTATTACAGCAGAAAGGAAATGTATTTCAGAAATTGACAAGTCCATTTCAGAAAAAGTCAAATGAAAAAAAATTTAAAAATGTTACATTTGGGCTTTTCTGAAACACTACTGACTTTTTCTGGAGTAGACTTCGAAATACAGTTGGAAAAGTTGTAGATGCCGTAATGAATCGTTAGAAATATGGTTGTAGATTTTTAAAATTACCTTCAATTTCTTCTTGTTGTAATTGTTGGATTGCAGGGAAAAAGCAATTAAAATAAATTTTTTTTTTTAACTTTATGATTTTATGACATTGCGGTACGTTACGGCATCTTGTGAATACCCTAGATATTCATATGTATTCTAAATTTTAAAGAGTGACGTACAGTTATAAAAAATTTACTCATTTTCGAATAATACTTAAAAAAAAATTATTTTGGCCAAAAAAAATGTGTTCCAATATTTTTCGGCGATTTTAATTTCGCAGTGAAACCCGTATTTTTCCATCTTGGAAATTTTCTTTTTTTTAAAGGCACATAACTTCTCCGAAAACTGGACGATTTTAATAAATCAATTTCTTAAAAATTAAAACATTAAAATGCGAGGGGAAAAATTGCCGACACATGTCCAAATTTTTTTTTTTCCTAAAAATAAAAAAAAAATAATTTTTTTAAAATAGTAATTTTTTATTTTTTCGCATCAGAAAGAAGCTACTTTAAACTATATTAACAGCCAAAACCTTTTGTTTAAGGGAAAATATTTTTTTGAAATATAGTTCAAATTATTAATTCTTTTGTTTTTCAATTTTGTTATGCAGTTTGGGAGCTAATGTCATTTTAACAAATTAATGCGAAAGTTTTAAGTGCCTAAAAATACCGGTTGATTTTTGACAATTTTTTGGATTTTTGTTAAACGCAATTTTTTCACATATACCGGATGGTTATTATATAAATTTCTGTCGATTTTAAATTTTTTTGTATTAGTAATTTTACAAATCTTCAACCATATAAATATCACTTGCATGTCTCAAATTAAAAAAAAAATTTTAAGGAGCAAAATTTCGAAATTCAAAAATTTCAAAAAATTTGCAAAAGTAATCCTTCGCATTTTAGTGTTGAACTAATTGCGAATAGTTTGAAGTTGAATTATCAAAACCGCTCAGTTTTTAGAGAAGTTAAGCGCATACGAAAAAATTTCGAAGGCAGAAAAATATAATTTTCACAGCGAAATTAAAATCGCTCAAAAATATCGTTAAAAAATTTTTACGGCAAAAAGAAAGAAATAAGTTTCTGATCTTTTTACTCAAAAAAAAAAAACAACTTCGAGTTTAATGGAAAAAGAAAAACATTACCCGAATGAATCGAATCTCTTGAAACGGAAAGAATCACTTGCAATAAATAATATGCCTACCAAAAAGCTACTGATTTCTATATTAAAAAAAAATTCAAATTTTTTAATCAGTTGAAGCAGTCTATCTTCTTGCTTCTTCTTCTTCCAGCTGCATAAATTCGTTTAGGTGCCTAAGGTAGCAAAAAAAGGGAAGAAACAAATTGTAAAAAATTTCAAAATGCCACAGCTAATGAATTAAACCATAACTCAGTTTTAGCTAAACCACTTCGCGTTTGTTTTTTTTTTTTTTTTGCTTTTCTAAGTAACTCATTCGCTGAGCGGATTAAATGGACATTCCAATTTAAAAATCTTTGCCTCCAAAAGGTGTGGCTGAGTAATTTTTCATTTTTTTTTGTTTTTTTATTTACAGATTTGCTTTTATTAATTTATTCAACTACAAACTGCAGTAGTTCACAGCAATATTTTTATACTTTTTCATTTTTTTTTTTGGTTTCTTTTTTTTTCTTGCGGTTAAAACAAAGCTGAATTAAGAGGCAGCTGTGGATTTGTACGTGTGTTTTTTTTTTATGTATGTAGATTTTATATATGGAAATAAATCTCGCGACACCCTCATACGCTTCGATTTGTATTACTCAAATTTGTTTTTTTTTTTTTGGATTCAAAATGGGGAATAAAAGACAGAAACACATTTGTCCTACACAGTTGGATGCCAATTCGAAGCATACTCGTACAAAAATTTATTTTTTATGAATGTGAATATCTACAGCTCCAACCTAAGCTCATCATTAGACATAGCGCATTTGGATTTTTCCAATTTTGTGTTTTTTTTGTAATTTTTTTTTGAAATTTTTTTTCACTCTACTTATTGTTGCTCTGTTCGAAGATTATTCATTTGCTTTCTTCGCCTTCGCCCAAAATGATCCGCTCCAGTCTGTTTGTAGTTTGCTATTTGATGTTTTGTGGTCTGAGCCCATTTGTGTACATACAAACAAACATACATAGGTAAATATGTTTGTGTGTGTGTGTGTGTGTGTGTATGTATTTGGACAGTCTGAACAATTTGGTGTTAATCTTCACTGTTGAGGCGCTTTGCTGGTGATTACGCTGATGATGATGATTGATTGTTATTTGAAGATGGCAGGCAGCGTGTAAATAAATGAACGAAAAACACAGCTACATAGCTACGCTCATATATTCTAACTGCATATGTATGTAGGTATGATGCAATTTGTGCGGGCGGAACTCTTTAACAAATTCGGTATCTCCTCGTTTTCTTAAACATACAGTGGGATCTTGTATGAGATTGGTTCGATTGATGGTCGTTCCAAGCTGGTGTCAATCGTGAGAGGCAGGCGTAATTAAAAAAAAAACACACACACACACAAATTATTGTAAATATAATGAAGTCTATATGAAGTGTATATATTTCTCATAAACGATGATAGAAAGTTTCAAATTTGTACAATTGTGTTGAATACACAACAAAATTTTGTGGTGGCTTGTTGAGTGGCGTTGTATTGTGGCCCAGGTGTTTAGCAAATAGATTAATCATTCGCTTAACTAGCTATAAAAGTGCGTAATTTATTTTCAATCAAAAGATTATAAATTGCTGTACAAATGCAACTGTTTTTGTTATAGTTACGAAAGTTGTTGTTGTTTGATATAAGAAATTACACAGTTGGATGTGTTTGGGTGTTTGATTATGGGAAGAGCGTTATAGCTTTAAAGTAAATGAAAAAGTCTATTAAAGAAGAAAAATAAATAAAACCTCTCAGGACAGCGTCAAATTGATATTTTGGATGCTCGAATTATGGCACACAGCTTTTGTATGCTGAGCAAACTTTAAGAAGTCACAATATGTGGGAAAAATGTTAACAACGTCGGAAGAATATACTCGCCCCTTATAATAACATATCTACAACATTTTGAATTTAGAGACTAGAATTTTTTTGATTGCCAAATTAAGTTTCGAATTATTTATCTCAAAACTTGCTCGGCAAATATTTGAAAAATATTTAAAAGCAAATAGCTTTTACACTCAAAATAAAAGGTCTAAAAAAAAAGTTCTTTATTTTCATATCGGCATATTTTCTGCTTCGAAATGAATAAATACCTATAGATTCGACGGGCGATGTAGTCTTGTAAAGTGAAAAAACTGCGCTATTGTGAATGAGCCCGTAGAAAATACATGGAAATTTTAGTTTAAGACCTAGTCCATTTTTATTCGCTTAGTATTTTTTCAATATATAATAACATAACCTAAAATTTGTTTGCACACTCACTTTCCGTTCTTAAATAGCACTAAATAAATGGCATTTATCACGAAAGTTGCAAACAGGGTTGATTTTGCAACTAACTAAAATGTATCCAAGTTTTGGAGCGTTCTTTTGCAAGTCGGGTACAAACCAAAAACGGGGCTTTAATAAAAAAAAAATCTACTTTCCCCAAAAGTAGCACACATTTTCCTAGCGCCAATTTATTCCCACTTTTCCTGCTTTTGATAGTTTTTTTATTTCCAATCCGAAAGATATTAAAACCTTAAATTAAACTGAAACTCTCAAAATCTCTTTTATTCCAGTCTCTATTGAGAATGCCTCTAGTAAAATTTCTAAGTGAGCCCTAAGCCCTGGCATTTGATAAATAAAAGAATAAATAAATAAAATAAAAATAAAAATTTCTAAATAATTTTCTACAATATATTTATACTTAAGGACCCGATTTCCTACTGATAATGATAATGATAATGATAATGATAATGATAATAATAATGAAAATGATAATGATAATGGTAATGATAATGATAATGATAATGATAATGATAATGATAATGATAATGATAATGATAATGATAATGATAATGATAATGATAATGATAATGATAATGATAATGATAATGATAATGATAATGATAATGATAATGATAATGATAATGATAATGATAATGATAATGATAATGATAATGATAATGATAATGATAATGATAATGATAATGATAATGATAATGATAATGATAATGATAATGATATTGATAATGATAATGATAATGATAATGATATTGAACACGATAATGATAATGATAATGATAATGATATTGATAATGATAATGATAATGATAATGATAATGATAATGATAGTGATAATGATAATGACATTGATAATGATAATGATAATGATAATGATAATGATAGTGATAATGATAATGATAATGATAATGATAATGATAATGATAATGATAATGATAATGATAATGATAATGATAACGATAACGATGATAGTGATAATGATAATGATAGTGATAATGATAATGATAATGATAATGATAATGATAATGATAATGATAATGATAATGATAATGATAATGATAATGATAATGATAATAAAAGTGATTCAGTTAGTGCTATGCGGTTATCGATAACCATAGCTTGAATGAAAACATACTGTAATGATCATAACGGAAGGGTTAATTATACTAGTTAGAATTTCGCTACTTTACACTCGCATTTATTTTCCAAGGCACATATTTTTAAACAGATTAAACATATCCTATGATTTGGAAACTTGACGAAATTCGAAGACTATTACACCTTAACTTTACATCACACCTAGCGAGTAGATTGGCGTGGCATACAAATTGCACTAGGCCGATCAAATTTCCTATTAACAAAATGAGTTTCTCGCGACTGAGTTGCCAGTTTATTCGCCCAACGGTTTATACCGAACGAGCACTCGGCCGAGTTTCTATCTTCTCGTTAGCTGCGGTAGCTGTACTCGTTGTGAGTAGACGATGCGATTTTCGAAATTAACTATTTATTAAACTGGCAGAAGAGTTTCTCGCTATAGAAGACGGAAAGAGATGGGGGATTATGTTGTAACAATTATCACCCAACCTGTCGTTATAATGTCAATACTTTGACACGAAATTTAATGAATATTAATAACTTACTTTTGTATACTATACATACATACATATAACAGAGAACAAAATAACAACAACAGATATTTTAATTGTCTGCAGCTGTTTTATATAGTACGTTCTCATGAGAAATTCTACTAAAAATAATATTATAACAAGTGCTAGCGATAAAAAATGTCTGCAATGCACATAATCTATCAAATTAATATTCATTGCAATTAAACAACATCAACACTCATTATTGTAAAACAGAAAAAAATAAAAAATAAAAAAACACCGCACTTAGAGTGATACTTTTCAAGCTCATTTTACATACATATGTAAGCAAATATATTATGTTAGTGTTTTTTACATATTGTTCTTCACCAATTCCAACACAATTAATTGGTTCTTAACCAATTCTTAATTATTGACCACTTATCGGAAAATGGGTGTGTGTGCATTTGAGTGCATTGTAATTGCGAATATTTAAATGGATTTATGAAAAAGCAATTAAGTTGAAATTGTTATTAAATATGTAAAAGTGGCAAAAACGACACCACATAGCTAATTTAAATAATGCAACAATGGCTAGGCACATACTTATGCTCGTCCGCTTACATTTGTTCGCACACACACATACACATATGTACTTTTATGTAAATATGTTGCCAAAGACATTAAATCATTTAACGCCCAGCTTAATGCGTTTAATCAGCCGAAAGCCAATGCAACGCTGTGTTGAACTTATTTAAAAAAAAAATTAAAAATATATACATGTATCGGAAAGTAGACGGAATATGGCAAACAGGAAATCAAGCGGCAACAACTGGAGCGACGGCATCATTAACAGCAACACCAGTACAAAAAAAAGAAAAAAAATAGAAAAAAAAAACGCCAACAACAGCTTAACAAATATGTGTAGTAGTTGATGTGTATCGCGCTGCTCCGAATGCTCCTTTTTATTGCTCTTCAACTACCAGTTTTTAGCAATGGTTTTTTTTTCAGCTTTTTTCTGCATTTTTTTTTTTTTTTTTGTAAATGTTTTTACAGCATTTCACATCGAACGAACTAATTGTTGCATGCCACATCACCGCTACATACATACACACATTACATAAATAAGTTGCACAACAATTGCAACGAGTGTTGCTGCTCTTAGCCCGTCGGCATGCTGGAGTGCATTGTACTTTTTGCCAATCAGACAAATGACTGACCGACCAGCTTCAGTCAGTTAGAGCGACGAGTTTTAGTTGGACAGTTCGATAATTAAGTGTAGAGAGTTTCCTGTAGCAGGCCGATATTATTCAAGCTAAATTTGGCACTGTAAACTCGCATACTAAATACAAGAAAGGAAATTATAACTCGTTAGTCTTTTTGAATGCCCAAAGCAGGGTGAAAATGATGCGGAATGAGTTTATGCAATTTAATTGACTAGGCTATTTGAAACTCTTTGCTTTGTTGCATTTGGTTGCATTAAAATTACAAACAATCCTTAATGGGAAAGATTTTATGCTAAATACTTGTATTCAGAATTTATAAAGAAGGTCTCTAAGGTGCGACGCAGTGCACGTAAATTTAAAGCAAAGCAACTGAACTGCATTTGCCGTTAACTGCTATCCATTTTTTTTTTACACTTTTTTGGTTTATAAAATTTTCATATATGCGGGATACTCAATAATATCTATCGTAATTAATTTTTATTATTTACCTTTTGTTATTTACTTTTTGCCCAAAAAAACAACCCTCAGAAGGGATACTAAACTGAACTCGGTCGTTGAAAAACAGAAACTAAAAATTGCAATAAGTAGCTTTTCTCCCTACAAATCCCCCAGCACAGATGGCATTACACCCATTATGCTGCAAAAGCTGGAGGAGCCCATCATCATCTCATGGCTAGATATGGTCTTCAAGCCCAGCATTCACCTGACATTTATTCCACAAAGTTGGAAGAGAGTCAAGGTGATATGCATTCCCAAAACAGGTAGAATACCTCACGACAAAGCAAAAGATTTTAGCCCAATAAGTCTTACATCTTCCCTGGTAAAAACATTTGAGTCGCTGCTGTTAGACATGCACATAAGATGCCTTTCAGTAATATCTAAATTATGGACAACCCAACATTCGTACATTGAAGATCGGTCAACAGCAACTGCTCTCCATGAAATTGTAAGCATCATAGAGAGATTCCTCCTACTTTAAGCAGTTAACACTTGCAGCCTTCCTAAACAAAGAAAATGATTTCAATAACATAAAAACTGATACAATTACTCAATCCTTCCCTAAGGTTGGAATCTCTGACCCCATATGCAGGTGGATTGAGCTAATGGTCAGAAATAGGATCAGCAACACTAGCCTGCTACGCGAGCTGGGCTACTCTGGGGCACTGGCCGATATTCTACTGGAGCTCAATAAACGTGGAGCAAAGGTAGTAGCATATGCAGGTGATAGAGTGGTGGCAGTATCAGGTCCCTTTCCCTCGACGATCAGTGAAATTCTTGAGGGAGCTCTGCCTAGCATGCACAGACTGTCCGCAAAAAGCGGTCTCATTGCCAACCCAAGCAAGACAAAGCTGATGCTGTTTACCAACCAAACGAAAATTTCACATTTCAGATTCCCTTCTCTAAAAAAAAAAACGATTCTCATATTGTCCACCGAAGCGAAATACTTGGGCGTGGAGCTGCCCCCCAGGCACATTAGAAGACATCTTCTTGAACTAAAGGACGAGATCCAGCCACTCATCACACAACCGCTGGATCCGGAGGCGTACCGGCGGGCCCTAAGCAACATCCACAGAGACACAGTCACTAACATCATTGACTCCCACCAGGCAAATGCGGTCATCGGAGCCCAACCTCCACCTGTAGCAGATGAGTCCCTGCTGCCCCGCGAGTCCCGCGTCACTCTGGCACAACTACGATCTGGATACTGTAGCAGGCTCAACTCCTACTTATCCAGAATCAACCCTGACATACCCAACACATGCCCGGCATGTGGAGATTCTCCGCACGACACCAACCACCTATTCACATGCCCTCTCAAACCCACTCATCTAACCCCCCTCTCCCTCTGGTCCAACCCTATCGAAACTGCACGTTTCCTGGGCCTCCCCCTAGATGAGTTCGACGACAACGACCATGGGTGAATCCGCTCTTTACGGGGCGCGACTAGACGCTACAACAACAACAACAACAACAACAACTTGGGCGTCATACTAGATGCTAAGTTAAGTTGGATAGACAAACATCGAGGCGCGAGTGGAGAAGGTTTATATAGCCTATCATATACGCAAACGGACCTTCCGTAGAAACCGTGGATGAAAATCAAAGCCTGTCTCACACAACAATCGATGTCGAAACTGCAATCTCGATGGCAGTAGAGAAACAGTTCTTCACGATCTCTGTGAGTGTCCGGCTCTGGCTCTGGCTCTGGCTCTGGCTCGTAGTAGACAGCAGACACTAGGATTCTTCTTGGCGAGCGATTTGAAGAATTTTTTTTAGTTGCACAATGGAAAACATCAATGAATTCATCCACAAATCCAAATGGTTCGAAAATTAGGAGTCAAAACAGCAGGAAATCAGGTTTGTGGATAATCAGCGTATCAAAATGGCGCTCTAAGCGCTAATTGGGTTCTAGGTTTTTGCCAGACAACGCTACAACCAAGCAATCGTTTATATTTTTGGTAGAAGGAGAAAGAAATCTAAATTTGAGTGTTGATATTCATTTTGTTCGCGAGTTATTTAAGCTTGAATTTGTTAATAGTATTAGAAACAAGCAAGTTTTTGTAAAAAAATAAAAAAACTTAAAATAGCAAGAAAGCGTCATAAGTTTTAAGTGTTTACAAATGAGGAGGATCGGTATTCTCGGTAGCGAGAAAATAAAAAAAAGCCAAACACTTTCGAAAAATGTTAAGAGCTACAACTTGAGAAATAATTGAAATTTCGAATAAACTAATATCTTTTTTTATCGTTGTAAAGCAGTAGAAAAAATCAATTTCACAAAAAAAGATTGACGTTCGAAAAGATTATGGCGTACTTCACAAATGCCAGAGGTTTAAAGCTACCAAAAAATGCCCTGTTAATGCCCTGATCTTGGTTTGTGGCTAAATTATCGTAAAACCAAAAACAATTGAAATAAAATAGAAATCAGAGTCTACTATATATAAGAAATTAAAAAAATAAATAAATTCCGATATGTCGTAACTCAGTCTCATCTCAAGTCACTAAATTTGAGACTTTCAATTGGATACAATTTTTGTGACTTGAGACGCTTTCGGTATTCAGTAAGCAACAACAACATTGAACAGTGCTTTATGCCTTATTCTATAGATAATATTTATGCATCGGATATCTAATATCTATGCACATCAAAGAGCTGGGAAGATATGGTGAGTAGTAATTTCGCCTTATTTGGGGGCTTGCATCTGTCTTTCTCCCCACCAAGAAAAAAAAAAATATAGCATCATATATAGGATCTTTATACCAAATAGTGTACAGTTGCATCAAATGGTTGTTGACGTAGAAGGAATAGATTTGTTTTTTTTATTATATAGGGCATCGCCCACATATTCCAAAACCATACAAAGTTTGATCTATAAGACATATTGTATGTATATACCCAAATATCATTTATCTGCACCGAAAAATTGCGGCTATAAAAAGAATTTAAATTTTCTCTTCCAAAGGGTCAAGGCACCGACCACCTTTCTAAATTTTTATATATATCCTATGTTTTGTCCCAGGATAACACATGACGCCTCTGTCAAAATTTCATACAGATCAATTTAGTACTTGGGACGCCTATAAATTCACATTCATTTTTACTTATAAGATTCAGTTTTTTGATTGCATACAACAAGTACGGCTTATTTTAAATAAAGTCTTGTGCTGGGTATTTAAATTTCGGTTGCACTCGAACTTAGACTATTTCTTACTTGTTTGTTGTAGATTTTTCTTAAGCGTACCGGCGCCCGATGGTTATAGCTTGTATTCAATATCCATCATCACAAAAACGCTATTTAAAAAAAAAAAATTGTGTCTCTGGAAAAAAAAATTTTGGCTAACAGCCGATTAGCAAAAAATACAATATTTCCGATATGAATGAAAACAAATAAAAATCACACTCTTCGAGAAAAAAAATTTTAAAATTACCCTCTTTCAGTTTTCGCAAAAAAAAAATGTTTGGACATGAATGGACAACTTTTTCCCTTTGCGGTTTAATGTTCAACTAATTACAAACATTTTGTCGAGCTATCAAAATTGGTCAGTTTTAAAAGAAGTTATGCGCATTAAAAAAAATGTCTAAGACGGAAAAATACGGGTTTCACAGTGAAATTAAAACCGTCGAAAAATATCGGAAAAAATTTCTTCCGATCCAAAGAAAATATGCGTATCGTAGAGTTCCATGGAAAAAGAAGAATATGATCCGAATGGAACGGCTGTCTCGAAATGGAAAGGCTCATAATCAATTTACATATTTAAATCCACCGCAATAAATTAAATGACAATTCGCTACTCTTGCCACTTCAGGAGCCTTTCAATTTAATGCTAAAATCGAGTGTTTTTTATTATTTTTCTGCCCCCTTCTTTAACTGCGAATTTTTAATATTTGAAGTCCATGTCCTTGCCGATTGCATTAAGCAGCTGTCAAACAAAGCTCGTGACTTTGTTGTTCTTTTTTTCATTTTTTTGATATGCGGCCAAATGCATTGAACTTCACCCACTTAAAAAAGATGAGAGTGCGAGATACAACATCATTATCCGATTCGTCAATTGTACGATTACTATGCACTGATAACGGCCACAACCGCAACTGATGATGTCTCAAAAATATCATCATCGTACAATCCACTACCAACTATCGACAACTCAGCTAAAGTTTAGTTTAGTTTGTCAGTCTGCTTGTCGGACGTTGGCTAACAATGCAAGCAGAGAAAATTAAAAAAAAACAAAAATCAAACAATCAGTTCAGTGGCCTAATTGATGTATTAGCTATGTTTGTTGGTGGCTTTTGACGAGTTTGTGGTCAAAGTATATTTGTAGTTGTTGCTTTCTGTTTTCGCATCACTGTTTTTGTTGTTTTTTGTTTGTTTTGTTTTTGTTTGGTGCTCTTTGCTGTTGTCAAATCGCACCGTAACGAAATGCTGCCCAAAAAATTGCAAACTGCCACCGATGCGATGCACCGCACCACTTATCGCTTTGTGGTCATCTTAAAATGCTTTTGCCGCTACCAGCGATCGCTACTGTTGTTGTTGTTGTTGTTGCTGCTGTCATAACCACACTGTGTGACGTGTAACCAATTTATCGTTACTCAGCTTGTATTTTGCTGTTTTTCTTTTTTTTTGCACTAAATTTCCTTTTTCGTTTACGTCTTTCTTTCTTAATTTTTTTTTTCTCCTTTTTTTACTTTGCCTTCATGTGGTTGCAGACAATTGCAAAAGCTTTTAACAGCAATCCTCTGTTCGACAAAAATATAATGGAGCAAAAGCAGCAATAACAACTACTCAAACCCTCATCGGCTTATTTTAAACCTGATCGATCACACACACACACACACACATGCGCATACACACACAGGCGCACACTTTGTGAAGCTGTACGTGGCGGCGGCTGCAAGTAAAGTGGCTATATTTAAACTAGTGATCCCAGCATGGAAAGAAACTGGTTAAAAAATATATATTCAACTAGTTTTTTAATCACCACAAGTAATTGAAGATGTGCGGGTTTTTTCTTTGGCCCATTGGGTCATTTGCCCCTCCCTCCATTTTTTTTCATTTAGTTAAAAATTGGCTTCAGAAATTGGCTTCAAACTGTTGATTTGAATTAATATCATTTTTATATATTTGATTGTAATCAATTTTTAATCAATTCCCGTAATATTTGTCATTAATTAATTTAAGCAGAGTAGTTATTAATTTTAAAATTAATGACTACAAATATTTTTGCCATTAGCTTTTACCCGCGGCTGCGCTCGCATGGCATTCAACTTAACGTTTTGAATTCGAATGTAACAGAAAAATAAGAAACAAATTTCACCAAAGGTTTAATTAATTTTTAGTCCTGTTTTTTAATTTTTGTTTTCTAAATGAAACCTATCGCTACGTTATAATTGCCGCTTACAGTTGGTGGTTGAAACTTGTTTGCCATTGGCAACTGCGCAGTATGCCATTCGGGTTTAGGAAAACCTAATTTATTGTTAGAAATACCCAACGTAATCAAACCATGGTGACTTTTAGAAATTTCACTTCCATAATTAAATTGTTTTAAGCCTACATCCTTTGAATCCCATGCTGTGTATTTCTTTTAGCTTAATAGGCTAAATTTATTTACGTTGTTTTTAAGTAGATGGCAACCCTGCCCAAGGTGATTCCATAATAAAGCTTTTTTTTAATTTTTTCTTATTTCAGTACATGATTTAACTTGTTATAATTTTAATTGTTTTTTAAAACCCTCTGCGAAAAGATTTTTGAAATTTAGTGTTATCATCTTATTTAATATAACTAAAATAATTCCTAAACAGATTGCAATTTTCTTTCAAACTTTAGTATAATACCCATTTCGCCATATTTGACTTCATTATTTTGCTTAAACGAATTCAACCTTTTCAGTAGGTGGCACCTCCTTAACAGAATTGATTCAATTGTAACAAATATAACGGTCTGTATATGTATGTGCCAAATCTTATTCCAATCTGTCCAGTCGTCGCATTAGTTAGATTTTTATAGTATTAGTAGGATTTGTCATAACAAATATTTTTTTTTTTAATTTTGGAAACATGGTAACTATTTTAAGAACACTCTTCAAAAAACATTTGTGTATATATAAAAATATATATATATCTACATGAAATATTCTTATTGTTATGTAATATTCCTCACAGCTTTTTCGAGACTAAGTTTTCCTAAACCTCTGCCAGCTCAAAACAGTATTGTAACTTTTCTTTTAACTTTTGAATTTATTTAAACCGTACCGTTACTTAAACCATACCGAACATTACTTAAACCGTTTGACACCAGTATAGTAGAATTCCTCACAAGTTTATTTGAATCAACGTCCTTTAAAAGGTGGCAACCCTCATCAAATATATTTTCGTATAAACTCTTTCATTGCTGTTTAATAATGCAATATTTCAGTAAGCATAGAAATAATTTACTCTTTTAAATAGGTCCCAACACTCTCCAGAATTATTTTTGACATATTTTCTATTAAGCAGGTGGCAACTCTCTCCAGAAGTATTTTTAAAATAAAGTTATCTTCAAACTTTGCCGTTTGATATTTCAATATTTGATTTAGCTTATTATAATTTTGACAAATTATTTAAACAGGTGGCAACACTCTACGAAATTATTTTTGAAATAACGTATTCTTAAAATTTGTAGTTTAGAACTCATATTCTAAACTGCCACTAATTTTTTTTTTTTAATTTAACGCAATTTACATTTAAACAGGTGGCAACCTTCTTCCAAAACGTTGGGGACATGAAGCTCTATTGTAACTTGCATATACATATATATATATAAGTATTATTTGAATTTGATTTAACTTATTATAATATTGTTACATTATTTAAACAGGTGGGCACCCTCTCCAAAATTATTTTTTAAATTAAGTGCTCTTTAACTGTTCTTAACTTAATTTGCTTGCAAAAAGATGTCAACCTCTTTGAAAACATCTGGGAAATAAAGCTTTATTAAACCTTTTTTGTTTGATACCCATATTGCAACATTTGATTTCATTCATTGTTTTAATTGAATGTAGCTTTTAAAGAGGTGGCAACTTTCTATACAAAATCGATTTTTTTGGTAATCTATGTATATAATATATCCAGTCGTTATATAGAAGTATATGATTTACCTTATTTATTTAATTGGCTATAACTATTTTAACAGGTGGCAACTCGCCATACAATATAACCTGTGTTATAGCGGGTAGGCTATTTATGTGGTAAACTTTGTATAATTCCGTCCAGCCGTTTGAGCCTGAAAATACCCACACTATCACTCACAAACACACAAACTTTCACATTTATAATATAAGTAGGATTTTTAAATTTAACTAGTCGGCTAGTCGACTAGAAACTTTTTTGATGGTTAATAATTGAATAGCAAGTGTTCGATAAACTTTCCACTAACCGCTGACCATTGAGTAGTCTGATGAATCGACTAACCGAAATTATTCGAATAGTGATGCCTACTCACAATAAATTCATAAAAAATTGATTATGGTGGCAAAACAGCTTTGCCAATAAGCACAACTAGTCGAAAAATCGAAAATGAACGGATAGTCGACTACACCATTTTCAGTTGGATTTTAGAAAGCGTCAATTGGATTTTCGAAAGCATAAATTGTATTGGAAAATCAAATTTATCTTTTCGAAAATCAATACAATTCATGCTTTCGAAAATTCAATTAATGTTTTCTAAAATATAACTGATTATTCTAAAATCCAATTGATGCCTTCTAACATACAATTGACTCTTTTCAAAATCCAACTGGAAATGGTTTAGTTGTTTATGAGCGGTTAGTCAAAAAGTCGAAAGGAAATGTTTAGTCGATTAGGTGAAGTCGACTAGTTTTAAAAACATCTTTTGCGATCTTTAGTCGACTAGTCGATTAACGGGATGCTAAAGTGCAAGCATTTGGTTTCTCTCATGTTCGTTGCTGGATGATTAAATCGGATCTTGCAATAGGAACGCTACAAAAGTTTTTTTTAAAATAAAACAAAAACGGTTTGGGATATGAATTAAATTCTTTATTCCTGTGAAAGTACATTCGATGCCATTATGTATGAAACTCGATTTCTTTTGCGTGGGCACCACGGGCACGCTTGCAGAAGTCCAGACGCTTAACCCAATTTTCGACGGTTTTCAAGCATAAATCGGCCGATACAGCTGCAATTTCACGTTCGATATTCGTACGAAGTTCATCAATCGTCGCTGGCTTGTTGGCCTAGACCATAGACTTGACGTAGCGCACAGGAAATAGTCTAACGGCGTCAAATCGCACGATCGAGGCGGCCAATTGACTGGGCTATTTCGTGAGATAACACGTTCCCCAAACTTGGTTTTTAATACATAAATCGATCGTGACATTCGCTGTGTAGCTTGTGGCGCCGTCCTGTTGGAACCACATATTGTCCAAGTCCATATCATCTAATTCGTGCCAAATATATTCGGTTATCATTGAGTGGTAGCGATTCCCATTCACAGTAACGTGCCGATCTTGATCATCACGAAAGAAGTATGGCCCAATGACGCCGCCGGCCCATAAACCGCACCAAACTGTAATTTTTTCGGGAGGCATTGATACTCATGGAGTACGTGTAGATTGCTGCCTGTCCAATATCCCATATTTTGCTTATTGACGAAGCCATTCTGCCAGAAATGACGACGACCATAAATAGGACGTAGCGCTCTTAAAGTTGAGGCAATTGACTCCGAATTTCGGTAGTAAATTTTAATAATTTCGACTCGTTGTTGGATCGTAGATCTTTCCATGATGAAATGGCAAACCATACCGAAGAGAAATGTCAAAAGAGCGTGGAAAAATATGGCGTCGTTTGCTGTCACTATCGGTCTACTTTTGTGCGTCCCTATTGCAAGACCCTTTACAACAATTTGAAATCAGTTGCTATATAAGCAGAAATAAACTACTTTTTTTTTAAAGGAAATTGGCTGAGTTCGGCGATACTGGGTAGATGTTTGTGCGGGCATACAAATGCATACCTACATACATACATAGACATGTACATATATATGCACTCTCTTATGATAGCCTGCTGTCAATCAATTTTTATTATGTTCACCAAGCAAAGCTTCGATACTTTTGGGACGTCAAAAACGAATGTATGTATGAAACGAAGTGAGAATGTGATAGTAAAATATGAGTGCACAAATAAATATATATATTTATATATAGACAAATGGAGAAATATTACACTCGACTAGTATCTGGCTCTGCATGATTCGATTGAAAGGCTCTGGGAAGGCTGGGTGCTGTCGGACAGTAGTAGTAGTAGTCCATTCATATTATGCACGTATATTTCTCTGTGCATGTGTGTGTGTGTGTGTGTATTATTATGTGACTAAACTAAACTTCTTGTACAACTAAGCCCCAATAACTACTTGTTCAAAAGTTTCTCTTAAAATGTTCGTAATAGTTTTCCAATTTGTGTCTCTTAAATGTTACACAGATATTATTATAACCAAATTATTTCTACGTATGTTACACTTAAAGCTATAAAAGCGTAGCACATAGCCCTGCAAGGAAAGTTAAGGTTTGTTATGAAAACTGATGCGCTTTCAAATAACAAATTGATTGCATTGTTTAATTTGTTTCGTTTATCAGTAAATCGAGTTGGTAGGTTGATATTATACAAAAGAGAGGTGCCACCTGCTAAAATAAATTATAGTCAATTAAATAAATAACTTAAACCACATATTGCTATATATCGACTGAATGGATCTCTATAAGGTTTACCACGTATATAGTCCGCTATATGGGTTACCATAGAATCGATTCTTGAAAGGGAGTTGCCACCAGCCATTCAATTAATGCAATTTAAGCAATGAATGAAATCAAATATTGCATTATAGGTATCAAATGAAAGTGGTTAATAAAGCCTAATTTCCGAAATTTTTAAAAATAATGTTGCCACTTTCTTATATGCAAATTAAATTACTTTAAAAAATAAACGATATTTTACACTGTGAGTGCAAAACTAAAAGTTTTAAGCAAGCTTAATTGCAAAAATATTTTTAGTGGGGGTTGCCACCTGTTTAAAAAATTAATGAAAGTTATAAGTCAAATCGAATAATGAAATATGGATCTCAAACGAAGGAGCTTTTAGAAAACAGCATTTTCAAATTACCTTTGTAAGGGGTTGCCACTTACGTAAAAGAGTAAACTGAATTAAATTTTAAAGTTAAAGGAACTATCACCGCTTGGAATTCAAAGGAACTAGACATAAGAAATTTAATCATCAAAATGTATGTAAAGAGTGTTGCCACCTGTTTAAAAAATATGAATTAAACACAGTTCCTAAACACACTGAAATATATCAGTTTTGTTGGGAAAGGAATGCGTTTATACGAAAATATTTATGCAAAGGGTTGCCACGTGCTAAAGAACGTTGATTCAATTTAATTGGTAAGCTAACTGAAATTCTACGGTACTGTAGGGGGGCAAACGAAAAAGGTATAAGCAATGCGCAGTCACGAAATATATTTGGAGGGGGTGCCACTTGTTTAACTCATTTAACCCCAGCGTGACCATATGGTCACGCAAGAAGTAGTAGTTGAATTTAAAAAAAAAAATCAGAGCTCACCCAAATAATTTCCTTTGAACTAGCTTTTTCCATGTAAATACACATGCGCGAAGCGAACTGCGTTTAAAGGTTTTCATAAAGTGTCTTTGTTTTGAAGTGAGCAGGTGTGAAAAAGTTGAAAGAAAAAAAGATGGCAAAAAATGCGAATTTTGATAGAAACAAAAGGTAAGTACCGTAATATTTTTTGAAGTGTGTTGTTTTTAAAAGAAGTTAAGTTTCAATTTGAATAATAATAAAGTGAAAATATATGACAACTATATTTTGTAAAAAAATAAAATGTTCTTGTTGACCATTAACGGTATTGTTTCCTGGTGTGACCATATGGTCACGCTGGGCTAGATTAAAAGCTCATTTTATGTAACGTAATTTTCGTTCAAATGAATTGAAAACTTTATAATTCGTGGTGAATTCTTTCCAAATTTTCAGACGTTGAAACACACAAGAGGTTATTTACTATCTAAATGACTTTTGTGATAGCGATGAAGAAGATTCGCCCGCTGCTCTGTATATCTTACCTCCGGACAACGAAAATGGTGCAATCAGTGGAGAAGATGATGGTGATGAAGACGACGTAGGTAAGCCAGAGGATATATGTGTTGGTCAATTGAAGGCACCTTGTGAGTTAGTGATGAGCAGTGGTAAAAGGTTTTTAACGATTGATAATGATGATGACGAGGATGACTTGGAAGTTGCTGATTCTGTGTTGATCGACATATTAGAAAACTCTACTCAGAACTTGCAAACTAATTTGTTACACAACCTGAAACGTATGTCAGCGGCTTACGAAAAGTGAAACCTACACCGTCTTCAGTGCCACCGCCACTGTTACGTAAGGAATCACATTTTACGTGGGTAGAAGATAACTCGGACGGATTGATCCCCATTTTCCCTTCACGAAATTTTGAAGACTGTAAGGTGAAGCCTCATGAGCAACTTGAAAAGTTTTTTGACGATGAACTCATAGAGCACATTATAAACGAATCGCGAAGATATGCAATTTTTCTTGGTAAACCAAATCCTCAAATTACCAGTGCGGAGCTTAAAGTTTTCATAGCCATCTTGTTGGTCGGCGACAAATAGCCATTTACTATTGTAAACACTTTGGTGACCGCCCCAAATCAAAGGGTCCTCGAAAAAGGTCTTTGGAAGGAACAGCAGAGGAGACATTGAGACATGATGGGCTCAATCATTTCGTTCGTCCATGCGAAAAAAGAAGACGTTGTGCTGCCGATTTGTGCGCTTCTGTTGGTAGAACCGAGTGCTCGAAATGTAACGTTGGGATTTGCGTAAAATGTTTTGAGAAATATCATATGCCATCTTAATTATTAAATACGATACGGTATAAAATGTTTTTATAAAAAATAGTTTTTAATGTATATTATTTTAATAAAAAATAGTTTTCAATATATACTTAAATAACTGTTTAAATCATTTTCTTTTAATTCACACTTGTTTAGTTGAAATATGTGGGATAAATCTTTGCTTTACTTCAAATAAAAACATGAGAAAAATTACCCCATATCATGCCCAGTGTGACCATATGGTCACACCTCAAAAGTCGGTTTAAGAATGATGCCTTAAAATAAGGATGGTACGTAAGTGATCATTGGACCTATAAAAGTCATCCCTTTAAATATTTCAGAAATCCCAGACAATAAAGATAAATGAAGAATTTCTATACTGCTTTGAACTTGTAGAGGTTTATCAAAATTTTGTCTCGAAAAAAGTTGAGGGATTGCCAGCTGTTCGAAAATTACATACAAATTGGTGCATACATCGCCAATATTCTGGAACATAATTTTTGTGACTTCTATAACACTGAAAGCATTGTTTGACTTATATAACTTCTGTATTAAATGTGGATCAAATTTTAATTTTATCTGAGACGAGATTTTTAAGTCACATTTTTGTTTCTTACCAAATCAAGTGGATTGACGAGATGATTACGATAACTGCGATAATTACAATATTAAATTTTGGTCTAGACAAAGTATTAAAAAACTCCATTGCAAAAATATTTTTTTTAAAATATATTATTGTTTGACCTAAAACAGTAAAGTAAATTGTAAAAGAAGTAAAAGGAATTGAAAAAAAAAACGGATTTTTCTTCTATCAGCTAAGCATTTAGAAAAAGTACTTTGTCATTGCTGTAAATTTTCTTGAAGAAAAAAATATACGAAATAAATTGCTTGAAAGTTCTGAACTGATTTAAGAAATTTTGATAGAAGAAAATTTCTATTTAATTTCTTTAGAGTAATAAATAAATCCTAAATATAGTGGATCATAAAATGGGTTTGGATTTATCGCAGTAATTCACTTAGGATTCAAGATATTTTTTTGTTTATTTATAAAAAAAGGAAATATGTAGATTTGAAATCCTCCATAATGTTGCTCTTGAAGAAATCCGAAAAATGCTAGCTGTCTCTAATACAGCCTCTCTATGGATCAAATTTCCAATTGGGATATACTAAATTTTACAGCATTTTGTTTTGTTTTTTATTTTTCTTCAAGACAAACTTTTATACTACAGTTTTAAGGAGAAAGTTTAATTTAAATTTATTGAAATGTGCAAGTACATACACTTGGAATCTTGCTTGAGTTTTATGGGAGCAATTTTGAAATATGAACGCATATTAAGTTCAAATGTGTGACTAAACAGATTTGTACTATCATGAATATTTACCGTAACAATTTTGCTTTCAATGAAAGTATGTACAAGGGGTGGGAAATGTACAATTTATTACAAAATATTCTAAAGTACAATTGACTATTCGGAAGTGCCACATTTTAGCTATATACAAGTAATAAGTCTCAAATTCTATTACGGACGGGCAGCCACACATCTCTAGTCGATTTTTCTCCCAATTAGGAGTATTTTGATAAATACTCGTAAAACTATGTCTACATTGATTCCGTTAAGCTTTTACAAACAACCATTAGATGTGGATTATTGTGCTCTTATATAAAAATCTATCTCACCCTACAACAAATTCATATCAAATGAAATGCTAACCAATAATTTATTGCGAACATTTATGCCTGAACTGCCTGCCATTAGATGAGTGAGTACTCTGCCCTAGCCGCAATCGCACAAGTATCAAATTCATATGAGCTAATGAACTGCCGACAATCTAACGATAATTTAATGTGGTAAATGCATGTGAATGAGGTAATGGGTTGATGCAGCCATTCCCAGACAAAAATATTTCCGCTTTTAACTGCATAGGATATTTGTTTCGACTATAGTGATTATTACGACAAATTTCGATCCTTCATTAGTTACTTACTAATTTTTAATTTTTATTTTAATTAAAATAAAAACTATATAAAATTAGTCTTTAAACTTTGTGCAAACTCTAATAAAATTTAATTTAATAAAAGTTTGTTTTTTTAATTCAAATTATCAGGAACTTTTGGGGTATCTAGCACAAAAATTGCGAAGGTTTCTGATATATTTCTTTTTACTGACTGTGTTGCCCATTATATCCATATAACGACTGAACGTCCCTTTTTATATGGAAGAAATGACAAACCCCGCGGAAAAAAAATTTGCGAGAATCAAAGAAAATTTTCAGGCCCTTTAAACTTGCGCTTTTTTACATTAAAATTTAATATGTTAAAAAACTGCATACGCAAAAATCTCGAAAAAATTCTGAATCAAATTGTAAAATTTTAATAAAAATTTATGGAATTTTATTATATAGAATTTGCACGAAGATTGAAGGATTGAACTAACACAATTTTTGTTTTAGTATAATGAATTTTTTTTCTATAAAAAAAAAGCTACATATAAAACCAGAAGACGTATTTCGGTTTCTGACATATGCAGCAGGTGGCAACCCTCTCAAAAATATAGGTATACCCCTTTTCCGAACAGCTAGACAATAATATTTTAATATTTTATATTCTTGTTTTTAAATTCAACTAAATTTGTTTTTTTTTAAAGGTGGCAACCCACTTCAAAACATACCTATAAAGTTTCTCCCAGCAAAAATATTGTATTGACACCCATGGTTTACTACTTCATACAAATTGTGTTAAATTTAATTAAATTTAAATTTTTAAGCAGGTGGCAGCCCTCATAAAAATTAGCAATAAACCTTTTTCAAAATATAACTGGCTATAAAGCTACTCCTCAGCGAAACGAACTGTTTGCTACTAATATTCGAATATCTTATGTATATGTATGTGCACAATTTAGATAAATGTTAAATTTAAAGCATGTGGCAACCCGCATAAAAGTTAGCAATAAACCTTATTTCCCTGACGAACCATTTGACATGGATATTTTTCTATTTCATATAACTTGTGTATAATTTTATTAAATTCGAATTTACAAGCAGGTGGCAACGCTCTGTATGCTATTACGCTTTTCCTCAGCGAGTTAAATATTTTGGCACCCATATTTTCATACTTAATATACAAATTGCGTATAATTTCAATAAATCCGACTTTTTAAACATGTGGCAACCCTATCCAAAATGTAGGTATGAACCTTCTTCTCTTTGAATCGAATCTTTTGACATCCCTATTTTTATATTTTGTTTAACTTGTGTATAATTTAATTTGATTCGACTCTCAGGCAGGTGGCAACCCTCTTCAACCCCCTTATTATAGGTAGCTACAAGTCTCCTCTTCGGCGAAACAATATACTCATATTCTAATATTTTATTTATCTGTGCATAATATAATTAAAGGCGACTTTTCAAACAGGTGGCAACCCTCATAAAAGTTTGATATCAACCTTCGTTTTCAGTTGAACAGTTTGGCACCCATATTTTTATATGCCATACAACTTGCGTGTAATTAAATTAAATTCGGGTTTTCAAAAAGGTGCCAACCCCCGCCAAAATATAGGTACGATCGTAAACACAAGCATCGGTTGAGTCGTTTTGCTTCACACCATTATATATAAGAAGATTCAAAAAAAATTGTAACAAATAAAGTGTTGCAACTTGTTAAAAGTCCCAGTCGTAGAATTATGATCTTTTTACAGAAATTTATTTTAATTGAAAAAAATATAATGAAAACTTGCTAAAATCGAACACTTTTCTTATTTTTTGCAGATGGTTTTGCCACTTCGATGACGACAACTATGTCAATGTACCGCGCCTGGTCAAACTTTTGGATGAGTACAGCCCTTCGGTTGATTGGTATCTGGGTAAACCGAGCATATTCTCACCGCTCGAAATACATCTCGATAGTGTAAGTTACAAATATTTCGCATAAACAATAATAGAAAATAAAATTTAACAATTAATTCTTCACACAACAGTATCCAGCAAAGTCACACAAAAATAAAACAGCCAGCGAAAAGATATCCTTTTGGTTTGCCACTGGTGGTGCTGGATTTTGTCTGAGTCGTGCGCTCACCATGAAAATGTTGCCAATAGCTGGCGGTGGAAAATTCATTAGTATTGGACGTAAAATACGCTTTCCGGATGATGTCACCATGGGCTTCATAATTGGTGAGTAACCATGTCCTGGTCTTGTGTCCTGACAAAGCTCAATAAGCTGACAGCTGAAATTAAACTCAACAACCTGACGGCTAAAACTATGCCACTATGGACTTCCCCAGAGGGTTTAAACCCGTTTTTGCAGCATAGTTTTAGGCGTTGTAAACCTGACAACTGTCAGGTGGTTGAGTTTTGCCACGTGATCAGCATTGAGGGGGTAATTGCAATGCGTTGATTTCCGTTCGATTTTCTAATTTCTTTTCCTTTCATCTTTTCAGAACACCTGCTTAAAGTACCGCTGCGCATTGTTGACAATTTTCACTCGCATTTGGAGCCCATGGAGCACATACGACCCGACACCTTTCCCGATCAGGTCTCCTTCAGTTATGCGCACATGCGAAATCAATGGAATGTCGTAAAAGTGGATGGTTTCGATTTGGCAAAGGACCCAAAGCGTTTCTATTCGCTACACTGCAAATTGTTTCCATATTTCAGTTTTTGTCCGCCAAGATGATAAATTCGTTCGTTTCAAGTGATTAAATATTTACAAAAATTATTATTATTATTATTTGTTTTGTTTTGTAATATAAATATTTACTTGCCTATATATTTAAATGAAGTGACGCAAAAAAAGTCTCCAGCATATGTGAGCTGGCAAAAAGTTTTGTAACTAAAACTCAAAACTGTGATGTAGTTTAAGTTGTAGAAAAAAAGAAATATGTAGTAAGTGTAGTAGAGCGTTTAATTTTAATACAAGACAATGAAAATCTAAGGGGCGAAAGCACATAAATAATTAAAGCAAACATTTGTAAAAAGTAATAAATCAAGAAATGAAAATATATGTATTTGCATATATAAAAAATGCCAATAAAAAAGCATCATAATTGTAGTATTGCAATAGTACATTTTATTAGCGTTATTTTTAAATAAATTTTCTTAATACTACTACAACTACGTTTATAAAACATATTCAATATTTCAGTTTTAGGTATCATAGAACTACCCCTGCCTTTTTAAGTGTGCTTCCTTATTATCATTAGCTTTTCTAAACAGCAATTAACAATTTTATTTCTAGTCTCTATAAGAGAATAAAACATTTACTTTTATATAAGCAGTAATACTTTTGTTGTAATTGTATAAACCAATTTTTATAAATACTATATCTAATATACATATGTATATAAATCTATGAAAATAATTTAGTCTTCCATTCACATGAACTATTCCACAAAAAAACGAAAGTATTCATACAAATAAATCTAAGCATATTTATGTAAAAACAAAGAAAATTGTGTTAGTTATATAATAATCATAACTTGAAGCTATGAAATAAATTTTTTTAAATAATAAACGCAATGTTTTTTTTTTTTGTCTTATTTGTAACTCAAAATGTGACTTTCTATTCGTAAACCATCAGTAAAAGAAGGCAACTCCACATGCTATCGGAAACCGACCGCTTTTTTCGATGTCACATTATGATTTTCGAAAATTCGATAACTTCTAAGAATACGCCTTTTATCCATTGCTCAAAATAGTCGTGAAAATGGTGTTTTTCTAGTGTATGAACTTTTACATTAACCAACCTATCGAAAAATATACCAGTCATTTTGCGAAATAACCAAAAATCTAATTGCGCCAGATCCATGGGACTGTACCGGACAAATTTCTTTCATACCAGAAAGCGCAATAATCCTACTTGCCATATCAGGAGTCTGGCCTAGCGCCATTATCGTAGTGTAAAAAGTAGCGGAGTAGCTTCTTTTGTTTTTCAATTTCTAATGAAATTTTCCAAACAGTTTTTAGTATATTATATAGTAGTTACTGTCTGATTAGCCACAAGTTTTACTTTGGTGAAGTAAAATGAGATCATCATTTTCATTGTTCACATTAAGTGATGGTTAGCGTTCGGTTCATACTTATAAAACCAAATTTCGTGGTATTCAAATTGCAAGACTTTCCGCTTTCAAACTTCTTTAGGGAACTTCTGGCTCTCATGCGAAATTCGTGGGGCTCATCAAAGAGATTTTTTCATGGACAGCAGATGATTTTGCCATATTCTTGATATCGCCGTGGCATTCAAGCACTAGCTATCAATTCGTGTGCCATTCGTGCATCTCATCAATTTTTTACTTCACCAGTGTCATATTTGAGTTTGACCGTCATTCTCGAGTTTAGTTCTCCACGGAAAAATATCTTACGAGATAATGCGTTTATTTCATATGCCTTGAAAACTTCATTGTAATTCATTGCAAACTTCGACTGGTTAAAGTTGATGTCGAGAGACGTAAAGCTAGAATTTCACAACAGTCGTTTCAGCCTTTGCCGAATACGCCACCAATGTCTCAAAATTTAAATTAGTGCAATTAAATGAAAATAGCACGACAACAAAATTTGTAGAATGCCTGAAAAAATGCTAACGAAGTAATCGATAAGTCTTCCAAGGATAGAGCGACTACAACCATGCCAGATCACGGCGGCACAGGGTGCTCAACAAAGTCCGTTGTGATACCCCTGACGGGAGCCACGCATATCCTTCATTCTTTCCCTTAAAAATTGAACAACCGAGTGCGCCTTACGTAGCACAGAAAAGCGGGGATGCTTGCGGAGCTGAGGTCGCTCAGTGTCCGGTCCGGTTATTGCCCGGCTATTATCCCGACCATTAGTCTGACAGAAGATCGGACGAAGCGAATGAGATTGTTGAATCGCTTTACTTCAACCTTTGGGCAAAAGTGGTCTGAAAAGCGAAAGCAGAGGTCCAGCTTAAATTCACTAGGACGAATCCTGCTACCCGCTCTCTCGTTAAGTTTGGAACCATCCGCGAAGATAGTCGTCGGCCCGGGGCTATGTCTATGGCACCTCCTCAATCATTCCTTTTTGGGATTCTAATGGAAATTGATTACCCATGCCGAGTAGGGAAGTAGGATAATCTAGTTTCCGTTGGGTATTTGAAAGAGCTTCCAGGACTTTTGCATGCCCGTATCTTATCTTTTTCCGTGGCTGAATCGCGGTCCTGCAAGCGTACAAGGCGATGATGGCTTTCCTGGAGCAAGCTTCGATGTTCCGCTGCCGTTCGAGCTTGCTGCCTAGCATAACTCCAAGGTATATGACCTCGGGGGAGATAGTGAGTTCCAGTCTGTTTAATGAAGGCGGTTGTAACGAATGAATTTATATTTCCTCGTGATGAGTACAATCTCGGGCTTTGTGTGGTTAACACTAAGTCCACTTTCTTTCGACCAGATGCTGACTAGGCTGAGGACATATTGGAGTAGCCTACTCAGAGACAGCAGATGTTAACCTGGTCACATTATTAGTTATGGAAAGAATAGTTCTCTTTTTGAGAAGGAGCCCAACAAAATCCTCCCCTTCCTAGTGCACCCCACTCAGAAAAGGGACTTACCCACCGATTCAAAAAGAACATTGCTGAAGTCTGCCTCTACATCGAGGAAAACTCTGAAAACTCTCAGTGTTTATTCCTTGATGGTCAATCCTTTTTCAATCGTTGAAACGACTTGAATACCCATCGGACAATGACCAGTCAGAACTCCTTCGAGGGTCGAGAGTTGCCGCGGGCACAGCATGCCCTTAGCTGGTTATAGTTGGTAGGGAAAGATTCCGTCAATAAGTCTAAATCATTCTTCCAACGTTTTAAGAAATTTTCCACAAAACTGAGACAATTCAATGAACATCGATTTTTGAAGATATGTTAATGTGCGCCTGGCGTAGGCCTACAATAAAATAAACAGTTTAAAAATGTTTGAAATTAGAAAATTTATTCTCTTCGGATTGACATTTTTGTTTTTGTAATCGATAAATTACTTGGGTGAAAATTCTTCTTTCACTTATGTATATGGTAAGTTTTAGGGCTCTTCGATGAATGCACTGCAATATAGAACAATAATCTATATATTTTACAAATCAAGAAATCCTTCCATTCGGCTCCATACGTTTTAAATTTATTTTGGCTAGGTTTTTATCAAATGTAAATATTGCGAAGAAATATTCTGTCTCAAGATTACCAAATTCGAATGCATCTAACGTCTTTAAAACCTAACTTCGAAAATCACAGAACTTAAAAGACTGGTGTGGAATTCCAGCTAGCGGAATGGCATGAGGAAGTTCGTGTTGCTTTAGTATCGATTTTTTTTTTAATTTAGAAAAAACGTAAAAGTACTAAAAAACGTGTACCATTTTTGCATTTTTCAAAAACATATATCATCAATTTACCGAATTATTGCTGGCTATTTAAGCTGGCTATAAATATCTGATTATCATTTTTTTCGAATCACTCCAAGTTAATACAATGTTTAAAGCCACTCGAGTATTTGTGTTCAAATATTGTATCTGCCTTCCAATTCAATCAAATTGCAACCACCCCAATTCACTTACACCGTTATGAATTGAAAAAGCCATGCTATTGATTTCAGTCTACGTGACCTTTTAGGTCAGTGGCTCAATGCTAAGCCTTGCTATCTACTTTTCGATTTGGCCAACTTTATTAAGTTATTTAAAACGAATTGTTACACGAAGACTAAACACAGCTGTGCTCTTAGACACAGAACACAAATTCGAAACTATGGCAATGCGATTGTCGAAATTATGGAAACTATTTATGTATACAACTAAAACAAAAACAAAAACAAAATGTAAGAAAAAACCAAAATTACAGTAACCAACAATGCACAAACATACATACATTTGCATTGGCAACAACAACTGTTACTCAACAGAACACATTGTTAACGTGTAAAGCCCTTTGGCCAAATTCCAACAGTGCGAGCAGAGCGACTGCGGGTAGCGCAACAAAAATAAAAAAGCTCCTTTGCTACACTCCATTTGCGCGATTCAAATTCGGCAAATTGTTCTCATACAAACATAAATATGCACTAACGATATTTAGAGCTACCCTGTCGGAAAAACGGGGAGTCTAAAAAATTTGCCAATTTCAAAAATAAAAGAAGAAAGGTAAAATATAATTTTAAAGAAATTTTACTAATTAATTTAAGGTATAAATAATTATATGTGTATCATCGAAAAGTATTTTGTCTCTAGAAAAAAATGATTAGGGAAAAAAGATATTAGAAAAAATCTAAAATACCATTAATCTTTGTAGGCTACTTTTCAGTTGATGATTTCAAATTTACCTTCCATTTCTTCAGATTGGCTCGTTTTTGCGGATTATTGCGAATTCAGTGAACTTTTTATTTGCAGAATCTACTTTACTAAAATAATAATTTTGGAATTTCTTTTGCAAAATTTTGTAATCAGTAGATATCGGATTATATGGAAATAACAGCCCAAATATACGCACATAATTGGAACCAATAACATTTTAATCTTCGAGTGAATTCTCAAATTCATTTTATTCAATGCTTCAAAAAGGACCGTTAGATCCTTCGTTGATCGAGCTAATGTGCTAAAATGTTCAACAAAATTATCGTGAAATTTTTCTATACGTGCGTACCCAAACTACATACTTACTTGGATGTTTCGCTGATATATGAATCATAGACCTTTTTCGACTTATTATAAAAACACTTAGGCAAAAATAATTGAAATTAATAAGATGGCCAAGGACTTTTTATACCGAGTTGGAATTGTTGCGCAGTCTTATTTATTGAGTAGTCGACTGAGAAGTTGAGAAGAAGACTTTTGTACTTTTAAATTGTTGAGACCAAATAGGTATATCTCTGCAACTTCTTTATCGAAACTATAGCATAATTAGCATTTCAGCACAATAAGTACAATTTCGAATAAATGTATTTAGTTTTACATAAAAATGTATTTAGTTTTTTAATCAAAATCGCAAAAGAATCGTTGGCGAAAAAATCGGGCGCAATACATTTCTTTTCACCAAAATTCAATATAATACCCACGAATGTTTCCTAATTTATTTTTAATAATGTGGTTTTAAATGAAACAAATTAAACTTTTGCATAAAATTTAGAAAAAATCAACAGTTTCAGTAAATTGTCATCAAATTTCCAACTTTTTACTCGGAGTTTTTAGAAACTTCAATAAAATGCAAGTTTCAAGTGACTAAAAATTCGCGTTGGTTTTTGATAATTTTTTTATTGATAGTGTGGTGCCTTTTCTTCCAAATAAAAATAAATTTATGTCACTTAAACTTTCATCCTGCTGCAAGTATTTAAATATTTACTTCTAGCCAAATTGAATTGAAAATGAATTTTGATTTTAAAAATAATTTTGTTTTGAATCATTTTCGATTTTTTTTTTATTTTAGTTTTTTTTTTTTAATATAAAGTTAAGAAATTCAAAAAATTAGTATTTTTTCGAATTTGCACCAATTTTTTAGGATTTTTATTTTGGTTACTTTAACATAAGGTGAAGATATAAAAAAAAATTCTCGAAAAAATTCAGAAACAAGCTTTCAAATCAAAAGTAAAAAACAAAGTTATTTTGAAGTTTTATACCGTTAAAAGTGCATTTTGGTTGTTTTTTGAACAATACAAAATTATTATTGAGGTGATACCCAAACAAAAAACTCAAAAATACTGGCATCTCCAAAGCCCTGCTTATATAAAAAATTAAAAAAAAAGTGCGTTTGAGTTCTGAAGTTACATATCAACCTCCACTATATTTGAATTTTTTTGAGATTCTTTGCCTGTAAAGTAGTGTAATTGAACCAGAAATCAAACTCGAAATTCTTTCCAGAATCTATGCTGGAAATAGTGGTGTAATTAATTTTAATTTGTTCGAATTAAAATTAAAATTTATTTTTGTTTAAACGAAAAATAAAATTTGTATAGTTATTATAAAGTAGGTACACTGTTATTTTTAAATAATTGGCATTATTAATTAATTGGACAGTAGACAGTCGAAAGTAGTTGGAAATTAGTTAGACTAGTTTTATAACAGTTTACTATTTAAACGGAATTTTAAATAGTTGGAAATAAAAAGACTTGTATTGCAGTAGGAAAAAAAATAATTTTGATGTTTTTTCTGTAAAACATAAAGCTCAATAAAATTACAAAAACCTTCTCTAAGAATATAAGGCCGAAAATAATATAATAATATTTAAATATAGTTGAAACGAAATGCAGAGTCAGCTAATTAACTGGCTCCTAACATACCGCCAGGTTAAGAAATTTAGTTGCTTACAAGATAGAAGAAAGAATTTCAACCACTTGTAGTTAGTAAAAAAGTACTTTATAAATTGCCTTTTCAGCCATACTATTTCTCACAGGGTGCACACATATTCACACATACATATGCACTTACAATATTTAGACCTACAAACATGTGCACAGTAAAAAAAATCGCACAAAACAGCGAATTGTAGAAAGTTTCAGCAACAAACTGCTGCCGCATAGCAAACAACCAAAAATGTGGCAAAAACACCAACAACAATGCCACAATCACTAAAACATTATTGTAAATAAAACAGCGGCACTAATATTGTATTACACCCACCCACACACACGCACACTCACTCGCGGCGTTGATAGGCTGACACGCGAATTCGACAACTACTACTAAATACAACCCAGCTTCTCAGCCGCCACGCCACCACCTCCAGCGCATCGCGCCGCTTGTCGCAGCAGAGACGACACGTTGTTGTGCCACTGAAATTTGTGCAAAAATCAAAAACTTTTCATGTTGCCACAGTCAACAAAAATTCGTACACGTATGCAGCAAAGTGAGTGCCACAAAACTTATTTTACTATGACTGCAAAAGGATGGAAAGGAATGAACGTGCGGGTGTGAAACTTTGCACTGCTATGCGTTGGGTTTTTTGTTTTTTTTTTTTGGGTTTTCTGGTTCAAATGTACTTATAGGCAACAAATGCTGATTGTACAAAAATGCAATTGCTACTTACCCTGTAAGGAACGCGATTGTTGTGTAATCAAAATTTTAGTATATAGAAGATTTTATATACCCTAAAACCCCGGACGTACTACAAAGTAAATTACTTATTTACTTTGCAAAAACCAAGTGAGTCCACACTAGTCAATCCTAATTGATCTTGACAGCTCTGTAGCTACAGCGTTGCTTAGTTCGTTGGATAAGGGAAAAAATGTGAAAGATTGTGTACATTTTCAATAAGTTTATATTCTATTGTGATAATATCGTATTTTAAATTTAAGATCATGAAAGAAAACTTCTAGAGACAGTAAAAATCAATGAGCAGTTGCGCGAAATGCTAATATTTCAAAATGCATCGTCCAGTTTGGTTATGGGAGAACATATTTTTCGATTAATATCGATAACATTTAGAGCCGACACTGATTTGTTCCTGATTTGGTTTTTGAGTTACAATAAAATACTTGATAAATTAAGAACGGGTCGCAAATTACGATAATGTTTCCAGGCTTTAATCCACTTTGCTGAAATTAACAACATTGTATAAATATCAATTTTCAGACGATCTGCTCAGTACCGCTACTCCTTCGATCGGGAGAAAAAACTTCGAAGATTCATTTTCCTTGTCTAACTACATTTTGATGCCTTTCGAAAGTGAAAATAGGGATCATCAATAAATATAATTTTGGTTACATTTAATTATTCCTCGAAAATATTTACCTCCATATCTGGTGTGTAGGTTTACATCCGCTCCAATCCTTATTGCCCAACATTCGATAAGCCTCCGAGATATGAATGATGGAATGGCCTTTGTGGACGATTACTCAAAACTTAGGAGCTCTCCTGCAAAAGAGTGCAATCCTTCAAGGTCAAGATCGGATATATAAAATATGCCTCACAACAGCCGTCATTATATCTCAGCAAACAGTTCTAGCAAATAAATATTGATGGTAGCATATGGCAAAAGATCCCTGCCAAATTTTGCCTGCTAGTGTATACAGTTGATTTTTCTATGCGCCTGGATGTTGCTTTGCCATTGAGGCTGTCTTCTTCAGCTTAATTGGCGCTATGACCGCCTAGGCGATTTTGACCAATTCCAATATAGCAAGTCAGACGTTACTTTGTCTTGCCAACTCGCACCAATTGGAAACTACAAGTCCAGCCCAGTACCGCTCAGCCTGAAACCTAATTTGATATCAAATGGCTCGAAGCGGTCCTCTCCAATTTTAACCAGACTGAGATAGACAATTTCTTGTCGTACTGTCGAAAGTGGATTTGAAGTGAACAAATAAGTAGTGAGTGGCAACTTTCTTCTATCAAGACCTTTGTGCCGCAAATTTCTAGTTAGTGGTAGACTTGCCACGTCTAAAGTCAGCGTCCTTGTTTTCTTTTTTTTCTTCGGAAGCGCTACATGCCTTATCGTACCAGTTATTCTTTCGGGCTCGCTGGAATCCAAGAACTTTCTCAGCGATGGTACGTACACATCAATAAATGTGTTCCCAATATTTCCGGATTTCGGTTTGCTGAGGCAGGAGGTGTGGGAGTCGAGTGGCGACTTTTCGACGTCGAGTTTTCTATGAGTGTTTAGATGCACGTTATTTACTCCACAGAGACGTATGCGCATCTTGGATGCGACAAGATAATGATGCGAATCGATGTTGGGTCCTCGGAGTTTACGTACGTCTAATAAATTGGAAGCAAACCCTCCGCTGATAGCAATATGATCGATATGATTTTCAGTTTTCCAATCTGGAGGCAGCCAGTGAATCTCTCTATGATATATGCTGTTACAGGCCACCATGTTTCGGGCCCAAGCAATATGGGCCAGTCTTAGGGCGTTGGCGGGAGTTTCGTCGTGAAAACTGCACTTTCTGACAGTGTGACCATAGATCAATTTCTCATCGACCCTGCCATTGAACTCGCCAAGCAGCAATGTGATATCAGCGCTCATAAGTGGGGTCTAGGCGCTCATAGTAGGAATATTTGATCGTCGTTCGCTTCCGTCGAGGCGCGGGCAAAAATCAGTGAGACGTTGAAGAATCTCATTGTGATACGAATCGTGGCGAGACGCTCGCCTGTCGAAGTGAATGACAGTACTTGGCAACACAGTCTCTCTCCCACTACAAATTCATCACTGAACTAGCGCTCTTACAGGGCACTGCCCAGTTCCCAAAGTTGTTTCAACCCGCGCGATCTTTTATCCAATCCAATCCTGTTTATCAAGTTTGAAAATTACCATTAATGAAATAGGGCTTGCTTTTGATTTCCGTTTTGTGGACGTGGCAATCGATTTATATCGATTGTTTCAGGCTGCTACAAACTACCGTTATTCGAACATTGCTATAATACCCTGGACAAATTATATATAGATAATTTTTTGAAATTCCAAAACGAGCTTATTACCGAAAAGTCTGATTTAGAGACCGCTGAAAAGATTCCGGGTTACGGCTGGAGAGCAACCTAACGTCAGCCAAATCTAACAATTGGAAATAAGAAATATAGCCAAGTTCTTTTTTGATTATTTTCAAAAAGCCACTGTCAAATTCGAATTGTGTTATTTATATGCTTGAATAAACTTTAGTTTAGTAATTCTATCTATAATCCAAATAATTATTTTACAAATTAACTGAAACTTGGACTTTTAGGGTAAATAAATACTCAAAATTTGTCTATCTGAACAATCAGTTCCCCTCAAAACTATTACTTCTCATTCATCATAAGTGAAAGGGGTGTCAAATTTCAGGTTCCTAGCTGCGATAAGTTGTTAGTATATTATAGAAATATATCTGCCTACTAAATGTCAGTCAAGCAAACGGACCGACGGCTATGGCCAAATCGACTCATCGACAATCCTCATTTTTCTGACTTTGGTATACTTGTGTATGACTCTTCACAAAAGGTATGATCTGCCTGCGGTCGTAATAGTTCCACAAAAAGTGTACAGCTGTGAGTTCATCCATTCAGTAATTACATTTTTTGAAAATGATCAACTGAAGACACAGAACAGTTCGAGTCCCATTAGATCCATTAGATAAATTCTCGACGATATAGTTGCCTTCGTTCCCACATCATAACTCTCTTCTTCGCTGCCTGGAGCTGGGTAATATCATAGCCAATCGAGTAGAATGCGATTTTTTGATTTTGATTAGTGGACTTTTAGAAGTTGAGTCCGGGAAGTTCAGCGATCACTTTTCATAATTACCTTCCAAACTTCGCGCCATATTGAAGAGTGACCCACAGTTAATCGGTAGCTTCATTCTTTTCTATAAAACAAGAGCAAAATATAACCTGCATTTAAGAAAAAAATATATCGATATATTTTCTTCTTTTTTTTTTGCCACAAATTGCAGTTTTTTCTTTTTACAAATTCTGATCCGGAATTAGATACAGCTTTTCAGCGATGCCTCGCAGGGCTTTTACCAAATACATAGAAATATATGTATGTATATATGAAATATATGTATGTATATATGTATATATGTATGTACTTATATTTCTATATATGCCTCGAAGTTGTGAGTATTTGCTTATTACACTTGATCCTATCTGAAACGTGGCGCGCTACATTTGCTGTACACAATTTGACTTGCATTGAGATGCAGGCGCAGCAGCTGCAGTCAAATTTTGTTTATATTTATTTTACTCACATAATCGGCATTCATTATAATTGAGTTGTCAAATAAATTCCGTAAATAAATACCTTTAGGCTGGAAAATGAGAAAAGTTATTAGAACGAGATTTAAAATTTTTTTATACAAAATGACAAACTTTTAATTTTAACTGGACAATGAAAAGTGGATTTTAATTCGGCTCACAGTAAAAAGTTTCTATGGAATTTTTTTAATAATAATAATAATAATTTGGAGCTCACATAACATAGCGAGATATTCGGCTGCACTTTTGCAACAATTTTTGGTGTGGGTATTGATGTTGTACAACAAATAGAGGGAGCTGATGAGTTTTGTGAGTAGTTTTTTAATAATAGAAATACACTCGGAGATTAGACTTTGGTACATACTGGAAGCACAAAACTTAATTGGCTGCTTGTAAAACCTGCGTGTGATCGACTCTTTTTCACAATTCCAACATTTTGAAGTCACTAAGTCATCCTAAAATACTGGCGTCCTTGTAGTATTTTAATTTTGCTTTAATTTGCAAAACTCACTTCATTAAATTTTAGTAAAAATTTAAGCCCACGAAAATTGCTGAACTCTACAATGATGCTTAAATTGTCGATGCCCTATAAATAAACTGGAAGCACACATATTTTTCCATTTTGATATTGGCATCGTAGGTTAAAAGTTTTCTGAAATTAGTGAATTTTATATTAAGAGATTTGCGGGAGATAATATAACATTTTAATTAGCCGTGCTACTTTCCCTATCTTGAGCATCAAATTTGATCAAATGACACTATATTGTTAATAAATATCGGATTCTTTTAATTTTATATGAGAGATGGGCGTGGTTTTTATACGATTTTTAAAATTTTCAAAATTTTGCTTATTAACTTGAAGTGCAATATGAGTACCAAATTTGGTGGAGTTTGGTTGGGTTTTCCACATATACCTAGTTGTTCGAAAGTGGATGGTACCACGCCTACTTCCAATTTATTTTTTAATTTCGTCTATTTGCTTGTGCAACTTTATTCTACATATCAAATTTGAGCAATTATCCTTAATAGTTAAGTGAGTAAGTTAAACATCGCGTCGTTTTTTTTTATTTTCGAAAATTACAGTTATATGAGAGGGGGAGTAGGTTTAGTCCAATTTCTAAAATTCTTAAAATTTTACTTGCTTAAATCGAATCTGATGTGCACAAATTTGTTAGCATAGGTTCTATTTTTGAAAATTACCGTTATATGAAGGGTGGGCGTGGTTTTTATTCCGATTTAAACAATTTAAAAGATTTTGCTTATTGACTTAAAATGCTATATGTGTATTAAATTTGATAGAGCTTGGTAAAGCAACTTCGGAGATGTAGGTTTTTCTTATAAAGAAGGGAGCGACGCCCATTTTTCAAAAAAAAAACAAAGAAATGTCCACACTAATTGATTTCCTAAGCCCAATCCTATGTATCAGATTTGTGCAGATTATCTGCAAACTTACTGAAATATCGCGGTCTTTTGATTTTCACAAAATACCGTTATGTGGGCGTGGTTATTGTCCCATTTGCAATACCAAAGTTCTCTGGGTCCAGGGCAATATGTATACGAAGTTTCGTTCAGATATCTCAATACTTACTCGAATTATCCCATCGATTAATCGATTTCGCTATTAATTCTACAAATTTTTGTATATATCTATCTCGGTTGCTGTATGCTTTTACAAACAACCGTTAGTTGAACAAAGTTATAAGGAGGATGGCGGCGTCCCAAAGTCAATATATGTAACGTTTAAATTTCTATAAGGAACGACATTTTGTTTCGGCATCAAAGTTGTAACTCTTCAAGCTTTTGTAATTCCTGGACTATAGTTCATAGGTCTGTTCAGCAAAAACTTATCTGTATGATGTTCCCTTTTCAGAAAAACACCATTGTTGCAATGTTTTTAAAAAATTGCTGTTCAATGTAATCATTTATTGATTGAATTTTGTTATTTTCTCTGAAAATTGCCAATATTAAAAATTTAATATTCTCGTCACAATGAATTTGTAAAGAACCTGCAGAAACTCATGACATTCGGCGGCTAACTCTTAATAACCTGTGTGCTTATATAACTCTACATACATATGTATGTATGTATATATATATTTACTTATGTATTGTAACTACATACATAACATCAAGCTAATGCAAATATCTTATAAAAAATCTCAAATTTCAGTTCTTCCGAAATGGACAAAAATATTACTACATATTTACACACACATACCGTATCTACATGCATGTGTATGTATGTATGTGCGAACAATATGTTTAGCTTTAAATCAACCCAGGTTATTTTTCTTAATTTTTTGCGGTCGCTAAAATATTTGCCCGAAATTCGATCCACCCATCAAATGTTTCCTCATCTGCATCAATATAAATTTATTTGCTCGAAAAAACGTGCGGTTTGTGAGGTGGAGTTTTCAAAAAACTAGCATCTGCACATACATGGGTATTTACTTATGGAATTGACCATTGTTCATGTACCTACATACATACAAACATATTTATTTAACTAAATACTTGCTTGTGCGACTGAATCCATTGGGCAAGCCTCCGTTTTCATTTCATTAACTTTTCCCCATTTGAGATTGCGCCAAAATCTCCGAATCGCCATGCTCATGTTGTGAGTTGAGTTTAATCCGAAAAGGGTGAACCTTCATGGCACTAATCACATTTTCGTTTGATCCCCAAATCATGCAGTGTCACATGAAGTCAAAGTGGAAATAATTCAAACAAAATTGTGCGATACGAAATTTTAAGCCACGCGTATGAGTATGAAATAATTTTTGTTGAAACAAAACGCAAAAAAAAAAAAAGTTCCAATTGCACGAAATGTGTCGCTGTTAAAAAATACTAAAAAAAACTGGTTTAATTAATATCTTAGCAGCGTTAAAATTTCAATCAAATATTTTCGCGTGTATTTTTTTGTGTTTTGGAAATATTTTCTTATTTCTCTTTTTTTGGGCTTAACACTTCGCTACATTAAAATTGCGTGCATATTTTGCAAATCGGCTCGCTCAAAGCGAAAGACTTTTCACAAATGTGTCATGTTCTTATTAAATAGCTGGTTTTGCATGTTGCTGACGTTCTCTCGGCAGTTTTTTGTCGTTGTTTTAAGTTGACGCTGTCACAATGACTGCCAACACAGCTGGAGCTTCAATTTTTGTCATCAGCATTCGCATCATTCGCAGCATCTGTGCTATGGCCTTGTATTATAATACGAGAAGTATGTACATATATATATTTGGTTATTATTTTTATTGTTGTTATTACCGATTTTGCGGCATGCTTCAAGTACAAAATAATATCTTAAAATAATACATACATCAAGTTGGTC
Source organism: Anomoia purmunda (assembly GCA_951828415.1). Lineage (NCBI taxonomy): Eukaryota > Metazoa > Arthropoda > Insecta > Diptera > Tephritidae > Anomoia > Anomoia purmunda. The sequence continues at coordinate 14,934,182 of OX639996.1, forward strand.
CTTTGCCATAAAATTTCTTTGTGAGTCTTAATTTTATTCCAAACAACAACATACCCGTACTTGCTCGCATAAGTAGATGGAATCCTATTGTAAAGGATACTAAGGCAATCGAAATTCACATTAAAATAATTATGTTACCAATTTACTTATTGAACTTTTAATTTTTGAGATCATGAAACGAGACGTTCAAGCTATATAATGAAGATGGTTCACATGAACGATGATATCACTTCTCGCTGAATTAGAAAAATTGTACATAACAACCTTATGTGTACTACATATGTATTTACACATAGCAAACATTCCACATAAATTTCTCTATAAATTAGAACAAAATTTAGCGGATGTTTCAATGATTGCCACCCAATAAGAAGCCCTTCAAATTATGACTTAATACGTCTTTTAAATAAAATCGAGAAGATAATCTGTAAAATTAAGATAAAAACTTTGCCATATAATTAAGAATGTGTGCCGTTGAATTAAGATGATAGTATTTTCAATAAAATTTAGTAGATGGTTTCTACAACTAAGATGGAAACCTCTTCAGTTTCATTAAGAAGGAAATTTTGGGTTTCGTTACAATCTCCTATTAATTTTAATAAGTCCATCATCTGATCAATTTGAAATTATTGCCACCCAATTTTTTTTTGGTAGATTATTTTCTGAAAATAATATAATATAGTTTTTTAAACTACTTTTTATTTAATAATACAACTTTTACTTTTAATGATTTATAATAAGTTTGAGTATTTAAAAATTATTATAACAGGTTTTACATATTTTTCAATAACTTCATATTACATTTTTCGATCCTTCGATATTGTATTTAAATATTTGCTCACAATGCAATGAGCGAGCCAAATTTTATTTTATGTATTTCTACTTTTCTGGTAGCCATATTGTTCTGGTAAAGCTAAAAAAAAGCTGACATTTAAAAACATCTACTAGTTCGAAAGGATCGGAATTTTGGGAAGATAAAGGTAGCGTAGTGTATTCTATCGATTTCACGCGTGGAACAAATCGGCAGATATTTTTTAGCGCCAATAAAAAATTCTGCAGCTTGCTGATAAAGCATCCTGATGACAAATAAATGGAATAGTCTTAGAAAAAGAAATCATTAAAATTAAGATAACCATCTTACTCTTTATTTCCATCACTCCCTCAGAGCTGACTTTAATTTTATATGCTCTGCTAAAAATTTTGCTTCCAATCTGTCAAATCTATCACATATCTTACTTACTTACTTAATTGGCGCTCTAACCACATAAGCGATAATTTTTAATGTTACTTGCCCCGGCCGAGTGTTGAACTCGGGACACACCGAATGCAGCGCTCACATGCCACACACTCGGCTAAGCTTCTCCATCACCAATCGGGCGTTCAATTAGAATTTAAATTATTTTATTAGACAAGCCCCAGGATTTAAACAATTCCAATACTTCATAATTCTTTTGGTTTGGTTGAAATGAAGGGTAAATACCAATTTCTCCAAAATATATTTCACATATTTTTAAAGGAAGATAAATACACCAAAAATTATTGGGAAGCAACAATAACAATTAAACCAATAAAATTTAAAAAATACAATTAGGTTAATCAAAAGGTGTTATAATGTGTCGTAAGTCGTAAAGTCATAAAATTTAATAAATACAAAATTGCTTAGTTTTAATGAAATCTAGAATTGTATGACTTTTTTGATTTTTGATACATTATGATACCTTGTGAATCCCCCAAAATAAGTATATAAATTATACAAGTTTTAAAAATTGACACTATTGCTAGCAATGTGGCGAAATCTCATAGTTTCCCGCGCAATATCTTATTATCATTCATTGAAAACCTCTGGAACAATAAATATGTACACCAACAATTTTCATTTTGTGCGAGAACCAGAAAAAACTTCTGTGTAATTAAAAAAACAGAAATAGTGGTAGAAATTAGTAGTAGCATTAGTTAAAATAGTGGTAGAATTTAGCAAAAATGTAACAAAATAGTGGTCAAATTTGTAACAGCTGTACTAAAAATAGTGGTAGAAATTAGTGGCAGCTTTACTGAATATTGTGGAGGAAATGAGGAAAAATAGTGATAGAAATCAGTAGTAGCATTAGTGAAAATTGTGGTAGGATTTATTGAAAATGTAACAAAATAGTGGTAGAAATTAGTAGCATCTGTACTAAAAATAGTGGTAGAAATTAGTAAACATAGTGGTAGAAATGAGTAGTAGCATTAGTAAAAATAGTGGTAGAACTTAGTAAAAATAGTGGTAGAAATTAATTAAATTAGTGGTGGAAACTAGTAAAAATAGTGGTAGAAACTGGTAAAAAAGTGGTAGAAAGCAGTCAAATAGTGGTAGAAATTAGTAAAAATAGAGGTAGAAACTAGTAAAACTAGTGATAGAAATTATTAAAAATAGTGGTAGAAATTAATTAAATCAGTGGTAGAAACTAGTAAAAATAGTATTAGAAACTGGTAAAAAATAGTGGTAGAAAGTAGTAAAATAGTGGTAGAAATTTGTAAAAATAGAGGTAGAAATTAGTAAGGCTGGTGGAAGAAATTATTAAAAATAGTGTTAGAAATTAATTCTCCCCTCCCTTTTCCTGCCGCTTTTTCGTTTCATTCGATATTGGAATTACAGCCCAACGAGCACAAAGAAGTTTCACTTCAAAAACCAATATAAAGTAGATTATTCACAAAGTATGTATATAATCTGAATAAGAAGAGCTCTTTTAAAAATTAAGTGTTTTCCTCATTAATAAATTCAATAAGATTCTAGTAAAAATTAGCAGATCTACTTCCTAATGCCCTTTATATGATTTTTAATAAATACATACATACGTACTGACAAAGTTTTTCTCATAACTAAAATATAAAACACATATTACAAATTATTTAAATATGTCCGTCTAATATTTTGAGATTCAGTTAATGTTGTAAAATTATGTTTGTACATACAACGTACACTCAAATTATTCAGAACTCTTCTGAAAGTGACACTGCTCGTATGGTGCGCCAGTTTTTTTTTGAATATTCAGCTTTGCGACTAAAAGAGACATCTCAGTGGCATCCTGAAAGCCCTCTTGTATTTTGAACAAGTTCTGCTCTATTCCGACCAGCACGGACCGGTGTGCTTTGACATCGGTTTCTGAAAGTAAGGGAGGAGTGGAAACTTGAGTTCCATACTCCACCTGATAGCATTGTCATCTATACTGATGGCTCGAAACACGATAATAAGGTAGGAGGAGACGTTTTCTCACGAAACCCTCTCCTGAAAATTTCCTTTAGGCTACCAGATTAGGTACTCAGCTATCATGGAGGCAGTAGAGAAGATTGTAACCGGGATTATAGGAAGGGACATGTTCATTTATAGTGATAGCCAGGCTGCAATCAGATCTCTGAGCTCTTTCACGTTTAACTCGAACATCGCACTGGACTGCCGCCTATCTCTGCAGTAGATGGCCTAGCAGAACATACTGTACCTCACTTGGGTCCCTGGTCACCAGGACTTGCAAGACAAGGTGCGACCAAGCAGACTCTTCAAGATAAAGAACGCATTGGTATGCCGTCTGCCACTTGCAAACTGCTACTCAGAGATTGTACATATAAACAAGCTGACAATAGATGGAGGCAAAATACGACCTGTCCGACCTCAAGGCAGACGTGGCCTAACTGGGATCGGAAGCGGTCGCGCAGCGTTCTCTCTCTAAGAAGGGAAAACATCTCCAACGTGATAGGGGCTCTAACAGGGCACTGTCTGATAGGGAAACATGCTGTAAGGTTGGGAGTACCCTTCCGAAGATGCTATAGGAGCTGCAAGAATGACGAGGAGGAGGAAACGATCTTGCATTTACAGTGTAAGTGTCCTGCACTGTGTAATAGCAGAATGCGATACGTGGGATCACCATTTTAGGATGACCTTAGTAAAGTTTCAAGCACCGAGGTAAATTGCCTGTTGAGGTTCATCAGTGAGGCAAAATGGTTTAGTGAGGGGTTATTTTTCTCTTTTCGGATGGTACAAAATTTTTCTTTGTGGTAACATAATAGACCGCCTAATACTGGCCTAAGTCAGTCGCTGCATGCGGCTGCAACTCCAACCTAACCTAACCTATATGTATGCTAATCATTTATCTGAAGATTGTCTTAAAAACCGAATTTAAAATTTTGGTATAAATTGAAAGTCAAGATTTATTGAAGTTAATGCTCATTCGCAAAAGCTAGGGACAAATTTAAAATATATTTGGATCGCTAGAAGGAAGAAACCATAAATGTATATGTATATTGTAGAAAAAAAGATTAATTATGATTGAGGCTCCTTTTACTATTTAAATTGTATATACGAGTATGTGCATATAGATATCAAACACTGATCATTATCAGTCATGAAATTTTGACATTAAATATTATAGCATTGGAATAAATATGGCAAAGTTTCAATGACAATACTTACAATTTATGAAACTTAAAAATTTGATTGTATAAAAATAATTACTAGATAATTAGATCTAAGACCAGCAAAGAGAGAATTACTTTATGCTAAGAGGTGATGGGTTTTAAAATTACATAGAGGCCCCACGAGATCGACATAGTCAAGGTGCGCTATTTCGTCTCACGGGTCGACATGCCAAATTACTTGTAATTTGTTTTGCTTTTACGGCTGGGCGGTGAAGCCATATAAACTTTGACAACTCAAGCCGTAAAAGAGATAATATATACATGCGAATTTTGCTGTTTGGATTTCGACATCAGCTAATATAAATTCACTTTGGGATACTATTTACCTACTTCTCAAATGCAAGATATATACAATAGTTTTTCAATGGTATTAATACATTAGCAGTATCTTTTTAGTCAAGCAATTGCCATGCAATTTGATTTTATTTTAAAATATATGTACGTACATATCTAAAATATATAAAAACTCTCAGCCAGAGCTTTTCAGCGTAATCGCCAAAAAAAAAAAGTGCAGCAACATAATTTTGAAGCTATCATTACAGTAGCACAAACTAGTCGAAATTGCGCATATATTTAGGTTTTATAAAACCGGCATGTAGTAGGATCTGCGACCTTTCGTTTCCAAAAGTACCTGCATGCGTTTAGTATCGATGCGTTTCAATCGATCCAATAACTTTTGTTCACGTGTCGCATACAAATGGACGCCCTCACATTCACATTTTTTCTTAAGTTTTTGTTTGGGTTTCGACACCGCTTTGACCTTTTCACCTTCATATATAATACCACATGCGCGTTGGCAACGCCCCTCTTTCACCAATTTATCCAATTTATCATGAATTACATCCAGACGTTCGATTACGTAATTCTTCAATTGAAGCATTTGATATTTATTAATTTTGGCATCGAGTATATCTTGTATTTCATTCAAAGCTTTTATGAAGTTCGCATGCAATTTATCGAATTCGCGACGGCACCATTCCATCTCTTGTTCCACCGAATTAATCAAATAGAAACCATCGAAAGTTGTATCGAAATGTTCCATAAGCAAGCAAATTTCGCCTTCGAGCGTACTCACTTTCTTTTCAGTTGCGAAAAATGCTCGCACAACGGGATAACACATGCGTATTAAAATTCTTTTGAGAAATGAAGATTTGCTTAATGCATCGCAGGCGACTTTCACATCGGGATCCAGTGTGCTGCAAAGATCCTCGCATAGCTCATAGTATTCCTCCTCATCGTAGCGGCAGGGTTCTAGATTTTCCAATTTACTTAAATAACGACGAATGCCAAGCAAGTGTTCTTTTAGTTCTTCTTCTAGACCGTCGAGACGTTTCTCCATCTCGTCCAATTTATCAAACCTTTCTAAAATCACATCGAAATCCTGCAGATCGAAAACAATTGGTGATATTTTGGATGTTTGTAGAAGTTCAGCCATTTGCTTGGCTTCATAGCCCGTTATCGAGACCTTCTCGTTTTGGCAATTCAATTTCTTTAGCACCAGATCGAGCAAGCTGTGCAGGACGAGCGTATTGACGCCTGTTATTTGCTCACCGCCAAGTGCAATGTTCGCCAATTGTTGTAACGAAAAATGTCGCGACGGAAGCGAATCCATTTTTGTTGTCTTTTTTATGGGCGTGTGATGTACGGGTGAAAAAATATATAAATGTTTCTGAGTAATTACAAAAAAATGCAAGAAAATATAATTTGAGTTGAAAATCATTAAAAATACAAAAAAAAAAATAATCCACCATGATACAAAAAGAATTCAAAAATAGTTTCATGACACAAAAATGTACGGTAGTTTCATTTAATTATATTGAAAATTATTAACGTTGCTTCTAAACTGCTCATTAACCCAGCCAACCAATTGTGGAGCTCTCCGAAGCAGCAACCCTGGAAGGTGCGCTCCGAATATGGAGTGGAACGAGAAACCTCAAGCACACCGGACGAGAGCCTTTAGGAATAACGTTGTTTCTTTTTGTTATGTTTGATGTTTATTGTTTTCAATAGATTTTCGTACACAAAATTTTCTTTGATTCTGCTCATGGTTCTCGCTGGATTTATAAATTCAAGTATTTTTAAAAGCAGTGCGGTGTTCGGTAATTATTTTAATAAATAAATAAATAAATAGATACTTATAAAAATTATTTAAAAAAAGCCGAAAGCTTATGTGAAGGTAGTCCGAAGTATTTATAGGTTTGTTGACAAATAATAAAAAATTAAAAACTCGTATAATTTGTGCCGAAACAATGATTTTAAGAATGTAGTGACGCATTCCAGAATATTCCCAACGATGGTACAACGAGCTCCTACGTGGCCGCCAATCTTTGCAGGACGAATTTCGTGAAGGTCGTCCAAAAACGGTGGTTGTGCCAGAAACAGTCGATGCTGTGCGTCAATTGATAATACAAGATCATCGTGTGACATATCGCGAGATAGAGGCATTGGCCATTAATGGGACCAGCATACATTCAATATTGCATGCACATTTGGTCGTAAGTAAGATTTGTTCTCGTTGGATACCGCATAATTTGACAATTTCCCAAAAAAGGACTCGTGTCGATTGGTGTAAAGAAATGTTGTAGAAATTTAGCCACGGTGGATCAAAGCACGGCTATGACATCGTAACAGGTGGCGAATCTTGCATCAATGCATATGAGCCGGAAGCAAAGCAGCAATCGACTGTATGGGTGTTCCAAGACGAACCTAATCCAACAAAAGTTGTTCGCGCAAGAAGCACCTCAAAGCAAATGGTCGCCCGTTTTTTCGGAAAATCTGGTCATGTCGCAACTATTCCACTAGATAAACTTAAAACGGTCAATTCTGAGTGGTATACAACCATTTGGTTGCCAAAAGTTTTTGGAGAATTAAGGAAAACCAACCGCCGAAGACAAATCATTCTTCACCAAGACAATGCGAGCTCTCACGTATCGATTCACACAAGAGAGTTTTTGAGGACTCAAAAGGTCGAATTTTGACAACTCTTACGCAGAAGCAAAAACAAAATACATAGGAATTTTGTAGTTGTATTTATAACAGCACCTCATGATTCAATTATTAAAGGTTTGATACAAGGCGAATCCATACAAGGTGGTGTTATAAATACAACTACAAAATTCCTATGTATTTTGTTTTTGTTTCTGCGTAAGAGTTGTCAAAATTTGAATACATTTTGTTTTTGCTTTTACAGCTTTTGAAAGCTCATACGCAAAAGCAAAAACAAAATACATGTAGGTGAATAAAAAAAAAATCAAATCAGTTGCTCTTATGCCATCACCTTCTATAAATTCGCCTTGGGTAGATATACAAATTTTCTATAAAAACAAACAGAGATGATTAATATTACACATGAATTTTGGCAATGTGTCATCTTCAGAGAACGAAAAATGACACTCAGGATGGCACGACGCCGAACCGGTTTGTCTCCACTCCAAACTTGACAAGGGATGACGGAAAATCGTTTCAATAAATATCAACATATTTATTTCTTAAATAACTTTAATGATTGTGGGTTTTATAATTTTTTCAAATAAGGCTATGATAGATAAAAATCTTGCTTCGCTTTACATGACAGTTTCGCTTTGACAACTAAGATCAATACATACAATTATACGAAGTTTCCCTCATAACCAACGGCGTCGCCAAAGAGAAGCTGAAAGTTTGCTAACTCTCATCTTTTCGCGTGTTTTGACAATCAACTGATTTTCATATTTCTTTTATGGGAGAGGTACTAAATTCTGCTTTTCAAAATTCTTTTGGATGAAAATTCAGTAAAAATCAAAAAAAAAATTCTGTCCAGCCTAAATTCTTTTGGTTCAAAATTCTGTATTTAAAATTCTGTATGATCAAAATGATGGAGAACTGAAATTCTGTATATTAAAATTCTGGAATCAAAATGCTATAAAAATATAACCAAATAAGCAGATAACCTGATAAGCACGCTTACCTGAATAGCACATTTATTTTATGAATAATGGAATTCCGATTTTATAGAATCAATGGTATATATACATATGTACGTCAATTAAAGAAAAATTCAAAAATTCATTCAAAACAAAAGTTATTACATTATAATGGCGAAACAATTATTATATTATTAAATTTTTAGCAATTCGCTTTAGAAAAGAAACATGCCTTAATATAAGCCTTTTTTTTGTTATTCTTTTAATTCTGTTGTTTGCTTTTACAGCCTTCTTCGTTTGACTAATTTTGTGACCATTTTGAAATTTCTGAAGCTATAAATACATACAAACATATGTACATTTGCTTTATGTAAATCTGTTTTGATAATATAGGAAACCATATGGGTCAAGACAAGTCATGTATTGGCAGTATTTTGTTTTGCAAAACTCTGTATTGAAAAACCAGAAGAGCATATGGATAAATAAAAAAAGTGCGCACTTTTTTTATTTATCCATATGCTCTTCCGGTTTTTCAATACAGAGTTTTGCAAAACAAAATACTGCCAATACATAATTTTGATTTACAGAATTTAAAATTACAGTGTTCCGCAATACAGAATTTTAACAGTACAGAATTTTGAATTACAGATTTTTGAATACAGAATATTGAATACAGAATTTTAAATACAGAATTTTGAACCAAAATCATATTGTACCCAACCCTTCTTTTATTACCCGCATTCGCTTAGGAACAGAAGTTACACTTAAATTTACTTCGAACAAACAATGTAAATTGAACGAGTATCCAAAATAAATGCTCAGCATTATAGGTTTTAAACTTTTAATAATTAATAGCTGAATGTTGTCAAAGTGTTTATTATTCCGTATGCGTTTTTCGCCTTACGTACAATGTTACAAATGTCACGCAAAGCCAAAGCATTTTATCTGACATCGCTTTTAACTGCCTCTCTCTGTTAGATCCAAGGCGAATTCATATAAGGTGATGCCAAGGCGAATTCATACCGCACACACACGCATTTTTTCAATTTTAGGATGTCACGATAAAAGAGAATAGAAGCATGGACGCCATTAGTTTTCGGTTTTAGTGTTTCATGGGCAAAATAAAAAAATACGAATATAGAGGAAGAAGAAGATATCAGCTGATTTAACATCTTCACCTCATATAAATTCGCCTTGGTTAGATCAAAATCATACCGAAATTTCCCATCTCTCCTGAATATACACCCGGTTTCAGTTCATCTACGTTTGTCAGTCGTAAGTTGAAAAATCAATTGGAAAATTATTCATTCGCCTTCTTCGCTAGTGCGCGCACACACACACACACAAAAGTCATAATTTTCCAAAATATATATATTGAAAAGTCACCAAAATTAATAAAATTAATTAATATCATATATTAGAATATTTCTCGCGCGCTGCAAAATGGCACCAAAAGCACAATTTACGCTAGAGGAAATGACGAAAATCGCTTTGGGCGCGCCAGAACTAACTAGCGCGAGCGTACACGTTCTACATAGTCTAATTGAAATGATACTCAAGAAAATCGGTTGCCAGAATGATACAGTTTCGATTTGTGGTGTAGAAGCAGATTGTCTAGCCGAATTGCTAAATAAATCAAAATCCGCACCAATCGCCTATGACGACGCCCAGCTAACACTAATTGCACCCAAATTGCAGGTTATCACACAACTGGAGACATCCATTGACGAAATCGAGTCCAAGCTCAATAATCATATACAAACCGCGAGAAAGTTCAGTCAATTGCCACAAACGAAATTCAACATCAAAGACTGGGAACAATTCAAAGTGCAGGCGGAGAGTCAATGCATTCCTTGCGAGAAAGAATCCGATATGGCTTGCTATCTAACGGGAAATATTGATTTCCTAAAAAAACTGCAGCGCCGACTGGCAGAACCCATGGTTTTGAATCTGTTCGAATTTGAGCAAGAGATCGCTGCGCTTAATGACGATATGAATGAGCTAATTAAAAGCGCCGCTGCGAATTTGGACAAATTGGCACTGATCGAGGGTTGTCTGCTTGCAGTTGAACAGCTACGCGCTGAAATCGAACAGCATAACTACATGTTTCTCGGTACAATGGAGGAGGTGCAGGATATTTTAGATTTCAAATTGGATAAAGTGCAAATTCCTGCACTAAAGCGATATGTTATGCTCAATTTGAATCGCATGGAAGGTCACATAAGAATTATACAAAATACAGTGGATTGTCCGAAGCCAAAAGGGATTATCACGAGTGGCGTGCGTTGTGTATCATGTGGCGATCGAAATGTTTGCATTGAAAAAGGGGTACATACGACCGGCATTTTGCCAGACGCGCACACCTCCAAACCCACACGCTTGCCGAGGGTGTGCCGATGTACAAAAGGATCGGCGCCTATAGGGACGGAAGCAAAGGTTTTAAGTACAACTGCGATACCCGATATGATTAGGAAACGAAACACAGAAGATAGTAGAGTGTCAACTGCTAATGTTGTAACGATCGATGAATGTAAAGCAACGTGCCGTGAAGATGGCGCTTTATTAGAAGGTACGGATGGAACGTTCTATCGCAAGGGGTGATCAGTGGCAGCGAGATATATAAAAACAAAGATAAAAAAGGCGCAAATTCCATGAGTATATTTGAAAGTTAGTTATATACATACATATATGTATATTTTCTAGACATATTTTACATAAATATATATTTTCCTTTTTATTTATTATTATTCTACTAGTTAGATATTAGTCGGTTGCATTTGTCCATGGGCAGTGCCGAGACTTTGGCCTCTTAAATTATTTGTGAGTTAAGTCACTTTCCACGCCTCAGTAAGCAATTCAGGTCTTAGCGGCGGCAGTTCTCATCTGTACTTTAGAGACATGCGATAGACTTTAACGGAGACTTACAAAATATAATGCCCTTTCTCTAAATTAACTTTACTTTTAACAACTTAGCTGATACCTGCGACTCCGTCTCAGCATGAGCTGTTATGAATGAAAGTGGTCTAAGTCCACTTTCTGCATTCAATGGCGCAAGATATTTAAAAAAAAATAATTCAAGGAATTGTATTTGTTTTTAATTTATCGCTGAAGTATTTTTGAAGTGAAACTTCTTAGGCGGGGAGTCGCAAATGGAGGTTAAAAATTTTAAATCGGATTTCGTTACATAGCTGAGAAGAAAGATATAATTTAGAGAAAGAAAAATTAAAAATAAAACAACATACATTCAAACACACATCCAAGGCGAATCCATACAAGGTGGTGTTATAAATACAACTACAAAATTCCTATGTATTTTGTTTTTGTTTCTGCGTAAGAGTCGTCAAAATTTAGATACATTTTGTTTTTTCTTTTACGGCTTTTGAAAGCTCATACGCAAAAGCAAAAACAAAATACATGTAGGCAAATAAAAAAAAATCAAATCAGCTGCTCTTATGCCATCACGTTCTATAAATTCGCCTTGCACACAACTATTCGAAATGATAAGAATAAGAATAAGCATTTTTTCCTGATCACATACAAGTATCTACTTTATGGGAAACTAAAGGGTGTTTTTTTTAAACTGATAGAACTTCCGATAAGGATAGCTGTCACTTGACAGCTGGTAAATGACATTTCGTTTTGACATTTCTGTTCAGTAAGCAGTTGAGCAAATCATCATAGAAAGAATGACGCCGCAACAACGTTAACAAATTGTGGAAATTTACTTTAAAAATCAGTGTTCTGTTCGCCAAACTTATAGAGCACTTCGTGAATTTTATGGTCCACATAATCGAGCATCAGAGCAGCTTATTCGTCGTACTATTGTTGATAAATTTCGAACAACATTTACTCTACTCGTTGAAAAACCAACAACAGGAAAAAGAACTGTACGTACAGAAGAAAATATTGGTGCTGACAGTGTTAAAGAAGATCCGAATTTGTCTATTCGCCGCCGTGCTCAACATGTTGGACTTTGTCCATCCACAACATGGAAAATTTTGCGCAAAGGAAATTCGACTGATCGCATCCGATTTACCAAATCTAGTCGTGGCGGACACATGCCAGAAATCGTTTTTGAATATTAAATGACATGAAAATATCTTTCAAATAAAAAAAATTGACATCATACTTCTTTTTTATGTGTTTTATTTCAATTTAAAGTTCTATCAGTCTACAAAAAAAACACCCGTTCAGACTCAATGATACTTTTGAAGAAAAATCTTCCCAGTTTGTTTTTATTCGTTTTTTACTTCATCTTTGTCCCAAATTAAACAATTTTCTCATTTAATTTTAATTAATCGATTTGCTTTAATTAGCTTATGTATTTATTAGACATCGCCAATTTGTTTAATGTTTTTTTCTAAGAGGCTTGTTTTACCCAACTTGAGAGAAATTCAAAACCCTGTATATTGGCATTGCATTGGCATAGAACAATCCGTATATAAAAATAAAGTCCCTAACTATGTACGTATTATAACTTAAAAAATCGTGAACGGATTTAACAAAAAATTTGAGCAATACATTCCTTAGACTCATGTTAGCAAAGAAGGCTAAATTCTAGGTGGCGTTTCCACGTCAGTCGGTTCTGTGATACCGGAATGACCCGGATTTATATTCGGCCAAGTGACAACTTTAGCAGCATTCCCCAAAATTTTATAGGGAATGTTTTAAACTGTTACAATAACAGTAACATATTCTAGGTGGAGAATGACGGGATATTCTGAAAATCTATATCTTTAATTTTACTTTGATGGAACCCAAACTTGAAAAGGGGTTACGGAAATTCGTTCCAACATATAGCAACTTAGAAATGTATGTTAAATGTGCGACGAGAAATTTTATAAAAAATTAATCCGCTAGGCGGCACCAGAGTCGGGTAATTAAAAAAAAATCCCCGTGTTATTTTTCGATTTTGATGATATTAGAAAGGTATGCTGTTGTTCCGATAAAAAAGACTTTTAAGAAAAATGGACGCTGGCGGCGGGATATTCAGAAAATCAGATTTTGATAAAATTTCAAATGTGCAAAGGGCGACGAGAAAAATGAAAATCCGTAGATATGGTCAGATATTGATGATATTAAAAAGGTGCGATTTGGATTGATTTTGTGGACCGATTTACATACATTGATTTACAAAACTTAATATGTGTACTATATACGTATACTATATTTGCAAACCAATATTGAATATATGTATAAAAATCCATTAGATGGATCTGCAGTCGAGATTTCCAAATGTGCAAATTTTTGTATAGTTGTATATCTTTTGAGATGTTCTCTCTCTCTCTTTGCCTCGCACAGTAAATAGAATTTACTAATGAAGTTACAGAAAAAAGAGAATCCTTAAAGTAAGACTAAAAGTTATAAAACAACTGGGGAACGAATTGCTTCATTTAAAGCAATTTTTCTATTTGGAAAACAGGAAGGCCGAAAGATCTGAACAACATTAATATCATGTAGGTCCTACACACGGTGTACTGAATACTGAAGGTGACGCCTTTAGAAGTACCGCTACTTTGGTTTTGCCGGGTTTGACAATTCTCAACTTCAACTAGACAAAGCTTTTTTCACAAATTAAGAAAAAGAGACACTTTTTTTAGTATTTTGCGAATTTATTTATTAAATGTCTGCCTATAAATTCATACTTTTACACTTTAGAACACGTTTTTCAATGAAATATTGGAAGTTGTTCAATTTTCTCTCTCCCGTATTCTTGTTTACTAAAGGCGAGATCTGTCATTTCACCGCGGGAAGGCGCAATCTTGTATTCTATCATTATTGGGTCCTACATGTATTTTGTTTTTGCTTTTGCGTATGAGTTTTCGAAAGTCGTAAAAGCAAAAACAAAGGGTATTTAAATATTGGAAACTCTTACGCAAAAACAAAAACAAAATAAATGGGAATTTTGTAGTTGTACTTACTTACAACACCACCTTATATGAATTCGCCTTGATTGCTATGTTGTAACTTCATTCATATACTAATATATATATAGAACTGATGTCTGGCTCTATACAAAACTATCACCTAGATTTATTAGCCTTTACCAAAATTTTTAAATTTATTAACTATCGTCCTTTTTTGTAAAAATTACATCTCATATTTGTGTGTATGATGTAAGCCTCTTTCGAAGAAGCAATACTTTGCTTTTCGTTTGGGAAGTAAATTTTTGACAACTTGAGAATCTCTTGACAGACTTCCGCCGTTATTGCGGCACACACTTGGTGGATCTTTCAAAAATGTAGGGCAATGATGGTAGCGCTAAAACCTCATAGCATCTGGTGCATCATAGGGATGATATTTTGTTCCATAAAATTCTCCAGAGTAATAAAATCTTTCGACATGTTCTGGTGATTCAAAAGAAGATGCCAATGCATTACCAAGCTCCATTTGAAAAGTTAAAAATGACTTGACTTTTGACCTTGGCGTCGCATAAACGGGGAACCCTTTCTGTATTCCAGTCGTCTGTTGTGGACTGCCAGATAAAGAAAATGGGAAATAACTTTAACAGTCCATTTCTTGACTTCCATTTTAAACCTGTCGTATTCCCGCATTATGTCACCCAAGTCAACTCCACCCATAAACGAGTTGTAGTTCTAAATTACTGCAGGGTTTTGAAAGGGACAACGGCGTTTTAGATTTCTATTCCAGCACTCAATTTCAGCTACAGGATCCTTCTCATACTTATTTGACGATAGTAGAACCGATTTTGTGTCCTTCCATTTCACAACTGCTACATTGTTACTCGAGGCAAAGTATGGAAAACGGGCGTGGCACTACCTGCTTCAAAGCAAATAGGTATACCTCGGAAGCTACTTTATCAAACTCGTTCATTGTTGGAAAATTTACGTGGTACCATTAAAAGCAAACTAAATTTTTTTGTTTTTATTTAAACAAATAAAAGACATTTATGTGTTCAAAATGAAAACTTCTATACTCGTATTAGCTGGTTTAAATACATGTTGTTTTTGTTGTAACAGCATAAAAAATTACCCATAAACTTTTGGAAAATATTGCTAAAGTGACAGTCTTTGGCCGGATATAAATCCAGGTCATCCCGGTGCGTAGACTCAACTATCATGGGGTTTTCTATCAAACGGTGCGTCGGCTGAACTCGAAAACTACTTAGCCGATTGAGCTCAAATTCATAGCGTATTCCCGCATTGGTTTCTATTATGCATAGAGCAACAACTCCGATAGATAGCGCTGGAGACGATATATTCGTTTTAGACATATCTATGGTCTAATTTGATTTAAATACAAAACATGCATTTGTCACTTTATTGTTAATATTTCAATTGAAAATTAGACCGGTGGTGTCGATAAGTTTTTAAAAACCGTATTCACAATAAAATTTGATTCGAATACGCTTATCTTATACTACATTCAAATTGCCACCATTTAACTTATTAAATGGTGTACAAGTTCAGGCCGTTCAAATTGCGGTTTCGAACTTAAGTTAACAGAATATGGAATAATAGATGATGAATAGATTTGCAGACTGTAACAGAAGGGCCCATATGAAATGAACAAATTAGGTTAGTAGCGTGAGGAAATTTTAGTATTTTATTAAGGGAGAATTTACTACTAGCTAATTTTGATTTATATATTTTGTGACAGAGCGCCAAAAAGTATGCAACAGAATACACACAGAAATGACCGAACTGGCTTCAAACGTTTCGAATGGTTGAACTTATGGCTTAATTTCCAACAATAATTTACATGTGATTTTACTGGTTTACGAACTGATTCTACTCATTTAAACAGTTCAATGTCATCTAACTTGTTCAAAGCGTTAATTTAAATGCGGTATTACGGTACTTTATCATCTCATGTCACGCATTTTCTGATGACCTGAGACAGGTGTCAGTAGAAAAAAATTTAGAACAAATACAGAAATAACTATGTAACCAAACATTAGGGTGCCACACTTCTCATAGAAAATTCACATTCGGTTGCACTCGAACTTAGATTATTTTCTACTTGTTTTTATTTAAAACACTTTGTACTATCTGCCATTTTACAAGATACATCATCTTAGCTCTTTGATCTAAATGCGTAAAAGAGGTTTCAAGGCCCCACTGGATATTATTATGCTGTTTTTATAGTACCATGATTTATGATTTATCAAAGAAATTAAATTAGATTATTCTTCGTACAAAAATCCCCAATCGATAACTTATTGATCTGGGAATTATCACTTTGAAACAAAAAAATTCAAAATTCACAAAATGCCACCTGACATTTTAATGTCATAGCACAAACA
The DNA here is from genome assembly GCA_951828415.1 of Anomoia purmunda. Lineage (NCBI taxonomy): Eukaryota > Metazoa > Arthropoda > Insecta > Diptera > Tephritidae > Anomoia > Anomoia purmunda. The sequence goes on from OX639996.1 coordinate 14,950,799, forward strand.
CAAAAATAACAACGAATTAAAGATTTGTAACAATCATTTCTTATTTATTTTGTTAAATATTTGAACAGTCCCCACATATTCAAGCATTTCACTTCGATTATGACAACAACAGACATTGAATTGACCTTGGAGCAAATGCTGCAATTAGCTTTGGGTACACCGAAAATTTCTGGTATAAATCTTTCGATACTCCATAGCTTCTTCAACATTTTGCTACAAAAACTCGATTGTAAATACGAACGTGTAGAAATAGATGGCTTGGATGGAGCTTGTTTGCAAACAATTTTACACAAGAGCAGAATATCACCACTGCCATTTAATGTTGATAATATTGGCTTGATTTCCGATAAACTACAAAAAATGGCAGACTTGAAGGAGCGTCATCAGAATTTGGCCGAACAATTGGATGAGCATATCGAGTACATACGTAGTTGCAATGAAAAAGGTATCGATTTCAATTCACACAAAAACTGGGAGGAATATTGTGGAGCTTGTGAGATATTTTGTGGGAAGCCTGCACCGCAAGTTGAATTACTATGCAAACTTTTAAAGGATTATAATTTCATAAAGAAGACCAGACAAATTGTGGAAGAACCTCTAATTGGGCCAATTATTGATATGAGAAAACGTTTGGAACTAATGCATGTCGAGTTATTGGATTATAAACGACGTTTGGCTGAGAAATGCGAGCGTTTGGCTTACATTGAAGTTTTAGCCAAAGAAATTGAAAATCTAAGTAAATTGATTGCTCTCGAAAAACAATCTTTCGTTCAATCCATGAAAGAGCTACAGGACATGCTCGACGGCAAGATGTATAAAGTGGTTTTGCCATCACTCAAAAAATACATACAAACTGAAACGGAAAAAATTCAAGCTATTTGTAGGACAATCAAGAAAAAGCAAAGCTGTGCGAAATATGGCGAATTTTCGAGTTCCACGGCCACATGTCTATCGTGTACCGGCAAACTGACGTGCTCAGAACGTCCGATTTTGATTGGGCCAAGCAAAATTAACGAAGTAGATGAAATTAAGAAGCGTAAAATTTCACAAACTTGTAGTCGCACGGGTCCATGTCTTGCCAAGGCAAAGGAGAAAGAATTATTGGAACGGCTTAGACGTATCGAGGAAGCAACGGAAGAGGCCAAAGTTAATAGAGAAATGAGCAAATCTTGTTACACGGCGTCCGATAATTTTGCTGTATTTCAGGGTACCAATGGCGTTTACTATCGAAAAGCTTAATTGAAGTTAAGGAAATACTCTATCCAGAGAACGTATATTCTTTTTTTTTTTTTTAATATAAATATGTATGTATATTTCCGCCAACACGTTACAGAAAAATAAAAATATATTTAAAGGGAATTTAACATACATATTTCTATCTTTAGAAAGAGCAATTACTTCCATAACTATACAGACATCAGATTTTTGTATATCCCTGTCTGAGATAATTTGATACCACATAGCACATGATTGAGTCAGATTATGCTGGCTAGTCGAACAAAAGTCTTCATTTAGATCAAATATGTCCCTTTTGAATTCCCATCTCCCCTGAAGCGGTGGAAATGTCAAAGTATATGGCCGCCCTGACTGCAAAATCTGCAAATTCTTTCTGCGCTTGCAAAGAGATCGGAACTTCCTGCCTGATTACATATTCTAGACAGACGCCTTATTTGCCCTTTGATTACCTTGTGCCCGCATATATTCTGGAAAATTATGGACTACGCCATTTTGCCAATTTCTTCGCGATTAGGTAAATCCCATAAATGTTCTACCAAATAAGTTTCGGAATGTTTGGATTTGGTTTACGTTGATAATATCTTTGAATCTTCTTCGAATCGATGTGATCCTGTGGTTTTATTAGAAGACACTTACCATCCTGCAATTTAGATAACATACGAAATCATAGGTAATGTTCGGATACGATACGATAACAGAGGTTTCTAATATTCCCTTTTATTCGGCAAAGGCCAAATTCCAAAAAAAAAAAAAATAACGAATGCATTTTTTGGTTGCAGGTTTGTTGTATTTTGTTTTCTCAAACCAAATTAGGCGACCAGGTTAAGTTTTAAGTTTATATACATAAGTTTTTTTGTTTATATATTTGTTGTTATTAATGTGTATAAAATAAAATTGTTAACAGCCCTCTCAAATTGAGGTCGAAATATCGACAGATAAAACAATTAAAATACCTAAACCGTTAGTTTATTTTTATAAACAATACATAAACTGCGAATGTTGGCAAATAAAAATCGCGTATCTTCAAACTATGTACAACAACAAAAACTGTTTACCTACAGATTACTTAAAGTAGTCACTTAAGTCGAATTCAAATAAGGTTGTGTTGAGTAACCAGCCGCTTCTCACTGTCATTGTGCGTCTAATTTGTTAGTGTATATTTTTATTTAGTTTTACCAAAATGCCACTCGTTAGCACTTTAAATAAATACAACGAGACGGCTGTTAAGTGCCGTTAAAAATAAGTTAGTGAATCGCACAATCGCTAGTGCAAACGACAAATATTATCGACAAAAATTGCGATTGTCGGATCGCTTAAAGCTGGTATGAATTTGCCTGGTACTCAGTTCTGCGACATACATTTTTCAAATTAAATAAAAAATGTTAACAAGAATATCTAAGGAAAATGAAGAAGAATATTATTTGTAATCCCAAATCATTTTATTTCGTATACTCAAAGCGTATGCTGAATGGGTTTTCTTCAAATATGAGGTATCAGAGCACAGTGTTTAGCGGCAATTAAGACATTGCTAATATATTTCCGCAATTCTTTGAGCCTAACTATTCCGTTAAGCCCAAATACAAATGTCTGAAAATGTATTATTTTACCTAAAAGATCTAAGGGAGTCATTTAGATACAGACCAATTATAATCTTGAGATGTATTCTTAAAGAATTTGCGGATTACCTATATGGAAAAACTCTGTTATACATCTTTTTACAACTTCTTAAAAGCTACAATAAGTCTTCGATTGAAATAAACCGGCGTATAGAATAATTAGTTGAAATATTCCTTCACTTTACCAATCGAAAACACTCAGCACGGATTTTGTAAGGACAAATCAACTGTTACCAAATTACAGGATATCACAATTAATGTATGAAATGCTGAGTGGTTGAGAATGACGTCGACTGTTTGGGCCGCAATGTTTATATCCAGGACAGCTTCTAGTGACGCATTGCTCAGACCGGTAAATAAGTTCATTGTTCAGCGGAAAGGGGATGAGAATATAATAATCGGTCGAGGTGCATACCTAGCGCCAGGTACAACACTTTAAAGGTAGAGGTTGTTTCAATATCAAATTTCTAATAGAGATAGCTAAAGAGAAGCAGCGGGCAGCGAGATCAGCTCCAACGTAGGTGGGAGAAGGGGCTTCCTCCACTGCCGGGCTCAGTCTACTTAGCGGATCGAGGAGACGCATCTAAAAAGACAGCCAGCCTTAGAGAGCGACATAACTGCGCCACCAAGCAAATGAGAGAGCGTAGATGAGGCTATGTAACCCAAAATTAAACATGATAGCTTCCAAGATTAACCAGAAACAACTGATCGCGACACTCATTGACCGTAATAACCCGCTATGATGTCACAAAAGCTGTGAAATGTGGTTTTTAAAACTCCTTGTAGTACTCATCTCCAAAAAGAGCCCGATCCGAACGGTACTATGGAAGCTTTTGACGGAGCGCGGTGGTTCAGCGTTGTCAAATTATAGATAAAGGAGGTGATAGACAAAACGCTGCAAAATATTTGGGAAGAGAGTTTCTCAAGTTCGGTAATCGATTTATCATACAAAGTGGCGATGTCAATTGACTGCGATTTAACGCCGTTGGCATCTCTTTTTATATTGACTGCCGTGACTATGAGAACAATCCATAAGGGTTAAAATGTAGCAAACAATCGCATTTCACTCAAAATCTGTTATTTGTTTTTCACTTAAAACATTTTGAACATATTTATTTTTTGAGTTCTTCGGAAACCCTCATTGCAATTTTGAACAGTGCGGTCCGCTTTGTGATCTAACAAATTCGAGTCATAAAATTGCGCCAATTCAAATTCTATAGAATGACCACGACCCATATTGAATTGACACTACATCAACTATTACGCATCGCTTTGGGTTGTCCGAAAGTTTCCAGAATAAATTTATCTTTACTGCAAAGTTTTTTCAACATCCTACTAATGAAACTTGATTGTCGAAATGAAAAAGTTGAAATAGCTGGCACAATGAGTACGTGTTTGCAAAAAATCTTACGACAAAGTCGCATATCGCCTTATCCGTTCGATTGTATAAAAATCGAGAGTTTATCAGAGACCATAGCAAAGGCGGCGCAGCTACGAGAACGTATTGGGTTTTTAGAAACTAAAGTAAGTGAACATTTGACGCAAACGCAACGACAAAACGATGTGTTGAACACACACTACCGTTCAGATAATTGGGAACAATTTAGCGAGCCAACCGAAAGTCTTTGTAAATTTCCCGAATCGGACGACTTATTCAGCTGTAAATTATTACAAAATCGGCATTTTGTATTGAATCTAATCAGCAGAGCTGTAACACCATTGCTAAATGAAATGAATGAAATGAGAAAAAGATTAAAAGCATTACATGCTGAGGTGTTAAAATTCAAAACACGTTTTAATAGTAAACTCTCAGAAATGGATGAGATTCATAAGCATTGCATAATCGCTGAAAAGCTGCGCAAAGATTTTGAAAAAGACTTACAAACATTTAACAATACGGTTATTGAGATACAGAATATGATGTTGGCGAAATCGGAAAGAACTGAGTTGCTGCTCATAAAGAAATGGTTTATAAATGAAATGGAAATCATAAAGGAAAAATTGAAAAACTTAGACGTCCCACCTGATTGCGTCAAAGCTGAAAAGCGGAGGCAAACTATTAGCGAATCGCAATGCCTTTCATGCTTGGGGGCCAGCGATTGCTTGAAAGTGACAGCACCGGCGCAGCCAAGAGAAGAATGTATAGAAAAGAAGGAAAAAGAGCGAACCGCACTGTATTGCAGTCTGAATGGGCCGTGTGTTTCAGATGATATGAAAACATTTCTGGCGCGGGAAATGCAGCTGGGAGAGCAAGATAAATTTGAGATAGAAAAGTTGTGCGAACCTTTTCCGCTACTTAGAGGATATAACGGGGAATATTACCGCAAGGCTTCCAATGAAGATTGTAACATAAAATTGTTTAAAAAGTGATTTTTCAATTGCATACAAAAGAATTTATTTGAAGCAGAAAATATATAGTGATAACGGGGGATAAATAGATTGAAGTATTTTGATGGAAGTTTTACAACTGAGCTACTGAGGGTGTCTTCTGCGAAGAGCTCTCCCTCAGCCGGAAATTTAAGCTTCCAAACTACTGTGTGCTTCAGGCGGGGGTGGCCGCAAGCAAGGGGCAGCCGATTAGCTACTCACCAATGTAATGTAATTTATTCTGAAAGTCAGGCCGATATTAAGGCCTTAGAATGGCTAATGGTAAGATCAAAACTTGTCGGGGAGTGCCTAACTTTTCTCTCAGCCGCCTCGGAATACCTTGACATTGGACTAATTTAAATGCCGGGCCATAGCAGCATTGCAGAGAACTGCATGGCTGATGAGCTCGCTCGGCGGGGTACCCTGGAAGTCATCACTTCATGCGGTGAGAGAGTGGGGGCTCCTTTGGCTGCCTACGGAGTTTTCTTGGATAGATGGGCTCTCCGTCGACTCAACGAGCGCTGGGCAACTACTGCGACATGCAGAATCGCAAAGACCCTCTGGCCGAGAATGGGCCGTTGGCTTTCAAAGGAACTGAGGTCGCTAAGGGGCAACTCTCGATCCTCGTAGGAGTTAAAACTGGGCATGGGGTATTCCAGCGGTTAGGGTTAACCCTTTTTGCCACAACTGTATGGAGGATTATGAGTTGGAATCATCTTTCTATTTTCTGCTCCGCTACCCTTTTTTCCAAAATTAAGTTTCACGTACTTAGGGTCCTATTTCTTTGGCACCACAGAAACAAACAACAGGTGTGGTATGACAATGATGTTCTTTACTATGTCTAAATGAATTCCCTCTGCGGGGACTACCACATTAACCTAACCTAACCTAGTAGAAATGTATGGAAGTTATTTAAATAAAACGATTAGGGGGGATAGCTCCTATATGATGCTAAGGACATGAAATCGGGCACTCCTTTCGCTTATCAATACCCAATTGAGTGCCCACAAAAACGAAGTAAAAATAGTTTTTAAAAGTATGAAACAAAAACCATCTCAGATGGCAGACAACTTTAGATTAATAGGGGATTAATTTAAAAGTTTGCAAATAATTGTTTTTAAAATTTTCAACGAAATCGTAATAATGGAATTTTAGATGCCGGATTCGAACTTTTTTGGAAGATTGGGGTCAGGTAAACTTTATTAACTCAGTTATTTCGCACTTGCGTCGTTTGAGGGATTGGCGTAACAAATGGCTCCTAAAAAGTTGATTTTTCTGAGCTTTGTATTGTATGTAGCAGTAGCAGAGAAAATAAAATCCCAAGTGCAGTTAACACCTTCCTCGTGTACTCTGCCGGCGTTGTCATAACAACAAAAATTTACCACCAATCCACCAAAGCTATAAAACACACAAAACTAATTTTTATTCTGAGAACTCAAAAAATTGAGTATTCCTTTCGATCAAAAATGAGGTACCTCTACACACTCGACTATGACGGCTGTCCGGCCGTGACGACAATGCAACTTTCTTTTAAAACATTGTATATTTATATTTTATGCACAGAACAGACTCAGGGGGTTATTCGAAAAATAAAATAAAAAATAAATACAAATTTATTTTTATGTATAAAAAACACCTTTTTTGTATGCAACTCTAAATCGGCCCAGCTCACGTAAATCTTAATATTTTTCCAAAATATTTTGGCGAAAGTCTGAAAACATAATAAATTTTATGATTCCGGGGAACCATTAATATGCACTTATACTTAGACTCCTAATTCATTCAATAAACTTCCGCTAATTTTCAACAAGAAAAAACCATATGAACCTCAATTTTGAATGTTTTGCTAAATTTATTATGATCTATATACTTTTAGTAGTGCAAATTAGTAAAAATAGTAGTAGTAATAAGTGGTAGGATTAATAAACAATAGTAGAAATAATTAGTAGTAGTATTAGTAAAAACAGATATAGAAATTAGCAAAGAAAGTAGTAGTAGTTAGTGCCAGTAGTAGTAAAAATAGTAGTAGAAATTAATAGAATTATTGCTAGAAATTAGTACAAATAGTAGTACTATTTAATAGTAGTATTAGTAAAAACAGTAGTAGAAACTAGCTAAAATAGTAGTAGTAATTAGTAATAGAATTAGCAGCAGAAATTAATAAAACCAGTAGTAAGAATTACAGTGATAGTAGCATCAGTAAAACTAGTAGTAGAAATTAGCAAAAAAATAGTAAGCAATTAGTGCAAATAGTAGTAAAAATAGTAGTAGAAATTAGTAAAAATATTCGTAGTACATAATAGTAACATTCATAAAAAGAGCAGTAGATACAAGGAAAAAGAGAAGTGGTAATTGTGCCAGTATTAGTAAAAAATAGTAGTAGAATGTAGTAAAAATAGTAGTAATTAATAGTAGCCTTACCAAAGAGAAAAGTAAAAATTAATTGTTAAAAATAGTAGTAGAAACTAGCAAAAAAGTAGTAGTTAGTAGTAAAAATAATAGTAGAAATTAGTAAAAATAGTAGCATTAATTAGTAAAAACAGTAGTAGAAATTGATTAAAATAGTAGGTGGAACTAATTCAAGCATTATTAAAATAAGTTGTGGAAAGTAGTAAAAAATTTTGTAGTAATTAGTAGTAGCATACGTAAAAATAGTATTAGAAATTTGTTACAAAAATAGTATTAGAGAATAAGAAAAATAGTGGTAGTAATTATTAGTAACATTAATTAACATAGCACGATGTAAAAATTCACTCTCATGCCGCTGGAGAAGTTTGTTTGAAAAATCAGAGCTTTTACTAAAATTAAATGGGCTATAATACTAACCGAAAATTCTTTAATATTTTAATTAAAAATTTTGCAATTGGTGAGCATATTTTAATTTTTATTAAAATTTTTGTGAACAGTTTTTAATTTTTTTTTAGTTAGCATGAAGTGTAAAGCTTTAATTTATATCGCTTTAGTTTCAAAATGAACTGTATTTTTATAAAAACTTAGCTAAAAATTAATAAGAAACCCATACAGCGTCGAAACTTAGCAATAAATGTACAGTCATATAGTTACGATACGTACTGTATTAGGAAAATATGAAAATGCAGAATGCTGCATTGAAAAGCAACAGTTACCTGCATAATTAAAACTTGAACAGCAGTGAATTAAAGTTCAGTTGTAAAACCAAAACCACCAACAACAGACTTCAACATAAACTGTACAGACGTGTGTAAAAAATGTTAGCAAAAATGCGAATAAATCCGCATTCATTATGAGAAACGCAACGCAGGGGAAAAACCGCAAGTAGGTTAATATCTAAGTAAGTGCTTATAATATTGTGCATGTATTTGTATTTGCCGGCATGAGTATACAGGAAATATGGCTTAAAGTGGTGGAGAACAACCAGCGTCGAGTAAAAGTTGTCAGCCGTTGTCTGCACGTTGACAGCCAACAGCGTCATCAACATCAAGCATCTACTGAATCTGGCAGAGAATACACCAGGAAAAATGTCACTTGACTGTGTGGCTCGAGTAAACATGACATCTGCGTACATATATATGTACTTATAGGTATATTAGATATTTATTTGTATGTGTATTTACTGCTGTGGCGTTGTTGCCACCAAAATGAGCTGGCAATGTATGCAAAAAAAAAACCCACAAAAAAAAACATAATAATAATAGTGGTAAATCAAAAAGCACTCTGACTTGGTGTTTGTATGAATTATGCTATGCGAACAATTCAACAACAGACAAGTAAAATAATAAATGAAAAGGAGAGGAAAATAGTCGTACAAAAAAAAACAAAGTTAGAGGATTGAACAAGCAACTAAAGTTAACTGCAGGCCAAAGGCAAAAGAAAAAAAAACGATAAGCTCTCATTTGGTAGGGTGCCATTATTTATATAAGATTTTTTATGAATTTAAAATTACATCCGAATTACAAGTTTAACTCAAATTAATTTCACAAAAAGTTATAAAGAGCCGTTAAGCTCAAAAATCACTCTCTTGGATATTTGAAGTTAACACTTGGTAAACGAAAATGGCTTCCCTCTTACTGACGCATAAAAAGAATATCTGTTTATAAAACACTTAAAAAAAAATCTTGTCATTCAAATAATATTCCCTTGCCTCTATCGGGAAATTTGTATAATCTATAATTTATTTGAGAAAAACTTTATGAAAGTTTATCATCGCAATGAATCTTTCAAATCCAGTTCATTAGTAAACGAGAATTACTTGCGATCTAAAAGAATTAATGCCTTTTAAAAAAATAATACAAATTAATTAATTATTAATTTTTAAACTCATGGCCAGTATAAGGAAAGTATTTTTGGAAAACTGACAACAACAGTCAGGAGTGGTACAAATTATAGCTATTTCGGAGATCATACATCTCCTCATCAGATTTCTTTCATGACTCCACCGGCATTTGAATTCACAACTTACTGCTATGAATATTAATAAAAATTAATAAAAATTAATAAAAATGAAATACAAATATCCAATGAAAAGCTAACTGATAAATGCCGTTTTTTTTATTGTTTTCCGCGACATATCATTGTTCATGCTTGAGGAGTTAGAACTTCAAGTTAACTCGCTTAATTAAAATATGCACCCCGATGATGTTATTCGATAGGCAGTTGCATTCCATTGCATAGTCATAGGTTGATTTAGGTTGCGCGGCATTATTATGCCGCAACCTAATTTCAGTTTTAATTATGGTGTCATGTTCTAAGCAATTTTTGGTTTAATAGCGACGTCCTGTTTTAGGCAAATCCAGTGGATTAAAAAATTCAGTGGAATATTTGCGTATCTCGTGGTAATTATGTTGTAAATTCCTTCTTCATTAAAATTAAATTTGAAAATTTTGAACGTTAGACTGTTGAAAAAGTGGCATCCGTTCAAAAAACTAGTATACTAAAAATTTCTCAAACACTTTCGTTTCGTTTAATACATTAAGTTTTCATTTTTGTGGTAAGCCAACCGATTGAAAAATATTTCTAAATCAAAGAATTGTTTATTTGTATGAAAAGTCTTTGAATACAAATTCTTACAGACTAAATTAAGCTAAAGTACAATAGTAATTACTATGAAAAAAAAAAGACCTGAGGTGATTCATTAAGGTGGCATGCGGCCACATAAGATCAGCACCTGCAGAATTTAAGAACAAATTTATATCACCACTTGCTCGAGAAATTGGAGCATTCATACCATAATTGGTTTTCGAGAAACCAACTTTTAGGGTTTCGAATTGTCGGAGATTCTTGTAAGGAACATTGAACTGAATTTTACTAAGAAGGAAAGAACAATCAATAGTCATAGTAATGATACTAATAAGAAATGAACACGATAAAATGGATCTTCTGCTTTCTAGGGTTTTTAAGTCAATCAACAAACATCGAGATCGGTACGATGGCAAAGGTTCTGAAAAATTTAAGGATCGGAGCGCAAATCGTAGAAAAGCTTTTCGAACTCTCTCAAGCCGATTAGAGAGACCTATTTGGTAGGGCCTCCAAATAACAGCGGCATATTCTAACCTCGATCTGACAAAAGCACAATATAATGTTTTGAGAGTATGTCGGTTAGAGAATGCAGAGCAGTGACGTGGTTAATGTGACTAGTAAAATTTAACTTAGAATCGAAAATAAGGCCTAAATATTTAGTTTCCTCAACGGATTTCAAAGGAGAGCCAGCAATGCTATACGAAGTGTGCAAAATAGTAGCCGATTTAGCTAAAGCAATGTGAAAACATTTGCTTATGTTTAGCGATAAACGAATTAAATAACACCAATTGTGCACCTTAGGAAGGTCGGATTGCAACCTTTCAGAATCTTGGGTGCTGTTAATAATCGCAAACATTTTAAGGTCATCAGCATACAGCAAGTATTCAGCAAACGAAAAGTATGAACCTTTATTATTAATAAAGAGATTGCATAAGAGGGGTCCTAGAATGCTCCCCTGCGGGACGCCAGAGGTTGCAAAAAAACGGACGGGATGTGGCATTATCAATGGCAACAACGCAGCGTCTATTGGACAAATACGAGTTGATCCACGACGAAAACACGGAGGGAAAACCCATTGACGCAAGTTTCAACAAGAGTATTTGGTGGGATACTTTGTCAAACGCCTTAGAGAAATCCGCGTAAATTGTGTCAACTTGTGATATTTTTTTGGAAAGCGGAAATGCAGTATTCACAGAAAATGGACAATTGCATTTTAAAATCATCAAAATTTGTTTTAAACTAAGCTATTTTAAACCGCTTAATCATATTGAAATATTTCGTTACTGTAGCAACTTAAATTAATTAAAGATTTCAAGCCTGTAACAGCTATCATCAAAAACCTTTTCGACAATAAGCTTTTTCAAAAATATTCGTCGTTTTTATTGTAAGTAGTAACATTTAGTAGCTAGTAGCAGCGGAAGTAGAAGTAGCAGTAGTTGTAGTGATGAACCAACGCCGATTTTATCATATAAACGTCGTGTCGATGACTTCGTGACGCGATATCGAGGTATGAATTATGGAAGATTCTCGGGATATTGATTATAAGGCTTTCAATTCTATTGTTGTTTATAATAACTTTTTTTTTTAAACCATGTAGCCAGGTAAATATCTTTATAGGAATTGTGAAAACTATTTTAAGGTGATATAAAAAAGCAAACCACTCTTGTTTAATAAGCAACTTAACAATTTGACGTATATAGCAGATTCTGGGAAAATTAAAGCTACGTCGATGGCCGCTATACATGTGGAAATCTGGAAAGAAATGGAAAGAACAATGCTGAATTGAATTAAATGGTTCGTTAATATCTGGATAAAGTTTTAAATTTTTAAATTCAGATAAAACATAACCAATAAAAAGTCGAGCTAGAACTCAATTATATTGTTACAGAAGGGTTTTTGAACACAATCGATTAATTTCGAGTGCTATGTAATAAACACTGCAGAATAATTATAATTTCTGGTTTCCCTATGGGTAGAGTTCTACAAAATCATCTTCGAACTTCCCACTACTTTCAGAACTTAGAGACTAACATCTTTATCCAATTGATTTTCAACCAGCTAAATGTTCTAAAGTGAAAGTGCCAAATAATCTCAAAAAGTATTTGAAGGATGCGCAGATTGTTACAAGAAAATCATAAACAAAGACAAAAAAGGTCAACAAATAGAGCTTATATGTTGCTCTGCGTGCTTATTAATATTTGGTTTGGTAATAAATAAAATACAAATTTCAAGTATTTTCATACAAAATATATGAAATCTCAATACGCATTTAAGGACAACGAGTGGTTAAAAATAAAGTTTCGGTTTAATATATTGATTGCATATATTTATACTTACATACAAGTAAACTTGCCTAGATTTACGAAAAAAGACTTTTAGACATCTTAAAATAAACCAATTTTTACAAAGGCTTCTTTGATTGAGTAAACTTATTTTAAGCGGTTTTTGTTTCAAAAACTGTTTTAGGAATGGGACATGTAACTCTAATACAACAGATTATGATATAAAATAATAAAAACGTGTAATGATTTCTGTTACATATTCATGTACATATATGCATGACATGTAAAAAAGAGTACGCATTGTTAGTGGCCGCCATGACGTATGAGCAACAATTTTGTATGTATAAAAATAATAGACGCTGTGGGAATTGGATTTCTCAAGCATTACTGTCTAACTGTACGATACACCGCGACTTTCGCAGAATCATGGAATGGAATTTTATTGTATATAGTTGATGTAAATACAGACTGGCTGGAGTGAACCCCTGATGATACGAACAACCCGGTAGAATGAACATCAAAACTTTAAATTGATGACGTTCTAAAATGAACAAATTTTAAGGCTAAATGAAGTGCACACATTCTAATATGAAATTCTTCGAAATTCAAACCCTTATTACAAATTCAAAAACTAGCAGGGTTATGCCCGAATTAAAAAATTCGGTGTTTGGCATTTGTCTAATTTTAAGGGCGCAAATGGGTAACTTTAAAAGATAAGTGCAGTGCGATATTGTAACGAAAACCGAAAGTGGTGATCATGTTCCCATTTTGGCGAAGTTATATGGCGCTGCAAAGTCGAAAATATCCGGAATTAGTAAAAAAGAAGAAAGGAATTTTAACAGTCGAAATTCGGGTATTTTAAGAGAAAAATACTTCAAAAGGGCAAATATCCTTGTATGGAAAAGCTTTAACTATATATTTGAATGTGTGTAAATTAATACGACTTTTTTCGAAAATTTAGTTGGAGGTTTAAATGTATTTGTAGAAGAAAAGCTTACCAATAAAGAGTTCCTTTAAAAATTTACTTCAAAAAATGTTTTGTGCCTTTTAAAGCTTGCCTGGGATAAAGGTAATGTAAGCTTTAAAACAAAATGTTGTAAAGTGGTTTTGAAAAATATTGGTACTATGGACTACAAAACTATGAAACCTTTCATGAGATATCAGCGCGGCTTTAAGTCCATTTTTCAGTTGTAAATTTAAGGTAAGTTGAGTTCAAAATGATGATATCGCTGACGTAAACAATCAGTTGTATGAGATTCAAATGACTGCTTCTGAGGTTATTAAAATGTTTAAAAAATGCATCGAATCGGCTGAAGATTTTCTCAGCGATTTGGCAGCGCAGAGCCTTCGAGACAAAGTAGCACAAAATGAGTAACTGAACGCAGAAAACTGACAGTTATAACACATTTTTTTTCTCTTAATATCACTTTTTTGTTAAAACAAAACTAATGTGAATTTAACGAACACAAACTCAATCTGGATAAAGTGTATGATCTGGATTTAAAGAACTGGGCTTGCATTAGCTGGTTCACTCTAGGTAACTACAAGCGGCCAAATATCAAGCTAAGATATAAGCACCAAATTATAATTATTATTATTATTATTAGCTGAAAGAAACTGATATTTTTTATGATGTAATTTAAATATCGTATATAAAAAACGCATTTCATTGGAGAAAGTGGGTTAATTTTAACTAAATAAAATTGTTATTGTACTAAAAAACTTAGAAAAGCAAGAAAAACACTCTTAAACTTCTCTCTCTGAACTTCTTCTCACAATGTTCAAGCTATTGGACGAACAAGGAAGTTTTGTTAAATGTAGTGTCTGGTGAAATGAATTTATGTAATTTTTATTAAAATGTTATTAGTTATACTATTTTTAAGTTAATGCTCCCTGAGAATGACGCAAAAATACGTCAAAACGCATAGGAGATAAAATAAACTTTGTTTTATTTTAAACGAATTGGCCGAAATGCTCGAAAAGCAAAAAAAAAAATCTAGTAAATTTCAGCATTGGCCCAATTAATAAATATCACTTCTTCGACTATCTTTTTATAAGTTTTATGAACAATATTTGCATTAATTTTTAAAACAAAGTTTTTTTATACCCTAAATATACGCTATCCTAAAAATATCTGATGGGGCAACGCTTTCCCAAATATATTTACATATTTTTTAATAAAAAAATTTAAATGGAACTGTCTTGTTTCTTGTATCAGGTTGTAAATTAAGCCGTATTCATCTTATTAGACCAACAACAAGTTATACATTTATTTTCCTTATGCATACCGTTTGCCAAAGTCAATAGACTACTTCTATCAGAAAATATGAAAATGCAATTCCCAACAACCAACATGAAAACAAAATATTTTAATTTAAAAAAAAATAAATTTAAAAATTAAAAAAAATTTAATTAGTTACATATTATAGTATAGGTTATTTAAAAGAAGTTATAATGAAAGGAAAAAATAGCGGATTTAATTTTTTTTTGATTTAAATTCGCCTTGCTTTTGTGTAGGCATTGTAAAATTTACATTTGGTTACAATAAAAATTTTGATTTTGTAAATAACAAATTTTTTACACTGGCGAGCAATACTGGTGCTTATTACAATATTGGCAAGGTTTTTCATGACACATTTTTTTCGTTAATTTTATATAAACCTATAGTTGATACAATAAAAAAACCAATCTTTGTAAACAATTTACAAAAACCCAACAAATGTTCATGTAAATTTTTAGATAATTTTTTATCAGAATGCTTAAACTTTTTAGCAGAATGCTTAGACATTTTTTGTGTATACACTATTATAGTCTATTTAGTTCGTAGTGGCTAGAAACTATCGTCGCTTTTTTATAATTTTTTTAAATTTTAATATTGGCCTTGCAAACTTTTTATACTTAAACTAAATAAGCTAAAAAAGCATACTCAAAAAATTTCAAAAAATTCTTTAGAAAAAATTTTTACAATTTTTTGTTTGATAAAAATTTGTTAAGTTTTCAAAATTTTTAGATTAAGTTTGAACAATAATAGCGCTTTTTATAGTATGATAATAAGCTATAAAACTGCATACTCGAAAAAATTCTAACAACAATAAATTTTAAATTTTTAAAATTTTTATGGGAATTCGTTGAATTTTCAGCAATTTTTTGTTAAGTTTGAAACATTAATTTGCGGTGTTTTTGAACTTTATTTGTATATAGAATTAACAAACGAAAAAAAAAATGCATCAAGAAAATCCTGGCTAATATTGTCAAAAGGTCTTCACTCGACCGGTTTAGCTCGTCACTGTTTTCTTGTTTGTTTTCTATTTTCTCAATTCGCTCAACTAATTTGCCTTATACTGATTTTGACAATTGCTACACCAAAAACCAAAAACAAAATGCATGTAAATTTTGGTGCATGAATTTGGTGTTGCTACTATCACCACCTTAATGAATGCGCCTTGATTTGTATCATAAAAAAAACGACCCTTCTCAAATATATATGTAAAGTATATACGATTTATGGAACATCGATTAATAAAATCGTGCCTTTTCGCTACATATGTACCTCATACTCGTACTACAATCTGGTTGTTTTAATTCAATCTAAGAATTTTCTGCTACGAATACTTTCAGAAATTTCCACAGGCAATTTAAGCCAACCCACAGGAGAACGTTCGCCAACTCCTTGTAACCATTTGTAGAAAATAGAAGTTTCTTATCTTACTCAATTTGCATAAATGTCACATCGGCAGCAACTCAGCGAACCGATAAGCAAACATGCCAACGTCAAAACATTTCAGTTTTGACATTTTCGCTTCCTTACTTATTGCACACACACACACAAAATATACCACCACATAAACGTACATATAAGTATTATATGTATGTATATAATTCTTTTGTAGAAAATTATGCGTGTTAATTTTTGCATGAATATAAAGCATATCTCTGAATGTGTGTGTGTGTGTGTGAACACGTGTTTTTCGCTATACTACTATAATTCCATGAGCGATGAATGAGTAAACAAAATTTTGCTGACACACCGCTGGGGACACTCAACTTGCTTACAGCACGTAATTTTTGCACATATACCTACATACCTATACATATACAGACATAAACAAAAAGGGTGTTCCAATAAGAATGCGCTATACAACATTAAACCTACAGACATATTATATATACCTATTTCTACCAAAATGGCGGTCAAATGACCGCTTTTGAAATAAACAATTATAGTCTTTTCCAGTTGATTGTAATTAATACTGAATTTAGCATAAACAATAAACACAAAATAATTATCATATAATAATTAAAAACCATTTATTTTTCGTGCTTTAAGAGTACACTTTTAAAAAGAAGGCTCGAAACTGAATAATTAAATGTTACTTCAGTAATTTACATACATATCCTTATTCAAACTATGTAGAATGAAATTTATTCGTTGTCGCACTTTTTACAGATGGATAGTCTCTCCCGTAAACATTTTCCACAAGCATATTTTTTAGGTATCATATGAAAGAGATATAATAAAGCTTTATTTCTCAGATGTTTTAAGAGAAGGTTGCCACCTGTTTAAATAGAAATTAATTTGAATAAAAAAATGACATTTTGCAATGGCATTTTGCAAATTAAAATTTTAATGTAAGTTAATTTCAAAAATGTTTTTACAGAGGGTTGCCACCTGTTTCAAAACTAATTAAAATTATTAGTAAAATCAAGTATTGGCATATGGATCTCAAACGAAGGAGGTTTTGGAAAACTTTATATTAAAAACAATTTTAGAGGGGTTGCCACTCTGTTAAGAAAAAAAGTAACCAAATGAATTTATTAAATTGAATGAAGAACCGCGACAGAGGATTGAAAGCAAGTAGGCATAGAAAATTTTATTATAAAAATTTGTATAAAGAGTGTTGCCACCTGTTTAAAATTATTAATTAATTACAATTTCCAAGCATCGAGAAATATATCGCTCTTGTTGTGAAACGAATGCGTTTATTCCACAACATTTATAAAGAGTGTTGCCACCTGTTCACAAACGTTAATTCAATTTAATTGGTAAGGTAACTGAATTTCTATTTTACTGGTATCAAAAGAAAAAGAGGTTAAAGTAATGTTCAGCGGCAAAAATATTTGGAAAGAGTTGCCACCTGTTTTGAAATATTCAAATTCAACTAAATTTTTAAGATGAATGAAGTATTCTTATACTGGTTTGAGCTGTTAGTGGTTTAGGAAATCTTAGTATTGGAAAAATGTTGAGGGTTACCAGCTGTTCGAAAATTATATACATATTTTTTATGAACACGTTTGAAATCAGCTTTAAAATTAAATTGTTATGAAAGTTTTAGTAAACCAATAAACGTTTTTGAATAGTGTTCTTCTTCATTCTTCATAATGAGACTTCCAAATGGCGCCGTCAGTTTCAGTAACCAACCATAGTCGGCAATTATGGAGTAAAGTTAGATTTTTTGGTTCGATAATAAAAAAAGGAAAAACTAAAAATGAATTAAATGCTATTATCTTTGGTCAAGCTACCTATTTACCTTTCAGTTACATTCGATTTCGTAACGCTAAACTGAATGTTATTCGAGCGAAAAAGTGGTTAAAACATGGCGTAGAGAATAAAACATCCCCTAAATGGTTCCCTCGGCTCTGATCACAGGTCATTTACAGTCCGGCGCTATTATTGGGACACGCTGTATTTTCATGTACATAGCAGATACTAGAATTTAAATTCGAATTAAATAAACGAAGGAAAAGGGTATGCAGAAACAAAACATGTGCGTGCAATATGAAAGGTTCTACCAAGTTATGTTGGTATCTGGAAAAAATGCAATGTGCGTAATAACTGAAATGACTAGTTAAGTTACTCATACGTCGTGGAGGCTTAGACTAATTTTGTTGACTTGAAAAATGCACCACAGTGAAGAAAACGAGTGGAACGGGTGATCTCATTCACTTACTTTTTATTTTTATTTTTATGTATTTTTACTAACCAATATCTATGTTGATAAAATTCGTGAGGAGACTCGAAAATGTATCCTTTAGAAATCGATGAAATTTGCATTTACATTAAAAAAAAAATGACAACAAAAAAACAAACACTGCCATACGTTGATGACGGTAAAGAAATAAAATTGCATTCAAAATATAATTAATTCTAAGCCATTTCGGAAAAAATTTGTATTTCTCCTATATAATATTTTGATAAAATATAACATGTGTTATGCTCGAAATTACTGTCTAGTTATCTAAGAAAGTCCCACGAAAATGCATTCTCAGCTGACGATTTCACTTTGCAATCTGTAATTAAAATACTATCTCTTACCTCGCTTAGAACGCAACTAGTGGGTGAATGTAGAAGAGAGTTGGCGTAATTTCTGATCAATACAAGATTACACTAATATAGATTCAAGAACACGGAAATCATACATTGGGTGAACTGGCGAGCTCTAACTTTTCAATAAGACTTAAAGAGATTATGAACAGAATTGCCGAAACTTACAGGATCGAACAACATTATCCGGCAGTTATGGGTGTTCCATGAAATACCAAAAAAAAGCAGGACAAGCAAAGAAGATATCCGCAAATATACATACGCCACTCTGCAAAGAGCAAAGATCGGCTTACCCTTTAACCGATTCTGTTGCAGCTGCGAATACCCAGGCGCAACGAAGGCAGTCGCGCATTTTCTCTGCGAGTGCCCTCCTCTCTCAAGAATGACGCTTAATACACTAGGTAGAACATTCGTACAGAATATTTCAGAGTGCAGCCACTTCTCTGTGCATGATAGATAACTCTAGTAAATATTGCCTTAGACGCAGGTAGGCACGGTGTTATTTCTAGTGCGTTGTTTAAATTTGTCCATTGGCAAATTTACTCTGTGGCCGTATTTTCTACTTGGGTATTTTAACTACGTGACGAGTGGCCTCCTGGACAGCCAGCTATACCGCCCGGTGTACACTTCAGTGATCAGGAAGCTGTAACGATGCTTCTAGTTTCAGCTCTAAGGAGAAAACTTCTCTTCCGACCTTCCCGTCGAACTTTGAACCAATAGTATACACGGCGTTATGTATGCAGTGAGTCCTGGTGTTCCAGTCCAGGCGTGTTGGCATGGAAATTTTATAGTTCTTAGTGGATGTATTTGATGGTGAGCAATAATCAGTTATAGCAGGATTAGGTATGCGCTCCATTGTCCATAAATTTTTGAGTGACCACTTTTTTTATAAATTTCAAATTTCTCTACTATATAATAATTTTAACTGACTTCTGTAGTATTAAAGTAACACCATTCTAAATTTTACTTGAAACACTCTCGAAATTGAATAGCCCTAAGCCAATATGCCAGCAAATAAAACCACTGTGACGTTACACTTAAGTTTTCTAATAATTTATATCCACATACCTTAAAGCACAATCATCTACTCGTTCTAATTTCGTTGAAATGATTAATTTTTTGCCACTGCACGTTTTAACGTTTGCGTTTTCCTTTGACTAAACGAAATTTCTATTTCGCCAAAAAGCTTTAAGTTATTTGCTACGCTAAGCAGCAACCGTCTTCTTTTTTTTTCCTTTGACGGCTTCAAATCCTCTGAGATTCCAACACTCAATGCGGCTTTTATCTATACAAAGCTCGTTTCCATTCATCTGCCACCTCCACCTGTTATCCATTCAAATTTCACTACTTTTAGCCACATCACTTAAATTTGATTTAAAGTACTTTGGTGTAAAATGCCGATAGAAAAGGTGCGCAAAGCACAGGGTAATAAGACGAGAGAGAATGAAGGAAGGATATGCTAGAATGTGTGTATGTGTGTGTGTACTGGCATAAAGAAGGCACAAGCTACTGAACAAAAACTGGGAAAAAGTGTGAAGAAAGCGGGCGGATGAAGAAGATGAAGATGATGGAAGATGGAAGTTGGAAGCCCGGAAGCAGCTGTCAAATGCCGATAGATACGAATACTGTAAAACGAATTCATTTTTCACCATGCAACGTTTGGTTGTGCTAAAAATGCTTGCGCGTGTGTGTGTGTGTGTAAATTTGCGTGGGAAGGCTGTGAGGTAGTTGCTTGATGCTGTAGAAGGCTTCAACCATTATGCAAATGCCACTTACAACACATCCCTTGAGCGAATTTACATCCTACATTGTACGTTGAATACTAAAACGCGCTGAGTCACTCTGCATATGCAGATAGTTTGAAGTTTGTTGAAGGATATCAATTTAAATATGTATTGAAAAATGATATGTCGGCGTAAATGTGTGGGAACATTTATTTGTTTGGGAGACGAAGCGATAAAGTTGTATTAAAGTAATGGATTGAAGGAGTCATAAAAATTATCAAACTTTTACGAAAAAATAAAATCACAACAATTAATTATCATTATAATTTATTAAAAAATGTTTTTTTTCTATCGAAAATGATAATCGCTTCTGGTTAAAAGTGTAACAAAAAAGGTTCCTACTTTTTACTCTCCCCAAAATAATTCATATTTTCTTCATTAACAATAATCATTTGAAGAAATTATTTTAAATAAATCAATGGCCATTTCCTCAGCTACATTTCAAATCAAGTTTAAATCAAATCAGTTTAAATTTTGACAATCATCCCCTCCTTGTATGAAAAATCATACAATCAAAATTTGTTAATAATTATTTCAAAGTATTTTTTAAACGAAGTTCATAGAACTTATTGACAATTCATACATTATCAACACTTTATAAAAAATCTGAAATTGCAACCAAAAATTTTACTCGTCGCCGTTATATTTTAAAACTTGTGTATTTTAAAAAAGTGTAGCAGTTTTCTTTGTTATAATTTGGCTCAAAACCCAAGAAAAGGATTTGAAACAAATTACAAATAGACTATTCTTAAAGCGCGTGCCACGGAAATGGGCTATCTTTTAAGCCGCTAGGTGGCGCATGTGTCGAGATATTCTGAAAACCTGTATCTATGATCTGTTGTTGATAATATGAGAGAAGTATGGTAGAATGCCAATTAGTTATCATTGGAAAAAGTTGTTTTAGATTTGGTTAAAATGAACTTCTTTTCCCACAGCGTATGTATTGGTTTTCTAAGACCAATTTTATTTAAATGGATTCGAAAATTAGCAAGGTTTAATTTTTTTATTTGATGGTTATGGACGCCCTGCTTTGCAGTGCCGTAGTGTTGAGGAAGACCTTTGTATACTTAAAGCAAGTTATTCGATTTAACAATGTTATGAGCCAACATAACATTACGATCGACAGTTTTTTCTCGTCTGACAATCTGGGTCAAAATTTGTTGCCTCAAAATGGTACCATTGGTGGGCATTAGGCGGCAAACAAAAGGAGCAACTTCTGTAATGGAAAAAGATCACTTTAATCCAATCAACATTTTGAATTCCAATTAAATGCAACCGGCGTATCATACCTCAGCAGAAGAGACAAATTTGTAGTTTTACAAATTACAATGCAGACTTTGAATTCAGTATACGCGGATGAAGGAAAATTGCCAGAAATTATTCAGTATTATAACAGAACAAAGGGTCACACTTTTTTCATTTAGGTATTGACAAATTGCTGCCTTGTTACAGCGGTAAAAGAAAAACAAACACGACCGCCACTTCGATTTAAAACGCCTTCAATATCTTCAAAGATATGGAGCGAAATTGGTAAGCAAACACAAAAAAAAAAAGACGATACGGCGATTTTTTTTGTTTTGCAAAAAATTGGAATACCTTCAACGAAATTATATCAGTATCTTTACTTCTCAGCAATAAGAGAGACTGAGAAAAAAAAACCACTCTGTATCCGAACACAGGGGCGATGTGTTAACATTTTATTTGTTATTCTTTTAAAAAAAGTAAATTTGGATATATAAATTGAAAGAGCACAAAAAGTCGTCAGTTTGATTTTTTTTTTATTCTCTAGGATAATTAAAACAGGATAACAATATTATTTTCTTATTTCTGTTTTAATTTTCTAATACGGTTACAATAGGCCTATGATAGCTGAAATATGATACGTAAATGTGAGATTTTATGAAATTCAAATAACGCGAGAATGCAGCATCTATGGTCGTTCCTTTTGTAGTTGTTGGAGATCCTGGGAGAGTATTCATGATTAGATTGAATTTGTCTTGTAAAAATTTGACAAGTGGTTCAGCTTCTGCTGTTGCGAAATTTGTATTAAAATCCCCTTCCATAATCATTGGAATTGAATAATAATTGGATTCGAATTCTCTAGAACCGGCTTCCGTATATGGTAGAAGAACGAAATGTAAAAATTGTAAAAACAATGGCAAACAACCGCACAAACTTCTATTTCTATAAAACACAAGCAGAGACTGACTGCTTTGATCAAGAATAGCTTCGCGTAATTTTGAATTGCCAATCGTGTCTGCGCAGAACAAACTATTGCGGTCGGTCACGCGACGCTATGAACTGCACTCACACCACCTCAAACGGTAGACACGCATTCTCACATAGAGTCCCTTGTTGTACAACAACCACTCATTCAGTATGACTTACGCTTTCATTGTGTGTTTTTAGAAATTCACTTTAGCTACCCTGGGCATAGATGTTAACACATCAAAAACTCAAAGTTATTTTCGAGCAAAATTTTCGTAGCCTCGCAACAGGCCACCATCATCGTTCGAAATTACTCGATTAGGACATAAAATCGCTCCATAGCTTTAGTTTATTCAAGCAAAGACGAAATATCACAAATATTACAGGAAAAACCCGAAATATCAAAACTGTAATGTTTTTGTGTAAAATATATTCAGATAAAATTTTATAGGAAAAAAAAGCAAAAATAAATATTTTTTCCCCACCAAAAATGATTTTATTGTCACAAAATACCTACAAATTTCATATGTGAAAAAATCACACACGGGGATAGGAAACGTAATTTTTTTTTGAGGAGAAGATGAATGTTAAAATTTATTAAATTTTTTGTCACCGTACTCCGGTGAATGCTCAATGACAAATATTAGAATTTAAACGTCAATTTTGCCTACAATTTGTTCAACTTAAAAAATGTTAGCCCTGAGTGAGAAATCGGCCACAAGAATTTTGTACAATAAACTGTGTTCCTTAAATTTCGTTATATGCCTTTTGTAGGACGTGAGAGATGACGCAGCGGATTTGAATATAAATTTACACATAAACATCTTACAATAACCTGATCTAACCTTAAGGATATCTTCTAAAGAGAGTTACCACCTATCTAAGGTGCTAAATTAAATTAAATTAATAATTAGTTATTTAGTTAATGACCCTCAATTTTATATTAATATATTGAGGTCAATGCTCAATTTAAGTAGAACAGAATTTTTATTTAGTCTTGTATCTTATTAAATATGTTGATACTGCGAATTCAATCTGGGGTCATTTCAGGAACTATGGCCTATGTTTTGACGACAAGACAAAATAAAAATTTTGTTTTATTTTAATCTGATATTGAGCGCAATAAATTGATTGAAATAATTAAATTAATAAGTTAGTTCGAATATTACTACATGGTTCGCAAACGCAAGGGGTTAGAAATGATAATAATTGCGAAAATGTATGTGGGGAGAGCTGCCACCTGTTTGAAAACTTGAATACAAATTAACAAATGAGATGAATTATATTGCTAGAATAGTGTTAAACAAAAGAAGTTTATAGCAAAAAAAGTATGATGGGGATGGTCAATTTAATTAATAAATTTAATCCTAGAAAACTGGTTTTAAACGGAAAAATGTTTGATAGTTTGAAGGATAAAATTATATTAACTAATAATACATACTTTTTTCTATAATTTTACCTATTAAAAAAGGTCTTGAGCTCGTAAAAATTATTGTTAATGAAGCAACAATCTGAATGCACCATATGGATGTCAAACGGTTCAAGATGAGGACAACTTCATTTCAACGGAGATTGTTGCCACTTGTTTAAAGGATTGAACATAAATTGTCAAATAAAATATGTAAAAATCGGTGTAAAACAAAGATTAAGTAATAATGCATTGCAACAGGGTTACAATATGTTAAGAAAACTCAAATCATTTTGACCAAATAGTCAACTAAAATGGTAATTTTATGGCGTCAAACTGAAACTAAAGGTATCAGGGTTGGAAAATTACAAAGGTATGCTGATTGGCAAATTACAATTCACAACATCTTCCCAGCTGTTTGACGTAGATAATAAATATTCGATATTATTATATTTCCCTTAGGCTAAGGTATAAAGAATATTTGAAGCCGGAAAGCCCGAAAATATTTTATTGACGTATTAAAGTAAGCTGGTGTTGCCAGTACAACATCATTTTGAAACCTTAAATGGCGTTTATTCAATTAAATAAAAACAGAAAAAAATAAAGTAGAATTTTTTTTTATGAATCGCAATATTTTGATTTTTTAATTATTTTGCTCCGAAATTAAATTCTGTGTAGCAAATTTGAAAAAATTTGCGACACGATTCAGTGAAATATTATATATTTTGATTTGTTATAAATGACCGTTATATGTTAGTCTGATTTCTAAAGTTTTCGAAATTGTACTTTCTTACTAGAAATTCAAATTTTACATAATGTATTATAATTTGACAAAGAAGTTTCGGAGATGTGCCTAATTGGTCTAATGTGGGCTGTACTATGGCCATTCAAAACATTTATAATTCCAAATCATTCATTCTCTAACCCAATCTTGTCAAAAAAAGGTAATGAAATTAGCTTGCATAGTTATTGATTCGAAATGCAATGTGCCAATCAAATTTGTTGAAGTTTGTTGGCATTGTGTTCGAGACGTACCTATTACCTACTCAAAAGTGGACGGTTCCGCGCCTTTTACCAAAATGTTTGATTAATTTGAGCACGTTCTATACAATAGTAACTTATATATCACGTTTTCGATTTTGAAAATTGCCGTTATATAATAGCGGGTTGAGGTTTTTGGCCAATTTTAACAACTTTGGAAATTTTTGCTTTCTGATTTCAGAAGTAATAGGGGCCCCAAAGCTGGTAGAATTTGATCAAGTTGTTTCGGAGCTATAACTTTTTCTTATAAACTGTTCGTATTTTCCTTAACAAATTTTGCACACATATTTCTTCCCCAACATTATTATATATTTTACATTTGCGCAAATTTTATTTAATTATTTCTGAAATATCGAAAGACTTTTGATCTTTTTATTTTTTATTTGCAATTCCAAAATACCTTGTGTTCAGGGGAATTTATGAGCCTAGCATCGTTGAAATAGCTTAATATTTACTTAAGTTATCCGACCCTCGGATGGACGGAAGGAGTGCATAATTCATTTCCGTATAAATTCTAAGAATTTTGGTACATATATACATGTCTATATCTGGTTGGCTTTATAACGTTACAAATCACCGTTAGATAAACAAAGTTATAATACACTGGACAAAAGCAGTGCGTTCCGGGAAAAAATAAATTTGTTATTTATCCGAATGACTTTGAAACGAGCTCAATATGTTGTTCGAAAAAGCTGATGAGGCAAAAAATAAATAATAATTTTTTTACAGAGCTCGAATAAAAAAAAACTTGATTAGAGACTACTAGGCTATCCATTACATCAAACTTCTTGGAATATATCAACAAAATCCAGTTTGCTTTGATGATGTTGACGAATGGAAGAATATTGTAAATCCCGCAAGTAAAATACTTTCATAACTAAAAAAAAAAAAAAATGTTATTAAAATTTAGTTTTCGCGTGGCTTAAATACAAAAATTATTCTTAAATTAAATATAGCTAAGTATAACTTAAAAGCAAATATATAAATATATGCAATTCGTTTAAGTTTGAATATTACTTATACGTCGTGTCATACCACTGCATTCTAGTTATATTGGCAAATAAAATATACATACAAACATACATCCACATTTGAGTATACTCGCATAATTTGATAAGAGCAACTTCAGCTGAATTGCTGCTCAACACCATTTGCTTGTACTCAAAGAAAAATAGTGCACACATACACACACATATATACATAATTACACATAGAGCGAGAAATGTGAGTTTGTCGTCATATCAGTGGAATTGCTCGTCTATAGGAGCTTTTAGTGCATTACTACAATTTCAAAGTATTTAATTCTCTTAGCATAGATGGTATGAATTACTTAGTGGATAATTAGAATGCATGCAAATGTAGATGTTTCCGTTTTCTGTTGGATTTTGCACTGATGAGAAAGTTTGTGTGAAGGAACTAAAGCCGCTTTAAAATTAAAGAAAATATTACATAAAAACAGCATGCGCTATATGTTTGATTAAACCATTTGTGTGCGTCCACGTGAAAAGGGCCCACTTCGGCGGTATTGGAGTTATGCATATAGGCGTCTTCCTGGTTGATTTCCGAACATTTTGAGACAAATTAAACCATCCTAACTGAAGAATTGAGGGAAATATAGAATTTTGAAGGTGAATATCCGAAAAATGACTAATTGATAAAAATCAATTTGAAGTTGAAAGTTGTCGCTTGTGGGTCCTTTTCTTTTTTTCAAAATTAGTAAAATTAGTTACTTCTATTATACCTAGGAACCTAAATTATATAGTATATATAGTTTCCTAATAAACCATAATAAAAAATTACGACATTCGATCCATGTATCGAAAAATCTATATATCTCGAAAATTAGATGCGACAAAGTGAGCACTTTTCACGTGGACGCACACATTTTCTTGCAACGAAGTTTGGCCAGTTTTCATCGCC
Source organism: Anomoia purmunda (assembly GCA_951828415.1). Lineage (NCBI taxonomy): Eukaryota > Metazoa > Arthropoda > Insecta > Diptera > Tephritidae > Anomoia > Anomoia purmunda. Next base: position 14,977,978 of record OX639996.1, read on the forward strand.
TATTGCTGGTTCTTAATTTTCTCGAATTATCATTGAAATTAGCATACCAAGCTGGATAAATTGCAGGGGTGTACATATTTACCTTTTCTTTAAAACTAGGGAACGACCGAACATCGATTTTTAGGGTCGAACGGAACCGAACCGAACTACGGGCGATTTCAACCAGAGCCAACCAAACATAATTATTATATTAACTTCAGTTTTCTATTTAGAAATTTCTGTAGTTTTTATTGAGCTCGGGGACAGTTTTTTTATACTATACAATATTCCAAAAAGCCATAAACTTAGCGTGGAACAGCCGTTGAATTTCGCAAAAAAAAATTAAAAGATGCTTTTCTATTTGTCTAATAAAATGTGTTTTGTTTCTAAGCTACGATATTAATTGGAAAACTGAAAAATTGTATGAATTCCAGTACCCGATTGTTCAAAACGAAACTTCCCTATCGAGGTAAACCTGTGAAAATTTAAGAAAAAACATTTTTGAAGCATTTCAAGTTGTAATTACAACGTCTTTTCAAAATGTTTTTAATTATTTATTATTATTAATAGTACCTTTGCACTTTTCAATTTACCGGAACGAAGTTTTCCGTGGTTGAAAGGTATTAGAACCTACTTGTAACAGATGTTAAAAAAGGAGGAAAAATCTCAACAGTCTATGAAAATATAAAAAATTATCGCTTCAGCGGGATTTCGAAGTTATCTATAAGTTATGAACAAATGTAGATACATAAAAAATAAATCGAAGAGGCTCTGTCTCACAACTTAAACGGCTTAGTGTTATTTTCAACAATATTGGCAATATTTTAAATAAAATTTTATTTGGCTCTATACATACATATACTACCGAAAAATAACGATCGATTTGTATAATAACTATATTTTCTATGCTCCAGATGTAACGCGGGGAAGACGAAATAATAGGAACATAACCAAAAAATGTGAGACCACAAAAGCTTATGTAATTAATAAATGAGGAACGCAAGTAATCAATCTACTGAGTAATAAAAAAAACACACTCGTGCATATAAAAAAGTGCGGGCTAGAAGTAAAACTTCTTCACCGACTTTATAAAGAGATAGAAAGTTAAATATGGCAGTAGTGGTGGTAGTAGTTGTTAGTGGTGAAAAATAATAGTAATAGTGGTTAGTAGTAATTAGTAGTTATATCAAATAGTAGTAGCTTTAGTAAAACTGGGGGTAGAAATTAGTAAAACTATAAGTTGTAAATTGTAGCACCAGCTGTAACAATATTGGTAGAAGTTAGAAAAAGTAGTAGTAGTAGTTAGTTGTACCACTAGTAACAATAGTAGTAGAAGTTGCTAAAAATAGCAGATGATGTTATTAAAAACAGTAGTAGGAAATAGCCGTAGCATTATTAAAATAGTAGTAGAGATAAGTAAAAATAGTAGTAGAAATTAGTAAAAGCAGTAGTAAAAATTAGTTATAATAGCAGTAGTAACAAGTAGTAGCATTATTAAAAATAGCAGAAGAGAAAAGTAAAAATAGTAGCAGGAATTAGTCATAGCATTATTAAAAATAGTAGTAAAAATTAGTTATAATAGCAGTAGTAACAAGTAGTAGCATTATTAAAACAAGCACAAAAGATTAATAAAAACAGTAGTAGGAATTAGTCATAGCATTATTAAAAATAGTAGTAAAAATTTGTTAAAATAGTAGTAGTAACAAGTCGTAGCATAAGAAAAAATAGTAGTAGAAACCAGTAAAAACAGTAATGAAATTAGTAAAAATAGTAGTAAAAATTAGTCAAAATAGTAGTAGGAATTAGTAGTTGCTTTATTCGAAATAGTGGTATAAATTAGTAAAACAGTTATTTTTAAATATTAGTTAAAATAGTAGTGGAAAATTGGAATAATAGTATTAGTAAATGGTAGTTGCATTAATAAAGATAGTTGTAGAAATTAGTAAAAATAGTGGTAGAAATTAGAAAAAAATAGTAGTAGAAACCAGTAAAAACCATAACAGAAATTAGTAAAAATAGTGGTAAAAATTAATCAAAATAGTAGTAGGAATTAGTAGTTGCTTTATTCGAAATAGTGGTATAAATTAGTAAAACAGTTATTTTTAAATATTAGTTAAAATAGTAGTGGAAAATTGGAATAATAGTATTAGTAAATGGTAGTAGCATTAATAAAGAAAGTTGTAGAAATTAGAAAAAAATAGTAGTAGAAATTAGTAAAACTAGTAGTAAAAATTTGTAAAAATTGTAATAGAAATTTATAAAAATAGTAGGAGAAATTTCTAAAAATTCTTGTGCAAATTAGTAAAAATGGTAGTAGTAAATAGTAGCATTCGTGACGCGATATCGATTCAAGAAGTTTTAGTCAAAATTTTAGCAGAAATTAGTACAAATAGTAGTAGAAATTTGCAAAAATAATAGAAAAAATGAGTAAAAATGGCAGTAGAGATTACTAAAAATAATAGTGGTGTAAAAAAATACTCCCATCCTTTCAAAACGTTTCACTTCGAGATTATAGCTATGCTAAAGAAATTAAACTCGCAAATTTCCGATTATGCAATTTTCATGCGTTTTTTCCTCCTTTGAGTATGTAGTATGTCATAAATTCTTTAAATCCTTACAAATCATATTCAACCAAGTTAAACATATTCTACAAATATATATATAAATCTATTTGTTTATTTACTTTCAATTACACGCATTAATATTCACATGCTAGTCTCATTGCCAGTAAAATGCACACAACGTTTGCCGATGGATTTATGCATTATAATAACAAACAAAAATAGCGCATTTGCGGACGAACTTCAAATTAAAAAAAAAAAATACAAACAAACTAGAGCATCATGATGATTGCCACAAAACGAGAATGCCTGAAGTATACCCCACTAAACAAGCATACGGAGTATGGATATATGTAGATGTGTAATTATGCAAAAGATCAACATAGTTTTACATTTACAAATAAATATGTTTTGTTTTTCATTTTTTTTTATCTATGGCTTGCAATAATCGCGCTCTTATAACTAGGTCAGTTGACGAGTGCAACAAATATAAAAAAAAATACAAAAATAGTTACATACAAATGTTTGTATTGCCGCAGCTGCACTTGTGCATTTCGATTACGACCGTCGAGCATTGCCAGCGGTGAAAGCGAAATGAGAACGGCCGCCATTGCATCATAGAGAAAAATAGATTCAGCCATTTTTAATGGATACGAGCTTCTATTTATGTATAGAAAGATTCATGAAAAGGAATTACTGCACAGAACAAAATAGGCAACTACATACAAATGTAAATGTAGAGAATTGCTATTGAGCTGTTCAAAAAAAAGTAAACGAGTGTTGTAATTTATATTTACCCGTTCAAATCGCTCTACAAGTTACAATTGAAGTATGGTGCAAACTGTTAACCGCTGAATTTGTGTATTTCCAATGAATGCGGCGCAGTTAAATGCATTGCTAGTTGTATACAGTAATATTGCACAAAATATGAAATGTGCATAGCTGTCCAATGGATTTTTGTGAATTTCCCGAGAGCAACTAAACAAATAAAAAATTTCCTATGTAATCGGAGTAGACGTTACCAGCAGCCTTTTCCTGGCTGTTTTAGCCATCTGGTTTTAAACATGGAAATATCCGGTCTTTCCTTGAGGGCAGAAACGTCGTAATCGCTTAAACTATTTTTTCAACGGGTAGTTTATATACATAGCTTGTTTATTTCGCATATCATCGCATATCATCTTCGTCACACGATCAAATGACAGAGTTCTCTTAAACCTTCGACAAGCCAGTGCTACAGACGTCCGCTCAATTTTTTTAGAATCTAACCTGTGGTAAGTGTAACCACATATTCAATTTTGAATGTTTTGAATATATTTAGTATGTTTCTTTAAAAGTAACCTGGTAATTGATCGCCGGTTTGCAATACCTTCCCCTATAAATAATTTTTTAAAACCTTTGTCACTAGCTATGGACAAGGGAGACATTGTGTTCCAAATAAAATCGAAAATGTCGTGGATAAAAGAGTATTTTGCGGACTTCTTTTACTGACTTGAAATCGCAAAAGTTTTGAGGATGTTTTATTTTCAAATGCTTGATAAAATTGGAGCTAATACGAAGCGCACTTAACAAGCAGCAATTAAGCCCCTCATTCTTCTTTGATGTGGAGTTTTGTTCATCTACATTTTAATAAAATTGTGAAGCTTTAAATAAAAACACCGAAAAAATCTTCGGTTCGCCGATTGCTAGTCGATAATATTATCTTAGCATTATTAAATGCCGTTTAGATTAATTGATTTTTCTGATCGGTAACATACTCGTACAGTAGTTATAGTGGTTCGAACTGGTCGAGTCTTTCCCATGGAAAACGAGAGTGGTCAAAAGTAAACTCATCACAAATATATTAATGAAATAGATTGATAGAGTGGTACACTAGTACCAAAAAATCCTTCAGACCCAATACTAATCAAGGGTGAACGTTTGTTAACTTCTTACACCCAAATGTCTTTTTTTTAGTTTACTCCTTCCTCAAGGATATTCCGCCATACTACTAGACCGCAATAGAGATGATCTAACTACCACCGTTTAGAGCCAGTTTATTGTTTTGAGTTACAGCTCAGCTATAATTAAAAAGATCAACTTCTAAAAATTCTAGGTGACCAAAAAAAGCGACAGGGGACAATATTGAAGAAATTTTTGCAGGCAAATCTTCTTAACTTTGTTTTCAATTTCTTCTCAAATTTATTGGTTATTGATTTTTATGGAATTTTGTTCAAAAACATGCAAGTTGTAAAGATACATCTCCTTGTTTCTGTATTAAAATCATTTAAAGTAAATTAATTAGGAGATCTTCTTATAAACTACTTTCCATACATGTTTTTTCTTTTAAAAATTATGTATTTCGTTCTCTGAGATTTTCCACTTTCGAAATACAAATTTTTGATTTATTTTCATATTTATTGTTCTAGAAATTTTCAGTGGATTAATTTATAATAGTTTTCAAAAATAAATATTTTTACTCGATAGGGACGCTCTCTTTTTCTCTTGTTTTCTTTCTTTCCATTTATATTAAAAATGTCAGTTGTGCAAAAAAGGTACTGTCTGAAGAAATATTAAAGTTCAAGAAATAAGAATTATAATTTGCAATAATATGAATTATGAAAATGATAAGAAAATATGTGAAACTTGTTATAAAAAATATAAATAATTAAACGTATTATAACTAAAGGGTGGTTAAATTTTAAGGGCCGATGTTGATTTTGAATGAAACACAAATTATTTTGGAAATTATTATAATTTCTTTTGGTTATGATAATATGGTGTGGTTCAATTATGTATGGAACAAAGTATCGGCCAAATGTCTGCCGCGACCTCGGCGGCACACCTCCATCCGATGGTCCAAATTTTCGATGACGCTGAGGCATAATTGAGGTTCTATGCCGTTAATGTGCCGAATTATCTCATTCTTTAGCTCTTGAATTGTTGCTGGCTTATCGACGTATACATTTTCTTTCAAATAACCCCAAAGAAAGTAGTCCAACGGTATAAAATCACATGATCTTGGTGGCCAATTGGCAACGCCACCACGTGAGATAACACGGCCATTGAATTTGTCGCACAAAATAGCCATTGTTTCGTTGGCTGTGTGGCAAGTGGCACCATCCTGCTGGAACCACATACATATCGTCCACATCCATATGTTACAATTCGGGCCATAAAAAGTTCGTTATCATCTCAAGATAGCGAACACCATTCACAGTAACTGCCTGACCGGCCTCATTTTGAAAAAAATACGGCCCGATGATGCCGCCAGACCATAACCCGCACCAAACAGTCACTCTTTGTGGGTGCATTGGTTTTTCGACAATCACTCTTGGATTATCATTCGCCCAAATGCGGCAATTCTGCTTATTGACGAATCCACTGAGGTGAAAGTGTGCCTCATCACTGAAGATGATTTTCTTCGAAAATTGATCATCCACTGTTGCCATTTCTTGCCAACATTCTGACAATTGACTCGATTGTATATCTTTCCATGTTCAAATTGAGTAAGTCTGAAATTGAGAAATGTCAAACGAAATGCAGAAAAAAACTTGACGTTTAGGTGTGGTTCACATTCAACATCGGCCCTTAAAATTTAACCACCCTTTATAAGTAGAACTTGAATAATTAAGTAAAAAGAAAAAACCACAGTTTAAAGAACACTGCGATATATATTTTCATAAAATAATTTACTTAAATAAATGTAGATGGCAATAATTTCAAATACAAAAATTAAAAAAAAAATTAAAAAAAAAAATTTAAAAAAAAAATTCAGAAAAGAAAAAAGATTCTTATGGAAACCAAGATCCCGTTGTTATTTATATTGAAAAAGTTTTCAGCTAAATTTTACAGATTATTTACTAGAATTTATTGAAAAAGTTTTCATCTTAATTCAACCGATCACTTTCTTAATTGCATTTAAAAGTTTCCTACTAGTTCTACGGAATATCTTCTTGATTTTAGTTAAAAGCCATATCGAGTCCTTACTAAGAAGAGCTTCTTATTGGTAAATACTTATAAAGAAATCCGATAAATATTCTTCTGATTTATTGGCCATTTTTGGTGGTATTTTCATTCTGTGCACATTTTTCAAATTGATGTCCTGCAGGAGTATAGTGCTACCGTTAATTCGCGCACTCTATTTATATTCAATATTGGGCCGCCGGTTCAGTTTTTTATCTGAAGTGGGAAGTAGATATTTGGACTCTCCCTTTAATGCAAGCGTTTCTCTCCGGCCTACAGTTATGTGTTCGAGAAAAGGGGTCTTATACTTCCTGGTGTTCAAGTTTATATTTACGGAATTTCCTCGCAGTTCTCGTCTGTACCAACACGGGTATATTATGTTGAGAGATCTGTATAAAGACTGAAACTTTGATTTATATGGGTTTGTTACATAATGAACTTTGTATCTATAAAAAATAATAACAAAATTTCATGGAAAACATAGTGTATATTTTAAATTAATGTTCGATTGTGCATTGGAGCCGTGGTAGGTAAATTCCATAATGCAGTTTGAACACAATTAGAGAATTATGTTGAATTGTTGCTGGCGCCTCATTTTGTATCAGTTAGCCTGGTATTTAGTAAAAAAGCTAAATTGGTGATCTTGATATGCCATTTATATTTAAATATAATCGAATGTGATGCCTAGGATTTTGAGATGATCGTTGACGTTGTTGATTTCCAGACTTGGAACTAATACTACCGGCGTGGTAGGTAGCACCGGGAGAGAATGCTGTGCCTTAAGGTGTTTGTTTGGTTTTTAGATTTATCTAAATATCGAATGATATGGAAACCAACAGCATTTGCACAGAAAGCTATAAGAAAAAGAGTCTGTACCCCTATGGAGGAGCCACAAGGTATGCCATGGGCATCGACTTGCTCAGTGTTGTTATCCAAATAAATAAACCAAAATATGTATGTAGAATAAAGCAAACAGTAGTTACTGTTAATTTTTGTAATTCAATGTTTAGTAAATTCTAAATATTTAATGAAAATGACTATTGTATTTTAAACTTTATATAGACATTAAAAATGTTCGCAATTTTTTTCGCTTTTTGTATTGCAATACTTAGCGTTGTATGTAAATATCTCTTAAAACATAAATTTGCCAAGTTTTTTCGTTTTCTGAGAACACAGCTTTTTTATTGGTAATTTTGGCATTGCTAATGCTGGTTTATTTGCCGTTTGAAAATGAGAAGATAAAGCAGAAAATAAACAAGAGACTGTTTCAAATTTTGCGGCTGGAAAATACGCTGCTTTTAAGTTTTGATATAAACAATTCCGTAATCACATCAACTCTTTTGCTTGCGATCGTCCGATAAGTGTTAACAAAATTCGCCAACATTTTGCAAAATTACCCACTCTATAAATTCACTGCACAAATAAAAAATCACAGAGTCACATAAAACTTGGTTGAGAATGTCATATTATTTAAGGTAATCATGAAATATTTAATATACAAAAAATACTCTTACTGATGCCGCTAATCTCTTTTGAAAGTTTTGAATCTAAGCTTTGTCTTTCATTTTCGATTTGCTTTGCGGTAACGTTGCGTGATCCATTCGTCTTGAGAAGATTTTCTTTAATGTTCCGGTCAGGGCCATTCGGCGTTCTGAGGTTTTTTCTAATTGGCGCTTTCAAATCTATACTAGAAATCCTCCTTTTGCTTGAGCTCTGATTGAACTCAATAGAATTTCAAAATTTTCGAGATAAATTTTTCATTATCAAAAAATCGCTTTTTTAATTCTATGAATTGTTTTGTTTATGCTTTATTTTTTATTTTCCCCCTCAATCGCTTATTAATATTTAAGCATGTATACTTAGCCTATAAGGGGCTTACTGTACTAATTGGCTTAATTTTATAAATAAATTAATAAAAAAATAAATATCTCAAAAGCTAAGTCTTGACCGAGTGTCAGCTTGTTTTTTTTTAGCATGGTATTGATTTTTATGTTAAAAGCTTTGCAATTACCATGAACGCAAAACAAATATAAAAGTAATTCGAATTCGCTATTTGACGTATCCTCAAGCCATCAACCAATATTGATATCGATCACCTCACTGATTTCGACACTGATAAGGTTAGTGTTCCTGGTAAAAAGGAAAAACAAAGAGTAAGGGAAAAAACTGTCACCAATTTCGGAGTGCCGCTCAATGAGTTACATATTAACCGCAGAGATGATTCAAATTTGCTCAAAACTTCCTAATGAAAATGTCCTGTTTAACGAAGAATATGATTCGAATTAATAAATTACCATTTTCTCAAATAATTTGTGAGGCTTACTACGAGTAGACATAGGTCTAATAACGTATGTCTAAATATACCAAAGGGTAAACAACATAGGAACGCATAGACCTAGTAATAAATTAAGAAGTACCCTTTTCAACACAGTGTCATAATGGGTTCTATAGATGCCAAACAAATAATTTGAACGCAGCATACCGAACCTAAACGAACTTACCACTAAATAGCAACCTAAACTTCGCTCCAAGCTGACACATTTTCTACCGAGTAAATTTTTATATGCCTACATATATTTCCACTTACTAACCGATGGAATATCCGCTGAAGTGTTAAATTTGAAAAGACGACGCCACTTAAATGCAACAACCCCTTTTCAAGCAACCCGACTACCAATCAACTAACTAACCGGCTAGTTAAAATATAAATGAGTTCAGCACAACTACAATCTAGGTAATTGCGGAAGATGACACGTTTCGTGTGTTCTCATTTAATAAATTCGTCTATGCGCACGGACATGATCTAACAAAAGGACCATGCGTTGTTAATATAAATATTGTACATATATACAACATATTTACATAAATGATAATGACTACTTACTATATTCCCTTAGTCAATTGATAATCCAGTCAAGCGTTTTATTTGCTACATATTTTTTATATACCCAGTAGTAAAACTTAGTAGCTCAACTACTTTATCTGCTAACTATTTTCCATTAAAAAAACTATTAGTGTTCCGTTTATTTTCAGTTCAACTCAATTAAACTATGTAAGTCACTGACATTAATTAGTTAGTTTAGATCAGCCTACCCCACTAGCCACAAAACGTCATAAATATTTAGTCTCATGTCGTACAAAGTGCCGCAAAGTACAGAAATGCTGAACTCTGTTACTAATAGGATATATATAAAGTGAAAATTTACTTATTTATTTATTATAATCATTATCAGTGAATACCCTATTTCTTACCAACTACACTAGAACTAAACTAACAGTAATTATTAAAGTAAATTTGGAGAACATTGTTCAATATCCTTCCCGAAATCGAGATGTCAATATCAATTACTCGATTTAATTGATTTTTGTAGTTCCGTAAGAGCTCGAATGACAGAAGCATTGATGGCATATTTAGATTTAAGAATGCACAAATAGAATATGTCGGAATAACGTAAGCTCCTAGTAGGCACATTATCCTACTTATCCCAGTTAGGGGTCGTGCACATATTACGTAACACGATTTTTGATCGTTTTAGAACCCCCATGTCACACTTAACGAAAAATTGTTTCTATTAATCCTAGAATAAAATACAATGTTAATTGATATATGTTATATATTAGGCTAAGGAAAATCACATGTTGCGCTTTGTCAGAAATAAACAAATCGTTACGTAATATGTGTGCGATCCCTTATGACTTTATGGATAAATGAACAAAAGAGATACTTTCTTCTATTCTCAAGTGCCTCTAAACTTAGGAGTAAATAAAAGGATTTATAAGAGGGCTGAGTGAAATTTAAATATCGGTGTGAAAAGCCAATAAAAATCTTTCGATTTATTATTTTCATATATAACGCCTAGACAAGCCGTCAGATAATTGCAGCATATTCCATACGAGATCTAACAAAGGCAATAAACCATTTTTTATGTGTATATGGATGCAAGTAATCTGAACTATTTTGACGCGCAAAAATGGTAAAATGAAGTAGGACTTTGGCACTATAAAACTAATTTAATATGGTTTGCGAGCGAGCGAGTTTTGAGTCAAAATATATGTATTTCTAAACTTTTGACAGAGGCAACAAACTTCTACTGAGGACCAGCAATAGTATAAGCAGTATTAACAGTATTGACCTTTCTGGAAAAAATGCAATGAGAAAATTTATAGATATTAAGAAAAAGCGATTCTTCACGATTTTAGCGTACTGGATTGCAAAAGGATCCTCCATTCTTGCAACGACTGAGTAAACTTTCAAGTCAGCCACGTACAAGGGAAATTTTGAGTGAAGGAAGCAAGAGCTAACATCATTTAAAAATTGGAGTAATATTTGTCTTTTCCCAGTCGCTAATAAATATTCACGAAGAACCCGATCAATTGAAAATTAACATTAAAGGGTTAACGAGTGCTTGACAATTTAAAATAAAAATGGAAGATAAACCATCGTTATTTGCCTGTATGGATAATTTCGCGTACACAATATTCTCTTGCACATCCACCTCTGCTAGAGAAATGAAGCAAAAAGATAGAGAGAAATCAGATGCGCTTGAAGTATTTAGTTTCAGCCCATTATCGACAACATAAGTGGCACCAAAAAATAGGCAAATAGGTTGGCATTCATCATTTAGAATATTTTATTTTTTTAGATTTAATAAACTAACAAAAAGTTTCGGGTTGGTTTTAATATTGTGTTCCAATTTTTTGATATATTTTTTCCAGAGGGTCCTATCCATTTTGCTAAAATCAGAATAAAACTTATAGAAAGTCGAAGTATTATTTGACAGTCTGTATTTTTTTTATAGACCTTATTACAGAGATTCTTCAGATACTTTAGTTCTTTGGCCGATCAACAAATAAAACGCAAAAAAACTGGCGACAGCCTACAGACCTCTAATGAACCTTGTGGAACACCAGAAGTAGCTACAAACGATTTACAAGCCTCAAGTTTAACAACTAGTAAAATGTTAGGTTAGTTTAGGTGAGTCTGACCGGCAATGTGCCTAGCAATAATTGAGCTTTATGAATTACCATTCACTATTTCGCTTTCTTTGATAAAGTTAGATTATTAAGTAAACATTTTAACCAACTATTATTATTATTTTTGGCCTTATATGTTTGAAAGAAAGAAGTCTGATGAGGAGATGTGGAGATTTCCGAAATAGCGGCTATCACTTCTACCACTTTGAAAAATCGTTGTTTCCTCATATTATTCCCTAATAAAAAGCAGGCCTCGAGCTCAATAAATTACAGTCGATTTTAACCAACTTTCAAGTTTTTGAAGCAAATTCTTAGGATTTATTGAAGCTTTGCAACTGCAAAACTTCGAAGATAGGTGGCGCTGAACATACCACCACTATTAATCTAGTATGACTACCCCTACATCAAATACCAGTTCACGAACCAGAACGTCTCATAACAAGATTAGCTTGCACTACGTACATTTGTTTTTATATTTGCGTGTTCTAAGTTTTAACATACCCTGCCGGAAACATAATTATTAAAAAAGTAATTGAAAAATTATTTTCCTGTCAACTAAAAGTGTGGTTGAAATTCTTTCTTTTTTTCTTGTAGGCAACTAATTTTATTAACATGGCATTGTCCTAGGAGCAAGTTAGATATCTGGTTCTACATTTGATTTCAACTACTTTTAATAATGTTCGAGAAAAGGAACATCAAAATTGGAGACTTTCAAGCTGCAATAAAATTTTTGTACTTATATTTCAAACTATTTGAAATTCTGGTTTTCCAAACTGTTTTAAAACTATTCTAATAACCAACTACAGGTTTGAAATGGCTGTTTCCAATTATTTAAATATGTAAAGTAAACATTTATAGTAAATATAAAATTTGTACTTTTAGTTTAAACAAAAATACATTTTCATTTCAATTCAGTATTTCGAGCACCAATTCTCAAACGTATTGTGAGTGTCGATTTTTTGTTCAATTACACTGCTTTAAAGGGGAAAAATTTAAAAAAAAATCAGGCATAGTGGATGTTAGTATTTACCTTCTGGGCACAAATAAACATTTTTTTAATTTTTTGTCTACTTTTTTTACGACATAAATCTAATAAGGATTTTTTAAAAATAGCTGGGCGAAATGTTTTTTTTTTTTAATTTTGGTTTTAAAGTTTTTTTCAGAATTTTTGCGACTTTTTGTTTAATTATATACAGTTAGTTCAACAAAAAGAAGTTGACTTCCTTCTATTAACTTTTTAAATTGGTAAATTTTTTTGGCTGTCTGTTTTTTTTTCTACAGGGTACTTATTCAGTATATGTAAATATGTAGGTATGTATGTATTTTTACATAGCACGCCCGTAGTTATTCGAGCGCAACTTTAGTTGTCGTAGGCGATAAAATTACAACAACAAAAAACCGCTAGCCTGCATCTGCACGAAGATGTTCGAATAAAACTTCATGGGCAATATAGGCGGACTTTGATTTTAGACATTTAGCCATAATGACAGTATCTAACGGTAATTAATTTGTGTTCTGAACTGTGAAAGATGAAGGGCGCTAATAGTATTGGTGAGCGAGTTACTTACTTACAGTAGTTGTGAGATGGTGAGAGTTTAGGCAAATCACTTTCTTTCTGGTTAGCGACGATTAGGTGCAGGAGGACCAACAAGACAATGATACGGGCAATTTCGTTTAACTATTTTTAGGGCAATGTGGGGATTAAGTATAGGCGAAGGGGAGAAAAAAGGCGGATAATTTGCACGCGCTGGGAAAGAGTAATATTTGGTTACTCTCTAAGCAAGAAAAGTGAGTTTTAAAAATTGAGCGTATGGAAAAAATTAAAAGCTAAAAATTAAACTCATTTGCAGGTAGGCTAATTTGCAGTAAATAAATCATATCGAAGTGACAATGAATCATGATATTATTTTGAAATTAATATTATGATTTTCTATTTTAGGCTCATAAAATAACATTAAGTTAAAATCCAATTAAAGTTATTATTAGCTGGTGTTGAGTAATTTATTTTCCAAGGAATTTATTTTTATTTTTAACCTGCATTGTATTTTATAGGTAAAATTTCAAATTATCTGGAAAAAATTCTAAAATATTAATACTGATTGAGTAACTTAAAACACATAACAAAAGAAATGCACAGATTAATAAACATTTCCATTAAAAACTATCGTTCATTGAAATTTTCTCTAACTTGAACAAATTTTTGCGTTTAGCTCGGAACAATTCACAGAAAATGATGAAACAATCAAAATACTTTTTAATTCATATTTTTCGCGAAATATACATATATTTTGCGCGCGAAAAATTATGGAACTTTCTCTCTTACTTAAGCCGGTGGCGGATTTAAAGTAAAAGGCCCAGTCGGCAAGGGAGACCCAGAAGCCAGCGTTAAATAAGACGAGTAGTGTTTAAGTTCTGTCATAGGTTTTTATTTAAAACATAAAGATTGCATTAAGGAAAGTTGCATCCGCGTCTCGCCTTTTTTTTCAGCAAATATTTCCATAGCTGAATCGAAATTCAGTGATCTCGCTTTTTGGGTGAAATTACTCAGCCATCTCTTCGAACGATGTGCGACCTACTGCTCCTTCACTGTAAAGGATACAAAAATTATTTAGGGAATTCTCAGCTAAATATTTTTTAACTATTTTCAAAAAGCTCATGACACGTTTTCGTTTCCTTCTCAAGTCGTTCAGTTTCTTCAAAGCAGTTGAAACACACCTCTGTGTCATTATACAAGGTGGCGCAAAAGTTGGCAGACCATGTTCTTTGGACTTCAATTTTGTTTACTCTGACTTATTTAAAAAGTCAAATCTGGAATTCTTGTAGGCCAGGGAATATCACCAAAATGCGATAACAAACGCTTTCCATAGTTACTTCAAAACAATTCCTTTTATTTTTGCCTTAAACATTTCATAAATGTACTGACATTTGCCACCACTAGCACGACGACTTTTGCGCCACCCTGTAAAATTCAGTTTTTTTGTTATTGCAATTAAACTTTCATAGTAATTATAATGCTGAGCAGAGAAGAGAAAATACCTCTTTTGTTGACCGTTAAGTCCGCCACTGGCTATAGCCCAATGGAAAATTCCTTAAAAATAGATTGAAGAATTTCTTTTGTTCATAAAAAGCTTGAAAAAATAAAAAAGCTTGTCCAGTGGATGCGCAGATATTTACCTGGGATGTATCTGAGTTCTTAAACTAAGTACGACTTAGAGACAAATTTGCGTGAACCTGAATTCTACCCTTTAGGTCAGGGAAATTAATCAAGTTACTTTCTCAACAAAAAACTCCGTTTGAATAGCTTACAGAAAATACAAATCTGTGGAAGAAAATAAATTTGAACAGAGGGTATGGAAAGTTAAATTAAAAAGGTTTTACTAGAGCAAGCTAGGTTAGTCTAGGTTAGGCGCTCTCCCTGGTGAGACACACTTAGGCTCATGATCCATTGGGATACCTCCTTCGGGCTGTTAAGTGACCGCCGTTCCCCTAAAACCACTTCACTTTTTTAAGGAACTTCGTCAGTTCTCTAACTTCGACTGATCTAAAACACGACAGTCACGCATTAGCCGCCAGTCATGCTGCATGTGCAACTATTAAACAATGCCCGGCTACGACTGCAGTCTTCGTACCGAAGGCTGAGGAGAGATTTCGTTCATTATTCCTACATCGATGACCAGAGTGACCGTGCAATTTGGCAAGTGGGTTCAGACTGCAACATGTCGTTTGCGGTCACAGCAAAATAGTTTTGTTTATCAATAGCTTACATGTCGGTAGAGAGATGCAAAGTGAATCACTCATATCACTGACCATCAGAGTTCTGCTTTGACGAGCAAGCTCATCAGCTTCGCAGTTACCCCGTATGCCGCAGTGACTGGGAAGCCACACAATATGATTTGGGAATGATTTAGCTAACTCTTTATGTTAACCTTAGGATTTGATAGCCGCCTAGCTATCAGTGAAAATATAAATGCCATCGCCGGAAATCATATGTACTAGTGATGCGGCCTCCAAGATTGCCATTAGCTCTGGCTGGAGCAATGCACAGGTAGGCGAAAGCTGAAAGTTTTTCCCAGTTGTTCCGAAAATACTCCTATACCAACTCTCTCGTCAAGCTTGGCCCGATAAACATGTCTGGTTCCGCTTATCTTAACCGCATCCAATCTTCACTCTTCCCCTTCGGACAGCGTTTTCATGAATTCGGTTTCCTCCGGGTCGGTCGGAAGCGTGTAATCGGTCATCGTAAGCAGCTATCCGAGTTCGGTCATTATTAAACTGTGGCCGATGTGAGGACGAGCCCATTTCCTAATTGTATTTAGTCTACAGGCGGTGTTGCATCCAACTGTTTTATTATATTGGTTTGCTGGGAGGAAATTGAGAAGCGCACTGAGAAAAAGGATTAGTCTCACAACCGCTATAAGGACTCATTTAACAATCTTAGCAAAAATAGTTGTAGAATTTATTAGTATCATTATTAAATATAGTGGTAGAAATTAGTAACGGCATTAGCAAATATCATCATAGAAATAAGTTAAAATAACTGTAGTAGCAGTAGTAAAAATAGTAGTAGGAAGTACTGAAAGGTCCTAAAATTGTGCCGAAATAACCTGTGCGAAAATAGTGCTGAATTGGTCCAGAAGTTTTCGAAAAAAGTTGGTCTCAAGCTCGTTAAAGAAGTTTTGCCTCAAAAATATCTAGTGTTAGATCAACCTGAGAAGTTCTGCCATATTCCAAAACCATGTAAGAGTTCAGCGTGGTATATAACTTAAACTTTAGCAGATAACTCCAAACTCAAGAAATTTTTGAAAAACTTAAAGTTGACGCTTATGAAATATATTTGTATTTTTTTATAGCTATTTAGAATCTAATTCGCCTCATATCTCTCAAGTTCTGAAATTTTCGTCACTTTCTTTCGTACTCTTCTTTTTTCGTCATTTTGTGCGCAGGAAGCGCAGATAAGTTTTTCACTTTTCATAATAATCGATAATATTAATTTGTGAGCTCAAAGCCAGTATAAGGAAGGTATTTTAGGAAAACCGACAACAACAGTGAGGAGTGGTAGAAATTATAGCTATTTCGGAGGTCACCACATCTCCTCATCAGATTTCTTTCATTAATCTACGACAGTGGCGAAAGCATAATAGGTATATTTGTTTTTATTATTATTTTATAAGAAACCAGCTTTGGGAAATTTCTAACTAAAAGAATTTAAAAAAATAATAAGATGGTATGTGAAAAAATTTATTAAATGTTTAATAATTTAAAAACTTTTGCTTTCAAGCCAGTCTGTCATATACACAGACGTACATATGTGCAAGTGTTTGAAAAAATATACCATAGAAAATAATTAAACTTACTGAAATGCAATAAAAAAACTTGTATTGTGAATTGTGTTATTTTAACTAGCTCATAACGTCTTATCTGCACTTGAATGTTTATTTTTTTAATTCCGTGCTGTAAAAGTCTTTTAAAAGTTAAATTATGTACGATAGAAAAAATTTGTGATTTCAACACGTGTGACATTATTGTTTGAATCATTATTGATTTAAGCCTTAAGCGGATGCGCTACTCGCCAAATCCAAATCCAATGTTGCAATCACTCTACCACATTCACATATCGCCTTGGGCATTAACTGCATCTTGGTGGACCGCTCAACACTTCCACCTTATACAATCCACAATTCTTAGCACTACCAGTTTTCAGTTTTTTCAACCCACACCCAACCAGCGAGCGATTTGTTCATTCCGTTACAACAATGTTTTTTTTTGTTTTTTTTTTTATCAACAGACGTGGAACTTCCTATTCATTTTCTCTTCCACCACTTGGTGTTTTTGTTTCCCTCTCGATTTGGCGGTTTTGTTCCACTCACGTTAAACGATCACAAATTCCAAGTGCAAACAGTCGAGTATACTTTAGCAACGCTTGAGCAGCTCCTTTGAGTTTCCGACATCTATCAACGTCAGACAACGCCGGGGGAAAACTAAAGTAAAGTAGGAAAACTACAAACATTTATTTACTCACACATACATATATACATATATATTCACACTTCTATATACATACATATGTATGTACTAAGTTTGAGTGAGTTTGTAAGAATAAGCGTCAAGTGGAAGAAAAAAAGGCGGCACATGAATGTCGTAGTTTTGCGCTTCCTTTTAGCCATCCAATCAAGTTGAGTTTTTCAAGTAGTGAGTTTTGTCGAGGAAGAGAGAATTAATCAAGTACACACTTTAAGGCCAAGAGCTATCTCTTGTGAATTTACGAAGTTTATTTGTCAAATTTGTACACTTTTTCAAGCTAACGAAATCGTAAATGCCATTCTGTTGAAAAGTAATACATAATTGCATTTAAATTTTCTTTTTTGACGTTTATAAAAACAGCGGCTCTTTTTCGAATACAGATAGCGCTGTTATCGTAGTAGCAATGGAATGTGCGATTAGCTTTGAATAGCCGTAGACGTACAGTGGAAAATTTTTATTGGTAATAATGGGTAATTAGTTTTTTAAATAACTGGAATCAAGTACCACTAAACTTAATTTGTAATTGATAACAATTAGAAGTCATCGAAAATAATGATGACACTTCGTATTAGACAATAGAGAATATAATCAGAGCTGAAGAATAATAATTATTTGACCAATGAATTTTAAAACAGTCATTCTAATTTCGAGAATACGAGTCTTTTTATAATAATCATGAGTCAGTCAAACTTTTTAAGTTCCGATATTTATTAATTTGAAACTTATGCTATTAATGGTTTTCCGTAATAATTTTTAGTGAGAACAGTTTTTTTTTAAACAACATTGATATTATTTTGGGACTTTTTTTATAAAAGTCTTTCCATAATTATTATAAGCGAGATAAATTCTTTTCGTTTTTCAAAGACTTTCATTTTGAGACTTACTATACTATATTAGATATAAAAGTCTTTTCATAATAATTAGGGCTACGACAACTTTTTTTAAGTTTTAAAAGGCGGTACTATATAGTGACACAAAATAGTACCGAAATTGTCCAATAGTGATCCCGCACTGGTCCCGAAATTATTTCGAAGTAGCCCCGAATAAGTTTCGAACTAGTCTCTAGATCCTAAAAAGCTCCGTCCTTTGAGACTCAAATTTGTTTTTCTTACTCATAATTATTATGAGAAGACTATTATTATACACGTAAATCTCAAAAGTCTTTGAAGACGTAAAAACATTTATCGCGCTGATAACTATTATGAAAAACTTTTATTATCCAAGTCTTAATACTAACTGTAGATTGCTCCAAAAGCTATTATTTTACTACAATAATTATTGCTGAAAATTTAGTATTTTCTCTTATACAAGTTATGTCTTTGAAAAGAACATAAATTAGGAAAAAAAGTCCGCAAATATTTGATTGATTTAAGTTTCTTTAATAGGACCTATTTATATTTTATTCTATATTCTCATTATTCAAAGGAAGTTTTTTTTAATCATTTTCATTGAAGTACAACAGATTTAGCGGCATGTGAACGATTTTTTCCATCGCCTCCGTAAGTCGTGTCGATATCGCATAACGAAGGTCGTGTCTACTAATTACTTCTACTATTTTTTCAAATGCTTCAACAATTACTACTAAAATTTTTTAATTCATTTTTTAATATTTTTACTATTGCTACTATTATTTACTACTACTATTTTTACTACTTTTTACTACTATTATTATTAATGCAACTAATAATTACTAATACCATCTTTACAAATTTCTGTTTTAACTACTTTCTACTACTATTTTTACTAGTTTCTACTACTATCTTAATTACTGCTACTACTAACTACTACTACCATTTATACTATTTTCCACTACTAATTTTACTAATGCTACTACTAATTACTACCCTTATTTGTACTAATGTCGCTTCTAAATAGTACTACTGTTTTTACCACTTCCTACTACTATTTTACTAATGCTACTATTAATTACTACTACTATTTTACTATCTTCTACTGCCAATTTTACTAATGTTACTACTAATTACGACTACTATTTTTACTACTTTCTGCCACCATTTTTACTAATGCAACTAATATATCTTTACTAATTTCTACTACAATTTTTACTAATTACTACCACTGTTTTTACCACTTGCTACTACTATTTTTATTAGTGCTACTAATAATTATCAAAACTTTCTTTACTAATTTCTACTGCTACTTTTACTAATGCCACTACTAATTTCTGCTACTATTTTTGCTAATTTCTGCTACTATTTTTTTAGTAATATTTTTGAAGGGGGTTGTCGAGCTGTTAGAAAGTTTAATTACAACCCGCGATTCTGGTGTTTTCTAACTCATGTGGTCTCCGTCGCGTAAGTTGGAACTGAAGGTGGATTACCGGCCATAATGGTACCTATTTTTTAAGCACAGAAACTGGAGGGCCAAAATTCTATTCCAAAGTCTTCAATTCCTTTTGAAAATAAATTTCTCGACCACTATAAGTAAATGTCAATGGCAAACTCTGAAAGTTGCATAGATACATTTGGTCACAAGCATCGAGGGCAATAAATTTTTATATTCACGCCCAAAACAATAAATGCCGAAATTTTTTTTTATGTAACACAATTTTTATCCCTATATAAATTAAACTAAAAATCACAAAAAGTCAACCCATTTAATATTTATTGTTATTATTATTGCCGCTTTTTTGTTAAGGCTTAAATTGTAATTCATTTAATAGCAATTGACAGTATTTTATCTTATAGGCTAATAGTTTACAAATTCATATCGTTTTGCCTTAAAAACTTAACCTTAAAAAATTTCAGGTTTTACTTCAAATTAGTTTTAAATTAAATTGCAAGTTCGTTGAAGTATTTTAGAGAATTTAAGAAAATGTTTTGTTTATCTATTTCGTTTGTGAATGATGGCAATTTCAAATTTTTATTCCTAAATATATTTCTGGTTTTTATGAGACGTATTTTTCAACTGAGATTTCCGATATATGTGATTTACAATCTTTATAAATTTATTTGAAAATTCTTTTGCCATGAAACCAAAACTTGAATAGTGTTACGTCACATATGGCTTATGCCAGTAAAACTCCACAATTACTATATGAAAATTGCTAAATTCAAGAATTCCCGTATTAAATGTTCAACAAAATTTCTCAATTTCCCCCAATGAGCATTTTCACAACAATAATCGCGCTGCGATGTGCTAAGTGTGAAATGTGAAATAAAATGAAATGCAATAAAATAGAAAACAACAATTAAAATGGCAAACTGTAGAAAGTAAAAATTGCAAGCAAACCCCAATCAAACATCCGCCGTTGTAGACTTTCATTACGAATGACCTGCGAGTGAAAGGAGTGAGAATAGAAGACGTGGGTTTAGAGTGCAGCTTAGATTTCGCAGCTAGACGCACATTGACTGACTTCCTGCTATGACTCTCTTCAAATCGCAACTGCAATCGTTTTATTGCC
Organism: Anomoia purmunda; assembly: GCA_951828415.1. Classification (NCBI taxonomy): domain Eukaryota; kingdom Metazoa; phylum Arthropoda; class Insecta; order Diptera; family Tephritidae; genus Anomoia; species Anomoia purmunda. The sequence goes on from OX639996.1 coordinate 14,998,879, forward strand.
GCTGCAGAAGCCAAACTAGCGGCAACATTAACGCGACCACTGTGATTTATCGTCGTTGCGAATGCAATAAAAGGTACACATATATATTATATTTGTTTATGTATTTAATACATTAAGTTTTGTTTTGGGGTTTGTTAAAATACATACGCTGTTGTTTTAATGCAGTCGAATTCAAAGTCAAAACACTATTTGTGTTATACTTCGCTGTATAGTTTCCACAAATTTAAATGAATTATTTTTAAAGTTAAGGAAATTTTAATTTTGACGAGGAATATTTAGTTATTTGTACAAAGGTTTAGACGTATTGCGTGGATGCGGAAGGGGAGGGATTTACACCCGAAACCTACCCCTTTAAAAAGATCACAGTCACAGGTTTCTGAAAAGATACCCGTACCCCCTCTAAAACCCCCACAATTACATTTTTTTCAAAGAAATTGTAAAGCCCTAATAAATATTCAAGGTGACGCTGTTTGGCCGAGGACCAGAGGCCGCAGACAGGATTCTCCTTTCTGGTTTACGGAAGAGCAGGGGCGCGCCTTTATTACTTTCTTCTAGGGCCTTTAACATTTCTTGAGCAAGTGACTATTTACGCTAAACTTGTGTTTATAAAAAAAATAACAATTATTTCAACTGGTTTTTTGCTTGATCCCTTTTAACTTCTATCTTTCGTTCACATTTAAATATTTGACACCTGAATTCTCTAATTTAATTTGCATGTTTTATTAAAAGTTATTTTCATGTTGATTTTATTTATAGCATTTTCATTTTAAATTAAACCTTTTTAAAACTAAATGAAACTATTTTCAAACTAAACGAACCCTTTTTCAAATTATACGAAACTATTTTCATATTTAATGAAACTATTTTCTAATTAAACGAAACTATTTGCAAAATAAGTAAAACTCTTTTCAAAATAAATGAAACTTTATTCCAAAGAAATGAAACTTTATTCAACTTAAATTAAACCATTTCCAAATTAAATTAAACCATTTCCAAATTAAATAAGTATATTCATTTAAAAAACAAACAATATGTTATAAAATATGAAATTAATGAAGGGCTTGTCCACTCGCCGCTTTCGGGATTTGGATGATCATGTCCATAACGTAATTCGAACAATCATTTTGATTAATTTCTGCGATACTTTCTTCAATTACGCTGACTATGTTATGTTCAGTACTGCCTACAAATTCACTGACTTGTCAATGATAATAAATTCATACAACCGTTATAGTAAATACCCAACAAAAACAACGAGTTTACAGTAATGACTTACAAAGAATTCAGAGAAAAAAATTCCCTACAGAAGCAACCAACAACAATAGGCAACAGCGAGTTCACTGTATGGACCAAGGCACATTGAAACATTGAAGAGGTAATAACCGCAAAGCAGCAACAACAAGCAAGAAATTTTCAAGTAGCTACTACCTGTTCATATGCCTTGGCACTGATTAAACAATAATTCAAAGCAAAAGCACAATACCAATGACAGCGAATGCACAGTAAGGGGTTACAAATGGTTCAAAGAAAAAGCATAACCAAATGATATACTGATCTTTTGCTGTTGTTGCTTCCGACAGATGGCACAACGTCATAACCAAATGGTTCATTAGATATATAACAATGGTTTAATTTAATTTGGAAATGGTTTAATTTTATTAGAATAAAGTTGCATCTATTTTGAAAAAAAATTCGGTTATTCTGAAAATAGTTTTATTTATTTTGAAAATAGTTTCGTTTAATTTGAAAATAGTTTTATTTATTTTGAAAATAGTTTCGTTTAGTTTGAAAAAGGTTTAATTTTAAATGAAAATGCTATATTAAATTGTTAATTATTATTTTAAAGTAAAGCAATAAAAGCACTAACTAATTATCCAAATTTGAATTTGGATGTATTTCAAATAATTTGTGGAATTATTTACTACAAGTCTATGAGAAAAGATTTTTAAATCGGGTCAAGCATTTGGGCACAATAACTCGAAACCAGGGACCATAACTATTATGAGTTCTATAAAACAAATTGACAATTAATTAATGACTGTTTTTGTCTTTTTTCCAATATACTTTTCCTTATACACTGGCCTTGAGCTCACAAATTAATATTATCGTTTAATAAAAACAGGCCGAAAAATCATAGACATATGAATTTTCGCTCAATATTAATCCAGAAACTCGGAGCTTTATTTTTGTGTTTAGAAAAAATAATCATGTGTGGATTTTGTTTTTTTTTGATCGCAAATGAAACTCATTTTTCGGGTCTTATTTTTTCGCTCTGTTGTAATGATTATTGTTTGTATTCCTATTTTTTATCAAATATAATCATCATTTTATGAGTTTTATTTTTTTGATCACAAAAAATAAAAATCTTTTGAGTTGTATCTTTCTTATCAAAAATAATCATTACTTTTTGAGTTATATTTTTTTTTTTAGAAAAAAAAACATCACCCAACTCTTGAGCGCTATTTTATTTTTCAGAAATAAAAATTAACTTTTGAGTTTTAGTATTTTGTGCAGAACGAAAAACTCAAAATGCCATACCAATTTTTTCATAACTATTTTGTGGTCGACTTTTTTTGCTATGCCATGGTGAGTATATGCACTCAAATTACGATAGCCATGGGCGATGTCATGTGTTTCCTTGATGGAAATATGAACCCGACCGATAGTACTAATTACTGCTACTATTTTGACGCTTTTACTTTCATTTTTACTAATACTACTATTTTTACTATAAATATGTATAAGTCCTATTAGAAATTTTTTTCCAAAACAGCCCTGTCTCGTCAGCATTAAACACTTGATCTGGAGTATATCCTTCACCAAGGACTACCTCATTTAATATTTTTGAAAAATCCTTTGGCAGCTTTTTCATCAGCTGATGCGTCTTCACCACACATCTTCACATTATGAATCGCATTTAGTTTAAGAAATCTTGCTAGCCAACCATTGCTGGCGGAAAATGCCGCTTGCGAAGTGGAGGATTCCACATCTTTTATACGTTGGTAGAATTGCATTGCCTTTTGCTGGATACATCTAATATCGATGGGTATTCTTTTTTGGACCTGCTCTTCTACCCAAAAAGAAAATGGGCGTTCCATTTTCACTAGGAACAAGTCTCTTGCGTAAAACGAATTTGAGCTATCAATTGCACTGGCTGAAACAACACTACGAATCGTTCATTGTTTTTTAGTGTTCGTATTGTTGATTCATTCACATTTTTCCGTTTAGCAATCGTTGATATCTTTTCACCGGCCTTTATTTCATTTAAAATATGAATTTTTTCACGTTGCCTCCTTTTGTGTTTCTCCTTTGTTTCAATGATTGCAGTGTTGCATTTCATTAAGCAGAGTGCAGAATGCACAGACTTTATTTGGTCAGGTATGGAGTATCAATTTGTTTGTACATACTAAAATAACCAAATAACCAAGTTATTTGAAAAAATTAAAAAAAAAAGTCCGCGCAAAAAAAGGAAACCGCGTACAAAAAGTCACTAGGAGGTGTTTAAAAATACCGCGCAAAAAAAATCGCGTACAAAAAAATCGCGCAAAAAGAGGATCAGGTGTAATTATTTCGCAGAGTGCGAGCACGTCACGTGCTGCTATGTTTTGTGTTGAAGTAAGAACGTATGGCTTTATTTCACATATGTAAAATTTTTCAGTATGCCTTTATTTCACTTTTCCATTTAAAATAAAAATATTTGGCTTTATTTCTTAAAGTGAAGTGAAATTATGCCATATGGTGTTATTTTCTATAGCCTTATAGCACTGCATTGGCTGTTTAATACATTTTGTTTTTATAAATTTAGGCCATATAAATTGTAAAGAATTGAGCTAAATAAAAAAATTGCATTCTTCGCAACATATTGTTTCTTTCAAAATTTATGAATTATTTTCGTGCCGGTGGTACTGATGACGCACCCTGTATACATTCTATACAATAAGTTTTAAATCTTTAATTGATTTTAAAAACCTATACTGGTCCTTATATTAATCACCTGAGCTGTTTTTTTTTTATTGCAGGATCGGTGAGTGATTGTGTTAATTTATTTATTTAGCTTATCTAAATACTTTTACTTGATTTTTGTTATTTCTTTTTCTAACAAAGCCCATGGTGTATCAGCAATATTAAGCCACTTGAGGTATAAAGTGTATAAAGGTTAATTGCCTACACTTTGATTTGAGCTTATCAGCTGTATACTTTCCACCCAGGTTTGCGTTAAAATGCAACGAATATTCGGACTTTTCCAAAAGCTTGGAGCAAGATTTATTACTGGTGGGTATTACAATGCCAAACATTCCTGGTGGAGGTCCAGGTTAATAAACCCAAAATTTAGACAACTCTACAAATGTAAAGGGTTTTTCAATTGGGACGCTACAAAAGTAGACCGGAAGTGACAGCAAACGACGCGATATTTTCCCCCGCTCTTTTGACATTTCTCTTCAGTAAGGTTTGCCATTTCATCATGGAAAGATATATGATCCAACAACGAGTCGAAATTATTAATATTTACTACCGAAATTCGGAGTCAATGGCTTCAACTTTAAGAGCGCTACGTCCAATTTATGGTTGTCGTCATTTCTGGCTGAATGCCTTCGTTACTAAGCAATTGGGCCATACTACTTCCTTGATGATCAAGACCGGCACGTTACGGTGAATGGGAATCGCTACCGCTCAATGATAACCGAATATTTTTGGCCCGAATTGGATGGCATGGACTTGGAAAATATGTGGTTCCAAAAGGATGGCGCCACAAGCCACACAGCGAATGTCACAATCGATTTATTGAAAACCAAGTTTGGCGAACGTGTTATCTCACGAAATGGCCCAGTCAATTGGCCGCCTCGGTCGTGCGATTTGACGCCGTTAGACTATTCCCAGTGGGGCTACGTCAAGTCTATGGTCTATGCCAACAAGCCAGCGACGATTGATGAACTTCTTACGAATATCGAACGTGAAATTGCAGCAGTATCGGCCGATTTATGCTTGAAAACCGTCGAAAATTGGGTTCAGCGTCTGGACTTCTGCAAGCGTGCCCGTGATGCCCATGCAAAATAAATCGAGTTCCATACATAATGGCATCGAATGTACTTTCACAGGAATAAAGAATTTAATTCATATTTGTTTTATTTAAAAAAAACTTTTGTGCGTTCCTATTGCAAGACCCGATATTACTGATAATATGCTATCCACACTGTCTACCGGCAAACCAACTTACTGGCCTTCTGATACAAGGAAAATTCCCGATCTGCTAGATTTTATTGTTTACTCTGGCATGCCAAAATATCATTTAAGTATTGCAGAAAGTTTTGTCCTAACGCCGTACCGCAAAAAGCGAACTTTCCTTACCTTAGATCTGCCCATAAAGACTAGCGTATAAATAGATTTGGTTGTTGAAACATTGACTTAAAGAGTATATGAAGCTGGATTTTTCTTTACTAGTCCTCCAAAAGATAACACTTCAAGTAGCCTATTTATATCAACGTAACTTAGACAGCCTATCAAAAATAAAAGAAAGCTAAGGAAAAAAATGGCAAACGAGCCAGAGTCCGGTAGATCAATTATAGTTTAACCAGTTAAGGAACTAGCTCAAAAAATGATTGGCAGAAATCAGAAACGAATCAACTGCAGATTTCCTTCAAAATCTGGATCCTTTTACACCCGATTATGAACACAGTATTTGGAGAGCTACGCGATATCTTAAATGTTCAACTAGAAGAAATATCGCTGTCAAAGACAACAATGGAGTCTGGTGTAGATCCAATGAAGAGAAAGTTGAGGCATTTGCACAGCACCTTCATGCAGTATTTCAGCCTAATCCAAATGGTGACAGAATACAAGAATATGACAATTTTCTATATGCGCTATGCCAAATGAGTCTTCCAATCAGCAGAAGTAGAAGAAGAGATTCATAAGATGAACCGTAAAAAGTCCCCCGGATTTGGCAAAATAAACATTTTGAGGTTTTCATCCTTGTTCTTATTTCGAATGTGTTACGTAGCTCCAGTGAGTGTACCCTAACGGCTTTTAAGCGAGCTCTTTGATAGATCTGTACATTATGGCCGCATGCATTGCCCCACAAGCTGGACACAAGTTTGTTTGTTTTTTAATAAATTGTTTTAATAAACAAATACAAAAAATTTTAATCGTATGTACTTTTTGAAGTATAAAAAATTACGCCGGATATTTGCTAATAAAATATTATATAAAAATAGAAAGCACATATATCCACTTCTCATTTCACTTAAAGTATACCCCTGTTACTTTTGCAATTAATAAATAACCTAGAAAGGCAACCAATCTTTGCGCGCGGCAAGTAATCAACCAAAAACTCAATGTTCCACTTGGAAGCCAACCAACATGGCAATTTAGCTAACAGCAAAAACCAATAGACCTCAGTATTTATAGATGCTGCTATATAGGAATATCTACGTACGGCTATGTATAAATATTTACAGTTATTTTGTTTTTTCCCCCTTTTTTTTTAAAAGGACACATATATCATAGATTTTTTTCTGCCAACAGCTCTGGCTACTTTAAAGCAACATGTGCTGAGATGAATTCGCTACTATTTATGTATGTGGTTATTATTTAGAGACATGTGTGTGTTTGCATGTGTGAGTGTGGCTGTGTGCAGGTTCATATACCTTTTCAACGTATGCTTGGGCTTTATTTTCCTTTTCATATTGGAATACAAGAGAGACCTATAATTCTATACATACAGCAATACATATTAAAAAAAAAAGAAAACGAAAACATGTAACAATATATAATATGTATGTATGTATGTATTTTTGCATAAATATGTCAATGCATAAAAATATAACACAACAACTGTAAAGTTTATTTATATGTCGTCGACTCTGCTCAGAACGGCGCCTTTTCCCGCCGCTATGGACCCATTCAACTTCAATCTGTGCTAAGCTGGCGCAGAAAGTGAACGTGAGCAATGAATTGCATTGTTCATTGTACCCCACCCCACATACGTCACTTGCCACATGCCAGAACTACAGCAGTAGAATGTAGTCGCTATGTTTTCCGTTCCGTTGACATTATTGGCAACAAAACATGCTGCTTGTCTATACCCCTCCAACCCCTCCAACCCCTCTACCCCTACCTCTGCCACTATTTCTAGCCACCGTGCGCCAACCGTTGCGCCAACCGTAGCGCCTTATTTCCGTAGATCCTGTGGCACAGCGCGATTCGCTTTCGTTGCCACATCACATCTCGCTCCACAACTTCTGTAGAATTGGCCTAGAATGAATGGTTAGAGTAACAGAAAATCTTTTACTTTAAGTAATCATCGTGTTCTAGTTTTTGCATTGATTGCAAAAACGTTTTACAACTTTTACAAAAACACAAATTCGCATCAGTGCTCTTCGTTAGTGGCAAGGCAATGTTCGAAAGTTGGTTGAATTTACTTTCACTTAATGTAGACATTTTTTTTTTGTTGTGTGTGTTTTTTTTTGTTGCTATTTTTTTGTTGGTATGGCTGTCTGTATGTAAATGTAAGGCCAATTGTGTCACGCGGTGTAAGAATGTAACCACCTAAATAACTGAAAACTTGCTGACCAACATTCGTAATTAAACTTCAACTGAAAGAAAGTAGGCAAACAATTGCAATCCAACCAAAGCTAAGCTATGTAGTCCCATTGGTGCGTCGTCAAGAATAAATTGGCGCAAACTTTCTCCTTCGCCGAAAACCGTTTGTCGTGGTGTGAAAGCAAAAACAAAAAAACAAAAAAAAAACGCAAACTAAAAATCGACTTTTCTAAAAAAGGTTAAGTCTCAACGGTAGTCCAACACTTCTACAAACATAGATTCAATTCACTTTTCAGTCCTTCATATGGCATATGGCATGCGGCATATTAGATGTGCTAAATTATTCAAGACAATTGCTCCCTTGACAGTCTACCATCGAAGGCCCGGCCCGGCCCGGCCAGGCCAGGCCATGTTGACGTTTCGCTCGGCCAAATGTATCGCTTACACAGGGATGTATGTATGTATGTAGGTACACTAGGTAATTGGCCGCTTCTCTTTTATGCTTACATTCGCTCTCTTTGGGTGAGGCAAGTAGGCAGTAGCAGTCAGCGAAATAGCACACTTCAAGGTCACAATTGTCAGTTGTGAGAATTCACCAGGCAGGCAGGCAGTTATGTAGTAGTCAGTTAGTCCCTCAGCCTGCTTGACTACGCTATGCAACTCGAACTGTTACACTCGAGCGCCATTGACAGCGGGTGTATTGACACAAAAACCTACTGAGCCAAATGCTCATCCACCATATGTACCCGCACAATGATCCAACGAACGTCTTGACGTCTAGCTATACAAAATACATTCACATTCACACACACACACTAGATTTCTATTTGTGAATGTGTAAGTAAATCCAACTTTCTACATAGTGTGAACTAAAGTTTACTTCGTTGTGCAAATAAAGAAATGTAGCTTCTAAGTAGGTGCGTCTATTTTTAGTTGAGTGTTCTCTCTCACCTTTAAACTTTAACAATTTGTATGTCAAAAGAAAAAAACCAAAAAAAAACTCAAAAGTTGTAAAAATGTTTGTTGATTTCATTTATGCTATCAAATGTGATATAAAACGACCCAACCTCCAGCTGGTGGTTGGAAAAAATGAAAGAGCAGCAATTGCTGTTTATAATGGGATATTTGTCGAATTCACCATACTTTGGTGAACAGAGCGCTGATGTTTATTCTCCTCATTTTTTAACAACTCTCTCTATGTACTATGTTATTGTTAGATATATTTATTAGTTTGTATGTTTATTTATTGCACTAATAAGTTACTGTCTTAGAATTTGCTGTTGATTCGTCTAATTTTTATTAATGTTGGTTTGGGGTGTGCTTTTTTTTTTTTTTTTTTTGTGCCATTTTTAGTAGAGTCAATGTAATTTTAATTAGGCGTGGAAATAAAAATAAAGAATCGAATGCATATGCATTGCATTGGCGATGGGTAGTGGCGTTTTGCTGTAAAACAAAAGTTGGATTTTATACGGTGACTCAAAAAAATGATTACATGGTGATTATTTTACAATATTTTTAATAATATTTATTTATTTAGTTTTGGAATGAAAGCATTTGTATAAAATTTTAAAAAATTCAAACAAATTTTCATTAAATTTTCAAAATTAAAAAAAAAAGTTTTGCCTAGGCTGTTTAGCGCCTCATTTGATTTAACCATGCTTTTTCCAAATTTTGGTTTTGAAATTTTTTTTCCCCTTATCGCACCTAGTTTGTATGGTAATAGATAATAAAATTTTCAAACTTTTTAATAAGGGTTTTTAGGAAAGCTTTTATGCCGTTTGGTGATCCATTTGATTTAATAATGATTTTTTGAAAAAATTTCCAAATATAAATTTAGAAAAAATTTTGCTTTTAACGTGATTTTTGAAAATTTTCTGAAGATTTGGTTTTGGAAACCTTTTTTTCCAATATGGTTTTAGAATTTTTTTTTCGCATCTAGTTTCTATGGCAGGAAATAATCAAATTTTCAAACTTTTTAATAAATGTTTTTTGAAAAGTTTTGGCTATGCAGTTTAGTGGCTAATTTCATTTGTTAAGTTTAAAAATTTTTCAAAAATTCTGAACATTGAATTTTGAAAACTTTCTTTCCATTTAACGCTTCTATGGCAGGAAATAATCAAATTTTTGGAATTTTTTTTTTTTAATTTTGGATTTGAATTTTTTTTTCCATTTAACACATTTAGTTTGTACGGCGGAAGATAATCAAATTTTTAAACTTTTTATAAATGTTTTCAGAAAAGTTTTGGTTATGCAGTTTGGTGGCTAATTTCATTTGTTAATTTTGAAAATTTTCAAAAATTTTGAACATTGAATTTTGAAAACTTTTTTTTCCATTTTACACATTTAGTTTCTATGGCAGGAAATAATCAAATTTTCAAACTTTTTAATAAATGTTTTTTGAAAAGTTTTGGCTATGCAGTTTAGTGGCTAATTTCATTTAAGTTTAAAAATGTTTCAAAAATTCTGAACATTGAATTTTGAAAACTTTCTTTCCATTTAACGCTTCTATGGCAGGAAATAATCAAATTTTTGGAATTTTTTTTTTTTAATTTTGGATTTGAATTTTTTTTTCCATTTAACACATTAAGTTTGTATGGCGGAAGATAATCAAATTTTCAAGCTTTTTATAACTGTTTTCAGAAAAGTTTTGGCTATGCAGTTTGGTGGCTAGTTTCATTTGTTAATTTTAAAAATTTTTCAAAAATTTTGAACATTGAATTTTGAAAACTTTTTTTTCCATTTACCACATTTAGTTTGTATGGCGCAAGATAATCAAATTTTCAAACTTTTTATAACTGTTTTTACAAAAGTTTTGGCTATGCAGTTTGTGGTTCAATAAGCATGATTTTGAAAATTTTTCAAAATTTCGGTTTTGAATATGCAGTTTTGTGGCTCATTTGATTTAGGCATAATTTTTCAAAATTTTGGTTGTGATTTTTTTTTTCATTTTGCGCAGTTAGTTTGTTTAGCAGAAGGTAATCAAATTTCAAACTATTTAATCAGAGTTTTTAAGGAAACTTTAGCTATCCATAGTTCAAAAACTGCATTCTAAAAAAGTAAAGAAAAGTAAATAAACGCTTTGAAAATATGTTGAAATTTCTTGAATTTTTATAAATTTTGTAGAATGTTTGAAATTTTAGTTGATATGCTGTTTGTTATAGAATTAATTAAAGTCTTATGAAAAATTACCAAAACCGACCTGTAAATATTAGAAAAAAAAGCACTATGTTGTTTGACTTTAAAATCTGTATGTGTTTTCCGCCCTTGTGGGTAAACTTCTACCCATACTTAGGTTTCGTATATTTTGTAGAGCATTAAAAGCAGTGAGTCTTTTGAATTTTATTTATTACGAACCCAAATTTTACATTTCAGATGACTTTTGAATTGGGTAGACTTCTACCGATAAGGTGGGAAAATGGATATTTTTCACAAATACTGAATTCCCTTAAGAATCTCAGCCTCAAAGTATGCAACATATGTTACGATTCCTGTGTGTGGAAAGTTTTCTTATTTCAACACAATTTCTTATGTGAACTAACATATCGATTTGCGAGAAATGTAAAATGCCATTGACGGAAGCAATAAAACTTAATTTTTTGGCATAGCAATAAAACAAAGCGAAATCAATATATGGCATATTTTCTTTCAACACGTTTTTCTGAGCATTAAACCCATCTTAGATTTATATATATTTAAAATCGCATTTCTTCTTTCTTTCAAATTTTTTTTTTTGTTTTTTTTTTTTTTTAAATGCACATAACTTCTTTAAAAACTCGCCGATTTTTGTACTTCAACTTGCAAAATGTTGATAATTAGTTGAGCATTAAAATGGAAAAAGATTGCCAACTTAAGTCCAAAATTTTTTTTCATAAAAATCAAAAACAAAAAACACTCCATTTTTACAAATGACTGATGGATTTTACATCAATTCCCTTTGATTTTTAAATGAAAAAAAAAATTATAGAGGAAAATTTCAAAAAATCGATAAAAATCAACCGGCATTGTTTGCCACTTTCGACTTTCACATGTTGTGTTAAAACTGTATGTATGTTAAAACTAAATGAGCTACAAAACTGCAAACCCATTTTGAAAAAGTCAAGTAGTATGTATATCCTGTCTAAAACCCTCTAAGCTCATGTATGTTGATGGGATGTCAGTTGTACTTCTTAAAATGTGACCTGCTTTTATTGTACCTCTAACGTTAATCTTAAATAAATCTCTATATTCTGGTGATTTTATTGATGACTGGAAAAAAGTCTCTATTAGCCCTATTTTTAAAAGTGGTAACAAAAACGATGTTCGCAATTATCGGCCTATTTCGAAACTACCTACTCTTCGAATGTATTATTAAAGAAAGTTGGTTCTTTCTGTCAACAGTTTAATTTCTCCTAATCAGCATGGATTTGTTAAAGGCAGAGCCGCAGTTACCAACCTCTTACTTACTGTTTTTCGTCCTTTCAAAATGGGTATCAAGTTGACTCAATTTATACTGACATTTCAAAGGCTTTCCATAGAGTTTCGCACAAGATATTAATTATGAAATTAGCTTGTTTGGGATTTCATTCAATCCTTCTTGAATGGGTTAAATTGTATTTGTCCAAAAGAATCTACTACGTAGTTGCGTTTGACAAAATTTCTTCACGTCCTTTCATTGCGACTACGGGTGTTCCTCAGGGTAGCATTTTGGGACGCTTGTTTTTTACTCTGTTTATCAATGACATTGATACCGGTTTTATTGCAGCCAAATTTCTTTTATATGCAGATGACCTTAAGATCTATTCGGTAATAAAAAGCTATGATGACTCTCATGCTCTCCAATCGGGCTTCGATAAGTTTTCTGTGTGGTGTTCACAAAATCGCCTATCTTTGAACTTTTAATAAATGTTCTCACTGCACTTTTACACAATTTCGATGAGTTATTTTTTCTCTGGCACAAGATTAAAATGTGTGTCCGAAGTTAAGGACTTAGGTTTTTACTTTGATACAAAATTGAGTTTCTCTTCGCATATTAATTATATTGCGTTAAAATCTTATGCCATGCCTAGCTTTTATCCGGCGTAATAGTACAGCTTTTTCTGATCCATATGCACTAAAACTTCTGCTTCCAACCTTTGTGAGGTCTAAGTTAGATAACAGGCTCTTTTATTAGGAGGCCTCATCAAGTCTCGCATATCAATCGTATAGAACGCATTCAAAAAGGTTTTATCAAATTTGCTCTTCGCTCGTTAAAGTTTAGTGACCCTTTGCCTGCTTATGAATCTCGCTGCCTGCTCTTGAATTTGATAACTTTAAATAGGAGAAGTGCCTTTCTCGCCTGCTCCTTCGTTGCAAATATCTTAACCGGGTCAATAGACTGTTCTGACCTCTTGGCAAGGTTAACTTTTAATATCCCTTTACGCAATTTGACTCAGTTCTCTATGTTTTATATTGGATATTCTAGTACTAATTATGCTAAAAATGCTCCTCTGATGCGAACTATTTCGGAAATTAATCTTATAATTTACCTTGACCCATCTCTTCCAATTATTTTAAATAATATTAAGCACTTTTGTTGATAGTCAGTAAGGTTTGCGTTCGTTTGACTGAATTGAAATAGATAAATTAATAAAAAGTGTTGGTTAAAAGCCGCTTGGTCGTCTTTCAGATGAGATCAAATAAAAAACATCGCTTTTCGAGAAATTTGATTTCGAAAAAAGTTCCTTTTTCATTTTGCAATTCAATTTTGGATACTAGTATTTTTCACCACAAATTTTAATGTTCAATTAATTACAATTTGATCATGAAATGGAAAGGCTCAATGGAATCAGAAGTGCTTTCAAAAACTACTACAACTAAATAGAATACAATAAATCCTAGCACTGAGTTAACACAACTTTAAATGGCATTAATCTATTTATGTCATATTTTTATCGAATTACTAAAGATCTAATAGACTCAACGAAATATATTTGCGCCAATGAATTATTTTAACCTATGACAGTAAATTCATTGCTTCCACACCACACTATATTCTGCGCAAGTTTTTAAAAACATTTGTAGAATATTGAATATCCGGCATGCCCGTTTTCGAGCTTTCCAGCATTTTTTTTTTCTTTTTTGCTGTGGAATATTTCTGACAACGGTGAACCGCTTGAAAACATTCAACATCAGGCATTCTCACACATTTCATTCATAAATCATGCGAAATTTTTGGTTGAATATAAATTGACGTTCAACTATCCTAGGCAAACAAACGAAAGGCATGAATGGCAATGGAAAAAGTCTACAGCTCACGTCGAAACCAAATAACCAAAGTAAACAGCAAACGCATAGAGACTGATATGCCATTAATTTTTTCTAGCCATAACTCCAACCATATTTATATAGGCTTATGGGTTTATACATTGGGTATATGTTAAATTTTTTTTGGGTAAGTTAGTTTATGGGAAAACAAACCAGTGCACACATCCGTTACTAACAAATTAGCAACTCATCATTATTGCCGATTGCCGTCAAGGCAGCAGGGGGATTTTTGCTTCGCTAATTCTGGTGCTACACAAAGTAGAAATTAAAAAAAAAAACAAAACAAACAAATCGAACCGAAATTGATGTAGCGGAAGAGAAGATAATGACTTTTTAAGTTTTCCACTATGGAGTAGAAACAGTTTTTTTTTTTTGACTTTTACTACGGAGGTACGAGTATAAACATACACACACACCCACACAAGGATAGTTTACGTTTTTTAAGCTGGCACGGCCCGTTAACTTGCTTCCCATTCAGTTCAAATGCAAATTGTGTACCAAATTTTTTGCAGTGTTTTTGGTTGTTAGGCCAAGGTTCGAAAATCTTAAGCTTACGTACCTCTCCCTAATAAAATTCTCTGTTCCAAAGTTGAGATTTGTTCCGTGTGTAGAAGTCCACGCAAGTGGGGAAAAGTCTCTGATTGTCATTAACCTGGGAGTGACAACAACGATTGATTATTCTGCATATGGATGATCTCCGGGTGATTTCAACCAAGTATTCTCTGGGTAGCACTCGAACCAAAGATGGTGGATTACAAAGAAGTTGCATGGCGTTTCATTTCATGTGGCAAGAAATGTTGTCTTATTTCACCACACCAAAAACTAATTGGATCTAATCAGACTCTAATATTAATCAGCAAGTGTCAAGTTATTTCTTAAATGGTGAAATAAGGCAAGACTTTCTGTTAGAGGAACGGTGGGAGTGATTCAATTTCTTTGTAATCTACGTTCCTTGTCTCGAACAAGTACTTGGGAGTGAGTTAAGGAGAGAAGGTGTACCTGGTGAGGTCACTCCGACATTTTCGGTTTAAGAGCCTACCAGAATCTACAGCCTCAGTTCATCAGTAGGTGGGGCTGCGAGCAGGCATCTGACTTGGAGCAAAAAGCTCGCTATATAAATGTGTCCTTAAAACAAAACACACGCTCCAGTATCTGGTTGCGTGCTAGGCTTGGGGCCCGTTATAACCAATAAAAAATTCCTCCAGATTATGTCTCCCTTTTTTGAGGCAACGTATTAATGTATGTGATTTGAGGCCAGGCACCTGGAATGTCCTAACCCTTATTGGGGAAGATGTCGCTACCCTGCTGGTTGATGTTCTCGAAAGAGTAAAGGCTGACATCACTGTCATCTAGTAAATAAAATAGACGGGTCAAGGTGAGAAAACCATTGGACCTCGCGACGTCGACTACAGCTGTCATGTCAAGGGACGCAAGTTCGGTGTTGGATTTGCGGTGGGAGAGATATGTACGTCGTTGCCAAGTACTGTCGTTCAATACGATGGACAATCCTCTCGTCCCGCTTTGCCTCAAAACGAGATTCGTCAACATCTCGCTAATTTGTGCCCACACCCCCACAGAAGAGAAGGACACTGATAAAAAGGATAACTTCTACGAGCGCCTAGCAAGCACTTGCGAGCGCTGCCCCTGTGACGATATCAAATCTGTGCTTAGCGACTTCAATGCAAAGCTGCGTAAGTAAGGGATCTTTGGCCATACGGTCACTCTTTGTCGAGAATTTAAATCAGATTTCGACAGTACAAGAAGAAGTTGTCTTAAAGCCGCGATGCCTGAATTTGGTAAACCAACTCAGCCACAATTGGGAAGGACCTCTCCGAGCCGTTTTGATACCAAACGAGGTTTCAGACAGGGTGACAGCGAATCGTGTGACTTCGTTAACATTATGTTTAAAAAGATAATTTGAGCTGCCTAGAATCGACCAAAATCGCCTAAGCGATTATAGCGCCAGTATATAAATTATACTAATTGCTCCTCGTATAGAACTAATCATGAAAGAAACATTGTCCGGCTTAAGGATCATAATGATCTCGGAGAGTTTCTAGATGCTAGTAAGCTAATAGTGCAATTGAATTGGATGGAAATTATTACCCTAATTAGATGTAAATGCATTGAAATTATAAGTGGGAAAAGAAATACCTTTTTCATAATCAGTTCGAGCCCATTCACCATTTTTAGTTCATTGTGATTGATCGGGAGGGACTGGTTGTTTGGTTGAAACTTTTAACTGACCGCCACAAGGAGTTGTTGGTTTTAGGTATTGGGGACATGGATTGAAGTTTGTTTTGAAAAATCGTTTCTCTTTTCTCAGCTCAAATGCTGTGAAGCTCTTTTGTGCATTTGCTCAGTTCATGTCGGAGCAGAGGAACGAAACCTTTGCCTGTTTCGCCTAAGCTGCCTTTTCATATCTACTGGGTTTGTGATGTCTTGAACTTGTAGACCGTTAAAACTTTGCCCATGATTATTAATAGGCAATGCAGGATATAAAATTTACGCTACTTTATGAAGTGAGTTTGTGAAGGCTGTAACTGCACGGTTGACGTCTTAAAGTGATTTAAGTGATGTGATTTCAGCTCAGTCTCAGGACTCAAACTTCTCTGTGGCATACCGAGCCAAAAAATAGGATACACTTAACCTACACACGCACAACTTTAGCCAAAGCCAAAATTATAGAATCTGACTTTAGTTTATATGAACTGGAATCCAGCCTGAAATTCTCACTCGATAAAGCACCTGGGGTCAATAATATACCGTATATTATTTAAAGAAATCTGTCAATGAATTCCAACAGTCTATTGTGGTACATTAATTCCCAAAAGCTAATTTCTACAATTCAAGTAGGGTTCCGAAAAAGAGCCTAAATACAATAAATGCTCTTTTGTTTATTGACCATTTAATGAAGGAGAAACTTTCATCCAAAAACCACATTTCAATACTTTCAATTGATTTGTATAGTCCTTTGACAAAATTGAAATTCAAATAGTACTTAAAAACTCTCCGATTGGTATATCGGCCCCAAAATATAAGACTTTATAAAAAGCTTTCGCTCTAATCGCAAATTTCGCTGTAAGCTAACTTTTTGCATCTCTTTTCTCAGTCGGATCTAAAAGTTATGATGCAGTTACCTTCGTAGAGGTAAAAAACACAATAAAACCTCTTGATCGCGGTGTGTTACCAATATTCGAAGCAGCAGCCAAGGCAATACAACTTGAAATAAAAAACTTCCAGAATCGCCTGATCTTGGACGCACAGCTCTAATTCGAATACAGATTTTTCATTTTTTCGCATTCACTAGGCGATAGCCTAGGTTTCTAGCCAACGAGATGCATTTTAAGTCGCAGATACTTGAAGCTTTTCGATTCGTGTAGCGGCTCCAGAGAGTCGCTGTTATGGAGTTCCAGGCTGACAGGTTTAGTGTCGCATTGTAAAATAGGAGATTTCGTTTTATGGCATGCCAAAAAAATACGCAAACATATTCTGTTTTTATGTCTTGTTGCATGCATTTATGATTCTTTAGTGACGAGTTAGATACTTTTTAAACCACATTTTCTACAAAGGGCTCATTTTTACATCAATTTTTGTGAGCGCTTCGCAAAAAAAAAAAAACGCTGTGCTCCTTCAAAACGTATTTAATAAATACGTTAATGTTTTAACAAAGCTATTAATGCAATTTTATATTCGGAAAGCATCCAGTCGCTTAACATGACTCATACTAAGCTTACACCCTGCTGCGGCTATGTTCCCAGCTGTGCCGAGTTATGTGGATTTAAGGTAATGAGCCGCGGGTAGCGGGCGTGAACAAAACAATTACTTCCGCTTGCCTGCACATAGTAGCTATGGAAAGTGGCGGAGTAGCAGGAATAAACGGCAGCGTTCTATTAGCTGCATGGATTTACAGGATACACGGAAATATAAGCTAAACACACACACACACACACACACATACGTTAAGGTGCACATGTGCGGCATTGCTAAAATCATACCCTGCAAGACCGTTGAATAGCATCTAAATGATCATATTATTATTGTGACTAACTACAAAAGCGCTTAGCAAAGTACTCATCTTTGTGCAGGCCATGGGCAAAAAATGAGCACTTTGCAGGTTATGGGCAAAATATGAGTACTTTTCCCTTATCTGGTTTCTACTAACGGCAGTTTCATACCTGCACTTCATAATAAGACAACTCAACCTTTTACTGCCTATAATTTACATAGCGCTGATAACTAAACTGCTCATTGTTGTCACCACAAACTCCTCAGCACTGACAAAGAAATTAGTCATTGTTGTCATTATTAATAAATTACAAAAGCAAAACTATTTGGAAAATACGCTTGCATTAGAGTCTAATAAAAAAAAAACTTTAAGTGTGTTCGAATTTTTGCCTAACCAGCTCAGCAATGTCTTGTAGGGTATAACTGTAGGAACGTATATTAATATAAACATTGCTTCCGGTTTATATGTGTATGTGTTGGTGAGGCCTTTTTAGGTTTGGTTGCATGTAAATATACAGGGACTCAAACAATGGATCGCGTGGTGATTTTTTTTAGAATACCTATAATGTTTTCTTTAATGCGAAATCGTTTTGTGAATGTTATATAAAAAAATTTGCGTTACGTTATATTTGGTAGGTATGAGAACAGGTCACAAAGTAATTTTTATGTTCGGGAGAGGGTTGCCACCTGTTTGAAAAGTCAAATTTAACTAAAATATACACAAGGTAATTTAAATCGACAAATAAAATAAATATTAAAATATGGACGTCAAGCGGTGCGTCTCAGAAATAAGCTTCTTGTCTAACTTTTATTAGGATTGCCACCTGTTTGAAAAGTCATATTCAATTAAATTATAAACAAGTTAGATAAAATATTAAATAATGGGTATGGACCTTGGCGAGGAATTGTTTAAACTATAATTTGCGAAGAAATGCCACCTATTTGGGATTTCAAATTTAATTTAATTATACGCAAGTATACTAATATAAATATTAAAATATGAGTATCAAAGCGTTCGCTTAACTTAGCAGAAGGTTTATACCTAATTATAATTTTAGGAGAGTTGCCACTTGCTTGAAAAGTCGAATTCAAATAACTTCATATATAAAAGTTATATGAAATATTAAAATACGGATGTCAAACGGTTCGTCTCGGCAATAAAGTTCATAGCTAACTTTATGAGGGTTGCCACCTATTTGGAAATGCGAGTTTAATTCAGATATACACAAATTATATAGAATAGTAAAATATGGAAGATGTGTGTGGGTATATTTTGAAGAGGGTTGCCACCTGTTTTAAAAGTTAAATTTAAATAAATCATACACAAGGCTATAAAATATTCAAATATGTGTGTCAGAATATTTGTCTCGGCGAGTGCAAAATCCATGCCTATATTTTTAAGAGGGTTGCCACTATTATATATAATAGAAACCGAAATAGTAATTATTAAATAAATAAAAGCGGGACTGCATCTGTTAGGGATTTCTAGTTTTTTTACAAAATTTTAGTTCGTTCTTTAACCAAATGCATATAAATATATTAAAATTTCAAACTTTGTACAAAATTTATAAAACTTCAACAAATTTGCACGCGATTCCAAAATTTTTTTTACTCATTTGATTTAAGTATAACAATGTGCAATACTGAACTGGCTTAAAATTTCGGTTGATTTTTAATTTTTTTTTTAATATTGATTTTCCATAGAATTATATCGATATATTATTATTATTAAAAAAAGTATAGTAGTTCAAATCGCAATTGCAAAATTATCTATAAAAAACTTAAATGTTTTATGTTCAAAATTTAATAATTTTTAATTGCAATTTCCATTAAATTTTTTTCAACAGGAAATATATGGCAGCAGACTTTTTTTCGACGTCGAAAATATTGAAACGAAAACTGTATAAAAGTTCTGAATTAATAAAAATTGAAATTGAATTGAAAAATCTGCGGCCAATATCCGGTTGTTTTTTTTTTTGCTGAAGCCGAACTGAACCCCAAGCGATTTTTGTAGGCCGATTATGGTCGAAGCCGAAGCTCAGTCGTTCTCTACTTTTTGCCATTTAACGCACCAACTTTATGTGATCGAAGTTATGCAAGACTGTCAGTACGAAAAAATAACAAAAACTAACGAGAATTTATAAAAGATACGTCTATTGTTTGCAAAAATGTTGGTAAAACCAAAAGCTAAAATATCCTTGGATTATTGGCCTTCTTAAATAAACAATACTAATTTTTGAGCTCAAGTTCAGTTATAAGGAAAGTAGTATTGGAAAAAAAAATCCATCGTCAGAGCGGTAGAAATTTTTGCTGCTACATATTTCGGAGATCACCACATCAACTGGCCTTGAACTCAAAAATGAAAATTCTTGATTCAAAAGTTTACATTTTTTGTTTCAAAAACCAACCAAATTTCAGCCTCTCCAGACTTGCAGATTAACATGCTAAAATAAATTGGGTGTCAAAACTGCGTACCAAAAAATTTTCAAAATAAATGTTTAAAACTTGAATTTATATGGCCTTTGTTATAGAACGACCTTAGTTTTATAAAAAAATTAACAAAAACGAGTTAGCTTTAAAAACGTTCTAAATATTTAAAACAAAAAAAAAATAATCACCATGAGATCTGTTATTTGAGTCACTGTATAGTTGCAAATTTTATTTTTTTTTGCCGCTACTGCCACGTGCGCTTGGCATTGCCAGCCGTTATCCTTTGGGCTTCAAACCGCTAATTCAATTAGTTGTGTACCATCATGATTCGCGCTCTTGCCCCAGAGATTTGCACCATCCACTGCTGTGGTTTTAGCTAGCGATGCGAAGATGGGTGGCGAATGTTCCCGTTTACATTTCAGCCATTGCCATGTTAGGTGGTGGAGTTAAATTTGTGTGCGTTTGTTGTATGGCGCTATAGGTTTGTTAATGTATTGTAATTATAAGTTGCTTTGTATCAATTCAAATTTCTGTTATTTCCGTCTATTCACTGAACATAGAACATCGAATATGAATGCGAATTCCGTTGCGGTTTAGAGTTTGGAATTATAGCTAAAACTACGCAGATGTGGTGCTAATTTTAGTAAAACAATTTGCCTACTGCATACGTAGATGGATTGAAATGCATATGTGTGTGTGTGTATGTGTGTATGTATGTATATGTGTGTGTGTGTGTGTGTGTGTGTGGTAAAACCTTCAGCCCCATTTGAACTGCACAGCATGCAATGACTTCAGCGTTATGCTTGACTTTGAGTGGCCCCCCTTTTTTATTTTTGCATATTTTCTGCATGGAGCCGTTTTGCAATTAGCTTGCTAAAATTTTAACCACTTGAATATTTAAACTACTTAGTTTTTATTGTGATATTGCCAATAGATTATTTGAGTGATGAAAATGTGAATAAAAACGTATGATATGTCTTGGTTCAGGCAAATCAAATTTCCATAAAAACAATGTCGCTCCAATAACAGTGGTTTATAACAAAGATTCGCAGCGGAACCCAAGCTTTCGAAATATTTGCAGTTTGCCGTTAATTAGCTTTAAAAAAATACTGTGTTTCCACTTACAACAAACATCTTTCCAGGTGAAAATATTTTAAAAAACGCTCAACTCTTCGAAAATATTTGTAGCTTCTTCCAAAGTCAAATATGTAAATCTAAAAATAACTCTTATCACTAACCAAAACATATGAGAAAATAGCATGGAATTAAATTTTCAACGGCTTACACATAAAAAAAAATAGTATAAAAAAAAGGGCTGAGGAGCGCCGAGTGTTACATATAACATGTAATGCTCCGATTTTCGGTTGTCCCTAGCGGCCTACCGCTAGCAAACATATATTTGTATATTTGCATTATTCTATATATATATATATATATATTTCTAAGTTAATTAACATACAACTTTGATTGCCAAAAATATTTTTAAATATATTCGTCGCGTTGTCATTTTGCCTTTTGCGTCACTTTTAAAAAACTCTTCTTCACACAACGTTCAACCGCAATGAAATAAAAATACAACTGACTCAGTGCTTGATTGACACGATTTTCTATGTTACATAATATTTTTTGGAAAGCAAAAATTTTAAATTTCACTTGCGTAATATGAGTAATGGGTGTTTGAAATTAAAATGCGCTGCGTTGCATATATGTAACCGTGGGCACTATTGGGTTAAGGGAAAGGTCTAATAATTTTCGAGAAATTTATTATTCATTCGAGATTTTGATATTTCTTACGAAATAAACCAAAAAAAATTCAAACTTTATAAGGAAAAAATAAAAAAATACCGAATTTTTGTCAACTTATTTCAAACCAATATTAAATTATTTAACGTAATTTGATTTATTTGTTCTCTGTGTGATATAAATATGGCGTTCGATTTTACATTAACTTCCCGTTGAGCTTAGGACATGGAATTTTTAGCATACGTCAAATCTCGAT
Source organism: Anomoia purmunda (assembly GCA_951828415.1). NCBI lineage: Eukaryota > Metazoa > Arthropoda > Insecta > Diptera > Tephritidae > Anomoia > Anomoia purmunda. The sequence continues at coordinate 15,021,137 of OX639996.1, forward strand.
TATAGTTTAATGTTACAATATGTAAAAATTTAGTCACTAGGTGGAGCGGTAGTTAAGGTTTTTGTAAAAATAGCGCTTGGGTTCCGATCAAATCGCTTTAACAACAGCTATTGTACTAAGATTAACACAAATTAGCCAACATTAAAATACCACCATCATGCCACACGGCATTATCAACAACAACCCCAGCAACAACAATAGTTAAACAATCAATTGCAACAACAACATACAATGCCCATTGTTAAAAGGATATTCCATTAATTTTGTGCACACTCCCAGCCACCATTAGCAAATGCATTACATCTCCTACAAATTCAATTCATATAAAATAAATTTGAATCTAAATTTGACTGCTGCTAATGGGTCTTCAATTTAAACCTATTGCACAAAAACTTTTAAAAATTAATTTAGGTTTACGAACCATTTCGAATTTCTTTTCATAATTATAACCAAACATTTCTGCTACAATTATTGCCGCTAAGTTTTTATAGAAATTTTGTAGATTAGTTGATATTAAAAATAAATCACAGATTTAACTGCTAAATTAAAGGTTTCTGTTTCTTATAGTTTCCGTGACGTTTTCTCACTTCGAGTATCAATTATTGAGAACAAATTTACTAAAATTTTATAAAATGTCTCTTCCAATACCTGTCAACCAAAGTACACTAAATCCTTACAGAACCAAACGATTCTTAGATTTGAAAGCAAGGCGGTTCTAGGTTTGTCTAAAGCTCATCGTCTTAATCCAATTAAATTTAAAATAGCAACAAGAGTGTTTGAATTTTTAATTTAAACGGGTATATGCAGACCTTCACATTCTCTCATTGCTTCTCCTCTTCACATAGTACCCAAAAGGAAACCCAATGGTTGGAGACCTCCTTTTGGAGATTGTCGAAGGCTCAATTTTGTTACTATTCCCACTACTTAAAGTACATGATTTGACTATTGATTTGACTATTGGTTTAAAGTGCAAACAAATATTTTGCAAAATTGATATCGTTCGCCCATATCATCAAATACTGAGGAATATAAATATTAACTTTTGGTATGTTTAAGTTTTTACGAACCCCCTTTGGCATACGAAATAGCACACAAATTTTTCAAAGCTTAATAAATGAAGTATTTTCGGTGTTAGAATTTGTGTTTGTCTATATCCATGGTATACATAGGGCAAGGGATAAGGAAGAAAAGGAGCCGAAGGTCTGTGCGACTAGTGCTCCTTTTTTTCTAATGCAAGTTAGTAATTCATTACCTCCTTTCTGTATAATGATAATAATAATAAGGAAGAAAAGCATATAGATTATTTAAAATTTGTATTTCAAAAGCTACAAAAATATATCTTAAATAATAAACCTTCTAAATGTATTTTGCGGATAGATAAATTAAATTGTTTTATTAGGAAACTTCGTGTGAATAAATTATATCCCCTTCTGAAAGTATTGAAACAAACCCATTTCTATAAACAAGCTACAAAACTTTCTAGACATGCTTAACTATTACCATAGATATCTTAAAATGTTAGCTGCGGATCTTTTTCCACTGCACGAAATGTAAGCATTCGGAACTAAACATCAGCTTAAAGAGCTTTAGAGAAGATTATTTGCAGACTACCGAAGCTGAGTATAATTTCTTATCTTTAGAATAAATGTTTAAGTATTTACCTATCTGTTACAACAAGGAACAAAAAATAGTGAAATTCTTCCAATTTATCATAGTCCGGCGGTTCAATAGGGGGTGGTAGATACAGGGTTAATGTACTTTACGTATAAACTACTTAGTATTATTTTAATAAATATATTTATTTTGTATTGTTCTTTAAAATTACTAAATTTATGTTTTTGATTATTCATAATTGGATTTTCAACCAATCAACTTTAAAAATAAATTGTAAAAATTACTTGTTTTCTTATAACTCATAATATTCCCTAATATAAAAAAAAAAACTAGCATTGGTCTCAATAAAATTGCATACGTATTTAAATTATAGTTAATAACTTTTCATTAATCAGTGGTACCTCGTTAGAAATTTTTTTTTTTAACTCTGATTTTGGGTGTCTGAACATTGAAATAATACTCGCTTATTTTTCAAAAAGCTGCGTTTTCGGGATATAGAAAAAAAAATTGTTTTTAAGGTCCTTTTTCAGTTATTTCCAAAAAAACTAACCATCAATCGACACAATTAGGTGCCATAACGGTGGTATTATTTTTTTTGTAAATTGGAATAGTACTTTTTAAATAAAGTAAGGATATTTTCGAGAGTTTTCGTAAATAAATAAAAGAAAATCTGCATTATTTTTAATTGATAAACTTTATTCAAAACATGTTCAAGACATCTGAACTAAACAACACTTTATTATATTATAAAAATATGAACTGTAAGAACGTTCAAATCGTACGAAAAATGTAAAAGTTACAAATTGAAAAAGTTGGTAAATTACAATTTTAGTTACCTTCACGTTTTATGTAATATCTCAAGTAAAATGGATTTCGGATTTTGGAAATATCATCATATCTAGATTTTGAGATACAGGGTTCATAAGTTTGCGACAACGTAGTTTGATTATTTCTTAATTTTACATTGTATATTTTTCCCAAAATTAATAAACCAAAATCCCGAAATACGTACCGATTTTTGTTTTACAAAATGGTCTTCTAAGATAATTTGCGACAAAAGATTTTAGGTAAATCTCTTTAGAAAACCAAAAAATAATAATTATATGCCTGAGACATAAGTGTTTATGGTGTAAAACAGGCTGTTGAATTTTTGGTAATACAAATATTTCTATTTTTTTACTATACAGACAGACCTCGTCCGCCTTGCTTATTACGTTGCCATACACACGCAGAGATGTTTTTCTAAACCTACAGATTCAGCTTTAGTAAGCAAAAAACAAAAAATCAACGTCCTCTAGTCACTGTTAAGATGTAGTCGACTCTAAACTTAGTTGCACTTTTTTTACGACTATAATTACGGGGCATTGTTTTTAACTACGCATGGTTATCAGATTTAAACTAAGTCAAACCATAGATATGGAGTTTGTGGACAAATCGCCTCTAGCGCCACCTAGCGCATTTATTTCTCTTAAATGTATGTTTTATTTCCTCATATCACGGTCAGGTCATAAACAACGGATTTTCCGAATATCTCGGCTCATGCGCCACCTAATGGATTAAAATATAGCCTATGTCCGTGCCACGAGTTTAAAGATTATACTGCTCATATTTGATAGAAATGCTTTCATCAGTTTTTGAGCCAAATTGTAATGAGGCAAACGGCCAAATTTTTAAATAAATAGAGAGTGCAAATTTTATTTTACCCAACTTTTTCATATTTTTTAGTATTTCTATTTTAAGGAGCACATTAAACCGTCATCGTCAGTTTATTTGAAGTAATTTGGTGCGACGTTTTAAACAGATCTCATAAAATTTATATATAAAGCATTCCTGTTAATCAACTCCTGCAGGTATGGTTTCTTAGCCACTCCACAGCCAATCAACTCGCGCCAGTACGCTTTGTTCAAATAGCGTGCGTTTGATTGCATATTTAATGGAAAAATCATATAAGTAATTTAGATGGTAGTAGGTAATAAAGCAAACAAGTCAATCGCCGACTTGCTGAGCAGACAGTTAAATTGGAATAACCTTGAACTTGATACTTGCGAATTGTGACTTTTACCAGCACAGCAGAGACCAAAAAAGTAAAACAAGGAAAAAACAAGAAACAAATGTTTACCAAAATGGCTGCAAGGCAAAACATGAACTGAAAAGCAAATAATAAAAATACAATAATATTACAAGCTAGATAAAGAGCACCTTGAGCTAAAACTTGAACTTATTTGGCATGGTGTTGGGTAGTTGTTCTGTCTATCATAAGATGCCATGACTTAGCTATTAATATATAATAAACTACTTTTAGTTGAAGGCAAATTGAAATGAAAAGGATTTTAACGAGCAATTTTATTTATTGAGTGTTGGCATTTATTGAGCGTATTTAGTGTATTAGGAAAATTTGATATATGAGTATGAGGGGAAATGAGAAAACCAAAAAACAGTTAAGGCAAAACATATTTGTTGTAATGACAGAGTAAAAATAATGTAATCGACACGACCGCAATAAATTTGCACAACACAACACAGCGTGCGCTACGAGCAGATTTACTTTGCTTTTCAAATTATAACAATACAAACACACGCGATTTTGTTTGTGTGTAGTGTAGCTCATTTTTCAACGTCTAAATTAATATTTATTATTAGCTTTATCCTGTTTGATCTACCACTGGCGCTACCACCAACACAGTCTACACAACCGCCACCGCCACCGCCGCCAGGGCGTATACGCAACCAAACTCAATCATTAATTCATTCCACTCCGCATTCCTCTCAATGCGACGCTTTAAGAGCTGAGCAATGCTTGTGCGTGAAATCGAATTTTTTTCAAACTAAGAAAGAATTTAAAAACTCATTAAATGGCCTTCATAAGCTCAGTGCGCGCGGCAAAAGCTGCTGGAGTGGGATTTGCGCCTACGACAGCGCCAATGTTTGGAGGACGCCTTCGTTTGCAAAATAAATATTCGTAGTGATAAGATATCAGAAAAATCACATGTTCATGGCGCACCACAAAATGTTAGTGCTAACAGTGCAACAGCACTCACGCACACAACTCGCATAACTGGGAGCAAACGAGCGGCCAAGCGCTCCCTAGCTTGCGAATGCCGTGAAAATATCTCACACATATTCACAAGAATAGTTTACTGCGATTGCGTTAACTGAGCATGCTATGCACAAATTTCACAATTTCCCAGTATTTTTTGCATTTTATCAAAGTAATAGTAGCTGTAGCAGTAGCAGTAGCAGTAGCAGCATTAACTGGCCGCTGTTAGGGCAACAGCGCGCTGCGTTTACATTTTCGACGGATATACACAGAATCATTTTGAGTTAGTCGAGATTTGGACACGTGAGCTGTAAGTACAAAATCGAAAAAGAACGGAATGTAAACGAATGCTGGCAAACGTGACGCGGTAGTGTAAAATTTGACAATTTCCAGGCAATAGATTGCAAGGAAAATTTATAGAAAATTATAAATAAAAGTAGTGTGTGTATGTGAGAAAATTTTATGCATAGCAAATAATTAATACAAAACAAAAAAGTGTGCAAATAATAAAAAAGAAAAGCACACGTTTGATTGCAAATACTTGTGTTCGTAAATTTTCAGTGTACATAATATACATACATAGATAGTTTTTATTTTTGTGCGCTACAACCACAGCAAAAGTGAAAGTGGGTTGCTGCAAACGAAAGCTTTTAATCAACAAATATTATAGTGCTATGAAAATTTTTTTTGTGGTAAAATGTTAATAAAATTCAAGTGTATTTCATGTAAATTGAGATGAAATAAATTATGCAAAAAACGCATTACTTTTCAACGTAAACCAGCAAAACATTTCATCGTGCGGTCCTCGATTGTCCGTTCGTTTTTTGTTTTCTGTTTTTTTTTGTTTTTCTTCTTGTTTGTTGCCTCGTTTTCGGGTGCTCGCTGACTACGTCAGTGTTTGTGCGCGCGTGTATGCGTTTCGTGTAGCTGAGCTGTGCGTGTGTGTGTGCCTGCGCTTGTTTGCGTGTCAAGTAAAATCAATGAAAGCAAAAGTGAAAACGTGCTATAGCTAACTGTATGCATACAAATTCAAACATATACATATATATATATATATATATATATATAGCAAGCCAACTGCCCCCTAAAACTGCCGTACGGAATACTTGACCGACCAGTTGATGATAGGTAAGGACAAGCGCCCCCAAATACATACAACAATAAATAACAATTTTATACACACCTCACAGAGGCAGATAAACAAATGAACGCACGAGCGTAAGTTTGTATCGTTTACGTCATGAACTTGATGAAAATGTGGATACCAAAAATTTATTTTTTATGTATGTAGCTATAGATAATATATACATACGAGTCCTACAATACTATATTTGATTAGGAGTGGACGCTAAATTCCTTTTACATTTATTTGCTACTACTTCACCGTTATAACGTAACTAATGTTGCTTATACAAAAACGAAAAAAAAAAACAAAAAACAAAAATGCATGTGTATTCAAAACATAATCTATACGCGTAGCGCTTTACACTCGAGGAGTATCCTTGTCCTCAATGCAAAATCATACACACCGCATAGCATATACTATGTAGGTGCATTGCAGTGTTGCCAGAATTTTTTAAGTGAAAAATTTGTTTAGGGGAAGATTAAAGCTTTAAAAGTCGGAAAAAATTAGCTTGAATAAAAAAAAAATTTAAAGGATTTCGAATTCAGCACAATAAAATTCAGAAAAATATAAAACATACACGATATTGAATAAAATATCATAAAATATCTTTAAAAATCGGAAAAATTACCTTACTTAAATTTGTTTTTTTTTAGCTAACTTTTTCTTGAAAATTTTTCTTAAAAAAAGGCTTCAATTATATTTACAGCGCAAAAAATTTACTGCATAAAGTATAACAAAGCTAGAAAAATAAAAAAAAAATAAATAAAATCAGTAAAAATAGGAGCGATTTAATTTGATGTATAAAAATAAAAAAATATAAGCGATATAAAAAAATCATAAGATATTTAGCAAATATGATGGGGAAATTGTAAGTCGAAGGATAACAATTATTTTTTTATCGGCAAAATGGCAATAGAAAAATACCAATAAAATATAATCGGAAAAGTAATAGTAAAAAATCTAGAAAAACCAGTATTTTTGATCGAAAAAAATAAAAATCACAAAATCACGATCAAACGTGATCAAAAAATAATAATTATTTTTGATGGCAAAAATAAAAATTCCAGAATAACGATTATTAATATCGCAAAAATTAAAACTTGCAAAATAACGATTAAATTTTATCGAAAAAAATAAAAATCCAAGAATAATGATTCTTTTTGATCTAAATAGTAAAAAGTCACAAAAAAAATAAAGATTATGTAATGATTTAAAATTAAAAAACGAACTTCTAAATAAAAATAAAATCAGATTTGTATGGCATAATGATTACAGCTTAAAAATCGGAAAAAATTCCATTACTTAAATAATTTTTTTTTAACAATTTTTTTTTTTTTTAAATTAATATATCACAAAATAATTTTTACATAAAGTATAATCAATACAGAAAATTTAAAAGTAAAACTCAATTCGGCACATAACAAATATCATAAAATATGATAGGGAAATTTTAAATTCAAGAATAGTGATAATTTGTATATAAAAATCACAAAATGACGATCAAATTTGTTCGAAAATGATACCATTATTTTTAATAGAAAAAAAGTAATCGCAAACTAGCGATTAAACCTGATCGAAAAAAAATAATGAAAAAAAAATTTTACAATAACGATTAAATTTGATAAAAAAAAATAAAAACCCAATAATAATAATAAGCAAAAAAATTGGCATCACAAAATAATGATTATGCAATGTTTAAAAAAAAAACATGCCTAGATTAAAACAAGGTCAGATTTGTATGGCATTAGGATTACATCTTTAAAAATCGGGAAAAAGTATTTTATTTAAATAAATTTTAAACCAACCTCATTTTTGATGCTTTTACTTTAAAAAAGTCTTCAATTTTATTTATGCCGCCAAAGAACTTATTACAAGTACAATAAACTTAGAAAAATTACAAAACTTTTAGTTCAGCATAATCAGAGATGATTTAATTTGATTTATAAAAGTAAAAAAAAAAACAATAAAATATATAAACAGGACGATCATTATGAATTTATATATTTAGATCAAAGTTACTTGAGGTTTCTTAAACTAAGTTTATAAATGTTTTTATAAAACTAAAAATAAAAAAAGCAATATTGAAACATAATTCTAAATTTATAATTGATTTAGGAATTGGTTGTAGTCTTCAAAAATTTTAATAAATTGTAGTTTTTCATTTAGTAAATTGTATGATCATTTTGCTCTTTCTCCAGCTAAATCTAGTTTTTCATTATTTCTTTTTAACCACAAAATTTTATTTTAGACTGTATCCTTTTTTTTAGTTTTTTTTTCTTAAAATCAGTTTAACTTTTTTAGCCTTCCCTTGTGTGCTGTAAAATAAAATGCTTCAGATTATTTAACTCATTAAAAATTGAAATTCGATACTCATAAAATAAATGACGTCGAAATGCAATGGAAAAAATTACAGTTAAATCAGTGGAAAATCTGCAACCAATTGTAGTATTTTGTGCTGAGGTTCGTAAATATAAAAACCCGATTTTTTGGTATTATTTTTAATTTTCTAATCTTACTCCCCAGGTTATAAAATCAATATCAACATACGAAACCCGTTTAAAATGTGTTATAAACTCGTAATACGAAAATAAAATTTAAATTGTTAATTTATATTTAATTAATTAATTATTTGAAATCCAAAAGGAGCGGTGTGATTGTATGAAAAAGAAGTAATTTAATTTAATTTAGCTTAGCCTTAAACAAATTTTGATTCAGCATTTTTATTTTGCCTATTTAGGCTTTTTATCAAAAAGTTCGGCAACACTGATTCCAATTTTTTTCAAGTAAGCTTTCATGTAAAGACTGTTGCCTAAAGTTTTGATTTTAATGGGCTTAGTTTTATTTTAATTAATTTGGGGAAAAAACCTTTCCCACATTCGCTGCTGAAATGAAGTCGAAAACATTCTCAATGAAATCAAAGGCTGACAACGAGCCATAACGCATTTGCGAATGCAAATGGCTAACAAAAATTATGAATTTGCAAATCAAGTCTTCAAGTGCTGCCAGATGTTTTCAAAGTGAAAATTTTCCATATGAAATTTTAGTAAAATTTTAATATCTTCACTTTAAGCAACTAAATCTACATTTTAAAGATAAATCTTCCCGTGTATGGCAACCCTGCGCACACATCTGCGCATACATCCACACAAACATATGTATGAATGTATGTATGTGTATCGTCTAACGTATAAACACTTGCATTTGTATTTGGCACCCGCAGAGGCTGTGCACTCGTCTACTCAATGCATATTGCACTCGTTTATGTTATGTGAAGTATTTAGGTGAAAAAGTTGCATAATAACGTTACGTATACGCAGTGTATATATAGCTACATATAATAACTATGAATGTATGTCCGTATGTGTGTGTGTGTGTGTGTGCGTCCATTGGCAAAAACAAAATCAAGCGAATGCATTCAAAGGCAAAATAAAACCAAAAATCAACAACTCTCTGCAATGAAATGGGCGTAGAGCAGATTTGCATACGTCACTCGAGTGTGACGAAATTAAAATCAAAATATGAATATTTTCCTTTCTAAACCTCATGAAGGCTCGCAATATACCAAAACTTGTAGTGCTGCAAACACAATTAGACAAAAAAAAAACATGAGTTCTACTGGCATTTAATTTCCATAGCTACAAAGTCTACGCTATATTAAAACTGTAGAAAAGCCAAGGATGTGCATTGAAATTTTCTTTAAACAGAATGAACCGCTACTAGAATTTTTGTCTGTATATTTGAACTCACGGCGTCAACGTATGCAGCTGCTTATATTTTTAAATCGATTTGTTTTAAAATTAGATTTTAAATAGATTTTAATAAAATTAGAATTTAAATCGATTTTAATAAGATTGGAATTTACCAGCATTGGTTTTTGGGAGTACATGCAAAAAAATATGGTAAATGCATTTCACTTTTAACATAAAAACTACTTCAGTTTAACTGTAAATTGCATATGAAATATCAAGGAATGCCCAAACGACTTATTGGTGAATTAAATTGCCCAATAAAGGGCAACCATATCATAAACTGAGTTCTTAAAAAAGGTTGTTCAATGAACAGAACATTTAGCAGATTATACGCCAATAATCTAAATATTAAAACTACATTCCATTAGGTATAGAAAATAAAAGGTAAATCCATTTACAGGCTCAATATCCCTGAAAGAAAAGTTCCTATTTAAAATTAAGAACATAGTTCAATGGCAAAATGTGACAAGTGATTTTTATGCATACAAATAGCGATACTTTTGTTACAAAATTTCACTCCATGAAAGGCAAAATCATTTTAAAAATAAATGCAGCTTTTTGAAGTCAAAGTAGACCCGCTCTTAATTAAAGTTAAAATAATAATTTCTGTTAGTTATATAAAGTAGACTACTGTGACATCAGTAATTGTTGTAAAGGTGTTGAGTGCCCTCAGGGTTGTTAATTAAGTGAGAGTCGAAGCCAAAGTTCTTGAGCCTCAACTTTGCGGAAACAGGGCAGCTAAGGAAAATATGAGAAAAAAATTTAATTCCACCTCGTCATCCACCAAACAGCTGCGACATTAGTGGTTAGTGGTATAATTAAACCTAGCTAGCTTCTATTCGACAATACCCGATCAACAGTCCTACGAAGTTCGAAAATCGCCGCTTTGTTAGCGAACGAATCTCATCTGACCACCCACAGTCCACCACCGGCGAGAGGGTCCTTGTACTTCAGCCTGGTGTGACCTTTGCTCAGTGTTCGCTAAACCGATGAAGCGCCCAACTGTTAAATAGAAGTCACCACTATTTCCCAGCCCGGAGTCATGACCTCAAGGTCGCTGTGATATTTCCTGTCAGCCATGCACGTTTTTAGCTACATATTTCCCTATAATCAGGCATTCAAATTATTCGAATATGGAAATATTCAGAACCGTTTTTAATACACTAACAAATTTCGCTTGAAAAACTGACAAAATATTTAACTAGTTTCTTTCCAATTCTAATTCTATATCAATAATTTGTATACTGCCAATTTTGATTTTTACAATTGCAGAAAACTTATACATATATGCATCTTTCTTCAAGATTAAAGTATATTGTACAGGGACTGTAACGATTATAATTTTTATAAAAAAAAATCATGATTGAATCGTTATTTTATGATTTTTAGTTCTTTGAGAAAAAGTAATCGTTACTCTTGGTTTTTTACTTTTTCGATCAAATTTAGAATTTTTATTTTTGGAAGAAAAGTAGTCGTTATTCGTGGATTTTTATATTTGAGATCGAGGTTGATCGCTTGTTTTTAGTTTTCATTTTTTCGATCACACTAGCCCATTATTTTGTGAGTTTTAATTTTCTCGATAAAAAATAATCGTTTTTGTGGTTTTTTGTTTTTACGGTCAAGTTTGATCGTTATTTTAAATTCTTGGTTTTTCGAACAAATTATTATTATTAAATTTTTTTTCGATCTAATTTGATCGCTATTTTGCCATTTTTTTCGATAAAAAATAATTGCTATTTTTGAGTTTTTATCTTTCCGTTCGTAATTTTGCAATTTTTTTTTCTCGATGAAACTTCATCGTTATTTTTGAATTTTTATTTGATCGATAGTTATTTTGTGATTTTTTATGTTTCCGATAAAAAAGATATCGTTATTCTTGTATTTACAAGTTTTTGATCATAATAAACGTCAACAAATTCGTCAGCGATGACAATATTATGTTTTACGATCGAAAACCTTTATCACAAAATATCAATCAAATATGATCGCAAAATTTTAAATACATGAATGACTTTTATTTTTTATCAAAAAAAAAAAAAACAATTATAATAATAACGATTAAAGTTGATCGAAAAATTAAATAAAAGATATTGGTTAAACATATCATTTATATACCGAAATTATAAAAAGGATTTAGCACTGATGGAAAAAACTAGGACTGAATGGTTACTAAAAAGTTGTCAACACATACCTCATCAAGCTTTATTTTAATTTATTTTGTTTCATATAAAAAAGTAGGTAGCATTTTAAAATTTAAAAGTAGTATTAAGAATGAAGCTTCAGAAAAGAAAAAATGAATGATCTGCTGCTCGGCATCAACGTAAATCCCATTTCACTAAAATCAAAAATTTTCAAATCAAGCAGTCTGAAAATTGAAACCTTTTAGTATCTAAAACTTTGTTTACAAATGTGAAGATTTCGTAGAGATTTTGTTGAAATCGTTCAGGAGGAAATGCTACTTAAAATTGTCTAAATACGTGAATTCAATTTGAATCAGCTTGGACTGTGTATACGGTTTTTAGAAATCATTAGACTTCAGAACCGCCTATCGGTGCTTTGTTTTGTCCCAAGCAAAATAGACGTAATTGCGTAAGCTCAATCGGTTCAGTAATTTTCGAATATATGAAAAATATATACCAGCAGACACACACGGCCTAGACGAACAGTTTGACATCCATATTTTACTATTTCATACAACTTCTGTGTAATTCAATTGCATTCGACTTTTCAAGAAGGTAAAAACCTTCCCTTAATAAAGCTGATAGAAAAACGAATAGTTTGAGACCCATATTTTATTGCTCAAATTACTTTTGTGTAATTTAATATCACTGGACTTTTCAAACGGGTATAAACCTTCTCCTCAGTGAACCCAATAATTTGAAATCCATATTTTTATATTTCATATAAATTGTGTATAATATAATTAAATTTGAATTTTCAGGAAGGTGGCAACCCTCTTCAAAATATAGCTAACTGTATACCTGCTTCTCAGCGAAGCAAACCGGTTGATAGTCATACTTTAATATTTTATATACTTGTATATAGCTTAATTGACTTCGGATCAGGTGGTAACCCTCTACAAAATTTTTGGTATGAACTTCCTCCTCGTCGTCAAGGGGAACCGCGTGAAATGCATATATTAATATTTCGGTTAACTTGTGTTTAGTTTAATTAAATTCGGCTTTTCAAACAGGTGGCAACCCTCATAAAAATTAGCTATGAAACTTCATTCCGAGGCTAACATCCAAATTTGACATCCAAATTTTAATATTTCATATAAATAAAATATGAGTTTTCAAACAGGTGGCAACCCTCTCCCGAGCATAAAATATGCTCCACGACTTTTACCTATTAAATTTACGTACAAAATTTCATAAAAATCGGTCCAGCCATTTCAGTGTGAGTTCCACCACAAACACTGTGATTGGAGATTTTTATAAATAAGATAAGAAGAAAATGGTACTTTTTTCGTAATTTAGTGATTTTTTTCATCTCTAGGATAAATAATTGTAATATTTAGTGGCATCCCTGTACTATTTCATATTTCCACCTTTTTCAGCAATTCCAATATCATATGGGTATGGATGTGTATACATATGTGTGTCGTTGTATGTGAACAAACCCGCTGAATGGCCTTGAAATTCTAACACGAAGTATCTATGTGTATGCGTCCCAAATAACAGTCGTATCTAAATAAATAGCAATTTCGTTTAACAGCACACACTACTCTATAGTCATACCGCTAACCTTTCGAACACCACACACACACACAAACACACACACCCCCTACTCGCATATACAACTGCGCGCAAGCATAAACTTTCCGTTTTACGAGTATACCTTCAGGTGTGATTAATTCGTTGTGGCAGCTAACACAACGATACCCACACTTACGTTACATTTAGTGGTATGTTGATAAGCTGTTCGTGGTTGAAATGGATAACAACGTCGTATCCTTCACCTCTGTCTAATGCATTCGACGTGAAAGGAATGAGTAGTAGAATAAGACAAAAAATAAAAATAAAAAGTGGCAGGTTTTGTAGCAAGGCAGTGAGTAGGTCAGAATCAGGCTAACCAATTTTTTGTTTTCATTTTTTTTTTTGTGGTTACATTTGCTGTTGTTGTTGTTGTTGTTGGCAGCGGTAATACTTGGCTGACAGTGAAGAGGATACAATGAGGCGATAAGCACACGGGTCGACGAGTTCATGCGCCTAAAAGCAGACACGATGTATTTCTTTTTCGGTATATGTACAAGTTTTGTGTTAAAACAAATCTCCTTATATCAAATAGCCTTGCAAGTATTAAAAATATATGAACTTTATGCTCCGCACCAGTGTTGCCAGAACTTTCCGAAGAAATAAGAGAAAAAAGCGAAATAAAAACAGCTGAAAAAATCTATATAAGCAATATAAGAAAAGCTTAAAAACTAAATAGGAAAAATAAAAAATGTGAAAAAAATTAAATTCAAATTTGTTTAAGACAAAGCATATACAATTTCGGACAATATAATAGAATCAAGCATTCTCTTAACATATATTTGCCTAAAACGGTTATTAAAAACATTTCTTAACGAAATCCAAACATGTATTTAGTTCCGTTTATTAATTTAGCATATTAGAAACTCAAATGGGTATCAATAGTTATTTCATTAAGGAAAAAACAACTCTTTTAAAGCTGACAGTCGTGAAATTCAATTGATAAAAAGTAGAATCAGAGAACTAAAACTTGAAAATAATAATAAAACTCCATTAAAAAGTGTGACAGTTTTAGAACTTTGTAGCGAAACTTTTATTTGCAAGTACTTTAGTGCATCTTTTCGGCATAGATTCTACTAGGGTCTCATAGACCGACTTTGGTATGGAATACCGAGCTTCCTGGATTCATTGCCAAGGCTCATCCTTATTCTTTAAATTAACGGACCCAAGCTATTCCTTTACAATCTTCCACAAGTTCTCTATCGAGTTTAAATCCGGAGTTTACGAAGGTCACGTCATCACATCGATCGGTTCCACGACTCTATAACGTCGTTGTTACAAGACCCGAAACTGCCAAATCAAAGGCGTGCTACATTCGGCATAGGGTAGCCTGTTGTCTTCTAATATCTTAAGGTATCGATACCGGTCCATGTTTTTCCGAATCCAAAATAACGGTCCGACTTCATACCGTAAGAAACATTCCCATATCATTATATTTTCTCCCGCATGCTTGAATGTTTTTGTTGTGTACCTGGGATTAATTCCTGCATTTTTCAGCCATCGAACCTGAAACTTACCATCATTGTCCACCATGTATACTTTAGATTCGTCGGATGATAAAATATTTCGCCACTTTTTTTTAATTTTCTGTATCGCACCAAGTTAAGTGAATTCTCGCAAACATTCATTGCTGTTGTTGTCGCTGTCTTTTTTTATCAACATTGGAACTATTTGTGACAATCCGCCGAAGCGATTCCTTCTACAAGACGACGGGCAACAGTTTTTTAAGATATTTCCACGCTTATTTCCTTCTGAATTATTGCAGCGGATTTAAAAGAGTCCCACAATAATACGCCTCTCAATGAAATTGTCGTACTCTGGCGTCGTTTTTTGCGGTCAGTTCGCATTATTTTTGAGGCGAAAGAGCAGTAAACACAAAATGTTTGCTACATGTTGATAATTTTTGCAAATTATAATAAAAATTATATATATTTGTTTTGTTTTGACAATATTCATAGCGCTAAAAATGCGATCGACTTCTGCATTGCTGAGGAGTAAGGTTTAAAAACTAAACGCAAAACTACAAAAGGTGGCAAAAACATTTTCACCAATCTCTGCCCATAATTAAACAGTGGGTTGTACGCAGACCGAAAATACCGCTTAAAATGCCCTATAAATCAGGACAAAATTTAGCGGATTTATCTGTGACTTTATCCAATAAGAAACCCTTCTTTTTATGACTGGGTATGTATTTTTAATAAAATCTAGTTGGTACTCTGTAAAATTAAGATGGAAACTTTTCGATGTAATTAAAAAGATGAAAAACTTTCCAAAAAATTGAATTTTGGGTTTCATAAGAATCTCCTCTTAATTTTATTAAGCCGAGAATCATATCAATCATTTAAAATTATTGGCACTTAATTTTTTTAAAGTAATTATAAAACTTTTAAGTAATTAAGTATTATTTGAAAAGGTTTTACATATTGGTTTACCAGATATAAGAACATTTAAAATAAGTATTTATAATAACTAGTATTGCCACATTTATTCATAACTCATATCTCATTTTTGAAATTTTTGAAACTCTATTCATTTGGGTGATTCACAAAGGTGTCATAATGAATCATAAATCATAAAGTCATAAAATTTTAGATTTCACAAGTTATGTATTTGGTTTGCATACAAACAAATAATTAAAACTAAGCAATTTTGTTTTTTATTCATTTGATTAGTTTAGGAATTATGAATTATGACACATTATGATACCTTGTGAATCACCCAATTGAAAACTTCTGGAACAAAAAATATGCAAATGAAAAATTTCTTTTTTTGAAAATACAAAAAATCCAAACAACAATATTCATAATATTAAACTAAAAACATTTGGGTGATTCACAAGATGTCGTATTGCGTCATTAATCATAAAGTCATAAAATTTTAGATTTCAAAAGTTATATCTTGGTTTGCATTAAACCAAATAGTTAAAATTAAGCAAGTTTTTATTTTTTTAAATTTTATAAGTTTAGGACATATTGTGAATCACCCAAAATAAAGTTATTATTTGTATTATGTTAAGACGCTAAAAGCAAAAAATTTAATAAAAAAGGTCTCTTTTAAAATTAAAAGGTGTTCCTTATAAATAAATTCAATAAGATTGTTGTAAAAATTAGAAGATATTCTTCTTGATTTACTTTTTACGATTCTCTGGATAAACCCATGTACTTTTTTTCTAAAAAATTCATATTTTTAAACAAAATTCCATAAAAATTAAAAAACAAGCAATTATCTCCTTATTTCCAGCCCCTTTCATTTTCAATAAATTTAAGAAGAAATTCAAACTAATATTAAGAATGATTTTCTACTGAAAATTTCTTCGCATTTGTGCCCTCTCGCAATTCTTGGCCATCAAGCTTTTTTTCGACGTTGATTTCTTTAATTATAAGTGAACTTCTTAGTTCTGTGTAGATTTTTCCACTATTATCAGTGCAATTTTTTCCATTGCATTTGCGAAGGCAACTATTTATTTCATTAGTATCGAATTTACGCTTTTGTGAAAAATCTCAAAAAGAAGACTAGAGGCTAAATTCAAATCTAAAAGAAAATTTAAAAAAGCTACATCTAGCTGCAAAAAAAAACTAAAATGGCAACACCGCTCCTCCGCACAGTGATTGCCTTTCATATTTTTCAATTTTATTTCTCTTTTCGCTGGTTGGTTAGCTGCCTTCCTGCCCGTTTCGCGACTCAAACGCATAATTGCAAGTGAAGGGTTAAGACAGCTAACATACGGTAGGTGAATATAAGGCAAACAAAGGAGAGAAGGGGCACATAATACATACTCGGGTTAGCGCGTGGTGTTTGTTCGCATTTGTTACCTTGAAGTTGTGGCTTTGAAAAATTTATGATTTGTTGCTTGGCTGATATTTGCGCTCTTGGCCTTTAACATAGAGACGCACAAACACATATACACACACACACATAGTTGAGCCTACAAAGCTATGAATATGAATGTAGGTACATATGTATATAGTATTTACATGGTACAAAATGAATATAGCAACAGTTAGATGTTTAAATGCCCTTGTAATATTTACACAAATGTATATAACTATAAAAGTTGGATTTAAAAAGCTTCGCTAAACGCTAACTCTGATGTTGCTGGATTTATGTGAATAACACAGACATATCTACCATGTGTACTTTTGTACTATCGTGCTTTGGTTTTTTTTTTGTGTTTTGTAGAAGTTGTGCTCGTTGAAGGTTATTGCAGGACTTTCATAAGTTTTCCACACCCTTGAACTTTGCAAACGGAGGAAATAATAAGAAATTTTAAAATAGAAATGCAAAGCATATTTTTGCCTCTAATAAATATATAAAATACTATTTTGTGTACCTTGAAACTCTCTTTAAAAAATGCATTGAAAATTTATTTAAAAAATGTAGAATTCATCTAAATCATTTTTAGATTTTTAGATTTTTTACTGTCTGTTTGCTTATTTGAATGCAGTAATCTTCGAAACTCTGAACGAATTTCCATGGATTTTTAACTAATGGCTAGCCAGATGTTACTTCAGTTATAACATAGGGTATATTTTATCAAAAATATTATAGGAAATATTTCATGAATATATTAAATGAAAAAAAAAACTTTGTAATAAAAATAGTTTAAAATAAATTTCAAACAATTTCAAAAGGAAATTGTTTCCCAACGACATCTACATAGGGGTTGATTATATTTTGTTGTTGATTTTTTTTTTTAAATTTCCAACTTTAAATGGAAATTAATGTCAGTTGCATGTATAAGAGCACGCGGGGTATAAATTGTACTTAAATTAAAAGTTTATTAGCATTTGTTTTGCTTCACTTTTCAACGAGTTTCCTGTTGATTTTAACTTCAATTTCCGGCGGTTAAATGTTGAGTTATTTCCTTTGCAATTTTTAATAAAATTTATGTTCAGAGTACCTCTACACCCCACACAAATTGAACGGCCTACAGTTTTATGCCAACTCCGAATGGCAATTGATTTTTGAGTGATGTTTTATTTCATAAATGGAATACATTAATCTTAAAATAATCTTGATTTGACTTGCCCCTTGCATAACTGTATTCACACTGGGTCTGTAGTGACCGAAGAAAACATCCAAAAATTTGCAACATTGAAATTTAAATCATGGCAGGTTTTAGAAGACAAAAAAAAACAAACGAACTTAAGAAAAATGTTCCTTATCTTGATGTAATTTTTTACATATTTCCATATTTTTCTTAATTAGGCTAAAATATCTTCCTGAAATTCCCGATAATATAATCACACAAAACAAAATCCATAAATTTAAAATCTCCAAAACATTATCCGCAAACTCCAAATACCCAGTTACAAATTTCCCGAACACAAAATCCCCATCCCCAGATCGCCAAACGCGAAACCATAAATATTTTCTTTAAAAGGCATTTAAAAAACGTCTTGTTGAGATTAGTTGCATACTTTTGGGTAAGCCCTCACTTTCGCTCCTGTCTCCAAATGATCTATTCTGAGTGAATCAAACATTATAAATCAATATTTTCTGGCTCAAGAGGTTGCAAGCTAAAGGAAAATTATTCGAGTATCTTAAAAAGTTCCTTCCATTTTACCCAGTCATTTAATTTGTTATTTCTTTTTTTTTTTTTGCTAAACAACTTCTGTTTAGAAACGGAAGTCCATCCAATTTTTTTTTATATTGTCATTTACTTTATTGGACTTTGAAACTATTATTCTCATTTTTGTGGCAAAAAAACATCCACCTAACAAAGGGAATGAAAATGAATGAGACCGGTGATAAAGTAAAGTTCGCTATGAGTGTCTAAAATATAAATTAAGTAAATGAAAATTTTGTGTTAGGGATTTTGTGTTGGAGTTTTGTTTTAAAGCGGGATTCTGTGCTTCGGATTTTAGTTTGAACATTTCGTTGGTCTCCGTAAAATCAATTTGAATTAGTATCGAATTTCAAACTATAACTGGCGTATATAATAGACACTAATCGACCAAGATTTTACGCTGTCGGCAAATCAAAAAAAAAAGAAAAAAACAAACAATCATAAAACAGGCCAACACAAGTCCTGTTTCCTTCACTTCTTTTGTGTTATTTATTTTAATGACCTTGAATATGAAAAAATACTGATAGATTGCTAATAGCTTCTCATTTCAAATATAAAGTATTTTAACAAAAAAAAAATAAAGAGAAGTAAGCTATTATGTTAACCAAATTTCTATTAAGTACAATGCGACGATATGGTATAAGAATTTCCTTGAATGAACGACTTTAAGTAGATCTCGTTGCAAACTCCTGCAATAGTCACACGTGAGCCCCGATGCACCGCTCTTCCATTCTCCGAAGATCCTGATGGAATCTTTTACTCTGCTCCTCACCAAAATTAGACAGATTTTGTGGAAATCGGTCTAAATACGAGTGGAAGTTGCTTTTTATGCTCATGCTTCTCCCGAGCTCTTTCAAGTTCAATAGCAGGGTATCAACAAGCTCGACGTGTTAGTCAGATTTCCTATTGACTAGAAAATTACCCATAGCTAAGATAAATGAATTTCAAGCTTTGGATTCGATATCAGCCATTGATACAAAAAATACCAGCTTTCAGTTCTTCTATACTCATTCCAGGAAACTTGCGTGAAAGGAAATGGAAACTTTCGCCGCTTTTTTCAAGCGTCTTAACAAACTGTTTCATTAATATGAAGTAATAGAAATATGATGCGCTCTCGGCAAGCTATAAAGGCATTTTTATCACATTTTAGTTACCAACTTTTAGTTCTTCCCGCCCTGGCCAAACTTTTTGTTTGTCACGACTCTCACGGAGGCAAATGAAGCCAGGGAAATTCGTGTATCCCCCTTGTTGACCCAAAAGAAAATACACCCTTTTTAGATCAACACCTACCCATTTGTGATCTTGATACTTAATTTTTTTCCATAACCTTTGAAATATTTACGTATTCTCCTTTTGAGGCCAAAGTTAAACCGTGAACTTCTTTTACTAGCTTGGTACTTTTTTAATCCCATTTGTTGCAAAATACCACCATCAACGTTCCATAAAAAACTAAATTCTTCTGTTGAGAAAAATACGGTAAAAGAATTTTTTCTCGGGTAGGATAAAATGCAATATTGTTTGCCGGAGTAAGCCAATTTTTTGCTACTAAACGAGATGTTAAAATTTCAGAAGCTTCCATCGGTAAGCTTAGATCTCTTACTAATTGATTTAGTTCCTTCGGAATAAATAATTAAGGGTTTTGGTTAAAGTTATAGTTTGAATCACTTGATGTATTTCGCTCGGGTTCTGAGGGTGGTTATCTGCAATTCAAAAACAAAAGCAGTTGGAGAAAAATTGTTGACAATTTGAGATAGAAACAATAAAAAAATCACAGGAAACCAACAATTTTTGTTTTGTTTATCAGTGTAAGAGAAAATTGGGGATAAAATTTTTGCAATATTTAAAAAATTCCCGTCAAATTGAGATAGAAACAACAACAACCAAGTCACAGGAAACAAACCATTTTCTTTTTTGTTGACCAGTGTAATCCTTGATCTTAATATTACCTCATATAACTCATGTCTATATAATGAAATATATAAATTCCATTCTATGATTAATAATCATAATAACTTGGCGCTTACACCACATAGCTTGATGTTAGGCCGAACTTCTGCTATAATTTGTGGAGTGCGTCTTGATGTTGTAACACAAATTTGGGGGCCTACAGCTTACGCCGATTACAAACTGGATACAATTCATGGCAGAAATAAACTCAGAGGTTTGCCATTGTCTGTCGAGATGCGACTGCTATTTGGAATAAACTTTTCTATAATTTTTGCTGTTACTCTGTACTGCCGGTATTTGAACTCGTAACACTCCAATTGAAGCACTCACACAATACCTACTCGTTTACCGCGGCCACAGTTTTATGATTATAACAGTAAATAAAAATATCCTTGAAAGGAAGTTTGTAGCGTCGAAAAATGTATGCTCTAACTGAAGTTAAATGTGAACTTGGCCTTAAATAGCATGGCACATTAGCGTGTATAACTTCAGATATAGAAATATTTATACATTTCATTTATTACTCATAAAAACTCCTTACATAAATTTGCTATAAATAGCAACCGGCACACTCACATAAATAAATTTTATTGCAAGGTCTTAAATCGTGGTAAATGAATTTATTTTTACGCATAATTTATTTTATACACCTCGCCTTTTTCCCCCCTAATTATTTTAAGGACATATTTTTCTTGCATTTTGTGCAAATAACATCAAAACCAGCTGCCTCAAGGATTTTATGGTGCACATTTTTCTTCGAAAACATTTCACACATTTCCCTTGAACTAAATGTGAAAGTAGAAATGTGCCAAAAATATGACCTTCATTCTGTAAAGAAGGAAAGGAGACCAACGCAAATTCAAAGAGTATGTACTTGCTACCCAAAATGCATTTGTGCAGAATAGTACATAGATTATACATATAATATATGTGTATACAAAAAATCATATGTACATGAAACTTGCATTTTTCTAAGCGTAAATCTTTTATCAACCAATGTTGGCTGAAGATTTTAATTTAATCCTTTAATGACCAGCTCTTGGGTGGAAAAAAAAATTAAGTATACTCTCGTGGTAATTTCAAGCTTTTCAAAATACGAGTAATGCGCTTAGTAAAGGATTCAGCTAATTAGGCAAATTTAATGTTCGGTAGATTTTCAACTGAGCGCATTTTTTCAATATCATTCAGTAAATGAGTAGTTCAATGCAGTCTTTATAAAAAAACAAAGTCAAAGGCAATAGCGCTGTATTAAATTAGAATTAAATGTTCAAAGTGCAAGATTTCTCTAACTATTCTGATGTGAATACGCTCACTAAAACTTACTTGAAAATATTAAAAACAAAAAAAACTGCCGCGATGTGTGTTGGTTTCCGTGAGCTTTTCTCAAAGCAAAGTGTTCAGAAAACCGTAAAATATTTACTTGTAGTTTAAGAAAAAGATTTCTATTACTAGCTTGCAATGCTAACAAGAGCAATAGCCATGGTAGCGTACTCAGTTCGGAAGTTCACTTAGACTACGACCAAAATTCTTTGAGTCATATAGGATTATTAAAATATTAGACCATGAAAGATATGAGATAGAAAAGGGGGAGAGAGCGAAGGTCCAAAGCGAACAACGACTATAGCCGAGTATGTGAAAAGGTAACAGACATCGGTTGAGGCCAAACGATATATCTGGATGGCCGAATGTGAGAACGTATGACCGGAGAGTAGGTAAACGGACTACTAGTAGGCAGACAAATTCACCGCTGCACAAAAAACGTGATACGCAGCAGAAGTAGTGGCGCGACATTTGAGGTGAACGGGCGTTGATAAAAGTACAGTTACATACAGAACAACAAAAATATTCTCGGGGAAGAAACTAAGCTGAATTTCATGTAATGCCTAGCTGTGAATGAACAGGTAAACGGGCAAAACCAAACAGATTTTCACAAAGAAATAATGAAATTACTTACCGCTCCGAAACTGCAGCACCTTTTATGCTTCTATCTCATCGTTCGTTGGACATCATTTTTTTTACAGTTTCTTAGCCTGATTACGCCATTTATTTTAAATTGAGCGACAGTGTTCGAATTTCAAATTTTATCATCCCAGCTCTCTTTTCATTTGAGCCCAACAAATTTTCGATGGGCCTAACTCAGGGCAGTTCGGATGGTGGTTGGCCACTTTTGGCTTCACATTGACGCCATTATCTGAGTAAAGCTCTATAGCTTTTTTTGAATACCGACTAAAACAGGCCAGAATAAAACTGTAACATGAGATAAAGTAACCATTTCAAGCATTCTTTAATATAAATTTTCAATACATGCTTCCTGTCAATTGCTTTCTTCAAACTTCCAACAAAGAACGTAGATTACAAAGAAGTAGCATACATTCACCGGATTGCCAACAGAATGTTTTGGCTTATTTCACGATACAAGAAACAATTTGATTTTTGCTGATTGATATTAGAATCTGATTGGATCCAATTGGTTTGTGCTGTGGTGAAGTAAGCTAATATTTCCGCCGGATTTGAACTCAAATATCCTTGTATACGTTGAACGTTGAACTTCAATACAGGTGGGTCTATAAATCAAGCGTGTTTCATTATTAAGGAGGTCTTAAAAACTATATTCCAGGAGATTGAGAATGTATTTTGTTTTAATTTTTTGCTAGTGGCATTTATATTCGAAGATGTGTCTAGATAATTGCATACTTCAAAGATTTTTTTTCGTACCAATTAATTTTTATTTTACCTTATTTAACTTAAATTAAAATTTTCTTAATTTTGGAAAAGTGTCAACTCTTTTTACTTAATTTTGTTTAACCATTTACATATATATGTGCATACGTGAGATATCACGATTTTACTTAAGTTGTTAATGAATTTTTATATAATTTGAAAACGGCAGGCAACCTCTCAAAATATTTTCGAGACTAAGTTTTCTCCCTAGCAGTTCAAATCCGTATTATAAAACTTCATTCATCTTCTGAGTTTAGTTCAATTTAAATTTTTTAAACGAATGCGAACCCTTTTCAAATGTATTTCTAAAATAAAGCTTTCCTAAATCTTTGACACCAGTATAGTAGAATTTCAATTGTCTTACCAATCAAATAGACTCAACGTTCTTTAAAAAGACGCAGCCTTTTTCAAAAATATTCAGTAAGCATTGAAATTGAATTAAATTATTATTTTCAAGCAGGTGGCATCACTCTTTTAACACTTTTTAATCAATAAGTTTTCTTAAGCCTATTTCCTTTGTATCCCACGCCGTAATACTTCTTTTAACTTAATAATTTAATTTCATTTTTTATATAGGTGGCAACTCTCTTCAAAAGTATTTTCAGAATGTAACTTTCTTGAAATTCCTTTCTTGTGTGAGCCATATTTCAATTTTTCATTTAACTCATTATAATTTAATTACTTCTTTAACAGCTGGTTATCCTCACCCCTAAATAGTTTTGAAATTAAGCTTGCTTAAAACTAGTTTTGCGCTCGTCATATAAGATAATTTAAGTTTTCATTTTTCATTTAATTTAATTTATTATTTTAGCTTAATTTACTATTAAATAGGTGGATAGCTTCTTTGGCTTTGTACCTATGTGCACTATAACTTTTTAACAGATGGCAACTCTCTCATATATCTGTTAATTTAAGCTATTTGTGCGTCGTTTCGTATATTGCTGGTAAAAAAAATTCTCTATACTATTCTAATAAACTCAGCTAAATTAACAGAACATTAACTTAGCTAGGAGATCATATACAAAAATTTTTCAAATATTCAAAATATATTTGTCTATAAATCAAACACAAGTAGTTGCGTTTACTACACTCCTAAATGTGCGATACTACAAATAAACACTGTACTATAATAAATTTTTTATTGCTAGATGTCTGTCAATATCCCAATATTATTTTCTTTATAACGCCAGAGAATCGCGCCAATATTCCATAATCAGCCCACTTAATTAGAAGTACGAAATCATTGCCACTTTCAAATTGCTCTTACCGAATAAAGTGTTAGAAAATTTGAAGTAAATGTAGGTTTTATTTCACTTTTTTGAAATTATATTTTGATTGTAGTATACTTTTTCACAAAATTTAACAAATATTCACTTATGTATATGGCATTTTATATTTTGCGGAATATTTTAATAAAATAAACTGCACACATGAATATTAGCATATTGTCAGCTTTTATTGGCAAATTGTGTCTACTTTCCACCAAAAATGTTAATCAAATACTCGCAACTAGATACATTTGCATTTTTTACTGCATTTCATTTCACATATCGTTAGATATGGAATTTACTGAACAAATTATTGGTTATCGGCAAAAAGCAGCAATGTCGCTGAAACTTTGTATCTGAATTTACGAGGGTGGACTATTTAAATGGCGGCTTGTTTTTCTCGTTGAAATAAATAACAGTTATTCGATGAGAAATTGTGCCCGTGATTATATCCCAACTCGTAAAGGGACAATTTGACTCATTTTAAACGCCCTACCTTTGCCACAATTTTTTTTTTTAATTTTAATTTTTTACCCTGTTCGAAATCTGTATGACTTTTGCTCCTTTGTCGGAGTTTATTTCAGAAAATGTTAACACATCTATGTCAATAAAAATTTCCTCAAGTAAGTTTGAAAAAATACATAACTTATAGCACATAAAGCAAATACAACTCTTCTCATCGCAGCGGCGGGCGAGTCGATTCTTTTATACAAAGCTTGCCCCATGGTGAATTCATATCAGGTGGAGTTGCATGAACAGCTGAGCGATTTTACCTCACGGCTCGGAATGTCAAGTTCCACGTATGTATATTTTGTCTTTTGCTTACAAGGAAATATAAGCAAAGCACATGTAAATTTAGTATTTGAACTACCACTACTGTTGAATTTACCTGGACTTATGCCGCTATTAACCTTTTAAACTGAACGACGGAAAGCGAGCGAAAGCTTTTTTAAAATAAAAAATCTCCTACAATAATCATGATGGTATATTTTCTAACAGCATGGCATTTTAATAACGATCTACACATTTGAATTTTTCTAGAAAATTCAAACAATTTTTTAAAGGCAAAAATGCAGCTTCGATGAACTAATAACCTATGTCCTGTAGTCACAGTAAAGATGAAGTCGACTCTAAAGTTAGTAACAATTTTTCCCCATAATTATCAATGAGATGTTTGCCTAATTTAAGGGGGAATTTTATCTCGACTATGACTAAGGGGCTTTGTTGTTAACCGTATAAAGTAGATTAGATTTGAACTAAGTCGAACTATAAATATAGATTTTCAGAGAATCTCACATACAGACCGATCTAATGGATTTTTAAACATTTTTTTTTTTAAATATAGTATATTTACGTATGACGTTTACAAACTTATTTTGGTTTTGAATGCCATCCATGTTGGATTATAAAAACATTTTTAATCGTACCGGAGCCCACTTTTCTAATATTATCAATATCGTACCAAATATACAGATATTCTATACTACCGTAGTCCGCGTAGCGCCTCCATTATCCGTTTCTAATTTCATCAAACTGGGATCAAAACCAGAGATTTACTGAATAGCTGGCCTCTAGTACCACCTAGCGTATACCCATTTTGCATAAAAGTTTTTTTTTGTTACACCAGCATCACACCTTTCTAGTGTCATCAATAACGAACCATAAATTGGAGTTATTCTGTATAACTCGATTTTAACGCCATCTAGCGGATTCACTTTTCATACGTTTTTAATTACATCAAAATCGGATCATAAATACAGGGATTCTGAATAAATCACCTCTAGCGCCACCTAGCGTATTGTTTATTTTTCATTATACTATGTTTTTTTGCACCGACACCATACCTTTTGAATATCATCAAAATCGGATCATAAGGATTATCTGAAAATCTCGACTCATGCGCCACCTCATGAATTAAAATAGGTAAATAGTATTAATGAAAGGTATGTAGGGCTTCGGAAGAGGCCGAATGCAGCACTTTCTTTAGTTGTTTCAATTACCTCGGGTCAATTTGTTCGTCTAGAATAGTTGATGTCTTTCAAACATGTTTTCGACTAAAACGGAAATCAGTAAGCTACTTCTTTCGCCATTCTATGTATCTTTGATTGCTGTAGCAAATCGCAAACAATGGCTCAGAGATAGTTGATGGGATTGAAAATTAAATAGTCAAGGATTTATGGGCACACCCTAGTACATGCAAAATATAGTTAGTAGTGTATATAAACAAATTCATAAGTATATATGTAAATTGCAAACTTTTGAATGAATATCATTCACTCGCCGATTGATATTAAATTTATTGATACAATAACAATAAGTTAACATACATTTTAATAACAACTTCCCGTACTTACATCAAAAGTGTTACATGTCATATAGAAATTTAAAAAAAAAAATCCTGCTATTTGGCGCGTTAAATATAAATTCTGATATTCGAACAAGCTCACTTATGCTTGTATAGGCATTTACAATATCGAATGTGAATTCGATTATTCAAATTTGAAAACTAATATATGGAAGCGGGTTTTAATTAAAACTGTTTCTTTTTTTTTTAAATATATCAGCAGCAATAGATAAAATATACGATATTTTACTACCACACATACGTTGACATTTTCAAATTAACTTTGTGTCCATATGTAAGTGACAATTGGCAGTCAGCAATATCTAACAGTGTTTGAATATCTAAGATTTAATTACAAGGATAGCAGGCATTAAAAAAAATGTTTGATGTCGGTTTAAATTTGAATCGAATATATTGGGAAACGCCGTCAAATTACACGAAACTACTATTTAGAAAAACCCGGCAGACATTGTCCTGCCTATATTTATTTATTATATGCCTTTGCACATCTAACATTTTCGTATCTGTCACTTATAAATGGCCGCTACCCTCTCAAAAATAAAAAAAAATGCCACTGGTCTTGGAAGCGGCGAACAGCTTAAGACTCTTATGCAACTCTCTTCAACATACGCCCAAAAGCATTTTCTTTGCGAAACGAATGGTTTGTATAATTTAATTGAATTCGACTTTTCAAGCAGACACCTATCATTTAACTATTTCATATAATTAATGTATAGATTTATTAAAATCAACTTTTCCAGCAGGTGACAACCCTCTATATGCTATAAGCTTTCGAACAGTTTGACTTTCATATTTGCACATTTCATATTGATTGCGTATAATTTAATTATATTCCACTTTTCCATCAGATGGTCAAGTAGATGTCATCTCTCTCCAAAATATATGGATGAAACTTCTCCTTTCCGAGACAAAACATTTGACACCGATATTTTAATATTTCAAATAATTTGCGCATATCATAATCTAATTTGACTGTTGGCAACCCGCTTTCAGATATAAAATATACTTTAATACCTACTAAAAAAAATAGGATACGTAATTTCATAAAAATCGGTCAGGCCGTTTCGGAGGAATTCAACCACAAACACGGTCACGAGATTTTTATATTGTATAAGATATTTATAATGCAAAGTCGGGATGATGGGTTACGGTACTTTATAAGTTTGTTCACTCCTCAGAAATGCTGTTCCACTCCGCGCCACTATTATCTTTTTGATAATAAGTAATATCAAATTGTATCTCTCTTACTTTTACTTACCGGTCTATAAAAGGTATAGAAACAAACTTCAGAATTATTTATTCAAGCCGTTTTTTCCCCTCATCCGTTGTCGCATTTAGTTCGGTGACTAAAAATAAACCAGAAGTTTTAGTAAATCAACAAGCATTAACGGTTGCACTTAGGGAGCACAACTTCATGCTGCCACCGTAGTAGCCACCCAAACGAGTACCTGCTTGATGAGGACCCATCTCCTAGATATGTTCGACGAGATCAAGTCTCTCACCACCAACAGACTGAACCCTGTTGCCTACCGGGTAGTCTTAAACGGCTTTCACCGAGAGACAATCACCACCTTCATCAACTCTCGCCCTGTGAATGCCGTTCTCGGGGTCAAACCACCACCCATAGCAGAGTAGGAGTTCCAGCTGCCTCGTGAATCCGGCGTCACTCTGACTCAATTACGTTCTGGATATTGCAGCAGGTTAAACTCCTACTTGTCCAAAA
This sequence comes from Anomoia purmunda, assembly GCA_951828415.1. Classification (NCBI taxonomy): domain Eukaryota; kingdom Metazoa; phylum Arthropoda; class Insecta; order Diptera; family Tephritidae; genus Anomoia; species Anomoia purmunda. The sequence continues at coordinate 15,050,011 of OX639996.1, forward strand.
TCAACCCAGATATACTTAATGTGTGTCCGGCATGTGATAACTTCCCGCACGATACCGCTCACCTTGTCACATGCCCTTTAAAACCGACTCATCTAACCGCCTTTTCCCTTTGGTCCGACCCTGTCGAAACTGCGCGTTTGTTGCGCCTCCCCCTAAATGTGTTTGATGATAACGACCATGGTTGAACCGATCTTGCAGGGTCTGAATAATCATTGCAACAACAACAATACAAACTACAAGAACAAAACCGCAAGAAAACCCAGCAATTCTAATTAATTTCCCCACAAATATTTATTCCACCCATCGTCATCGAAGATATCAGAATATCTAATTATCTGTTAAAGGCAAAAGCTAAAAATTTATGAATATTTCAGAATTGGGATATAAAGGTTTTGAAGTGAAACTTGTTTGCGATCGTTGGGCTGTAATTCCAATATCGAATGAAACGAAAAAGACTGGTGGGGCAGTCGGACGGAAGGAGACATGGGAGAGAAACGAAAACGCGGCAGATTTGGAGTAGGAAAAAACAAGAGAGGGGTAGCATAGCGGACAGAGTGTGGCAATTATTGTTCTCTACATCACTCCGAACCAGAGAATTAACAATATAATAAAATTCATACATAGATCATTCTTGGCATATACTCCCTCTGGTGCAGCAGAATTAGAAGAAGATTTGCACACTATGCCAATGATTTTAAGCGGTGATTTTAATGTCAATTTTGCCTTGGAAGAAGCTCAACCACTTGAACAATTTTTAGAAAGTAAATTTAATTTAAAAATAAATAATAATCCCAAAGACTCAACAAACAGATCAGGCACGACAATAGATGCAATTTTCTCAAGATATTTAAATAATTAATAATCACGAGTTTTCATTTCATATTTTTCATACCACAAACCAATTGTATCTTTTCTTGAATATTAAAGTATGGAAGTGAATGAATAGATTTTTTATAAATGGAGGCGAAAACATCAACTATATTTTTTCATTAACCTAGCACAATTAAAAATTCCAGAATAATGAATAGTGGCTTCTGTTATCGGGGAAATATTTCTATCTCATAAAACTTGCTGGCTAGGGTGAGTAATTTCATTTCAAGTGCCCATCGAGGTCAATGAAGTTTCACTTCTATCGCCTAGCTTTCTAGGCTGACAATTTTTTTTTTCATTATCTCAGTTAAATGTGAACTAAATCATCTACGAAGACTCCTAATATAACCCATCATCACCGACGTGGTGTTTATGACAAAAAGTAACTATTAATTATTTATTTTATTGTTGCCAATCGTTAACACAAACTTTTCAGTTCTCTTTTGCAGAGCAATTTGTAATTAAAAATAATTTACAACAATTTACCAGTCATAATTAATTTCAGGCTGAGCCAAAATTTAATAATATTTGAAATTAACATCTTCCCATTATATTCCACGCTGTTTTTCATTTGTGTTCGCATTTTTTTAAAATCCCGTTACATTCGCGTATGTTGCACGAGCATATTTATTTTCACAGTTATTTACAATACAATTAACACTTCTCTGATTTTTGGGGCACCAGTTCATTTAAGTTTAAGATATTTGTCAAAATATTTCGCAATGATGTTAAGATTTAGATGAGCTTGACCGAATTAAAATTACTTGAGTTTTTGTGGTTTTTATAAAAAAAAATAGCTTTTGTTTGTTTTTTGAAAAAGATCAACTCAGCTTAAAAAACAAGGTTTAGGAGTTTTTTTTTGCAAGAAAATTACTTTCTTTACATTTTTTTCAAAATAAATCAACTCAGGAGATTGGTTAAAACCCAGACACATAACTGTTATAAAAGAAAAGAGTAAAATTTAATCAATAAATATTATAGTAATTTAAAATTTTGTCGAGTAATATTATAAAATTCTGTTCATATTAACAAACAACGAGACAAATATTTTTAAATCTTCAAAGTCTTTTATTTTGAAATTTATATTATAAAAGTCTTCTCAAAGGAAATATTTAAGTCTTGAAGAACGGGATCTAGTTACGACCATTTCGGGATTAGTTCGGGATGCATTTTTTAAGTCTTCAAAGGCTTTTATTCAGCAATTTATACTATAAAAGTCTTCTCATAATAATTATGAGTCAGATGTAAAAATTTTAAGTCTTGAAGGATGGGGCTTTTTTAAGTCCACTTCGGGACTGATTCGGGACTATTTCCATATAATTTTGGGACAAGTTCTTTCTTTTCAGACTTAAAAAAAACTATCTTAGTCATAATTATTATGCAAACCTTTTTCCCAAAATAAAATTCTTTTAAAGTCGTAAACAAAATATCTCGCCGATAGTTACTATACAAAGATTTTTTAATAAAAGCCACAAAATAATAAATATCGATAACTTAAAAAAATTATGTGACTCATAATTACTATCAAAAGACTTTTATCAAATTTAGGATGACTTTTTTAAAACACAGAATTTTGCGATTTTTTTTGAATTTCTTAACTTTGTCTTAAAAAAAATAGCTGAAGTGAAGAATTTAAGAAAGTGCAAAATTTCTTTAAAAAAAATACGTAAAAAACAATTTCATTTCGACTCCACGAGTTTTAAACCAATTTCATATAAGAGCTAGTATTTGTTATAATAATATACATCAAGAATGATAGAAAACAAAATTGCGCTTTCCACGCTCTCTCATGGCGATGTAATAATAGCTAGAGAAGGAGAGGGCAAATAAAAATCTCTAAATAGGAGAGGAAAAAGCACAGTAGAAGCTGAGAAACGGCATAATGATTGAAAAGTTTGCTAGCTTTTTGTATAAAATGGCTGGTTGCTGACAAAGAGAAGAGAGAGAGAGAGAAGACTAGCGGTCGGCGGAAGGCGTAATCTTGTATTTTATTTTTTTTAGTTGAATCATAATAATTAATTTTACATGCATTTGTTTGAGAGCAATTGACTTCTAATTACTTTTCAAATTGGTGAATTTTTTAAACTGGCTGGTTTTTGCCGATAGGGAATAATCAATATTTATAAAACTACAACGAGGTTCAGGTTATTACTTCAGACAATTGTGAATTTAGGTAAATTTATTCAGTCAACTGTTAAATACTAATTACATAAATTACTCCCAGTCGCCATACACATAACAATGCACATAGGCACTACATATATAAATTCCATAAGAATAAGTAATTTTGCTTTTGCCTTCGATAGTTGCTGCTTTGTAAAATCGTCTGCCTTGTGTTTCCGTCAATATTGTACTTTGTGACGCCTGTAATTAGCCAAAGGGGGGGGGCGATGCCAAGGCAATGAAATAGACTAGGGACAATGGCAATGTATTAACATACTTAATTAACAAAATTATCTTATGCTAAATCAATTTTAATTGCACACCCTTGCATATTGCGGATTAATGTACCTACAATTTGCAACCCACACACTCACTACAAAGCCGTTGATTGCGTTGAATGAACAAATGCGATAATTGTGTGCGCTGTCAGCTGTCAAAGGATATCACAATGTATGAATAAATTTTCGATTGACACTAATTTTATTGCACTAGCGATAAGATAACACTCGCTAGGATGGCGGAATGATTCAAAATATTTGATTGGCATTTCTCATAATAGACAAATAGTAGTTAGTTTGATGAAAATTTTTATTCAATAAAGCTCAAGTTCTGGGAGATTTTCCCAGATGCAAAACTTTAATGGGTTGCTTTACACACGAGACCAGAAATTTAACTGTTTTTTAGGGTAAGAAATTGCAAAGGGCCTACTAAATGGAAATGTTAATTTTTATTTTATTTTTGAAGCTACATGTGTTGACTTTAAAATTTTAATTTTGAAGATGGGGAGAAAAATTATTGGAAAGCGTTCGAACATTATGGATAGCATTGATATTGAAACTGCGGCGGCCACTTAAGTAAAGTTGTGGCCAGTTGGGCAATCTGTAATAAGAAAATTGATATTTTCCATAATCATAGTTACGTTGGCTACATTCCCATGGAGATTTTTTTATTTTACAAATTGTTTAACATATGCAACGATTGGTAAATTTTTTTAAATCTTTCTCGATTTTTTAGACGTAATAGAGACTATAAAAATGGAAGAAATTTTGCAAATCGTGCTAAGAAAAAAACATAGCGGTATATTTACTGAGCAATTTGAAAAGAAAATTCAAGAAATCGCACCACTACTTTTATGAAAATTCTTACGCGGCAGCAAAAAAAAATAATACTACTTTCAGGAAAACGCTTAAAAAATAAATTACGGTGTATAACTCGAATGTAGTAATTTACATTTCGATTCTCAGAAACATGCAAACGAATGCGATTTTCCCGTAATCCTTTTTTTCGTATTCTCAGATACATGTACTTATAGATTTTAATTAAAGAAAAGAAAGAAACAAGTCGATTTTTTTTTAAGAAACTAAGACTGTGTTTCCAAGCAGCAATGCATAGAAGACCGGGGAGGTTCTAACCAATAACGGCATTAAAATATTCACCGCCGATTCTGAAATGGACTCTGAAGTTAGAGCCGGCATTTGCTTCGAGCCTTTGAAACTAACCCAATCAATCCATCTATCCTCTTACAGCAGTGTGTTCCAGGTGAAATTTTTCTCGTTTTGGCAGCCCTATAAATCACTTGAAGACAAGATTGTAACGGTAAGAACCATTTTCTCCGACAGCCACGTAGCAATAAAGACGCTTTAGGCACCCAATATTGGCTAAAGGCCACTCGGTGCATATAAACAAATGAATAGTTTTTTAACTACCAATTTCGAAGACTCTATTATCTGGGTTCCCGTGCATACACGAACCGAAGGTAACGGGAAAGCCGATGAGCTAATACGGTGTGGCTGAGTAGAAGATGAAGCACCAACCAATATCGGGGTGGGTATACCCCTAGCCGTGGCGAAGAGAAATCTATGTAACTTCTATCTCAAAAAGGCACAAGGAAGGTGGAAAGCTACCACTATATGAAGGATACCAATAAGTATCTGATCGGACTTTAATCAGAAGAGAACCTGAGTTCTTACTTGTAGGTCTAGGGCCATTGCCGTTAAGCTCATTGCACTAGGCAGGCAAATGAACTTTGGGCACGCATTCGGAAAAAATGCACATTCCGCATAACGAAGCAGAGACGTATCTGTGAAGGGAAGGCCGAGCATTTTCTGTACAAACGGAATAGGTATCTAGGGCCGATACCTCAAACAAAGAAGACTTCATTGAAAATTATGGCCGGTTGTAATGCGCATCCTTCCATTACTCAGTAAGGTTTATCGAGAAAATGCAATAATTTATCTACCTCTGGGAAAATCTTAAAAGAAAATTGAGAAACAATAAGAGTTTACTGCAAAAATAGAATCCGTACCATAGAGTCTTGTCCCAAATAGCATAAGAAACCTACCTAACTATCAAACCATAGTCGTTTCTAATTTATAATACTGTAGCCATAAGGCACTGAAAATGAGTGTTGAGAGCTTTCCAAACCTTAATAGCATAAGTTATGCGGACACAAGGTCATCCATTATTTTTCCCATGCGCTGTTTCAAAACGCGTCAAAAACGGACGTCAGCGAAGAGAAAATACGCCTTTTCGACAGTTTTTCGTCTACAAAAGTGTAAACGTAAGTCAAGCGGCTAAAAATGTGAATAGTGTTTATAGTCCTGATATTCGTACCAGCCCATCCTGCGCAATTTTAGTTAAGTCGATTCCGTTCCGGTAATTTTGATATCAAAAATGCACCACGCTCGGGTAAACCAATTTGCGAAAATATCTATAAAATAATGGAAATCGTCGAGTCCGACCGCAATGTAAGCACTGCTTCGATAGCTCAGAAGCTAAACGTTGCACTAAAAACCGTTTGGAATCATTTAAATAAGTCTGTATGCAAAGACAAGCTCGATGTTAGCGAAACCGGTCATGGTCGAATCGCGGTGAGCCAACACAAAAAGCGGTGGTCAACCCGGGATTGACAGTGAGGAAGGTTTTGCTATGTAGTCGATGGGATTTGCAGGCAATCATCTACTATGAGCTACTCTCAATTCTCAATTTGCGACCTTTACTGTCAACAATTGCACCGTCTGAACGAAATAATCACCCAGGAAAGGAGTTGAGTTCCATCAGAACAACTTCAGGCCACACACATCGATAGGGATTCGCCAGAGGTTTTTATACATCCATCTTATAGTCCGGGTCTAGCACCAAGTGATTACTACCCGTTCCTGTCTTTGGCGTATGATTTTGCTTTTGAAAAATTCGCCTCAAGAGAACCTTGTGAAAATCGACTGTCCCCGTTTTTCGCCAATAGGGACGATGGTTTCTATGATAGTGACATTTTGAAATTTGATCATTCTAACAATGATATATAAGCTCTAATGGAAAAATATTTGATTTAGAGATAAAAATTTTATCTTCAAAATATATCAATCTAAAATCAATTTTCGATTGGCTCTACGCAAAGTATTGAGTGCTTATTTCCGAATTCAACGCTTGTTTGTATTAGCCTATCAAATTGTTGCTTATATTTGCGGTATTGTGTATTCAATTCTAACCACTTGTGTAAAAATCGGAGAATTTAGATTCAAATACAAATCTGCGCTGCCTCAAAAAAAAAACGCCAGATTGCATACCAAAACAAATACATATAGTATATATGTATGTACATAAATTTATATCGTAGGTACTACGCTGGGATTAAATCGATTCCACAAATACTGCACATAAGTAAACTAGCTAGCTCCTTGTAGTCAGTCAGCGAGTGTTTGGCTCTTGACGAACGGCCAATGGCAAATGTCCAGAGTGTAAATAACAATAGAATCGAATGGAAATGCTATATCCACTTCAATCAGCTATACAAAAGTAGCATTATAAACACATTGTAACCAGAGTAGCTGCAATCTACACCACACACACACACACTCACTGAATACTTCATTGGAAATGTGCGTATGTGGAAAATGAGAATGTGCGTGTGCGCTGTTTTAACTGCTTTAAGAAGAGGTACGAGTCCTACTACTAAATCGATGCAATTTTATTGACTGCGTACGTGCGTTTTCATCGAAAGTACAGCTAGCTAGCTAGCTACTATTTAGTTTAGTTGGCTGCAATAGAAATGAGACTAAGCTAATCCCTTAAAGTGCTATGAACTGCCACCGATCGGATTAAACCATAATCTTTCGAAAATATGTACATGGGTTTTTGTGTTTGTATGTACCAAATGCGTCAAAGCGCCGTTGTAATAATGGGCAAGGAGGAAGTACTGAAAAGAAAACACACAAAGAAAATAGCTAAATTTACTTATCTTATTAATGTGGAGTGGGGATTGGGGCTTGTTTCGAATAAATAGAAAATGTTTAAAGTGCTTTCAGTTTACTTTTAACTTTTCATTTCTCTAATGTAGCTCTATATATGTATGTAGATAGATATGTATAGCATTTTACTGAAGTGGTCGTTTGCTTAGTGATTTGTTTACCATCACTCAGTTGCCCTCTGACGGACACCAGTGGTGCGATTGACTAATTTGTTTTAACGATATTCGCATGGTTAACTCATCTTAACGAATATTTCAACGATTTTGCTATTCAGCAGCAATTTTTTAACGATATTCGCTATCCAAAACCACAACAAATATGAAGCTGTTCGATAAAAGAAAAATTCGTGATTCTAATTTCATATTGCTAGGTTATAGTTGATTTGAGATGGTGGTTGCAGTCAACCACTCGTAGGTGAACAATGGGCAATATCCGTGAGCGTAAGGCGTAGAGTACATCGTGTTAATGTTTTGTTTAAAAGACATAAATTCCCCTTAAGCCAAGTGGAACGTCAGCATTCTTATAGGGGCTTTCGGTCGAGCTCATATTTCAGTCATGCGGTGATGGAGCAAATTTTGAAAACCATGGCATATTTTTCATTACAAGTTTCATTAATTCATTGAAAATTAATAAATAAAAAATAATTTAATTTAAAACAATTTCAAAAACTATTTGCAGGTGATATTACTTGGAGGCGTCATAACTCCATTACCTAATCACCCAGGGGAGAGCCCAACATTGAAGCATTGCAGTATATAAAAACAATTACGAATATTTGTAGAGGGAACCTAGTTTTTTACTTCACTTTAATCTAATATAATAAAAAAAACGCTCAAATTTATATTCGGCATCACGCATTCATTTATTTCTATTTCTCTTTGTGACAGCGGTGCCACTCTTTATCACTTTGAATAAACGCAAAATGGCAGCTAATATTTAAGTGTCATTAAGAATGTCTTAATTAAGCACACAATCGTTGCTGCAAACGACAAATGTCGAGAAATATTGCGATTGTCGGATCGTTTACAGCTAGTGAATCACACTACAGTAGGACCAACATGCGTGACAAATGCTAACGTTTTGACATTTTCTTCTGAAGAGAATTTGTAGAATTTCTGGTTCCATGACGCGGCAACTCTGCATCGACAGCAAGTTTCAGGTAAAAATTCTTGACTGAGATGTTTGCTCAAACTGGTACCCATCTTTCTATATCGATGGATAAATGGACCGCCATCCCTATTTCGACCTGTCCCAGTCTCAACCTCAAAAAATTAATGAAAGGCGTATTCATAACTATTTCATCAGATAGCCCAAAAGGCCACCAGGGCCTTTTCATGCCGATGTTTACGTCATAGCTAGGGAGTGGAGAGGAGTGTTATGGCACCCTTCAACTGCTGGCATTGAGGAATGCAGTTATGCTATGTTGTGCCATAGACGGGAAAAAGATCACCGATGGGATAACAGGAAGAGCTCTTCGGTTATCCCTTCTGTCGAAAGTACTTCACGTCGCTTGGTGCGTCTAATATCAGACTTCATAATCCCTTGCGCATTCACATGGGCATGCTCAGTCTGTCGACTGAGACAGAATGAGGCTATGTTTTAAGGATGATGAGACTTCGGACCATAGCCATTGTTCATACCCTCATCCCTCGTATTTATTTTTAGTTACATTTTTTTTTCAACAAAAATATAGTACAATGGGTAAGTTTAATCTCAACGAAATTAGCTGAGTGAGAAATAGCACGTGTGGCTGGCCGCTGGTCATTGGAAACGAAGGAAGAAGGTAGATACCGGAAAAGTCCTGCTGAGATTTATAAGCAGTGTGTCCTCATGACGTTCATAAAGCAGTGCCATCGTAGTTTTAATTCGACGGCGTCGATGCGCGATGTGAAGCCGCCGCAGTTTCTAACATTGTACAACAAACGTTTTAATCCAAGTTTCAAGCTTTGGATGAAATTTAAAAAAATTGCAAATTTGTTTCCTCTAATAATTATTTAATTAATATGTTTCGTAATTTTTTATTAATATGCGAACTTAAGATTTTGTATTGAAGTTAATTTCTGACATAATTTATTTATTTTATTTAAACAATGGGATATTGTTTCATACTTAGTTGTTGTACCATGAAAGCTATTCTTTTGGTTTTTTTTGTACTAATTTTGACAATAAATGAAATGAAATGAATTGAATATCAAGCAAAATTCCGAAAAAAATTCAAAAAATTTTATATATGAAAAAAAATTCAGAAGAGCGCCAGCAAAAAACATTATCAAAAATCAAAACATGCATTAAATTGGACTAAAAATTAAAGAATTGTTTAAATTTATTTATAAAAACTCCATTTTCGGTGGTATTTTCAAGTCGGAACAGCTCAAAATAAAAAAAAAATTCGGAATGTCCCACCAGTCGAAAACATGCCATATTAAATTCTCTATATAAAAACATAGCTTTTCAAGATTTCTACACCATTTAAAAAACGCCCAATGGAGTTCTCTCAGTCAAACTGAGCGAAGGCTTCGAAAAAAAACCAAAAAAAAAAATGCTAGACAGCCTAATCTCTGTGTTAGCCGTTCAATAACTTCTGCATACACATTGCCCGCGTATTTCATGCCAACACAAATGGAACATATAATAGAATTCGTGTTTATTTAGTGAAGCGTTTAATTTGTTTTTCATGCTTCACCGCAAGGCACATCAACTACTCCTTGGCCAATGCGAAATTATCGTGTTGGCTTCAATTTTTTCACCTACTCTTTGCCAGTACATTCGAACTAAGCTTAGCAAAGTAGCTGACATACAAAAGTGAACACAAAATAAAATGTGTACCTCAAATTGACAGCCAATTGCTTACAGAAGCCCAGCACGCAACTAACCATTCACTGGTTGTAGTATCTAACATCTTCACAGCAAACAAAAAAATCAACGGGTGCAAAAGGCGAAGAGAACTACAACTAGCTGCCAACTCAAATATGGGGTGACTATTTGCCATTTGCCATTAATGTTTGTGGGAGTATTTAGTTATCTATGTATGTTTACAATTACAATCTCTTCGATCGCTATGTGCAAACATAGGCCTCCGATTCAAAGCTGGGAGTAGCTATAGCAGTACAAGTGTACCGAGGCTACTAAGAAGATAGGTACACATAACGACCATCGGTGATCCTACACACACATAACCCTACGCATACTTTCATGACACGTATATAACGGGTGTTTTTTTAGACTTGAGGCAATACTTTTTTCAGGGTTGATCTTTTTGATAGCTGTTACTTGATTTGTCCTCAGTTCGGTTTGCCATTTCATACTGAACAGAAATTTTATCACCAAAAAATAATGGTTCGGTTCGCGCGCTACGTCCAATATTCGGTCGGCATAATCGCCCAGCAGGTTCGGTAATTCGAGCAGCCATATATCGGTTTCGCGCCACCTTTACTCTAGGGGATAATGCGCGTCCTCAGAGATGCCGTACAGTGCGCACCGAAGACGCTATTGTTTCTGCGGAGCAGAGTATCGAAGAAGACCCGAGTAAGTTCAACCGCCATCGCACGCAACAATTGGAGCTGTGCCCATCCACTTTATGGAAGATTTTGCGGAAGGATTTTAGATTGCGGTCTTACAAAATCCATCCAACTCGTACAAGAATTGAAACGAGGTGGCCACCTATACTGATTTTCACATGGAAATTTTGTTCAGCGATGAAGCTCACTTTTGGTTGAATGGATACTAATAAAAAAAAAACAATTGTCGCACTTGGAGTTTTAATAATCTTAAGACGTCGTTACATCCTCAAAATGTCACTGCTTATTTTTCTCTATGCGCAGAGGGAATCATTGACTCATATTTGTTTAAAAACTAAGCCGGCCATAATGGTACCGTCAATGGGCAACGCTTTAGAGCTATTACTAATGGCTTTTTCGTGCCTGAATTGGAGGATGTTGATGTGGACGACCTTGAGTTTCAAGATGGCGCTACATGTCCTACAGCCAAAAAAAACACAAAATTTATTGAAGGAAACTTTTGTGGTCCTATGGCGTGGCTTCCAAGATCATGCGATTTAACACCCCTGGACTATTTTTTTGTATGAGGTTATGTGAAGGCGCATGTCTACCCAGATATGCCCGAGACGAATGAGGCCTTGGAGGAGAATATTCGGCGCGTTATTGCTGCAGAAAGTGGTCGAAAACTGGGCTTCTCGGCTGGAATTTATTCGAGCCAGGCGCGGCGGTCGCTGGCCCAAAATCATTTTTAAAACATAATAGCAAACCTTTATCTTTATAATAAAGCTAAATTCTTGATCATAACACTAAATAATATGCATCTTATTTCTTCCTGAAAATCACATGTCTAAAAACAAAACACCCTTTACATGCATGGCAAATACCAGAATAGCATCAGCAAAATTTATCACGCTATCAGTGAACTACTCGTAGTAACAACAAACATATTATTTACTTACAAATATTCTGAACGAGTCGGCTCTTCACTCAGGGGCATATACAGAACTGGTTTTTGGGAGGGTGCAAGCATTTAGCTTTCCTCGAATATCAACTTTCAACTCTCCGCAATATTTGAATGGCAATCATCTTTTATAAGATAAATTTTTATTCTGCTAACTATCTTGAAAGCTACTTTCTGTATTGTAGAAAACGAATTGAAAGATATGTGAATGAGTAGGTATTATGCTTGATTCTCACTATGTCAAATTTTTGACTTCAATTATTTTCAGTTGAATGAAAACAACCAAAATGTTGACATATTGCGATTGGACATCAATGCAAAATTATTAAATTATTAGTGAAAACCTTGCATCAGTTATGTATGGTTTTTATTTAAGCGAATTGATTTGATATGTATTATACAAAATATTTAAATAAATGTGCACCAATGTTTTATTAATGTAAATTTTAAGTAAAATATGTACAAAACTGGCGGGTTAGGGTAGTTGAGGAAAATAGATAAATGAAAAAAGTGCATCATTTGATTTCGTATGCCCAAAGTGCGCCTGGAACCTTGGATTATAGGAATGCTAGTCACCCGCAATCAACCTTGGCTAAAATGAACAAAGGTTTTTTAGTTTTTGGAAATTAGATTATTTTTTTTGTGAAAAAATCTTTTCCCCATGAATGTTCAAAGGAGATATTTTTGTGTGAGAATTTTTAATCAGAACACAAAAAATCTTTCGAAAGAATATAAGCTATCGTTACCAGAATAGGCCTGTAAATATTACTTAAGGGATGATATACACTTAGTCTCTGAAAACTATCGATTTTTAAATTTTCTTTACAAATACGGTATTCTTGTGTATGTCTGAAGTTGTTAAATTTAATTTTTGAAATTTTTTCTTATACGCTTGGCGGTGATCATGATAAGTAAGCAATTGATAATCTGCAATGAAATAAAACAACAGTTTCCTCTAGTTTATATCATAACGCCATGCTTAAAAGGAGAATTCGGCGAAATAAACATTCCTATAGAAATGGTGATAATTTTACCGAAAGGTTTGATCTTTGAGGGTCAAAAAATTCAATTTTTTCATCCCAACTTTTACTTCGAATTAAAATTCCTTCGCTCAAGTGCTCAGATCTCTCCAAAATTTGGAAAAAATGCTAACAAAAGATATACTTTAAGAAAGCGCAATAAAAACAATTTTCGATTTTTTCGACCAAAACAAGTTTTTGGGGTTAGATCCCTTAAAGGAAACTGCAACTTTTATTGGTTCGTGGGATATACTTATCTTAACATTCTTCAAAAATAGTTCATGTTTTTCCAAAAACATTTGTTTGACAACACGAATGAAAATTTGAAAGACTTTAGGTTTTCTTGTACAATAATATAACACAAAAAGCTTACATATTTAACTCATGATGAGAAGCTGTTTTGACAAAAAACACAAAAATTTATTTTCAAAAACTCCTTCGAAAATTATTAGGCCAACTAAAAACTTCTGTTTATTTTAGCCGAGTAGGTTTGCACGTACCAATAATTCGGGGGTAATTCTGAGTTTGTGAAATTAAATGTAGGACTTTTTATTTAATCGTCATAACTACCCACGGCAATTATGCTATTTCCGTTTTTCAACTATCAGCCGTTCGCTTTATATATTTTACTTAAAAAGAGCTGAACCCAACATTTGTTATCTTCTATTCGTTCTTACGACCAATTGAAGACAGTTTGCATTTTGGAAGTACTTAGTTGTTGAAATTTTTTCCTTTTATATAGCGGAAAACCCGGGCTATGGTATACCGGTAAGTTTAAGCCCAGTTAAATTCCTTATTTCCAATGACATTAATCTGCGTTTGAGCCGCATAGACAGAACGAAAATACCACCTAAATTACCCTATAAATCAGAACAAAATTTCGCGGATTTCTTCATGATCTTTTTCAATAAGAAGCCCTTCTTATTTCAACTAGGTATGTCTTTTCAATTAAATCAAGAAGATAATCTTTAAAACGAAGATGAAAAAAAGAAGGTACCCCGTTGAATCAAGGCAGAAACCTTTTGAAATTTTTGAAACTCTATTCATTGAAGATATTCTGGAACAATAAATATGTACATAAATGAAAAATTTTAATTTTGAAAATACAAAAATCGAAAGGACCATATACGTAATATTAAACTAAAATCAATTAAAACGGGCTCTTTTAAAAATAAAAACTTTTCCTTATTAATAAACTCAATACTATTCTAGAAAAAAATTAGAAGATATCGTTATTAATTCCCTTTATAGGATTTCTAACATTAAAATGGGGAGATTTATTTTTATAATTGCGTATTTATTAACAAAATTCGATAAAAATTAACAAACAAGAAGTTATCTCTCATTACCAAGGGTTTTTCTTTTCAATAAATTTGAGAAGAAATTCAAACCAATATTAAGAAGATTTTCTGACGAAAATTTCTTCGATTTTGTCCCCTCTCGCACTCCTTGGGCATCAAGCTTTTTTCGACGTCGATCTCATTTTTTTATAAGTGAACTTTTTAGCTCTGTATACCACTAAATATTTCTATCAAACAAAGAGATTTTTTTATTTCATCCACTTTCAAAGAACATTCAAAAACTGCAAGCAAGGAATTAAATTAGAAACTATTCAAACATTCTTTGGAAAAACGGCTCTTCAGACCTCCACTGATAGTACCTGATAGAGGAATGCAAAACGAGACCATATAATCTTCACAATCTCTAACGCTACGATTTTCTGGAATCGATTTTTTCTACGCTGATTTTTGGTTATTGTGGGAAAAATATTTTTAAGAGGTTATCCCGGGGTTGTCCCATTTAGAAAATTCAACCAAATTTCATGTACAAGCCATAAATTGAAATGAGCTTTTTCTGAGAGCTCTGGAATTTCATCAAAAAAGAATTTAGTCTGAACCACTTTTTATCTAAAATTTCGCCCAATATCTTCTACAGCACTCACGTAGTTAATTTTCGGAATATTTACTTGTCCAATTGTTCTTCATTGAACGTGTTCTTCCGAATTGATTCTCCACTTAAAGAAACCCTAAAATTTCATTCGTTCTGATTTACAGTTAAGTTCAACGGTATTGGCTCATCGGCTCTGTAACCATCGGCGGCGAAATGTCCTGATCCCGCGTGGATAGTTTTGCAAGTGGTAAAAGTATACCAGGTGAAGTAAATGGGTCGTCGATCAATTAAGAAAATCAACGGGGTTCGAGATAAGAATTTATTATTCTTCGTATAATAAGTTTATTGCTCAAAAAATAATACTTGGAAATAATTATTTGGAAAATTTTTATTTCTACACTGAAAAAACAGCCATCGCTTTAGAATTCTACGAAATGAAATCATTCATAAGGATTTCTAGATCTAACTTATCAACTGCATCTTAGAGTTTTATGAATCTTCGCTGATTCATTGTCAAATCCATATACTTGTAAAGGAGTAATATTCCTCGGTAGTAATCTTCAGGTAATGTAAATGTATGACTTTTAACATTGCTGACATTTACTCGTTTGGAAATTTTACGTGGCAAAACAGATTCTTCAATTCCGAATTCTTCAGTATACCTTACACTATTTAGCCAAATTTACGTAAGAATCACGGGAAGTCTCTGGTGTATAGGTAACAGCGTCTGTTTCCATAAATGAATCACTACGCAGAGCTCTGACGTTTGAAGATCTTTGTTGAGCATTTCGATTCGGTCAAAAATTTCAATCATTGCAATCAGCACGAGAGAAAGGTTCTCATGGCCTTCATTGTTTCGATATTTAAACTGTAAACAATATTTGCAGAAACCATAATTTTCTAATATCAAATTAAACGCGCCATTAAGAGTATGCCTCTAATTTTGTTTCATAGTAATTAGCAAAACTTTTGTGGGATTTATGCCCTTTTTCCCTCCTTCTCGGGTCCGCCACTACTTAGCTGGCTAGTATCTGAGTTTTTATACCGTTCATTTTTCTGCCTACGTACAAATACTCTTAACCACACGATTTCCCTTATATACATCTATCCCTATCCCTATACGGTAAATATATAATTTCGCTTACAATGCGTTTCATGAGTTTTCGTCTGGGCGTTAGTGCCCATATCGCACATTGTTTACCAAGTTCTTGCAACGCCGTTAAGCACAGCACAGATAACAAAGTATCTGTTTGCCAATTGGCTGCCAAAAATGGTGTGGCAAATGTCACAACTACAACATTAATTGGATCTACAAATTCGAGTGCTCTGCGTGTCGATGGTTAAAATATGTAACATTAATTTACTGCCTACACTCAGCTACGTGAATTTTCATTACGAATTGAAATTATTATTTTTGCCCTTTTCTTGCGTGATCTCATAGATTTGGAAAGATTTTGGCAATTACACAAATAGTATATAATTTTTTTTTAAGGTATTTCGAAAATTTATATACACTTCTTAAGAAAATATTACAATAGGTAAGTGTTTGCTGGAAATTTATTATATCTGGGACAAAAAGGATTAATAACTAAAGTCGAGTTAGGATACAAAAATGTGAAATAAGCAAAAGAAGAATTGTGAACTATCTCTTTACATTAGAAGCAACATTTTTAATTAAACTAAAAGCTTAATTTTTAGTTAATCGAAAATAATTTTTAAGCTCTTAAAAGAATTTATCCATTGGATTATCGGCAACTCCCAAACAAGAATTTCACTCCATTCGTTTCAGGCTTTGCCGCATATGCCTGTTATACATCAAAAGTTGAATTAACTAGTTAAAGTGTACGAAAACACCTACATAATAAAATTTCGAAAAACTCAGAATGTCTTAAAGTAGACAAATTTGACAAACAGCTGTTTCAAACTTAGCTGCTTAGGTGCAATAGATGATTATAAGATCGAAGTAATCGGTAAATTTTCTAATGTAAATCAACAGTCGAAGTGAAATTTATTAAAAAAATTAAGACAGACATAGAGAGATCATCTCAAAAGATATACAATGGGTCCGTTTTAATGTAACCTAGTTGCAAAAAAAACACTCCAACTTGGATAAAATTTCCTTTTAGTGACTTCACAACACCGGCAAAATCGGTCATTAAACATATAATTTGTTTATTGAAATTTTAAAGAAGCAAAACAAAATGAGCAATTCTGAGGATTCTGTGGTAAGTTATTAAATTCATTTAAATACATTAAATAACCTTTTACCTTTGTTGCTTATGTCTTTGTACACGGGTGAGCATTGCGAATCACGTCGTAATAGAGAGATGCAAGAAGTACTAGAAGTATTGGAAACGATATATGCCAGCTCCTGCTCTTCTGAAGATTCCTGAGAAGAGTGAAGACGAGGCCCATGAGAACTGTTCTAATTTTGAAGGTACGCTCGATGCAATGAGTGAGGCAGATGAGGCAAAATGCACATGAGGCCAAGACGCCAAACGGTGGCATATCTAACAAGTAATAACAAAATGTGTGTAAAAGAAATGCATAAACTTAATGGTATCTTATTTTCAGTAAAGTATTCGGTAGGCGCGTATATTACCAAAAAATCGGTGTATATTTACATTTGGTATGTGAGCGATACCGTGACATTTAGGCAACTAGCAAATTTGTGCGATATCAACGATGTGAGCGAAGAAATTAGGATTGCACTTGATGAAGGTTTTGAAGAATCAAACCTAGACGCAACCCCTGACAGAAGGCAAAACCTTTTTAATTATTGAAGACGACAAAATATTAGTTAAAAATTTCACTGCATATATAAATTTATATCTTTAAATTTACTAATAAAAATATTGACAAGAATTCATTAAATTTCATTCAACTTAACTTAACTTAACCTATAAAACTAAATCAAATTTACAAGGAGTATCACATATATGTAAAATTCAATTCAGATCATTTCTAATTCTAATTACATGTAAAATAAAAAACAAAAGCAAATTTAAAAAAAAATCCAGTTTCAGTGAAAAGCTTTTTGTGAATTTTTTGTAATGTTTTCGATGTAATTTTTCGTGCTCGTTTTTATAAAACCATTGTTCATTCTACAGCAAAATATTTCAGATGTTTTTTGAAAAAAATATTAAGTTGATGCTCTTCCGCATGTACAAGGGTTTTATAAAAACGAACACGAAAAATGTACATCGAAAACATTGGAAAAAATTCACTAAATCATTATCACTGAAACTCACTGTAACGTTTTAAAAAGCTGTTACTAGACAGAGTAATTTCTGTTAGCTATTTTTTCCAGACAGCACATTTACCGAAACTGCTTCAAAGGGTCTGTAACGCACATGAACCGTGTGGTCGTTTGAAATAATCGGACTTCTTCCAAATATTTCGTCCATTTGCTACATATAGGGGGCAAAGCATGGGCTGGCGCCAGTTCTGCTGTTGTTGTCCGTGCCGCCTTATAGGCCTGGAGAAGACTGCGCATCTTCGACTCCAAACACTTGTTCACACATATATTTCATGAACCTACCGTGATGCCCATGGGCTCCATGGCTTCCAACACGTTTGCGTTTCTTTTTGGGTGCTCGAACTCCGCTTTCTGGACGAGGTAGCATCTTAAAAAACCCAATTATCTCCTCACGCGCTCATCTCTTTCGCCTTTTTTCTTGCATCCTGAAATAACAAACATGTTTTAATTCATAATTTTATGGATTCCATTTTTATTTGTTTTGTTTATGTATCCATAAAACAAACAAGATTTGACAGTTGATTGAAATTTCCCAAGTATTTTTCCAGAGCCCATTCACAATGGAGCGGTTTTGTTGCTTCCCAACACTACATCTCAGGTCGGATATTATATAACCGAGTTGGCTCAACTCGCATATTTTTCCCAGTTAGTGTTGTTGTTTCACATGCTATTTCTTATCCTACCTAGTATCCTTTTGCAACTAGGTTACATTCAAACGGACCCAATATTGTGAAATTTGCATAGAAATATCTTGTTTATTTATTTGGTATTTAAATTGGTAACTAAATAAAATATGTATTTTTCGCAAAGTAAATTAGTTAGCGATAAATAATTATTACAATCATCAGTTATAATCATCTGTAGCAAAATTTCTCTTAAAATCTCCCTTTAGAACCAACTATTTTGAAGTGAAACTTCTTTGCGCTCTTTGGGCTGTAATTCCAATATCGAATGAAACGAAAAAAGCGGCAGGAAAAGGGAAGGGAATGCGCGCGTGGTGGGGCAGTCGGACGGAAGGAGACATGGGAGAGAAACGAAAACGCGACAGATTCGGAGTAGGAATAAACGGGTGATGGGTAGCATGCTGGGAGGGGCGGACAGAGTGTGGCAATGATTGTTCTCTACATCACTCCGAACCAGAGAATTAACAATATAATAAAATTCATACATAGAGCATTATTGACATATACTGCCTCTGGTGCAGCAGAATTAGGAGAAGATTTGCACACTATGCCAATGATTTTAAGCCGTGATTTTAATGTCAATTATGCCTTGGAATAAGCTCAACCACTTGTACAATTTTTAGAAAGTAAATTTAATTTAAAAACGAATAATAATCCCAAAGACTCAAAAACCAGATCAGGCACGACAATAGATGCAATTTTGTCAAGATATTCAAATAATTTACAATCACGAGTTTTCATTTCATATTTTTCATACCACAAACCAATTGTATCTTTTCTTGAATATGAAAGTATGGAAGTGAATGAATTGATTTTTTATAAATGGAGGCGAAAACATGAACTATCTTTTTTCATTAACCTAACACAATTAAATATTCCAGAATAATGAATAGTGGCTTCTGTTATCGGGGAAATATTTCCATCGCATAAAACTTGCTGGTTAGGGTGAATATTTTCATTTCAAGTGCCCATCGAGGTCCATGAAGTTTCACTTCTATCGCCTAGCTTTCTAGGCTGACAATTTTTATTAATTTAATTTGAAAAAATTTTAGTTACAAAATTAAATTTCAAACTTGAACTCGAGTGCTTAAAACTCACTCTTATTTTCGTTTAAAAATTTACTAAAAATTATATTCTTTTACTATTATTGTGCTAGCATCGGCTTAGCGATGGCTGATAAAATAAAACTCATATTAATTTATTTTTTTGAAAATCTCGACTACAGAGTCATCTAATGGATTTTTATTCAGTATACGTATTTGGTTTTGAACTCAATCTATATCAGGCTATTAAATCATTAATATCATCAATATTACAGTAGAAAATTGTATAAATAAAATACGACTAAAAACGAACAGAGACAAAGTGATGAATTTTTCATTCGGTGCTATCACTAAATCCATCGTAGTACGAACGCATCATATACTTTGAATGTATTCCTTCGTAAAATCTTCGAAAATCTGAATGTCTTATGTGCTTCCACCGATACAATAAATTGATTGGCGTTTCGTTTCTTAATTGGATAAATTCAGTTGCATATATCCATCAATAAATTAAATTTATTTTGGTATGGTAAGAGAAGCTAAAATATTATATTATTGGAACGTTGAGCGCATGCATGTTCTTCAAGAATGATATAATACAAGATTGCGTCTGGCCGCGGCAAAATTGAAGATCTAGTCATTAATAAACGAGAATACGGAAAAAGAAGCATGAATAACTTGCAATAATTCAGAAAGAAATGAGTTTTAATTGTGCTATAGGTAAAAAAGTGTTTTATAGGTAGAGATTCAATAAAGCTCATTAAGCCATTAACGTTCATTTTTAATAAGTCACTTTCAGAGGGATTATTTCTACAGGACTGGAAAAAATCTTATATAACTCCAATCTTCAAAAGTGGGAATAAAAACGACGTCACAAATTATAGACCTATTACGAAACTGACTACAATTTCGAAAATATTTGAGACCGTTGTCAAAGCAAAGATTACTTACGCAGTTTCGAGCCTCATAAGCCCGAATCAACATGGATTTGTGAGAGGAAGATCTACTGTGACTAATCTCGCAATTTTTTCTGAGGACTGTCTGGACAGCTTTAAGGCCAGCTATCAAGTAGATGCCATCTATACGGACTTTTCGAAGGCCTTTGATAGGGTCTCACATAAAATATTGCTACGTAAATTAGCTCATTTAGGATTTCACTCCACTTTCCTAAACTGGATAGCTTCATATTTATCGGGTAGGGTTTCCGCTGTTGTGCTTGACAACGCTACTTCCCGGCCTTTACAGGTTTTGTCAGGTGTTCCTCAAGGCAGTATTCTTGGGCCACTACTCTTCATAATTTTTATCAATGATATAAGTTCATGCTTTCTCTTCTCGAAATTTCTCCTCTACGCTGATGACCTAAAAATTTATTCCGCCATATCCAATATTGAGACCTCAGTTTTATTGCAATCGGATATAGACAGGGTTTGTTCCTGGTGCGAGCAAAATCGTTTATATTTGAACACTGACAAATGCTTTCAAGTAGTTTTTTCTAGAAAAGTTAACACCATACACTATTCCTATCATATTTCCGGGTCGGAACTGAAATCTGTAGACCAAATCAAAGACTTACGGGTATTTTTCGACTCTAGACTCACTTTCAGAAACCATATTGATCATTTCATTCCAAAGGCGTACGCTATGTTAGCCTTTGTACGGCGTAATAGTAGAGTCAAACCACGTCAAACGTGACGCAATATTTTTGGTCATTTTCTGGAATGCTGAGTCAATTGCATGGATCAATAGTACACACTAATATAAGAAACCAATTTGAATATTTTGTCGAAATAATGTATATTTTATTTAAATTTTGCAATTAAAAATTTTTGCACGATTTTCTTAAAAAATTTATAATTTTGGACTCGTTTGCAATAAATTGACCAAACTTTCAAAGTTTTTTTAAAATTGTGCACTCTTTCGATGGATTATTTTTTTATAATAATATTTTGCAAAATAAGGTAATTGTTTAAACATTTTTATAAACAAATTAGATTAATTATGCTTTATTCACGATGTTAATGAAAGCGCATAATGCAGGAATGTTGAGTAACTATTCCTCTTCATACCTATGAAAAAAAAATTTGGTATTTATTATAGGAACTATTTATTTTTGAATTTTACATGCATCAGTGGACCTACCGGCGCCTTTGTTTATCTAACGATTTGTTTATGTAGTATATGGTACTGTGTTGCTCGCAGCAGAGTCGCGCTTACCAGCAGTTGAACATCGTTAGATAAAATCGAAGTAGCGGTATCTCTGAAGGCATTACCTTCTGTATTCAGTACTCCGTGCATGTTTTCTAAGTTCATTACGGTATGAACTTAGCAATGTTTTCCTTAGTATCCAATTAGGAAAACAACAACAAAAACAGACGTTTACGTCGAACAGTTAGTCATTCCGTAGTACCAATCTTTTCGGTGCTGCGCAGCAAAGAACGTAGATTACCAAGAATTTGTATCACTCCTCTGGTTACTCTAACAGTAAGTTTGATTTAATCACTCCAGAACTAAATTGACATTTGTTGATTAATATTGAATCCGATCAGATCCAATTGGTTTCTGGTGTGTGATATATAATTTGTCCTTTTGCGGTGAGTAGTTTTTCATATAGAAGGTGCTTAAAAAATTTGCTTTGTATGGGAGCAGCAGAAATTATTATTCTATCACTTTGTATCATTAGGTATTTAATTGCACATCGCCTTCTTTCTCATTCCCTCTTTCTCTATGTTATATTTTTCGCCTCCACTCTGTAGCGAAATGAGCCTAAAAAATTTAACTTTCCATTTGCGATTTCCCGGCTAAGAAGTTTCACTTCAACAAATACATTTTAACCAATATTTAAATAGTATCTATATACAATTTATTTTAAACTAAAATTTAGTTAGGAGCAGGTCCAAGCTAATTTGCTGCCCGACTGAAATCCATTCGCCTCATTTACCAAGCGTTCTCGATGAGCAAACTAAGAAATTTGAAACAGCTGCAATTCACTTGGCTGCAAAAAAAAAAAATCGAAAAGAATAGATGCCACGTGTAACAATAACAAAAAGTTAATTCATGCAATGGCTGATATCGAAGAGAAGCCATACAGATAGCTGCTGCTCCAAAGTCGCAGCAGACCGAACCGAGCTAAGCTATAAGATGCCGCAAAATGAAAACAAAAGACTGCATACACTCAGAGAAAAAGTATTTCCTTAAAACACGAAATCAATTTCCTTATTTTAGAGTTACTGTCACAGTTTTTGTGGTCGAACTCCTCCGAAACTGCTCGAACGATTTTTATGAAATTTTGTATGTACATATATTTGATAGTAATGGGATAGCTCGTGAAATATACTTTATGCTTCGAATAGGGTTTCCACGTTTTCAAATTTAAATAAAATAAACAAAATTTACATTTATGAATTATTAAAAAAAATGGGTATCACATGGTACATCTCGGCAAGAAGAAGGTTTTTATATATATTTTGGAGAAGGATGCCACATGTTTAAAACGTCAAAATTTAATAAATAAAATAAATACACAAGTATATAAAAATAAAAAATATCGGTGTCAAACCGTTTGTTTCGCTTAGGCGAAGGGTTCTAACTAGCAATGGTTTGAATTGGGTTGCCACCTGCTTGAAAATTTAAATTAAATTAAATTATACGCGAGCTATATGAAATACTAAAACACGGGAGTCAAACGCTTCGTTTTGGCGTGGGAAGGTACATACTTATATTTTTAAGAGGGTTGCCACCCGTATGAAAAGTCGAATTTAATTAAATTATACAAAAATTATATGAAATACGAAACTATGGGTGTCAAAGTGTTTCATTCGCTAAATAGGTGGCTTATTAGCTATATCTTCTCAAGGGTTGCCACCTGCTTAAAAAGTGCAATTAGGTTAAATTATATATGAAATAGTAAAATATGGCTTTCAAACCATTTAATTCGCTATAAAAAAAGTTTATAGGTATTTTTTGAAGAAGGTTGCCACTTTTTTTTTTAAATCGTATCTAATTTAATTATACACCAGGATATAAAATGTCAGTACATAAATATAAGAATATAGAGATGCCACCCGTTATATGGGGCAGAAGCAATGAGAAACCCAATAAATAATTTTGAGTTTGCCCAGTGTTTTTAATCCAAAAAAGGTGTTACAGCGCCGGCATTTGACATACAAAGAGAAAAAACCAAATTTAGAATTGAAACTTTTTATCATGAAATATATAAGATATCTTTCCGTTCATTTGCGTATTGTAAACAATATGATCTTAGTTAAAATAAAGCTTTTTATTAAAATATATGCGTACCATTTTAAAACAAATAAAACTTAATTTAAATCAGCAAGAAATATAAATTAAATAAATAAAAACAAAAATAAAGATGTACATACATATAAATATAAATATAAATATAAATATAAATATAAATATAAATATAAATATAAATATAAATATAAATATAAATACAAATATAAATATGAATATAATCGAAAAAAAAAACAAAAATAAAGATATAAATATAAATATAAATAAAAATATAAATAAAAATAAAATTATAAATATAAATATAAATATAAATATAAATATAAATATAAATATAAATATAAATATAAATATAAATATAAATACAAATATAAATATGAATATAATCGAAAAAAAAATAAAAATAAATAGAAATATAAATTTAAATAGAAAAAATTGTATTTAGGATTCCTTTTTATTTTCCTTTCCTCAAGAAAAGTAAAACAATCATCTCAATTTTATCAACGTTTATAAAAAAAAAATCTCGCAATTGGAATTTTCCTAAGAACAAAGAAAACAGTACTGCAAATTAAGGAAAAGTGGGTCAAAACGTTGACTAATTTTAAGAGACCTTTGGACCCATTTCAAGGGAAATTTTTCTAAGCATCAGACAATTTTTCTTAGCGCCAAGCAATTTTTTTCTGAGTGTAGTAGAACACAAAATACAGACCTAGAGAAAGTGGAGTAGAATTACTGGCAGCCAAAATATATATATAATAGGTATGTATATACATATATATAGACATTGATTTGCTGATTCCACTCACTTTTACCAACTATTTTACTGGCTCTTTATTTTTTGGCACGACCGGGTAGCAAGTGCAACTGATTTCGTAAGCAGTACTCTTGTGGCACGCATTACGAGCGGCACACTGCAAATCCCTGACCCCATTCATGCAATTGGCGCTTATATAAATATAGTTACTCGACTACTCTGCACATTTTATATGTATGTATGTATGTATGCATATATGTATGCAAGTGCGAGTGTATTAGTTGGTAAGAGTGTATTACTCCAGTTGCAAGTATCTTGCATATATTTTTTCACCACACAATATAGGCACACAATAAGCTCCATGTAGTTTATGGCGATGCTGAAAATCACAACACTTCACATCGCCACCGCACCGCACACCCTACGAGCATGCCACTACTCGTACCATCCACTTTGCACCACTATGCACTTGAACATATTTTTAACAACGCGCTCATGCTAACTATTGGAGAGTGCAAATTTATTCCGTTCCATTTCATCGCCTTACATAAACTCCGCTAACTTTCACCAACCAGTCCTATGTCTATTTTTAGTAGTATGTGGTTTGTCTGTTGCAGTGCTGCGCTTCTTTTGTCACTGCTGGACGGGACGAATGGATGGATGGACGGAGAGTGAGCGCGCTGTTATGGCTGCGAATGAGATGGCGACGATGACTGCCACTGCAGTTGCCACATGACCGACATTTGCCTTTGCTTCGTCGTTGTGCAAGAAAATTTCAGGCGCATCTTTGCCGTGGCACAAGCGCCTGAGTGCTGAATGAATGGCAGCTGCAAATTCTTCCCAAAATTATACCAAAAGTGTGCAAAAACAAACAACTTACGGTGGAAATTGTCCTTAAATCTCTTGACCGAGTTCCGTTTTGTTGGCGCACAGTAATCTGATTGCATAAAATTATGCAGCGTAAGGGATTTTCACACAGCAGAGCATTTAAATTGGGTTGCTCACATTAATAAATTAGTTGATACCCGCAACTTCGTCTGCGTTGCTTACTTTTTTTAGGTTTTCATACTTTACTTACAAAAGGTTTTGTTAAGTTAAAAATGCAGCTTTGTAATAGAAGTACTTCCCGTCGCACTCGCCTTATTCGTTTCTAATTTCATTAAAATCGTATAATACCTCTCAAAATCAATTATTGTATTATATATATGGATTTTCTCCTTAACTCAATTCTAGCGCCACCCAGTGGATAAATTTTTCATAAAAATAGAATGCCTTTATACATCTTTAATTTCATCAAAATTGGATCATAAATACAGATTTTTTGAAAGACCTCTCCTATAGCGCCATCTAGCGCATTTATCTTTCATAATATCATCAATATCGTGAATTATGTAAATACCGATTTTCTGCAAAGCTCGACGTATTGCGCCACCTAGTGGATTAAAATATAGCCAATGCCTGTATGAAATACGAAAGCAGCTACATTTTTAAATCTATATCAATGGGTCCGAAACCTACCTCATCCGATTTTTTTGTTGTAAATTCTGACAAAAAAATGTTCCATTTTGTTTAAGATTTTTTGAATTTGCTAAACGGAGTCGAAACACAGAGGAACCTATCAACGAAGAACATCAGCTTGAGAATTCTGCATCTAATTTAGCTCCAATTTTACTCGGCCCGTTCCTTTTGATAATCCTACTGGTTGCACAAAAAATTAGATTAGAAGTTAGATTTTTGTGAACTAAAAACCAATAAAATGAACTGAAGTATTCTGAGGGGTTTTTTAAACTATTTCCGTGTCCTTTATTAACATTTCAAAGCTTAGTTCGCAAGTTTAGCTCATAGAGTACGCGCATTTTGGATTGTTGGGATAATTGAGAAAACCCATGCTAAGAAAACTCAGGTGAATGTGGCTCAAAAGGGCGTAATATCGGGTTTTGCAATAGGAACGCTACAAAAGTTTTTTTTTAAATAAAACAAAAACGGTTTGGGATATGAACTAAATTCTTTATTCCTGTGAAAGAACATTCGATGCCATTATCTATGGAACTCGATTTATTTTGCATGGGCACCACGGGCACGCTTGCAGAAGTACAGTCGCTGAACCCAATTTTCGACGGTTTTCAAGCATCGTCAATCGGCTGATACTGCTGCAATTTCACGTTCGATATTCGTACGAAGTTCATCAGTCGTCGCTGACTTGTTGGCATAGACCATAGACTTGACGTAGTCCTACAGGAAATAGTCCAACTGCGTTAAATCGCACGACCGAGGCGGCCAATTGACTGGGCCATTTCGTGAGATTACACGTTCGCCAAACTTGGTTTTCAATAAATCGATTGTGACATTCGCTGTGTGGCTTGTGGCGCCGTCGTCCTGTTGGAATCACATATTGTCCAAGTCCATATCATCCAATACGGGCCAAAAATATTCGGTTATCATTGAGCGGTAGCGATTCCCTTTCACAGTAACGTGCCGGTCTTGATCATCACGGAGGAAGTACGGCCCAATGATGCCGCCGGCCCATAAACCGCACCAAACCGTAATTTTTTCGGGATGCAATGTTGACTCATGGAGTACGTGTGGATTGCTGCCTGTCCGTCATAACGCATATTTTGCTTATTGACGAAGCCATTCGCCAGAAATGACGACGACCATAAATTGGACGTAGCGCTCTTAAAGTTGAGGCCATTGACTCCGAATTTCGGTAGTAAATTTTCGTAATTTCGACTCGTTGTTGGATCGTATACCTTTCCATGATGAAATGGCAAACCTTACTGAAGAGAAATGTCAAAAAAACGGGGGAAAATATGGCGTCGTTTGCTGTCACTATTAGTTTGCTTTTGTAGCGTCCCGATGGAAAACCCCTTTACGTAAATTGGTTGAACGAAAAATGTATGTTCGTATAGTTCAATGAAACTTCAGTGCGTCGTTAAAAAAGAAACATACCATGAAGCTGGTCAATTGGAGAGGAAAGAAATCCGAGAATAAACCGCGCTATTTCGAGCAAAAGCTTTCAAATCCGTTTCAAAAATGCTGTCGAAAAAACACAGAGCTACTGTTTCCAAAGGATATTTTAATCTCAACCGTCCGAAATCGTTTAAACGAGGTGAACGTCTCGGCTAGGGAGCCTACAAAAAAATCCACTTTTAACCACAAAAAATTAAAGAACAGGGTTTCAGCAGTGCCATAGGTAAAGTAAATTGGGGTTTGTCTGAACAGGGGCATATCGTATTTTCTGATTAGTCCAAATTCCACTTGATAGGCCGCAAACGGCTATCTCACCTCTCGCCGTAGACCAGGTGAACTATTTGCGCAAAATTTCATACTTCCTACTGTAAAGCATTCTCCTTATATCATTGATTGAGTATGCATTTCAAAATACAAACCAGAGGCCCTAATTATAATAGACGGTGTAATAAATGCCCCTGGGTTGTATCCACCTTGGAGCACTTAACAGAAAGGGAACCATTTCAGTTTTGTATAGACAATTCAGCGGTATTTCATTAGGCACAAACTGTCAGTTTTATCATTAATTTTTTACCACCCTTTCAAACACTTCTTACTATTTTCGATCTATTGTTTCACGTTAGATTACAAAACTGAAGAAAGATTTGGGCATAGTGTCACTAGATTGGCTAGAGAATAGTCTGGACCTCAATCCAATTTGAAAAGGTTAAGCTTTCAGGGACGCTAGAATTTGCGGAACTATGAAAAACCATGGAAAAAGTATGCTATGAGTGCCGAAGAGAGTGCAGAGTGTAAAAGTATTAAAAAATAAGGAAAAAACAAATCGTTCAAAACATAGTCACATTTTTTATAATTGAAGTGCAAGAATCAAAAAGAAAATTTTGGTTTTTCCAATTTGTAAAATTTTTCAATATTTTTTCATGCATAAGAACAAAAAATGGCTGTTGTGCATTTGAAACTAAAGAAAAAAAAATAATTACCACATATTTTACTCAAATTTTTGTGCCCATTTATTAAAATTTCATTAGCCAATAAATTTCCTTCAATATTTTCAAAAATAAGCACTTTGTGGTTGTTAAGGATTTCGGAGTTAAATTTCGAATTGTGGAAAAAATGTGAGTGCGCTTTTTTGGTTGGTCAAGGGCCACTTTCAAATATGTCATGGTTCACTTACATTGTTATGCCACATTCCCTTCCTACGGAAACAGACAGCTGTAAACAATTAATATAAGTAAATCCAATTAAATGGATCCGGCTTGCAACCATTTGTTCCATAGATTAATAAGCTAGATCTAGAAGCTGGTGTCCTTTTACTGATTATTTATAATTTCGTCATCCAGATTCGAATTTCCAACTCTTCTTTGACGGCTTATTTTCTTCTGTGCCTCTCTTTCAAGTACTAACTAAAAAAGGACTCAAAGCCACTGGAACGATTCTTAAGAGCTGCACAAAAAAGCGCCCTTTTCCGTCCGATAAAGAGCTCCAGAAAACAGAAGGACACACACTCAAGTGCCAGTCTAGCACACCGGGATATTTCTATAGCAAATATATCAAAAACGAAATGACTTTCGTAGCAGCTGAATATACCCATACCGATTGCTCAGCCAGCGATTATAAAAAGTTATTGCCAAAATATTTAAGTAGGGCCGGAAGGTCCGATCAAATCGTCGGTCTTTCTCATACAACTGTTCGTGGCGAAAAATTGTATTTTTTTCATTATTTTCTCATTACTTGGATATGGTAACTTTACAAAAATAATGGATGAGAGTATTATCATATCTTATTCCGGAGAACTGTCACCGAATTTGATGAGAATTTGGCTCTGAGCAAAATTTTTCTGAAGGGCATTGCTCTTGACTTAATAAAGCCAAGTATTTTAAATTTTCATACAAATTTTACCAAATGATTTAAAGGATACTTGGTAATGCTTTGTACTAGCTATCGATCTAGAAAACTAACCTGAAACTCTTGTCTTTTATAAGCTAACTGAGGCGAGTAAAAGAGGGCTTTTGAAAAACGGTGGCGTTTTTTGTGTCACATTACTCTATGCGGAACATTTAAAGCATATGTGTTCAATCTACTTCAAAACATAAATTACAATCTGAGCGAATAATGGTTTTTTCATTTTATTTGTTAAGTTTGTTGTAAGAAATATTTTTGTTAATGTACTGAAGTAGGAACACGAACTTTTTGGTTATGTTTTATTTCAATGAGTTAAGTTAACTTTTCGATTTCAATTCTTTAAATAAATACAAAATTGCAATACTAGGAACTTGGTTATATTACCAAATAAATAACTTTATAAATAGGGGGGGTTTCTTTTTAGATAGATAGAACTTTTAATTGAAATAAAACACATAAAAAATAAAGTATGATGCCAAATTTTTTTCATTTCATTTTGAACCATGAACCATTTTCCATGTTGCGGATGGACAAAGTCCAACTTGTTCAGCACGGCGGCGAATAGACAAATTCGGATCCTCTCCAACACTATCACTTACAGCACCAATATTTTCTTCTGTACGTACAGTTCTTTGTCTTTTTGTTGGTTTTTCATCGAGTAGAGTAAATGTTGTTCGAAATTTATCAACAATAGTACGACGAATAAGCTGCTCTGATGCTCGATTATGTGGACCACAAAAATTCACGAAGTGCTCTATAAGTTTGGCGAACAGAACACTGATGTTTAAAGTAAATTTCCACAATTTGTAAACGTTGTTGCGGCGTCATTTTTACCATAATGATTTGCCAATGCTTACTCAACAGAAATGTCAAAACGAAATGTCATTTACCAGCTGTCAAGTGACAGCTATCCCTATCGGAAGTTCTATTAGTCAAAAAAAAACACCCGTTATTTAAAAATTTAAATGTATCAAAAAATTACATTATTATATTAAGTGACTAAAATGCTCACGCGCGAGAATCGGTGCAATTATACGAGGCATGATTTCTGTAAGGCTGACTGAAAAGTAATTTGAAAAACAAACCAACTTTTTTGAACCTCAATTTTAGAAGATTAATGCTAAAAGTCCATCATCCATCTATGAGATTAGTCGATTAGCTTTTTTTTATAGTTGACAATCGGAATAGCAAACATTCGATTAACCGTTAACTGTGGTTATTCGACTGGTTGTTGAAGTGGAAGGGAAACAATTAATAGATTAGAGAAGTCGTTTATTTTTTTAAAGCACTTTTGCTAATGCGGATGAATCAATCGTTTAATTTCTCAAAAAAAATACATAGTTTCTAAGCGATCTTCTATTTTAATTAAAATCAATAGAAAAATTGTTATTTTTATAGTCGATATTTCATCTGTAGTGCTCGTAGGAATACAAACACAAAGCAGCTTTGTTTTAAAGAAATTAAATAAGACTTTGAACAGAGACTAAACGTCAAGTATATTTTTTTTTAAGGGTCAGAAGTTACAGCCAAAAATTTCTCGAGAAGATATGAAAATTTTCCTGTCTTTTATCCATTTTTTTCTATAAAACTTACTCCAACAATAAGAATATAAATAAGAATGTAAACATTTTGGAGATCAAAATTTGCTTAATTTTATGCTAAACTCAGATTAGTTTTTAAAAATGCAACATCGCAATTTAACAATTTTCTACCCCGATAGGTCACTGTACTTCGCCGTTGCACTTGCCGGTAGCCTAAAATAGGTCACGCCGCATCATTGCCGTAGTTTTCTCTGCAACTTGCCGCCTTTTCTGCTTTTCTCCTTTTCGCCAATACCCGATAGCTGCCATATAACTCTATAATCATTGCACCACTTCAAACTCGCAGCTGCGCCGCGCTATACGTTGCCACCGTTATTTACTCAACACATCAGTTGCCTCGGCTGTGCTATTTATCGTGCAAATGCTGACGCTGACAATGTTGTTGTTGCTTAAAAATCATAGCGCGGCAATTGCAGTGACGTTGCCGGAAATGTGCAGATAATGTCAGTAATGAAAGTGCCACCATTTTCATTTTCATCGTCATAATTACTTAGAGTAGTATTTTTGTAGTTTGGTTCTCTTTTTTATTTCTTGTTTTTTTTTCTTTTTGTTTCTTCGTTTATTTTAACTTTCACTCTCTCTCATGGCTAGCTTTCTTTCGCTTACAATCTACAATCATTACCCCCCGCACCGCATTGTGAGCAAACACTACGAAATATTTGCCTTTATTTTTTGTTTAAACTTGGCAACTAGTACAATTGGCACGCGAACACAACTGTGTCACAGCAAGGCAACTAATATAGACAATCGTTCAGTTTATTTACTTCTTCTATGCCTTGGCTGCAGTTTTGTGGCTTTGTCTCCTTTAAAGCGGATTTCATTAATAACACTGTTTTGCGGTTTTAGCTACCATGGCGTATGAGTATTTTATTTGTATTACAACTTCATGTGCGACTTTTAAAGGCTAGCCGGTATTAAAATAAATGCATAGCTGAAAAATAAATAATTGTGCTGAGTAGACGTCTGGCTATGTGTGCTGATATAGTTTTTGTGTACTTTTCCTTTGTGCACTGGGGTTTTATACCCAAAGTTAGATTTCATAACAGAGCTCTGATTTTAGCTTCTTTTAATTTTATAATAATTATCAAAAGGTCCATATGGGGTTAACACTATGCTCGTTGATTTTAAAATATTTGGTTCACCCGCCATTTATGTAGGTATTAAGAAAGGAAAGGTAAATCTGTAGAGGCAGTTGCTGATTTTTGGGGTTCAAACCCCTGCAAAAATCTCAAAACTGTCAATTTTTCTCAACCAAACGGCGGGATAGATTTGTATACAATTTTCACGTATACAAAAATATCTTTGGAAAAAGTTGCCATTTTTGAAAGAACACTAATTAAATTTAATTGCTGAGGCAACGGACATGACAGTCGCCGTGTGTGTAGCGTGTGCGCGCTTAGTTCGGTATGTACCGGCTTCGAATCCTGAGCGGGGCTAGTAATATCGAAAATAATAGAAAGGCGTTTTTCTAATAGCGGTTGCCCCTCGGCAGGCAATGACAAACTGCCGAGTAAATTTCTGACATAAAAAAAAAACTTAGTAGTTGTTGAATTTTCTTACAAGTGGACCTTTTTGACAAGTTTATCATTTCAAATTAATTATTGAGACAGGCCATCCTAATTTTTTTTTTTTAATTTTTTTTGTTCTACCGTTTTTAGGGTAAACATTATGGGGAAAATATGTTACGCTTTTTTAAATGCCTACAACTTTTTGAAAAATAGGCCGATTTTTTAAATTTTGTTTGAATTCTTGTTTTAAAAAAAAAATAAATTATTTAGAATATAAAATTGACAAAAATTGCAAACTCGTATTTTTCAAAATCAAAAAATTTTTTATATAAAATGATGATTTCCCACCCACACCCACTGATCGGTTTTATAATAATTTGTTTTTTTTTAATTATCACTCACAATGCAACTTTCGAGCCTTGTTCGGTAATGGCATGATAGTGTTGTAAATGAGAAACAATTTATTTCACAAAAACCGCGTGATTTTCGAAAATAACTTGAGCCACTTCACAAATTTTTGCCAATAGCATTGTATTTTCAAATATTTTTAACCTATACCACAAAAGTATGGAATTTTGATAACTCAAAAAAAAAAATGGATCGCATTATTGCCCTAGGTTCAAAAGTTGCACAATGGCTGATAATTGTTTAGAAAAATTTTTTAAGAAAATAGATCGGTACGTATGTTTTGTATATCAACATTTTGTGTAAAAATTTTTAATTTCCATATATAAGTTAAGAATGCTTGCACAAACTCGCTAACCTGTGGACACTTATTTGATCGTACTTTTTGTTTAAGCTCAACTTCATTACACAACACTCTTTTTGTATTAGTTGAACTAAGTTTGAGTGATTTCATTATTGGACATGCGCACTATGCAACTTGCTCTCGCGCTTGATTTAAGTCGTGACAACGGCACTTTCAGATTACAACAAATACATGAGACGAATAACGATTGTTGCATTGTCTAGCGGAAAGCGTTGGTGAAACTTCTTCGAGCTTGGTTTGGTTGAGCGAAGAACATTTGTAAAGAGGCAGAATAAAGATTAACGTTGACAACGAAGGTTTAGTTCGAGTTTTATTGAATCATATTAAGTGGCGCCCAACGTGGGGCCTGTCGAGAAAATTCTATTCGCAACTTGTTTTGAACGGTCGATTTGATCAATTCTACAAGTATTATTCCTATAAGGAAGGACGAACCAAGCGGCAGGTTACACAAAAACCAATATAAATTCCAAACGAAGTCGGAAAGTTGCGGCGTTGTGGAACTTTTTTCATCTTCACGTGGCTGGACACTTTTTTGCATCGTGGGAATTCTACATTCGAGTCTTTACTCTTCATTTTAAGCTTGACAAACCAGAATTATGTAGAAATTTGTTGAAATTATGTAAGTAATGATCGAAATTGATAATTGTTCAATAGTGAAAAATTAAAAAAATTAAAAAAAAAATGATCAAATTTGATATTGACGTCAAATAAATTAAAACTGTATGTATGTCAGTGCCTTTTTTAAGTGTTGTTGGATCATAGTGAGTTACATACGTAACATACACGTGTTGAAAAGTTAATTGATTAATTGAAATTTTCGTAATACAAGTTGGTTCCATAATTTTTTCCATCGTTAAAAACTGCAAGATTGCGAACTTTATATGAGAAGAAAAAAATTGAAATATAGATTTCAAAAACCCGTTTTGCGAGCTGTGAAAGCGTAGTAGGATTTTATTCCAAATAGCGTATTTAATACGCACTAAGAAACGCAAACTCAAGTCAAAATTTTCTCAACATATCTAAGTTATTCCAAGTAAGCAGGATATAGTTATAAATTTATCTGCAGCTTTGAGAATATAAGAGGATTAAAACTTTTAGTTAATAAATTTATAGCATTTTCTATAGTTCATTTGTTTAAGGTTATATAGCGGTAATTTCTCTTTGTATCAAAATTCAAAATGGAGGTCACACGAGAACAGGTTTTAGAAATCGTAATAGGTGCAACCGAACGCACCAAACGGGAACTATCGGCACAAATTAGCGAACTTACCTTAGCTTTAAATCGTCTTCAACTACCACGTGTTGAGCCCTACGAACCGGTCTCTGTTAACCCTTCAATAGACTCTAAAAATTCTAGTCTCGACTTAATAAAATCTTTACCGGAATTTAGTGGCGATGCCTCATCTTATCCTGCTTGGCGCTCTGCGGCCAACTTCGCTATTAATTACTATCCCGAAGGTTCAGAAAGGTATTACGTTGCAATGGGTATTTTTAGAAATAAAATTACAGGTGCAGCGAACTCGACGTTATCATCTTTCAATACCGTACTTAATTTTAAAGCAATAATTGCTAGGTTAGACCAAACATACGCAGACAAAAGACCCGTTCATGTTCTAGAATCGGAATTAAGCATTCTAAGGCAAGGAAACCTGACAATAACAGACTATTACGACGCAGTGGACAAACACTTGACGCTTATCATAAATAAGCAAATAATGGCGAACAGCGGTAATACTGAAGTTATAAAAGCTCTTAATGATCGTGCAAGAGAAAATGCCCTTCGTGTTTTTATATCGGGCCTTCGCCGTCCGCTATGCGATATCCTTTTCTCCTCAGCACCAAAGGATTTGCCTACTGCATTGGCCGTAGCGCAGGAGCTTGAGATGAACCACAAACGCTATGATTTCGCGCAAACATTTGCGATGGGTAATTCATTAAAGCCAAATAAGGCAAGAACAACTATGCCACAGTATAATTTTCCGCAAGAAAACCAACAAAATCGTTCAATTAATTATAATAATAGATCAGTCCCAATGGATGTCGATGCTGGCACGTCTATGTATCGAAATCGTAATCCTAATCAAAATAACGCAATCGTCTCTCAACAACCCAATCAACCCATAGTATTTAAACGTCCTCGTGAGCAATCTGGTTCCTTTCAAAAACCTTACCCGAAGACTCAACGTGTAAATTTTATGCCAGTACAAATTGGCACAGTTTCTGACGAATCTGAAAACGATGAACATTGTGACGATTATTATGCTTCTCATTTTTACACCGACAGCAACTACGGCGATGGGCCCAACCATATAAGCGATTGTAAAGATAATTCAGAGATTAACTTTTTAAACTGAAGTCGCTCCTACCATTTATCACTAAAACAACAGCAGATGGTCAGGAGCTTAAACTATTAATTGATACGGGTACCTCGAAAAATTTTATAAAAAATCTTCCATTTCTTAACGGAATTAAACAAATGGATACTCCTTTTACATTGAAATCACTAAACGGGATTAATTTCATAAACAGAAAATGCCTGATCAATGTCCTTAACCACACCTCAACCTTTTACTTACTTAATAATCTTAAAACGTTTGATGGTATAATCGGTTACGACTTCCTTAAAGAAATTGGGGCGAAAATTTACATCGATGCTGGATATCTGCATTATCAGAATAGTTACGTAAAACTTCAGTATCTTTGCTGCAATCAAGTTGACTTGATTACAATTAACGAAGATTCTGTTCCTGATAATATTCGATCTGAATTCCACCAATTGATTAATAATAATACGAATGCGTTTGCACATCCAGACCGTGCCCTTCCATACAACACGAACGTGGAGGCTACAATAAGTACTACCACGGATGACCCAATTTTTAGCAAAAGTTACCCGTATCCAATGTCAGCAACAGAGTTCATAAATTCAGAAATTAAGTCACTCCTAAAGGACGGTATAATACGCAAGTCGTCATCACCTTATAATTCCCCTGTCCATGTAGTAACCAAAAAAGGCCTTGATGAAAATGGCAAGCAAAAGTTACGGCTGGTGATCGATTTTAGAAAAATCAACGAAAATACTACCTCTGATCGATATCCCATACCTGACACTTCCGTTATTTTGTCTAACTTAGGGAAATCCAAGTATTTTACTACTCTAGATTTAAAATCAGGATTTCACCAAATTAATTTACGTGAAAGGGATAGACCGAAAACGGCGTTCAATATAAACAATGGGAAGTACGAATTTTGTCGCTTGCCATTTGGTTTGAAAAATGCTCCAAGCATTTTTCAACGAGCGATCGATGATATTCTTCGCGAAGAAATCGGTAAAATATGTCATGTATATATCGACGACATAATTATTTTTTCGCCTGATGAGTATTCACATCTGAAAGACTTAAATATAGTTTTAACCAAGTTAGAAAATTCTGGAATGAGAGTTTCACCAGAGAAATCCAAATTTTTTCATACAGAAGTAGAGTTCCTGGGGTTTTTGGTCTCTCAAGGTGGTATAAAAACTTGCCCAAACAAAATCCATGATATTATGAATTACAAAGTTCCAGAAAACCTACGCTCCTTGCGATCCTTTCTCGGTCTTGCAGGTTATTACCGAAGATTCGTTAAGGATTATGCCGCCATTGTCAAACCTTTGACAAAATATTTGAGAGGAGAGAATGGGCACGTTGGAGCTAGCAAGTCCAAAAATATCAAAATAAAACTGGACCCAGACGCCATGTCTGCTTTTCAAAAAATTAAGAAAATATTAGCTTCAGAAGATGTTTTGCTTCAATACCCGGATTTTAATCGACCCTTCGAACTAACCACCGATGCATCTTCAAATGCTCTGGGAGCTGTATTATCACAAAACAATAAGCCTATAACGATGATTTCCCGCACACTTTCCTCAACGGAGCAGAATTATGCGACAAACGAACGTGAACTACTGGCTATAGTTTGGGCTCTAAAAACTCTTCGCCATTACCTTTATGGGGTTAAAAATATCCAGATTTTTACAGATCATCAGCCACTAATATTCTCGATGTCGGACAAAAATCCGAATACCAAAATGAAGAGGTGGCGTGCCTTTATCGAAGAGTTTTCGCCGACATTTCACTATAAGCCGGGAAGTGAGAACAAGGTCGCAGATGCGCTTTCCCGACAGTTCATCAATAATTTGAGCGAATCAATGGGCACAGCTCATAGTGAGGAATCATTAAGCAGAGTTATAAAGACAATAAAATACCCAATAAATCAATTTAAGAACCAGCTTATACTTACAAAATCATCCTGTTTAAAAAAATGTACAAAGATTTTATTTCAGAAGTATATCCGTCATACGATTTCCTTTGATTCGCTTGAAAATCTACTCGAATGTTTAAAGACAGCCATAAACCCAAATATTACGAACGCAATACATTGTGACTTATCAACATTAGCAGAAATACAAAACGATTTGATTTTATTTTTTCCCGGTATAAAATTTCTACATACAGAAGCATTTGTATTAGACTTAATTAACAAAACTGACCAGCTCGAAACAGTTGCTACGGAGCATAACCGCGCGCACCGTTGCTTGCAAGAAAATTTTAAGCAAATTTCTCGTGAATATTTTTTCCCAGGTATTAAAAAGTTATTGAAATCCCTAATTGCCAACTGTAAGATATGTCTTGAAAATAAATACCAGCGTAAACCGGTCAATCTCGAAATAGGCAAAACGCCTATTCCAAATATGCCCGGCGAGATCCTCCACGTAGACATTTTCCTCACAGACAGACAACATTTCCTGACTTGCATAGACAAATTCTCTAAATATGCCATTGTTAAACCCATATCTTCACGTTCTACAATTGATATTAAAGAAGCGCTTCTCGAAATATTATTAATATTTAAGAACACGAAAACTATTGTTTCGGACAATGAAAAGGCCTTTCATTCGATGACAATTAAAACCTTGCTTCGAGACAACTTTTCGATTGAACAATTTTTTATTCCAACATTACATAGTCAGAGTAATGGGCAGGTTGAGAGGTTCCATTCAACTTTAATGGAAATAGCTCGCTGCATTAAAGAACAACAACAGCTAAGCGAGACCATTGATCTTGTTCTATTAGCTACTCATAAATACAACAACAGCATTCACTCTTCGACAAAATGCGAGAGATTGTGTCAAGAGCAGGAAAAAGTATTAAATAGGCTTAATAACAATAAAAAAATGAGAACTTATGAACCTGGAGAGAAGGTGTTTTTGAGAAGGAACAGGCGTCTAGGAAATAAATTTAATAAGATATTTGTCGAAAAAGTTGTTGAAGAAGATCTAGGCACCACGGTTTTGATCGATGGAAAAAAAATCCATAAAAGTAACTTGCGATAAATGTTGAACTTTCCCCACGAATTTTGAAAGTTACGTTACTGCAAAAGCACATAACATTGGCAAACTTTTTAAAATTAGTCAGAGATTAAAGCACATCATTATCAATTTTGATTATTTACAATATAGAGAATTTATATAAGAAATCAATTAAAATATGTACATATGTTTTGTAAACTAAGTTTGAGTTCAATTATGTTTGTTACGCTATTATGTTATTGTTATATTCTACTTTAAACTACAAATACGTTACTTTTGTTGATATTGAAGATACTTATTGTTAATCAAAAACACCCAATTCACGCCCAATCAAGCTTTTCACCCTCCGCACCAACAGAGACCACGGCCACCACGTATTAAAGCAGCATCCTATGTATTGCGATACGCATTTACATTAGCAACAAATTAGAAGTTTCAAACAACAATTTTTAATATAATTATTCGAACTCCCAAACCAACATTACATTGGATATCCGCAACGGGGACGTTTCGAATTTGAGAAGGAAGGCAGTTAAGAATGCTTGCACAAACTCGCTAACCTGTGAACACTTATTTGATCGTACTTTTTGTTTAAGCTCAACTTCATTACACAACACTCTTTTTGTATTAGTTGAACTAAGTTTGAGTGATTTCATTATTGGACATGCGCACTATGCAACTTGCTCTCGCGCTTGATTTAAGTCGTGACAACGGCACTTTCAGATTACAACAAATACATGAGACGAATAACGATTGTTGCATTGTCTAGCGGAAAGCGTTGGTGAAACTTCTTCGAGCTTGGTTTGGTTGAGCGAAGAACATTTGTAAAGAGGCAGAATAAAGATTAACGTTGACAACGAAGGTTTAGTTCGAGTTTTATTGAATCATATTAAGTTATATAAACATAGCGCGTACATGGCCGCAGTAAAATTACTATTCTTAGAGAATCTTATAACCAGTCGCCTTGGATAGGCCAAATACCAACGCTATCTTTTAGTCACCCTCCCTCTTCGTTCCAGTTCGAGCTGATGTAATGCATGGCTATGAGAACGGTGGTGTTCATCAAGTTTCCAATGAGTCTTCTTAGTCTCCGTCGCTCGCTTAGTTACTGCTCGCCAACACCACCGAAGTTTCTGAGAGCCGTTCGCTGTATAACTTTCCGCTCACTGCTGACAAGAGTCACTGACTCTGTCTACTCCCGACAAATCCTTCATCCGATCTAATTGTCAACATTTCCTGTATTTAGTTTTTACTTTTACGGCTTTGACAACTATCCCACTGAAAGCAAAAATAAAATACATACACGGCCAAAGAATTCGTTTGAATTTGCTTTCATCTCTCCATCTCTCTCTCTCTCTCTCTCTCTGTCTCTATCCAAAATTTCTTCTCATTCTCTTTCGAGTGGAGCCTTCACTCGAAGCCCGGAACAACTATGTGCTCATGTTTAAAGATTTACTCATGTGGGGTTTGGTATACCACACAATATAAATTGGTACTATATGGTGATAAAAGGTATGACACCTTTCATTATTATTATCAAGAACACGATAACACTGATATTAAAATTTACCAAAAGTCATTTAATCATTCTCCAAATATCATACCATAATTTACATCCATTGTAGTTTTTGAATTCAAACGCAACACTCTACAACTTAACAGTTATGTTAATTAAACATTTCGATTAAAGTTTGTTTTTCAACCATTTGGTTCCTGCTAATAATAGTGAGATCAGAGTGGTCTCTGTTCAAAACACGGTTGTAAAAAATTGCTCTCATTCCACAAAATGTCCACCACAAAACCAAAATATATAACAAATTAGCAAACATCACTTATATCTAGTAACTATGCACAGAAATATATACATCTTTATTTCGGCAAAAACAGTCGGAGAGTAGTAGAGCCCCATGCTTTAAAACACCTTCAATACTAAAATTTTTGCAAATTTTTTTAATACCCATGCGCATTGGTGTTCAAGGTGTTATAGCTTATCTGAATCTTCGAAACTTGATGGACGCATTGCCCTCGACCCACGATACTTTGATATTGAAAATAGGCGAAGTTGGCTAATAACCACGCCCACATAATAGTATTTTGTAAAAATCAAAAGCATAAAATATTTCGGCAATCAACTTTTTGAAATTCAACAAGTGGGGAATGGTTGGA
This sequence comes from Anomoia purmunda, assembly GCA_951828415.1. Classification (NCBI taxonomy): domain Eukaryota; kingdom Metazoa; phylum Arthropoda; class Insecta; order Diptera; family Tephritidae; genus Anomoia; species Anomoia purmunda. Next base: position 15,090,914 of record OX639996.1, read on the forward strand.
GAAAGGGATTCGCGTGTAAACTCTTTTTGGAAATGGGCATGGGCGCGCGCACTTTAAAAGAAAAACGTATGTATGTAAGGATAATTTCGAAAATTCTAGAAACGGAAAACCCACGCCCACTTCTCATGTAGCGGTAATTCACAAATAAGCAAAAACTGCGCGGTGTTTAAGTCAACAGTAAAGAGAATTCAAACTTAATATGACCGAGCCAAAAAATTTTGAAAATTGGCGTGTTTACGTCCAGAGCAAATAAATATATTTCCACAACCATGCTACTAAGCTCTACCAAAATTTACGATATATTACACATTTGAAGTCAATAAGAAATATCCCAAAAATTGCTACCACAATCGAATCAAAACTTCGCCCACCTCTCATACAATAAAATTTCGAAAATTGCAAAAATCGCAGGAAAACCATGCCCATGTGAGAGACATAAGGGTAAAATACAAAAATCAAAAAAACAAACAGTATTACTTAACTATGCAAGGTATTTTGCTTAAATTTGAACGAAATATATGGGATCATAAGTATTGGGTATGACCATGGTATTGGGCATTTTAAAGTGAATAGGTATACCTCTGGAACATTTTTGGCAAATTCTACATATTACGCATTATTTGCATTTCTAGCCAGAAAGCTTAGTTTCGAAAATTTAGAAATCAGATTAAAATCACCCCTACCTCTCATATAACGGAAATTTGCAAAAAATCTAAATATTCAATATTTTACTAAATCATTTTGCGAATTCTTTCAAATTTGGTTTAAAGAATTTAATTAGGTATGGAAGTAACTCAATAATGAAAATTTTTTTAAAGCATGGGTGTGCTACGGTAAAATCATAATTTCCTTTTGTGTTTATTTAAACCAATAAACGTCATTTCAGGTTTCATAAGGATTTTATTCTAGCCAACCGGACTTACTTTGATGAAGTCCTGTTTTCTTTTTAGATATTGATCATTGCCTTTGGGCTTAAAAAATTCATTACCTTGATCTGCAGGAAATTTGTGTATATCGAATATCAAATACCTGGAAAGATATTGTGAATAGTATTTTCCACTTAAATGGGCGAGCGAGTAGTCGTTTTCCTCAATAAATAATATACAGCCTCTTATAAATGATCTATATACCAAATATTGTACATCTACAACACATAGTTGCAGAGTTATAAGAAATTAGGATTTTTTATTGTACAAAGCGTGGCACAGTGCATATTTTTTCAAATCGGTACACAGTTTAATCTAGAGGACAGAAAAAATTCATAATAACAGGTTTTTCAATATCGACGCTACAAAAGTAGACCAATAGTGACAGCAAACGACCTCAAATTTTTCCCCGCTCTCTTGGTATTTCTCTTCAGTAAATGATGATATGAGGATGATATGGACTTGGACAATATGTGGTTCCAACAGGACGGCGCCACAACCCACACAGCGAATGTCGCAATTATTTATTGAAAACCAAGTTTGGTGAACGTGTTATCTCACGAAATGGCCCAGTCAATTGGCCGCCTCTGTCGTGCGATTTGACGCCGTTAGACTTTTTCCTGTGGAGCTACGTCAAGTCTATGGTCTAGGCCAACAAGCCAGCAACGATTGATGAACTTCGTACGAATATCGAAGGTGAAATTGCAGCAGTATCGGCCGATTTATGCTTGAAAACCATCGAAAATTGGGTTCAGCGTCTGGACTTCTGCAAGCGTGCCCGTGGTGTCCATGCAAAAGAAATCGAGTTCCATACATAATGCCATCGAATGTACTTTCACAGGCAAAAAGAATTTAATTCATATCCCAAACGTTTTTGTTTTATTTAAAAAAACTTTTGTAGCATTCCTATTGAAAACCCCTGTATATATTAAATTTAAGCAAATTCGCTTAAATAGCTAATTTCTCTATTTCACGGTGCAAAATTTGAAAAAAAAAAATTTTGAAGAAAAAGTTCTGAAAAGAAGTTATAGCCTTGTGTAATTTGTACAATATATTGACCAAAATGCACGAGGGGTTGCGGATTAAGATGCGAATTGCTGTTTTGTTTTTTATATTAATTTGATGTTAGACTAAGCAGTATAATTTGTAATGTTTAAAAAAATGAAGTTAAAAAACATGCATACAAATATATTGTAATGTATGTACAAATTTTAGTTTAATTACAAATAATTCATATATTTTTTTCTTTAGCTAAAGAGGATAAATTTACACAGCTTTTTTATCGCATTTATAAATGGACGTAATAAATGGACGTTATAAATTTATCGCTAAAATTACTGGGTACACTAAACTTTTAAACAATGTTATGGCAATGTGCAGTTACTGACTAGTAATATTTTTTAAAATATTTTTGAAAAGAAAAATCCCCAATTTTGGGTCCAAAAATTTTAAGACTCTTCGTTATTGCATGCTTCTGATAAATTTAAGTTCTTCTTTAGTGGTCTGACGAAAGCTTGTGAAGATCTTTGTGTAGCATAAAACGTGGCTTTTTCAAAAATGTCACTTGCCAGATATTGATTAATATAATAGAGTGGGTTTTGGTTGCAATTTCACAGTTGATTCCAATATTTACAAAGTGAAAATGTACAGGTTTTTATTCATGTGGGATTCATCTAATATCTGATTTCAACATAATATTAAATTCTGTAAGGCTAGATATTTCAATTCAAAAATTTTATGCGAGACTATTTTTTGGAAATCAATTAAAATTGACGAACGATTTCTTCATGAGAATTGAATTGAAAAACCCTGTAGAACAGATACAGAATAGTTTCGGATAAGAGATTTATCAGATTTGCAGTCGATGTTGGAAATTTTTATGAGATATTTTTTTATGCTTTTTACCAAAAATAAATTAACATGTATTTTTTTTTTATTCGCTCAAAAATTTTTTTTACGGAATTATGATCTTGCACATTTTTGAGGAACTGCCCTTTTTCAATGACGGTGGCGTTTTACAGCGCCACTAATTCGTAAACCGTTCATCGTAGAAAAAAGTCTCCGGAAAGTAAAAAATAGGTTTTTTATTCTTCTTTGCAATGCTATATTAGAAAAATTTTTTTGGGAAATTTTTTAGCACCAAAACTATAAATATTCTGTAAATATTAATTTACTCAAATTTGGGCAATTTTGATTTTTTATCAGCTCAATAAATTCTCTAAACTCTTTTGGAAAACATACTAAAATATTACGATGCGCTCAGTTCCAGGGCTTGCGCCGACAAACGAGTGCGCGAATAGCGAGGGATAATAGAAAATAATAGAAATTGAAATTCAAATCCATATATTACGTGGGGTCCGAATACCGGATACATCTATAACTCACATTAATTTTTAAATAAGGTTAACTTTTTATTGTAGAGAACAATTAAGGTTTATTAGAAATAAAAACTTGTCTTGGGTATTTAAAGTTTGATTGCATCCAAACCTATTAAGTACTTATATCTCTGAGAATTCAATACTAGCCTTATCTTATCATTCGCTTTATGGATGTCAATATTTATTTTAAGCGAAATTATATCACGTTTCTTGTTTGTAAATTACGAGCATAGAAAAAATAAATATCTATGAAAAAAATATCAAAATGAAAGCAATTTTCAATAATAAACTTTATAACAGAATTTCCTACAATATTGCAAATATTTCTGCTGTAAATTCTTCTATGAAAAGGAAGAAACATCAAAAACAAGCACTAAGCTATTGCAAGCTATCACAACAGGAACTTCAATATATGCGAAATTATTTAGCTTGATCAAAAAAAAAGAAGCAAAATCAATAACACCAATTACAGCGCAAAACAGCAACAGCAATCAAGTAAGATGCGAGATTATAGCAAAACTTACGCCATCGGGCACATAAACGTAAAGCGACGTAAAAATAATCGTTTGCACCAAAGCCTGACGCAGAGGCGCGATATAAATCGAAGAAAGAACAAAACAAGTATGGGTAAAATTATGAGAAGTTACTCTTTTAAGCAAGCAAGCGCATGACGTGGTGGGAGGCAGGGGGATGCTTGTGAGCATTTATTATGCTTGAGGGAAAGGCGAAAGAAAATGTAATGAAATTGTTTGGCTGTTTATTATTTACACACCACGTCATCGGAGTAGGGGCGCAGCTATAAAGAACACATATGGCTGCTACTGCGAACTCCAAAAAATTCAACAAAATAAAACCCTGAAGAACATCAAAATCAAAAAATACCAGAGCAGTTGATGAAAGCAAAGCAAAAAAAAAAAACAAAAACAAAAAAGCTGCTAACAGAAAAAGCGAACGAGCGCAATGACAAGTAAATTGCGAAAGAGCATAAAATAAATTGAATTGTTCTCAGACGCGGGTGAAATGTTTATGTGCTTTGCAATAATAAAGAACAGCGCATTTCTTTCATTCATGTGTGAAAGTATTTTCTGTTTGTTTGTGTGCGAGTGTGCATGAATATGATGTGCAATGGCAAGCAATATGAAAGTAGTAAGTATATGTAGCTATAGAAAATCTCTGTTGCTTCAAGCGCCAAAAACCTGCCTTTTTCACGCACTCACTCAAACAAAACGCACACACACATAGACGGAGAGAACACCAACGGATACACTAAATATTTATGCGACTTATTTGCGCTTGTCTGCCGCATTGACATCTGTCATCGATTCCATCGGCTACAATTGCTGCCTTCGGTCTTATTTCTACCTATCGTGTTCATTGCGCCTGGTACGGTGTGTGGGTGCACCTTGGCGTATACGTAACGTACTGTTTGACGACCGACGACCGACGACCGACGACGACAATAACAGTAGTCATACGCATCGCTGGATATATGTAGCCTTAATATCGCTGACTGCTGACTACGAGAAAATGTCAAGTGAATTTGCGCAAATATACGAAGCGAATGTAATGATGGTAACGACGACTTTGAGAAGAAAAAAAAAACTATGAATATCATCATATGGCATCCGATACAAAAGCAGCAAAACTAATGGCATTGACGGGTAGAGATGATTCTTTCTCACTGCGACAAGAGCATTGGCAGGCAGTAACTGGGGAGGTTTCTTTATTGCACAGCACTACCTCAGCTGCTCGTTTGAGACGTATTCACATTGGCGTTTGGCTGTTTGCCGTTTGCTGGTGCTGGTATTGAGTGCTTGACAAACTGTTGAATGCAAATCAATTTCAATTTGTGGGCGCCACCTTAGTAATTGTAAGAGAGTGTTTGATTGAATCGGTCACACAGACATACAGAAATATTTACAAATTTACAAGCTAACCTAAATACATTTACTTGTTTTGGAGTTTTGAGTTAAAATAATGACCAAGAGAATACGCAGGAGGATAGAGATATTTGTATGATTCCATTTCTACATATAAATATATCTATTATTTCCTGATTTCTTGAAAAAAATTTAAACATAACTTGCTTTTACAAAAAGTCAATTTTGGGCATGTGCAAGGCAAAAGTTCATCGCCTGCGATAACTGGGACTCTCATCCAGGATCTCAATGGAAGTCACTTACTGGCAAATACGGACACTACCAATGAAGAGCCTACTCTTGCGCAGGACGACGAACTGGCATCCAAGCAAGTAAAATCTGCAACGACGTCAGCAGCTTCTCCTTCTCTTTTCAGTCGGGCACGGGTAGAAGTGGCAGAACCGAAAACGGGTAAACCTGCTGCAAATTAGTAGATTAATAGCAAGGAAATGCACTGTGCCAGTGATCCGAAGTCGGGAGAAGAGTTGACCGTAAGGATTGGCCAAAGAGTAGGAGGTAAAGTGAGAAAGTAGCTGCGGCAATTGGCGAGGCGAATATACTGCCTTCGCTTACTGTCTCTACACCTAAAACGGCAACGAGGAAGCGTTATAGTTCAGGTAATTACTCGCCTGTGCAGCTGCGTTCTTCCGATTTCGGACAGGGGTCTGTGCGGGCAGTTGGCAACAGCCGGAAGTTCCAGGGAGAGGAAGGTATTTGAAATTGATTTGAGCGCGTCTGTATCCTTAGGCCAAAAGCCTATAAGCCAGCTTCCTCCTGCACAGGAGGTCGCCGAAAGATTCCGAACGTCGGATAAAGTTCAACCATCCTCTGATTTATTCGCTAGAATGGCTACCAAGGTATGACGGTTGAGATAAATCGTAAAAACGAGAAAGGAAAGCAAACCAAGAAATGCGAGTGGAGGATGGATTAGGATACGAGCATTCCAGAAAACGGATGATCAAAATGGTAGCGAATATACTACTCCACGAGAAATGCAAATTCGTTCTAGAAGATGGAAGCATTCGCAGCTAGGCAAGAGCCCCTACCGAGTCCACACCGTAAACCAAGTGAGGTTCTGGAACGTATCGGTGGCAATAACGAAAAGCTGAAAGAAAACTTCGCTTTCTGATAGTGGGTATAGACTTAGCTCGTTGAAGGTTTTTCGTACTAGATACGGATACCGCACTAGCTACACCTGTGGCGGATACATTTCCAAGTTCAATATAAGGAGAGGGAGCATGCAAATGAATAACTTGTGATTTTGACACTTGTTGGCATGAATATAATAATTTTGACTCAAATTAATCTGCCGAGAGTTTTGCTCTCAGGATATCTGTGGCTGTGTTGATGGTAGTCTCGGTCTACCTGCCATGTGACTTGGTATTTCCCACTCCTTCCTTTTAATAAAGATTGGTGGAAGTTTTAGCGGATATTGTGGGAGCTTTTGACAACGCTACCTTTGCTCAGCGGCCAGAAGGCATGGATTGTTTCTTCAATTATAAAGTGGGCACACTCCATGTTCTCTATAAGTTTGCTGACTGTGGGGAATTGCTGACCTTGGCAGTGCTTTGAATAGGATACCGTAAATGCAAAACTTAGCGTCAGAAAGATCTCAACATACAGAGAAACCTTGATAAGAGCTCGGAGAACCTTTAGTAAGGATTGAGGTATGATACCAGTTGTGGTAGTTTGGGTGCACACGGCCTGAATCAGGCCAATTACCTCGTATCCGCTGTAGTTTGGTGACCAAGAACCGTGGTCAAATCTACAGTTTCTGCGTTAAACAGACTGCAGCGGTGTGTTTGTAGAGGAATCACAGGCACACGAGCACGACATCAGGAGTAGCTCTGAATGTCTTGTTAGACTTGCTTCACTTTGACTTAACGGCCCAAGAGGAGCCGAAAAGCGGAAAAGCATGATTCGGTTGCATTATTGTGGATTGTTGCACAACGATGAGAACTGCAGCGACATAAAGTTGTTTGGAAGGTTGCAAGAGTAATACCATTTGTTTTTGGCCCCAAAAAGCTTTCCCACAAAAGAAAACTCGGTGAAAACTTTTTACCCTGACAGTTTCAAGGCAGAAAATAGGACTGGAGGTGGTTGGCACCTGGACGGCGATTTTAAATGCTTTTCTGCTTTAAGTAAAATGACAACGGTTTAATAATAGGAGATATTGGCCAAATTTAACAGAGTATGTAGTGAGACCCAAGCTACACTAAAGTCTTGGAGACTGCTCGTACCTCTTCAAAAATTGTCCAAGAAATTAAGTTGAGTCTGAACTCGGTTGGGAAATGAAATAAGCTAAGACTCTTGTGGATGCCGGGACGCAGTGGTGCTCAAGGTAACGAACTGGCTGTCAAATTGGTCAATTGCTGGTCAATAGTAGACCCCACTGGACCGCAGTCAATTATAGAGCCAAACATAGCAGGACATGGTGGTGGCGAAATTCTTTCTTACACAAAGAAGGATGGTATCACGAACCCTGTTAGGGTCGATTACAGGACATAATCCATGGGAACAACATACGGTCGCCATAAGCATCATCGGCCACCCGATCTGCTTATCTTGCGTTTAGAATGAGGTTATAACAAAGCATTTCCTGTGTGTCTGCCTTGCTTTTGCAAAGCTTTGATATAACATATTTGGGACAAATGTATTGAAAATGAAAAATGTTACTCTTTAACATGTGTTACAGTTCGGAATGCGACGTCTCGGCAGATCTGTAGCTTCGTCCACTGTGTCGACCAATCGGCTCGTTTATTGCCAACAAAGTTTCGTTATTTGTATTAATAGAACACCTTATTGCTGCTCTGTGTTTCTTTGTCAACAGCGTGTGGGGTGAGGGCTTTGAAAACGAGGTAAGCCCTAGTACAGCGTTTCTCTCAAGCGGTAGGGGGAATTCCGACATCTATTATGGGGAAAGATTTCCACCTTGTGAATAATCAAATGGGAGCAAGAATACATGAATAAATTTGATAGTTTATTGCAGTTACTTTAATCGACATTCACAAATAAATATTTACAGCTGAATAAACTAGCACATTCAAATAATCTTATATAACAGTCATATCAATATCACAATTGCACACATACACTCATATCGTACACTTTCCAAAACAAAAGTACAAATTGTTGTTAAAAGTAGCCTTGACTGCACTAACATTTGCATAACTCAAGTTAAACGTACGTGCTCAGATAGGTAGATGCAATTTTGCTGCTTTCCTTTTAATGCTTAAATCTGAGCCTATTTATTTGCTTGCATTCATTCAATCTCAGTTTGTTCAACGTATCCTTCAAATCGAATAAAGTCAAACAATGACGCTTTTAAAGGCTGCTCAACATTTGACTCATTCATTTTTATACCCAAGGGCACTGATGGTGCTCAGGGTATTATAACTTTCTGCAGCTAACGGTTGTTTGTAAGAGCGTAAAGAAACGGATATAGATCTAGAAAGATACATAGAAAAATTATTAATTGAAATTAATAGCGAAATTGATTAAGCCATGTATGTCTGTCCGTCCGACCGTCCTCGAGTAAATATTGAGCAATCTCAACGAAACTTGGTACAATTATTGCCATGGAACCCAAAGATAATTGCTAGGTGCACCTAACGGTGTTTTATGATATTTCGGTAACCAGTAAAGATAATTTTCTTAAATTTGATACCTAGGATTGGTAACACCAAGTTGGTCCCCATATTGCATTTTAAGCCTGGCACACTGGTCCGAAAGATTTTCCGGCCAAAAATCAAAAATTCAAATTTCGCGATTTGAATGTAATTCTCTATATTTGCTAATAGGGGTCCTTAGTGGATATAACGGCAGTCTCAGAAATGTGCAAAGTCGAGTTTCCTATCTTTTACGCATGGTGCAAATGGGCGCTGGCAAAACAGCTGAGACCACAACGTTGCACGGGATTTTTACTTAGCTCGTTTTTGATAAGATAAGCCTTTTATAAACCTCAAATTTGTGTCAACTAAGATGGACGGAAGTTTGGAAAGTAAGTTTGAGATATTTACGCACAAGAACAATAATATTACAACAACTTTAGCATATACAAACATAAGGTTCTCGGACAAGGTAAGCATTCTCAAGTGTGTACGTGTACAAAATTATTTTTACCACGTATTACCGCATTGAAAAATATATAAAATTAATTGTCAAAGTGTTATTAATCGACATTACAAAGTGCAGCTGCAACTTTAAATTTTATCAACATATTAGCCTTTTTGTACAATACAATAATACAGTATTGTCTTCAACCAATTGAGAAGCTGCTGATAAATTGAGTTTGATATTAAACAAGTTAAAAATCAGTAACATACTAGTTTTGGCGTCAGAAAATAAAAATTTGATGTTAAACTTGTCAAAAGCAATATGACGGATCGAAAATGTCAGACCCAAAAAGATGATGATGAATGCCGTGATGATATCTTTGATGAACTACAACTTATAGTTAGTATACATAAAATGATAAGCATATATCATTATTTAAGCTCAATAATAATCATCGAACTGTTGGAGAATTTGTATAATTTATTTTATTCTGTTCAAGCAAATTCAAAAATTTATCGTTTTCCGGTCGACTATTTTGGAGTTGGCATTTTGTTTTTTGGAATGTTAACCTCAAATTCGTATTCCCTGCCCACAAAAACACCCAGACTACTGATTTTTGTGAAAGAAACATTAATCTTTAAAATTTCGGTCCGCCATTTTGATGATGCCATTTTGTATTTTAAAATTATAACCTCAAATTCGTATTCCCTGACCCCAAAAGCACAGGAATACTGATTTTTTTAGGAACAAAGTGAGTTTATAAAATTTTGATCCCCCATTTTGGAGTCGCCATTTTGTTTTTTACAATTTTAACCATAAATTAGTATTCTCCAACCCCGAAATTAGTAACCTACTGACTTTCAAATTTTTTCATTGGGAATTTGAATTTTGGCCAGCTTTTCCAGTCTTTCGGACTAGTGTGCCTGGAAGCAAAATTTAGGAAATTTTTAAAATCGGACAAAAACCACAAAAGATAATTTTCAAAAAATAAAAAAAAACGATTTTTAAGTCAGCGTTAAAGACAACTCGCTCAAATTTAATACGAAGGATGGGAATGCACTAACAAAGTGGCCCCGCCCACTTTAGAGCAAATAACTATATATCCGACACCATACTACCATAGTCGGCCAAATTTGATAGACGTATCGCATTCAGATGTGAGTAAGCAAAATTCCAGTAATACGCGATATTTAAGCCTCTTCTTGAATTTGTACAATATATTGTACGTATGTGTAAATTTATTCTCTTTAGCTAAAGAAAAAAATATATGAACTATTTGCAATTAAAATGAAATTTGTACATACATTACAATATATTTGTATGTATGTTTTTTAACTTCATTTTTTTAAACATTACAAATTATGTTGCTTAGTCTAACATAAAATTATTAAAAAAAACAAAACAGCAATTTGCATCTTAATCCGCAACCCCTCGTGCATTTTGGTCAATGTATCGTACAAATTACACAAGGCTATACCTTCTTTTCAGAACTTTTTCTTCAAAATTTTGTTTTTCAGATTTTGCACCGAGAAATAGAGAAGTTAACTATTTAAGCGAATTTGCTTAAATTTAATATGTACAGGGTTTTTCAATAGGAATGCTACAAAAGTTTTTTTAAATAAAACAAAAAACGTTTTGGGATATGAATTAAATTCTTTATTCCTGTGAGAGCACATTCGATGCCATTGTGTATGGAATTCGATTTCTTTTGCATGGGCACCACGGGCACGCTTGCAGAAATCCAGACGCTCAACCCAATTTTCGACGGTTTTCAAGCATAAATCGGCCGATACTGCTGCAATTTCACATTCGATATTCGTACGAAGTTCATGAATTGTCGCTGACTTGTAGACCGTAGACTTGGCGTAGCTCCACAGGGAATAGTCTAGGCGTAAAATCGCACGGCCGAGGCGGCCAATTGACTGGGCCATTTCGTGAGATAACACGTTAACCAAACTTGGGTTTCAATAAATCGATTGTGACATTCGCTGTGTGGCTTGTGGTGCCGTCCTGTTGGAACCACATATTGTCCAAGTCCATATCATCCAATTCGGGCCAAAAATATTCGGTTATCATTGAGCGAGAGTGATCCCCATTCACAGTAACGTGCCGGTCTTGATCATCACGGAAGAAGTACGGCCCAATGACGCCGCTGGCCCATAAACCGCACCAAACCGCAATTTTTCGGAATGCAATGTTGACTCATGGAGTACGTGTGGATTGCTGCCTGTCCAGTAACGCATATTTTGCTTATTGACGAAGCCATTCAGCCAGAAATGACGACGACCATAAATTGGGCGTAGCGCTCTTAAAGTTGAGGCCATTGACTCCGAATTTCGATAGTAAATTTTAATAATTTCGATTCGTTGTTGGATCCTATTTCTTTAAATGATGAAATGGCAAATCATACTGAAGAGAAATATCAAAAGAGCGGAAAAAAATTTGGCGTCGTTTGCTGTCACTATTGGTCTACTTTTATAGCGTTCCTATTGAAAACCCCGTTAGAATGAGGTTCCACAAGCAAGCACATAGAATAAAAAAAAAATTGGTAATTGGCCTGGCATCGAACAAATTGGTATATGTGATGTGGAATGACAAAATCGACCTTACGACTGAAAAATCGATTTTCGGGTTTTCATTGATTCTGATAAAAGATGATATGCTCTATCGTTTGAAATTATGGTCCAATTTGTATCTATGAAATTACGCTTTGTATTGAAGTTCAAAGTTGGGCGTGCTTCGTACTTAGCGCTCGCACTACTACTCTTCTAATCGCTATTTCTCTCTTAACGCATTTCAGTCGTAAGGTCGATTTTGTCATTCCACATCACATATTAAAAAAACTATGCCACCAAATTTGAAGCATCCATTGCATTTCAAGTCAATAAGCAAAATTTCGAAAATTGGCAAAATTTTAAAAATCGTGTAAAGTAATTTGCTCAAATTTGATAGCCAAGATTGGGTTTGAGAATTAAATGCATGGAATCGAAAATATTGGGAATGGCCATAGTGTCGCTCGCCTTAGAGCAAATAGGGTTAACTCCGAAACTTCTGTATCAAATTTCGCCACATCACGTGCACTTAGCATTTCTAGTCAGAAATCGCAATTTCGAGTAAGTTTTACCACGCTCATCTCTCATATAACGGTAATTTGCAACCAACCAAAATATGCAATATTTTACTTAATCATCTCGGGAATTCTTTCAAATTTGGTATAAAGAATTTAATTAGGAAGAGAAGTAATTAAAATATTAAAATTTTTAAAATCACACGAATTTCATTTGGTTTTTATTTAAGTCAATAAATGTCGTGTTAAAGTTCGAATTGATTTTGAACTAGCAAACGCGGCGTGCTTTAATTCGCCAATAAAGACATGTTATGTTTTTTTAGATATTGAAAAGTGCTTTTGGGCTTATAATATTGGGTTTAATTGTATGCCTTGTTCCATAGGAAATATCTATATATATCGAGTATCATATATAAACGTCAAAAAGATATAGTGATTAGTATTTTCATCTTAAATGAGGGCGTGAGTCGGCCTTTTTCGCTCAACAAATAACATGTAGCCTCTTATATAGGATCTTTATAAAAAATATTGAGCATCTGCATCAAATAGTTACGAAATTATAAGAAATTAATCTTTTTTTATTGTACAGAGCGTGGCGCCACCCATTTTCCCCAAAAACGATACCCAGTTGGATCTTTAAGACAAATATTATTCATATGCACCGAATAGTCGCAGAGAAAATACGAATTCACATTTTCTCTTCCATGGAGGCGTGACACCGCCCTTTTTGCAAATTTATATATATACCTTATGTTCGGCCCGGGAATTCCTCGAACCTACTGTGCAAAATAACATAAATATCGGTTCAGTACTTTGGGCGCCTATAAAGGGCTCACATTTATTTTTTTTTTTTTTAATTTAAGATTAACTTTTTTTTTTGCATACAACCGGGAAGGTTTATTTCAAATAAAACCTAACGCTGGGTATTTAAAATTTACTTGCTTCTTTTTCCTTTGTTTTGTTTTTTTTCTTTGTTGTTGTTTATTTGCCTTACATGTCGGCACAGCTGCGCAACTACTCGCATTGTTGCGACCGTCACAATTGAATAATTCATGTGAAATAATTCCATATCAATGGATGCAACAAATCTGCGCAGTTACGATCAATTTAACAAGGTTTACATATTACAACCGGAAAGCTTAACCATTTATAGCACAACCTTCACAACTGCTTGGCATTTACTACGTCAAAAGCCAACCACCACCACCCATCTTCCGTTGCCAGCGTCAGCGTCACTGCATTTATGTTATGCCATATGGTTGCTGATGCAACAGTGTTGCACGTGCCACACTGGTCGACTCTGCCATCAACTCAACATACTCGTACTATACAAATTTCCGCATGTAGCCACTCAGTATCAGACATCTCTCGGCTTGGCATCCATCGTCAATCTGAATCTAAATCTACTTTCTCGCATTCTAAGCGGTTTTTAGTGTTAAGCAAAAAGCAAACATGCAGCGTTTGCACTAAAAAGGACAACGTGCTATTCGTACGTCAGAATATATGGCACTTACATACATACAGACATAAACCATTTATGTATGTATGTATTACATGGGCGCACACATATACACTAACAATAAAATTTACATACATTGATGTGTGTGTGTGTGTGTGTGTCTGCATGGATTTCTGGATGCTTCCTGTATAGCAGACATTATTTTGAATATTTGCTGCTTCTGCTCCAGAATTCAAATCTGTTTGGAGTGGCATGTGCATTTGCAACAAAAGTAGCTTTAAGCGATTTCTGCTTTCGTTTTTTTTTTGGTTTTTTGTTTTTTTTTTTTGGGAGCGGCATCCTCCACATTTCGATGATACGAGTGCAATAAAAGCTGAGAGGAATTCGAAAAACGTTTTATGACTTCAGAGTGGACTATCAAAAATTCCAACAACTTAAATGACCATCATTAAGGCAAATGTGCAAAGATTTGATTTCAACTGTAATAAACTGGTATTACTATACTTGCTTTTTGTTTTTTTTTTTTGTTGTTTGTAACAAACCGAAGAAGGAGTTGTGTTAAAAGCGTACCAAACATATTTAGGAAAAGATGGATTGAGAGATGCTATGGCTTGAGGTACAGCGTTTGCGCAAAATTTGCTTGGAATTGTAATAGATAATAATTTTCCAATAATTCAAAGATAGATAGGATGACCCTACCTCTTACAATTTTTTGGTGTATTTTCAACCTTTGTTTGAAATCTGTTTTAGAAATTAAATTTCGGCTTTGATGAATTTAAAACCAACGACATGTAGTGCCGGAAAAAATAAAATCGCAGTTTCTTACCATAACACTGCGGAACAAAATTTTGCGGTCGGAGAGTTTTAAGTCGATTAAGGGTAATTTGGGGGCGCTGATTACGAAAATAATATCTTTTATATATATATATATATAATATATTCTTTTCATTAATTAATTTTAAAAAAATTACAAAAAACTGTTACTGTAGGACCTCCTATGATGTCGTTGCTCAGGACAATCCCGTATTAAGTTCCAGCAGTAGTCTGCCATCATGTGGTCGTCCCATCGACCTTGGTATCTTTCTTCCATTATTTTTATGTTCTGGTGGAACCGTTCACCTTGTTCCTCACTGTAATCGTCTAGGTTGTTCGGGAATTTGTCCAAATGACTATATGTATAAAAAATATAATTTAATGCTCATTTTAGCTCCTAGTTTGCGAAAATTGAGAAGCATATCAGCAACTAGTTTTGTATAGTCAGTCTGGTGATTTATGATTTCACTACATTAACAAAACTTAGCCAGGCTTCAGATTCAATTTGTGACATATGGTTTAAGAATTCAGTGTCTTTTAAGTAGAAGGATAAGAATTTGAGGACCATCGAAGACTCCTGCTTTTAATTTTCCATACTAAGGACTGGAAATTTTTTGCTCACATATTCGAAACAGTCACCTGTCTTATCAAGGGCTTTTGATGAACTATTTCATTAGCCCAAGCTTGATGTGAAGTGGTGGAAGAATGATTTTTTCTCGGCTTATCAGTTGGTCATGAACCACATTTGCTGTTCCTACCGCCATATTTTCTCTCACCGGTCAATCCTTTCTAATCCAATCTTCATTTCTTGCACGACTGTCCCATAAACATATAAAACAGGGGTATTTAGTATACCCACTTTGTTGGCGCAATAAAAAATTCACCATCTTCAAGTCCGCGCATACTGACCAATTATGTTGTGCATAAAAAATCTTTGCTAAAACAATTTTTACATTTTCGTATTCTTCTTTTAGTTTGGTACTATGACCGATTGGAACCGAAGCAAGTTCATATCCATTGTGTAGCAACACACATTTCAGACTTCTTTTTGAGCTATCTATAAAAAGCTTCCAATGTTCGGGCTTATTAAATTAATACAACTGGAACTGGGTCATATAATTTTTTTCATTAATTTCTTAAGTTTCGTTTATCTCAATAACTAGAGCCAATACAAAAAAAGTAAAAGCCTGCTACTAATGTTAATAAAAACTATTAACAAAATCATGACCGCACGTTTTTTTTTAATTTTTGTTACGCAGTGTAATTTTCAATGAGATTTTCGCCAGAAATACCTGTACTAACTTAATAGTATACTTCATCTCCACTGTGACTTAGGTCTTTAACTGCACAAAGCTAATTCGATTCGAACTAAGTCAAACCGTAACATGGATTTTCTAGAAATCTCAACTAGGGAGTCAAGTTATTATTTTTAGATGTATGTATATGAATATGTGTTTCCCATGTCATCTAAATCGGACCCTAAAAGCATTTCCAATCGCACCTGCAGTAGATCTCTAATAACATCAATATCGGACCATAAATACGAAATTTCTGAATAACTCGATTTTAGCACCATCTAGCGGATCCATTTCTCATACAACTATTTTTCAGCGCTCCCTCATCATAGCTTTCAGATTTCATCAAAATCGGTTCATAAATGGAAATTTTCTGAATATGTCACTTCTAGCGCCATCTAGCGGATCCATTTTCCATAAATGTGTTTCTTATCAGATCAGTCCAGTATCGGCTTAATTTTATCAAAATCAAATCATAAAAAAGATTTTCTGAATATCGCGACCCCTGCACCGCCTAACGGATTAAAATATAGCCTATGTACTCGTATGTACATATGTGAAACGACTCTTAGGAATGACTATCCAAATTTAATTGAAATCCATTAATCAATTAAGGCAAGTTGTAACATATAATACGGGTAAATTTTTGTAAATATAGATATGTGAAAGCCAATTGAAAGCCTAGAAATCCTATAAGGGTTTTCACGTTAACGAGGTTATTGGGTTATCTGGTTATATGGTTTTAAATATTCCAGTTTGAAACAATAAATTAAATAAAAGAAAAAACTTAAAGGAGAGAGTTAACGTTTTTGCTTTTTACCTTGTTGTTAGAAACTGTAAAAAATTAATATACGTTTTTCTATTTAAGCAAAACAAATTAGGGTCACATAACCGGATAGTCAGATAACCAAGACGACAAAAAACCCCCGAATATATATAGAAAGAAATAGCGGTTTGTTCGGATGTTTAAAACTGGAAAACGACTGGGTCAAATTGGATACTTCCTTCCGGAGGTTTACGCGTACTTGCGCGAAGGTTTAAGAAGAAGGTTTAAGAAAACAGAAAAGTCGGTCAATTCTTAAGAGGTGTCGCAGTAGGCGAACATTTCGTTTTTCAACACGAGGTGTTAAGTCACATAATGCTAAATGATGTCTGGACAGACTCTTTTAAAACTGAAACTTTGCATAGTTATTAGCGTCTACCTCGGAAAGGTTTTAAACATGTTTTTTTTTTTGTTTAGAGTTGAAAATTGTTTGACAAATCAAATTTATTACAGTTATTATGCAAGTTATGTGAAATTTTAAGATATGGACGTTATAGGGTATATTTTTCAGAGAGAGTTGCTACCTTTTTCAAAATTAAAATTTAATTAATATATACACAAGTATATAAAAAATTATTATTTAATTATTTAATTATTTATTTATTTATTTATTTATTTATTTATTTCAATTCAGTCAAAAGAACACAATCCTTACTGACTATTAACGAAAGTGCTTAAAACCTATTTAAAGTAATTATATAATACACTACGAACTGTGCACATTGAAAGAGTTGGATCAGGATCAATTGTAAGATTCATTTCCGAAAAAGTTCGCAACAGAGGAGCATTTTTAGCGTAATTAGTACTAGAAAATCCAATATAAATCATGGAGAACTGTCTCAAACTGCGTAAAGGGATATTAAAAGTTAACCTTGCCAAGAGGTCAGAAGAGTTTATTGATCCGGTTAAGATATTTGCAACGAAGGAGCGGGCGAGAAAGGCACTTCTCCTATTTAAAGTCGTTAAATTCAAGAGAAGACAGCGAGATTCATAAGCGGGCAAAGGTTCACTTAATTTTAACGAGCGAAGAGCAAATTTGATAAAAACTTTTTGAATGCGTTCTATACGATTGATATGCGAGACTTGATGAGGCCTCCAGATAAAAGAGGCGTAATCCAGGCTAGACCTCACAAAAGTTGTAAACAGAAGTTTTAGTGTAGTATATGCATCAGAAAAAGCTATGCTACTACGTCGGATAAAAGCTAACATGGCATACGATTTTGGCACAATATAATTAATATGCCAAGAGAAACTCAATTTTGTGTCAAAGTAAATACCTAAGTCCTTGATCTCGGACACGCATTTTAATCGTGTGCCAGAGATAAAATAACTCGTAGAAATTGGGTAATGCTTTCTAGTAAAAGTGCAATGAGAACATTTATTAATATTCAAAGATAGGCGATTTTGTGAACACCACACAGAAAACTTATCTAAGTCCGACTGGAAAGCAAGAGAGTCATCATAGTTTTTCATTTCCGAATAGATTTCAAGGTCATCTGCATATAAAAGAAATTTGGCTACAGAAAAACAGGCATCAATGTCATTGATAAACAGAGTAAAAAACAATGGTCCCAAAATGCTACCCTGAGGAACACCCGAAGTCGCAATGAAAGGACGTGAAGAAACTTTGTCAAACACAGCTACATAGTAGATTCTTTTGGACAAATACAATTTAACCCATTCAAGAAAGATTGAATGAAATCCCAAACAAGCTAATTTCATAATTAATATCTTGTGCGAAACTCTATCGAAAGCCTTCGAAAAGTCAGTATAAATTGAGTCAGCTTGATACCCATTTTGAAAGGACGAAAAACAGTCTTCCGTGAACACAGCGAGGTTGGTAACTGTGGATCTGCCTTTAACAAATCCATGCTGATTAGGAGAAATCAAACTGCTGACAGAAAAAAACAACTTTTCTTTACTGATACATTCGAAAAGTTTAGAAGCCGCAGATAGTTTAGAAATAGGCCGATAATTGCGAACATCATTTTTGTTAGCACTTTTAAAAAAGGTTTTGAGGTTTTTTTCCAATCATCAATAAAATCACCAGAAGATAGAGACTTATTAAAGATTAACGTTAGTTGTATAATAAAAGCAGGACACATTTTAAGAAGTCCAATGGATATCCCATCAACATCCATGAGATTAGACGGTTTTAGATAGGATATACTCCCTCTTAAGACATCATCCTTCGTTATTTTAACACACCCAAAAGAAAGCGAGGAATTAGAGGCAAAACTATCCCCAACTACATTTTCAGTGTCTGTGTCGAAATTAGCACTAAAAAATTCTGCAAAAAAGTTGACCGCATCTTCAGCCGAGTTAGCGTGCTGATTTAAAAAAAAAAACCGAAGAAGGAATATTAGAGCCTGATTTCATGGATTTCAAGTAACTCCAAAATACTTTTGGATTACTTTTAATATTGGCTTCATACTTTTTAATGTACTTTTTATACAATGCTCTAACTAGAATGTTGAATTTTAACAAATAAAATTTGTAACGACCGAAATAATGCGAAAGACCATAAACCTTGAATCTTTTATGAAATTTGTTTTTCAAATTTCTCAAGTGTATGTATGCCTCATGGAATTTTGTTATATATTCAATACGTAGGTGTGAAGCAGACAGGTTATTTTGAAAAATATATTGGTAGATGGTTGGCGATTTTATTTAAATTAAAAAAAGTTAAAAAAAAATATTGCGATACTGATCTCAAACAAACAACGGCATGCGAGTAAGATTCAAAGGAAGTAGGCTTAAACTATCAATTTGGTCTAATAAGGTGACTAAAATATTTCAATACCGTTGTTCAATACCATAAAACATTTAAGAAGGCTATTTTTTCTAACTATTACCACATGTTTAAAAAATTCTAATTCAATTAAAATAACACTATAAAGAGAAAGAAGTATATGTATTTGGTGGTACTGAATTAACATAGTATTTCTATGCAAGTTTTTCTATGTTCGCGAACAGTAAATCTCTCTTAATCCATTTCAAGAGTTATCTCCTCTATCACGTAGAATCTTTACTATCCACAATTGTTAAACAATCCCCGCTGAAGTAAAAATGAAAGGAATAGAAATATAAACCATATCTATTATTGCTTTAACTACTATTATTTTTTAAATAAATAAATGTAATGCCATGCGTAAATCAATTGCGATACTAAACACTTTTTCCACCCGTAAGTTTTATACATACATTTATAGCTGTGCGTTTTTTAAATAATTCATATGTGTACTTAAAATCACTATCCATATATTCTGAGGCATTTTTCGAACACTTAATATTCGAACACTCATTATAACACATTTTTAAATTATATCTTTTCAGGACTTTGTTGAAGATTGGGCCACCACATTAAGGCTGGATTTCTAAAAGGTAAATAAAATTTAAAGCTTGTGGCTGAAAAGAAAACTAGTTCACCAAATTTGTATATAAAATATGCAGTTGAAATTTAAAGCAGATGCATTTAGTTGACAATTTTAAGTGAATAATTAAAACATTACGGTATCCAAAGTCCTTTCCACTATATCATGAATTTGCAACAAAAAAAAACACATTTAAGACTATGCTACTTGAATCATTAGCTATGCTAATTATCAGCGTTTTCTATAGCCTCATCGGAGAGAAGAATGAAGTATTACTACAAATTTAAACACAATACTCTCCGTAGCGCTTCGATTTGTCGGCCAGTTAGGCAGCCAAGCTCGCATGGTTAGGTTAGGTGAGGTTAGAGCGGCGCTGCAACCAAGTAAGACCACGGCGACATACGTAGGTTAACAAATCCCTGATACCGCTGGGGGGAGCCATTCACTTCCTTCTTTCGTTCCCTTTGAAGGTGAACCTCTGAGTGCGTCTCACGAAGCACAGAAGATCGCGAATGTTTGCCGAATCTAGAAAGCATCTATTTAATAATTGGTTTCAAGTATCGGCCAGGGCCGGACAGTGCCAGCAATAGTGCTCGAAGCTCCCCACTTCCTTTTCGTCCCTGCAACTTCGACAGAAAAATCGTTGGTTAGAAAAGCCATTCTCTTCCCGTATATGCCCATAGGGCAGTGTCCGGCTATTGCCCCAAATCATTAGTCTGAGAGTTTTTTGGCCAAACTTGTCTGGTTACCGGGAAGGTGGTTTCCATGACCCTACTGGTATTCACGAGTTTTGTCTTTAAACATCTAGAGCAGAATTTACCACAAAAAAATTATATCGCTTTCCTTGCCAAATGCTCTAACGAGCAGTTACCGGGAATGCCTCCGCAACAGCCACGCAACATTTAGATGCGAGCAGATTAAGAGAGCTTCTGCATTTTATGACAACTTTTGACGTTGTTTCGTGAGATTTTGAGGATCTAATAGTCGCTTGGCAGTCTGAGCAGAAAGTGGCAGGTCTGTCCTTAGGAGCGGATACTGTCAGAGACTGAGCTGGAGGCGCCTTATGGCATTTAGCTCTACGTGAAAAATGTTGGAATGGTCCGGTAAGCGAAACATGAGATGCAACCCTAATTCGTTGGAGTGAATCCCGCTTTGTACACTTTCGTGAAGTTTTAAACCATCTGTAAACATAGCCGCCGACACTGGGCATATATCTCTGGCACTTTCTCATTCATTCCTCCCTGGAAATCCTATGGAAAATTCATTATTCAGGCAGAGAAGAGAATAATGTAATCTAGCTCGGAAAAGCTTCCAGTATCTTTTCATGTCCGTAGCTTGGCTCCTCTCACGCCTGGATCGCGTTAAGCCTGGCAGCAATATAGCCGGGCAGAAATTTGCCAGATAGATTTACCTGTGAAAAAGTTAAAACTTTTTCCAGATATTTGGGTAGCGCTCCCACGATCAGCATGAAAGCCGTACGCTGTACTCGCTCCACCTTGGCTCTGCACAAGGTTTTGCTTAGCGCTGGCCACCAGATGCCAACCCCGTAGAAGAGAATGGGAATTATCATCCCATTGCACTATGCGCGGTTTTATTTCTCATTTTTGTTCTATACTAAGATACTTTTTGCAAACGTACAAAGCAGTGATCGCCTTCCTGGCGTGGTCTTCGCCGCTTCGCCTCCATTTGGGTTTGCTGTCTAAAATGAGGTTAGGTTGAACGGAGGAGTTTCACATTTCCTTGGGAAGAGCACCATCTCGGTCTTTGTGCGCTAACACTTTCTAGCGACTCACAAACAACCAAAAAAAAATTAATTTCGAGCATGAATACATCCACACTTATTTATTACGCTTTGAGTATTTATTTTCTAAAAATAATGTTTACACTGTAGACTTATCTGCGAACCACCTGAGGTTATTGACATGCAAAGAAAATCGCAAACAAAGTAAGAAAGGCGAAGCAACAACAACAACAACTATCGCTATCACCACCAACCACCATCGCCAACAGCAGCAGCAGCATCAGCTGCTATGGCAAAGTACGGCGTTGAACTTTTATTGAAAACCTTGCACGATTGAGTAAACAAACAATGATGCTAGTGACGACGCCATGTCGCCTAACCTTACCAAATCATCAACACACACACACACATACGCATTCTATTCATTTTTTTTTATTTTTTGTTACTGTATAGCAGCAAAGTCATCCCCAATGGCGACCACAACCAAATCATCTAGAGGCTGACATAGAAATCATTAGACACACACGTTTGTAGTTTAGTTTAGATTTCACTGTGAATTGCCTCGAAAACCATCAATGGAAATGGAGAGATGTTACTCCTCGTCGCGCTACTAACATTGGCATACTGGTCGACGATCATGATGCGAATGTAGTGAACCCTTAGACGATTGACATGCCCTGGCAGCCATTAAACTTGGCAACAAATGACAACCAGCGCCTACATGAATGTGTATGTATGTATGTGTGTGTGTGCCCATGTAATTTGGAGTAGCCAAGTGTGCATATGGTAGTAAGTTTACCCAGACACGTAGTTAGTTCCGTATGAGTAACTAAAGTAGATAGTTGATAGCGCCAGTAGTTCTCTATTTGGTTGCTTGTTTGTTTACCTGCTGAATGCCCGAAAGGTAATAGAGAGAATACATGACTTTTATCATAAAATTTCGCCGCAATCGTTGACCTCTGTTTCCGCTTCGACGGCAAAGCAGTCACAGCGATTGGTGAGTAGATTTTTTTTTGTTTTCTTTTTTTTTGTACCAATTCAAAAGCGTTGGCAGGGGAGAGAATTGCATCTAGAAACTGTGGGATTTTCCTAAGCACACAAATAAGAATGTGCGTGTTTGTATGGATGTGTGTTACTAAAAATTCTTAGTCCCCTGAAAGCCGCAGTCCCCCGTCAAGGTGAATGCACTTTAAGGCATTGCATCATTTAAAGTGCTAGAAATTTGTTTGCACGCCAGGGGCAACTGCAAACATGTACATTTACTTAGCTGCGTGTGTGTGTGTGTGTGACTGTGCAGTTGACAAGTTAAGATATGTGGAAGTTTTGAAAAAGCGTTTGAAAGATAAAAGCGTTCGCGTTTTTTTTTCATATATAAAAATAGTCACACAAATGTATGTATGTATTTTTAAGAATATTTAACGGGTGTTCTTTTTAGACTGATAAAACTTTCGTTAGGGATAGCTGTCACTTGACAGCTGGTAAATGACATTTCCTTTTGACATTTCTGTTCAGTAAGCATTGACAAAACATCATGGAAAGAATGACGCCGCAACAAAGTTTACAAATTGTGGAAATTTACTTTAAAAATCAGTGGTCTGTTCGCCAAACTTATAGAACACTTCGTGAATTTTATGGTTTACATAATCGAGCATCACAGCAGCTTATTTTTTTATTTATTTATCTATTCGCCGCCGTGCTCAACAAGTTGGACTTTGTCCATCCACAACTTGGAAAATTTTGCGCAAAGATCTTGGTCTATACCCATACAAGACAAGTCGTGGCGGACATATTCCAGAAATCGTTTTTAAATATTAAATGTCATGAAAATATCTCTCAAATAAAATAAAAATGGCATCATACATCATTTTTTATGTGTTTTACTTGAATTTAAAGCCCTATAAGTCTAAAAAAAAACACCCTTTACACCAAGCCATCATTTTCATAACCACTGGTGCTTAGGATAATACAACTTTGCTCACCTAACGGTTGTTTGTAACAGCATAAATCAACTGAGATAGATATAGGCGTATACTTAGTTCTGTCATAAATTATGTTACAAAGTTTACAATGCATACGGCGAAGACGAATTCGCCGAAAAAAACCGTTACTTTTTATTATAATTTGTATGCAGTATCTACTCATAAATAATAATCATTTTAGTGTTTGCTTTCGCGTATTAAAAATTAAGTGGAGAGCTAAAGAAAATCTTATTGCGGTGATTGCTTTAGAGAAGCATCTCAAAAAATTTAATATTTCGAGAATGTTTGTTTCCCGCACTATTGCAAAAATAGAAGTGGTCGGTTCGAACCAATTGAGCCAAAAAAAAACTCTTCGCAAACGCAATCGCAGAAATCCCCTCTAGAAAACAGAATATAATGTCAAGGTAAATGGATATATCGACCAGATGAAAGTCAAGATTTATTCGAGAAGATCTCCATATGAAAGCCCACCGTCGGTCAGCCGATCATCTTCTGGCAACGCGCTTGAAGCAAATTAAACTCAACAGATGCAAGCGGCTTCTTCAGTGGCACATGAAAGTATCCTTTTTACAGATGAGAAAGTTTTCACTGTTGAGGAAGTTTTTAATAAGCAAAAGGATCAGCGAAACTACGCAAAAACTTCGAAAGATGCACAAAATGTTATTACAAGGGTTCAACGTTGTTACCATCCAGCTGCTGTAATGATTTGGTGGGGAATCTCCTGCAAAGGCGTTACACCTCTTCACTTCTGTGAAAAAGGGATTAAAACTTGGGCAAAAGTATACCAGCGAGATTTTTTAGAAGGCGTTGTAAAGCAACGAAGCAATTGATGAATAGCCTTAGATCTTCCATCAAGATTATGAACACAAGGCAAAAATCACCAAGCAATGGCTTAAAAGCAAAATTCCTGGTTTCAAAGCTGTTGATAATTGGCCATCTGGATCTCTAAGGTTGACTCCATTGGACTACAGTTTGCGATCAGAGTTGAAGAACATGGCCTGTTGAATACCCCACAAGAATATGGAAAGTCTTAAAAAATCTTTGGCTCGAGCAGCGTCGTCAATACCAATAGAAACTGTGCCTGCCGCCATTGATCAATAACTGAATCGTTTGAGGGCTTTTGTGAAAGCAATAGGTGACCATTTCGAATAAAATTTTGTACATCGCTCACTTAATATACGCATTATTAAATAAAATTAACTTTATTAAAAAATGTATTATAGTTTAATTTTTATAACGGCCTGAACTTGTAACAGAACTTACGGCAGGACTAAATATATAACAAAATGGAATTAACGACGAAATCGATTAAGCCATGTACATATGTCTGTCCGTGCGTGGATCGGATAACTCTAGTAAATATTGAGCTATCTCAACGAAACCTGATATATTTGCATATTGCCCTGGACACAATGCCCTTTGGTATTGCAAATGAGCAAAAATATTGTTGCATTTTCATAACGAGCTCCTAGTAAGAGTTTAATATTTGTAATATTTTTTTTTCAAATAAGGTCTTCCTCGATTGAAAACTACCATAGAAATGCCGAACTACCGAAATTTCAAAATCAATTAAAGCAACTGTTGTTCATCACTTGAAATGTTCGATACTTTTAACATTTTCAAACTCTCACCACGAGTTTTCCGCTTCCGAGATTCGTTTCTTTGTAAACGACTTGCAAAAGAACACTAGCTATATAGTGTTGGGAAGTAAAAAGTGCGCTATTGTGAATGAACCCAAAGAAACCCCATGTAAAGTATTTGTACCTATTTTCCGATTTTAACTAGCATGAAATGAATTCAACGCTTCAAGAAAGATACTAAGAGGATTGCTTTTGCAACTAAAGGAAATTTTTTCCGATTTCGAGCGTTCTTTTGCAAGGCGGGTATAAATAAAGCTTGTCCCATCTGGAAAATAATTTTAATTTTAGTACAACATTCTTATATGCCATGCGTAATTTTAATATCTGTAGTTCTGTTATTTTTACATTTTCGTGAATATTTGCATGGCCCATTTTCCCCCAAATAAAATATGTATTTCCCATCCACTGATATCATTTTTCTTTTTGTTTTTTTTGCTGAACAGCATCCAGTTTGTAGTTTTTTTCCTTTGTTTCCTTTAAATCAACAACACCAATAAGAAATGCGTTTGCTAGCGCTCGTAGCGCCGTTGTCACAAACAACAAACAGCGACACCAAATGAAATGCACGAACAGAAAACAAGAAGCACTAAAAATAAACTGGGAGCAACGCTGTTATCTAAAAAAAAAACAACAAAATACTTTTACATGCGTAGTTATAGTTACAGCATGTGAGCATATTCACTGCATTGAAAAACCAATAAAGTCGAATAACGGTCTAGCCCTTGAACTGGCATTGGAGAAGGGGGTATTCGTGCTAGTTTGACAGTAGCTGCGACTCAGTGTTCGAAACAAGGATGTCGGAAATGCACTGCTCGCACTTGACGACGAGGGTGTCGCGTTAGAACTCTCGCTTATAGTAAGTCCATACGACAACGAAAACCAGTTGTTTATGACTCATTCGTAATATTCTGTGAGAACAAGTTTAAAGTACATGTCTTCGTCCTGCAAACACTGTCCAACTTTATTACGTTGTGTTTTCATAGCCAACTCTATGTTCGATAACTTTTTGGCAACAAAAAATCGATGATTTGCCGTCACTAATTCAGAAAAAGGAATAGGAACAATAATAATAAGAAAAATCGGGGTGTAAGGAAACAGAAATATTTGTAAAATGCGGCACTGCTTGGTGTGCATAGAGCGAAGCTTTTATTTTGAAACTTTGGAGGGCATTTCGATTACAGGATTGCCTTAGAATAAACAAAATAAATAAATAGTCGAATGTGTTAGAAAACCAGTTAGTTAAAAGGAATGCTGTCTGGGCGTATTGACTTAATTGGCACTATAACCGCTTAACCAATTTTGGCCATCTGATGTTGTAACACAAATTGAGGGATCAACAGTTTTACGCCGACTCCGAACGGCGAATGTATTTTTTTGTGAGAAGTTTTTTCAAGGCAGAAATACAAACTGCTTTGAGATAAGCCCAACTATTGCCAATTTCAACATGGCGCACCAGTTGCACATCTGCTTTGCTAAAGACCCCAAAAGAGGCTAAGTCCTTCTCCATCTTCACCATCTTTCCAGCGTAGAGCAGGCCTATCTCTTCTTTTACCACCACCACCTGGTACCGCGTTGAATACTTTCAGGGTTGGAGTATTTTCGTCCATTCGCACGACATGGCCCAGCCAACGTAGCCGCTGTATTTTAATTCGCTGGACTATGTTGTATCGCCGTAAACCTCATACAGCTCATCTTTCCATCGCCTGTGGTATTCACCGTCCCAAAGACGTAGAGGTCCATAAATCTTTCGTAGAATCTTTCTCCCGCAACACTCCAAGCGCCATCTCATCCGATGCTGACAGTGCCCAAACTTCAGCGCCATACAATACACGGGCATGATGAGTTACTTATAGAGGGTGGTTATCGTTCGTCGAGAGAGGGCTTTACTGCTCATTTTCCTACTCAACCCAAAGAAGCACTTGTAGGCAAGGAAGGTGGATATCGAGGCGGATATTGTTGTTGGTGTTATGCTGGTTCCCAGATAAAAAAAG
Source organism: Anomoia purmunda (assembly GCA_951828415.1). Classification (NCBI taxonomy): domain Eukaryota; kingdom Metazoa; phylum Arthropoda; class Insecta; order Diptera; family Tephritidae; genus Anomoia; species Anomoia purmunda. Next base: position 15,118,375 of record OX639996.1, read on the forward strand.
TTCTCAACTTTGTCCAAGTTGTAACTCTCAACATGCGCTGACTGTTTATTTGATGGCAGCAGGTATTTTGTTTTGCCTCGTTCACCTCCAGACCCATTCGCTTCGCTCGTTGAGCCAGCTTGGAAAAGACAGAACTACCGGCCCGGTTGTTAAAGCCATCGAGGATGCCGATATCATCGGCATGCGCCAGTAGTTGCACATTCTTGTAAAAACTGATGAATGACTGGTTTAATTCTGCAGCTAGATTATATTTTCCTACTTAATGTTAAAAGAGTCGAACGATAGGGAGTCGGCCAGTTTGAAAGCTCGTTTGGTATCAAACGGCCTGGAGAGGTCCTTCCCAATTTTGACATCGAAAGCGGACGACAAATAGATGGTGTGTGTCGACCCTCTTTTCATCGGTGGTAGATTTACCAAGTTCGTTGATGGTTGGCTTCAGTCTTTCGCAAAATGCGCTCGATAGAACCTTGTGAAATGCTCGATAGAACCAGATCCCGCATAGGTAGTTGGCGCATATTGCAGGATAGCCCTTCTTGTGAATAGGGCAGAGCACACTTAAATTCTAATCGGCGGACGTGCATTCGTCCGACCATATTCTGGAAATGAGCTGGTGCATACACCTTGCCAGCTCTCCGCTGCCATGCTTGAATACCTCAGCAGGTAACTCATCCACTCTAGCGGCCTTGCTGTTCCGTAGCCGCGTTATTGCTATTCGACCTTCATTGAGATCGGGTGACGGAATATTATTGCCGATCATCAGCGATTTGGGGTTCGGATTATTCATCTTCTCCGGCGACGATTTCGCTGTCACCATTTAGCAAAGTGGAAAACATTAGAAAAGGATAGAAAACAAAGCAAATTGACTTAAAACCAGCAACTTAGACTACAGGGTTCACATATCCAAATAAATTTGCATATCCATATATGCTGAACTATTTTTCTCTTTTTGTATGCATGCAAGTATGTACTATAAGGATATCTGAGCGTTAAATAACAACTGAATGGTATTAAAACCCAACGCATACAACAGCTGTACATCTCTCGCTTGAATGCTGATGAGTTTATATGAAGTGGAATGCACAACGACGAGTTCCAAGTTAATGTAACCCATTCGATTGCTTACGGAATTGCATAACCAATATTTGTACATTTTTTGCATTGGTGCATTTTTTGCACTTTCTTATTTATAACAAAAACAATCGCTATGCAATTGCGCGCAATAAAATATATACGCAAAATATAATTCTATGTAACTGGGTCACTTTTGTAAAGCAGCTTGTACAAAATACTCAAGTCACGTAACAGGGGGTAGTAGGCTGAAGAAAATATTTAAGAAAAAACACATATTTAAGTATTTAGATAAGTTTTAAAATATTGATAAAAACGTTAGCAAACCAACTCGAAAAACAATAAAAATTTAATTTCAGTACAATTCAATATTTTCTACAATGAAGTAGTTTCTAAGCATTGAATAGGCGCAATGCGACTTGACGACGTTCACTATAGGACTGAACAGAATTTCAAATCAGATTTTTTCATTTATACTATGTATTATGAAAATAAGGGACTTTATATCAAACAGTGACAAAAATCCGTCATTTATTTTCAAATCGCTAAAACTTTTTTATTCAGTTTAACTCCTATATAAAAAAAAAAAGTTTTAAAATTTTGGGAATTTTTTTATTTCAAAATTTTATTTTGGTATTTCAAAATTGTATAGCCAGGGTGCAGACAGAACAGCAAATTTGGCATTACTAACAAAATTGATGTTTGTTTACGAAGTTAGAGATTGTCTTATGAAAATTATCAGGGAATGAAAGTGACAGAATCCCAAAAATTATGGCTTGCTTAATAAATGATTTGTAATATAAAAACTAATTATATACATTTTTGTTATGTACTTCAACACATGAATCCATAGCACATGATTCAATTCAAAGTTGTGTAAGCAATGACAAGAAAATTTTGACAATTCTTTGAGTAAAATTGCATTAAACAAGGATGGAAAAATGGGAGAAAATATGACATATGTTTCCATAAGTTAAAACGTAGGAGAAGCAGGAAGTTAGCAGTAGACTTTAATGAAAGCCAATGAATTTGTAGGAAATTACGAATTCTCGTGAATATAAGAAATTCTCGAATATTAATTTATAACAGCGGTAGTAATACTTTAATCACTAAGCAATAAATTTTGTGCATACATAATTGGCGCTACAACCACTTGAGCAATTTTGGCCGAACTTCTCCTACAATTTGTGGCGTGCGTCTTGATGTTGTAACATAAATTGCGGTACTTACAGTTGTTACGCTGACTCCGAACGGCGAATGTTTTTTTGTGAGAAGGCGACCGCTATTAGAAAAAACTTTTTCTATAATTTTTTATGTTACTTGCGCGGGCAGGATTCGAACCCGGCTACGGCAGCCGTGCCCTAAATTAATAATAAAACATTTTAAATAAAGCGGAGGTCTTGCTACTTAAGTAAAAGGTTGATTGATTGATTGTAAAAAAAAAATTTTGCTTCATTGATTTTTTCATGGAAGATATACAACATTGGAACTTAAGAGCCTAACACATAAACAAAGGTATGATAAACAAAGGTAATTTTAGTTATACATTTTTTTAAATTAAATGTAATTTTTCGATTAAAACACTAATTAGAGTCGTTCTAATAATATAGACTTACCTGTCTTTGGAACGATTGGCATACGTTTTATGTTATTGATGATTTCATGGCCAATATCCACCGCCTCAGCGTAAAATTTGGGACCTCAATTTGCAATGCAACTCTGAGACGTACGACACAAGCCGTAGAAGAAGCCCTGCACTATTTTTAATTATTAAAATTCAAATACATATGCCGACATGTTTTAAGAATCTGTTGACTACGATCGACGCAGTACTGAGGTATCACACATGAAAATCATTCATAAATAAATTAATTGCAAAAGATCGATTGTAACTTACTTGCGTCTTTTATCAGGGAACTAGCAGAAGGGAGCAGTAATTTGGAGGGGCAAAATAGCGCGGATATATATTATAATGGATGAGTGAAATATGTAGGTATATATAACATTCTGCGCCAAGTCGGACACCAATTGGCTTTTGCATCTCCGATTTGTTACATCAATTTAGAGAGCAATCACCGATTTTTTTTTTGTAATCTTTGTTGCGCAGACATTTTCATATTTCACTATTTCATAAAACTTGTGTAGAATTTATTTAAATTTAATTTTTAAAAAAAGGTGGCAACCCACAAAAAAGTTGGCTATAGATTTTCTTGCTGAGACGAACCATTTGTCACCCGTAGTGTAGAATTTCATAAACCTTGTGTATAATTTAATTATATTAGACTTTTTGAACAGATGCCAACCAATATAAAATATAGCTATGAACCTTTTTTCCTAGATTAAGCGTTTGACACCCATATTTTAATTTATATCTATTTCTATCTATATACTTTATACGATTTATTATATTAGTATAAAATTGAGCCGACGTATTATGTCAATTTCTATGATTTAATTTTCAAATTCACATATTCGTATCACAATATTATATTTTGAAAGTGATATTTCAATAGTAAATATAATTAATTATATAATTAATACAAGTATTAAATTTTTGTATGAAATGACCACAACTTTACGCATTCCTAGACCGTCTAACTTTCATGAGTTTGTGTTGAGAGAGCATCAACATACCACTACTACATACATACTACTCTCTCTCTGCTTTTTATGTTCAGCTAGCACAACGCAAAAATATATTAATATCCTTGGCTAAAAGTAAAACAATTTTGAATTTAAATTTTTTGTATAAATTTTTGTACAAAATTTTTTTTTTATTTGGATACATCGGAGTATTGTGTTTCATTGTTTAGGTCAAACATATTTGGCGGACAACAGTTATTGGCCAACGTTTACGATAGACGCTGTAATCTAAGGATATTTATTAATGAAGAAAAGCATAGAGCTGAAAATCAAGATAAAGTAAAATGCAAACTTTTATCAGGCAATATAAAAATAAACGTTGGAAAGTAACTATTTTTGGCAATGGATAAAATACACCTCATACATACATAACATTTAAAAATAAATGTTAAGAAAATATCACGTATTGACGATAGTTGTAAAAAATATTTGTCATCTAATAGCTGTCGCGAAGCAACTATTGCTTTTAATTTCAGCATTTGGACAACCTCTTTCAATTTTTAAAGTCGACTAACAGCTATTTTTCGTCGCTGGCCGAAACAATAAAGTTATTAGTACATTAGAAAAACCCAAATCAGCTTATACAAATCACACTGCCAAATTTGAGTGTAACCTACCATTATACAATGTAAATCTTGAATTAAATAAAGAGTCCTCTCCTCGCTGAAATGATATCGAATTCAATGCAATCTCTTATTATTAATAATATGTCCTATGCAAAATGTAATTTATCATAATGTCTCTACCGTTTTGAACAGCGTGAAATACGACTATTATTTACATTTGTACATTTCGCTTTATTTTTTATTTTTTTTTTGTTTAAAGTAGTAAAGATAATGATATCCATTCCGCTTTAATGCAACTACCTATGCGAAAACTATGTGGTTTTTCTGGGCCATGCGTTTGCCTCTGGCTTCCGCTCTGGCTGCTTGCTGACTCGAGTGCAGTCAAACGACAAAGCAATGAGTCAACCGCGAATATCTGTAAAATGACGTCGCCACAAGTCTGAAAATTGCAGTCAACTGCCACTGCCACTGCGGTTGTTGTTGGTGTTGTTATTGTTGATGCTACGAGTACAGCAGCTAAGGCGAGCGAAATGGGGATTGGGGTAACAGCAAATCCTAGGCAGCGCTAGGTACGCATTTAGCTTCATTTGTGTAAATGGCGACAACAGTTCGCGGAAGTTATGGCCCAGCGACAGGTTGAATTGTGTCGAGACACGGGAGTTGCCTACTTTTTGTGCTCAACATCACAAACATATATCTATTATATATATATACTATAAATAAATATCTATATTAAAATATATTTTAAAGTAACCCCGCTGGAAATTATTCTGACTACAAATAAACTTAAAGCAGGTTTGCGTTGAACTAAATGACAATTTTATCTGCGTATTTTCCTTAACCCTTTGTCTATCGGCCCTGTCCAATGGACCCGAATGAGATTTCATTTTGTTTGCATATCTTTGTAGATGCTCAATTGAAATCTGATATTGAGCCCATCTCTTAATTAACATTAAGACCACCTCTAGTAATTTTGCTGACTATAACTTTTTTGAAGCTAAGTTCGATCGAATTCTGCATTTACTGGACTCTATATATTGGGTGTCTACGTTAAACATCCCTCAACTATGGCAGGATTATGCCCTCTCCATAGACAAGCTAGCAGTTGATCAGTATGTTCCAAGAAAACCAGCAAGAAGGCTTCTAAACCTGTTTGATTTAATGCTAGGATTATAAACATCAATAACAAGAAAACGACAGCACATAAACGCTACCGCAATTTAAATTATGACCATTGCTTTTACGAATTCGACCGTGAATTAAAATATGAAGTTGATATTTTAAATAAGATTTTATGTCGGAATTATATTATTAATATTAAAAACGAAATAAAGTTAGATAGTGAACATTTCTGGGAATTTATCAAAAACAAAAAGATATAATTCGGGAATTCCTGATATAATGCAATACTCAGGCGAATGTTATATGTACATATTTGTAATTTATTCGCAAACTGTTTCCGCTCTGTATAGGTTTCTCCATCCGTGACCACAACATCAAGTAATGCGAGTCGCCTATCATGTTTAGATATATCAAGCTCACCCTCTGCCGGGTGAGGATAGATTTCCTCCCACATTGTCGAAGAACTGTGCATCGACACTTTCTTTTTCAGTGTCAATAATTTTTAACAAATCACTGGTCCAAGGAAAATTTCTGCAAGCAACTCGGGGAAAAAATTTGATGTTCAAAACTATCATACCATCTGCAAACTATCATTCATAGCCAAATTTTTCGAAAGACTCGTATACGATAAGCTATGTGAAACAGCTTGTGAAACAGCAAACTTGATGTTGTTTTCAAATTTTGTCCAAAAACAACAGGAATGTGAAAACCAATGGCATGCCGTATTTATTGATTTTGCGAAAGCGTTTGACACAGTGTCTTGGGAATCCATTCGAACTTTAACCGATCACTTTCGACTAATCGCCCACCATCGAGTAGTCTGAAAATTGACTAACCGTAAATATTCGAATGTTCACAGCTACGGAGAATAATTTCTTAAAAACTTCATTATAATGCAAAATGAGTTTTGTTAATGAGAACAAACTTGTAAAAAGAAGCAATAATTTATTGAAGAAAAAAGAACTAGTGTAAAAATCGAAAATGGATGGCTAGTCGATTAGTCGTTTCCGGTTAGTTAGTCGAGAAAATCGAACGGAAACGAATAGTCGATTATGTGAAGTCGGCTGTTGCTTTAAAAACCTTTTACCAATCGATTGACCGATAAAGCGACTAGTCGATCAACAAGAGCTCTAATATATAGATAAATCGACCCAGGAAATATCAATTCAATACACCGAATATTGACATGCGAAATAATGGATATCGTATTGAGTATTTCCATATGTCAATAATGATTTTTTAGCGACCTTTCCAATTTTAATTTGTGTTTTGTCGGCTCGAGGTCAAGGAGGTGTTTGGTGTTAGTAAAAACATATGATTTACTTTTTTCCTATATGTATATGTATTTCGGTTACACTACGGTAACCGTCTTCAGTGCAAATGATTTACACTTCCGGACAGTGTGGATCATTTGTTTTTACTAACACCAACAACCCCCTTTGACCTTCGGCCAGCAAAACTCAAATTGTTCTGCATTACTTTTCAATTAATTTAAAGGTGACTTTTTGTAATTAATGAATAGTGAGATATAATTCGAATTTCTCTGAAAGAACAGAATTATATACTAGGTAAATCTTTGCAATTGGCATTTATTTTCTGCAGGGAAATGTATGTATATAGTTATGTACGTATTTATGTTTCGCACACACACCCGCATATATAGAAGGACCCCTAGTAGCATATCCAGTTGCAGGTACAATTTTTTTTTTGTTTTTTTGCTTATTTTCAGTAGTTTTACGTCAACGCTGATTTAGCTGTGGTTTCATTTATGCTATCCTTAATATTACATTGTTGTTGTTTCTGTTTTGCTAGCACTCCATACAGGCGCTGGTTTCGTTTGTGCTTCACTTATTTATTTTGTTTTTTTTTGTTATTTTGGCGCGAAGATTGCCATCGCTCAAAACTCCACCATAGCCCCCCCACATTTCAGTCGCAATTCGCAATTCCGCTTAAAGAACCTTACGGACTGACGCTGAGGCTGAGGCTGGCCAGCCGCCATTGTTGTTTGTGTTTTTGCTCTACTATACACGTAATGAATAGAGATTTATGTGTTTGTTGTGGCTGTTTTGTGAACCATTTTCTTTATTTTATTTTTGTGTGTTTTTTTTTGTATTTATTTTTCTCTATATTTTTACTTTTTATTTTCAATAGAAATCGCGGCTGACGTTGCAGCTTTCATTGTTATTAATGTTGTTTTTGCTCTTGTCCTTTTTGTTAGCTTTATTGTTTAGCGCGTGGCGGGTATTTTTTAGTTATGTACAAATTTTTTTTATGTTCTTTTTTTTGTTATTTTGGCTTTTTTGTTATTTTCCTTTTTCAGTTGTACGAGTAATATTCATGCAAATGCGTTTTATTATCCGGCTTGATTTCTATGTCTTTATTTTTATTTTTGTAATTATTTAAAGTGCTGAAAAATGCTTCCGTTTTCGCCAAAAAGAAAACAAACAAAAAAATGGCAGCCAAATATGTAGGGATGAAAAACAAATTGCTATGTGTAGACCAGGCTATCGCTTATGGTGTAGTAAAAATGTTAGTTTAAGCATGAAAACAGCGAGCATAATATAAGTTTCGCCGTCGGTGGAGATTTGGAAAAATTATTTTAAATTACATCCAAGGCAAATGTAATTTTGCTGGTTAAGTAGCAAAAAATGCCGCCATTGAATTTTTTGTGCGTGCAGCGTCTTTTTCGTGTTGCTTTTCTTCGACCTTGCGAGCGTAAGATAATCCTTCTTCAAATTGCTATTTGGTCTAGGCATAGACAGATTCATCTAAATGGCTAAATTTTGTTTGCCCTAAAATAGGTTGTTATGTTAAGTGCGAAGAGCGTGCCATATTTATCTTATTTTCAATAGATATAATCCTTAATATTTTCATAGCAATTATTTTATGAGTAAATTGGGGTGTGTTAGGGTTAAGTCAACTCATTTAGTACAATCGCTGTCAGTAAATTTTGAAATGCAGAAGTTGCTAAAGAAATCAAAAAGGGCAAATGGCAAGGAAAAATATGCCTTCAGCGGCCAAAAAATAACCGCCCAAGATATTAACAAGTCCAATAACTAATTGTTATAAATTAAATTTTTACTAAGTAATAGTAGTTAATAGTACATTGTAGTAGCCTATGTAAAAATAGTAGTGTTAATTGATAGTAACATTTGTAAAATTAGTAGTAGGAATAGATATACATAGTATATGTAATTACTAGTATCATTAATAAAAAGAGTAGTAGAAATTTGAAAAAAATAGCAGTAGTAATTGGTAGCAGCATTAGTCCAAGCAGTAGTAGAAATTAATAAAAATAGTAGTAGTAAAAAGTAGTAGCATTAGTACAAATAGTGGTAAAATATAGTAAAAATAGTAGGGGTAATTAATAGTAGCAAAAATAAAAATAGTAGTAGAATTAGTACTATAGCATCAAGGCGCACAGCACAGCACAGTCCCAAATTTTTACTATTGGTAGAATTAGTGAAATAGTAGTAGAAATTAGTAAAAATAGTTGTAAAAATCAGTAGCAGCTTTAGTAATTAGTCAAAATAGTAGTACCAATCAGTAGTAGGATTAGAAAAAAATAGTAGTAGATATTAGTAAAAGTTACTTTTTTAACAACTCTTTTGAAAATATGTCCTGTATATTAACACAGTGACACAAAACTTATAGCAAAACTTTAGACAAATCCGCTAAAAATTGTCACACACTCACTCACACACGAACTTTCACATTTATAATAATTATAGAATTTATCTTAACGAAAATTTCTTCAATTTTGGGAAAATGGCAACTCTTTTAAGAAAACTTTCAACACACATTTTTGTATACTTAAACTAACCTTGTTTGTATTTCATTTTCAAGCAATTAACAACACTTCACATGTTTCCGAAATTTAATTTTCCTCTCTCTGTTCAAACCAGTATTGTAACGTTTTATTTAGTATCTTAAAACTTTAGTTGAATTTAAATTTTTTGAGCAGGTTACAGCCCTCTGCGAAAATATTTCTCGAAAAGAGTATCCCCAGACATTTTTCGTTTGACATTAGACTATTTGAAAATCAACGGTTTTTAAAAGGTGGCAACCCTCATCAAAAATATTTTCGCATAACCACTTTCGTTTCAAAGAAATACTGTTATATTTCAGTAAGCTTAAAAATAGCAGTAAATAATTGTTTTTAAACACGTGGCAACACTCTTGAATTTTTTTTTCATGTTTAAGGTTTGTTAAGCCCACTTCTTTTGAATCACTTTCCGTGAAATTTACTTTTACATAATAATTTTACTTCATTTAATTTATAAGCAGGTGGCAACTCTCTCAAAAACGTTTTCAAAATAAAGCTTTTTTTTAACTCTTTCGCTTGAGGCCCATACCTCAATATTTGGGTTAACTAATTGAAATTTCATTAACTTTTTTTTAAACAGATGGCAACACTCTTCAATATTATTTCTGAAATTAAGCTTTTTAAACCATTTATTTTGGCAGTCAAATTATAAAATGTCGTATATTTTTTCATTTACCTTAATGTGCATATAAATAGGTGGCAACCTCTTTCAAAACATTTAGGAAATGAAGCTTTATTAACTGTTTATTTTTTAGTAATACCCATATTGCACTATTGGACTATATTCATTGTTTTAGTTGCATTTAATTTGAAACAGGAGGTAACTCCCTTTAAAGATTTGGTTCATTGATAATCCATGTAACGGACAATAATGTGCCAAATCTTATCGAACCCTGAGTGAGTCTGTGAGTCGGTTGTTACCCTTTCAGTCCCAAACTATTGAACGGGTTGAACGAATTTAGCACAGCTGGACCGCAGCATATCGATATAATTTCGCAGATTTTTGCAATCTTTAATGCATCTTTTGGTATACATTTAATAATATTTTTTTTTTTTTTTGTTTGAAGTTATTGGAAAAGCAAAAACAGTGAAAGCGGTAGAATTTTTAGCTGCTATTTCGAATATCACCAAATCTCCTCATTAGACTTCTTTTTTCTAGATTTTCGCAGGAATTGAGCCAACGCAAGGCAAGCAGGGTATCAACCGCACTGAGCTAAGCTCTGTAAGGCTTGGACTGTTATTGCTTTTTCCAATAGAAAAACTAGTCGTAAACAGAACAAATTGTCGTTGATTTACACAATCTCCAAAGCTTGTTATTGAATAAGGACTAGTAAAAGGAATTTCATTATTCGTTCAATAAATAGATGAGTACTAAATCGCGTGTTGAATAAATATGATTGTGTTAAGTTCCATCGCGTTAAAAAGACAAGATTTTGTGCTAAAACAAACTTCTCAAGACAGTTTTGGGTTTGGCTGCTTCAGTATTGTTTGAGCCTGCGTCAAACATGTGTACCAACAAAGAGAAAGTGAAAAGTTTCGTTGACTCCGTTCCGGTAATTTTCATATCAAAAATGCACCACGCTATGGAAGGCCAATGGTCAAAAATATCGATCAAATAATGGAAGTCGTCAAGTCGGAACGTCATGTTAGCACTGCTCCGATTGCCCAGGAACTAAACATTGCACAAAAAACCATTTGGAACTATTTAAATAAGTCTGTATACAAAGAAAAGCTTGATGTAAGGGTGTTCCACGAGTTGAAGCCAAAAACCCTCCTGGACCGACTTTCCATCTGGGAATCGTCGCCGAATCACAACAAAATCGGCCCATTGCTGAAGCGGATAGTTACTGATGCTCGGCCAACAATCAAAATGCCTGAAGAAAGCAATCGCACAGAAGCGACTAGCTTTGGCCAATCGGAGAGAAATTGTGCACCATCAGGACAACGCCAGGCCACACACGTCGAGGTGACCCGCCAGAAGCTGCGGCAGCTTAGCTAGGAGGTTCGTATGCATCCACCTTATAGACCGAACTTGACACCAAGTGATTACTAAATATTCCTGTATATGGCGAATGATTTTACTGGTGCAAAATTCGCCTCAAGAGAAGCATGTGAAAAACGACAGTCTTAGTTTTTTCGAATTAGGGACCAGGGTTTCTATGGGTATAGTATTATAAAATTGTCTTCAAAATGGCAACCAATCATCGAACAGAACCGTGCAAATTTGACCTAAATCAGATCATTCTAGCTATGCTTAATGAAGAGTTCAATTGAATGCAAAAATAGATTTCTGTTGTCTAAATTACATAGCCTTAGACCTTCGGCGTAAAATAAACATTCCCTATATATGCCAACTCTTCGGATATCATCAATGTGCACTGGAGGTCACCGAGATATCCCACGAATGGACGATTAAATCTTCTTCCTTCCAGGTATGAGTCAAGCCAAATTAAGGCGGCAGAGTGAACTGGGTTTCTCAACTTTTTAAAATAACTGCAATTATAAACGTATGGTTATCGTAGTCGCTATAGCCTAGCTCAGGTCTGGTACTCGTACTTTGCTATTTATTTCAATCACTCCGTCTTCATACAATGTGCATGAAATTAATGTACAACATTTCCAGGTATTCTAGAAGTAGCGAGAGTATAATTCTTTATTCACAATATATTCAGACCTCTGCTTTTGAAAAATCTACTCTACCTCCACTGCATTATCAAATCATCTATGTAGATGATATTGAGTTGATCCACGGAACTCGTACGATAGTTTCTTTCATTCCATGCAGCTAGTATTGTTATCTAATGTAATATAAAAACGCCATCACTTGGCATTCTAAAGATCTCATTCCATTACTTATTATGCATAAAAGCCGTGAGCGATATCTTTTTTAAGTAATTACTGAAGTCAGCACGTGCGAATTGGCTGAATAGACTTAGATGAGATTTCTTTTATCTGGCGGACAAAAGCACTTGGCGGCGTTGTTAAGATATGAATAAATCAGGCAAAAAAAAAACAAAAAAAAAACTGCGGTAGCTGACTTGGCCAGTCGTCAGATGGTGTGAACAAGTGTCGTTCAAGTTGTTTCAAGTGAGCCAAGGGGTACTCATAAATATATGCAACAACAACTATAGTACCGCATCTTGAGATTCCATTCAGTATTGTCTCAAATAAAAAAGGAGTCAGGCTATACACATTTACATATTGTACATAACATAAAACTATACAATTGCATATTTAGAGGGGCGGAAAAGGAGTAAAACTTATACCGTAAATTAAATGTTAGCCCATTTAGAAGAATAAACAATAAAGAAAGTGGCAAGTTGAATGCGCTGTTTTTATGTGAATGGACGAGTACCATATCTAAGTACATGCATAGATGATGTGAACCGAAGCAATGGAAGGTGTGGCTGAGCAGCATAAAGAGCATACCGGTAATATGAATTCACATACATGCATATGTATTTATAGTTATAAGCAAAAGTCTGGCATGCTTTGTACAAACTGCGAAAGTGCACAGCGAGCCCGAGCCCTAGCAACGTAACTCACGCATTTTGTATGTGAGATTATTGTTCTTGTATGGAAGTAGAAGGAGTTGTTGGTATGTGACCGGAACAGATGCCACCAAGTATGCGCTTCACACATCTAAACAAATACAGTCTTGTGAAAAAATAGGAACACTACATTTCTTCTATAGTCATCTTTTGTTTGTTCTATGTCTAGCTTATTATACAGGGTGGTGTAAAAATATCTCTGCATTAGGAAACTCAAATAAATTTTTTGTTAATTCTTGTAATTTATTTATTTGAGGAAAAATAATTTTGATTTTTTTTACTTGGTTTAAAAATGGGGAGGAATTTAAATGCCCTCCATGCTCGGTATTGTAAGTGCGACATCTAATCCAAAGGTTAGTCATTATTGCCTGTCGGCTTGAAACTTGAATTGTCCAAATTTTATTCGAATGGATTTTTTTAAATCATTCTTACTGGTAAGTTTCTTTTTATTAGCTTTATTTTTGCAATAATACCGCCAGATAAATAATCAGGAGACGTTGTGGTGGGCCAACGGAAGGGGAGTTTCTTCAGATCAGCTTATTAGGGAATTTACGCTGCAATTCTGATATAACGGGTCTGGCGATGTGACAAGTTGCATAATCTTGCTGAAACTAGAAAAAGTTAAAAGGTATTATTTTTCAATGTAGTTCCGGAAATAAAAACTCTTTCAACATCGGGTTCCAACAATCCAAATCCGAGTTCCATTCTTCTAACCTATGAATAATATTAAAATAAAATTGCACAGATACCTCACGCAGAAGGGAAGTTATTACGTTTTTTTTTTTTTGGTAGCACCTTTCATCAGTCACCCTGTAAAAGAAACACTAAATAAATTCACATTACAAACTCTCCGGAAAAAATTGGAAAATTCACGAAATTTTAACATTATCAAAAAACTTCTACTCGTAGTATTGAGTTGTCAAAAAATTTCAGATATACAACTCGAAAGCTCATTAAACTCTAATATAATAAAGTATACTAAGTTCCAAGCAGAGTTCCAGAATAATAATTATGTTACCGTTGAGTTTAAAAAAAAAATCATCCTAATTTTGATAAGAATCATAAAACTCTTTTGATAATAATTAGGAGAGAGAAACATTTATTAATTTATCGAACACAGTTATTTTAAGACTTATATTACCAATTTACATTTTTAATTGTTGAGTATTTTTTTTACTTTTTGAGTAACTTAAATCCCCAAATAAAAGGCGTCGATAACTTAACAATTTTTTTTACTCCCAATTATTTTCAAAATATTTTATAATTCTTGTCCAAATAAGGTAAAGTAATTATTATTCTGGATCTGGAAAAGACTTTTCATAATAGTTATAAGTGAGTGCAATTTTTGAAATCAACTATAACTATTTATTATTTTGAGACAAATGTCATAAAAGAGGTTCCATAATAAATGTCAAGGAGATAAATTTGATAATAATTATGAGTAAGAAAACTTGTTTGAAATTTTGAAAAACGGAACTCTTTCAATATCACTTTGGGATAGTTTCGGGATCGCCTCGAGACTGTTTCAAATTCATGTCGAAAGCTGTCCAGGATCACCTCTAGACAAGTTCCATACCCCACGAACAGGTTCCGAAATGGTTTCGAGCCAGTCCCGAACTAATCCCGAGCCGGTTTTAAAAAATTCTTGTTCTTCAAGACTCAAACCACTTTTTCTGCCTCATAACTGTTATGAGCAAATTTTTATAATATAAGTCTCGAAATAAAACACCTTGCGGTAGGAATTAATAGAAGCAGTAGCAACTAGTAGCACCAATAATAAAAATGTAGTAGCATTAGTAAAAATAGCAGTAGAAATTAGTAATTAGTAAGAACAGTAGTTAAAATAGTAGTAGAAATCAGTAAACGTAGAAGTAGTAATTAGTAGAAGCTTCAGTAAAAACAGTAGTGGAAATTAGTAAAAATAGTAGTAGAAATTAGTAGTAGCACTAGTAAAAATAGTAGTAAAAATTCGAAATCAGTGAAAATAGAAGTAGTAATAAGTAGTAGCATCAGAAAAAATAGTAGTAAAAATTAGTAAAAGTAGTAGTAGAATTAGTAGTGGCATTAGTCAAAGTAGTAGTAAGAAATTAGTAAAAATAGAAAAATAGTAGTACTCAACTAAAAAAATTATAAATAAGAACTTTGTTCGTGTTTTAAAAACTTGCAGAATTTCCCTGTTATTTTTTCTACAGACATTGAAATTTCTCAATAAGTAGTGGCCCTATTTTTATTTTTTTTTTCACATCACTGTATGTAAATGTGTGCGTGCCTACCTATAAAGGCGACATTTTTGCATAAAACCGCACATGAAATGACATGAAATGAAAATTCACACACACTTGCGCACCAACACAGACACACTTGGGCGCATGAAAAGTGTGCATTCATTCATATTTCTTTTTCATTAAAAAGGGATTTCAATTGTGCCAACACAAACTCTTGACGACGGAACTGGGCTCGAGAAAAAGTCCTAAGTACATATTTGAATTATTTAGGTGTGTGCGTGTGTGCGTGTGTCTCGCATAGTAATAATCCAATGGGAATAGAAGAAGTTCTAGCAGAAATTTATTTCGCAATTCCCTACAACCGATAGATGAAAAAACAGCAGCATGTGTGGTTTAGGTGCGCATGTATGTGTGTGTGTGCGTGTGTGTGTCACCTTCTAAGTACTATTTTCTTATGCTTTATGCTGCAAAAATATTTATGTGTGTGGCCAGTTGCCGGAATTGACGGCATGGTATGCTCTATCGTATGAGCAACCAAATTACGGAATAAATTAAATGTAGTGAAATTTTACGAGTGGATACAATGGGTTTCTAACTAGCGCTGAATTCGATAGATTGCAGAGATGTAAATGTTTCAGGAATTCGGGAGCTAGTAGTCAGAGACAGGCAAGAAACAAGTGAGAAATGTAATGGTGAAAGAATGATTGGAAATTTAGGTGTGCATGTGACAAATAGCTGGCAGGAAGTGCACGCACTACAAAAACCATAAATGTGTGCGATATGCTGATAGAAAATTTGAATAAATATTTTAGGTGCTTAGTATTGCAACATAATTCGAGGAATTCGAGAAATTTCAATTTACAAATGTTAGATTATTTATGTATTATTTAAATTGTTGTTTGTTTAAGGAAATTTTGAGCAGTGCAGTTGATTGGAAATTTTACCAATAGGAATCTAAATAAATACAATAAGGAAGGCAAGTAAATTAAATTTGTGAACAAGTGTAGAATGCGGTTGTCTTTGGCTCTACTGAAGCGCTCTATCATTCGTGGAAAAACACAAATTTTTATTTTTATTTATTACTGTATTTTTCGCGTAACAAAATTTCGTTTTAAGGTTCTATTTATTTTTCTCACAGTTATACAAAAAAATTCAATACAATTAAGTGGTTTTAAAATAAAACTTCATATTCAAATGTAAGAAAAATCAGTGATAGGGGAGCTCCATTTTAAAGAGTAGCGATCTTTCTTAGTTCCTCAATAGACTTTTATGTTTTAAAAGTAAATATATAAATTGAAAATTTCACGGTTTGTTAGCTATCTAAATGAAAGAGTTTTAAAACAAGCTCACTTTTCTAAACAATAAGATTTAAAACCGGAGGTGTACGAAAACTTTATACTTCAGTAGATGGCTGCCATCTATTTAAAAAATTAACTAAATTAAGTTACTGAATTAAACGAAATATTGTGTCATGGATTCAAAGAAAGTAGATATGAAAAAAATTAGTCATGAAAATGACTTAAATGAGTCACCTGTTTAAAAATATTAATTCAATTAAATTACTAAGCTTACTGGATAATAAAATTATTAGTATGGAACAAAAGCGTTTAGACGGAAACATTTTTGAATATCAATTCAAATAACGTTAATTCAATTCAATTTTGAAGTCAGATGAAATTTAACTACACTTGCGTCAAACGAAAAAAATTTAACGAAGCTTTACTCAGGTAGTAAGTTTTTTGAACTGATAAAGGTTTAGCAAAACTTAGACGCCAAAACTCTTTTAGGGGTTGCCAAATGTCTAAAAATTACTTATAAATATAAATTCAGTGATAACTTCAATGAAATCAAAATATCTCACTTATTTGTATGTATATAAATTGGCGAGCAGTAAATAAATATACACTAATATAACAAAAACCACGTCAAGCAATTTTTCAAATTTTGTAAAAATTTTCAAAAATTCCAAAAAAAGTTTCAAATTTTTTTGGAAAAAATGTTTAGTAATTTTTAGGTGTGCAATTTTATAGCCTATTTAGTATAATTCAGCGCAATTTTTTATTGCTAGAGACTCCTACTGACATTTTATATTTTTTTTTTAATTTTGGCATTGGAAATTTTTTTCATATATCGCCTATACCATTACATATTTTATATGAACGCAAATGCACAACACTGTCGGCATCTACAATTATTACAAATCCACGGCAATTTTCATAAATTGCAAGAGTTTTTTTTTTAATTTCGCAGGACTAAAATTCAAAAAATTAAAAAAAATTAGCGGCAGTTAGGAGCCACTTTAAACTTGCACTTTATTAAACTAAAACCGCAAACAGAAATATTATCAATATACCTCTAAAAAAATTTTAATTTTGTTGAAAAATTGTTGAATTTTCTTAAATTTTGTATGAGACTGCATACCCGAAAAATTTCTAAGCATTCTTCTAAAAAATTGGATAAAAATTTGTCTGGTTTCCATAAATTTTATACAAAGTTTGAAACATAAATTTACATGGTGTTTGATACAGCATGAACTGTATTTTGTATAAAATAGTCAAACAAACTGTATAATGAAAAATCTTGCTAATATTGTTAAAAGATCACCACCATTAGATAGATAGAAGATCGGGTTTTACTCGACTCTGAATATTTACACAAAATCTTTTTGAGAGCAGTTCCCAAACGGGTTCTTCATTTTTGCAAAATTAAAGCAATTTTGTTTTAAGTTAAATAAAGTATAATGAAATTAAATTTTAATGTGCAATATTTCAACTATGTACATATATGGATTTATCAGGCATAGCAAATTTGAAAAAAAATTCTATATAATATAAGTGAACATAAATAGAGACACGACATTTTAACTAGTTCTGATTTATTTAACTTTCTTTTTTTGATTTATAATTTTATTTTTTTTTTTCAAAAAGCCTAGCACATTACACAGCAAACACCATAAAAAAAAAATTATTTGAAACTTCGAAGAAAAAAATACGAAATTCAAGAAGTTTTTATAACAATAACAAATTTTTTGTTCAGAATTTTTAGAAAAATTTTAGGTAGACGGATTTGTGGCCCATTAAATTCTAATTGAATCAAGTGTAGTAAGTTTGAAGTAGCAGAAAACTGCCGTTGATTTTTGATAATTTTTTCCCCCCGAAAAGTTTACACATTAAATCCATGTATGCAAAAAAAATTGTCGGGGTTACTTTGTGTGGAAGAAATCATAATAAAACTAAAATTTAATGGACCATAGAAATGCATATCCAGAATATTCCTAAAACTTACGAACAAGAAGTTTGAAAGGATTTAAAGTTTGAATCGATTTATTAAGTGTTTGATATAATGTACCATATTTCAGATGTGCTGTAAATATTTTGTTGTTTTTTTTTTGTAAGTAGAAAGATTCAACAAATTACAACAACAGCAAACCTTTTGTTCAAGCTTTTAAGAGAAATTCTAGGTATGGTGTTTTATGGCCAATTTAATTCTAGTTGAATAAAATGCAAATTGAAATATCTGAAAAAACTGGAGAGAATATTTATAAAAATTATGAATAGTGGATTTATATGGTGTTTGCTATATGATGATCTCTTTTTCAAATGTTCTGTACATATTTTTTCCCCGTGACTGCAGGTAGAAAAAGAAAATCATGAAGACAACTTCGAATGAGTATATACCTTGTCAATATCGGTTGATAAAATTTTTTAACCTTCCTTTACACTGAAACACTGGCTTGGTTTATATAGCAACCTGAAAAAGTGCAGGATGATCAGCAAATACCGGAAGCTTTCTGTGTATCAGATTAAAGTTTAGCTTTTCGTACACTAGAAGGCAATAACGGAACTTCTAAATGTCACTGTCGTTTGCTTACGTAATGTATTTCTAAGAATAAATTCGATTGCTTTAAATCCGCATGGCAGATCGCGCCGTTGCCAATTAGAAAAAAAATCCGCAACAAATCGGCTATAACAAAGTAGAGGTAGATTTTTTTTATGTAAAAAAAAATAAAAACAAAGAATAAAAAGAACTGGAAGCTTGTGAAATGGTTTAGTTTCTTTACTGTTACTTTCGAAGCGCTCGCTGTTAGAAGAAATATATGTAAAGGCCGGTAAGGAAAGTCCTACAACTTTTTTTTTATATTTTTATTAATATAAAAATACATAAGTATTTCTAGTGATTATAAGAGAAACATTTTATTTCAATTTATTCTTTGCTGTCCATATGCGCGAACATTTCTTAAGAGCCCTGTCGTCAAGTTTTGTACCACGATTTCTGCCACTTTTAGCGATGCTGTCCGCCAAATTCTTTCTAATTCTGTAATTGTGTTGATTTGGCTCCCAATTTTCAAAAGTTTGGTCTTCATCATAGCCCAGTATCGCTCAATTGGTCGCAACCCTGGCATATTAGGGTGATTCAAGACTTTCCTTATGTAATGCACATTGCTACCTTCGAATCGAATCATTTTTGGGTGGCATTAGCGTAATGTGCTGGAACCAAATCAGGCCAAACTGTAATCGGACTATTATGGGGACGTAGAAAGGACAGGAGACATTTTTGAAGGCAGACCTTCACGTAAATTTCAGTGTTGATGGTTCCCATACTGAAGAGGCGGCGCGGATTTAAGTCCGCATTCACAAATGGCTTGCGAAATTAGAACTTTTCTACTAGACTCTTCTATGGATGGGTTTTCCGAATTCAGATGTATCATCTCCAGATTGCAAGCACTAAAATTGGTGCCATCAAATCCGTTTTCAAATAAGTTTCGTCGTTTATA
This sequence comes from Anomoia purmunda, assembly GCA_951828415.1. Classification (NCBI taxonomy): domain Eukaryota; kingdom Metazoa; phylum Arthropoda; class Insecta; order Diptera; family Tephritidae; genus Anomoia; species Anomoia purmunda. The sequence goes on from OX639996.1 coordinate 15,138,150, forward strand.
ACCCCACACTATTTTTTCTTTGCCAATAGTTTTTCTTTTTATAAGTTATATTTATACCAATTCTCTTCTTAATTTGAGTGACTTGCAGATGTGTGCTTTTAGTTTTTTTGATGACATCTCTTGTCTTCCTTGGAGCGGTTCTTCCTCATTACTACTTTTTTCTCCAACTGTGCGTTTGCTGATCCATTGGGGTGACGACTCCTTGGCTTACCTTTTATTGGCACACCTTCCTTAATGCGCAAAACCATCCTTCGTGCAGTGTCATAAAAGGAACCACTGAGTTTCGCCAACTTTTTGCAACTAATATTGGGGCTATTCTTCCAAATGTACAACATTTTTTTTGTGGAGCTTTTCGGTCATATGAATTTTTTGCGTTGTTCATGCCTTGACTGCAGAAACTAATTAAGCTTCAAAAATTGAATGAAATATCAATTTAAAAATAGTATTTTAAAAGCCTAGAACTATGTTATTAATAAAAATTTTGCAGGGAGTTTAAAGTTCGCGGAACTTGCTATACCGATCCTTATTTATCTCAAAGAGAAATATACCAACATGTCTCGAGGTCCTTCCACATAAAAGTGCCCTTATGATAGCAGAAGAATTACTCTTTAAAATCAGCCTAGTTATGAATATTTACGACAATTTTGAAAAAACGGAACTGAACTGAACTGAAATGAAACACTTTGCTAATAATACTACTTTAAGTATATAATTTTAAAAAATTAAACTTATAATAATAAAAGTCAAAACTATTCGCAAAAGTATCTTCTAACTTTACATTACCTCATCAATCATTTACTTTGCTATCACACGATAGCAAACGAATGTCAACCAATTTTCCCTCCACTAAAATCCGATGCTACTTGCCGGATACACCGGCAGGATCTCTTTCATTTGCATGCACACACACACACACACACATATGCATAGTATGGTGTGTGTCTACATTGGTATGCTTTATCTGTGTATGCAATTGGAAATTTTTCGCTACGCTTACTACAAAAGAAAAACAAATATGCTGTGTAACGCGAAGCCGGAAATGACAGGAAGTTTTTGGGATTTAAATTATTTTTGTCACATTTACAAATCCCTTCACATTTAACCACATGTGAGGTGTTAGTGCAATGGTTTAGTTAACGAATGGGCATTGTAGATATATTTTTTTTAAATACATAGTACGGCTTAAGGATATTTTTAACAAAAACAAAAAGCGGATTTTTATTTATTGTTTACACAAAAGGAGGACACAATAAAATATTGTTTAAAATCATTTAATTCATATGAAATACCATAAGCTATAATATAATAAATATAGAAGAAAAAAATTTTGTAATTTAAATTTTAAAAAAATTTGAAAAATCTTTTTAAAAAATTTTTTTTAAATCTTATTAAAATATTTTCAAACGTATGCCTTTATAAGTTTGCATAAGAATTAAACTGTTCTTCATAACAATGTAATTTTATTATACTTTATTTAGCTAAAACAAAAATTGTGCTTAAATTTCGGAAAAGTGGCAATTCTTTCATGAACTGCTTTAAAAAAAATTGTGTGCAAATATTTTACCTTCACTAACGTTATCATAGAATTTATAATTGATTTCCAAACATTTGGTAGCCTTCAAAAATTTTGACTTGAAAATTTGTGACTAATCCCCCCTAATATGTGCACTTGACAAATTCTCAATGTCGCTTATTTATAAAAATCTTCTATTTATCAACATTTCGGTATTATATGTCAAAAATAAAATGCTCTTCTCTTTAAAAGTTATCAAGATGCCAAATGCGCTTGTTAAATAAAATATCTGTTTTACTGTTTGTTTTTGTTTCAAAATTTTGATTGGTTCTGCGCACTAAAACTTTAAGTTTGTGCAGACTAAACAAAAACTTTTTGCTTAATAAAAATTATAGTAAATTACAAATATTTTGTTAATTTGTAAAGTTTTCGTAAGTCTTTGAGTTCAAAAAATATACAGAAATATTTTTGATAAGTGCATTATTCTCTAAAAATATATTGGCAATGTCCGCGCAAGATATATCCTACGTATTGAATTTTGCGGCAATTGAAAAGCTATTTAAACTGCTATCCTACAGAACTTAAATTGTAAAAGCATTAAAAATTGCGAATGGAATGTTTTTAATATTAAAATGGCTGAATATTTCTATTCACCATTTATCCATTCAACGTACCGATTTCCCATTTTATGATTTCTTTTAGGATTTCAATATGCACTGAAAATAAAAACCCAAGAAAAATGTTTCTTACTTTTGTTCAAGTTGTGATACTTTCTCCCGATTTTGTTAAAGATTATTTAAAATGAATAAAAACTTACATAAAATAAAAACTGTTTTCTCTAAAAGTAGCAAATATTTCTTAACCGCCAATTCATTTCCATATTTCTTTCTTTTAATAGCTGCTTTTCTGCAGTCCAACTTTTTTTTTTTGTTTTCAGCTTCGATTCAGCCTCCTTATTTCTTCAAAGTGACAATTGTAAACTTTTTTTAATATCTGCCATTTTTTCAGATAAAACTTGGTAAAAGGTTCAAGGTTTATCCAATTTACTTGAAAATTTTCTGCACTTCTTTGAAAAAAGTTTCAGTTTCGGCTGTATTTGAATTGACAATGTTTGTCAAGTTTTTGAAGTATAACTTCCTTAGCGGCAGTGATTTTTTACATCGCGTCACGGAAGCCGCTTCATGCAAGTCGCGTCACGACGTTATGACATGACACGTATACGAAAAAAAAACATACATACATACATACATACATATGTATTTAGCTTGAGATCATTTCGCCAATAGTTTAGAACCATTTGAGGACAAGTTCTGGACCGTTTCGGCGCAATATTCGGACTAAATATTTCGAGACCATTTCAGGTCCTTTCTGTAGTTCGGAACTGATTCACCACTCACCTGCTACTACTACTACTAATACGACGACTACTACTACTCCTACAATTTCTACTACTACTGCTAACTAAAGCTACTAATAATTACTACTAATAATAATTACTACTACTAATTGCGACTACTATTTTTTCTACTTCCTACCATTATTTCCACTACCTTCTATTACTACTTTTACTAATTTTTACTACTATTTTACAAATGCTGCAAACTACTACTTTTACTTATTTCTACTACTATTTTTACAAATGTAATTTTTATTTACTACGTTTTTTATTTATTTCTACCACAGTTTTACACACTTTTACTACTATTTTTACTCAGTTTAAGTACTATTTTGACTAATACTACACTTGGTTTTCACTACGCTTTTTACTTATTTCTTTTACTATTTTTACAATTGCAATTATTTCTACTTACTCCTTTTTTTATTCATTTTTACTACGGTTTTACAAACTTTTACTACTGTTTTTACTACTTTGACTAATTCTGCACCTGATTTTCACTACGATTTTTACTCATTTCTACTACTATTTTTACAAATGCAATTTCTATTTACTACTGTTTTTTTTACTAATATCTACTATGGTTTTACAAACTTTTACCACTATTTTTACCAATGCTACTACTCTTTACTAATTTCTACTACTATTTTCAATCATGCTAAAAGTGAAAAGGAATTCTCTCCCGTATTTAACTCTATATCTCTTTGAAGAATTGGCACAGAAGTTGTACTTCTGGCACACGTCCTTAGGTGCACGCGTGTTTTTTTTGTTGTTGTTAGGGAAAGGCACCTGTCGTTTGAGTGTCCTAAAATTATTTTTTTATTCCTACAAGATAATTGATATAGCTTCAAAGGTCAAATATTAAGAAGGAGAGCAGTTTACAGATTATTCTACAATAAAAACCATATAAGTTCAATCTTGAAACTTTGTGTTCAAAATTTCAAACTTTTTAATTCGAATTAAGAGGTAATTTTTGGGTTTGAAGTTAGTTCAGTTTTACTATAATAAAGTGCAAGTTTCTACTTTATTTTGAATAATTTTTTTTCGTTAGCCATAAATAGTTATCAAAATTCAACGCGCATTTTAAGCATTTTATTATTTTAAAAATATCAATATCAAAATCTCAAAATATCGCATTAGAACATTTTCTATAAGAATTTTTTTTTTTTGAATTCCTCTCTTCATTAACAAAAGACGCTATTCTCAAAAATAAAGTTATATTAAAAATACGTCATCTATTGAAAATTCCGTATACTAACACCACTCAATTTCCACTCGGTGACTCTGACGGCTGGTCATGCCACTTTTCTTACATTTTTCCCCAACTAATGACGTTTTGCAGCAAAATCTTTATTTGCTAATTAATCATTTGCGAAAATATGCATTGTTTCCGCAAAGCATTCTCATATTCTCACAATTTATAAAAGCAAAAAGTTTTCGTTGCCTTAACACAAGCTTCTTTCTTTACCTTCAGCAATTTGCAAAAAAAAAGAAAAAAAAATTCCATTGAAAAAGGTGAAAATTGGAACAAAGTGTTTCTAGTTTTCGCCTAGCTCCTGGCAATTTACTACCTCTATGCAACTTATGCTTGGCTCTAGCATTTGCCCTTTTTTTTTTTTGCTGCTTCCTTCTTCCATTCATTTATTCAAAGCTGCCAACTGCAAATGTTGCATAACCGCCTGACCTACTGCCTGTCTCGACCTGGCGCTGGCTAGAAACTCCCTTCGAAAAAAACAAAACACACACACAAAAAAAACCTCGCACTGGAGTTGGCACATGACAGCTCAGCGCAGAAGGCGGTAGCCGCTCTAGCGGCTAGCATGGTGGTCAAATTGCTTTCCAACCATAAACGGTATGTAATTCGGTTTCATTTTTGGCCCAACTCGGATACAAACCACACGCCTGCTGCATGTTTGCCTGCTGTTAAATATCGGTGGTGTTGCCAAATTGGAATTTTTCATTTATCTTTGTCTGTTGCACTCAAACAGCGCTGAGAGGAAATTCGATTATTTAAATCTATGGTATTTAAATTCACAATTTTAAAGTAAATGATTTATGAGTAGATAACAATTTTGTAATATGGCTCGCGCTTGTCAAATTTATCATATAAGCATCGGCAGTAGCAAATTTTAATTTTTTTTCAAATTTAACTTTTTTGAAAAAGTAACATATTTTACTTTCATTTTTTATTTGTAAGAGTCTTATATTCTCACAACCTTGGGGTTTAGAGGACTTCTGGAAAAACGATTTAAAATAAACATAAATGTTTTATAGTTTCTAAATCGGAAGCCTTAGTTTTTAAAAACCATTCACTTTCCTTTTATTTTAAATGAGCTATTAAAGCAAATTTAATATCTTAGCATCTCCGGGAATTTTCAAAGCCAGCGTCTTCTAACGAGTCATTATTTTACAAATGTCATTTATTTTTTCGTTTATTTAGTACATGCATAATATATATATGAATCCTTATAAAATATAAATATAAATAGAATTTGTATATATATCTCGCCTTTAGCACCCCCCTTCAGATCCATAAAGTCAGTTGGAAAGGCCTACTTTCTAAGCCGCATTTTAGGCTGCCTGTTGGAGTGATAAGCTCGAACTTTTAACTTGATTATATTTGCTCTGCGGCGTTTGGTTGACGAAATGGTTGAAAAGTTCGAGGTTCCGATCTATTTCCTGGTGTAGTTCAGGAAACCCGGGACTCCATGCTTTCGGGATCAAGCTTTCGAGCCGCTGACTGTTAGAGAAGTAACCTTTTCTTTTGTCGTTTGTTCGATGGCGTTTGGCGGAATCAATTGGTCGAAACATCCGAGGTTCCGGTCCATTTTCCGAAGTAGGGTGGAAAGGCAAAACCTCCACCCTGCACCCTCTGTGCGTTGAGGTCGAGCATGCTATTTACCGGGTCAATCCCTTCTGCCTATTTAATAGGCAATGCCTTGTAGTGTTCAATTATAAGTGGCTTGCATTTGGTAAAACTATCGTAATTTCTTATCGGAGACGGTAGTTTATTAAAGCATTTTATCCCCTTGTAAAATATATTATTATTGTCCACTTCAGTTCCATATGCTGGTGGTCTAAAACTACTATTTTCCCTTAGTAAGATGAATGGGTTTCATTTACACAGGCAGAAGCTTACCTTTCTTTATGTAGAAGACAAATTTCATACCATAATAAAAAGTTGCTGTTTCACACTCCACCACTTCACATATGAAATCATCTCTCGTGTGGGTGCATCTTAGCGATTGTTCAGAGTAAATCACATCCCTCCATTTCGCTCTATTTTTGTAATTTGTCAGTCTGTCTTCGCATTTCTTGAATTCGCTTGTGCCACATTTATGGTATTAATCGGAGCTAACGAAAAAATGTTCAGGCTTAAAGCTCGAAACCCGCATTGTAAAAAATCGATAAGTTTCAACCAAGTTGCTTTGAAAAAAAATATGTCCCATAAACTTTTGAGATCGTTCCGGTAAAGTAGACCCAAGGGTCGTGGAAACGCATAGACCTATTTGTGGACCAAATCAGGCATAAACCACGTCAGCCGTAATTTAACAGTTCGTACCGCTTAAAATCGAAATGTATTATCCGGCTTTCATTAATTTTGTACGACAAAAACTTTAAAAGCAGTGCAATTAATGATTACGAAATCAAATTCTACATTTCGTGTATGCAATGGAGGCCTACCTTTGCAGGCTGGGTTTTTACAAAAGCAACATATTAGCTTCTTTTTTTCTTCTTTGTTTATGTTCTCCTTTCAAAACAAACTTCACATCGTCCAAGCTCTTTTCGATAAGTTGGTGAATCCATCGGAGAAGAATTAGTTTGGAAAGTAAAGAGAAGAACGAGGATGGCTTTGGATGCCTTTTTTTCTTGTCACGTTGTTCATCGAGTTCATTTTTAATTATTCATCCACTGAGGGCAGAAACGGTGATAATGTTTGAAGATACCGCCATTGGTCAGCGATAATTTCGCCACCAGAAACTGTAGAGCTTTATAAAATCGTATAGGTGAGTTCTCCCTTTAATTGATAAACACATAATTCTTGTAAAATATCGACTTGTTTATTAGGTTAGGTTAGGTTGGAGTAGCAGCCGCCTGCAGCGGCTCACTTAGGCCAGTATTAGGCCCATTCTGTTACCACAAAGAAAATTTTTGTACCATCCAAAAAGAAATTACCCCTTACTAAACCAGTTTGCCTCATTGATGAACTTCAACAAACAATTTACCTCGGTGCTTGAAGCTTTACTAAGGTCATCCAGAAACGGTGATCCCAGATATCGCATTCTGCTTTTACACAGTGCAGGACCCTTACACAGTAAATGCAAGATCGTTTCCTCCTCCTCGTCAGCTCCTACAGCATCTTCGGAAGGGCACTCCCAACCTTTCAGCATGTATACCTATCAGACAGTGCCCTGTTAGAGCCCCGATCACATTCGAAATGTTTTCCCTTCTTAGAGAGAAAACGCTGCGCCATCGTTTCCGATCCCATTTACGCCACGTCTGCCTTGAGGTTCGACAGGTCGTATTTTGTCTCCATCTATTGTCAGCATGTTTATATGTGCAATCTCTGAGTAGCAGTTTGCAAGTGGCAAACGGCGTACCAATGCGTTCTTTTTCCTGAAAAATCTGCTTGGTCATACCTTGTCTTGCAAGTTCGTCTGCCATGCAGTTTCCCTCTAACTATGTCCCGGTGACCAGGGACCCAAATTAGGTACAGTCTGTTCTGCTTGGCCATCTCCTGCAGATAGCTGAAACCTCAGCCTGGAAAACGCTGGAATGATCTGGTAACCTAAAGGAAATTTGCAGGAGAGGGGTTCGTGAGAAAACGCCTCCTCCTACCTTATTATCGAGTTTTGAGCCATCTGTATAGATGACAATGCAATCAGGTGTAATAAAGTAACTTTCAGAAACCGATGTCAAAGCACACCGGTCCGTGCTGCTCGGAATAGAGCAGAACTTGTTCAAAATACTAGAATACCCTTGGCTTTCAGGGTGCCACTGGGATGTCTCTCTTAGTTGCAAAGCAGTCATCACTGCCGTCTGTTGTCCGACCAAATCTAAAGGAAGGAGGTCTAAAATGGCGTTCAAAGCCTCATATGGCGTGGTTCTGAGCGCCCCACTTATGCAGATCATACTAGATCTTTGCACCTTGGTGAGTAGCCTGAGGTTAACCTCTTTATCTAATGCAGGCCACCATACGATCACCCCAAATAGGAGAATTGGTCTGACGACCGCTGTTTGTTTATTATATAGCACTCAAAAGTAACCGCTTTCGATCAAAAAACAATGTATGACAAATTCATTTAGTTTCAACTCGATTGAAGCTTTTTATTGAGTATATTTCATTTTAGCCATTCTGCAATGTTTGAAATTTTCCTTTTCAATAATGTGTTAGGTCACTCTGACCCAATAATAGAAATAAGTCAGTTTCATGACAAAAATAATATTTCAATTTGAATTCAGTTAATATTTTATTTGTCAGAAGCAATACTACTACTACTACTACTACTACTGCCATTACTATTTACCACTACGAATGTAACTACTAATTACTACTACTTTTAGTACAACTGCTAATTACTACTACCATCACAACGACTACTACAGCTAATATCATCGCTACATCAACTACTTCTACTACTACGATTTTTACTAACTTCTACTACTATTTTTTACTAATACTATTACTATTTTTACCAAATTCTACTAATATTTTTACTTATTCTACTACTTATTTTCAAAACTCTAGTACTATTTTTACTAAAGCTACCACTAAGTACTACTTACCACTTTTACTAATTCTATTACTTCCAGCACACACACGACTACTACTAGATACTTACGACTTTTTTTTACTTTTTCCCGAATGAGTTGCAGAATAGCACTTTGTGTAGGATATTTATGTTTGAAACGCAGTTCTTTCAACGAGTAACAAGTAAATTTATATTAGCTTTTATTGAAACCAATTAAAACTAAAAATTTTAACGATTTTAAAATAAAAACCATTGACAAGCCTAACCGAATTTTCGCCCACTTTCGTCGAAGCCGAAGCCGACGTTCGTCCGTTCTCTACTTATTATGCAACAGTTTGGTTGTAGATATGAGTATTTTGCTGCATAGAAATTCTGTGCATATATTTGAAGCATTAAACCGTTCCCTTTAGTATTCTCTGTATCCACTGGCATATTGATCTCATAGCTCACCTCTGTCTCTTCCGAGTTAAAATTAAAAGCTGGCATCCTTCATCACAAAATGATTTTTTTTTTATAGAGAACTCAAGAAATGAATCCTCATCAGCACAAACTCAAAGTGGAATAAATCACATACTTCCTCATCGAAAAATTCTGGCAACTCATTTTACTTCTCCATAGTTTTTCTCTGCCCTCCGCTGTGAGCCAGTGTTTTCAGGTTAAAAACTATCAGTGCATTTGCTGCCAAGTAGAAATTATTGCTAGCCAAAGAACACACCCACACACACACACACACGCAAGCGACCTTTGCATATCGAATTCAATATTTGGGCAAAAAAAACGCGACCTGCCTGCCACTTGGCCACACATTCTTACTTCAATACATGCCCTGTCGGAAAAAGCAGACAGTCCAAAAAATGTATAAATTGTAAATGTAGTTGGAGCTCAACTGTTTTGAAAGAAATGCATGTTTAATTAATTATGTTGATCTAATTTGCACCAAGAATATGCTATTAGAATTTTTCTGTGGTAAAATATTCTGTAAAATATATTTTCAATAAATTTTTATTTTATTACTTTAAACAAATGTAATGAGTATTATTAATTTATATTTTGTAGACAAATACTAGCTATCAATATATTTGGTCTAAAACATGCAGAGTTGTAGCTGGTCGAAATGGAATTGTGGTTTGTTTTTAATTTTTATTGAAAATTTTTTTTTTTTAATTTTTAGAATTTTTTCAGAATTTTTGCCATTTCTTTAAGTGTTTTTTATTTTATTTACTTTGTGAATATCAAGTCTAGAATTCAAAACAAAAATCTAAATAATTTCGAAAAAAAACCCAAATGCAAAATTTAAAAAAAGTTGTATCTTGGCCAGCTATAAAATTAAACTGTTTTTTTAGTAATGATTTTAAAAGATTTAATTTTTGTAGACTTTTCGCCACTTTTTTCAAGAATTTAGTTAGTTATTTTTGGGGCATAAAGTTTAGAATTTAATTCAAAAAATGAAGTAATTCTGAAAAAACTTCAAAACCAAAAAAAGTTTCATTTCGACGAGCACTAAACCTGAACTCTTTTTGAGTTATGATTATAATATATATTTTTTTTTAGGTTTTTCGCAACTTTTTGTAGTTTTTTTTTTAATATTTTAGTTGTATTTTAACATAAAAAGAAGATACTAAAAAATCACGAAAACTCTGAAAAAAATATTTAAAACAAAAATTACTTTAAAAAAAATTCATTCAGCATGTTTTTACCCAAAACCAACAAGTTTTATATCGCTAAAAGCACATTGATTGTCTTTCGAAAATTGTTAATGAAGTGAAACGCAAAAAAAAAAAAACAAACACAAAATTACCCACCCAAACAAAAAACTAAAAATTTTTTTTTTTTGTGCTCAGAAGGTACATATTACGAACCACCCCTGTAGCTGAATTTTTTGAAATTTTTGATCTGTAGGGCAGTGTAATGAAAAAAAAGAAAGCGACACTCACAATACTTTCAAGAATTGATGCTCGAAATAGCGGTATAATTATGTGTAGTTTATATAATGAATTGAAATGACAATTTTATTTTATTTTTGTTTAAACGAAAAATAAAAATTTTATAATTACTATAAAGTGAACATATTTTTAAATAATTGGCAATGGACAGATTTAAAAGTAGTTAGTTAGTAGACCAGTTTTAAAATAGTTTCAAGAAAACGAAATTTGAAATAGTTGGCAACAAGAACAAAAACTGATTCTGGTTTTTTTTATCAAACATACATATTTAAAAGTAATTGAAATCAAATACGAGTACACAGTCAGATAACACAGGTCGATAAGTTTCCAAAACCAGAAACCAGAGTATACTTTGCCGAAGGTTTTTGGTGCGCTGAACAAGAATGAGGTTTTCGAGATATCCTAAGCTAATGGTGCGAAAATCCTGGTGTTTGCCTATATTTGAGGTTATGTAGCGTATGGGTTTTAACTTTTATTGTAAAATTACTGCCAGCGTTTTAAAGTAAAAGCCTTGTCGTTCTATTACATAACCTCAAATATAGGCACAAACTACGATTTACGTACTTTTAGCAGAGGATATCGAGAACCTGTAGTGCGATTCATTAACTTTAAACCATGCGACAATCGCAATTTTTGACGACAATATTTGTCGAACACACTAACGATTGTGCGATTCACTAACTTATTCTTAACGACGCTTAACAGCTGTTGCGTTGTATTTATTTATACAAACATGTTGCATTCCATTGTTCCATTGTAGCAGAATTTCGGATTCTCCTCTGAGTGGTTCCGTAGAATAGTCATCAACTCGACTCCAAGGAATATCCGAAATCTCCTGCAAATATGCCATGGTTTTCGTTTTCAAAATTCGCGTTGGGCACCAGCGTAGTTAGGATTTATATGCATATATTTCAATTTTTTTAATTAGAATCATTTATCTGTATATTAAAACAACTATATTTATGTTTTCATACTTGGATCCTTGATAAAAGTTTGCTATTACCATTTACACATTAATTGAATGGTAGGTATGATGGTTGACATAAGCAAACATTTCTTTAGCAGCTTGGCGTTCAACTTGGGTAGTAGGAAACCTCACTTTCTGGTGAAACAATGACGGCTTACGGATCACTGGCTCATCTATATTCCCCATTGCTCACCTACGGGTCGTTGATAGCAACCAGTTGCGAAGAATCTGAAAGTCGCTAGAACCTACAAATATAAAAGTAAAATTTAAAATTGCTTACTGACTTTGCTGTTATTCTGGAGTCTCTTATTTCGTTGCCAACCGAGAAATCGGGTCCTCAGTCGAATCTAGAGTTAACCGATACAGCTTCTGAAATTCTATTGCATTCAAATGAAAGGAATTGCCCACATACCGGAGTAAACGCCGATCCACTGTTGGAGCGCTTTCTTCTTCGCCATCTCGTGATTCATCATATGCCAAATATTCAAACGACATTATTTAATGTTCCTTTTTTTAATTACAAGAAACCAAATCACCGTATTTTAAATTTATGTTTTATTTAAATTGAAATCAAGAATTACTCTTCTCTCGATTGAGTTAACAACATAAAATTTGTTGTCGTTTAGCTTTCGGTAATCGACTAGCTAACGACAACAGCTGATTCGGCGAATGCGAAAATCGTTCAAAAATAGCTGCTGAATAGGGAGATCGTTAAAATTTTCATTAAGATGAGTTAACCATGCGAATATCGTTAAACTAAGTTAGTGAATTGCACTACTGATGTCATCGAGCAATTCTGAGGTCTGTGTAATTGGCTTGCTCTTAGGACAACGTCATGTTAAAAAAGTTAGTTGCTTCACAACAAAAAAGAAAAAATTTTACCAACTGATAGTTGGTAGAAAAGTACTTTTTATATTGCTTTTAAACTAATTCTCTTTCCGACTGGGTACATACTCATCTGTATGTGGGTGTGTGTCTGTGTGTGTGTGTGTGTGTGTGTGTAGTCGCACAAGTGGTTATTTTGCGGGTGTAATAAATAAATTGCACGTTCACCGCAATTCACATAATTCTCTATCAACACAAACTACATTTTCACTAATATGGTAATATATTGTAATGATTATACCATTACCATTAGCGTTGTCACATTAAAATTTACTGCGCGTGGGGTGAAATTAAGTTAAATTTGGCACTAAACTAACTTCGATTAAATTTTCGGACATACGTACGTAGGTAGGTAGTTAGTTAGGTAGGTACTTATGAATTTCGATATGAATGTTGTTGCAAACTACCTCGCATAACTGAGTTAGCCATAGATGGACACACACAAACACACACGTCGAATGTATGGCAGGAGTTGGTAGTAATAGCCAAATACAAACAGACATATGCAGTGTTGCATTCAAGAGGTAGTGCCTTGGGGCGCGCTTACCTGTTGTTGGGTTAGGGATAAACACCCTCTATCGCTAATATGTGGGAATTTGATTGTCATAGCGAAATTAAACTAGTTATTGAGGTCAGTTTAAGTGGAGTCATTAGCGTGTGACAAAATAAATTTACTTCCTCATATGAAATGCATAAGCACATACAGATATCCACTTATACCTACTGTGTATGTGTTTGGGATTACAATACTAATTGGATTTTGTGATTAACAGAAAGTTTTGATTCATTTTATATTCAATAAAATTTGAAAAATGTACTTTTATAATTTTTGGTAGTATGCAATTCATTTTATATATATATATAAATAAAAACATGAATTGAAAGCGATAAACAATTAGTACACTACCAGGTGTTTGAGTAAATATCGAGTTTACTATTGAAATTTTTAAAAGCTAAGCCAAGCTCAGAGACTTAAGCTTAAGATCCCACTATCGGCGCAATGTACCCAATTTCGGGGCATTTCATGTAACGATACTGTGAATGCATAGATTTATATTTTTTTTTTTACTGCGACAATCTGCGCCGATCCCCAAAGATACCCGATCAAAATCAACTATATATGTTGTGCCGATAATGTACACACATTTCTGACAAGTAGTCGTAAAATTATGAAAAATTACTTGCAAAAATGGTAATTTCTTTTTAAATTTGCTTTCAGAAATATTATGAAAATGGAGCCCGAATTTGGGTAGTCCGACGAAGTTTAACCCAAACCCCATCCAATTTCCCCCTGCTTTTTTGCTTTTCTGCTTTTAAAGTTAAGTAATTCGAGCTAAAAATTGAAATCATCTACGAAAGGAATAAAAAGTAAATACAGCAAATTTCGGTAGGTTAATTTTCAAATTCAGAATAAACATTTTAAATTCAGAATTCCCACTTTAAATTAAGATAGTCGCAATTAAAATTCATAAAGTTGCATTTATAATACAGAATTTTCATTTCAAATTCAGAAATTTCCAATTCAAATTCAGAAATTTACAATTTAAGTTCAGAAAACTTTTCACACTTTGCATGTACTTTGCACTTTGATATAAACTTTAAAGCATAAATCTTGCCAGCGAAATGAATGCATGGAATTTAGAAAAATCTACCAAAGTTCCAATAAGAAAATATTTAAAATATATTTATACTGGCTTATAAATAAATATTCACGATATTTAGATACATATGTACATAAATATGTGATTTTTAGAAGGTTTGCTTTTATTATTACCACAGAGTCCCGAACATTATTTGTTTAACCTAGTTTCCAATTAAAGACTTGTGCAATTCGCTTTGAAATATTTGTAGAAATTAATCCCAAAACACTTTCCCTTTTCTTGATATTTGTGATACCTACTTTCATCAAATTCGTCTGAGTGTGTAAGAAGAATAGAGGAAAAGCTCAAGGAAAATTTTTATTCACGCTATGAGAGATGGGGCAGTCGGAGGAAACTCCCTGAAAGTTTTTATTCAGAAACCGAGTGGCATTCTTTTGTTTTTATCAATCGGATTCTTTTTTTTCTTTTTTATTAACTTGTAAGATAATTTTTTATCATTTCGCCTTTAGATTTTTAGCAATGACAAATAAGAAGTGGCATGGTTTGTAATGTTGTGAAACCAAATTGTAAGATATTCTCGTTCAATTCAGTATATATTTGTCTAAGGTTAACAAAAGGTGAGTTTGTCGAATATGTTCGGAAATTCGATATATTTTAAATCGACTCGATTTCGAAAATCTTTTTTTTCGACTTTCACAACTAAAAACTAAAAAAAAAAATATAAACTGCTTTACGTTCCATGCTAACTGTCCCAATAAAGTCAATGGCGTGTCAAAGTACTTTACGGCTTTAAATTGTACCAAATAAAAACACAATTATGGCAACTTTATCATCACTAATTTGATTTGAGAAACATAGCATGCGCAATCGTACGTATTTCTTGAGAACGGAAAATTGTACTTCAATTGAAATCTTTTTCACGATTAACTTATTAGAGGTCTGAAGTTTAAAGTGAGAAATTGAAAATGTTGTTTACTCAGATAACGTTCGCAAATCGGTGTTACATTATGTAGTTGTTGCGAATAGATTTTAAATAAAATAAAACAAAATAGACTGCTCCGTAAACAATGGAAAATAACCAGACACCCACCAGAAAAAATAAAACCGATGCATTATAAGGTTAACAAATAATTGACCAGCTTCTGTCTCAATATATCAATCCAATACTCACTTTGGAGAGCTACTAAAAATCTTAGCCATGCCGTACTGGATCAACCATCTATTCGAAATCCAGATGGAAGCTGGAGGCCAGACATAATGCAGAAAAAGCCGACGTGCTCGTGAGATACTTATTGAAAATATCTTTTCAAATCCACTTGACCAGCAGCAAATTACATTGCCACAGTTACAAGCAATACAAAACTGCATAATCCCTAAAATGACTACAAGTGAAATTCGATTAAAAATTCTGCCTTCTCTAAAATATAAAAAAAATTACCTGGTTTTGAATTGATTTCTGCAAAGTCTTAAGGGAGTTATCTGGCATAGCCTACAGCCAGAAACGTTTTCAATGCAATATATCCCCGTGATTTGGAGAGTTGCTAAAATTATTGCTCTGGTGAAACCTGGAAAAAAAATCCCTCAGAAACAACCTCATATCGGCTCATAAGTTTGCTGCAGACGCTGTCAAAATTATATGGAAAACATCTAATCGACCGACTTGACCAAATCTTTACCCAAAAAAATTTAATTCCTAGACATTAATTTGGCGTCAGACGAAACCATTCCACAATACATCAAGTTTATAAGGAAGTAAACAAAATATCAAAAGACTCAAAGGCATTTGATAGCGTATGCCATAAATTCGTACTTCACAATTCTAAGTCATTTCTACCAATGGACTATTACGATTTGCTAAAAAGCTACATTAGTGATAGGAACTTTTTTGTCACATTCGAAGATGCTGACCCTGAAATGGGCAAGATACCTTCGTATTACAATAGATGCTAAAGTTCCACGGAATGAGTACATAAACAAGAAGAAGAACGAAATAAAAAATAAGTTCCAACAACTGCAATGACAAGGCTTTCATACCCTCCTGTCTGGAGCTATGTTATCCAATTATGGGGCACCACATCCAAAACAAACGTCGCAAAAATTCAGCGTGCTCAATCAAAAGGTATACGTAAAATATAATAAAATAGTAGATGCTCTTTGGTATACCAGGAACTCACAGTTTGCACGGTAAAAGAAACAATTCAAAAAATTAGCACAAAACATATTATAGACCTGAAAAGCCACGCCAACAATGAAGTACAACAAATACCCCTAGACGAAGAAAGATGTCACAGAAGACTCAAACGATTGACAATGTCAGACCAACCATCCTGAGACTTCAACTAATTGATAAGATTGAATTATAGTATATACATATAGTCCTCTATTGTATTGGAGATATTGATCTCACAATCCTTTTTTCCCATAAGTCTAACATATTTACGAAGTGCCTATATAAGCTGGTGTAATAAAGAGGAAGTCCAAAAAAAATTAAAAATTTAGTTGTTGTCCAATCGAATTCTCTCTATCGCTACTAAAAATAACCAAGAAGATGGGCCGTTGCCTCCTTTTACATTTTACTTATATTTCAATTTCAACACTCACATATATGTATATAGTTATATAGATATATTCTCTTTTAAATTCGAAGTGTTCTTCTCCTAGCGTGTGTAAGATATTATCTCAATCGCTGTCCAAACTCCACAACTAAATATAATACACTGAATGCACAAAGCAAGAGATTCACTCCGCGCTTAAGATATTTCCAAAAATAGCCTTTTCAAATTGAAATAATTATTTAAAAACGAATTGAATTTTACAAATTTCTTAAGAAGCACTTAAAGTGAATTGTACTTAAGCTCAAAGCACAAATACATATTTAAAATCCATTGAAGTGAACATAATTCGCAGATCCAGCAGCCATTCAGCAATGTAATCGATTGCTTCATATATGTAATATAAAATAAGTACACACATACACAGATACAGATAAGCATTTTTGGACAATGTGAATGCATTTATCTACAATTTTACAATATAACATAGATATTTTTAAGCATTTAATTCATATAACAAAAAACAACACACACAACCTTTTATTAACATCCAACTGAACTCAAGGGAACAAAGACCGATTTAGGAGAGCAAATATACAAGTACCTACTCATAGATTTACATACATAAGTTATATAAAAGAGGATATTTTTAGCATTGCTTTGAAATGCACTCCTTTATGAAATACCTAAATAATCCACAGAGAAAAAGCGAGTAGATTTACCATCTGCCATGGACAGTCGCAGGACATCAATTCCCCTAGCAATGCAACTTAAAGTGGCAATTCTGTTTACTGGCAGATTCTCTCTAGAATTTCTTCGACCGCAAACGAAATCAATTTGGGCTTCAAAGTGAAATGCAATCTTAAATTCAACATTGATTGACGTTATATGATTTGAAAAAAATGTGTACACCTTAGATAGCATAAGCTTTTTTATCCTTTTTTTGTTTTGTTTTTAAAACAAACGATAATCTAAGACCAGATTAGTCGAAAATAGTAAAAAGGAGCAAGTGTAATCCTTCGCTGATTATATACTTAAAAAGTTTACTGCGAAATTTGGTATTTGAAATTACTAAATAAATCTGTCATTAATGCATAAGGAATAAATAATCAACGTGATCTTCGGTAACAAGTCCTCCAGTGTTAAGGAAGTTGAAAAACCAACTTGCCGTTTTCAATGTTTTTGAAGTATAAGTTCTTTAACGAAACTAAAGTCGCGTCAGAACCGCATAAAGGAGTCGCATCAGAATATCGCATAACGAAAGTCCACTATTTTCACTACTTTCTACCACTATTTTTACTAATTTCTACCACTACTTTTTTAATGCCACTTCTATTTTCTACCACTATTTTTACTAATTTCTACCACTACTTTTTTAATGCCACTACTATTTTCTACCACTATTTTTACTAACTCCTACCACTGTTTTTACTAATTTCTTCCACGATTTGACTAAATTCTGTCACTATTTTTACTAAGTTCTTCCACTATTTGCACTACCTTCTACCACTATTTTTACTAATTTCTACCACTACTTTTTTAATGCCACTACTATTTTCTACCACTATTTTTACTAATTCCTACCACTGTTTTTACTAAGTTCTTCCACGATTTGACTAAATTCTGTCACTATTTTTACTAAGTTCTTCCACTATTTGCACTACCTTCTACCACTATTTTTACTAATTTCTACCACTACTTTTTTAATGCCCCTACTATTTTCTGCCACTATTTTTACTGATTTCTACCACTGTTTTTACTAATTTCTTCCACGATTTGACTAAATTCTGTCACCATTTTTACTAAGTTCTTCCACAATTTTCACTACCTTCTACCACTATTTTTACTTATTTCTACCCCTACTTTTTTTAATGCTACTACTATTTTCTACGAGTATTTTCACTACTTTATACCACTATTTTTACTAATGCTGCTACTAATTAACTACAACTACTTTTATTAATTTCTACAACCACAAATAAGTTTTTCCTTTGGCTCGTGCACTTAGGTGCACGCGTGTTATTTTTTATGAATGCCTAAATCGTAAAACTATTTGTATAGGTGGCAACTCTATTCAACAATGGATCTTAATAATCGTATTTAAATATTGCAACGTACTTATTAATTTATTTACATTTAACTGTTTAAGGAAGCGACAGCACTCTCCAAATAATATTTGAAATGACTTCCTCTTTATCCCGCTTGCCATCAAATATTTGCATTATTTTTTTTTGAAAGGCTAAAAATATCTCGCTTCTTAATTAATTCTAGTGTAAAAATTAAATCTAGTGCTAACATTTCAATTTGTGTCAATCGCTTAGAAAAAATAATCGCACGTCAAATTATATTTGTTTTAAAAAAATGGTATTTTTTCTCGGTAAAATAAAGGTTTGAATTTTTATTTTTAGAACAAAAAAATAGCCGTGCTTTTTTGAGTTGTATAGTTTTACTTAGAAACGAACTCAATTTTTATAGCTTCATTTATGAAATCGGCAATAACGATTATTTTCAGAGGCTTAAGGAAGACCCATTCCCCAGATATTTGAAAAAGAGGTTGCCACCTATTTAAAAACAAAATACGTTACATAAAAATGTAAAGACATTTTACAATATGAGTGCCAAACCAAACGTTTTAAAAAGCTTAATTTCAAAAATATTTTACGAAAGGGTTGCCAGCTGTTTAAAAAATTATTTCAAATTATAAATTACATGAAATATTTTAATATGGGTCTGGAGGGCTTAGAAAACTTTTGTATTCAAAATACCTAGCACTTAAAGTACTAAATAATCTAATAATGAATTAAAAGGTATTACCTATGGTGAAATTATTTATTTACTTTTCTTATTACAGTCGAGCTTCTCTATTAAAAACTTCAATACAACGAAGATTTCTTTATAAAAAATTTATTTCCAGAACACTGCTATTTCATTCAATATTCAGTATGGTTTGCTCTCCTTATAACGAATTCCCTTGCAACGAATTTTTCTATACTACAATTTTCTTCTACGCCCATAACTTGAATTTTCAGTATCACTATAACGAATTTTATTTCGATTTTCGTTTCTTATCGAAAAAAACGGCAACAAAATATTTAAGGGAAGTCCCGAATAAAAAACTTTATGATAAAAATCAATAAACAGAATGTTCTCACTAGTAATTTTTGCAACAGTTTTTAGTTGGCAACTGATGTATAGGCAGATAGTAAGCAAAATATCGAACCGTAATTGCCTTTTGTGCTTGTAGTTTTTATTGATAAAGAAATGTGGAAAAAATCAAAGCCAAACAAAAATTACCATTTATTTTGATTTTTAACTGTACATAAAATGCAACCTTTTCAAAAAAACTTTACTATGTAACGAAATTTATTTTTGTGCCCGTGGAATTCGCTATATAGAAGTTTGACTGTATATCAAAAAATGCTCAAAGTCATCAAAAAAAGGTTTTTTGCTTCACAAATTTATCTTTGAACAAAAAAATTTTAGTCCAACCCCCAAATTCCGTTTTTATCAAAAAATATATTTCGCTATTCAATTTGTATTTCTGAGCAAATATATGAAAAACCAAAATGTAAATTATTTGAATTCATTGCAAAGTTTTAAAATGTTAAAATAATTATTAAATCTAAATTTAAAATTAAATGATTTGCATTATTTTTAATACACCTAAGCTTTTCATTAATTTATCATGCTTTGGAAGTAATAAAAATGCTGTGTAAAAAATTAGTATTCACTTTATAGCCTATTTCCACCGGGAGCTTAATATAGCCCATATTAAATTCTCTTAAGTTAATTAAAGGTTAAGCGTTTTACCGCATAAAATTAACTCAAACGTATGATCTGAGCGGCGTATTTTTTTTTTTTGTTTTTTTTTTTTTTGTTTGTAAAGAGAGGTATCCGCAAATTCCAAGTGTTTTGTTTTGCATTTTCAGTATTTGTTCTTTGCTATAAGTTGGAGAATTTATTTAACTTATAATAGATTAAATAACTGCATACTTAAAATAAAAAAAAATAAAAAATATTCCAGCCAAAGTTCTACTATAAAACAGGAAACTAATTTCCAATTTTTATTTTTATAGTACCGGCTCTATCTGCGGCAAAAACTGCCTTCAAGTTTTCTATTTTTTTGTAGTTATAATATGCCATTCAATTGGGTTTTCGATGTTCTTTTGGATTAATAAAGTTCTGATAATTTGACTGCAGTTAACAAAAAAATTCTTTTACGCAGTATGCTATTGACAAAAATCGGGTTACATTATTCAGAATTCAATGTACAGTCGAACCCCTCTATAACGAACTCCTCTATAATGAAAACCTCTCTCTAACGAATTTTTTTTTTGAAACACTACGATTTTCACAATTTATTCATATATTTAGACCTCTCTATAACGAACTTCTCTATAGCGAATTCCTCTCTGTAACGATATTTTTTGTTATACATAAATGGAATTTTCCATAGCAAATAACTCCTCTATAACGAAGTGAGCTAAAAAGTAGTTGTTATAATACACAAAAATATATTAGAGTTCCATCATTCTCCGAAACGCGTGCAGCATTACAAACTCTATTAACATTTGTTGAATCACGGAGCGATGTACCCGACATTATATTTAATAAAATTAATTCTTTAGAAGCATTTATTGATAAGGAAAAAGGTCAAACAGCTAAACAAACTACAGTCGACAATTTTTTCATACCTGAATAATCCTTATAATCTTTTTGACTTTTTATTAAGGTCTTCTTTTTAAAATGTAAGAAATAAAAACAAATAAAATGATTCAATGTTTTATTAAATAGGCCTTGAACATAAAGACATGAAATTTCGTATGACCTCTCTATAACGAAGCCCTCTCTATAACGAACTTTTTCACCGGTCCCGACGACTTTGTTATAGAGGAGTTCGACTGTAATTACAATCACTAGCAATTCAATAATAAGCGTCTTATTGGATTTAGCGTAGTTAAACGCTTGGTGGAAAAAGGTTATTAGATTTTTAATTACTAGAGTTATTGGTTATGGAAAAAAAATTAATATAATTTTATTGCATATACATATATGCAGGTAACCCCCTTGCTACAAATCTTTATTAGTCTACAGCCGAAATATTTGAAATACATCACAAAATCTAGCATCCTACTCAATAGTTGTATAGCAAACTCCTACTACTCCTGCAATTAACCATTTAAAGCCTTTGCGCCGTTGACACAATTTCCACAGCACTCTACTTTCGAGCAATAGCACTTTGCTTTGCACTGCACTTTTCCATTGCACACTCTTTTCATTTCGTATTTTTTTTTTTTTTTTTTTTTAATTTTACTCCACGATGGCCTATAAGCGCCCGACTTTCATTTCATTTCATTTCATTGCATTGCATCGTTGGGGTTTACTAGTAACTGTAAATGAAAGCATATAATATATTATCGTTTTGCCCCTTTTAGCCATTCATTCGTACACTCATTTCTCATTTTGTGCACAATAAAACAAATGAAAGTTCAGAGTTATGGTAAGTAGAAGCGCAAAAAGTGAAAAGTAATCAACTCCGTTAGCTCCTGCTGCCTTCCGTTGCCTTCCATCTCCACACACAGCAGCCCCTTCGTTCTCATCGCTACACCGGCACCTACTTAATGTCCTATATATTTCCTTTTTTTGTTTGTTTGTTTTGCGACTGAAATAAAAGCGTAGGCGCTGAACTGGCGTTGAGTTGTAAATTGAAAAGTTGCATATTTGGGGCCAACGTCATTTGTTGCCGATTGCCAACCAGCATGCATCCATCGCGTTGATCAACTAAGAGTATTGGCCAAATCATTTTGGCGTCCATATTTAGTTGGCTTCTTGCATTCTTGTGCTGCTCATTTGCACCACATAAATGGAAACTTTCATTAAGGCAAGCGAACCAATATAGCAGTTACTATAACCATTTATAGCTTTTGTAAAAAAAAAAAAAATATAAACCAAAACACAAAAGTAAAAACCCTCTTACACAACTCACACACACTGTAAATGTATGGATACTTACCACAAATAAATAGTGAAATGTTCGCAGGTATTACACACTGTGTGTGTTTGTGTGTGTGTGTGTGAGAGGTTACTCATACGCTCCGCCCCACCGACCACTCACCACCCTAAGTACACATCGTTTTATTTATATTACACTATATACATACGTATTAAAAACTTATATCACTCACAGCTTGAAAGCAAAACCATTCACTTTGTGTAGTCGACAAGTGTGAGCATGAAATGAGAGCGTGGAATCAAAATTGAAATTCTATAATTTCCTTTGGCAAGCGCAATGCTAAATGCTGTGCAAAGATGTTGAATGAAAACCGCAATAACAATTGCTAGCGTAGTTGCCCTATGGCTGCGTGCGTGTCATCAGCGCTCAAGTGCAAAACTTTCCCTCTTCTCAACTACTTACTTGAGTTGCTGCTTCTCTGTTGCCAAATACGTCGATTCAAAAGTGAATATGTATATGTATATATGTGTGGGTCTATGTGTGGGTGTATGTATGTATGTAAATTATCACATTCGTGTGGTGCCTTCCTTCAAAGCGCGCCATTTCCACTACAGTTAAAACTCGGATATATGTAACCACACTATAGTGCTTATCATAACTATAAGACAGCGCTGAGATCCCTTATTTATTACTAATTATATAATTTTTTCAGAGACCTAAATATTGTAAAAGAAAAGCGCAATAGTTAATCAATAATTATTCTAGGAAGACACAAACTTTTCGAGTAATCTGAATATAACCACTATTCCAAGATTTATATTATAAAAGTCTTTTCATAATAATTATCTGCGAGATAAATATTTATAAATCTTCAAAGACTTTTATTTTGAGATTTATATTATAAAAGTCTTCTCGTAATCGTTATGGGTGAGTTCAAATTTCCAAAGTATTGAAAGACGGGACTTTTTTAGGACCTTTGCAGGACTGATTCGGCTTCGAAATAATTTCGACCCTCGTTCGAGATGACTTCTGAACTATCTCGGTACTACTTTGGATCCCAATATAGTTTCGTCTTTCAAAACTTAGGAAAAGTTGTTTTCGTCATAATTATTATGCAAAGACTTTCATAAAATAAGTATCAAAATAAAAGTCTTTGAAAGACATAAAAAATCTATTTCGCTGATAATTATTATATAAAGACTTTTATAAAATAAGTCTCAAAAGAGTAGTTATTGTTGAGTAAGGGTAAAAGTTAATTAATAACTATTATTGTAAGATACAATCATTATTCCAAGATTTGTATTATAAAAGTCTTTTCATAATAGTTATCAGCGAGATAAATATTTATAAGTCCTCAAAGACTTTTATTTTGAGTTTTATACAAATTTTTTTAAGTCTTTGAGATCTTTATTATAAAAGTCTTCTCATAATAGTTATGAGTGAGAAAAAGTTTTTTTTAATTTTTAAAGAGCGGGTTTTTATTAGTATCATTTCGGGATTATTTCAGGACTAATTCGGTACTACTTCGAAATAATTTCGGAACCTGTTCAGAATCACTTCTAGTCTAGCGCGGTATTATGTTGGGCCTCAAAATAGTTCCGTCTTTTAAGACTTAAAGAAACTATCTTGCTCGTAATTATTGGTGACAGACTTTTATAATACTAGTGTCAAAATAAAAACATAAAAATATGTCTCTCGCTATTAACTAGTATAAGAAAACTTGTATAACATAATTCCCAAAAAAATTGTTCTCACTCATAATTATTATAAAAAGCCCATTACAATATAAGTTTCAAAATAAAAAATATCGATAACTTGAAAAATTTGGCTGGATCATAAGTATTCTCAAAAAAATTGTAAATTTTTTTATCAAAATTAGGATGACTTTTTGAAAACTCAACGGGCAAATAATTACTAAAACTCTACACAGTAAACAGTACAACGAATTGAGATTTTTTTACAACAGCGTAATCCTGGGTTTTTCTCTAAGG
This sequence comes from Anomoia purmunda, assembly GCA_951828415.1. NCBI lineage: Eukaryota > Metazoa > Arthropoda > Insecta > Diptera > Tephritidae > Anomoia > Anomoia purmunda. The sequence goes on from OX639996.1 coordinate 15,162,704, forward strand.
GAAGATTGTACGTATAATTTTAGCTCAGCGTATCCGACTGAAGAGTCCCAGCTTTATTAACTAAAGGAAATTGTGTTCCTTATAAAAATTCAAACACTTCATATCTGCAGTTCGATCTGGCAGCATCCCTCCTTACGTCTTTCTTTTCAAATTTCCTCCGAAGTCACATAACTTTCATACTAATATTTTACTTAGCGTTGCCGCTTTTTGGGGAAAATCAACTAAAATATTGAAACAATAGTGGAAGGCGTAATGGTGGCGGGTCAAAGTGTAGATATGAAATGTTTTGCTTTTCATAAGGAACTGCTGTACCATTGGCATCAAAGCCCTTAAGTTTTTGTACTTGGGTTACAATACCCCTTAAGCACTAAGTGCAAAAAAAAAATAAAAACAAGGAAGCCAGACGTCCACATTGGGTCAAATAATAAATCTGGTGCGAAATTGGTGCTTATCATTTCCCTACCCTGCTTAACGCTAATAAATTTTCTTTGCTTATTGCGCAGCAGACAATCAAACTTGGGTAGATAGTTTTTAAAAAAAAAAAAGTCATCTAACTCTGTAGTGATGTGTCGAGTGTTTTTTTTACGACCAAGGAAAAATAATTTATTATGTTTTTACCTAAAAGGTTTGTCAAAGTTAATATTAAATGTGAATTAAAAGAAAAGATTGCTTATAATGAAATTATTTTTCAAGCAAATTTTAATTTTGTTAAAGAATGTAGCTAGTAATGCCGCTGACGTTTATAGATATTATTTTTGCTTTAGAAAGAATTGCTATTAGGTATCAAAATAATAAAAAAAAAATGGATGCCGCTTTTTGCTGATATTTTTATTGTTAGTCGTAATGCAATACTAAAGCAAAATTGTTCAATATTTGATTAAAAAGTTTGCAATTTTGATGGAGATTTATTGAATTTTATTAAAGTTTGCACAAAGCTTGAATATTGAATTTACGCGCTTTTTTTGTAAAGTGCACTTTTTTATAGTAAAAAATTAACTAAACATTAATTATAATTAAATTGCATGTCTCATAAATCCCTGTAGTACAGTTATGAAAAGCACTATAGTTGCTCTGCGCTAGCTGGGATTGTATTTTTTATTTTTTTGTTTTTATTGTTTTTATCATTTGCTTTTTTATATTGTTTTCTTCCTCTTTTTTATTGATATTTTATGATTGCTGTTGATATTTGCAATGTTATTGCTGCCGCTGGCAGCCTCAAAATAAATGGTGCACACATTTGCACATTTACAACAACCAAGCAAACCAATTCGAATGCACCAGACCCCACAAAAGCAACACATTTGCAGCTGTAAAATATTTACTTACTTTAGTTCGGATCAATCTGGTATTTCAATATTTACACTCATATAGTTTATGAGATGCCACAAATTTTGCTTTTGCATTTGTTGAAGCACAAAACACACATACATACATACATAGACATACATAGATTTGATTGGATATATATAAATATGTGTACTATATTTGTGTTTTCTAATACGAAAGATGTAAATTTATGTAACTAAAGATGAAATTACCAATAGAAGCATTTGAGTTTGCTAACAGGATTTTTGTAATGCTATATGGTTTTGTGAAGTAAAACAAGCTTAAACTAAAGGAATATTGTAACTATTCTGATATCAATGGCACCACAATCGCTTTTAATTATGAATATTGAAATTTATCTACGTATATTCAGAGAAATGCAACAAAAAACTATGATAACACTATCACCTCCGCATTGTGCTCTATACATCATGTGTGGTTGTTGTTGCTTCTTCCGATACGAATTATTTGAATAACATAAAGATGTCTTGGGTTAGTAATTCAATTCAATTCAAGCAAAAACCAATCGGTTTTCAATCCGGCCAAGGGCATTAATTGCAGCAAAATTTTTTCTTTTTATTGAATGGGGAACATTTTACGCTGTTATAAAAATATACACATTACCAGAAAACCCTGGCAAACGTTGTCCTGCCTATATTAATTTATTAATTACCCTTTGCATATAGAAAACACGATGGCAACCCTCTCAAAAATATGGGTATGCATTCTGTTCTCACCGAGACAAACATTTTGACTCTCATATATGTATATCGGGTCTGGCAATAGGAACGCTACAAAAGTTTTTTTAAATAAAACAAAAACGCTTTGGGATATGAATTAATTTCCTTATTCCTGTGAAAGTACATTCGATGCCATTATGTATGGAACTCGATTTCCTTTGCATGGGCACCACGGGCACGCTTGCAGAAGTCCAGACCCAATTTTCGACTTTTTTCAAGCATAAATCGGCCGATACTGCTGCAATTTCACGTTCGATATTCGTACGAATTTCATCAATCGTCGCTGGCTTGTTGGCATAGACCATAGACTTGACGTAGCCCCACAGGAAATAGTCTAACGGCGTCAAATCGCACGATTGAGGCGGCCAATTGACTGGGCCATTTAGTGAGATAACACGTTCCCCAAACTTGGTTTTTAATAAATCGATTGTGACATTCGCTGTGTGGCTTGTGGCGCCGTGCTGTTGGAACCACATATTGTCCAAGTCCATATCATCCAATTCGGGCCAAAAATATTCGGTTATCATTGAGCGGTAGCGGTTCCCATTCACAGTAACGTAAATTTTTCGGCATACAATGTTGACTCATGGAGTACGTGTGGATTGCTGCCTGTCCAATAACGCATATTTTGCTTATTGACGAAGCCATTCAGCCAGAAATGACGACGACCATAAATTGGACGTAGCGCTCTTAAAGTTGAGGCCATTGACTCCGAATTTCGGTAGTAAATTTTAATAATTTCGACTCGTTGTTGAATCGTATATCTTTCCATGATGAAATGGCAAACCTTACTGAAGAGAAATGTCAAAAGAGCGTGGGAAAATATGGCGTCGTTTGCTGTCACTATCGGTCTACTTTTGCAGCGTCCCTATTGCAAGACCCTTTATATGTATATATATTTTAATATTTAATAGCCTTGTGTAAAATTTAATTAAGCTTAACTTTAACTCGAACGAGCCACATATGTACATCAGTATATGTATCAACTCCAACAACTGCTTTGCTCGATTTTCCAATGCTGATGGAAATGGCTGAGTGTGTATCTTGATCTTCATGCACGTCCCACATGGCAGCTTGTCTGAAAAATTCACATAATATTTTTTGCGAGATTCATAAGACTGTCATAATTTAAATGGCCATATCTGTTATGCCACAATGCTGCACTGCATTGCGTTGCGCCAAAACATTTGTTGCTTCTGCTGTCAAACACTAATAGCTTGTTTTGCTTCTTTGCTTTCAAACAAAATCTGCTTGCTTTGCTTGCTTTGCTGGCTCACAATGGCATATTTATTGTTGAAACTTACTATACAACCGCGTTCCACAGCTCGACTAACCAAAATAAAGTTCCCCTTCATTCCTGGGACATGCAAAACATTCTCCAACTTCAGTTCACACAAATCGGTTTGAAGTATTTATGACGTCACATCTGCCTGCCGCACGTATAACATTATTGTCAGCTAATACAACATCCTCTTCCTCGGAAACATAATTCGCGAAGGTATTACGCACGCAGCTCATATGCGCTGTTGCGCCGCTATCCAGACACCAGCTTGAAACTTCTAGATCTCCCCCCCTCCCCTCCCCCCCCCCCCCCCATCTGCCGCTGTTAGGACTGTAAAAGAGCATTGCAGTTGCTGTGTCTTGTTCGATGATTCTTTTCCTATATTTTTTCATTGATTTCTATAATGGCCATACTGCCCGCATCTATAACAATCAATATCTTTCTTATCTATTTACTTTCTTTTTCCGTACCGACTTTGTAATATTTGCATGAAACGCCTGTTGTTCGTTACAATGCACATCTTTGGATTTTGTGCCTCTGCGCTCTCCTTCCTCCAGTAGCTTAATTTTTAAAACATCTAAGGTAGGTAAACTGTTTCGGGTTTACATAGCTATTACAAAGTTCTCGTACTGCTTGGGCAAGCTTGACAACAATAATATGACTGCTAGCTCCTCGCTGAGCTTAATGTCTACCGCTGAGACCTTGTCTATCGTTGGGCAAAACTTATTTATATAGCTACACATAGCGTCACCTTCTATCATCCGCAAACCAAGCAATTGTTTATAAAGTGACACCTTTCTTACCGGTCCGCTGGGTTGATGCACATCTTTGAGATTTTTCCAGGCATTTGATGCAGACGTGCAGTTCTTCAGGTAGCACAACTACGACGATTTTACGCTGAACGTAAGTAACAAAGTATTGTATGTGTGTGAAAATATTTGATTTGCTTGCAGAAAATTTGTGGAAAAATTTTGAAGAGGGTTGCCACCTACTTGAAATCTCGATTTTAATTAAATTATACACGAGTTATATGATATAGTAAAATATGGGCATCAAACTATTTTTTTCGCTAGGAGAAAGTTATAGGTATATTTTTTTAATCAATTATACAACAACAACAACAAACAGCCAATATTGCGTCTACGTTATCAGAGCGACCTGAATTCATATGTAAAATTATTGATTAGCTCATTTAAATTATAACTTTCATTTCGTCACATGATTTTGACTTCCCGCCACTTTTCCAAATATTTTCTGTAGCTTAATTTCATTAGCAGTAGTATGGAAAACGATATTTAGGATGCTAAGCTGTTGCTGTTTTCTGCGCCAAGAATGCTAGTTACATCTACATATTTCGCCATCACAATTTACGATGCATTAATTTTGGAGATTGTTTAACGTAGAATTTACTCTCATGCCACGAGGAAATTAATTCGAGCTATGAATTATATTTGAAAATTTTAACCGTCATTCTTCACCTTCTTACGTATACACAGTATTATGTTTATTAAATTACTTGTGTAATGAACGCAATTTGATTACTCCCTTAGCTTAGTTGAATAAATATGCAAATTTCAAAAGCTATTCTCTACATCCACATAATTACCTTAAACTCCCCCAAAAAAAAAAAAAAGAGATCTGCTCAATTAAATAGCAACAGCGAAAATTCCTAAGTATGTACATTAACTACTGCGAAGGATGTATTTATCTTTAACTCGCTTGTGTTCAGCCGACAATGTCGGGCGATTTCCGTCAACTCAGCCAACTTTTGCTAAAACAAACTTAGACAACAGGATGTGCAGAGCATAGCGACAACCTTCCAAATTGACTTCAGTGCTACAGTGTGTAGTAACTAATACACATAGTACACACAATTATGTGTAGGTAATAAGTGTTTGAGTAAGTAAGTACATTACTTAGAATACACTCCGTAGCAAATTATAAGTCAGATCGTATTTGCGAATTGTCTCTTAATCAAGAGATCGAAATCAACCGGGTCATGTTGCACAAAGTGTTTGAAATTGCAACATTATATTTTGTGTTAAATCAATCACTGACCAAAACTTATATAACCAGTTGTTCGGTTATCTGATTCGTTTAGACTTTTACTTGATTTGCTGTTCCTTTTTCATTTCTAACTGACCTTTAATTTTATTGTTTTTTTCGAAATCCATCGGTTATCTGTTACGTATGTGAATAATGCCGAGAGTAGTGTCTCTATTCCATAATTCGAATTACTAACTGTCCTTTTCAACAAAAATATTTTCATAAATAACTTTGATAGATTACCTTCGCACCCTTTCTATTCCTCACAGCCATTAACCTTCAAATATCTGGCATAAATCGTTCTCTCAGTGATATATCGCAAAAGGACAATAACAAAATGGCAAATAGAAAACTACTTGAATTTGATGTGAGCCAGTTATTTTTGGTATCTGCTATAAATTATCTTATGCATTATTTGTAATTGGTGTTTTTGTATTAGTAACCTTTTTTCTGCTCTCATTTAGAACTGAAATTAAAAAAATTAGGTATGTTTTTAAAGATAGAGATTAGCGCTATACTGATAGCTATGACTTTTGGGCAAGGTGGCCATGCTGAGCCGTATTTTATTAAAATCAAATTGCAAAAATAAACGAATGTGTTCGTTGTATAGCACTATTGTGACCGTCGGCTTGGAATGTTGTGCCTAAAACTATGTTAAAGTAAGAATAAAGACAGGTAGTACTAGCGCGACACCTACGGAAAAATTTATATAACTACATATCAACTGAAATTAGCTGCACTAAATATAATACCAGACCTACATTTTTTTTGTAATAACATCAGCCCTATTCTGAATAGAAACTCGCGGCGAATTTGTTTCCTTTTCCCATAGGCTTTAACATAGGAAAAGAAAGAATTTCCCAGGAGTTTTTACTCAACAAAGGCGTTTTCCTGGTTAAATTGGCAAAATATGTTCGAAAAAGAATTATATCACTTGCAAATAAATAAAATAAACAAGTAAATAAATAAATTGTTGCTGGAAATTTAACCACTTCAAACATAGAAGGCGTTTAGAAACCAATTCGCAAATCTCTGTATGCATCCTGCTGCATACTTTTCGGCGCTACATATCTAAATATCGAAATATGGAATTTACTTAAATGATTAAAATACTCATATTTCCTCTCCACAATAAATTTAGCTATTCATTTCATATGTATCATTCTGTTAACTGAAACACGAAAACTATAAATTGAGCAAGCTCTCCATTTAATTAGTTAAATGGTGGCAATTCGAGAGGCATAAGTGAGGAATTCGTGGGGCCATAATTGTGTTTGAATTTTTGACGGTATTCTGTATTTCAGTCTCATTTCGAGCCCCTAAAGAGAGAGACTTTCAATCAGAGATATGTATTTATTGTGACATGACATGGTTTCGGTATTCTCTAAGCTACAGTCTACAAAAAATTCACCAAAAACTATGGTGAAATGTAGCAGAGGCAATCGATTACACAAAATATATATTTGTTAATACTTTTTGTCAACAATCGCATTTTGCTCTTCAAAACTTAGAACAATGTGGTTATTGTAAAAGCATTAAAAATACGCGGCAAAATTGCTTATTACTGTATTTTGTTTAGCCGATTATTTAAAATTTATATGAAAATTAAAACTATAAACAATCGATAAATACAGCTACTACTCATCTCTATTATGTTTATGTTCTTCAATCATTATTCAGAACCAGCTGACAAATTGGTGACTTTATTTTAAGACCAGAGATTTGAAACAGCTTACTGAATACCGAATCGGAATGAACGTAGATAAAAAAGGAAAAGTTCTATCACTTTCAACGTTCCTCTAACAGATAATGTTGTTTTATTTCACCATATCAAAACAAATAAGACTATTGGTGTTTGGTATTAGCATCTGATTTCAAATTTTCAAGAATACAGTTTTGTAGCTCATTAAATTTCCGTTCAGTTAAAGAATTATAATTTTTTTGTTTTAGCTTTGAAATTTTGTTGAAATTTTATAGACAATTTTTAGTTTTAACCATTTTCGAACAAATTTTTAAGTACCAAACCAAAAAAAAAAAAAACAATACTTGTGCAGAGGCTGCAAACATTTTGAAAATTTCGTCAAAGTATTAACCAATGTTCATGAAAAGAGTAAAAAAACTACGATATTTTTAATATTGTAATCCTATATGTAATTAGTTTACACTGAAATTCATGCAGTTTTTTAGAAAGATTTTATAATATTTACGAATACGACTTAAAGAACTAGTGCGTAAAATATATGAAATAAATTGAAATATCTTTTCAATTCGAATTGGAAAAATAAAATGAAATATACCACAAAATATTATTTCAATTGAACAAATTTGTTTAGAATGTAGTCGTTTCAAATATTACTAGAAGTGAAAATTGTTGAAAGTAGTGAAATAGGTACCCAGAACTTTCATCTTCATGAATGGAACTGGACTCTTACGAAAATGGGTCTGGTTCATGTTTTATTTCCTCCGTTCGATGCTGTTCTTGTATGTAACAAAGAATTTGGCATTGTTTCAATTTTTTAACTTCACATTCTGATTCGATCGCTTCAAAAACTTTTTCTCGCAATTCGGATAGCTTAGTTCAATAATATTTTCAAGTTTCAATAAATAGACTCTACAAGAATTTCATCATCGGGATCGATATATTTATATTTCAGCTTGAGCGTAATTTTCAGCATTGTCTGGAACTTCGTCTATATAGCGTTGTCTTCCTCTACTACATTTGATCTTCCGATCGAAAAAATTTGCATTTGGTATTATGGCGCGCATTTGATGAAGAAAAGCGCTACTGTGAATTTCACTCATTTAGGTCATTCACAATAGTATATTTCAATCAGCTGTCAGTAGAGTTGCATGTAAGTAGAGTAAATAAAAACAAAGTAATAATGTGACTACGACGCAGTTATAGTTCGACGCTTCTTCAGAGGAGAAACATGAGAGTTTACTAGAATTGGCAAGAAGTATAAAACGATAAAGAAATGCATCAAACCCTTTCGAAATGAATTCCACTGCGTAAGTCAAATATTTCAGCGTAAGTCAAAATTTTCAAGTTCACAGATTTACGAGTATAAGAAACTTTCGACTATCTACGAAGGCGTTTGTGGATTTGTTGTCCAGTGCAGAAGAGCCGCTGTAGCAATGCATACGAGCCAAATCGATTCCAAATATTTTAAGATTAGCAACAGTGCTCCGATTTTATGCTCAGAGATGCAAATACCAATGCTTCAGTATATATAAGGAATAATATACTTATTTAATTAACCTTAATCCACTTTGCTGTCGTTCTAACAAGTGGTCAAAAACAATTTAGTTCCAAAGAGAATTCCTCCCATTTTTTTGCTGTTTGGAACCTTTGTACAAATCCCTTTTTCATATTGAGGATATTCTTCTATCTGTGAAACTAGCCTTTTCAGTTGTACTTCTTACGTACCTACGGCCTTAGACCTGCATGAAATTAACAAAAATAGTTGAACAATAGTGTTTGATTGCCAAAAAATAAAAAACAATTCTGCAATTTCCTACATTACGATACAGCGTCGAAAGCAAAATTACGTTCTATTGAAAATTCTATGCGCAGGGTTGCCTAGCTCATAATATGAATTTGATATTCAATTGTCGATGTACGATAACCAGCGAAAATCGAAGATCGAATACAGCTCACAATTAGGGCCTATATTGACCAAATCCAGGGAAGGGGCTAAATAAAGTTTGAAACTTGAGATTATACAGTTTTTGTTAGAGAGAATGTGCTGTATTTTAATTGAGAAGTAGCGGAAATTAAGTATATAAAAAAATTCTCAATATGTGGTGTGGCCTTTTAATTCGGCAACGGAGTGTACATAAGTTCGTAAGTAGCGCTAGTACGACTCATAGCACCAAAAATTGCACAGCATCAGCGTTTTGGCACTCACTTAGATAGAGTAGCACTCATAGAATGAATCGAGTTACGAGTAATAGCGGAAGATGAGGAAGAGTAAACTCATGTGCAGAAGTTTTATCAACTAAGTACAAGCATACGATAACAAGGATAATAGTGCTATGAATAAATAATAATATTAACAACCATGCACATTAACCCTAAATGAAGTAGACACAACAACAAAGATCTATACCAACATTCGAAGTGTGAGTGTAAACAAATATTTGATGAGCGAACACTCTGCGCCCATATGGGCAAATTAGTTTTATTTATTTATATTGTATGTACGTAGATATATCTCAAGCGTATAAGTAATATAAGCTGTTGTGCGTTTTGTTTGAAACACAGGATGTTAGCTTGAAGTTTCCTGTATTAGAAAGGAAAACTTTTGCGTTATTTTTTATATAAGGAAATTGTGACTTTTCACTTTGAATGCACTGCAAAAAGTTTTAATCTGCGAGTGCTAGAGAGCAAAATCAATGGCATTTCACAAGAAGATATCGATATAAATAGAAGGATTCCATACTTCCTCATACGCGTACGCTCTCTAACTCTGCGCTACAAATTATTCATTTATAGCTATTGTTGTTGCTTTTTGTTTAAATGCTCGCTAAGTATTTTGCTTACTTCCCAAGCATAATGGAAATACAACCGGAAGCCAAGAGCAAAGGCAACGATGACAGCAAATGTGAAAACAGAAACAAAAAATAATAATAATAAAAATAAAAGCATATAATTGCATAATGGCTCTTTTTGCAAAAAGTTTTCCCCATTTCTTGTCGAAATTGAATGAGTTTCAATGCAGTTAATTCAATTGCGTGAACTTTTGTTTGTGTTTGAGTGAAGTGAAGTGAAAAGCGAGAAATGTGAATGAATTAATTAATGTTGAAATTTTAACAAAAGCTAAGTGCACATTCAACGTTTAAGGAGAAGACGATGGTTCACCTTTTGAAATGTCAGTCGGTTCAAGCGCTAGAGCGAGGAGCGGATGAAATAGATTGGCAAATGTCACAAGCAGTTTGCGTGGGTTAGTTAATATTGATGGCATTTGAAAGATTCTTAAAACAGTGCAGACGATTGAATGGGAATATAAGATTATAATTTCATTTCTACTATCGCTATTATTAGCTATTGAATCTTTCAAAGCGCACAATTTATGTCGAACTGTAAATACTTAAATTCGAAGTAGTATTCGAATTTCTGCATTACACAATTCTTTTGGCCAACAATTTTGGAAAAAATGTGAAAAAGGTCTAACCAACTAAATTATATTAATATTCATATGTCTATGATTTTTCGGCCTGTTTTTGTTAAACGATAATATTAATTTGTGAGCTCAAGGCCACACAACAAAAATTAAAAACCAAACATTCACTTAATAGCGACAGACTGTCGTACTTGAATTGTGTTGGTAGGACATAAGGAAAAGTGGTAAAAAGCAACCGCAGCTTACATGCCGGCTGTGATCCATTGGCTACGCACTTGCCCAGCAAGTCGTAGGTTGTTGGTTCGAGTGCCAGTGGAGTCATGAAAGAAATCTGATGAGGAGATGTGGTGATCTCCGAAATAGCTATAATTTCTACCACTCCTGACTGTTGTTGTCTTTTTTCCAATATAATTTTCCTTATACACTGGCCTTGAGCTCACAAATTAATATTATCGTTTAAATTATATTAAGTTATAAAGGGTGGTTAAATTTTAAGGCCCGATGTTGAATGTGAACCACACCTAAACCTCAAGTTTTTTTCGGCATTTCATTTGACATTTCTCAATTTCAGACTAACTCAATTTGAACATGAAAATATACACAATCGAGCAACGTGTTAAAGTTATTCAGGCTTATTATGAAAATGGGCGTTCAAATCAAAATGCACATTTCACCTCACAAAGGCACATTTTCACCTCAGTGGATTCGTCAATAGGCAGAATTGCCGCATTTGGGCGAATGATAATCCAAGAGTGATTGTCGAAAAACCAATGCACCCACGGGCCGTATTTTTTCCAAAATGAGGCCGGTCAGGCAGTTACTGTGAATGGTGTTCGCTATCGTGAGATGATAACGAACTTTTTATGGCCCGAATTGGAACATATGGATGTGGACGATATGTATGTGGTTCCAACAGGATGGTGACACTTGCCACACAGCCAAAGAAACAATGGCTCTTTTGTGCGACAAATTCAATGGCCGTGTTATCTCACGTGGTGGCGATGTCAATTGGCCGTCAAGATCATGTGATTTGACACCGTTGGACTACTTTCTTTGGGGTTATTTGAAAGAAGAGGTGTACGTCGATAAGCCAGCAACAATTGAAGAGCTAAAGGATGAGATAATTCGGCACATTAAAGGCATAGAACCTCAATTATGCCTCAGCGTCATCGAAAATTTGGACCATCGGATGGAGGTGTGCCGCCGAGATCGGGGTGGACATTTGACCGATATTCCATACATAATTTAGCCACACCATATTATCATAATAAAAAGAAATTACAATAATTTCCAAAATAATTTGCGTTCTATTCAAAATCAACATCGGCCCTTAAAATTTAACCACCCTTTAGTTCTGAATTTTCTGTATATCCAAGTAAAAGAAGTATTCCCTTCGGCCTTATCAAAGCCTTTATACCTCTTAACCGGAATCACCCTACTTAAATTTTTTTTGGAAGATTTTATTACTTGCAGTATACTTTAACTAAAAAATTTGTATCATTAGATTTTATGTCCTAAACGCAGGGCCCTTGGTATGTACTGTTGCCATATGGCAACGCCATATATACCACTGATTTATATACATACATATATGTACATATGTTGGAAATCATTCCGCAACCTTTAAAAATTAAAATTCATTATTTTAGTGGACATTTACTTAAAAATAAAAACAACAACAAATATGAATTAATTTTATTACATTCAATTGAAATATTAAAAATGTATATTGAAAAAATTTGTTTTTTTAAGGGTTTATGTAATATGATACGAATGAAGGCAAACAAATTCCTGGTATCGAATTACGTCTTCAGTGAATGAAACGGCAATCGGATAACAGCAAATTACGTAACACATCGTACGTACGATAATTTTGGAATTACGATATACGGTTACGGCTGTATCGTACATTATCATAGGGTGCACTAGATTCTATAATAATTGTAATAGAAATTCTGACAAGAAAATGTCATTTCAATGTTTGTACAATACAAAAAAATTATAAAACATTTTATATAACATGGATGCCGAACTATTATTTTATTTGGAAAGTCATAAAGCGGTTGCTTTGCACTGCGCATAATTTGACAGCATATTTTTGTGCCAAATGAGGAGAATGTCCCTTTATGAGATTGCTTATGATGCTTTTCTGCTGCTGATTAGGTTTTTTTGAACTGTCTTAGGATATAAAAACGATTTTTTTAGAAAAATATTTTTTTATTTACGCTAAATGAGTTACGTTCACTGAGCTCATAATACCAAATTACGATCTAAGGGATACGTTCACTTTTCGTGTAGTACCAAATATTTACTTTTACGTGACGAGTAGCTCGTTCACTGAACGTGTAATTCGACCCCTGCATCGCATTTTTTGCCGGCTGTTCGCACGATGGGCTAACATACTACGTCTCCAGCGCATCGTCTCTTACTTCCGATTGGATTCACAAGGTGATCGGTCCTGTCAGGCGCAGAGTATTCGTTACGGATTGCATTCATTTAGTTGAATATTTTTGGTTCATTTTCGGTTGGACGCCGTAGTGCTTACAGTAGTAAGTGGCTACTTCGCTCCTGAAATCTTTAAGTAACACATTTTCATTAGCAAATCTATAAAGCAACCAGCTGTTCTCAATACTCGCATCGATAACGCAAGTAAAAATGCGATGTCACAATTTTTCGCCTCGAAAATAGATACTTTTGCCTGATCGATTTGTCAAATCGAAAAACCCGCCATAAATTTGTTGTACTGAGTTGCAAAGCACGGACGTGGACGTGGCTACTACTAATTACATTACTACTATTATTTTTACTAATTTCTACTACTATTTTTACTAATATTAATGAGATAGAAAGTCTTTGCAGAGTCGGCAGCGGTTTAACTTCTGGTTCGCGCACTTAGGTGCATACGTGTTTTTTGTTTTATTTTAAATAAGTTACAACAATAAATTTTTTACCTAGCTGTTCTTTGCATATATCCGATCTCTACTGTTAACGAAAGTGTGCAACGAAAAATTCCAAAATTATAATTTAGTATAGTGGATTCTGTAAAAAAAAATCACTAAATTCGCAGTAATTCGCTTACAAGAGCCAATCTGAAGAAGTGAAGGATGAAATTGGAATTAACAAATCAAAAATAGCCTAGCATTTTTTTTGTTTGTTGACTAAACTGTATTAAGAGCGGTTGGGCGGCTCATATTATGTTTCCATGCGATAAATTGCCTCTCGAAGGTATATGAATATTTATACCTTAGAAGTACAGTTTATCCGTAGAAGGGATGTACAAAAATCATATTTGTCCAATTATATATAACTATAAACATTTTGTGAGAATTTCAACTAATCAATTTGTGCTTTTCTACCACTCGTTGTAGCATTTAAAAAATGCGCAGGTAAATGGCCTGACAGACGACTAAAGTTAATTTGCATCAGTAAAGACAAATGCAAATATTTTTCACCATAACAGACGACAAACTTGTGCATTTAGACCAGCGTTGGGCGAAAGCAAACCCACGCGCACAAAGAAGAAAGAATCGGCGATAGTGTGCACGATTGTTAAAGCCTCGTTACAAACTTGTAAGCTCTTTGCTTAAGGCGGTGGTTTCTTAAGATGGCAAATGACAGATAGCGGAACGAGAGCACTTTTTGAACTGTCAGGCACGGAGCTATCAAAATAAACTAGGAATAATACGTGTGAACGCACTTGGTTTATGCGAAGTAACTTGAATGAAAATAAGTAATGTGATTTAATACTACTATCTGTCTTCCCTATAACTCATAGCAGACTTCCTGTTAAACGGGTACAGTTAGCACACATATTTTTACTTTGAAAAAGAAGCGTAAGTAAATAACTATAATAGATCGTCTTTTAAAAAATAAAAGCCTCTTAACATAAATGTGAGGCAATTGTTGGTTTCATTTTTAGACACTTCCCCCAAATCAAATATGATTGACTTCGTATCATTAAGGTCGATACGTACACAAGTAAATTTTTTTTTTTAGGCTCCACAATCTACCAATACGTCCTCTCAACTCACTGAAATGAGCGTAAATTACTTCACTCTATGCTCAGTAGAGACAACAATAAACCGACGCGACACCTTCATTTGCCTAACATTAAGTATCTTCTTCAAAGTTGTCTACCTTACACAGTTAGCTAGTTAGAGGAGAATGCTATTACAACAACTATACATCACACATCTCACTTATAATTTATTCAGTTTTAATGTGCGCCATTAGGTACGCTGACACAGCTACACCGCCTACTGAGTTCTGTGCTGCTAGGCTGCCAACGTGTCCACGTCCTACACGAATTGACCTATGCCAATTCTACTTCAATGGCCGTGCTTCGTTTCCCATCCGTTGTTTCACCGACAGTGTCCCTTTTACTTGCCCGGTGGTACTGGTCAGCCCCAGCGCAGGGAACTAAGTGTCTGGCGCTTAACACATTTCCACTCCACCAATAAATGTAATTAATTTTCAACGTGCGCGCCCATTAATGTACCTACCGAATGAACTTTATATACATTTAAACATAAATTGTGATAATTGCGAATACATAAATTAGTTTTCTATGTTGAAGAAGTCGATGTGCATGCCCTGTAGGAAAAGAACGGACAGTCCACAAAAGTAACTACTTTAAAAAGTAGTTGGAAGTAAACTGGGTTGAAACAAATGTAAGTTAAATTAATGATGTTGATCTAACTTGGACCATGTCTATATTTTAGTACCTATGCAGATTATTATAATTTTTCTGTGGTAAAATATATCTTCAATAAATTAATACTAAATATATTTTCAATAAATTATTTCTATATATTTCTCAAAATCTAATTAGTTTTATTAATTATTCTTTTGTAGCTAAACACTAACTTTGTGTATTTGGTTTAAAACATGCAGAGTCAAAATGAAACTTTTTTGTTGGAATTTCGATTTTTTTAAATTTTTTTCACTTTTTCAAGTTTTTACTTTATCCATGTTTTTTTAAGATAAAGTTAAGAAATTAAAAAACATCACAGAAATTCTGAAAAAATGAATTTAAAAAAAGAGCCAAAATTAAAAAAAAAATAAAAGCAGAATTTAAAAAAATTTAATTTAGACCAGCTATAAAATTGAACTTTTTTTTAATTTTGAGTTTAAAATATCTAGTTTTTTTAGAATTTTTGGATTTCTTTTCAAGTTTTTTATTTCAGCTATTTTTTTTTATTTTTTCACTTTTTCAAGTTTTTTACTTCATCTATGTTTTTTACAATAAGACAAAGTTAAGAAATTAAAAAAAAACACAAAAATTCTAAAAAAAAAAAAATTAAAAAAATAGCCAAAATTCAAAAAAAAAATAACAGCAGAATTAAAAAAAATTTAATTTTGACCAGCTATAAAATTAAGATAAAGTTAAGGAATTTAAAAAAATCACAAAAATTCTAAAAAAAAATGAATTAAAAAAAATAGCCAAAATTAAAAATAATAAAAGCAGAATTTAAAAAAAAAAATTATTTTGACCAGCTATAAAATTAAACTTTTTTTTTGAGTTTTGAGTTTAAAGTATCTAGTTTTTTTTAGAATTTTTAGGATTTCTTTTCGAGTTTTTTATTTCAGCTATTTTTTTAACATAACATTAACAACTTAAGAAAAAACAATCACAAAAAATCACAAAAATTTTGAAAAGAAATTAAAAACCAAAATTGCGAAAAAAGTTTATTTCAGCATTTTTTTAACCAAGCCCCACAAGTTTTACAATTTTAACGATTGATCTCTAGTTTTTTATTTTAATTATTTATATTAACATAAAATTACGAAATTTAAAAAAAAAAACACAAAAATTCTGAAAAAAATTTAAAACCAAAATTGCGAAAAAGTTTTCATTCAGCATGTTTTTAAGCAATCCCTACAAGTTTTACAATTTTAACGATTTTTATTTCAGTTATTTCTCTTAACATAAAATTAAGAAATTAGAAAAAAAACACAAAACTTCTGAAAAAAAATTCAAAACCAAAGTTGCGAAAAAAAATTTGATTCAGCATTTTTTTAACCAAGTCCTAAAATTTTTACAATTTTAACAATTTTTTATAGTTTTTTATTTCAGTTATTTCTCTTAACATAAAATTAAGAAATTAGAAAAAAAACACAAAAATTTAAAAAAAAAAATTCACAACCAAATTGCGAAAAAAATTTGATTCAGCATTTTTTTAACCAAGTCTTATAAGTTTTACAATTTTAACAATTTTATTCTAGTTTTTTATTTCAGTTATTTTTTTTAACATAACATTAAAAACAACAAATTCACAAAAAGTTTCAAAATAAATTTAAAACAAAAATTGCGAAAAAAGTTTCTTTCAGAATTTTTTAAACCAAGTTTTACAATTTTAACTATTT
Source organism: Anomoia purmunda (assembly GCA_951828415.1). NCBI lineage: Eukaryota > Metazoa > Arthropoda > Insecta > Diptera > Tephritidae > Anomoia > Anomoia purmunda. The sequence goes on from OX639996.1 coordinate 15,179,587, forward strand.
TTTTTTAGTTTTTTATTTCAATTATTTATATAAACATAAAATTACGAAATTAAAAAAAAACACAAAAATTCTGAAAAAAATTCAAAACCAAAATTGTGAAAAAGGTTTCATTTAATCTTAGTCTTAGTCTTATGTCGCTAAAAGCGCGGTTCATTTTTTCTTTTCAAGCAATCGCACTTAACAGTAAAGCAACAAAAAAATTTTTTAATGAAGTGATACCTCCAAAAACAAAACAAACACAAAATTACCGTCAACAAAAAACGCTACCCGTACCAAAAATTAAAAAAAAAAATATTTTTGAGGTCAGAAAGTACATATCATATATTGGAACGATTTTACGTAATCACTTATCCAGTTTGGTTTGGAGGCAAACCGGTTTCATACTAGACTACCCTATAACTACATTTTTTTAAATTTCAAATAGTTAGAAATAAAACACATTTTATTGCAGCTGGAAAAATTAACTAATTTTGATGTTTTTTCTATCAAACATATATAAAATTATTTGAAATCAAGAAAAAAAGAAAGAATTTCAACCACTTGTAGTTAGTAAAAAAAACTACTTTTTAAATTACTTTTAAAGCAACTCCATTTCCGATAGGTTATTATTTTTGCCTTCATTCCTTTGCGTTACTACGAAATATTCCATTTCCATGTTTTTGCTTTCTTTACTTTCATCTCAACCACATTCTTAGGCGATGCTTTTGTCGACGAAATTTATGCTCAGTTATTTTAATGCAATGTACAATACTTGTTGTTGGTGTAACAGCAAAAATGCATTTACTTTGGCGACATGGTTTTTTCCTCATACACGGATGTGTGTGTGTGTACGTGTGTGTAATGCATTTATGCGATTATGTGCACAACATGCAAACTGAATAAAGTCGCTCACTTAAAAGGAGGCGAATAAATTTTCAATTTTCTTAAGGGGTACATCTAGGGTGATTGTCACAAAAAACCAAAAAATTATTTGCAAGAATTGTTGGAACCACAAAAGTAATGAACGATTGTTTTTAAATTTGGAAACTATTTTTTGGGATCTACTATATTATCCTTAGGTTCTATAAGGCCTATTATTATAGAAATACACGGTCATAAGTCTGAGTATCAGAAGGCAGCGCCAATCATCAAGAAGATATTAGAGCGTTCAGCCCTGCATACGCATAAAATAAGCTATGAGAACCTTTCCCACAGCATTCATGCATAGAAGTTCTGTCATATTTCCTACCTTTTCATATTTATATCCAGAGCTAAGCAAAGAGGGCTATTATGATACCAACCAGAACAACTTTGAGAAGGATGATATTTGTGCGAAACAGTGGACTGTAACTTCGATGCGGAGGGATATTTTCTAAAAAATTTAAAACCGAATTCAGTAATAAATTATACTGATCTGCAATGAAATACTCCTTCAAAAAATTGTACTATAAATCAGGGATATGTTAATTTTTCGGCCATTTATTTTTATTAAACAATAATTTTTATGAGCTCAATGTCATTTTTATTAGAAAAAATTATTAAAAAATTGCAAAATAGAAAGATGAAAAAGCAACAAGCGTGTACACGGCTTACTTAGTACAATAGTTAAAGGGTTGCCTCCTTGAGGACTCCGAGTACGAGTCAACTGTAGAGGTCGTGGGTTTGATCCCCGGAAGAAGTCTGACGAGGAGATGTGGTGATCTCCGATATAGCTATAACTTTTACTATTTTCGTCGACAATTTTTCCCATCAAAAGTGACATTCATAAAAATTATTGTTTGATATAAATTAGGGTTGATGAAATTAACTTTTCGAAATGGTGTCGAAGTGTCGAAGAAAAATGTACCAAATTAAACAAAAAAGTATCCATGTTTTCAATTTGAAATACTGTACATATTTGTAAATTGGCTTATAAATAAATATTTCAAAAAATAGGAATTGAAAATAAAAATACAATAAGTTTGGTTTTTCCAAAGGAAAATATGAACCAGCAAACAATTTCTAGAAACTTTTTCAGAGGAATTTCGAAACTCGATTCAGCCGGTGTCCCAAATAGTTAATAAACTCAGAAGATATTTACATATGTACATAAATAGTGAATTATATAAAATTATTATTTTAGTAATATCCGCAGAGACTTATTTCATTCGGAAGATGTAATTAGATATGTGGAGATAAAAAACAGATCACCTCAAAATACCTAAACTACAAATAAAAGAACCCGAACAGAATTTGTTTAACATAGTTCGAGTAGGTACCAAGAGCAATAAGCACAAACGTGTATTACAATTTAAAGAGTTGCCTATTTCGCTTTCAAATATAAGATTTAAATGCTCTAAATCTATTACCGTTAGCCTATTTTGTTCATCATGTCTAGATTTTGGGATATGATTTTTTCAAATATATGAAAGTGATGATTTTTTGAATTTTTTTTTTGCGTAAATATTATAAATAGAGTATAGAAAAACTTTATGATAGTACATATCCGCAGTTTTCGCTGCGACTTTGCAGTAGTTCGTTTTAATTATTTAGAATCATAAGAAAATATATTGGTAAGTTTGGCACAACTTCCATACTCTATATATTTAATTTCGTTATTTTATATGCCTATATTGTGAATGGATTTTTTTAACAGCAGAATCAATAAGTTCATATATGATAGACATTTCAAAATTGTTCATAAATTAATTTTATTTTTGTTTTTTATAGCATGTCGATAAATTGCAAAAAATTCTGCAGACTATTTTTGCCACATTTTGTATTGAATTAACTCTGAAATACACAACGAAATATAATAGCAATTCTGATTAAAAAAAGAAAAACGTATCAACTTTATTTTGGATTACCTATCGATGAAAGTGGTAAAATCTTAACGCAAAGCTAGGCCACAAAGAGCTTCCCTGAAGTGGCATTACAATTTCCTTCGGTAGCACTGGAAGTCTATGAACTTGATGAGCCTCATACATCCGATTGAGTGCATTACATAAAGCTGTTACCCAAATGCAGAGAATGGAATATTGAAATCGAAAATATATGAGCCATAATTAGAGTGGAAAATGTGGTCAATATGCCCCATGATTTGCTCATGCTTTGAACTTAGGTTAGGTTGGAATTGGTGAAGAGAGTGACTCCTCCTGCTCTAAGGTCAGGAGTAGGTCCATTGTAATTCTATATGCAAAGTACTTTTTGCCACAGGGTTGCATTCGTCTTTTTGTTAACTGCTGGGTAGTGGCAGATTAGGTGCTTTTCACTGTACTCTTCTTCATCACTTTCAGAGCTACGGCAGTTTTCGGGCGCGGTCACTCCCAGTCTCAAAGCATGCGCGCCAATTGACAATGACCTGTAAGAATTCTTGTGATAATGAAATTCTCGTTCCAATTTAATCTCAGAATTTCGTGCGTTCCCCTTTTATCATTAGAAATCCAAGTGAGTTTCACAAAAGGGACGGGTTTGCCGCTCACACGGTGCTGTTCCTAGCGCATAAATTTAAAGTGTACTATGTCCTTCCTGGAAAGAATGCGGACGGTCGTACCATTCCTCTCCGACTCGTTGGACTTGCGGTTACTCTCAATGTCTCTATGAGCAGGCCTCCATACAAGACATATTCTATAATGCTGGGTCAACTCTTTTACAGATATGCGCCATTCAGTTAGAGATTTTGTGTTGTCTGCCCAAGATATTAGGGCTTTTAGGGCCGCATGACTATTACAGAAAATTTAAATATTTATTTTATCTTTGGATTTTTTGGCTAGACGCTAAGTGGCATTTGTTTTTTAAAAAATGCTTTGTTGCTAGGTCCAAGCTGGGAAAAGTGACAACGGATCAAACAAAACCCACACAAGACATTCCAACTCGATGGAAGAGCGATTTTTACGCGATAGGATGGTTTTTAGGAATGAAAGTTCTTATTGGCGATAGAACCCTAAACCGCAACAATTCTCCACCTATGCAAAGTAGTTTTTTATTTCATGGTAAGAAAATAAACTGCAAAGCTTATAAAGCAGACTAGTTTTGTGCCTTAAAACTTCAAATGTGTACCCGGCTGTATATCGAATTTCGAATGGCAATATGAATTCGAATTTATAAATATTCATTCTTTCGCATGTTGGCTTAAGGGAAATTACATAAAACTTGAAGAGGTCACATCAAATTTCGGGATCGCAGTGCTCATTCCCTAAAAATATAAATTTTTCAGTCATAGGCTTCTTTTTCTCTGCTTTCCGAAAATGCATGATTTTTTCATAGGTGCGCTAAAAAGTTTGGTTTTGTCGGACGGTTTGATCAATTAATGAAAATTCTGTTAAAATAGCGGAAAAAAATTCTTCTTGTATACTGGATAATAATTCTAAAAAAAATTCAATTCAATGAAATTGTGAAATAAATACAAGTTTACGCTTAAAAAATGTACTGATTTTATATATAGCAAACAACTAAGGAAACAAATAATTAAAAAGTTTAAACAAGTTCTATCGATTGGGTAATTAGAAATAGAACTATAGAAAATTAAAAAAAAAACACTTTTATTTCTTACCGACAAACAACTCCCCTGGGGTAGTTCAAAAAAGGCTTACTTCGAACCTTACGACGAGATGTGCCCCTTAACGTCTTACATTCGCCGGCATGTGACTGCCTACATTCTTTCAATATTTACATCGATGCATACAAAAATGTACACGAATGCTTACATGAGAACTTATTGTGGAATTGAGAACGTCGTGCACACGCATGAAATCAAATTGGACTAAAAATAATTCAAAGAACATGATGCAAAAATGCGGAAGCAAATGCGCTGTGGCGAGCACGCAAATGCCATTTCCTTTTAAGCGTTGCAAAAAGTCACTGTTCCGTATAGTTTAAAAAAAAAGCACGAAAAATAAATAAATTTAAATTTATGATTTTCCTAGGAAGCTTACTTAAAAAAATTCTTTTACGAAGTGCTAAGCCAGGCGTAACGCTTTAAGCGGATATTTCGGACTTACGGGGGGTAAATAATGAAACAAATGCGGATGTGAGCTCAAGTGAGCAAAAGTTCGTGGTGGTTTGTTGTGCGAGCATATACAACAAATATATATATATTATATATAAATAGTGCACGCACGCTAAGTTTGCACTACTATGCAAGCACTGAATTACGAAGCATTGCTTATTATAAAAGAAATACGTATTGGCCGTAAAAATAAAGTTACCGTAAAATGACGCTATAGAACATTGATTAAATTTTACAGCAAATAAGGTAAAGAATTTACTGCAGTAACTTATTTAAAATACAGAAAATAAAACGCGTGTGCTCCAAAGTGCGCGAACCAGAATTTAAACCGCTTCCAATTCTTCAAAGACTATCTAACTCTTTAGTATTAGTAAAAATAGTTGCAGAAATTTATTAAGAATAGCAGTAGTAGTTAGTAAAAATAGTAGTCGAATATAGCAAAAAAAGTAGTAGTAGTTAGTAGTAGCATAAGCAAAAAAGTAGCAGTAAAATTTATGAGTAGCATTACATTATTAGTAAAAAAGGAGTAGTAATTAGAAGTATTCGTAAAAATAGTAGTATCAATTAGTAAAAATAGTACTAAAAATTTGAAAAATAGTACTAAAACTTAGTCAAAATTGTAGTAGTAATTAGTGAAAATAGTAGTAAAAATTTATCCAAACCATAGTAGTAATTATTAGTAACATATGTAAAAGCAGTAGTAGTGATTAGTAGAAGCTCTAGTGAAAATAGTAGTACATATTAGTAAAAATAGTAGTAGAAATTAGAAAAAATTAAAGTAGAAACTACTCAAAATAGTGATAGTAGTTAGTAGTAGCATAAGGAAAAATAGTAGTAGAAATTTATGAAAAAAGTAGCAGTAATTGATAGCAGCATTAGCAAAAATACTAATAGAAATCAGTAAGAATAGGAGTATAAAAATAGTAGGTAAAACAGCAGTAGTAAATAAAATGGTGGTAGAAATAAGTGAGAGTAGTAGTAGTAATTAATAGTATCCGTAAAAGTAGTAGTAAAAATTTGAAAAATAGTAGTAGTAGCTATTAGTCAAAATAGTAGTATTAATTAGTTAAAATAGTAGTAAAAATTAGTCCAAACCATAGTAGTAATTATAAGTAACATATTTAAAAGCAGTAGTAGTGATTAGTAGAAGCTCTAGCGAAAATAGTAGTACATATTAGTAAAAATAGTAGTAGAAATTAGTAAAAAATAAAAGTAGGAACTACTCAAAATAGTGGTAGTAATTAGTAGTAGCATAAGGAAAAATAGTAGTAGAAATTTATGAAAAAAGTAGCAGTAATTGATAGCAGCATTAGCAAAAATACTAATATAAATCAGTAAGAATAGGAGTATAAAAATAGTAGGGAAAAAGAGCAGTAAGTAAAAGTAGTAGGAGTAATTAATAGTAGCATTAGTTCGTTATTATTATTATTATTCGTTTATTATTCGTTATTCGTTTACAATAAGACTTAAAATACTAAAATGCAAAAAGGTAGTAGAAATTATTACAAATAGTTTTAAAATTTAGCACAAAATAGTAGTAAAGATTAGTAGTAGCATTAGTGAAAATAGTGGTAGAAATTTGTAAAATGAGTAGTAGAAATTAGAAAAAAATAGTAGTAGTGATTAGTAGTAGCTTTAATGAAAAAAGTAGTAGTAATTTGTAATATTATTAGTAAAAATAAAAGTAGTAGGCTCGCAACACCGTGGCCTGTAACGACCAACATAGAAAAAAAAACTTATTTGAAAATGAAATGACGGCGTCAGGTGTTCGCCCCTGAACGCATGCTAAGTATTTTCAGTTTAAAAAGCCAGATTTATTTTCACACTCCCGGCCAAAAGTTACGTATACGCACCCGACCAATACACATATACCTAATGTTACGCATACGCAGCGTCGCACTCGGAAAACCAACAAAAGTTATTTCACAGCTTCGAGTTGTAGCTCTAATTCGGTAGTACTTAATCAAATTCCACACGCTAGTCGACGTTTTCTAAGTGTGAGTCAAATAATAATGTGTATATCCAAATACCACAAACACTTCAAATAAATTTGCCAAGCTTACAAAAATTGCATGCCACTTACGGGCAACAAACATATACCGCCTAACGAGCAATTACGATTGCTTGGCAAAAAAAAACTAAACATAATAATGAGAAGAGCGAGTAATGGTAGATGCCTAAAACGTTTTCTTAGTGTTTGCTACATTTAGGGTTTTTTTCGGGTTTTTTTGCATATGACAATTTCGCAATTTTTGTTTACGTACGCTTTCTGGTCATCTACTACTAAACAAATTTGATGGCGAGTAGAAGTGGGGAGAGGTCGTGACCGTAACTTTCATTTGCATAAAAAGGACATGTGTAGGGTCATATGTAGTGAGGACGCGGGAAGATGTGCATACACTTGCAGATATTACTATACGTATATTTCTTCTTCGTTTTTTTTTTTGTTGGGTTAAATCCCGTAGTCGTTATCACTCATTGACCAGCGAAGCAAAAACTTGTTGATTTTGCGCCCGAGGCAGCATGGAATTGCTCGAAAATGAACAAAATCAACAAAACATAAGCTGCTTTTTGCTGATTTTGCTATTGCAAATGAACACGCCTTGCCTTAAAAATACCACACAAAATAAATAAAAAGAAAATGTACACAATTCATAGAATGTGAGCTGTGGGTTCATTTAGTGGTATCTTCCTTGCCAGAATGCCTTAACATAAAAACAGAGAGTCATGCATTTCTTTAGTATACAAAAAACGTCGTTGGGCAGACAGAGAATATCTTAATATTTATTGATTCTAAATTAGCCACAACCACAACAACTCATACGAGTACCGCAAAATATGCATATATTTTATCGAAATTTTATTTCATACACTTATCAAGATTTCACTAGCGATTCAGAATATTTGCATTTTAAGTCTAATTTTTTTAATTTTGTATAAACTATCGCTTTTTTAAATTCACTTTCATCAGTGTTTGACGAAACTTGATTTTGTTTGATTGTTTTGTTTATCGTTTCAACTTTAGAAGAACATAATTTTGAAATTGGAATTTTTTTTATCATTAACTTTGTTTTTAATAGTTAAGTTGTTTTGCAAATAAGATTTAAATTAAAATTTTTGTTACACATATCCTGAAAAAAAATTTTTGGAAAAAAAAATCTTAGAAAAAAAAATGTTAAAAAAAGAATTAAAATTTTTTTTCTTTTTAATATTTAATTTTACCATTTAACGTTTATTTTTATTTAATAAAAAGTTTTCTGAATATTTTAAGTTTTTGATGAAACTTGAAATTTGTTGTGAAAGCTTTTTTTGTCATTTGAACTTTAGCAGAACAAAATTTTTAAAATCTGGAAATTTATTTTTATCCAATACCCAATTTTTTTTTAATATTTCATTTACTTTTCAAATATGATCTTTTCAAGTGTTTCTAATTTCTTGTATATTATTTAAAACATATACTGAAAAATTATTTTTAAAAATGTGTCAACATTTGCCTCATTTTTACTACCAAGCGCTTCCAAGAGCACTCACTTGATTTTACCATTTAACGCTCATTTTTATTTAATAAAACGTTTTTTGAATCTGGTGTGGGTTTGGAAAATTTTAATTTCTTTCAGTTTTTATAAACAAGTTGTACGGAAACTTTTTTGTTCAAAACTCCATTTCCTCTAAGTATCTGATGAAACTTAAAATTTGTTGTGAAAACTTTTTTTTGTCATTTGTACTTTAGAAGAAAAAAATTTTTAAAACTTGGAAATTTATTTGTATTCAATAAATAATTTCTTTTTTAATATTCCACTTGTTTCCCGAATATGTTCTATACAAGTGTTTGCAGTTTCGTTCTGGGATTTTCAAACATATACAGAAAAAAAATTTGAAAAAATATTGAAATTTTTTTTGTGACAACATTCGTCACATGTTCACTACAAAGCGCTTTCAAAAGTAACTATTTGATTTTACCATTTAACATTTATTTTTAATTGATAAAATGTTTTTTAAATCTTGAGCTGGTCTGAAAAATTTTCATTTTTTCCAGTTTTTACGAAAACATTACATTTGTAAGGAAACTTTTTTTTCGAAACTCCATTTCTTCTAAGTATTTGGCGAAACTTTCAATTTTTGGTGTCAATTTTTTTTTCATTCTAGAAGAGCATAATTTCGAAAATTTCGAAATTTATTCAACGTTCCTATACTTTTTTCAAATATTCCTTGAAAAATATATTTCTGAAATACAAAAATTTCAGATCTGTATTTTTTCTCATTAATAATAGCAGCATTGGTTATATGTTTTTAACGAAATCAAAAACTTGGCAATGACATTTTGAAACAAAAATACTTAACTGTGCTTTTTTAAGAAAAAATTTTTTTTCAATAAATTTAGCTTACGAAAATATAAGCGAAATAAAAATCTCTGAAATTACTCCAACTTAAATACCAATTTTTTATAAATTTCGTTTCTGAATTATTAAAATTTAATTTTTTTTTAATAAGATATCAGAAAGCTTTCAGCTTAAAATTTAACAACTATCGCTAAATACTTCAGAAGAAAATTATTTTGAAAAAAAATTTTGTTCGCAAAAATAATTGTTATCAAAAAATTAAAAACTTAAAATGTTTCATAACAAATCACAGGCCCAGTTATAAACTTCACTGCTCCCGAATTTCCACACGAAAACTGAAACTGAACCGAGCACCGAGTTGAAAAATTTGCACCTTTGTCTTTAATTTAATAAATAAATAAAATACCGTTTTATGAATTTCCACAATGTTTGTTGCAGGTATTTCCAAAAATTCTACCCCAAAATTTTCTAAAACAAAATACTTACCCAAGTTGCGCTCATATGAAAGAGTAAATTAAATGTATCATATTTTTTTTTTAATAAATACCCTCTACTCTCAAAAAAATAAAATACACCAACCATTCTATACAATTTTCACAAATTCACAATAAGTCCATCTGGAATTTATACTCTCTAAACTGCTCTTGTCCTGTCCATAACAACTTTTAACCTTTCTACCCTATTTAATTTTCACAAAGCCACACCACTTGCCGGTCTTATGCGAAATTGCCAACCCAAGCTAAAAAGTAACTTACATATTATATATTTACATAGATATAGTACGTCCCTGACGACTGGCCTCACACACTGATGACGCCTTGTTATTACTCTGTACATTTGTACATAGAATATGTATGTATATATTTTACACTTGACCTTTTCGCTTGCCTTGGCAATTTCGAATTTATAAGTTTGAAAAGGCTTAACTTTCCAGCAAGTTGCCGCCCGCCCAACAAGCGACGCGCAAGAACCAAAGTCCGTTTGCAATTTATTTTCTTATAAAATATTGGTTGAATTTAATTCATTAATATATTTACGTACAATACTGCATATGTATGTATATATTAACTACTCGTTTATGAATTATAACTTTAAGGACGTCTGCAGCAGGTGTAAAATAATTTAATGTAAGGCAATTACTTTTTAATGTTAAATTTATTATTTTTACTGTTTACAGTTAATATTCGCATTGGTAGGCTAATTGCAGTTTTCTTACGCATTTCTTTCAACTTTCTCTTCCCAAGTTAAATCAATTAGAAACTCGAATATATAAGTATTTAAAGTTATGTCCTTTAATTCCAAGTCCTTTGACCTATTACGGTATGCCTACAGTTTACGAAGTACAACTTTTTGAACAGCAGAATTTGCATTAGACTAATTTTAAATAGAGCCCTTTATTTCGATAGCTACTATTTACTAAAATAACTTCGTCAAAGCTAGTTTCTATTTGGAGGAGTATCTTATCAAATGAAATATTTGGGCATTGGAAAATCCAAAGGGGGATACTATATTTTTAGCAATCTTTCGGTGACAACTTCCAAGAATAATATATTTTTTCCAATGGAGCTTACACTCACTATCAGATATAGCGCTGTTCCATCGGATACTTGTACTCGTAGGAGAAGGTAGTTTCCAATCACTATTTAAAGCGCCTTGGACATTTTTTATTTTAAAAATTACTTTAAATAGTTTTCCTAAACACCTTAAAGAGACAGACGAAGAAGTTCAAAGAGCGAAAGAGAGATTTTGAGCAATAGAAAATTTTTGCTACCTGTTTTGTGTTCTTAATAATTTTTGATTAGTTTAACATATGAATAACAAACTTTTTGTTTTTCATTTAACAGAAAGATAAAAAATCATCAAAACTAAACCTCCTTACATTCGTTCTGTTACGCTGCATTTTTTTATATTTGATTGCTGGCATTTCATTTTTTTTTTTTTTGCCTAATCATATTATTAGAATAACTTATCCGAAAAAATGTCTACACAAAACAAAACCTCATGTTTAGTAATATATTTTGCCTGTAATTGGGATCCGTGGAAAATATATCACCATTAATTGCGGCAAACGTTGCATTATCCTGTTCCAAAGAACGAAAAATTACAATGGAGATGGTACAGGGACGTGTAAGCGGATTGTCTCCAAACCAAACTTGACAAGGGAAAATTGTTCAAATATAAATATATCAGCCTTTCACCATGCCGGAAAAACAAAAGGTAAAAGAGAAGCAGTTAGTGTAAAAATAGTAGTAGTAATTAGAAAAAATAGTAGTAGAAATATGTAAAAATAGTAGTAGTAATTAGTAGCAGCTTAAAAAATAAGAGTAGAAATTAGTAAAAATTAGTGGTAGTAATTAAAAGTAGTATTACTAAAAATAGTATTAAAAATTTGTAATCGTAGTAAAAAAGTTATCAGTAAATATAGTAGTAAATAATAGCAGTAATTTGTAGTAGCATTAGCGGTACTAGTGGAAATCTGTGAAAATAGTACTAATAATAAGTAGTAGTATTATTAAAAATAGTAGTAGAAATTAGTAAACATAGTAGTAGTAATTAGTAGTAGCATTGTTACAAATAGTGGTAGTAATTTATTAGTAAAAATAGTTGCAAATAATAGTTGCATTAAAAAAATAGTAGTAGAAATTAGTAAAAATAGTAGTAGTAGCAAGGAGTAGCATTAGTAAAACTAGCAATAGAAGAAATTATTAGTATCATAAGCAAAAATGTAGAAGTAGGTTTATAAAACTGTAGCCGATCTCTCTATCACCCAGTCCGAAATAATTTCGCTAGATTTGAATTCGGCGTTCTCTTTTCAACAAAAGCCACACCTGGATATCACGTAAAATATCACAGTCAGACCAAATTTTAATCCTGCTTCTAGGTTAGCTTAGATGAATCTGCTTGGCCAAAAGCAAAGAGTGAACTTTGTTTTTTTTTTTCAAAATTCAACCATGCTGGTAGCTCTCCCTCTCGAATTAAGACGCCCGAAACACTTCTATCGTGTTGTTGAAACTGCGCCATATTTACAAGCATAGGAGGTATTCCAAAGTTTCCTCTGCTCCGTGCTCACAACATTTACATTCCATTGTAGCCGGTATAGACAAAAAGGTCAAGTGGTTAAAGACTTAACTTCACTCAGGTTCGCTAGCTGGCGTTAGTTAGTGAGGCAAAATAAAAACTGGTGGAAATCGACCAAGGCCACCCAATCACCAGTTAAGAAGAAGAAGAAGAAGTAAAGCGAGACAACCACTTACACTGCCAAGTTTTGTTGCCTGCCTTTAAAACATAGTTTCACTTGTTTTTTCATAGGTTCAATACCATCGACTGCTGTTTTGTTTATAGATTAGTCTTATAAACCCCAATTTGGCAGTTGATTTTTTCGCGTATTCTCAAAAAATATTGAGCCCTAAAAACAAGACCTTCCCTCCAACTTTCTACGTGTATTTCAAAATATTTCGCTATCTACACGATATTGCTATGGCATTCAAGCACAATTCATTAGCTAACATTTCTTGTGTCAATTTTTTCCCCACTTGTCTCTCGTCGGCCGTTTGGCCGTTTGACTGTCCTTCCCGAGGCTGTATTTTCTACAGTAAATTATTCAGACTTGAATCCTTCATACCATTTCAAAAGGGTTTCAAGAGATTGTACGTGCATTTCGTATGCAGTTTGGAGTTCACTGAAAGTGAAGATCTAAGTTGACGCCGAGAATTGTAAAAAATTGCAAGACACATTTTTTCTGCATTGGTGGCGAAACTTCTACCCACTTCTCGTCAGTAATTTTAGCCGATTTTTTGTAAAAATTCTATATAACGTCTTCCATTTTATGATATTTCAAAACCACATACATATGTGTTTACCGAACTTTTGTTAGTCCACATTTTATGAAACTCATCTCTCCCTGTACACAAACTAAATAAAATACTTCACCATCTGTACTTGATTTACAATTTGAATGCTTCAAGTGAGAATTATTGAATATTCCTAAAAATGTATCTCAATTTTCGAAGATTCTGCCAGTGATTCAATTTCTTTTAATTTCTAAAATGCTACAGTTTGAATGCCAATGAAAGAAATTAAATTTTGATTCACACAAATTTAATTAAATCCACTACACATATGTACCTACATATGTGAATGCTAACTGTAATTTGATTAATTCATTTACAGCACTAACAAGTTGCAAGAAGCATAGACGTTTGCATTCAAAATTTTGCGTATAAAATTTGCCAAATATCCAATGTACCTTAACAAAAGCTCAGTAAAAATGTGTGTGTAATTCACAGATATTGAATTACAACACTCACATTACATTTCTTAACTAGATTTATATTTAACTTCTTTTTTGGTATAACATTTGGTAAAGCCCTATAGAAGTTAAATAAATAAATAAACAAACTTCAAGTCTATATAAATATATTGTATATATGTATATATTGATGTCAAAATTCGATTTGGTGCGAGCCTCCTTATATTTGCTAATAAATTCGCACTTTAACACTCAACCTCTCTTTGGGTCATTTTGTGACCCAAAGCGACTTCAAACTCAATTTTCTTTTGAAACACAATTTCAATATTTTTTTCCTCCCTGCCCAGTGCATGGATTTCAAAGTTAATTAAAAAAATGTAGGGGATTGTATATTTACTATTTCCATTTAGCAGAAAAACTTACTATACACATTAATTGCCCTTCGGGTCATCCTGTGACCCATATAAAAAATGCATTTGGGTCACCCAATGACCCATTCCATTTCGTTCTGTTTCGACTGGTGTTTGAAAACGAAACTTTGTTAGTTGTGAAATATATTTGCTGTGTTGTGAAATATATTTATAGTGAGCTTCACTTCATAAATTTTCAAGTTTCGAACAACAATAAAAGTGTAAAAAAGAAAAAAAATGTCCGACGCAACTTATAATTTAAGGCCATCATGTGCAAAAGTAAGTTTTTCTATTTGTGAGCCGTAGTTTGTATAAAAAATTCCCTTTCTTGAAGCACGGCATCAGCGATGATGAAATTCGTGCTATTCTTGATTCTTCTGAATCCAGCGTTGAGACATTTGCTGATGATGACGGTGGTGATGTGGATATAGATTTTGAACCAGAAATGCAAAGTGAAGTTGAAGACTTTGAAGATATTGACGATGACGAAATAAATGTTGAAAATAATAATGAAATTTCTGGAGACGAAATTCATTTCTTAAGCAGAGACAAACAAATAGTTTGGTACACAACACCTCCACCATTTTCGCTATCACGAGCGCAATCTGAAAACATAATACATGGCCGCATGGGCGTTACCGCCTATGTTATACATAGAGTGTCCGATATAAAGGACTCTTTCAACATGTGTTTAACAGCTGCAATGAAGATAGCTATTATTCAATTTTCAAATATGGAAGGGAAAAAAGTTTATAAGGAAAACTACGTTGACCTTGACGAGGCCGAATTTGACGCATATTTGGGGGTTTTGCTTTTGATTGGTAAAAATAATATATTTTCTGTTAGACTGTAAATACGTTTGTACACATATATTTATAGGTTTATACCGCTCTCATGGCGAAAGCGTTCAAAGTTTGTGGGACGCAAATCATGGTCGTCCAATTTTAAGGGCTGTGATGCCTTTGAAGCGTTTTCAGGTAATTTCACGCGTTTTAGCATTTGACAACAGGGAATTGCGTAGATCTCAATGTCGTGGAGATAAATTGGCTCCAATACGTGATTTTTATCAATCGTGGGTTGAAAACCTTAAGCATATATATGTTCCTCATGAAAATGTAACTGTGGATGAACAATTAATTACTTTCCGGGGAAGATGCCCCTTCAAAGTCTACATTCCAAGTAAGCCCGGAAAGTATGGTATAAAGGCATGGGTGGCAGCTGATGCCAAAACTGGCTTCTGCCTAAATTTCCAAATATACGTCGGTAAAGAGAGTAAGAACGCGCCACCGGAAAAAAACCAAGCAGAGCGAGTAGTGTTGGATTTGGTTTCTAGCTATCAAGGCCGGAATGTAACTATGGATAATTTTTTCACTACACATCATTTGGCCTTAGAATTACTCAAAAAGAGAATCACCCTGGTCGGCACAGTACGAAAAAATAAGCGGTTTTTGCCGGAATATGCATCGTCTCAACAACTTCGAATGCTACAGGAGCATACAAGTAATTTTTTTTCCACGACAAAATCTCATTGGTGCAGTACGTACCAAAAAAGTATAAACTTGTGACAGTTATGAGTACTCTGCACCATGAGAAGGTTATTCTTAATGATCATCCAAAAAAACTCCCTGAAATAATTCAGTTTTATAACACGACTAAGGCTGGTGTCGACAGGATCGATCAGATGGTTCGCAGTTACTCGTGCAAGCGCAAAACAAATCGCTGGCCAGTAGCCTTGTTTGGAAACTTTCTAGATTTGTCAGCTATGAATGCTTATGTTATGTGGACTGAAATAAATCCCATGTGGAAGCAAAATATTTCACACAAGCGTCGCATATATTTAGAGGAGCTGGGAAACGAGCTGGTACGTCCTTGGGTATCAAGTCGAAGTCGCCTTCCGAACGCACCATCATCAGCTGCTATTGTGCAAAATATTAGAAAGGCTGAAGGGGCCGGTGGATCCTTAACACCATTGGCTAAAAAAAATAAAGCTTCTGGTCGCAAACGATGCAGTATCTGTCCTCCTGGAACTGATCGTAAGACTTTTAATTATTGCTCCGTATGCAACACTCCAGTTTGCTCACAACACAGCCAAACTAAAACAGAAAAAACTACTTATTGCCAAAAACATATTGAATAATATTCTATAAAACTATAATACTTAAAGACTAAACCTGTTGAAATCACTTAATGTTAACTTTTTATTTATTTAAATAAAAAAAATGTATGCTTTGGTAAAAAAAATGAACTAAATACATGTGGGTCATTTTATGACCCGAAAGGTAATAAGTGTGATTTTTTTAAAGGAGAGTTTGAGTGTTAACATTTCACACAACATTCATTTCTACATTCATTCATTGAAACTTTTTTTTTTTTTCTTCATCTCTTAAATTTGATTTCATTCGCAGCGTTTACAATAAAAGCAACTAAACGATTTCGTACGGCGTAGCTAGAAATACAATTAAATTCCATTAGTTGGCAATTCATTCTCAATTTTCTCACAACAGCAATTCCTTTTCATCAGTCATTTGGCATTAAGGCGTGCATTCAACCAAATCGGCTTTCGACGCTTTGTTTTGTTGGCAGTTTAGCTTGCTAATGGAAAATGTCCAATTTTTCGTTTTTTCCTTATCGGCTTGAGACCATACGGTCGGTCGTTAAATATTTGGATTGGAAATTAAGGAGGATTTGTTGGCAGCTGAAGCAATACAGTTGGATAATTTTCGATTTTTTTTTATTTTTGGGAGTGAACATGTAGCGTGGATAGTTTAATTTAATTTTTTTTCTTGCAAGACATGAGTTACGTTCTTCAGTCGCTTTAGTTTTTTTTTTGTTGATAATCACTGACGAACTTACAACGCAGATTGTCAGGCAAGGTATCTAAAATGTGCCCAATAGCAAGGCTCGTCGGGTCAGCAATGAACCGCAGCCTTTCAACTCCCAAAATATTGATGAGACGGTTTCGGGCAGTAAGACTCAATAAATGGCCATTGATAGAGATAAAGATAACAAATAAATAATATAAAAAATTAAAAACTAATTGTATTTTATTATTTAAAAACACCCTGACCTCGAGCCAGCATTAAATAGAATTGTTTGTTAGGTAGATAGGGTAGATAGTGTGCAATATAATAAAGACTCTGCAATCTAAAAGGCTGTTGCTGTTTTTGTTGTCATCCTGCTAGAACAGCTTACCCATGGTCGCTATCTTCAAACTCATCTAGGGGGCGGCACAGCTGCTTCGATAGAGTTGGACCATCTCGGGGAGAGGGGGTGAGATGAGTGGAATTGTTGGATATCTTATGGGGATTCTCCACAGGCCAGACATTAATTTGCGGTATCGGGGACGAGTCAAGATAAGTAGGAGTTGAGCCCACTAAAATATTCAGATCTTAATTGTGTGGGTCAGAGTGACGCGGGTCTCTCGAGTCAGCCGAAGCTCTTCATCTGCTAAGAGTAGTGGTTTGACTCCAATGACAGCATTCATAGGGCAAGAGTTCATGAAGGTGGTAATTGACTATCGGTGAATGTTGTTTATAGCCTGTCTATACGCCAACGGATTCAGTGGTTTTATGGTGAATGACTAGATCTCGTCCTTAAGTTCATCCATGATATCCCCTGATCTGCCTGGTAGGCGCCTCGGCCATTTGCAACTTCCTGTTTTTGTATTCCATTAGGTGGCATCCAATCAAGAACTGCTTGCTGGGCAGGATGTTATGCTCCTTTACCGGGAGCATACACGTCTCCTGATGGAGGTGTGTCTCGGGCGTCAGCAGAAGACATCCCGTTATAGTCCGAAGGGGGGCATTTGATAGGTATGCAGCCAAAGCTCACTGTGTCTTACTGATCCCCGGCGTCCAAATTGGAGCATCATAGTTTACAACCGACTGACCAATCGCCTTGCATATTGATATCAACGTTGCTTTGTCTTTGCCCCAAGTGCTGCCAGCGAGCGACTTAAGGACCTTGTTGCGGTCCTGTACTTTATTATTGATTGCGGTTGAAAAGAAGAGCAGCCTGTCGAAGGTAGCTCCAAGGATCCTCTGGTGGTTAACCGTTGGGATGGAAAAGGTCGAAAAGGGTTTTTGGACCGCTGCAGTTCATTTCTAACTCTGGCTTCCCTGGTCAACTTTCCTAATAAACGCCATAGGTTCTTTGGTAGACTAATTTCCAACCCTTTGCGGATCGGCTATCCGCAACTTCTGAAGTATTAACACCCCAATCTCTGCCTGGCCAAAGACTGGCAGCTAAGCTCCGATGTAATCTCAAGACATAGCCAGCATGCTGGCTTAGATGACAGCTCTAGCCGATACCTGATACAAAACTGAAAGGGTACCGAAACGCCTGACCTGTCTGAGACCACCTGGAGTACTAACTACGCTCTAAGTCTGTCCAGTAAGTAATTAACGCTTTTGAGGATGACGTCACCCAGCATAGCACAACTGCACTCATCACTACCATCTTATGATGTTGACATCCGATTGATGCGCCTTTATTACATTTTTTTAAATTCAGACTGACACAGTGTATAGATCTCGAGTCAAGATGTGGGAGTTCGTCGGACCAAACGGTTGGTGTGGTGTTTTGACTTGATGCTTCCTACCAAAGCAGAGCTCCTTCATCATGGAGCCATATATTCCATATATTTTCAACCCTTGCATCCCTCACAGAATACCTGGTAGAAACTTTTGTTACAGAGAAAAGTCCACTCAGATATATGTAATTTTCAGTTTAAAAACGGGTCGAAATTTAAAATGAAATCTTTTATTCAAGGACCCTTTATATATCACCATATACCAAAAATAAAAAAATTCCAAAAAAATTTGATTTCAAACCTCAGTCAACCCTCACGTACCTTCTACTATTGAAGCATATATGTAAATATTTCCTCAAAACGTTTTACCTCTTAAACAAAGTGTTTTTAAGGCAAATTTAAGTCGCTGAACACGATAATGAGTAATTATACTTTAAAATATTTGACGTAGCACAATTTAGAAAATTGAAATGCCTTTTACGCATCTAGTCTAGCGAAAACTAGATGTCAAATACAAAAATTATTATAATTTGAAAAAGTGGCTAATTGTGGGTTCAACTTCCGTTAACACCGCAAACAGCTCGCCATCGGCCAACAAAATAGTCCTGCGGCGAAGTGTCCCTATATTTATTTATCTAGCATACTGAAGGTCTGGTTTGCTCATTGTCTTAAGGCCCGGGAAGAATGAAAGAAATAAGGGATAGGGGAAAAGTATACAAAAAAATGTGGGGATGAGACTTCATCTCACCTCGACAAATCTTCCACACTCTTTTTTTTGAATCTGAGAAGATTGACATGTGACAGAGAACAAAAGTTTTGCATTCTCAATACATCTGACTCAAATTTACTCCATTTCAGCCTTCCAAAAGCAGAAGAGGTACGGAAGAAATGCGTTGTGCAATTCTCAGGCAAGATATGCACTTCGGTTCATCTATGTAGGATGCCTCCGCTTACCAACAGCTGACCATAAGCTGCCCTATGGGTTGTGTTCTGTAATCAACTGAACCAAGGCTCGTAACTCACTTTCTTCTCTGTGTAAGAAGGAATATTGCCATCATTCTGTCCGGTATTTTCAGGAAGCAGTTGGAATAACATCTTTAATGCACCTAACCATTCCTGCTATGCTTGGTGCAATAATTAGCTGCGGTTCAATGGGGTCTGCCAATGACCTGCAATTAGCCAATTCGTCTGCCAGTTCGTTACATTGAACACCGCCAACAGAGTTCAGCCTCAATTTAGTTTCATGGACAATTTTGGAAGAAGTGCGAGCAGTCTCCAGGGTCTTTAGTGCAGATTGGCTGTCATTGCAGACTCTGATTTGGTATCCTCTCGTCACCTTTCGACAATTATCTTGTCCGCTACCTTAGGTATAGCAAATATCTCCGATTGCTGAACCGCTGTCCTTGTACCTAAGGAAGAAAACCATCTGAAATCGCCGTCCAGATGCCCACCAGCTCCAGCCGTCAGTGTAAAAAGCTTTCACCGAGCCTGCCAAGAGAGTACATGGACCTCTTCACTGTTTCCATGCAACTTAAAAATAAATATAATTAAGTGCTTCTAAAAAATGGTACAACAACTGCTACTTCGAGTATATAGAACACAAATTGAATAATCATTATAGCATTGACACCAACTTATATTCCGTTACAAACAAAAATCTATTGCACGTATTCAGATCAATTAATTTAATGCCGTAAATACTATATCTATGTATTTATAATATGCAATTAAAATTGATATGCAGCGTATAAAATTATTTGCTATAGCACAAAGAATATTCTCATAGACTATAGGAAATAATGACTATGAGTCATAGTCATAGTATGGCAATCAAAACTAATTAAAAGTTCTTTGTATTTATCTTACCAAAACAAAAAAAATACCAAAAACACCCCTAAAATGCCATCAAAATATGACACTTTGTCAGAGCAATGATAAATTTTTGGCAATTAATTTAGCTAGCAAATTGCAGTGGCAAGCCAATTGGCAGCTTCAATAAATTTGAGAGTATTAATTTACAAAATTTTAAGCTTAGACCTATCAAATGTATACTTTCAATTACATAATTGCTTTGTCGACATAATTCCCAATGCCAGTAGCGGCGACATAATCAAAATGGAAATTTTAACAAAATTTACAATACAACCGAATTTAACGCACACAAAGAGAGGAATGGAGAGAGAGAGAGAGACGGGAGGAGGGAGAGAGGGGAGGAGGGAGAGAGGGAGAGAGGGGAGGATGGAGGGGGTGGGTGTTTACGAAGCAGATATTTGAAAAGGGCTTACCCAACTATTTAATCGAAATAAATACGAGAAGCAATTGCTGGCCAGCGGCTGGTATTTCTAATGTGAATATATTCCATGTATGTATGTAAAGGCTAAAATTGCTTTGTAATTAGCAGTTGTGCAACTTAGTAAAATTGATTAGACAACAACAAAGAGTAAGTACATACATATCTACTACTATATCAGAAGCGAAGGAGTCGATAACATGGGCATAGGTCATTTAAGATTCTTCTCATGTTGTATGACAGCTGACAAAGAGTAGCAAATCAAATAGATACGAGTATAATGCTGGCGCTTTGAAAATTTGAGATGGCGTGAATAGTATAAGGAATTCATATACGGGTAATTCCATATCAACGACTCCTTTCCATTTGCATGAAATTTGGTGACTAATTTCCTATCATTCAATAACGAAGTTATGCCAATTAAGAAAAATAAAAAAATTTGTTTTAAAAAGTTTAATAAAATTTAAAATTTCACTGCTTTCTATTGGAATATTATTATTATTGTATGTGTTTTTCAAATTTATTTTTTATTATCTCTATTACAGCTTGAATAATTAATATGGATCATTTCAAAAATTAATAAAGATCCTCCAGGCAATTAGAGTCAGGTTTTTTAAAGCCCACATAAATGCCAAATATTACCACTTTCCGGTATAGCAGAACCATTTTTCAATCGGCTGTTAGTCCATTAAATTAAACGACGTTGATATCTTTCAGAAACTTCGACAAGAGAAAATCCAGAAACTGATACTGTAGCAAAATACTAACGGAAAAATGCCACTTGGAATTCAAACAATCATAATTCATTAAAAACGAAATTGTGTTTATTAGAAATGCTTCTGAAAAATGTCCACATATAAATACTTATCGAAAACAGAAACTAAGTGTGGTGGTAAAATCGAAGCAACGGCAAAATTTTTGAGCTGAAATTTATTTAATTTTTTTTTGCACATTTGAAAGTTGATCACGAAAAAAAATGTCCGAAAATTTACTAGACTTTATAATTTTTTCTTCAAGAATGAACCTTTAATTACCAACAGAAAAAATTTCATAACTATTGAGCAACTTTTGGCGAAATAATAACATTTGTTATAAATGAGGCGTAAAATTACCGAATAATTGGCACCATGACTTGAAAAAATCATAATTCCCAAACAACTAACTGGGGTTAATAGGAGCTAGCACATAACTTAGTTTATTTATTTATTATAATGTGAAGGAAAAAAGCTGATGCAACTTGAGGGTTTTGAAGTCAAAATTTTTTTGATTTTTTTTTTACATCTCGTATAAAACTTATTTTCCAAAAATAACATGTTTCATTTTTTTTTTTTGCTTTTGGGGTTAATAGGGGCTAGCACATAATTTTGTTTATTTATTTATTATAATGTGAAGGAAAAAAGCTGACGCAACGTGAGAGTTTTGAAGTCAACATTTTTTTGATTTTTTTTACATCTCGTATAAAATTTATTTTCCAAAAATAACATGTTTCATTTTTTTTTTTGAAAAAAAATCAAAAATCTGGTTACTCACAAAATTTCTAAAAAATCGAATAAAATTTTGAAAATTTTATGAAAATTTTTTGAAATTAAATGACTTATGGTGAGTTTTGTAAAAAGTTTTAAACCTTTATTTATATAGTGTATGTTACGCAATAAGTCAAACTTTTATAAAAATTAAATAAAAATAAATTATGTAATAAACAAAAGTTGCCAGCTGTTTGAAATTGAATTTTATGATTCGCACCCAATTTTGTACCATGGTAATCAAATAGCATTTTCGGTTGAAATATTTTTAAATTTTTGGCATTCCTCGTTTACACATTTCATTCCTTTTTCATCCAAATTTGTTTAATTTGTACAAGCGATTTGTCGCACGATAGTGAGTCATCCTGTCTGAAACCTCGTTTGGTATCAAACGGCTCGGAGAGGTCCTTCCCAATTCTCACTGAGCTGGTGCTGTAGCTCAACGTCATTTTCCATAGCCATATTAGTTTTGCAAGAATGCCAAATTTATATATCGCGGCAAATAGGAAACTTCTTCTCGTGCTGTCGAAAACGGTCGGCAAATAGATGGTGTTTGTCGATCCCGTTCTTTTCTAAGATTTGGCATATCATTGATATCTGGTCGAAAATCCAATCAGTTCGTTGACGATTAGCTTCTGTCTTTCGTACAACTGGTAATCCATCAGCGCCAGCGGCTTCAATGTTCCTTAGCAGTGTTATTGCTTTTCGAACTTCGGTGAGGTCGGGAGACAGGATGTTTGGTATTCGGGATCTTCATCTTCGACAGGAACTACAGAGACTACATTTTCCCCGGTATTAAAGCTTTCCGTAAGTTCCCGCACCTTTTGATAAAATTTTCGTGCGCTGGAATCGCACAGTCTTCGCACTTACGTTTTTCGGTCTCTCTTTTCTTTCTTCGAATAATACATAACACACATAACGACATCGATCATCGTACCAGTTGTTCTTTCGGGCTCGCTAGAATCCAAGAACTTCGTCAGCGACGGTACGTAGAAAACGATAAATTTGCTACCAATGCTCACGAATTCCGATTTGCTGAGAAGTCTTCTTAGTGAGCAAGTGTGAAAGTCGAATCAGGGATGATAAATTAACTTTTCAAAATTGTGCAAAATGTCACGAAAAGATTTAGTGAGTTAAATAAAAATACGAAATGTTTTTTTTTTAATTTTCAATAAAATATATTGATATGTAAATTTTTGGAATGTTTTTTTTATTGCAACTTCATTCATTCGGTTTTTAATTTAACATGGAGAGTTAAAAAAAATTTTCACCTCCAAATATTTACACATGTAGAACTTGCAAGTAAAGAACTAGAACATAATTTGTTAACATAGTTTTTGAAAGTACTGAGAGGAATAAGATCAAATTGATATTCACGTTAAAAGACTTGTTTAATTCCCTTTCAAATATTTGGAGAAACTGCTCCCAAAACCACGGACCGAAATTATTGGTCCTGCGATATTTTCGGATGAAAAAGTCAAATCGGAACTGATTTTAATTTAGACAAGTTTTTCTTTTAAATCATTGCAAAATCGTTATTTTGTGATTATTGCTGGATTGGATTTGTATTTTTTCTAATCGTTACTCTTGGATCTCAATTTTTCCGATCATATTTGATAGATAACTTTTGATTTTTATTTTTTCCATAAAAAATTATCGTTGATCCTGGTTTTGCCTGTTTTCGATCAGAAATAAAATAGTCGTAATTCTTGTATACAAAATTTTTCGATGATAATAAAAGCAAACAATAATATATATTATGATCGAAAAAAATAGCACAAGATATCGATCAAATATGATCAAAAAATTAAAATCCAAAAATTACGATTATTTTTCATCGAAAAAATACAAATCTCAAAACAACCATTAAATTATGTTGTTTTTTTTTATAATCGTGCAAACCCCTGCCCAAAACACAACAACTAACTCACCATTTTTCTGACTTTCTTAAACTTCGAAGTTCGAAGTGCGAATATGAAAGAAGGACAAAGGAAGAGATTTTAGTCAATTTGTATTCATGATATGAGAAATAGTAAAACCTAAGAAAATTACCTGGATGTTCTTATTCCGAGTCGGATTGGTATTCTGATTTTATCTAATTGAGATCTATTTTTTGTCTTTTCGCCTTTGAATTCTTTGCAATCAAAAATAAGAAGTGGGAAGGCTGTAATGTTGTAAACCAAAATTTAATGATATTATCATTCAATTCTGTTTATACTTATCTAAAGTTGACAAAATATAAGTTTGTCAAATATATTCCGAAATTCGAAACACTTGAAATCGACGCCAATTCGAAAGCCTTATATTCGATTTTCAGCATATGGCCGTTTAACTAAAAGTAAAAACTAAATATAAATTTCGTTGCATTCTATGGAAATCGTACTAAAAGAGCACAATTGTGGCAATTTCTTTATATTCAAAGTCGAGTGTGAAGTTTGTTTCCGCCGTCGAGTTTTCTGTGTGTATTTAGACCCACGTTCTTTACTGCACAGGGGCGCGTACGAATCTTGGCTGCAACAGCATAATGATCCGAGTCGATGTTCTATCCTCGGATTGTAGATACCTCTAATATACTGGAAGTAAGTAAAGTGGCTTGGTGGATCCTCTTGTGCTGAAATCTGGTGCTACAGACCACCATTTTTCGAGCCCCGGCAAAGTTGATCAGTCACTGTCCGTTCGCGGAGGTTTCGTCATGAAGACAGTATAGCCAAAGATCCCTTCCATACCCATCCTGACATTGAAGCCGCCAAGCACGATTTTGAAATCGTAACGCTCGTAAGTGCGTTCTAGGCGCTAGGCGAAGCGTGGCTGAGATTTTAAAAAACCTCGCTTTGATGCGAATCCACTTTGGAAAATTTAAGCTTTTTCATAATATTCCCGATAAAAAAAAAACAGTCCTCGAGCTCAATAAAATACAAAACAAGTATTGTATGCATGTGTGTACAATGAGCAGACCAAAACAAGGGCGCTGAACTGATGTCTCCTTTCATTATCATTACTTTCAGAACACACCTCGTACTTTTGAGGCCGACCACACGAGTGTCCATGTAATCACTTACATATGTACATATTGTAATAGAATAGAATATTTTATTTGAATCTTTCGGCATATGCAGTGTAAACATTCTCAGAACCACAATTACTATGCCAAATTCCTTGTATCCGCAACTAAGAGCATTTACTCAATAACCGAACTGCATACTCGGCCTCAGCCATAAAACACCTACCTACCAGCAGTTTGCATATAAAATATTTACCCACAACTACATACAAACACATTCTCACTCAAATTCTCCATCATCTGCATTGGGATTGATGTAGCAATGACAGGTGGTTGCACCTCTTGCTCGATAAATGATTACACGTCCATCAAGTTAACTCGTAATACCTAAATGTCGTTCAAAATCCTCAGCCAAGTCTACAACAGCTACAAAGACTCGTCGTACACATTTCCACATTGCCACATTGCCACATTGCTACATTTGCACATTTCGTTGTGTCTCGAGGTACTTACAACACGTTTCGGATGTAAAAATGTAGCTAGGCGGCATGTTTTGCAAGTGGCATTTAAATAGGCAGGCAGGCAGTCAGGCTGGCTGGCAGGCAGGAAATTTGCTTTCGAGTTTCGTTGACATTTATTTGCATTTAACTTCTGTAAAAGCGCACAGTTGTGAAGACGAAATTGAAATTGAAATGAGAGACTGTCGCCATAGCGTTGATGTTCTACTTCTAGTTTGTGTTTTATTTAAATGTCTAAATGTTGATGTTTTTGGGGGAGAAAGGCGGTAAGTGATTTTCTCATTATGTGCTTCATATAATAAACTTACCTGTGCGTATATTTTTTGTTGTTGTATTTGTGTATATATTTGCGAAACTTTATTAGTACGTCATAATTCGCTAAAGATACAGTGAATATCTTAGAAATTTGCTCGCTACTACAAACGCGTAAAACTCCTCCGTCTGAGTAAAAGGTAAAAGTATGAATTTTAATTATTTATCCGTTGTCTATGAACGATCCGCTGTAGTCTTACATTAATTTTTTGAGTTTCACATCTAAGCAATCCCTTTGAAATAATAATAGTGCAAAAATTGCATCCAGTTTATTTATTTTGTGGCATTGTAAAGTTTGGCCCGGTGCAAATCCAAATGAGTGGTTTTGGAGTTCATACCCGCACACAAAATTTCAAAAACCTCAGCACTTATATTCAGTAAATAAAATTGACCAAAAAACAATAGATCTCCTTCGATGGTCGCTTCTTTGTCGTTAGTGTCGTAATGGTGCTTTAGAGATTTACCACTAAAACTGAGATGCGGAGATAAGTATATTCAATATCAAATCAAACAAGTCTCGCGATCATTCAGCCAGCCCCATACCAAAGGTTCAAGCATAAATCTAATATTAGGAAAACAGATTTCACAATAGATGGCGAAAATTTAGTTTATAAAGGATGTTTTTTTTTTTGAGGTTTCAAGAATAAATAAAACGCATATAGTTTAATGTTCTGACTAAGAATTTAGCTTTATAACAAAGATAAGGGTTTGCCATTATGTTTAAAAATTGATTTCGGGCAAGTGACCACCGCGGCTGGCTCGAACAAATTCCAGCCAGGAGGCCCAATTTTTGACCACGAATATTCTCTTCCAAGCCCACAATTGTCTCGGGCTCATCTGCGTATATAAACGACTTCACATAACCCCATAGAATATAGTCCAGCGGTGTTAAATCGCACCATCTTGGCGGTCACGCCAGGCCAGGCTCACAACGCAAGATGCGTCACACCAACATCCTCCAATTCAGGCACGAAAAAATCATTATTCATGGCTCTATAGCATTCCCCATTGATTGGAACATTATGGCAGGCATAATTTTTGGAGAAATATGGACCAAAGATTCCCTTTGCCCATAGAGCACACCAAGCAGTGTCTATATGAGGGTAACGGAGTCTCAAAATAAGGAGTTTCTGCAAATCTCAACTACCGAATGGACCGAATGGATTTTATACATATCTTCTTTTT
The DNA here is from genome assembly GCA_951828415.1 of Anomoia purmunda. Classification (NCBI taxonomy): domain Eukaryota; kingdom Metazoa; phylum Arthropoda; class Insecta; order Diptera; family Tephritidae; genus Anomoia; species Anomoia purmunda. The sequence goes on from OX639996.1 coordinate 15,206,912, forward strand.
TTTTGTTATTATTGTCATAAGTAAAGACATTTTTAATCGCACCAGCAGCCATTTAGCCATCTAGCGTATTCATTCTTAGTAAAAATACTTCTCGTCGCACTCTCACATTACCCTTTCTATTTTCTTCAAAATCGGGTAAGAAGCAAAGATTTTCTGTATAACTCGCATCTAGCGCCACCTAGCGCATCGATTTTTTCCTTTCCTTGCACCAGCTCACACTGTTCTAATATCATCAATGGCAGACCATCAAAATCGGATTAAAAATGCTGTTTGACTGAATACGACTTATGTGCCACCTAGCGGAATATACTGCCCCAGTTCAGTTGAAATCCATTCTCTAGTTTTTGTGCCAACTTAATAAGCAATTTTCTTCTATCAATATTACTTAAATGAGTTCGCCGCTCTCAAGCAAAAATTTTCCAGCGACGGTGAGGTATTTTTTCAACCAACATTGTTTCCTGGATTGTAGATAGCTCTCGAAATGTTTTCTGTAGTCTCTATCTCCACTATTAGAAAAACTATAAATTTTTTATCAAATACAGCTTTTCTTTCATCAAAAAATGTATATGTACTCACCAATCCCGCCATTCAAACTGAGTAGTCCCGGGGTTTTTGGGACTCAAAAAATACCGGGATGCCGATTTGACATTCCTGGTACTGATGCACATCGATTTTCCAGGGAATTGTAAAACAGATAAAGTAGCCTGGTGGAGTACACTAGCAAATGCTCCTCTGGCCACTTGTCGACTTCTCTTAAACGAATGGCCTGACGATCATCTTGGCATGCACTGGACAGCTACTAGAATGTGTAGAGATTTAAGTACCTGCGATGGCATCTGATTTACTCTCCTGTGAACATATCTGGAGTATTAGCCAGATTTGTGGCTTCATTGCAAGCATGCGGCGCTTTGCGGATTATAACTAGAAAGTTGGCGTTCTATTGTTTTATTTAATATACAATGGATCCCAGAGTATCAAGGAGAGCTCTAGGGAGCAGTCATATTTTACCTTACCTATTCTAACCTCCCCTTCAGACCACATATTACGCAATTAAAAAAAAAAGAATTTTTAGACTCGCGCTGTTGTTAGATACTTAGATTGTAAATTTTGTGTTAACCTATCGTGAGAGGTCATAAAGACATGACTCCATTTTTATGAAATTAAAAATGTGCAATGGGGGAGCGACGAGAAATACTTTTAAGAAAAATCGAACTCACTTATGAAAAACCGATTCGCTAGATGGCGTTAGAAACGAGTTATTTAGGGAATTCGTATTTATGGTCCGATATAGACATGTAACATTTGATAAGATATGCTGTTGGCAATTTTTTTTTTTGCTTTGCATTTTAATGTTCAACTAATTAGGCAGGTTGAATTATCAAAATTAGTCATTTCATTCACGATTTTCAAAGCGAAATTATAATTGCCGAAAAAAATTGAAAAAAAAAATATTTCGTTCAGAAGAAAAAATACGCGTCTCATCATTTTGATCAAGAGACAACATATTCGAGATTTATGTATCTATAGCCAAAACTATAGTGTTTCTCTTTTGACAAATCGTAAAACATGCTGTAAAATATATTTTAAATAATATTGTTGTTAAATGTAAAATTTGTACTAAACTACCCAACATACGCCACATTCCACAAAAGCAACTATTTTTATAATATCTTCTCATTATTTTCCAGTTAAAACACGATCATCAAACCTCTAGCTGTATCACAAAAAAGTTTTTCTGACATTATGGTGAGTACCTGAGCATCTCCGGTTCCCTTTCCGAGGGCAGGATCATTGAAAATCAAAATAAATATCTACATAAATTATTTAACATATCGAATTGATGTCGAAATTCGAAATGCAACTAACTGCAGAAGTCACACAATGCAATAAACAATGCACCATAGCATGGCACTGAAATAGTTCCATTAAGCTTCAAGGAAATGTAAAATTTAATTTCGTCACATGTCATTAACTGTGAATTCACGCCAAGCAATTTGCTAATCCCAACTGTAAAATATTCCTTTCAACTTTCCAAAACTTTCTTTGAACGAAGCGTCTTAATGCATTCAAAACTCGCACTCCCCAACTCGAGTTTCGGCAATTTCGCGAAAGTTGCGTGTGGCGGCGGCAAAAGAAAAGCAGGCGCGCCTTTGAAGCAACAAACACAACAAAAGCTCAAAAATTAAGGCAAAAGTCAAGTTTGCTTGCAAAGAAATAAATATAAACCATTTTAGTTAGTTGAGAGTTGTGCAAATGCGGTGGGGGGGATGAGGGGATAGTAGTGGAAAGAGTGCAGAACGTAAAACGAAATTGCACAACATTGCACTAATACGAGTAATTTGCTTGAGAGTAAAGTAAGCAACAACAATAATTGTCGGCAATGCCAAAAGAATGAAAGAAAGAAAGAAATGAGTAGTGAAATTCGTAAGCCGGAATTGCGAGCTGTCGGGCGAGCTCTGTTGCTACTAGGAGGCACAACAACTCAACTACACGCCACCGCACTGCTCTCTTCTCCCTTGCACTTCTTTCTACCCCACTCCAATTTACTCCGCTCTACTCAACTCCACTGAAGAACTGCAAATTTGAAGATGTCAACGTCGAGAAGTCATCAGCTCACCAAACGCGGTGCATTACTTGCATACATATGTATTTATTTATTTACTGTTACAGATATATACGTACACTTATTTGACGGCAGGGGCGGATCTAAAAAATTTTGTTTGGGGGTTCCGAAAAAACGCCAAATAGTTGTTTTCCAAGTTCAGCTATAACATCCTCTATTTTACTTTGAAAATTGACAAGCGCCAAATCGGCCAACCGTTCTCGACCAACACTGTCTCGAAAATACGTTTTCAGTTTCCGAAGAAAACGATATTTCACTTTAAGTGACGCAGACTTGATTGGTTTCCACCAATCTTTAGAAGCTTAAAAATTTATCCATAAAGCTTTTGAAAGGAAATTCTTCGGGAGGTTTTCCTTTGATATTCAATATCGGAAATTAACCTTAGAAACCTAACCTACGCTCGCCTCCTATAAACCTTAACCATCCGTCAATTTGACAAACTCTTTAGGAATCTTTTACTTTTATTTTTCATTTGTTTAACTTTTCGATATATTTATTAAATACATATAAGTTATTTATCTACAAAATAAATCATTTAATTTTATTTTACAGCAAATTTTGACAAGCAACGTTGTGTTGATCGACGCGCTTACCCCAAAAGAGACGGCAATTTTTCTGTCGCGTTCTCGTCGGTTCGACAAAGGTTACGTTTCTAGGGTTAAAATATATTCGGCATTGCAGTTTGCCAATTTAATGTGGCAGTTTCTTTATAACCTAGTTGCATGTAAAGCAACAACAATAACTCGGAAAAATATGCGAGTAGAGCCAAATCGTTAAAATGATAGCCGACCTAAGATGTAGTGTTGGGAAGTGGAAAAAAACTGCGCTATTGTGAATGAGCCATAAGAAAGTACATGAGAAATTTAGATTTAAGATGTAATTCATTTTTATTTGCATAGTATTTGTAAATATATAACTACAAAAACCTAAAATTTGCCGCCAGAACTATTTTCCGTTCATAAATAGCACTAAACAAATCGCAACATTCAGGACAGAGGCGAACAGGATTGCTTTGCAACTTTGGTATGTAAATTGATTATTATAGATATACTACAGATTTTAAAGTTTTCCTCTGGCTCATCGACGGATTTGTCTCGGTGTATTGGCCGTCCAACTCTTCGAGGAACTTTTAACTCCCCAAATCCCTCCCTTAAATCTGCCACTGATTGCGCTCGTGTGTGTTTACATTCGCTTTTCCTTGAATGCCTTTGAACTTCCCAGCTAGCAAAAAAATTCCTAAACTTTTCCGCTAATGGAAATGGAAAATATTTATTGGTTCCCTTTTTTGTACATTTGTGGGTTTATTCTTCTGCTAAAGAGTTTGTCTCGGAAATTATGAAAAATGTTGGTAAAACGTAGTCTTTTTGGATATGTTTCCTTTCCGGTTTTTTATTTCACGCAAAGCGCCGCAAGCTTGCAGTGAACTTGGAAGTGAAGCTGGCTAATCTGCACTCTCGATATGCTCGCCGGGTATGAATATGGTGCGACCCCAGCTGTTTGAGGCTTAATCTCCCGAAGGCATGCCAATTGCGCAGTGATTGGTCAGATGGTTCCACCTTCTCATCCGCTAAGCAGTTGCCGCTTAAGAGGTCAGATATTGACGTGCACCACATTGATTCCCATTTGGATAGTGCCCTGTCACAATCCCCGTAATTAATGAGATCTATGACTTGGACAATCGTAAAAGCTCCTGTGATGTCTTCTGATCTACTTTTGGCCAAGCTCGTCTTATGCCCATTTGTTCATAAGGAGCCGACTGGTGACCAAAGGAACTCCGAAAATCTCCCTGCTTAAGGAGCCCTTTCCAAACGTACCCTGTCTAGCTAACTCATTCGCTTCACAATTCCTATTACTAAGATATCACTGTGACCGTGTACCCAGATTATTGGACGAAGAAGTACTCTGTAGATCTGCAAATAGAAGTCAGGCAATCCATAACCTCTTGCGATCGTACAATATTTGAACCAATAGTCCTTATTGTCGATTGTCTATTAGAGTAAATATTCACTTCCCTCACAGAGTTCGCGCTTCTAAGCAGCGACTCAGACCTCTTTTTTTAACACACAGCAGTAATTTGGTAGCCTAAATTTGTGTACATTAAGGAGCCATGGAATTGAGATACATCATCGAAACTTGGTTCGCATTACCGCCCATCCAAGGTAGGATGGAATTGAAAATGAATGATATCGCTTAATAACCACACACATGTAACGGTGTTGTTAAGTTATAAAATACTTCGCTCGCATTTTTTAAAGAGCATTAGATAGGAGAAGAAAACACGAAGGGAGCTATTTATTTGGCAGACAGTCGTAGCACCGCCCCCTTTAAAGCAAATAGTTAAATTTTCTAAACTACTTCGTCAAGTTGGGGCACGCTTGGTATTTCAACTCAGTAAGCATCTATTCGAAAATTATGAAAATCGAACAAAAACAGTAATTTAAAAAATCAAAAAGAAACGATATTCCAGTACTTATAAAGTGTAATTTATTCAAATTTGTTTTAAAAACTTTCAAAATAGACTTTCAAGTTAGACTAATTCCTATTAACATTTTTACCAATTCTGCTACTAGTTACTTATACTATTTTTACTAAGTTCTACTACTATTTTTAATAATTTCTACTTCTATTTTGATAATACAACCACTTATTACTACTACTATTCTTACTAATTTCTACTACTAATTTTTTTAATTTCTACTTCTATTTTACTAATGCAACTACTTATTACGACACTATTTTTACTCATTTCTACTACTATTTTTAATAATCGTACTACTTATTTCCACTACTATTTTTACTAATCGTACTACTTATTACTACCACTATTTTTCCTAATATCTACTACTTTTTTCACTTATCCTACTACTAATTGCTTATTCTGTTTTTACTAATTTCTACTACTCTTTTCACCAATTTCTGCTACTATTTTTACTAATGCTATTACATATTTAACTCTCCATATCTATCGCTTTAGGATCCTAATCCAAAGTCTAACGGCTTTGCTTGCGGTTTTGAAATATCGAAACCCACTTTCAAAAACGAAGAATTGTCGAAAAAAGCACTAAACGCAAAACATGCATTTGATCGCTGCCTGGGTTACTACAAATATTTATACATGCATATATGTACCTAAAGTATGTAGCTTTATCGACACGTGTATGTTCGCTTAAGTAGCTTAGCGCAAAGTATTTTAAATAACTTTGCATATTTTTAAGTGGCATAACGCGAAAGGCTGACAGTTTCCAAAGCGGCTAAGAGCGCACACCCTCGCACACACACACACACATGCAAGCGTTATTTGTTCACATACGTCCATAAATATAGAGCGTGTTATTTAAAGCTGCAGCCACGACCAGCATTAATGGCAGCCATGCGCCGCAGCGCGTCTCTTCAGCTCCAACTTCGCTTGGCATGCCATGCGCGCTAATGCTGTATGTGGCGGCGCATTTATTTACCGAAACCAGAAAACCCCGCATAATCCGTTACGTCACTTTACTTAGTGCCTGAATTTTCTTACTATGCCACAGCTCAAGTACTAAATATAAATACTTTCTTTTTTTTGGTTTGAATTTTCATTTGCGTTTTACTTTAACACAGCCATTTATATAAATAGGTTCTTATATATATACTATATATTATTTATTTTTAGCCTTTAAATTAGATACTCAACAGCATCTACATAGAGCACTTACATTATGCAAATTTATAATACAACGGCGTATAAATTTAAATAAAAATGTGTAGCAATAATCCTTTTTCAGCCAATTATTTACTACAGCACCAGTAATCGGTATTTCAGCATAATCTCAAGTCACTGAATCGAGCGTGCAAGAAGATAAGAACCTCCAATACCTAATCTCAATTCTGAGGTATACAGATACTCGACTCAAATAATTGACCAAACGGCGATTTTTTTAAATAATGTTCGCATGCTTTGTCATCATAAATTTTGTCTCGATATCTGGAACACTGTTAATATACAAAAAGTGGGAAAATTCTGCTAATCTCTGGAAGGCATATAGACCCATCAGTCTCAGCTCTTTTCTGGCGTGAAACGTTGGCGAAATCTGCTCTAAATCTAAGCGTAAACTGGTGCTTTGAAAAGGAATTGTCGATAAACCCATTGAAGTTCACCATTGTCTCCTTCACCAAAATAAGTCAATTTCAACTTTTATGGGTACTGGTCTGATGGCCCTAAATTAAGCAAATTAGCATCGGTATTCCGCCTTTCACAGGAGGTTTGTTTGGGAGCTGTGCTCTTACCCTATACACATAACATGAAGAGTGGTGGCTTTTGAGGCTCTATGGGGATATTTATCACTTTTCTCAGCGACTCGGTAATCAAATGATCGGATATCATGATATCTTTTAATATCAGATTATAATTCCTGAAAGGAACCGCTGGTTAACAAGAACACCATATATCTCTGAAGGATCGGAAGTGTTACACACTGATGAGCCAAAGCTGAAGGGATGGGAGTACTGGGATTAAAATATCCGGACCAAGGTTTCACACATGTCTGCCAATGGTCACTTCCCAACCGTGTTCCTAGTAGAGGTTTGCGCAATTGAATTCAGTACCTGCGAGTGTCTTCGCAGAAGGAGACATTGAAGCTGGTGGCTGACTGCGAAACTTTTCTGAACCAATTCGTCTTCCGCAACAAAGTAACATTGTGATGGGTTTTGGAGCGTGATACGATTGGAGGGAAGGAAAGGATTGGCGATCTCGCAAACGCCTGCATGGGCCCGAGACTTTCTGTGGAACATCCAAGAGTTTCACTGCGGTACTAATAAGAAGGAGACTCGGCTTGCAGACCGCTGGCGTACGACAAAGGGTGTAAAAGGAATCCAAAAGGTTCATATATCCACTGTGGTAGAGTGGTGAATGACTTCTGAATCTCAACCGGGAGGTTAGGTTAGGTTAAGCTGGCTGGCCCAAAGAGAGGCCTCACATAGACCAAGTAAGTTATTTGTGTTACCAGAAAAGCGCACGACCGATGAAAACCATCACCATATGATCCGGTGCGGATGTCGGAAAATATCTCCGTCGCCTTGGCGATCTGCAGTATCATAAAACGTCGCCTGTCCAATGCGGGACAATTTAGCTGCATGCGCCGCCAAGAGGCAATGACGCATCAGTAGTCCCATTAAGAGTTTGGAGTTCTCTACTTTTTAGAGAAAATAAAACGCTCGTAAGCTTAGTATCGTATCATTTGCGCCCGATTTTTGCAACCTTACAGCCCTGCGTTTGCATCCACGCCCTGTCTGCTTGCTGATATGTATACAGTTCGTGTGATCTTCGGATTGCTTGCAGCAATATCGGGTCTTCCTCGTCGATTGAGTCTTTTATTTAGACACCCTGTTTGGCAAGCTCGTCTGATCTTTCATTACCTTCTACACTTTATCTACCGGAACCCAATAAAGGTGCACGGTTTTGGACACAGCCAACCAGCCCACATCTGCCTTACACTCTACTACAATTTTAGAACAAGTATTGTGCTGCGAAAACAGGGAATTGATGGCTGCTTGGCTGTCGATGTAGGTGTTAATCTGCCCGCTAGCTGATCGAAAAGCTGACATCAACTCAGCTTACTTCAGGGCTTGAAAAATATTGTTGTGATCGTGTAGCTTGTAAGATTTACAGATCTCTGGTTGTGGCCCCAACAGACCAGAAGAACTTCAGGCAGTTCAACCAGGACAGACTGTTACTGTTACCTCACAGGCCACTGTAAGTTAAGTGACCAGCTTTGAGAGAAATGGCAGTTTTGTGGGTTGATTGACGAAATGTCAAAAAAGATATATTGTGTGATAGCTCACGTCCTGCAAGTCATAGACTAACATACTTTGTCTTTCGCTTCTTCAACTCATTACGGGGAATGCAAAGTCGCCGGCTAGATATTACCACCAATGACATGGTCATATCCTTTTAGAAGTAAAAGAGGAAGCGCTTCCAATTTCTTTCGGGTCCACATTCATTTCTGAAGTCAACACGTTAGCACAAATGCGATTGCAATTTTTTTGTTCGGTACTACCCCCCTAACAAACATATGCACACTTTAATAAAAAACCCTGTCGGAAAAAACAGACAGTCTAAAAAATGTACCACTATAAAAAGTAGATGGAAGTCAACTGCTTTGAAAAATTTCATATTAAATGGATTATGTTGATCTAACTTGTACTTAGTTTACATTTGTATACCAATGTGTATTATTATTGTTTTTCTGTGGTAAATTTCCAATGTTTACCTTTATAATCATTTATTATTTTTAATTATTATTTTGTAAATAAATACCAGCTTTATATATTTGGTTTATAAATTGCAGAATTATAGCTGGTCGAAGTGTGTTTTTTTTTATTTATTTTTTTAGAATATTCACCATTATATCTATTTTTTTCTTTTTTTAGTTAAAAGAACATATAGTTAAAAAAATTTAAAAAAAATCACAAAAATTCTAAAAAGTTCTTGAAAAAAAATTCAAAAACAAAATTTAAAAAAAAAATTTCATTTGACCAACTAAAAAATTAAACTGTTTTTTGAGTTTTAATTATAAAATATTTTTGTTTTTTAGAAGTTTCGGGAGTTTTTTTCAAAATTTGTATCACAATTATTTTTTTTAACATAAAATTAAGAATTAAATAAAAGCACAAAAATTAAAAGTGGATTGATTGCCTTTCTAACAAGATAGTATAGTGCGGCCATTATCTAACAATTAATAATTAATACAAAATTATTAATGAAACCAAAAAAAAAAACACAAATTTACCGACCAACCCTTCACCACCCACACAAAAAAATATAACTTTTTTTTATAGCTGAAAATAACTCGAAAATGTATGAATTTTATTTTATATTTTGTAGCAATTTTTTGGCATAAAAATAGAAAATCGATAAAAATTTGAATATCAAAATTTACATAATCTTATGCTAAACTATGATGAGTTTTTCGAATTGCGATTTGTAGAACAGAGTTGGAAAACATGGAAAAAATGTCAACGTATGTTGGGGCAAACCTATGCGAAAATTTCAACATCCTAAATCTCAATATCAAGACGTGATGAATAAATTTGGGTGCCAGTTTCAGAATCAGCGGCTCAATTCATATTGTGTAAAATGTGATATTGCATCAGATGAACATTCTGGCTGTTGCGCCGTGAAATTAAAAGTTTTTGGCACTGAGATTGTGAACGTAGCAAAAATTTGCGTTGGTCGCTTTTATTTGATATTTTTGTAATAATTTTTATATTTTCTGTCTAGTTTTATGCTTCACATTTATGTAATGAAGTTTTCTTTCACCCAGAGATTTTTAAATAATTTTCTTTTACAAGTGAAAAAAGTGTTTGTTTGGCAATAACTGCAAAATGGCCTCGAAAGCAGAGTTTTTGTTTTTGTATCCCGATGACCCTCTTTTGCCGAAATAAATGAAATTCATGTTCGCGTTTAGCAACCCAAAATTAGCCTAAAAGATACTTTTTCAACGAGGTGCCGGTCATTTATCAAAAATTTGTAAATTAGCGTAATTGAAAACACAAAGGTTTAAAAGTAATTGGTAACTAGACTGATTTTGAAACAGTTTGAAAAAAAAAATGAGTTTCGAATAATTGGAACTAAAAGCACTTTATTACAAAAGTTGTTGTAATCAAATGCCGAATCAGATAATTGACTTGCTTCAAGGACATCGCCATATAAAAAAGGTTAGAAAAAAGAAAGAATCTCAACCACTTGTAGTTGGTAAAAAAGCACTTTTTAAATTGCATTTTTAAAGTAATTCCATTTCCGATCGCGACCATACCCCCTTGCATGTGCGTGTGCATATTTGTGTAAAAGCAGGTTGGTTAGTTTGTGCGTTCAATTTGTTTGCAAAATTTGATGCGGCTGGATCAGTTGTCGCCTTCATTGCCACCTCTCTCTGTACTTTTATTGTACTCGTAGCTGTAGTTGCTGCTGCTGCTGCTGCTTTGGCTGTCACCACAATCAGTCACTTGCACTGCCAGCGTTTGCACAATCCAATCCGCTTTTCTGCTCCCCCACAGCTCACCCTTGCCGCTCTAACCCGCCAAGTACGATATTTTCTCATCCTACAACCCCAGCTTTTGTTACAGTCGTCCACAATGGTTGCATTTGTATGTTTGCTGCTTTCGCAATTTGTGTAGGTATATATATATATATATATATATATATATGTGTGTGTGTGTGTAGTACGTTCGTCTGGGCGTGAGTGCGCTTAGTCTTTCATTACTGAAAATTGACGCCATTTTCACTTTGCCTTTCTCCTTTGCTGCCTTGTAGATTCTCATTTTCTTGCTTGGTGTCTGCTGTCTTTTTTTTTTTTTTTTGTTTTTTTCTTTTTTTTTTTGTTGTGAAACTTTGTCTCATTATTCCAAACCAGCTTGCGGTTGAATCATTTGCCTGTAATCTCTGTCTTTTTTTTTTGTTTTTTTTCGTCGGTCCATAACTTGTGGCAAGTGACATACACAATTATTTTTCTTCCTTTCTTCACTTCCTTATACCATTTCCCATGTCCTTCATGCTTATCAGGTCGAAAACATGCAAAAGGCAAACAAAGCAAATTCGCACTTGTAGAGCTTAAACGACCGCAGAGTTTGTTGCACATGTTGCGCTCATTCAGTTATTAATTCATTGCATCTAGCGTTTAATGAATTTTTTAAAGCCGTCATTCGTTGGATTTGCACATTAAGAATTAGCATTTTTTGCAGTTGGTACTTTTTTTGCCTTTAGTAGATGTGTTTGTCAAAATATCAGTTGAATGCGACTGAATTCAGTTTGTAAACTGTAAACGCTTTGTGGTGTTGAAATGTTTTATATTCAAAAAATTATATATGTGCTTGAGTATTCCACACTCAATAACAGTGGCAGTAAAAATAAATTTTTATTACTCAGTTTGTAAGCAATATTCCTTTATCTGTGCGTCGTTTCTTTGGTGAAAATTGCTAGCGATTGCTTTCTAAATATTTTTTACTTCTCAGTTGTCTGTTGATGGTGCCTTTCAGATAAGAGTTTAAATTCAATATTCTAGAACAGCGTAAAACTTAGGCACCTTAGAATTTCACAACACACACTGGCGCTTCATTTTTGGCACGCACCGTTTCGCCTGCTAACTTTTCGGTTACAGTGTTACGTTACAGTTCAAACAATAAGTGGTATCACAATGGACTCATCTTATATGTGTAACTGAGTCCTCCGTGGAGACTACCACATCCACCTTAGCTAACCTAGCGGGTCCCCTAAATCAAAATTGTTGAACATAAGTTTAATTTAATTTTTTGAATTTTTTGCATCGCATCACGCAAATTTTTCGGAAAGTCGCGCCGATATCGCGTTGCGCAGATCACGTCGATATTACATCACGAAGTCACCACTTGACGCCTATATGATAAAAAAAAAACAGATATACATATTGAGTTAGCATCTATGTACCTAGCTTGGAACAATTTCGGCTCTAGTTCAGCGCCATTTGAGAACAAAATCTGGACTATTTCGGCACTATTTTCGCACTTACTATTTCGGGGCCATTTCAGGACGTTGCTGTAGTTCGGTAGTGGTTCACCGCTACAATTACTAAATACAACTACTAATTTTCTACTACTACTACTACTTCTGACTACTCCTACTTCAACTACTAATAATACTGACTACTACTACTATCACCACGACTACTACTGCCACTATTAATAAATAATTACTACTACTTTTACTAATGCTACTACTAATTACTACCACTACTTTTATTAATATCACTACTATTTCTACTTATGCTACTACTATTTTTTACTAATTTCTACTAGTGATTGCTATTATTATTTTCACATATTTCAACTACTATTTTTTACTAATGTTACTACTAATTATTACCACTATTTTTACTAACTTCTACTACTATTTTTACTATTGCTACTGCTATTGTTTTTACTACTGTTTGTAATATTTTTACTAATGCCACTACTAACTACTATCTTTTGTATGAATTTCTGCTACTATTTTTACTAATGCAAATACGAATTACTACTACTTTTTTGACTCGTGCTACTAATATTCTTATTTTACTAATTTCTACTTCTATTTTTACTCATTCTACTACTATTTTTATTACTCTCTACTACAGTTATCAGTACTGCTACTACTATTTGAACTTACGCTACTACAAATTGCTACCAATATTTTTACTAGTGCTACTACTAAGTACTACAAACTACCATTAGTTTTAAGTACTACTAACTACTATTACTACCACTACAGACATTTTACTTTAGGCTCGCGCACTTACGTACATGTCTGTTTTTGTTTTTTTTCAACAATTCATTACCCAAGAAACATCAAATTCGTCATAGAGTTCAACTTTTGAACTTTTGATTTTTCAAACAAGCAATATTTAATTTAAAAATTTTTTAGCTGAAACTTCTAATGGAGCAGATAGAAAATGGAAAGCAACATGTTTGAAACTGATTTTGCTGCCTAGTTGAGGCGGAAGATATGAAGTGCAGGAAAATGGTCATGAAAGAATGAAAAACTTTTTCTTTTATTCGCTTTCGTCTCTATTTCCGAAATTTTCTTACTGATAAAAGAATTGCTATTTTCTTGGCATGAAATAGTGAACATGAACGTCAGATCGCAGTTCATTCGGCAGATATTTCGCTTCTTTATTTGCGTCCTACCAGGCTCAATTAAATAAATTGGCTAATGGTTTAATGACCACCAGTTGATCAACTTATTTGTTACCAGAATTCTAGCAGATCAGAGCGTTGATTAGTTTTGACTAAGCAAAAAGTTATGCGGATCGGCAAAAATGCCGCTGAAATTCTTTTTGAGGTAATACAATACTTTTTGAGGTGGACAACCTCTGTTTTGGTCTTAGTTTATGGTAGTATGTATCCAACAATTATTTATCTATGCAAACAACGCCTCGCAATGATATAGATTTATGTTATCAGTTCTTTTATGCATACTTTTAGGCTGCTGGCAATGAGAAACGAACGGATGAGAAACGAAAACGCGACAGATTCGGAGTAGGAAGGGTGAAGGGTAGCATGCATGGAGGGGCGGACAGAATGTGGCACTGATTGTTCTCTACATCACTCCGAACCAGAGAATTAACAATATAATAAAATTCATACATAGAGCATTATTGGCATATACTCCCTCTGGTGCAGCAGAATTAGGCGAAGATTTGCACACTATGCTAATGATTTTAAGCGGTGATTTTAATGTCAATTTTGCCTTGGAAGAAGCTCAACCACTTGTACAATTTTTTGAAAGTAAATTTAATTTAAAAACGAATAATAATCCCAAAGACTCAACAACCAGATCAGGCACGACAATAAATGGAATTTTCTCAAGGTATTCAAATAATTTACAATCACGAGTTTTCATTTCATATTTTTCATACCACAAACCAATTGTATCTTTTCTTGAACATTAAAGTATGGAAGTGAATGAATAGATTTTTTATAAATGGAGCCGAAAACATGATCTATCTTTTTTCATTAACCTAACACAATTAAAACTTCCAGAATAATGAATAGTGGCCTTTGTTATCGGGGAAATATTTCTATCTCATAAAACTTGCTGGCTAGGGTGAGTATTTTCATTTCAAGTGGCCATCGAGATCCATGAAGTTTCACTTCTATAGTCTAGCTTTATAGTTACGTCTTTCAGAACATAAAAAAGTTGTCTAAGTCATAATTATCGGGTGTTTTTTTTAGGGGTATAGAACTTCGAATTGAAATAAAACACAAGAAAATCGTTTTAAGGTCCATCAATTTGGCTTTATTGGAAGGATAATTTTATGTCATTAAAGCCAATTCTACAGGTCCAATTTTCAACCACTTTTTCGAGCATATGGGGCCGTATGTCGGCAATAACGGCACGAATGTTGGCTTCGAATTCCCCTAACGTTTCTGGTTTGTTGGCGTAGACGAGCGACTTCACATATCCCCAAAGAAAATAATCCAATGGTGTCAAATCACACGATCTTGGTGGCCAATTTACAGGTCCATTCCGCGAAATTATGCGCTCATCGAATGTTTCCTTCAATAAATCGATTGTGACGTGCGCTGTGTGGCATGTAGCGCCGTCTTGTTGGAACCACAACTCATCCACATTCATGCCATCCAATTCGGGAACAAAATAGTCGGTTATCATGGCTCTATACCGGTCTCCATTAACGGTAACTGCCTCTCCAGCATTATTGCGGAAGAAGTATGGCCCAATGACTCCACCAGCCCATAGAGCACACCAAACAGTCAGTTTTTGTGGATGTAATGGCGTTTCAAGGGTCTCATGTGGATTCTCTTCACTCCAAATGCGGCAATTTTGCTTGTTGACGTAGCCATTCAACCAAAAATGAGCCTCATCACTGAACAAAATTTTGCGATGAAAATCAGCATCGAGATCAATTTCATTTTCGGCCCATATACCAAAATCACGACGCATTGCATGGTCTCGCGGCTTTAATTCTTGCACAAGCTGGATCTTGTAAGGTCGCAAGCCAAGATCTTTGCGCAAAATCTTCCATAAAGTTGATGGACAAAGCTCCAATTGCTGTGTACGGTGGCGAATCGATTCATTCGGGTCCTCTTCAGCACTTTGCTCTACAGCGGCAATTGTTTCTTCGGTGCGCACTGTTCGACGTCTCTGCGGATGCGTATTATCACATAGAGTAAACGTAGTGCGAAAACGATCCATGGTTAACCGAATTAATTGCTCTGATGGACGATTATGTCGACCATAAAATTGACGGAGCTCGCGGTAAACTTCGCGAACTGAACCATTATTTTCGAAATAAATTTGCACGATTTGCAAGCGTTGTTCTTTTGTCAACCTGTTCATGATGAAATGGCAAACCAAACTGAACATAAATGACATTAGAGTTGCCAGATTTGACCACAAAATGCCAGTTTTATCTCTATTCGAAAAACAAACCTGTAAAAAAAACACCCGATACAATGCAAAGATTCTTATAATATAAATCTCTAAATAAAAATCTTTGAAAGACGTAAAAAAAATGTATCTTGCCGAAAGACTTTTATAATAGCCTTTGTACACACGCCGTTTATAATATAATTTCCATAATTATAAATATCGAGAACTTAAAAAATTTTCCTGACTCATAATTATTATCAAAAGACTTGTATAATTCTTATCAAAATTGTGATGACTTTTTTTAAAACTCAATGTTTAAATAATTATTATTATTATAAAATTTATTATTCTGAATCTCAGCATTAATTTAAAAAATTATGGTTACATTTATGTTTTACTTCAGTTTCAAACTTTTTAATCAGAGTTTTTTGGGTATGTCCATTTAATTCAAATAATCAGGTATCTAAAAATTACTGTTGATTGTTGACCAAGGCTTTTAATTTGTACGGATTTGCAGAATGGGTGGCTGATTACAATAAAAAATATATACAAAAGAAATAACAATATATACAAAATATACAAAAGAAATAAATACCCACAGCAGTTTCAAAAAGTTCAGTTCATTCTAAGCAAATTATACAATGCATAATCAAGTAATCAATTCAATCCAATTATTAAAACTCATGACGCCTGCCAAATCTAATACAATATTTTCATAGTTATTTCTTTTTGCATTCAACAACTTTGTCAACTTAATGACTTGTAGTTTTTATGCCACAAATGCCTTTACCATCATACCATATCATATCGTCGTCATACTAAAATAGTAAATAGAGAATAGAATACTCGCATAGATCGAGTTTGTGCCAGAGGCTTCGCTTAGTTGCCACAGCCGGATTGCTAAGCAAACTTGACGCAGAGGAAAATCAAGTTCTCTTCCGGTAAGCCAAAGTCAGTCCAAGCGGATGAGTACGAAAGCAACATAAACAACAACAACAACAACGCTGTCACAAGCAGAAAATCATAAAAGCAAAACAAAAAAAAAACAAAATGCTCATACGCCACGTTGGTCCTTCACATATGTGTAGACTTATTCACAAATGTGAATGTGTGTGTGTGTGTTAGTTTATGACGTTTACTTCCGCACTCGTCGATGTTTCATAACGGCATTGCAGTGATACTTTTTGTTTAGTTGCTTATAGTACTCCCCCTCTCACACACACATCGCACTCACACATCACACTCCCACATCCTTGCATACAAAATGGCAACAGCTTGCGTGCATAGATAGAAACTGATGGTGGCTTTAAGTTAGTGCTATACTTTTAAACAATACCATCTTTTCACTTCATTTTGTGTCTCTGCCTTCTATCGCACAAACAATGGGCATTCTCTTGAGGTGCTGCATTGAATGGGCCAGTGCAAAAAAAAAAAACAAAAACCTAACACACGTATTGAAGTGAACGCAGTGATAGCACAAAAAAGCGGAGAGAAAAAAATGATTTGTTCCTTTCATCTGCGGCGTGTCATTGAGACGAAGGATTTTTTGAGATTTTTTGACGTTTTTGGCCTACTATTGTTAGCAGAGGAATTTGCTGAGAAAAGTGTCTGTCGGTCATTTTTGATGCTTTGCCACTGGGCTTGTTAAACACAACAAAAAAAAAACACAAGTTGCACTCTTCATCATCTTTTTGAAATTCAATTGCGTTTTCTTTTTTTTTGTTGCTGCTTTAAAGTAAACTAAACTCAAGGGATTTTATCATGGCGCTCGTACAGTAAAGATTTTTAATTCTATTTTCTCTGCATAAAAAAAGGTAAGGTTGTCTTTTAAAAATGTCTTTCAATGAAATTTTTTATAGTTTAACTTTTCAAAGGTCAAATATGGGTATTCAGTCTAAAGGCATTCGCAAGTCTTTTCATTCGCTGAACATCAGGTAATGGAGATAAAAAAAAGTAGCTCTAAAAAACCTATTTGGCTGAAATAGATATTGTTTTACGCGCTCGCCCTTCCTCGCGCAAGCTAAACTCCCCCTCTCACTGCAAAATCAGAACTAATAATCAGCACTTCGAGCGAAATATTGTATGAAGTTTACAAAAGATTATCGCTCCCTCACATCTTAAGCGCGCGTTCACAACAAATACGTCGCAAAAGGGTCCAAATCTTACTTTAAACTGTCAAAGTAAGATTCAGAGTTCAAAAATAACTGTCTCCACTTTTGAATGATTACAAAAAAAACTGTTATTATTTAAGATGAAAAAATAACGCACAAAAGAAAAAATCTGATTAATTTTGTGAAGATATGCACTCTCTCTCTCTCATTGAAAAACAGTTATTTGCAAGAATGAGAGAATACAAGATTGCATCTTCCGCGGACCGCTATTCCTCTCTTTATCGATTTGACAGCAAGCAAACAATCGCTGACATAATAAAAGCTTTTTGCTTTAATTTTGCACAAACAATGCTAACAAAAATTTCAATCAATTCGTGATTTTGTATAATTTTTTTTCAATATTTGAATATCATCGGCGAAAATTATTTATCTATGTTATTTAGAGTCATACCATATCCTAAACATTCATGCAAATAATTTATGTACATACACTAGACAGAAAATATCTACGTAGACGCTTAAGTCTTATTTCCTTTAGCACAAAAATAACTTCTTTTTTTTTTTAATTTTTGAGGAAAATCACATTCTATGCTTTACTGTTAGAGACTTGCATAATCACACAGAATTTTAAGCAATGAAAATCTGGTAACCTGTTTTTATTGACAAATTTACAACAAAGTCTCATTTGGTAGCGTACAATTAGTAAAACGGGTATTCCCCGTATTATAAACTAGTATACAAGTGTCGGATACATATATTTTTAGTCTTTGTCGAAAAAGCAATAAGCTTAAAGCATTTTTATTACAATTAATTTATTTTCATATCTAAACCATACCATGCCGCCTAAAGTCCCTCTGAAAGCGAAATTATGGTAAAACTTTTCAAAGAAGGAAAATCATATCGTGAAATTGGTCGGATTTTCTTTTAATACAATAAATAGTTCATTTACTATTTTAAAATAATCGAGATGTTTGTTTTTTCACTATTGCTAGTTCAACTTGTTTCCAAAATTAATGGACACATGCCCTCTTGATCCGCCTCTGAAAAGAGTTAATGGTTAACCGTTCGTTGATCTTTTGGTAGAATTCTATCCAAACTATAACTTTAAAATAAAATGTACCCAATAAAAATATCTCGATAGAGTTGAAACTCAGTAACTTTTTCACGAAACTATTCTTGAGCAAAATAAATTCTCAAATGTAACCTATGTAATAAACAGTGCGATTTGTAGGAATAATTTTGCATTTTTCCACTTTAAGAGACCAAAACTAAGAGACCAATAAGTAGAATAAGTAGTAGAGTTGACTTACTTACTTACGTAATTGGCGCCATAACCTCTTAAGAGATTCTGGCTGAATTCAACAAATTGCGCTAGTCATTCCTTCTTCCTGCTAACTGGCGTCAATTGGAAATACCAAGTGACAACAAGTCCGTTTCCACTTGGTCTTCCCAACGCAGAGGAGGCCGTCCTCTTCCTATATTACCACCAGCTGATACCGCGTTGAATATCTTCAGGTCTGGATAATTTTCATCCATTCGCACGACATGTCCCAGCCACCGTAGCCGCTGTATTTCAATTCGCTGTACTACGTCTATGTCGTGGCAAAGCTCATACAGATCATCGTTCCATCGTCTGGCCGTAAAGGTGCATAAATATTTCGTAGAATCTTTCTCTCGAACACTCCAAGGGCCGTCTCAAAGAGTGAGCAAAAATTAACAGGATACTGGTATTTCCAGTTTCTCGACCGCGTTCAGGACGGCCAAAAATATTAACACAACGTGAAACTCGTAACATTTTGCAAAGCGTTCAGCAAAATCCCCGCCTATCAGCATCCAAAATTGCCCTGCACAGACACTATCCGCAAAATTTTAAAGAAAGCAGGATATCATGGTCATACCGCGCGCAAAAAGCCCTTCACAAGTTTTGCGTGTTTGCAAACAAAAGGGCGAAAGATTGTTTGGCGAAAAAAGGGTACGGCACTCGATGAGAGAAATTTGATGGCTACTGTGAAGCATTGTGGTGGTGGAGCAATGATATGAAGATGCATGGCTGGTAAAGGTGTGGGCTGAATGGAGTTCATCGAGTCCATTATGGACAAATTTGCATACCATATTATCTAGTAAAGAAAGCGCTGAGGAGTCAAGTCAAGGAAATAGTTACTACATTTAGCAGGATAACGATCCGAAGCGTACTGCTGACATAGTTAAGCTTTGGTTACTCTATAACGTTCTCCACCAGCTTCGAACACCACCACAATCATAAGATTTACTGGAACGAAAAATTCGCCAGCGCACAATTACCTCAATGGCTGTGCTCAGAGAAGTACTCGTACGTAGGAGCTATCCGACTTCTTATTAAACTTCAAGCGAAATTTGCAAGAACAATATCTTTGTTTAACCTACGCGCCATGTACGCAGACTTTTCCTAATGGATTTTCTAGCCGCATGCAAGTTTTGTTTTGTTTGTATGTTATTGATGGATAATGTATCCTTTTTATTACCATAAAACTGGAAACTAAATATCCTTAAATGAATTTTAAAAGAAATTGGATGTAATGAAAATTATATAAACGCCTTTTTTCAGTGAGTTATTTTGGTTAGTCCCTTGTACGCAAACTTTTCCGGCCGAGTTTAAAGAGCGAAAAACAGTAGGCAGCCTTGCTATACGCCTGAAACTGTTTCAAACTCATCTATGAATGCTTCTCCAGTCTAAATTTTAGATTTTGAGTTACTGTATATCGCCTCTTTAAATCTAGCCATTTTTGTTGACACCTCTATTTTTTGTAATTTTAAAATTAGAGACTTGCATGTTACCTTATGGAACGCAGCCTTAAAATTAACAAGGTATTGATATGCGGAGCCAGTCATTTTGACAGGTATGTTTTTCTATGCTATCGATAGATTTTTGTGTAGGTAATGTATTGTACATTCTATTACAATTTTTCGGGGGACTCCCATTTTTATAGGGGAATATCGTTATGCCATGAATTTGGTAGAAAAATGCCATAAATTGGCATTACGAGTAGTTCATTCAATTCAGTTCGGAGTGATATTTAGTAAGGGGTAAATAAATGTTTATTTTGATATTGGAATTTTGAAAAGTAGACTAGTTGGTAAGAAAAAAAGACGGAAAAAAATATCCTATATTATGGTAAAATTACTAAGTGGAAAAGCGGACAAAGTGAGATACTTTGAATTTACAAGAAATACAAGACATACTTACGGAATGTTCGGACATTGAAGATGAAATTTCAGAGCGAATTTTCGGGAAACCAAAGCGATACGAGCGATAATTATAACTTAAGTTTCCATATCGAGAGCAATGATAATGAAAATCTTCGTACAAATAATGAGGATAAATAGAGCGACGAAGAAGACAGTGCTCCTTTGCATAATATACAAAAATGAATGTGTATGCAGTTTCCTGCCAGTTCGGAAGAGGATAATGAAAGCGGAGAAGACACACAGTTTGAGGTTTTCGTCAAGTGGAACTATTTGGAAAAAAATAAAAGAAGGAGGTGTTGTTGGAAGATTACCAAGACATTGCATACTCAAAGATTTATCTGGCCCTACAGCATACGCTAAAAAAAATATTATGGAAGAGAAGGGAAGCAGTGCCTTTTAACTATTTGATTGACCACCATATATTCGAGCATATCAAAACTGGCACCGAATTAGAAGCGTCTAGTGTTTTAGGGAAGAAGTGGACACAGGATAAATTGAAAGCTTTCATTGGAATATGAAGCAAACGGTTTGAAGCTATCATATTTATAGAACGGAAAATGGGGTCTTTAATTTTTTCGAAAACCATGAGTATACGTTTCATTCGTAAAAAGAGTCAACGCTTGCAAACACTGATAAATTTGCGTTAGTGTCAACTGTT
This sequence comes from Anomoia purmunda, assembly GCA_951828415.1. NCBI lineage: Eukaryota > Metazoa > Arthropoda > Insecta > Diptera > Tephritidae > Anomoia > Anomoia purmunda. The sequence goes on from OX639996.1 coordinate 15,228,406, forward strand.
TGAAAAAAAGATATTTATTGTTAACAGCCAAAACTGTTTCAAACCAAGAGCAAATATTACATTAGATAAACAATTATTTCCAACGAAGGCCAGATGTAGTTTTACACAGCATAATGCCAAACAAACCAGACAAGTTTGGGATAAAATTCTGGCTGGCTTCTGACGTTGAAACGAAGTACGTCGTAAATGGTTTTCCTTATCTAGGAAAGGATGATACACGAAATTTGGCAACACCTCTTAGTGAATTTGTAGTAATGAGACTACTGAAGCCTTATAAATACCATGAAAGGTAGGACTATAACAACCGACAACTTGTTTACCAGTGTTTCTTTAGCTTCTAATTTATTAGCCAAAAACACTACGTTGGTTGCTACCGTACGTTCTAACAAACGGGGCCTTCTAAAAATTTGCAAGGAAAAGAATGATAGTATTGCTCCTTTTTCAACATTACGATATGCAACAACAAATGAATGTACGCTTACAGTTAAGAAGAGTAAGCTCAACAAAAAAGTCGTTTTATTGAGTACTAAGCACAAAGGCGTCAAAATTGATGCCGATAGCAATAAACTGATTGAAACTGTGTCTATTTTTAAAATAAAACCAAATTTGTTGACGACATCACAGATCAAATGGCACGAAAATATAGTGTGAAATCAGGAAAAAGTAACGCACAAAAGAAAACAGTTGATTTATTTTGTGTTGATATGTACTCTCTCTCTCTCGCTCTCATTGGGAAACAGTTATTTGCAAGAATGAGAGAATGCGAGATTTGACAGCATACATGCAATCGCTGACAAAATAAAAGCAATTTGCTTGAATTTTACACAAACAATGCTTACAAAAATGTCAACCATTTCGAGGTTTTGTATAATTTTTTTACCAATATTTGAATATCATCGAGTAAAATTGCAATAAATATCGTGCGCGTATAGAAAAAGTCTTATTTTTATTTCATTTAGAGTCATACCATACCCTAAGCATTCATGCAAATAATTTATGACCGAGTACATAAAGAGCGAAAAACAGTAAACACCCTTGCTTTACGTCTGAAACTGTTTCAAACTCATCTGTGAATTCATCTCCTGTCCAAATTGCTGGCTTTGAGTTACTGTCATTGCCTCTATAAATCCAGCCATTTTTTGACACCTCTTCTTCTTGTAATTTAAAAATTATAGACTCGCGTGATACCTTATCGAACGCATCCTTAAAATCAACAAAGTATACATATACTTTGTTCTTCTCGTGAAATTTCAGGTATTTTTTTTTTAAACCTGCCTAAAACTCATTCAAAATATTCCGCTCTTCTACCCAGTTATAAAGCCTTGTATTAACAACATCCATCATAACTTTTGCCATACAATTCACAAACGAAATAACTCGATAATTATTGGCCAATGTGATATCTTTATTTTTTTTTTTTTTTGTATATTCGGAAAATGAGGAATTTAAATTAAATATCTCGTCAATTTTTGATGTTTCGAATACTCAATTAAGAGAGTTTGCCAATTTTATTAAAAAATCAACCGGAGCATTTTTAAGATGTTCATAGATTATTCTATTTTCCCCAGGTGTCTTATTTATCTTTGCTTTTTTTTGCTAACACCAGTTTTACCCCTTCCATCGTTACACGCGCATTCAATCTCTCGTCCGCGGCAAATCACATCGCATAAAGCACCTCTGGTGAAACTTGCGCTAGATAGAGAAGTTGTTTAAAATAATTCATGAACTCTGTTCCTCTTTGTTCTGAAAATATTTGTGTCTTTGTATTTCTCAAATAATTAACTATTGCCCACTCCACCATTTCCCCATTTCTTTACCCTGTGTCTTTGGGTATCCATATTTTTTCGATGCAGTTGGATTTGAAACTATGATTTTAAATTCATTTTCCTTATTTTCCTTGCTTGAATATTTTCTATAAAATATTAGAAGCTTAAAAGAGCGATTTCTGGCGTTAAAACATTTGATAAAATTAATCATATCAAAAAAAAGAAATAAAACTAAAAAAAATAGTTTTATTTTTGAGCAAAATAACTGTTACTGTTCCTGATTTTTTTTTTTTTTTTTGATAGAGCTCAATATAATCTAAAATCACTAAATTATGCTATTTGCTTACTACTATTAATATGATTACTACTTACAATCTACATCAACTAATTTACCATAATTCGATATATTAATTTCATTTTGTTTACTATCGATTATTGTGAAATGAACGCATTTCTTAGTAATTCTCTTTCTCCTATAGAAACTTGAAATTACGAAATTTTTAAAATATACCCCTTTCAAGCATACTACCTGTTTACATCCAAATGTATGTGTGTGTGTGCGCAGCACCATACAATTATGAGAGGGGGAAAAATCAAATCATTATAAACACTTTACAACTGCAGACAAAAATTTGCAACAATTTCCATTTAAATGACTGTCTAGACATTCAACGAGAGCGTTACATTTCGTTCGTAATGATGATGATGACATTTTAACAACGTAAATGATGTGTGAGAGGGTACACAAGATGAGCACACACGAAAGCAGCGCATATTGTATACCCTAAATACTAAAACAGAGGACAAAGTCAGCTGTGTCGCAAATTCAAAACAAAAAAAAAACAAAAAAAGAGTAAAACGAAATCAAATGAAATTAAATGTAAAATTTATGAATTTTAATTGCGAATGTGCCGAATGTAGCCTTGTAATTACTGCCACATTGGGAGTGTGGCATTGCAGTAATTACATGGTTATATTCATACACACACACATACACACATACACACATACACACATTTATCAGTGTTTGTGTACCGACGCGCCAATGTAGACCTATGCGACACTTGAAATTAGAATTTGAAAAAGCATTTGCTGCGCCAGCTGGTTTGACTAAAATCGAACAATTAAAATGGCAGAGCAGCAACAGACACAAAATCAGAGAAAAAATGAATGCACTAACAAAAATTTAAAACCATTTTCAACTTATTGCATTGGATTTTGTAAATGTCACAGCCTTACATATTGTATGTAGAAATTGATTTAATTGTTGTATTTCGATATTTATGTAGGTGCATTAGGGTGTGTCACTCTTCATAGAAAACAAAAACAAACTACTATTTTTCAATCGGAATTATAAAATCTATTGTGTTTGGGAATTTCCTATAAAAAATTTTGAAAAAATATGAAGACTTGCGTAAGCCAAATGAATTTGTAATAAATAAATATCTCCATAAAAAAGAGCTATTTCAATTTTTTTCGAATTAATTTGTGCTGGTATTTGCGAAAACAAAAAATTGAGGCGTGAATTATTTGAAATAAAAAGAGTGAGAAAATACCTTTCCAATTTTAGGAATATCTTAGGTACTAGGCAGGACAGTTCGTATCTTGCGCCACAAAATAGAAAACATATTTACGGCTTACACCAACGCTACGAATTTATTTTCTCGATTTACGTATAACGGTATTGATAATAAAGATTCCAAGCAACATAACTATTAAATTGACCGTTTTTCTAGCACTTTTTTAATAAAAATATTCAACCTGAAAATAAATAAATTTGTTATTATTGGTCTCTCGGAATGGAAAATTAATATTTTCAAATTATCTGAAAAAAAAGCCACCTTGACCAAAGGTTCGGCCAAAAGAATGTAGATTACAAAGAAGTTGCATCACTCTCATCGTTCCACTAACAGAAAATCTCGTCCATTTTTACTACTCAGTAGTTAGTTGACTTCTGCCTATTGATACTAGAATCTGATCAGATCCAACCGGTTACTGGTGTGGTGAAATTGGACGAAAATTCTTGCCACAAAAAACGAAACACCATGCAACATCTTTGTAATTTAAGTTCTTTGGTTTTCGCCTTGGTCTTTGTTAATTGTCATTGCAAAAGCTATTTTTAAATAAAACTGTTTTCCTCATAGTCATTGCCGGTATTCTGTAAGCAGTCGACAAAAATTTCGGGCATCGTTAGTGACCCTTAGTAATGGTGACTCCTTGCTAGATCAAGTGTGCGTTTGCATTAAAGGAATGAAATCTCATGGCTTTTTATTCGTAATGGCATCATATATTCCGCCCAACAGCAATTTTGAGCTATATAAAGCTCACGTGGACAACATTATTGCGCTACCTCTGGACTTAAGTGATAACCATCTTTGTGTTCTGGGTGATTTTAACCTGTGTCACATTAAATGGTGCTGTGATTCTACTAGCTCTCATCTTATTCCTAATAACATTACTTCAAATCATGAATCTTACTTCGTAGATAGTTGCCTTAGTCTAAACCTAAAACAAATTAACCCTATTTTAAATGACCTAAATAGATTATTAGACCTTATATATGTAAGTGATAATATAGATTCTTGCGCATCTAAATGCATTTCGCCGATCTCTGATGCTAGTATTCACCACATGCCCTTAGATGTTGAGATCAAATTTTATGTGTTTTCAACCATTTTGTCTAATGATAGAAATTCTTACAATTATGCATCCTGTGATTTTCCAAGTTTAAACAAATCCCTCTCAGAAATTAAATGGGATGAGCTACTCATGGACTTGGATACTCACACTTGCTATACAACATTTACATCCTTACTCAATGAATTCTGTTTTAATAATATACCTGTGAAAAGGAAGAGACCTTATAAGTCGCCGTGGTATAATAGAGATTTAATGAAGTTAAAAAATCTTAAAAACAAATATCTGAAAAAATTTAAGTCAAATAACATCCATTCATTTTTTTTAAAATACCAGCACTACCATAAGGAATTTAAGTCATTAAATAACACGCTTTACAAAAAATATGTTCGAAGTGCAGAGCAGAATATTAAAGCTAACCCGAAATCATTTTGGAACTTTGTAAAATCAAAGAAACGTTGTTCTAGTATACCGAGCTCAGTATTTCTGGAAAGCAAATTTGCTAATACACCTGTAGAGGCAGTTAATTTATTCGCGGAGTTTTTTATGTCAAATTATGTAATTGACGATCAGAGTTCACAGGATTTTTCATCTGAAATATCATCGTTAGTTAATCTTGGTACCATGCATATCTCTCCGGAAGAAGTGATGGACGCGATTCTTTCCCTCAAGCCCTCGTCGCATTCAGATGCTGACGGATTGTCTGTTATTCTACTTAAGGGGTGTCCAGCGTTGTCATACCCGTTACAAGTTATTTTTAATAAATCTCTCGCCTCTGGTACCTTTATTAATGATTGGAAGCTAACAACAATTACCCCTCTTTTCAAAAATGGTAGTAAAAACAATGTTAAGAATTACAGACCAATTTCGAAACTATCAACCTTTTCTAAACTGTTTGAAAGTGTGGTCAAAGACAAAATTTATTTCGCGATAAAGTCATTAATCAACCCAAACCAGCATGGATTTGTATCCGGGCGATCGACAGTCTCAAACTTAATGGTATTCAGTGATTTTTGCATTTCATCGTTTTCGGCTGGTTCGCAAGTTGACTGCATTTATACGGACTTCTCTAAGGCGTTCGATAGAGTATCCCACAGGATTCTGATAAATAAGTTAGCTTGCCTGGGCTTCCATTCATCCCTTCTAAAATGGATTACTTCATACTTGGCTAATCGGCGCTGTGTTGTTACAATTGATGGCATAGCTTCGGACTTTTTCGTGGCCTCTTCAGGTGTACCTCAGGGGAGCATTTTAGGCCCTCTTTTGTTCATTATTTTTATAAATGACATAGGCAGTTGTTTTTCGTTTTCGAATTATTTGCTCTATGCTGATGATTTGAAGGTCTTTGCAATTGTTAATGATGATGACGATGCAATAAAACTTCAATGTGATTTAAATAATCTTAATACATGGTGTCTAAAGTCACGGCTATCTATAAATTTTAATAAATGTTTTCACATAACCTTCACTAGGCGGCAGAACGCCACACCTACTATTTTTCATATTGCTAATATTGTCCTAAACAAGGTTACAGAGGCCAAGGATCTGGGAGTGATTTTCGAGGCAAAGTTTTCATTTAATAATCACCTTAATTTTATTCTCTCGAAAGCATATTCGGTTCTGGGTTTTATACGACGAAATAGCTCAGAGTTTTCCGATCCATACACCTTTAAGCTTCTTTTTTCGTCTCTTGTTCGCTCTCATTTGGAATATGCGGTAATAATATGGAGGCCATACGACCAACATTCCGTAAATAGGATTGAAAGGGTTCAAAAAATTTTTCTGAAGCAGGCACTGCGTTCATTGCGGTTCGAGGAACCCGTTCCTTCGTACCACTCACGCCTGTTGCTAATTAGTCTTAGTTCTCTTGAAAAAAGAAGGTCTGTCCTCTCTCTTTCATATATATTCAATATAATTAATGGCACAATCGATTGCCCAATTCTACTGGAGCGGATTAGCTTTAATGTTCCGCAAAGAAATCTGCGTAATTTCTATCCTTTTTATGTTGATAGTTGTAGAACAAAATTTGCAAGTAATGCGCCTATTTCGCGTGCCCTAACGGAATTTAATGATTTATTTTCCTCTAAGGTAATTGACTTTTCGTTTTCTAAGTCTGCTATTGTGAGAATTTTAAATTTGATTATCCAATAAACATTTATTATTAATTCGTTTGTTAGTCTGTAAGGTACTATGTACTGTAGATTTAAATTTGAAAATAAAAAAATAAAATAATACCAAAGAGCAAAAGTCAAATTTGTTCTGATATGTTGAAATAAGACAACATTATCTGTTCGAGGAATGTTGGGAGTGATCCAAATTCTTTGTTATCTACGTTCTTTCCGATTCGGTATTCAGTAAGTTGTCTAAAGTATCTAGTCTCAAAATAAAATCAGTAAATTTTCTGCTGGTTCTAAGCAGATCACAAAACAAAGAAATTGCTGAAAATATGCTACCGATCTATTCCTTGGTGGAGCCGAATTTTATGCTTAATTCTGTAAAAAGTAAAATTAGTTCAAGAAAGAAAAAAAGTATTTTAGGAGACAATTATTTGTTTGCATTTACTCACATTTTCTGCCATTTTGATCGATAGCCTTATTTATCGATTGTTTGTAATTTTAATTTTACATATTCGGCTATATAGTAATAAGAAACTTTGCCGAGTAATTTCAATGCTTTTGAACCAAACCAATTGTTTTAATTTTTAAAGAGCAATAATGTTGTTGAGGAAAAATTAAAAAAAATATATACGTTATGTGCAATCGATTAACAAATTTTAATAGAGTGGCATTTTGCATCTCTACTTGAACCACGCCATCAGCTGATTGCCTCTGCCGCTTTTCACCATAGTCTTTGGTGAAATTTTTTGAGACTGCAGCTTACAGAATGCCGAAACCGTTACATGTCACAAAAAATGTCTCTGATTGAAAGTGGCAAATTTAGTGACTTGAGATGAGACTGTAATAAAAAATACAGGCATAACTTTTTTAAATCTTCAAAGACTTTTATTTTGAGATTTATATTATAAAAGTCTTCTAATAATAATTTCGAGTCAGAATAAAATATTTAGGTCTTGAGGGACGAGACCTTTATAGGAACATTTCGGGATTAGGTCGGGACTGATTCGGAACTACTTCGAAATAACTTCGGCACCAGTTTACGATCACTTCTGAACTAGTGTCGCACTATTTTGGGTCCGAAAATAGTTCCGTATTTCAAGCCTTAGTAAAAGTTACCTAACTCATAATTATTATTCAAAGACCTTTATAATATAAGCCTCAAAATAAGAGACTTTGAAAAATGTAAAAAAATTTATCTCGCGGATAATAATTATGGAAAGGCATTTCAGTTCCAAAATAGTAGTTAGTGTTGATTTAGAAAATTGTTCTCACTCAAAATTATTGTGAAAACCCATTTATAATATAAGTTTCGAAATAATAAATATTGATTACTTAGACGATCTATCGGACTCATAATTATTATCAAAAGAATTGTACAATTCTTATCAAAACTGAGATCGCTTTTTTAAGAATGAGTTTAAATCGGTCAAGTTTCAACCAATTCTTACTTAAACCAATCCCCAAAAAAAGATCAAAAGCAGCATCGAAAGTCTCGGAAATATTTTTGTGCAAATATTTTCTGCTTAAAAAGTTGCATCATTTAAGGTGATTTGATTTTAAATATTTAAAAATGTTATATTTATTTATAAAACTAATCTGGGGTTTTGAAGGTATTTTCAAATCTGTTTCGAGCACGTAAATCTTTTGGTGGAAGTTTTGAAAAAATAGTAGATTGTATAATTCCGATCGAAACACTGCCGCTTTTCTTTTAGCGCGGCACCCTAATAAACTATTAATGCGTCTTTAGGAGCGGGTGCATGTTTTTGCTATACATTGTCCAGTTGTTCCGTCGTATCTGCCCGTTGCAATAAATCATCGCCAATGCGCTGCCATTGCGGTTGTTTGCGTTCGGTTAGTTTGTCTGTCGACCACTATCGGCATACACACACACACACACACGCACACACAGTCACACCCACACAATGGCGATTGTTGTATGTTTTTGCCTTATTGCTGTTATCGTTGTCGCCATGGCGCTGACAGCAACGACGACATGTTTACCACAGGGCGAGTGTTTTTCTTTCTCCTACTTTCCGCAGTTTTTGTGCAAAGAGTATTTATGAAAACAAAAACAAAACAAAAAAACAAAAAAAAACGCTTTATCACATTGGCACCAAGTGTAACAGGCAGCCACCAGCCACACCATCACCACCAGTAGCACTCCGAGCGATTGGTGAGGATGTGAGGCCGGCGGTGGCGTGCGGTGTGCGGTGTGCGGTCGATGGCGGACAATCAGCATTGCGGACGATTGGTGCTGCTAAAATTCATTGTTATTTTGATTTTATTACCCCTTTCTGTCACTTCATCGGCACTTGTTCTGAAATGACACACTTCCACAACGCCCCCTCATCCCCCTCCCCTCCCCCAAAACCTACCTATTGTACTTTACAATCAAAATGCACTTTAATCAATTTGCGACATCGTTTGCGAGCATTACACCCGAGAGAGAGTGAGAGAGAGAGAGAGAGAGTGAGAGTGCAATGGCGTAGTAGCAGGTGCATGTAATAAATAAAATCGGAAAAAATGTTTGAACAAAATTTTTTTCTTTTCTACAATGACAGTGTAAAATACACTGCAACGTCAGTTAAAAGTGGAATAACGAAATTCAGCACTGAAAGCTTCAGACTGATATCTTCGAAACATTGAATTGCTGTTCATTTCGCAATGCCAAATTCAAACCATTTTTTTTATAACTAGAAAGTGTATTCTGAACGAACATACAACAACTTTTACTCAGTTGTAAAAACTGAAAAACAAAAAGCAACATTCATTTAGAGGTTACAAAAACAATGGTAGATATCGGCAAACAGTTTTAGCAAGAACATTTAAAAATTTAATTAGTTTTCAAGTGTACTTGGCAGTGCGTAAAAGCTTTTGATTTTTACAGTTATCGAACAAACTAAAACGAAAAGCTAGTCAACAAAAAGATTAAGTAAAGTCTAGTAAAAATAAAATTATTATTTTTGATTTAAACTGAAGGTGTTATTTAGTATAATTACATTTTGAGCGATAACTTGTTGCCATTTTAATTTATGAAATTCAAAATAATATTAAGAGATTTTTTAGCAAACCTTTCTTCAATATTGTCCCCACTCCCTCTCTTTGACCAACAATATTTTTAAAAGAAGTCGATCTCTTTAATTATAGGTAAATTTTTTAGCCCCTGTGTACACAGGAACAGGAAGTAATCACTTAGTGCCAGGTCCCAGACTATAAGGTGGATGAATAAGAACCTCCCAATCTAAAGTCCTTATCGTTGTGTTATCCTAATGGAACACAATTCCTCTCCTATTAGCCAAACCTGGCTGCTTCTGGGCGACTGCTTCCTTCAGACGGTCCAATTGTGGACAGGACAGGTCCGAATTAAGAGCTTGGCCGTAGAGGACCTGCTCCTAGTAGATGATTCCTTGCCAACTCCACTAAACACTTCGAAAAACCTTCCAGACTGTCGAGGATTGATCCCAAACAGTTTTTTGTGCAATGTTTAGCTCCTGGGCAAACGAAGCAGTACTAACATGACAGTCGCAGTCGTCAAATTAGTAAAAAATAGTAGTAGAAATAAGTAAAAATAGTGGTAGAAATTAGTAAAATAGTGGTAGAAATTAGTAAAAATAGTGGTAGAAATTATTAGTACAATTAGTAAGCATAGTGGTAGAAATGAGTAAAAATAGTGGTAATAAGTAGTAGCATTAGTCAAAATAGTGGTAGCAATTAATAGCAGCATTAACAAAAATATTAGTAGAAACTAGCAAAAATAGTGGAAGAAATTAGTAAAAATAGTGGTAATAAGTAATAGCAATAGTCAAAATAGTGGTAGCAATTAATAAAAATAGTGGTAGAAATTAGTAAAAATAGTGGTAGAAAGTAATAAAAATAGTGGAAAAATTAGTAAAAAATAGTGGTAGAAATAAGTAAAAATACTGGTAGAAATTAGTAGCACCATTAGTAAAAATAGTGGTAGAAATTAGTAAAATAGTGGATGATATTCGTAAAAATAGTAGTAGAAACTAGTAAAAATAGTAGAACAAATTAGTAAGTATAGTGGTATAAATTAGTAAAAATAGTGGTAGAAATTAGTAAAAATAGTAGTAATAAGTCATAGCATTAGTCAAAATAGTGGTAGCAATTAATAAAAATAGTGTTAGAAATTAGTAAAACAAAGTGGTAAAAACTAATAAAAGTAGTGGAAAAAATTAGTAAAAAATAGTAGTAGAAATTAGTAAAAATAGTGGTAATAAGTAATAGCAATAGTCAAAATAGTGGTAGCAATTAATAAAAATAGTGGAAAAAATTAGTAAAAAATAGTGGTAGAAATTAGTAAAAATAGTGGTAGAAACTAGAAAAAAATAGTGGATAAAATTAGTAAAAAATAGTGGTGCAAATTACTAAGAATAGTGGTAAATATTATTAAAATTAGTGGTAGTAATTGGGGATGAATTAGTAAAAAGAGTGATAGAAATTAGTAAAGCGATTCCGACACGTCTTCCGCTGGGCGATGTAAAAAATCAGCAAAGAAGTTTTACTGCAAACAATTAACAAACATAAAACAAACAAATGAGGAATATCCTAAGTTGGGTAAATACTATTTCGTTTACTTGACTGTATCGAGTAAAAGTTTGATGAAAGTGTCCGAAAAAAATTTAAAATTTACTAGCAACCGACATACTGCTGCGAAAAGGTTTTGCAAAAATTAAAAATTTCATAAAATTACAAAAATATAGTTTAGACAAATTTTCCACACTTAGAAACAGTGAAAAATTGTAGAAATCAGTAGAAAACTCCAAACTATATGAGATGTTTAAAGATTCTGAGACTTAAAGGAACTTCGTTTCGAGCTTCAGAAGTATCTTGAAAAAAAAACTTGCCCGCACTGTACATAAAATTTTGGCAAATGGAAAAAGTTTAATAGAATACCAGTACTTACCGGTAGCAGAATTGACTGAAGGAGCTCAAAAATCTGAAAACAAGGGCTACGAAAATCATAGTTGTATGAATAATTGCAAAAAAAAAACACGAATTAGATAAAACAAATACCTTTTCTACATGTTAGCAACCTGTTCCGATCCAATCATATCATCCATGTGGTATGTAGGATCTCAAAAAGATCTTGAAAAAACTTCTATCTTAGATATGATTTTTTTTTGTTGGATATACATACCTTAAAGTGTAGATAATAATAAAATCAATATCTTTTTTATCATATCAACTAAAAATGTAGTAATTATTCTTATTATTTTATTGAAAAAAAAATAAATGCAAGTTTTTTTAACACAAGTTTATTTTTTACATTTTAATTTTTCCAGTAACATAAAACGTCCAATGTGGCAATGAATTTTAAAGAACTCTGGCAACCGGGGCAGTACTATGACCCTTTTCCCAAAATTGTTAACCAATTTTACGTTACGCGTAAAAACTGATTTAATAATTTGGGTAATTTAGTCAAATCATAGGGCACATTGCAATCCTTACCATGACAATTCCATTACATTCATAATTTTGGCATAACGGTAAAAAATAGAGCGCCATATATATGTACTTAGAATAAACATGTTTGAAAATTGATTGAAAAAAATTTTGTCAACGATTTGTCAACAGTATCACAGACGATAAAAACCGCCTCAACAAAAACCCTTACGAACCAAAGTGCTGGTCTTTCGTAACAGTCTTTAATAAACAATAACTCTGAAACAAACTGCATATTTTTTTTGATTCGCAGCATCATTTACCATAGCACAAATCCCAACTTTCAATAGTAAGTCTGATTCTATCAGCAACTCAAATATCTCGTCATTACCAAGCAAGAAAATCCATCACTCAGTCAACCAACAAACTTGCTACGAAGTATAAATGTATTGAGCGGTGCATGCTTCGGAAGTATTTCAGTATTTTCCGCATGTCTGTTAAGTAATATAAGTACACACGTACACAAAATACATTCATAGTGCAAGGATGCTTGGCAAATAATAAATGGCAAAAGGATAGTTGTGCAAAGAAGGCAAAACTTCCAGCTGTTATCATCCTTTCTATGTACGCGTGATGAACAAAAACAAGTTGCACTGAATTCGATGATATTTTCTTATACGATTGAGAAGAGCAAAAAAGAACTACCACTTTTATTACAAATTTCGTGACGAGATAAATCAAAACTATTCTTGAAAAAATAAATTCAGCATATTATTTTTCTTAAGTTGCAAAAAATTTATATTCGAAAACTTTTGCCGTAGATATCTAGCTCGATAGCTAGCTACGTAAGTGCGTACTTAGAGAGTGTGAAATTAACAAAAATATGTAGAACATAATTTGTTATGAAAAAGATGCCGCAAAATTCCCATACGGTTTGTTACTTTTAAAATATTTATATTTAAAATTGTGCAAATTGTGCAACTAGAAAATAACGAATTCTTTCCAATACTATCTAAGCAAAAAATCTTTGACAAGAATTCGTTCTGCACAAAACTCAAATACATCGATTTAAACCTTAAGCCATACGCTGTGCATGTCTGAATTGATTTTTATTTAGAAGATTTTTAAATCATTGCGTAATAGACTATTTTCGATTTTTACCTTTTCGATCAAAATTAATTGTCATTCTAGGATTTTCATTTTTTTCGATCAAGTTTGATCGTTATTTTTTATGTTAAGTTTTTTTCGCCAAATAATAATCGTTACTCTTGGACTTAATTTTTTTCCGATTACATTTGATCGATTTTATTTTTAAATTTTTCTTTTATCGATCAAAAGTAATCGTTATCATGTATTTCCAATTTTTCGATCATAAAAAACACAAATACATTTTTCGATAATAACAATAATATGTTTTATGAACGAAAAACAATCACAAAATTTCGATCATAAGATCAGAAAAATTTAAATCCAAGAAAAACGATTATTTGTTATTGAAAATATGAAAATTCTTGAATAACGATTTTTTTTGATCAAAAAGATACGAATTAAAAGAATGGTCAAATTTAATTGAAAAATTTAAAATTAGAAATTTAAAAAAATCCAACAATAACGATTAAATGGTGTTTTTTTAAACAAACATTAAAACTGTGACAGTTCCAGATATTAACACTTCAATTTTCGAAATAAGTGATTAATATTTCATTTAAAGAAACATAAAAATACAATATATATATTTATTTGTACTGTTATAAAATATTATATAAATTTGTTGTAGTGAACAGAAAAGAAATAGGTTCCCAGTGGACGGCTAAGATATTTTAAACCCAAAACTAGAATATAAATAAAAATAAAATGTATTTGAAGACAACTAAATTTGAGGGAAAAACACTACGTTCGAATATGTTTGACGTGCTTTATTATTTCTATAATTTTTATTTTTAATATTAAATTTATTCCAACTTCTTTTTTTATAAAAAGGACGTTTAAAAGGAAGAAAACGCTTATCGGTTTCTCTTACATAAAAATTGTGTATTATTTAATTTAATTCTACCGCTCAAATAGGTTCCAACTACCTATGAACCTTCTACTAAGCAAAGAGAACCATTTGATACCCACATTGTATATATAATTTGACTTTTCAAACAGGTGGCAGCCCTCTTCAAACTATAGCTAGCTATACTCGTAACACTGATTCTCGAACTGTTTGACACTAATATTTTAATATTACACATAACTGGTGCATAATTTAATTTAATTCGATTTCCCAAACAGGTGGCAACCCTCTCTAAATTATACATATAAACCTTCTTCTCGCAAAAGTAAACCGTTTGATACCCATATTCTAAATTTTCATGTACATAACTTGCGTACAACTTAATTATATTCGACTTCTGAAACAGGTGGCAACCATCGTGAAAGTAGAAGCTATGAATCTCCTCGCCAAGACGAACCGCTTTACGCCCGTACTTCAATATTTTATATAATTTTAATTTCTAATTAAATTTGACTTTTCAAATAGCTGGCAACCCTCTGTAAAATATGGCTATGAACCGAATCGTTTGACACCCATATTTAAATGTTTCGTATAACTTGTGTATAATTTAATTAAATTTGACTTTTCATAAAGGTGGAAACCCTCTAAAAATGAAACCATGCCTTAAACCTTTACGGGGTAGAAACTAACTACTATTCTAAATTTCAGGTGATTCCATGCTGTGGAAAAGCAGTTATAAGGACACACAAGTAAAAAAAACAAAACTCTCCCTCTCTTTCATAAATAATTGCCGATCACGGTTGGTTTCAGAAACTGTCATTGGAAACTGCCCTGTCTGCCATTCGAATTTGGTGCGACCCAATTTATTTTTTACGTAACCAAACGACAATGCAATTTAAAAGTCTCATTATCGTCATCTAGTGCTGAAACCCTGAATCTCAAACAGATATAGAGAATGTTACAGGATTTTGCAATAAAACGTCACATTTCAGTAAAATTGGAAATTAACGCAATATTTTTAAACCGCTGGCAACACTTTTTCAACACATTTTCATGTAAAAATTTTCTTAAGCCTATTTACTTCCTTAAAAGACCATGCCTTAAAATTCGGTTTAACTTAATAACTTAATTTTCTTTAACTTTATTTTCTTTTTTAAATAGAGGGTTGCCACTCCAAAAAATTTTTCAAAATAAATCTACTTTCATTTGGGACCCATATTTGAGTATCTGGCTTGATTTATTATAATTTCAGCTAATTTTTTAACAGGTGGCAACCCTGTCCAAAAGTACTTTTGAAATGAAGCTTTCTTAAAACGTTAAGTTTGGTCACTCATATTGTAAAATTTCATTGAATTTATTATTCTAAAATAATTAATCTGTAAACATGTGGCAACCTTCTTTTCATTTTTTTTTTTTTTTTTGAAATGGAGCTTTTCTAAGTGTCTTTTATTTGATTCTGGTATTGCAATATTTGATTTCATTCATTGTTTTAATTTGAAACAGTTAGAACTCCCTTTAAAAATTGATTTTTAGTAGCCCATATAATGGTCTATATAAGGCGAAGTCTTATCCAAATCTGACCAGATGTCGTATACCAATTGTATACATTATATGTTAGCCCAATTTATGTTCTCTGTTCGTGCCTAATTTTATCCAAATCTATTTAGCGAATTGGGCGTGAAAGCGTAACAAACACACTCATTTTCTCGAACCCACCCTCAAAAATTCACTCACACATTTAAACACAAACTTTCAGATTTATAATATTATTAAGATCTACATCAATTTTTATTGGTTTCAACGTCAGTTTTAAAACCTTGGATATGTATGAATGTACTCCCAACTTCGCATTAAATCTTAAGTAAGTCGAGTTGTACTCCATTGAAGCGGTGCATTTTACACCCGCTTTTGTTAAAATTCATATTTAATATTATAATTGGAAGTTATTGTTGTTCATAATTAACCAGAGCTGTTGTCAGTTAACGAAATCCATAACGAAGTGTCGTTGCACTTTAGCCCTGGCATTCTTGACTTCTACAGTTATTTCACACACACACACTAACAGAGTTGAGACTTGTAAAAAATAAAAATTTAAAAAAAGTTCCCGTGTATCAGAGTTACCCACTTAAAATATGAGCCACTTTACTCACACCACTACAAATACATGGGCATAAAGCATTGCTTTCATTCTTTATTTCCCTCTTCCATTCACAGATGTAATAATGACGATAAAATGGCGGCAGAGATTCAAAAGCAAAAAACGCATAAAACCAACACGAAAACAACAAAAAACAAAGATCAACGGAAACAAAAACACCAACACAATGCTGCCGCTCAATCTGATGCCGAACATTGCCGAAAATCACATACGCTGTCCTTTGGTCAGCAGTGATAGCAACCAAAATTACTCGCCATCGAGTGGAAGTAGTAACACAAACGAACAGCAACAACTAGCTCACAAACAACCGGAGTATGAGAAACATGCTGTACGACAGCAACAATGTAAATGGGATGATGTTTTTAAGAATTCCACATACGTTCTGTGGCGCCTTGCCGGCCACTCACCAAATGCGAGCGACTACGCTGCGGCGATCATAAAACGTGCCGAGCTTGAAACAAAAGCAACCAACACAACACCAACACCAACACCACCAACCCCCAAGTCGTCAATTCAACGTAAATCATCAGCAATAAGAAACACAAAACCGAAATCAAAAGCAATGCCGGCAACGATGGTGAGTTCGATGGCAGCCACAATGTCCAGCGTTCCAACTGGCAGCTACTTGAATTGGCGGCATCCAAGTGGCATGTTGACTTTGGGTTGCAATCTTTTTGGACGATTTGTCTTACCAACACCGCCAAAAACAACAACAACCACAAAAACAAAATCAGCAATGAAAGCGGCTTGCAGCACAACATCACAACAGTCGACCAGCGGCTGCCGCATGCGAAGAGCGAAATCAACTCTGACGGCGAGTAGCCAGACCACAGCGCTAACGTTACTGCCATTATTGGCTTTGTGCTTCCTCTATAACTGTATCGCTCCAGTGGCCAGCACATCAGCAACAGCTACAACAGCAATGTCTTCCAACTCTTTAACATCATCCAATGCTATAGAAAAGTCGGCGGCCGCCACTGCACTCCAGCCCGCGGCCCCCGTAGTGGCGGCAGTTACGGGCACGGCCACAACGAAGCCCGTCGGCGCGAGTCTTGCAGTCCAGCAGCAATGTTCGCTGTCCGAATTCACCTGCTCGAATACGCGCTGTGTGCCGTTGAGCAAATACTGCAACAACTTTAACGATTGCGGAGATGGCAGCGATGAGCCACGCTTTTGTACACGTGAGTACCTTTCAAATATTTTTACCGCTTGTCAGCAGATAATTGTCAGTTGCACAAATGTAGGTAGGTAGCTAGGTAGGTAGGTAGCTGAATTTCGCACAAACAAAATGGCATTCAATGTAAGGCAAGTACAAAAAAACCAAAAAAACAAAAACGAAATGTTTCCCTGCTGATTGAGCGGAATTGATGATGCTCGTTAGTGGCGGTCGACATGACGAAAAAGTAGCAGACAATTAAAAATAAAGTGGATTAAATTAATGTCGTTAGCACGCGCCAGGGTTGCATGTTGGTTGTGAGACGTAATGCAATTGGAAATCAGTGGGGGTATGACGTTAGACAGCCGTGTATCTATATGTTAAGCTGATGTGCTGTTCGCAGCCTCATATCGTAAAGTTTGAGTATTTCTCCATTAGGGTGCATCACTTCCTATACACAAAAAAACATCAGTTATGTGTTGCCATCGAAAACGAAAAAATTTGAAACGAATCGCTTTTTTCGACAATAATGAGGATGCTATCGAATTCGTTGGCTCCAACTCCTTTAACCGGGCTTTGGAAAGGCGAAGCGATTACTTCCACGAGATTATAGACCAAGCATACCAAGCATTTCGTTGTTGTACTAGAGCCTCCAAAAATTATTTTAATTTTAAATTTCAATAAATACATAAAATTCAAAGAAAATATCAAAAAATAAATTTACGTAACCCGGGTTTCTGGATTTATTTGATACAAGACAATGTTATAATGTGTTATAAAATTAACAATTTAACTCTGAGTTACTTATCTCTTTATTTATAAATTTAACTCTGGATTTTTCGTAAGTGGGCCTAAGACTTGTACGAAAATATTTGCGACAAATATTAAAATTAAGGGAGCTGAAAAAACTTCTAATAATGGAGATATTCTTTTATAAATAAAAGTGAACTTATTTTTGTTAATTTGAAAGAAAAAACGTAAAAGCAGTTGTGCACAACTACTACCGTTACTAACAGAAATTGTTCCTGTCGCTCCAGCAACTAAAGTTAGCGTAGAGCGAGCGTTCTCTGCATTGAGACTCGTACTAAATGATATCAGATGTAAGTACTAAACTCTTCGACTATCCATTGCTATCGCTTATGGTCGTTAACCTAAACAATAAATCCCAGTACCATAGAGAAAATATAAGCACTCTTGGAATAATTAAAATAAAATTAATGATAGACTTTTTAAATTAATTTTTTGTCCAAATAAATACGAGTAGAGCAAAAATCAGTTTAATTTAAAGCACGTTACATTTAAAAAATTATTAAAGGTTTTTTACAACACTGCTTACTTTGACTCTACACGTGGACCTCTCACAAATTTCATGTTTCTAAAACATGGGCTATAATAAAAAAAAATTGTATTTAAAACTTTTCAGGAAATCGTGTGTTATCTCTAAAAAGAAATCCATTATTTTTCCAATAGATGGCTTTAGTAATCTGTATCTCGCGTTGTATAAGTGCGATCGGATTAGGTTATATGGCCTTAAAAAGATAAGACTTTGTGCTAAAAAATCGTCTCAGACAGTTTTGTGATTGTTTGACTCAGTAGTGTTTGAGCAGTCGTCAAATGTAAATACCGGTAGTGCGATTCACTAACTTTAAACGATCCGACAATCGCAATTTTTGTCGACAATATTTGTCATTTGCAGTAATGATTGTGCGATTCTTAACTGCACTTAATAGATGTCTTTTTGTTACTTCCTGGTCTAACTAAATGCCAAACTGGACGAAAACACAAAAAGGAATGGAAAAAAATAAATGAATGCTTACTGCCGAATAAAAATTTGAACGCGTTTTATGATATTTGATTAAAGTGAAATAAGATACTAGTTTCCTTCAAACTACAAACAATTATAATTGTTTTATATACTACAATGTACCATTGTAACATAACGTGGCACTCTCCTCTGAGTAATTTGGTAGAATAATCATCAACTCGGCTCCAAGGAATAACCGGAATCACTTTCAAACTTGCCATGGTTTTCGTTTCCACATTTTGAATATTTTATCAAACTATATTTGATCAAAATTTGCTTTTACCATTTGCACATTAATTGCATGGTAGCTATGGTGGTTGCCAAAAACCTCCTCATGATTCTATGGCTCCGAAATTTATACATGAGTAAAATCGACGGTCCCAATAGCGTCTCCCACAAAATGTGACGTCGCAAAAGCAAAAATTTCTTAAGCAGCTTGACGGTCTACTAGGGGCATAGGAAATTGGAAACCTGTCAAGCTAAGAAATTAGGTATCCAGCCAAGTCTGGAGTTAACCGATTCAGCTTCTGAAATTCTATTGCATTCAAATGAAAGGGGTTGTCCACATTCCGGAGTAAAAGTCAATCCACTGTTGGCGCTTACTTCTTGGCCACCTCGTGGATGAAATATGAACCAATTATTCAAACGGACTTATTTAATGTTCCTCAAATCAAGGAATTTTAAATTTATCCTTAACTTAAGTTGAAATCACGAATTTTTCTTTTTTCGATTGAGTTAACAACATCAAATTTGTTGTCGTTTAGTTTTCGATAATCGACTAGCAAACGACAACAGCTGATTTGGCGATAGCGGAAATCGTTAAAAATATGGCTGCTGAATAGCGAAAATCGTTAAAATGTTCGTAAAGGTAATTTAACCAAGTGAATATCTTTGAAATACGTTAGTGAAGAGTTTTTCTTCTATGCCAAGCGGCTGAAAATGTGAGTAGTGTTTATGGTACTGACACTGTAATAGTTAATCATGCGCAATTTTGGTTTCATTGATTCCGTTTCGGTAATTTCGATATCAAAGATGCATCACACTCTGGCAATCCAATTCCCGAAAATATCGATAAAATAATGGAAATCGTCGAGTCTGCACGATTCATTTTACCAGGACCTATACCGGCCAGCCTTGGCCAATAGGAGAGGAATTAAGTTGCATCAGTACAATACTCAGCTCCGAACTCAGACTCTTCTTTGCTTATTTTTTAAGCTTCTAAGCTTGACAAATTTAGTACTATGGGACATGGACTACATCTCGGTAGAAACAATAAATATACAAATTTTCAATTGCACTCAATTTGATTTTAATTGTAACTTTATAATATTTGATTAATAAAAAACTTTAGCTATGTTTCATGTAAGACAATTATTTAACATTATTAATATTCCCATTGAAGTTTTGCTATTAATTACCATTTTTCAAATAACCAATTTTCCTCACTGCACAATTCCTTTTTCTTTATTTACTTGTAATTATTTTACAACAGTGCAAACTGATGAGGAACAAAAGGACCGACACGCATACACACGTACCATTTAAGCCATTGATCGAAGTGTAATTAAAATTCTCATAATAATAAATTACATCCATGACTTTCATGCAAACAAAAACAAAAAAAAAAACACATAATAAAAAATACAGCAAAAGGAAACTGAGCCAGAGAATGTAAGAGTACTTTGTTTATAGTTGTTGGTTGATAAAGTTATGCTGCCGCTGCTACGATGGCACATCAAGGAAGTTGTGGAAGTCGACGACAACAACAACCACAACTCAATGACTGTGAGGCGACTGTAAAGCATTATGGCGTTAAATTAATATTGTAGGAGATTAAAGAGAATACCGTCGTGTTGATGTTGACTGTCATTCGACGCATACACACATGATCTCTCATTTATTCACACAAACAGTACTGTAAAGCCATAGCAAGTAAATAAATACCGTGTAAAAATCTCCCGATTACCCAACAGTATTTGCGGTAAGGGCCGGCAAATTCATTACAATATTCAGTATAAAAAATGTCATGGAACTGAGTTTAGCAATCAATAAATTGGTAAATTGTCAGACCACAAATGTTTTAAAATAAGGTTGCCACCTATTTAAATTCACTTTAAATTAATTTACGAATGAAATGTTACTTTACAGTACGCGTGTCAAACTGAAAGTTTAAAGAAGACTTAATCTCAAAAATACTTATGGAGAGGGTTTCCACCTGTTTGGAAAATTAAATTAATTAAATAAAGCTTCATTTCACAAACACTTTTATAAAAGGTTGTCACCTGTTTATATGCGAATTAAGTTAAGTAAAATTTGCATTTTACATTTTATAATATGAGGGCTAAGCTACAAATTTTAAGAAAGCGTAATTCAAAAAAATAATTTTGGAGAGGTTTGCCACCTGTTTAAAAAATTATTCAATATTATACTAAGTTAAATTAAATGTTGAAATATGGGTCTCAAACAAAACAGTTTTGAAAAAGCCTAATTTTTGAAAATACTTTCGGAGAAGGTTGCCACATGTTTGAATAATTAATCAAAATTATAATAGAAGCGACTGTGATAAGTTAAATCAAATACAACTAATATTCAATTTATTAGTCTATGATTTTAATAACCTTACAGACTAGACTCACAAAGTAATACTTATAAGTAAATTATTACGACACTTAAAAAATATATACATATATTCTAAGGATACAATGATTCGATTCCGAATTTAAATACCGACCTTGGCAATGAAAAGTCAGGAAACAGTTTTTTCGATATTTTATTGAATTCTGAAAGTCCCCTATAGGTTGGAGCTATGGTAAAATAATTAGCTCTGACAACATTGAGATAAAATGGATATTGAGAACGCAATACTTTGTTGGGTACGTTAAAGCCTATCTGCTCAAGGAGTTCAGGACAGTTAATGAAACCACAAATCACATCGTATACAAACATTAATGATTGAATAATTCTTCTACTTTCTAGAGATTTCAAATGTATAAGCATACAACGAGCACTATACGTTGGGAAGGGGTCCGCAAAGTTTAATGGTTGAAGTGCAAACCGAGTGAATTTTTTTTGCACTCTTTCAATTCTATTAGCATGACAGTTATAAATTGGGCTCCATATTATGGAAGCATATTCCAATTTTGAGCGAACAAGCGAATTAAATAGAAAACTCCTTGTATAGGGATCTTTAAAGTCCTTCGCATATCGGCGTAAAAAGGCTAAATTACTGTATGCCTTTGGCAGAATGTAACATATATGATTTACAAAAGTAAAGCAACTGTCAAACAGTACCCCCAGATCGACGAAATCTTTCACTGCAGTGAGCTGATGATTTAATATACTATAGGATGAAATTAAGGTATTTGCTGACTTAGAGATAGTCATGTAAAAACATTTATCGATATTCAAAGAAAGCTTATTTCTAAGACCCCAAGAAACAAGATTGTCCAGATCATATTGCAAGAGATATACGTCAGACGGGCGTGTTATTTTACGGAAAAGTTTCAAATCATCGGCATAAAGTAAAAACCTTGAATATTTAAAGCAAGATCCAATATCATTAATAAAAAGTATAAACAAGATAGGACCAAGGATACTACCTTGTGGAACACCAGAAGTAGCTACAAACGAATACGATTTGCATGTCTCAATTTCGACAAACAACGATCTATCAGTAAGATATGATTTTACCCAAGATAAAAAAATTGAGTGAAACCCCAAGATTTTTAGCTTTTGGAGTAAAATGGTATGCGAAACTTTGTCGAAAGCTTTAGAAAAATCAGTATAAATAGTATCTACTTGAAACCCACACTTAAACGCTGAAACACAAAATTCTGAAAAAACCGCTAGGTTGGTTACGGTGGACCGCCCGCGGACAAGGCCCAATAAAGGTTTATTTCCCAAGCACTTTTATAAAAGGTTGCCACCTGTTTATATGCAAATTAAGTTAAATAAAATATAAACGACTTTTTAGAAAATGCGTGCCAAACTACAAATTTAAAAAATGCGTAACTTCAAAAATATTTTTGGAGAGAGTTGCCACCTGTTTAAAAAATTACTTAAAATTGTAATAAGTTAAATTAAATGTCGAAATATGGGTATCAAGCAAAAACGTTGGAAAAGCTAGATTTCAGAAATATTTTGGGAGAGAGTTGCCACCTGCTTAAATTGAAATAAATCAATAAGTTAAAGGAAGTATCAAGTAATGGGATTCACAGCAAGTAGACTTTAAGAAACTTAATCATGAAAATATATTTAAGGGGTGTTGCCACGTGCTTAAAAACATTAATTTAGAGCTACATATTTGTAAATTTACTGAAATATAACAGTTTTACTCTGAAACGAAAGAGTTTTTACGAAAACATGTTTGATGAGAGCTGCCATCTTTTATAGACCGTAGATTTAAATTTAATGGTAAGGAAGCGGAAATTTAATATGTATAAGGTAATGTGACGTTACAATACTAGTTTTAGCTGTCCTGTCAGAGGTATAGTAAAACTTAGTCTCAAACAAATGTCTAGGGAAGGCTTACTGTTTGAAAATAAAATGCAAATAAAGGTATTTCAAGTATACATACGTTCATATTTATATGCATACTTTTTTTTTGAAAGCTTTTCATACATAAGAGTTGCCACTTTTGCAAAATTCAAAACATTTTTGTTAAAACAAGCCTTACTCAATATTTTCAAAAGAGTGAGCTGGACAGATTAGGATACAATTTAGCACACCTAAATATATCATATCCCTTATATTTGTTACAATAGAAGCAATTTTTTGTAAGCGTTGCCACCTTTTTGAAAGCTAAAATTCATTTATACAAATGAATGAATTCAAATATTGTAATATGATGTTTTCTTCTAAAATGTTCTGTTCTAAAATGTTTTGAAATAAGGTTGGCATCTGTTTAAAGCTCAATTTAGTTAAATTAACGTATATTTTATAGTATACGGTCAATCGCAAAAAATAAGAGAACGCTAAATTAAAAAAAAAATTTTGGAGAGGGTTTCAAAAAATCAATTCAAATTATATTTAATAAGCTAAATCAAGTATTGAAATACGCATGTCATAAGAAGGCCAGCAAGCTTTATTTTGAAAATACTTTGGAGAGAGTTACCACCTATTTTTAAAAGAGTAAATTAAATTAATTTATTAAGTTAAAGGAAATATACGGCATGGAATTCAAAGGAAATAGGCTTAATAAAACTTGATCATGAAAATGAAACTTCGAAATGTCACCATCGTTTAATTACGAAATTTAAATTCCTTTTCTTCTTTCTCTGTTACATTCGTTAAGTCGAATGCCATGCGAGCGAAGTACATCCCTGCCGAATATTCAATAGGAAAGAAATGCGGTTTGACAACTGAAAAATACTGTTGGGTGCACTTAGGTAAAAAAATATAACATACACATCTCTACACATACACATACATTTGTATGTATATGTTGTATACATATATGCGGTACACATACATACTCGTAGAGTGAGGAGCGAACAGATGTCTGCCGTCAGACTACTCATTGCTTGACGAAGTAATTGACTTTTGTTGTGTGTCATTGTGTACTGTCAATTTAATTGGTTATTTACAAGCTCAACATTTACCAACAAATAATTAATTCGGAATGTGAGCATGCGAGTTGGTGCTTATCCTTTCACTGCGTCGTGTTTCTACAAATATTTGACGATAATTAAATTTTTGAATTTCATTGCATTTGATTGGATAAAGACTTTATTGTCACTTTCAATTTTTTTTTCTTCATCGGATATAATCTCTAGATAAGACTTACATACGTTTCTACGAATGTGATTGTATTTATTCTCAACAATATTAGATGGTTTCTATTCTGTGAGTTCTATTATAGGCGGTTGCTGTCGGCTCTGCCTGCTTAATTTGTTGTTGCTTCCCCATTAAAATGTCTCATTAGGCAAGCAGGGGAGACTCGCGTGAGCAGAGAAGTGGTGAAGAAACCCCGCTTATTATTATTAATAATAAGCTTTTTTCAACCGCGGCTTCGCTCGCATGGCATTCGGTGGTTTCGAATATAACGGAAAAGGAAATAAATAATTTGGAGTTCGAGTTAAAATTTTTCTGCTCTTCGAATATATTTCTCTAAAAGAGCCTCCTAACGAGTTTTCCGTTCGACACCAGTACAGGAAAATGTCCATTAGTTTTGCAAGTAAATTGAGTCAAGAGTATTTAAATGGTGGCAACCCTCATCAAACATGTTTTCGCATAAACTCTTTCGTTTCACAATAATACTGTTATATTTCAATAAACTTACAAATAGTTGTTTTTCACTCATATTTTTAAAAGTCATTTATTTTTTTAACTAACTTAATTTTGGTTTAAACAGGTGGCATATTTTAAAAGTACTTGGGAAATGAGGCTTTATTGAGCTTCGCATATTCATGTTAGTTGGATTTGATTTAACTTATTATAATTTTTATTAATTTTTTGAACAGGTGGCAACCCTCTCTAAAATTATTTTTGAAATTACGCGTTTTTAAAATATGTGGTTTGCCACTCATGTTGTAAAATGTCGTTTATTTTTTCACTTAACTTAATTTGCATATAAAGAGGTGACAACCTTCATTACAATTATTTTGGAAATACAGCTTTATTGAGCCTTCCATACTAATATTAGTTGGATTTGATTTAACTTATTATAATTTTTATAAATTTTTTGAACAGGTGGCAACCCTCTCTAAAATTATTTTTGAAATAACGCGTTTTTAAAATATGTGGTTTGCCACTCATGTTGTAAAATGTCGTTTATTTTTTCACTTAACTTAATTTGCATATAAACAGGTGACAACCTTCATTACAATTATTTTGGAAATAAAGCTTTATTGAGCCTTCCATACTAATATTAGTTGGATTTGATTTAACTTATTATAATTTTTAGAAATTGTTTGAACAGGTGGCAACCCTCTCTAAAATTATTTTTGAAATTGCGCGTTTTGAAAATGTGTAGCTTGGCACCCATATTGTAAAATTTTGTTTATTATTTATTTTTGTACTTAACTTAATTTGCATATAAACAGGTGGCAAACTTGTTTAAAATTATTTTGGAAATAAAGCTTTATTGAGCCTTCCATATTAATATTAATTGGATTTGATTTAACTTATTATAATTTTTTGAAATTTTTTGAACAGGTGGCAACCCTCTCTAAAATTATTTTTGAAATTAAGCGTTTTTAAAATATGTTGTTTGGCACGCATGTTGTAAAATGTCGTTTATTTTTTTACTTAACTTAATTTGCATATAAACAGGTGGCAACCTTCATTACAATTATTTTGGAAATAAAGCTTAATTGAGCATTCCATATTAATATTAGTTGGATTTGATTTAACTTATTATAATTTTTTGAAATTTTTTGAACAGGTGGCAACCCTCTCTAAAATTATTTTTGAAATTAAGCGTTTTTAAAATATGTAGTTTGACTCTCATATTGTAAAATTCCGTTTAATTATTTACTTACTTTAATTTCCATATAAACAGGTGGTAACCGTCTTTAAAAATTATTTTGGAAATAAAGCTTTATTGAGCCTTGCATATAAAATTAAATGGATTTGATTTAATTTATTATAATTTTTATAAATTTTTTTAAACAGGTGGCAACCCTCTCCAAAATTATTTTTGAAATTAAAACTTAAAACTTTTAGTTTGGCACTTATGCTATAAAATACCATTTATTTTTTTAATTTAACTTAATTTGCGTTTAAAGAGGTGGCAACCTTCTTTCAAAACGTTTTTGAAGTGAGGGTTTATTAAGCCTCTTTTCCATCCAACCGTTTGGGCCTGAATAGGGAACCAAATACTCACATATAAACTTTCACATTTGTAATACCAGTAGGATTTTTTTCGATCAAGTTCGTTCGTGATTTTAAGATATTTGTTTTCGGTCGAAAAAGTAAAAATTTACAAATACCGATCACAAAATCACAAAATAACGCGTATGTAATGATTTAAAGCAAAAAGCAATTTCTAAATAAAAGCAAAGTTAGATTTGTATAGCATATGAGATAAGGATTATATTGATATATTCGAGTTGTGTTCTGTACGAATTTTTACCTATGATTTTTTGATTCGAAAAAATCCAAACAACGATTACTTTTGATCCCTGATTGGAAGAAATACATACCTTTGTCATAAGACATATCGAATTCTGAATTTTTGGTACTTCAGTTATGCAAGGATAACGAATAATTTTGTAATGGAACATATTCTATATAATTTTGATATACAGTCTCTATATCTTCTTCAATATAAGTCATCAACACTGAGATGGCTAGTGAATAGTTTTCTCAAATTGGTAGTTAATATCTATCAGGTTTGCGGCCGTAAATATCTACTACAATTAAACAAGTTTGAATACGCAAAACTTATGCTCTTCTTTTTTACTGCATATAAAATTAGCGTTAGCTGAGATTTTTTTATGGAAGAAAATCTAAGGTCGAAAGGTAAATTACCTCCGCCACCACTGTGTAAAATTAAGATTTTATATTTATTTTGCAATTAACGGAATTCAAGTCACAAGCACTTAGGAAAAGTAGTTAACGAAATTTGTTCAATAAAACTGTTGAGTAAAAATATATCTGTATTTTGTTAACCTAAGTGTGACGCTTTAAAAGCAAAACCCACAAATACCCACTTCCTAAGTACTTCATTTAAAATACTAAAACAAAAAAATGTTAGCCATTAACACCATTTCATTAAAGTTCGTGCAAAACAAATTTAAAAAATAAATGTAATTAACGCAACCAGTGACGCGGCAATGTTACGTATACGCCCCCACACACACACACGACCAGTTCGAAACAATGGCGGACATGACTGGTTGAAGTTGCTCTAATAAAAACTCGTTATGCTCATTTAGCACTAATAAAAATAAAAAATAAAAGCAAAAAATAAAAAAAAAACAAAAAAAAACAGATAAAAGTTAAAATTGAATAAAAGAGAAAGCCTGCAAACTCCCCGCAGCGTTGCTTTGCAAAAATTTTGCGAAAAATGCTCGTAATTTCTAACTCAAATGACTGCCACAACTAAACAAAACTTGAGTTTTAATAAAAATTAATTATTGTTTGTTTTTAACTGCCAGCCGGAATAATAAACGATAGGTGTGTATGTGTGTGTGCTTTGCGGCTGAGCAAGCGGATTGTAGGTAGTTTTAAAAGTGTGCCTTACCGCTAAACACCAGGCACCTGAACACCGCAACGCACAACAACTACACTTCACCGCCGCAGCCACTAGCATATTTTATCAAACACACACATACATTGGTTTATAAATATAATACAGAGGTCGCACAGTGGTGCCGCTCCACATACAAAAGTCAAAAATTTGGATTTTTCGAAGAGGGATTTCTTTAATGCCTGTTTATTGAAATTATTTTAACATTTTATGGTGAATGCCAATTTATACCCATGTGACACATGAAATTAAAAATGTGTGATATTTTGAGTTTGAGTTTCCAAAAAAAAAATAATTTATACTTTTTGATTTAGCCAAAGAAAATAATGAGTACAATTCATTTTTAGCAAAATACAAGGTTACTAAGTTTTGGTACTTTCCCGAACGCGATTTTCCAGCATTCGTATTTGTATTTAAACTTTTAGCAACACTATGAACCACTCCGCACGAACGTCCACATCAAAGAGTGTACATTCTAAGAAAATATTACGCAATTCTATGCCTTTATTTTCGTAAATGGAAATAAGCGAACTAAAGAGGTAATAATTTTATACCCGACACCCATACAAAACTAACCGCGAAACTGACCGATTGTTCGTGTAAACTTTGTCACTAATTTAAAAAATAGTTTGGTGAGTTTTATTTGTGTTTTTTTTTCAATTCAAGCTCTAATCTGCATGGAGTTACTTCTCATCCGGTTATCTGGTCTTTCATTTGATAACCAGTTGGGAATCAGTTTAAAAAGTTCGGTATTGTCACTGTTAAAAGCTTCCTGCTACTCTGCATAAAATTTTGCTTCACACTACAGATGTGATCAAAAATTTACTTCTTAGGATAGGGAAACCTTCTGAAGAAGCAGCCGCATATATGGGAGAGTCTAAGTTCGGGTGCAACCAAATTTTCGAACTTTCAATACTCAGCGTAATTTTTTATTCGAAACAAACATTAGTTGTTTTATGCAATCAAAAAAGTTAGTTTTACGTATAAAAATGAATCGTGGTCTTTGGGCCCATTAGAGGATATGCGTGTATAAATTTCTAAAAATGGGCTGTACCACGCCCCATTGAAGATACAATTTGAACTCATCTTCTATCCGCAACTATTCGATGGAGATGAATAATATAATAAAATAATAAATATGGACAGTACCACTCTATTTACAATAAGAAACCCCTAATTCCCTATAACTCCACAACTATTTGAGCGGATGTACAATATTTAGTATAAAGTTTCTACATATGAGGCTATATATTATTTGTTGGGAAAAAAGGCGCGCTCACACCCCCATTTAAGACGACAATACTTTTCACCATATCTTCCCAGCTATTTAACGTAGATATATACTATATTCGATTTATATATTTTCTTTTGATCAAGGTATGAAAAAAATGTTAAGCCCAAAGGGACTGTTCAATAACAAAAAATATTAGTATGATTTAACGTACTTTTAAAACTTTGATTTTTTAATTATTTCTCCCCTAATAAAATTCTTTATACCAAATTTGAAAAAGCTCTCAACATGATTTAGTAAAATATTTTTTAAGGCATAGTTTTTGAGGTATACCTATTTGCTTGAAAGTGGGCGGTACAAAGCCTATTACCAAAATTTTTGGTATTCCGTGTACTTTATTGTGCAACCCCAATCTACATATTAAATTTTAACAAGTTCTATTTAATAGTTACTTCGTTACTTCAATATCGCGTTTTTTTGATTTTTGAAAATTACCGTTATATGAAATTAAGGCGTTGTTTTGAGCCGAAAGTTGTATACGAAATTTGGAATTTTGCGTACTGACTTCAAATTCAACGTGTGTATCAAATATGTTGGACTTTGGTAGCGCGGTTTCGGAGGTATACTTATTTTCTCTACATTTGGCGAAGCCACGCCCATTTGTATTTAAATTACCGTTATATGAGCGGTGGGCTTGGTTTTGGTCCTATTTTAAAAATTTTCGGTATGTTACTTCCTGACTTCAAATGCAACACCGGTAAAGTTTGGTCAAATAGTTTCGGAGATATAACTTGTTATAATAAAGTGGATGGCGTCACGTCCATTTTCAAAAAAAAAAAACTTTACACGCGTACCTCTTTCCCCAAGCCAGACCTGTGTATCAAACTAGACCTTTAATGGTTACCGAGTTAGCAAATTATTTTGATTTCCACAAAACACCGGTATGTGGGCGTGGTTCTTATTTCGCCCATTTGCAATACCACAGCACCTTGGGTCCAGACTAATGTGTATACTGAGTTTCATTGAGTTATCCGACCTTTATACGGTTGGAAGGACGAACAGACATGGCTCAATCAATTTCATTATAAATTTCAAGAATTTTGGTATATAAAAGATGTATCTATATTTATCTCGAATGCTTTATGCTGTTACAAACATCCGTAAGGTGCGCTTGGGTATAAAAATATAAAAGCCTTTCGGCGTTGCGCTTAAAATTCCAAACGAAAATTCAATTAACAGATTTCTCCTTCAATCGGACCCATATATACATAAATATCGAATTTGCGGCAGTTCTCAAGGACTAAAAGTTGGATGTTATCCCAAGATATGGCATATTTATTCTGCTCTAATAAAACCCGAGACGGGTTTTTTATAGTATTCTTTTTTTTAATAAACTTACTTTAACAAAAAACCTCAAAAACTTTATTTTATCTTGACCAGGCCTGATTTACAGTTTATATTGCGGAGTTTTTATATTTCCCTTCATCGATAACTTTTATTAGACTCGTATTTTAAGCAAAATGTTTACCTCAAAGCTGAGTCTATAAATTTTCGTTTCTGAGAAATAGAATTTCGTCCACCTCTCCCTACAAAAGCCGGGCCACTGTGCATGGTAGGCTAGGTGTGAATGAAATCTGCCCTCCAGCTGTGTTGCCACACCTGCATGCGCTACCATCGTCAGCGTCAGCTGGTAAACAATAGAAATTATTTTATTTTATGCACACACACACACACACATACATGTTTAGGTAGTTACGAGTGTGTGTATGCATGCATGTGTGTGCGTGTGCTTTGCTCTGTAGTAATGCGACATGTGGCAACGTTTTAGTCACCTGATACAAAACTGCAGCCGACTTTGGTTTGGTCCACCGCGCTACACTGCCAGCCTAACCATTGCAGTTGTTGGTACTTCATGTTGTTGTTGTTGCACACGGTTGTTAGTGTGTTGAATCAGTGAAAATAATTTAAATTTACATGCATTTTGTTTGTCATGTCTACTTTGTTTACTCATTTATTTTCGCACTTGGTTGCCTTTAGTTGAATTCCGCCTGGTTGCCTGTTTGGTTGGTTGGTGGGTTGGTTGGTTGGTTTATTGTATGCTTTATTCCCCTCAGCTACATATAACCTCTCCTAACAAATCTCATTCGCAGCTGCTAAATGTTCAAATATATTCTCTGCTCTTCCTCTTGTTTTCCCTTTCCAGTTTGGTGGATTTGCGAGTGGCATTCATGAAGGCCTACATACAAAACATTATCTTTTTAATTTATCTGCGCTTGTTTTTTTTTTTGCTTTTTTGTTTTAACATTTGTATTTAGTTAACACATATTCGTGGTTGTTTGTTTGTTGTTTTTTTTGTTTTGTCCATAAATGTTCACAAATAATTGCCAGTTAAATTGTATGGCGTTTTTCTGCGACTCTAAATAATGAATGAGCATTTACTTTAATGTGGTGATAGTTTAATACTATATGACTTTTTGTGAATTTAATTGGGAAAAGGGTGGATTTTTTACAATATTTATATTATTTATATTAGAATCGTTTACTTGCGCAAAATGGAAGAACAAAACAGACTCAACTATTTTGCTCTACAGAATCTAATATTATAAATGTGAAAGTTTGTGTGTGAGTATTTTGTTACCACTTCAGGCCCAAATGGCCTAAACGGAATTGTACAAAATTTCGCACACTAACAACAAATAAGCTGCAGCAACATATAGGGTATATCTTAAAGAGGGCTGTCACTCGCTAATAAAGTTAGAGCACATTAAGTAAATAAGTTAATTCACATATTGTCACATAAGTCCGTTACATCAATTACCATGCAATTGATTTTTTTCATACGTAAGATGTCATTTAATTTTGAAATGAACTAAATTTGCATTTAAACTGGTGACAATAAATGAAATAAAATATTGCAATATGGGTATCAAACGAAAGAGGCTTAATAAAGCTTCATTTCCCAAATCTATTCAAAGCAGGTTGACACCTGTTTAAATACAAATTAAGTTAATTTCAAAAATAAGTAACACTTTATAGTGTGGGTGCCAAGCTGCAAACTTTAAAAATGCGTAATTTCGAAAATAATTTTGGTAAGGGTTGCCACCTGTTTGAAACCCTAATCAAAATTATAATAACCTAAATCGAATTCCTGAAATATGGTATGCAAGGCTCAATAAGGTTTAATTCCCCAAATACTTTAAAAAAAAGAGGTTGCCTCCTGTTTATATGTAAATTAAGTAAATTTCAAAAATAAGTAACGTTTTACAGTATGAGTGCCAAGCTACAAATTTTAAGAAAGCGTAATTTCAAAAATAATTTTGTTGAGCGTTGCCAGCTGTTTCAAAAATTACTTACAATCATAATAAGTTAAATCAAATCCATTAAATATTGTATGCAAAGCTCAATAAGGATTTATCTTCCAAATTCTTTTAAGGAAGGTTGCCACCTGTTTATATGCAAATTAAGTTAAATAAAAAAAAATAAATGACATTTAACAATTCTACAGACTTTAAAAATGCGTAATTTCAAAAATAATTTTAGAGAGGGTCGCCACCCGTTTGAAAAACTAATCAAAATTATAATAACTGACATATTTAATCGTTTGAAAACTTAATCAAAATTATAATAACTGACATCAAATATTTTAATATGGGTCTCAAGCGGAGGAGTTTTAAGGAAAGCTTTATTTTGAAAATTCGTTTGCAGAGAATTGTCACCTGCTTAAAGGAGTAAATCATACGAAATTATTAGTTTAAAGGAAATGTAACGGCATGTGTTTCAAAGGAAGTATACTTAAAACAAATTTGTTGATGAAAATATATTTACAAAGTGTTGCCACGTGTTTAGAAACTTTAATTTAATGGAATGCCTAAGCTTACTGAAATATAAAAGTATTACTCGGAAAAGAACGCGTTAACACGAAAAAATTTTTAATAAGAGTTACCACCTTTTAAAGACCGTTGATTGAAATTAATTGGTAAGGTAACGGGAATTGTACTTTACTTTCTTTTCGAGAAATGCAAATGAGCTTAATAAAGCTTCATTCCGAACATGTTTTTTAAAAACTTAGCAACCTATTTAAATGTCAATTAAGTTAAATTAAGTAATATTTCAGAATATGAGTGTCTAACTAAACTAATTGAGAAAATTTGATTTTCCGAAATCTTTTTAGCGAGGGTGGCAATCCTCTTTAAAAAATAAATTTAATTTATAATAAGTTAAGTAAAATATTAAAATATGGTTTTTAAGTAAGAGTCTTTTACGAAAGCTTTATTTTGAAAATAATTTCAAGAGGGGTGCCACATTTTGAAAAAAAAAAAAGTAAATTAAATTAGATTCTTAAGAGAATGAAACAAAACCGCATGGGATTCAAAAGAAGAATATAATTTTATGAAGGCCACAAGTTTTCTAATAAAATCAAGACAGCTACCCACACTTTAACTCTGGGGCTTGGAAAATTTCCAATATTAATTAAAAAATTTGAAAAGTCGAAGATACCAATTTTTCCATGAATTGCGCTACGTAAAGAGCCTTATATAGAGTACTCCCTCTTTGAATAGCGCCAAATCATACAAACGGATCACATCTTAAAGTTCTTTGAGTAGAAAAGTCTACGTGAAGAGTCAATTTCAAATCACATCAATAGTTTCTTCTTCTATACGTACAGTCAAGTGATGTTATAGGAAATATTTTATCGTCTATGTTTTCGTTAATTTATATGAGGAAAATGTATAATTAGAAACTTCGAATTTAGATGTCAAAAATATTTGTTTGCTATTATTTCGAACAAGAACGACGAACGAGGAGTATTTCGGAATTCAAACATTTTTCGTGAATATGTTTTTTATTAAATACAATGTTAATTCGAAAACAAATTCCTCTCTCATTATCCATTAAAAAGCGGAAATGGCGAATAAAGAGTATCCATGATCTTAAAAATTAAATTTCGAAATGAGGAGATATAAATCCTTTAAAAATAAAGTACAGAATGTGCAATTGCAGTAAAATCAAAAATTTATAGAAGCGTAGGTATAATTAGGTTTGTTATTAATTAATTATTGGATTAGTCACTCTAAATGAAGAAAAAATTCAGAGGATTTGCACTACTCCTGAAATTAAAGAGGAAACAGTACACAAGAGAATAGAGCAACAAAGATTTTGTTTTTCACATTGCAGTAATCTGTGTGGAAATCGTGCTAACGATGCCCATTAAAATCAACTATGTTACGTCGATAATGTGAACACTACTTAAAAATGTAGAATATTTCGATCCTTCGACGCAAGTACATGGGAAATGATTTAAGAAGTCCTAAATCTAAAAAGCTTGTGCAAAATAATTTAATTAAATGTATTGCCTAATATATAGATATATACAATTACAATTTAATATAACTAAGCATTCCCTCCATATATATTTGCTAAAAACAGTTATTAAAAATATTTATTAAACAAATCCAAACATGTATTTAGTTCCGTTTATTAATTTAGAATATTAGTAACTCAAACGGGCATTAATAGTTATTTCACCAAAGAAAACATCGTGAAATTCAATTGACAAAAAATAGAATCTGAGAATCAAAACACGAAAAGAACAATAAAACTCCATTAAAAAGTGTGACAGTTTTTGAGTTTTGTAGCAAAACCTTTATTTGCAAACATCAGTGCATCTTTTCGGCATATATTCTACTAGGATCTCGCAGACCGTCATTGGTATGGAATACCGAACTTCCTAGATTCTTTGCCAATGTTCTTTCTTATTCTGAGATTTAGCGTATCCAGGATTTTCCTTCAAAATCTTCCACAAGTTCTCTTTCGGGTTTAAGTCTGATTCCACGACTCTGGAACCACGTTTTTACAAGACCTGAAGTATGTTTCGGGTCATTATCCTGTAGGGTAGTATAAGGTCTTCTAACATTCTTAGGTATCGGTACCGGTTAATGCTTTCCCGAATCCCGACCTCTCAGTTCGCAGTCTTTTTCAGCGAAAGAACAGTAAACACAAATTTTTGTGATTTGTTAATAATTTTTTCAACTTCCCTGTGCGTTTATTCCGATAGTCAGGCCGCTATAAAGGCCTTAGAATCGCTAATGGTGAGATCAAAACATGAGCTCGCTCGGTGGGGTACCCTGGAAGTTATCACTCCATGCTTGAATAGGGTGGGGGCTCCTTTGGCTGCCTACGGACTTCTCTTGGACAGATGGGCTCTCTGTCATCTCAGCGAGCGCTGCGAAACTGTCACGACATGCAAAATTACAAGGACCCTCTGGCCGTGAGTGGATCGTGGGCGCTCAAAGGAAATGAGGTCCCTTACTAAGCGGCAACTTTCGACCCTCGTAGGTGTTTTGACTGGTCATTGTTCGATAGGTATCCATGCGGTTAGGCTAAATATAGTCTCTGGCCCTTTCTGCCGCAACTGTATGGAGGATGATGAGGTGGATTCATCTTTTCATTTTCTGTTCAGCTCCCCTGCCTTTGCAAGACTGAGGTTCAAGTACCTTGGCTCGTACTTCTTTAGGACTCCAGAAGAGCTTTCAAGGGTGGAGTTAGGTGATTTGCGTGACTTCATTCGGGGTACGCATCATTCCTCCGGTTAATCATTCTTGGTTTCCCGATTTACGTTAACGTTAATATAACAGGTGGTATGACAATGGACTCCTCTACTATGCCTAAGTGAGTTCTTACTGAGGAAACTACCACATTAACCTAATTAAAAATGGTACATAAATTGAATATTTTGAAGAAAAAAAAACAAGAAAAAAACTGATTATCAACTTCAGAGGCAGGCGCCTTTAGTGAGAACCATCATTAGATTTGAAAACCTCTGTTTAAAAAATTTCTGACGACTTTTTTTTATGTTAAGGGTTGTTTTTAATAAAATTTCAGCAATCCTGACTACAACTGGAAGCTGTATTGGTGATAAGTTCAATACACAAATCATGAGTTGGCTACTCCAAGCCAATGGTAGCGAAAAATTAGGTTAAGGTAGAAGATAGTCTCTAGTGGGTCTCACTTAAGCTCATCTCCGCGTAGGGGTTGATAAAGTAGACCCGTTTCCCTTAAACTACCTCGGATTCCTACTGAACTTCGTCAGGGTTCTAATTTTGATAAAATTGAGCTCATTCAGCTCACTACAGAAATAACCCTCGAGAGCTTGTGCTCTCTTTCTAACTACTGCCGAACATCGGCAGAGTAGATTTTGACACGTCGCGACAGCTTCCGTAGCAGTCATTCCAGAGCTCTCTAGTCTGGTTGTATGTACAGTTATTAAATAACGGTCGGCCGTATATTACAATGAATTGGAAATGTCTCAGGCATCTCGCGAAGTGGTCAGCGGCATTACGCAGATTTCATTGAGGTCAGCAATATTTCCATCAGGGATTTAGTAGTTGCTTTGCAGTCGTGGAAATATAGATTTAATCTACAGGGATAATGTCCCAGTGTAATAATCGGGTGTTCGAAAGCTGAAGGATACTCCCAGTTGTCCCGAGAAATCTTCCAAAGTTAACTTGACGCGGCAATATCTGAGAGAAATCTTTGTGATAAGTTTTCACATTAGAATAGATGGGTGTTATAGACTGGTCAAGGTGTTCGCCTTATTTCCATCTAAAATAACTAAATCTATGAAGAGAACAGCATGTTATCCAAAGCAAACAAATTGAATACGAGCAATTGCACTATTCTCTTTCAAGAATCAAACAGTTGTAAAATTTCCATTTCAGCTTGTTTATTTTGTAATTTGTGAAAAGTTTCCTCATAAAGAATTTCAATTTTAAAACCCATAACAACATTTCGCTTTTGCTTCATAAAACTATGAAAAGAGTGATTGCGCTGCAACACCAGGCAAATAAATAAATGACTTTGAGTGTGAGAAAAAACTGAGAAATGAAAGAACAACAACAACAATAATAACAATAACAATCAAGAAACGCAAAACAAAAGGTAGTAGAAAATGCACGGTTTCTAGTGTAATTTCAAAACTTTTATAGCACTTGGAATCAAGCATTGCTGCAACCGCTGTTGTACCGTTGGTTTTTGCTCTTCATTCCCATAGCAAATTTAAATATAGACATACATACAAAATACTGCTTTCTGCCGTCCAAGCAGTCCAAGTTTGTAATGGACGCTCATTGGGTCGAGCATTCGAGTTACACCACTTTGTCCTGGCGGTGTTGATGGCTTTAATTTAGACGCTAATAAAATTGTGTTGCTGAAATACAGTGACTCAGTGACTCAGTGATTGACCACATCGAGCTTTTTTTACAATATTTCCATTTTTTTAATTATATTTTTTACAATGTATTTTTTTACTTTTAATTTGTTATATAACAAAAACCTTATACATTAAATTTTCAAACTTTGTACACAGTTTATAAAAACTAAAAAAAATTCCATTATTGTCAAACATTTTTTTTTTAAATTCAAAATTTTTTTTTACACCTTTATATATTTTGTGATATTTCCTGATTGCACTTACATTATTAATTACTTCGTATGTCATTTCTTAAAGAGTTGGCGACCACTCGAAATTATTTCGAGGACAAGTCTTTCTCAACCCCTGTCCGTTCACATCAGTCTTTATGCTTAATTTATTTTGTAATTTTAATTCAACATCCAATTTTGTAATATGTGGCAAGTGCCTCGAAAAATATTTATAAAACAAAGCTTTCTTAACACATTTTTATAATAAAGAATTTTGGTTACTTTCCTAATTTAATTTAATGTATGCTCGAAAAAAGGTGGCAACCCTCTTCAAAAATATTTTCGCATAAACGGGTTTCTTTCGTGCCAAGATTGTCGTACTTGAGTCACCTTAAAAATTTATTGAAGTGATATTTTAAATTGATGTATATTGGAACGTGTTTTCGTCATTCCTTGTCTAGTGGGTTTGGAGACAAACTGGCTTCGGCGTTCTGCCATCTTCCGCGTATTTTAAGCATACTTCCTTCAATTTTCAGGTTTTCTAGTTTGAACCCTTTTGGTAATATTTAATTAAACATTTTATAATTTATTTAATTTTTAAACAGGTGGTAACCCTATAAACACATATATTTTAATTAAGCTCCCTTAATTAACCCTTTTAGTTTAGCGCCCGTATTGTAAAATTTAATTTAACTTATTAATTTAAAATCATTTATGTGTAAACAGGTGGCAACCTTCTCTAAAAATATTTTTGAAAATCAAACATTCATTTGCTGCCCATATTGCAACATTTGATTTAACTGATAACCTTAATTGACTGTAAGCTTTTAAAATGGTGGCAACACTCTTTAAAAACAGCTTATATGGTAACTCATATGTATATGTGCCAAATCTTATCCAAATCTCTCCAGTCGTTATTTGTGGTGAACTGTAATTAAATTGAACTGAAAAACGAAATGTGCGCCTACAGCGCCATCTGTTGAGAAATTTTGACCTACCTTCCCTCGTAAACCTTCACGAAACAATTACAAATAAAAAAAAATACTCGTGCAACTAAAAGCCCGAACCAGAAGTAAAACTTCTTAACCGACTTCATAAAAAGAAAGTTAAATTTGGGAGTAGTGGTCATAGTGGTTAGAAGAAAGAAGAAGTAGAAGTAATAAGTAGTAGCATTTGTAAAAATAGTAAAAGAAATTAACAATAATATTAGTAGAAATTAATAAAAATAAAAACAAAGTGATCATTAGTAGCATTAGTGAGAATAGTAGTAGAAACTAATAAAAATATAAGGAGTATTAATAAAAATAGTAGTAGTAATTAGTAGTAGCATTATTAAAAATTAAAGTACGAACTATTAGCACTTAGTGGTAGTATTAGGAAAAATAGTAGTAGAAATCAGTACAAATAATAGTAGTAATTAGTAGTGGCATTAGTAAAAATAGTAGTAGATATGAGGAAAAATAGTAGTAGTTTAGTAGGAGCGCTAGTAAAAATAGTAGTAGAAAATAATATTGAAATGTAGTACAAATTAGTAAAAAGAGTAGTCGTACTTAGTAGTAGCATTAGGAAAAATAGTAGTAGATATTTGTAAAAAAGTAGTAGTAATTCTTAGTAGGATTATTAAAGTGGTTGAAAAAATTATTACAAAAAGTAGTAATAATTAGTAGTAGCATTAACGAAAATATTAGTAGAACTTAATAAAATAAAATATAATGATAATAAGTAGCATTAGTGAGAATAGAAGTAAAAACTGATAAAAATATTAGTAGTACTAGTGAAAGTAGTAGTGGAATTTAGTAAAAGTAGTAGTAGTAGTTAGTTGAAGCATTATTAAAAACAAAGATACAAATTAGTAGTAGTAGTAGTACTTAGTAGTAATATTAGGAAAAATTGTAAAAGAAATCAGTACAAACAGTACTAGTAATTAGTAGGAGTGTTAGTCAAAATAGTAATAGACATTAACCAAAATAGTAGTAATTAGTAGGAGCATTAGTAAAAACAGTAGTAGAAATTAATATAAAAACGTAGGGGAAATTCGTAAAAATAATAGTAGTACTTAGTAGTAGCATTAGGAAAAATAGGAGTAGAAATTTGTAAAAATTAATAGTACTTAGTAGTAGGATTAGTAAAAGTAGTAGTAGAAATTAGTACAAATAGTAGTAGTAGTAGTATATCGACACGACTTCCGTTTTTTTGCGATATAAAAAATCCCTCTCATGCCACTAAAGAAATTTTCCTTAAAAAATTCACAATCTGGTGGTCAATTGTTTGAGTTACAGTAGTTGTATATTGTACATAGTATCTTTAAGAAACGCAACAGCAATAAAGTCGGTAGTAGTTCTGCGAATTATGATGAGAGCACGAATTACCAAACTAACTATGATGTCCTAAATAAAACAATGCAACAAATTCAAATAGTCGCATAAAACCACATTAATGACAATGGTCGTTGCTGTTGCTTTCGTTGTTGCTCCAGCTGTGTCTGCATTTGTGGTGAATGCAACATAAAAGACACTCAACCGAAGCAGCTGCAGTTGGCAAACAGTGATGCTACTTAAGCAATGAATGCGGCCATAACAGCAGGCAATGTCATCACAATTGCATTGTCTTCCAACCGATTTTGTGCCACCTCCAATTCCACCAACGCTACAAAACAATGACAATGACAAGTAACGGCACAAAGCTGTATTACATCCAACACTGGGGAAGGAGTTCTGTCGTGGCCATGCAACCAAGCAACTAATGAATGTCAACAACTTCGCGCACGATGTAAAAGGCGCAAACGCCAATGAGTGCGGGTGAAGAGAAGAAAGGCTCGCTGCCTGCTTTTGGTGGTGAGTAGGAGAAGTGCTCTGACAGTTTTAATTTTCGTTATACACAGCTTTCAACTCACACTTCTCCGGAGCGCGTGCTCTACTTAGACTCTAGAGGAATAAAGGAGGTGTACGCTCATAAAAGCTAATTCGACATTGCGACATTCGACTCACACTTACTTTGCATAACAGTAGCGTTGCTCGAGGCATTCCCTGCTGCATTGATAGCGTGTTTTAGTAATTCCTTCAAATTAATTAAAATGAAACTGTTACTGTCTGCTTTGTCCTTATGTTTTTCTTATCTTTTATCGCATTAATTTTTTTCCCTTACGTTGCAGGTTGCAATCGCACTTACTATGGAGATATCGGCTTGACTTACTCACTGGAGCTGTATCGACCCAAACAGGATCGACTGCCATATGTTTGTGTGCTGACATTTACTGCTGCTGGTGGCCAACATGGCGATATCGTTCAGGTTAGTGCAAAAAAAAATATTTATAGTAATTTCAATTTTAAATATTATAATATTTTATAATTAATTAAATTTAATTATTATTATATGATTTTAATAATCTTATAGCCTCGACTCACAAAGTAATAGTAAATAAAATAAGTAAATTATTACGACACTTAAAAATATGTACATATATTTATTCTTGCGAATTTAAATACAACTATTGGCAATGAAAAATTGAAAATCAATTTTCTCGAGAATTTATAGAATGCTGAAAGTCCCCCATACAGGACCGGATTTACCTAAATTCCAACCCCTGGGCAAATGCTCAAAGGTCGTCCTATTCAATCTCAAAAATCATTTCAAATATGATTGCCGCAAATTTTTGGTTTCTTACTCCCGAGAACATTTTCCTTCGAAACCATCCATAGACACTAAATTTTGTCAAAATTAATAAACATTGATGATTGAATAATTCGTCTGCTATCAACACCTTTTTCAGGTTTAGTTCAGAAACTTGCAATTCATATGCAGAAATTTAATTTCAAATTCAGAAAATTGCAATTGAAGTTCAGAAAATTAAAATTTAATTTCAGAATTTCCACTTTAAATTCAGAAAGTTACAGTTCAAATTCAGAATTTCCAATTTAAGTTCAGAAAGTTACAATTCAAATTCCGAAAGTTACAATTCGTGTTCAGAATCTCCATTTCAGATTCAGAATTTTCACTTCAAATTCGAAAAATTCCAATTCAAATTCAGAATTTCAATTTAAAATTCAGAAAATTACAATTCTAATTCAGAATTTCCAACTTAAACTCAGAAAATTACAATTCAAATTTAGAAATTTTCATCTAAAATTCAGAAAGTTACAATTCAAATTAAGAAATTTTAAAATTTTATATTCATTGTACGATTTGAAGATTTTATGTTGCATAGAAGCAATTAGAAAAAAGTTTTTAAATTTTTTTAATATTATTTAGTATACATACTGTATTATCATAATCTACACAAAAGGCAACAAAAAATACTATTTTTCGCCAAACTATTTATATTATATTATTAGTAATATCAAATTTGATTAGCATACAACGAGCGCTATACTTTGGGGAGAGATCCTGTAAAGTTTAGTATTTGAAGAGCAAACCGAGTGAATTTCTTTTACACTCTTTCCAGAAAGTTCCAGTAATTTTTGGCAGTTATAAATTGAGCTAAATAATATGGAAACATATTCTATTTTTGAGCGAACAAGAGGAGAATAGAAAACTCTTGGTTTAGGGATATTTAAAGACCTTCGCCTAGCGGCGTAAAAAGGCTAAATTACTGTATGCCCTTGGCAAACTTTTCACTGCGGTGGGCTGATGATTTAAGATAGAAAATCTATGGTTTGGATAAGTTCGAGTCCGTAGAGAAACTTCTGCTTTTCTTTATAGAAAAAATTAGTAGTTCCAGAAAAATCGTTTCACAAAGAGTTTTCCGACTACACTGAAAGGGCACCCCAGTCTAGGTTGCATGATCTTTACACTACCCTAATTCATTCGGACTCTTCACATTTCAACGATGGGTATTCTGCTTACGCCATAAGT
The DNA here is from genome assembly GCA_951828415.1 of Anomoia purmunda. Classification (NCBI taxonomy): domain Eukaryota; kingdom Metazoa; phylum Arthropoda; class Insecta; order Diptera; family Tephritidae; genus Anomoia; species Anomoia purmunda. Next base: position 15,271,136 of record OX639996.1, read on the forward strand.
CTGGTTTTTTCAAAGAAAGAAAACATTGTGGTGTTTCTACTCTTAAAGCAAAGATCATACTAGTTGATGAAGTGGAAAAAAGGCGAGTTTCACACATTTTTCAAAGTTCAAGGTATTTGATATAAGAGCGAGGCTTTAGAAATTGATTTTAGATTCAACATTTTAAAAATATTTGTTCCAAAGATAAGTAATAAGGAATATGGGATCTCTCATCAAAGAGGCCTAGAGCTTGTGAACTGCTTAAGGAAAATACTGATTACTTGTGCTCGAGAGGCGAGAATGGTGATACGTGGCATCCCCAGGGTGTTAATATCTACTGATACTCTGATCTAACAGTGGGAAGTCTCCATAGAACCCTCGCTCTTGGATCAGAGAATCGTCCAGTTCAAGCTGAGAGGTAACGCCATGTGAAACCCCAGGAGAATAGACTGCAAGAACATACTAGATCTAAATATCCCCAGTATAGAAATGTAGACTGCAAGGAGTTAGAAAACAGGGTAGGAAGACTCAATGACGCATTCAACTGCAGCTGCCCTGGAACCAAACCAAGGGGAATCCAAAACCATCTGGTGGTCCCTACACCTCCCACCCCAGCCAAAAAAAAAAAAAAGGACGAGGAGGCTTTTTAATAAAGCCAATCGCACCGGGTGCTGGGATGAGTATGCGGCAAGCCTGACGAAGTACAGTAAAGAAATAAGCAAAGCAGCTTCAGGAGCATCACCTCCACTCCGGTGGCGGTAAGATTTCACACAGATGGTATATATACCGCTAATGAAGAAGAAAGAGCGCTTGCTCTGCTGTCGACACATTTGCCGGATGCATCGACACCTGCAACGGAAAACTGGCTGGGCGTGGCGAGGCCATCGTAATCTGCCTAGGGGTTGGCTAAAAATATATTTACCCAACACTCAGTGAGATGGGCTGTGAATTCGTTCGACCGATACAAGTCCCCGCGGGTCGATGGTATTCGACCGGTGTTGTTACATCAGGACGGTGAACAGATTACTACTCATCTGGTAAAGGTAATGATGGACTCCTTGGCACTTGCCTTTATTTCAATTGCATGGAGAAGGTCCAAGGTTGCCTTATACCAAAGGTAAGAAAAAGGGACTATTCTTTGACTAAATCCTTTAGTTCAATTAGTTTAACCTTCTTTGTACTCAAAACAATGGAGAAGATTATAGATAATGAAATCAGTCAGCATTCGTATAGGGCTTGACGCTCCACTGACACTGCTCTCTACCAACTAACGACTGAAGTACAGAGTTCCTTTGAGTGCGGAGAATGCGTAAAATGTGCCTTTTAGGAGCCTCGTCTTCAAGAGTATGTCGGTCGGACATTGACAAAGAGGAACGTGCAACCACCTAAGTATCTGCATATAAATAGAAGCTTCTGCTTAAGGCCAGAAAAGGGGCATTGCCACTACAGGCAGTTCCACATATCGGAATGGCCCGGGTTTCTGCCGGCTTTTAGAATGGACTTAGTTTTCTTAGGATATTCTTTTCTTTAGTTTTATAAACTTTTTTTTTTGGTTTTTTTTTTTATATCTTGGTGATTACAGCTCAGCATATATATTTTTTAAGGCGATTTTTTCTAATATTTTTAATTTTTATAGTTTAGTGGAATGCAGTTTGGGAATGTGGAATGAAAATTTTAAAATAAAAAGTTCGAGCATTTAAAAAAAATGTTTTGTAGGAAAGGTTACGACTTATAACTTTTCCGATCGTATGAGAATCTTTTTACTTATATAAAGTTTTAGTACCTCTTGTTAGAGACGTTTTTTATATTGGACAATAATGTAGCTTCTGTTAAATAATTTTCAAAATTTGTTTAAGTCAATTGCCGTGCAATTAATCATGAATTTATCCCTTGTGCAAAATTTGAGCGAAATAAATAATCGAAGTAGGAAGTCACCACTTTTCGATATTTTTAATATGGAATGGCTGAATTTTCAAAGAAAGAAACAAAGCACAATTGATAACGATAATAAATCACAAAATTTGAAAAAGCTACTTTTCTTTCCATAAGTCTATATAAACATACGCCTACAGTGTTTTACAAAATTAGCAAGTTGTTTATGCAAAATCTCTTTTGTTTATTTTTTGGTTTCTTTTTTTTTATATACTTAGTTTATACTAAATAAAAACCAAATTGTAGTTTCAAAGTTCATACAGAATTTAGAAAATTCCTAATTTTAAATCTGGCACTTAAATTTAAAAAATTATTTAGGCATGAAGTTTTAAAGCCAATTTAATTTTGATATTCATAATTAAATACAATTGAATACTTTGAAGAAAAAAACCTACTCCCATGATGCATAGGACATTCTACTTCAAACACACAAACATATGAAAATTATCCCACGCACTTGTAGTTTAATTTTAAAATTTTGCTACTATAACGACTGTCTCAAATGCGCCCGCTGATATTTTTCAAAGGACACTGTGGCTTTCGACTCTTAGATGTAACTATTTTGAACGCTTTAGTAAACTTAAAATATATAAATTTTGTATGTCAGCGCCCTTTCATGCGAAAAAATGCGGGAATCCGGAATTTTACTTGCTATTTATAATTTTTTCGCATATTTTGCGCGCCTTCTCTTTCTCTCTCTCTCACCCCCTCTCTCTCTCTCTCTTTGCCTATTTTACTGACGCCATGCACCGGCCGGTTGCATCGCGCAAAACCAACTTGTATGCTTTTGGTATTTTGCTGCTTGTGTTGAAAATTTGCATGTTTTACAAAATATGAGGAAAAAAAAAGTATTCTGCAAACAATTTTACTGGGGCTTTCTTTGATATTAACTAACCCATACAAACTCGAACATTTTTGCGTACATAATTTTTTTGCATGCCAGTGTTTTGAGCATCTCACTCGAGTTAAAAATTGTGTAAATCATTTCGTGCTGCATAAAAAAGTAAAGAGCGAAATGTGTTGAAAAACCACAACAAAGCGAATTTGACGAGATTCGTTTAATGTATTTCACTTATTCATTTCGACGAAGAATGATGTGGGATTCAGGGCGTAAGTATAGCTTATAATTATTTACCTTTTTTCATGAATATATTAATTTTTTGGTCCAATTTATTTATGTCACTAATAATTTTTAGGCTCAATGCCAGCTTCTTTTGTACTTTTTTACTTCGAAAGTATTGGAAAAAGGCAGCAACAGTCAAAGCCGTAAAAGCTACAGCTGTTACCTCGGAGATCACCACATCTCCTCATTAGACCAAAACTAAGAGGTTTTGCAAATTTAAGTAGAGTAGACAATACTCCCTTCAATCGGTCTTATGTAAAGGGCAGGCACTACTTTCTGTCATCTAGGAATAGCAGAGGTATTAGGAGACGTATATACATATACTAATCCCTCTTTTCTAAGAACAGAGTAGATATATAAAGGCGGGTAGGTAGATGGAGTAGAGATCTCTGGGAAGGTTGATAGTAGGTTCAACTCGCACTCCTTTATGATAGATGTCTCTTAGACGAAACTCAACGAAATTCTTAAATGAACTCAACATTCTCAGCAGTCGCCGGAATCTCCACAAAATAACGAGTTCATTTTATTTAAATTATAGTTCGCACTTGTCCGTCTCGTCACCGTCTATCATAAAGAAGTTGGAGTAGGATCTGACTCAAAGAGAGTGAGCAATTCCTGCCCGTCTCTTTAAGCCTCTGATATTCCTCGCCTGTTGTTGCCTTTTCCAAAACGTTCCAATTACAAAAAGAACACTCATGCTAATAAAAGCGCGAGCCAGTAGTTAGTGCTTAGTAGTAGCATTAGTAAAAAAAAGTAGCAGAAATTTATGAACAAAAATCGTAGGGAGTAACTAATAGTACCACAAGCGCAAATAGTTCAAAAAATTAGTAAAATAATAGTAGTAATTAGTAGTCGCATGAGTAAAAATAGTAGTAGAAATTACTAACCATAGTAGTAGTAATTAGTAGAAGCATATGCAAAAATAGTAGTAGAAATAAATAGTAGCGTTAGAAACAAGGTAGTAGAAATTAGTAAAAATAGTAGTGGAAAATAGTAAAATTGGTAAACTTGTAACATGGTGTTAGTTAAAATATTAGTAGCATTAGCAAATATTGTAGTAGATATTAAAAAAGTAGCAGTAAAAGTTTTTAAAAATAGTAGTAGTAACATTAGTAAAAATAGTTGTAGAAATTTGTAAAACTAGTAGGAAAAATAGTAGAAATTTTTAAACTAAATAAATAAAAAATTTAATTGAGAAAAAGCAGTAGTGGCTATTTTTAATAGCTTTAGTAAAAATAGTAGTAAAAATTTTTAAAATAAAGAAATAAATATTTTAAACTAAAAAAATAGTAGTATCTATTTGTAATAGTATTAGGCAAAATAGGAGTAGAAATTTTTAAAATTTGTAGTAACAATTAATAGTAGCATAAGTAAAACCAAAAGTAGTAATTAGTATTAGCATTAGTAAAAATAGTAGTAAAAATAGTAGTAAAAAATAGCAGCAGGAATCAATAGTATTTGTAAAAAATAGTCGTAGAAATTAGTAAAAATAATAGTAGAAATTTTTTAAATAAAGAAATAAATATTTTAAATTTAGAAAAATAGTAGTAGCTACATATATGTTATAGCATTACGCAAAATAGGAGTAGAAATTTTTAAAATTTGTAGTGATAATTAGTAGTAGCATAAGTAAAAACAGAAGGAGTAATTAGTAATAGGCGTAGTAAAAATAGTAGTAGATATTAGTAAATATAGTAGTACTAATTTGTATTAGCATTAGTAAAAATAGTAGTGGAAATTTGTAAAAAATAGTGGTAGGTAGTAATAGTATTAGCAAAAAAGTAGTAGATAGTAGTAAAAATAGTAGTAGATATTAGTAAAAGTAGTAGCAGAAATTAATGAAAATAGTAGGAGTTGGCAGTAATAGTATTAGTAAAAATAGTAGTAGAAATTATGAAAACTAATAGTAGTAATTAGTATTAGCATTAGTAAAAATAGAAGTTGAAGTTAGTAAAAAAATAGGAATAGTATTAGCCTAAAAGTAGTAGATATTAGTAAAAATAGTAGTAGCATTAATAGAAATAGTAGTAGAAATTAGTGAAAATAGTATTAGTATAAATAGCAGTAGAAATTAGTAAAACTAGTAGTAGTAATTAGTATTAGCTTTAGTAAAAATAGCAGTCGTTTATGAATTATCTTGCCTTAGATTCGCTAAGTGAGTGGAAGAATTTTTTAATGGACGGTCTATCTAGGTCGATGTATTTATAAGTCATAGAAAGCAAACTGTTGATATCTAGCAAAATTACTTTTATTTAATTTATATGCTTTAACGCATCGTTGTATGTAGCTCGAAAACTAATAGATATTGGTTTACTTTGTCTTTTGTTCTCTTGCCTCGAGCCATCTACACCCGTGATTTGAATTTTTTCTATTCGCATCAAAAGTGGACATTCCGTGCTCTCCATCTGATATGTTCCCGTACAGCCACATTTCCAATGCAGTTTTTTATTGGTTTCCATTGGTTTCGGCTGCTGCGTAGTAGCTGTATTCGGTTCTAAAATAATACCTACCGCCGCTCGTGTGCCTTTCATTGTCTTCCACAAGCTATCTAATTCATTTTTAATAAACCCAATTCGTTTATCTGTGGCATCACGTAACAACACTGTTTGAAATCGATCAGTTTTCGAGTCCATCATGTCTTGCACCTCTTCCATGGCGCTCATGAAAGTAGTGCGGTACTTTGTCAATGCATCGTCAACAACTTCTATAGCTTTCAAACTCTTCTCAGCTGAACATATCCGTGCGAAATTATTTTCCATGCCTTTTAACCACGCAACGAACTCAGCCTCAAAAGTTTGCAGTTTTTTTGGCATTGCTTGAAATCGCGCCACCAATGGTGGTAGAGTTTGACGCAACACTCGCTCGTTGAATGCCTCATCGGTTGTAATTTTGTAAACTGTTTCCAAATCTGCATCACTGCCGGAGCAGATGCTTTCGCAGAACTTGTGGATATGTAGCAGGGTGTGTAAAGATGACCTAAGAACCGTAAGCGATATTTTTGGAAGTAGATTTTGAAGATGCAGTTTGAGTTTTTGCTCCAAATCTGTAACCGCGCTTTCTAGTTGCTTTAGGCGAGTGGATTGTTGTAAGACTTCCATTTTTTCAGTATTTAATACTAGCGGTGAAATAGTAGAGGTTTTTAATAGTTCCTCAATTACTTTGGCATCGTATCCGCTGATTGCAATTTTTTCATTTTCGCAGCCCAATTTTTTTAATACCAAATCCAGCAAACTATGAAGAACGATTGTGTTGACGCCATTTAAAGCATCTGTGCCCAAGGCAATTCTGAGCAAATCATCCAAAGATAACTCCAGTTCCGTATGTCCGTCCATTTGCTTAGGTTTTTTTTTTCGATTTTGACTGCAGTTAATTTGCAATTGTTGAGAAATTTGTTGAAAAATCTTGCTGGTTGTTCAAATTTAAATTTATAATAATTTTTATTTTTGTTATCTTGTTTTCTTTCCTGTTCTGATGGAAATGTCATATGAGTATTTTTTACACCGTAATTGCTGCCATGGTACTTGGAAGTTTTTCTGACTATATAATTCATACCAGATGGTGTTGAGAGCACAACAAAAATGTACAGTAACAAATTCTACGCACAATGATAGTAAGAATCGATGAGAATTACAACCAACTCAATTAGTCCATTGAGCGAATTCACTCAGCTGCTTTCTCAACACCACCTTATATGAATAATTTCAATGAAGCAGTTAAAGAAACAAGATTTCAAAGCGCATATAGGAAGTGACCAAATAAATCGGAGGCTGGTATTAATAACCGAATTCAAAATTTGGGACTAAGTTGGATATTTTTAGATCAAAATTTGTTGCAGTGATTTCAATGGTGATTAGCGAAATACGGTGAGAAATTTAAAAGTAAATTAAAAAAAAAATAATCGTTCGTTCTTTTTTACTATAAATTTAAATGAAGGCTTCTTTTACAAAAAAAGATACTGCAAGTAAAAAACTACCAAGAATTGATATTAAGAATTGAATTGAAATATTATTGCTTTTGTATAAATATGGGAAAGCAAATACTCGAAAATATTGCTATAATCTAATGAAAATGGGAACTTCAAACAATTTTACTATCTGGTGTTGAGAAAGCAGCCGAGTGTTGAGAAAGCAGCTGAGTGAATCCGTCAAAATTTGTTTATTGAAATTACCAAGGCGAATTCATATAAGGTGGTGTTGAGAATGCAGCTGAGTGAATTCGCTTGATGGACTGAAAGTCAAAACTATGTATTTTTTGTAAATCGGAACTCGTTTCAGGAACTATCGTATATCTAATATTTTTTTCACAACGATTTTCTTCTATTGTGAATAGTTGACACTTTCGCTTTTATTGCAAATATTTTACAATATCATCGACTATCGATACACGAATAATAGTCGATTATTTTAGTTGACATTCGCAATAGGGGCTTTTGGGACATTTTGGTTGGTACTAAATCTAACGCAGTAAAAAAAAAATTATCAAAAATCAACTGTAAATTTTAGCTACTTAGAGCTTGCACTTACTAAGTTTTAATGGGCTACAAAAACAAAAACGGAAAATAATCATTACTTTGATTATTTTTTGTTTGTTTTTTTTTTTTGCAGTAAAACAAAAATCTGATCTTATTTGAAAATTCAAAACAAAATCAAATCATTCAAAACAAAAATCTGATCATATTTTTCTTTAGCAGATTTTCTCTTTTATCTTATTGCACAACCGTTAATTTGTGTTATTTTATTTTTTCCATCACATTTGAACGATATTTTTTGATATTTTTTTTCCGATCAAGTTGAATTGTTATTCTAGGATTTGAATTTTTCCGATCACATTTGATCGATATTTTTATTTGTTCGATCATAAAACTTAAATCGCATTATTGTTGTTGTTGCTGTTATTGTCATCGCCGGACAATTTTTTTTTTATTTATTTGAATGAAAAATTTTAAATCCACGACTTACGACTATTTTTGATCAAACAAACTAAAATCACAAAATATCGACAAAAAAAATTAAATCCATGAATAGCAATTAATTTTGATCGAAAAGATAAATATCACACAATATCGATCAACTGTTATCGAGAAATAAAACTTTCAAAATAACGATCTTAAAATTCTGGTTAAAAAATTTGAAATTTTTGTTAAAACTCGTTGAGTTCAAATGAATAAAAATTCTTGATCTCTTACAATAGTCTGAGCGGTAGAAATTGCAGCTGCTATTTCGGGGAACACCACGTCTCCTGATAAACTTTCTTTTATGACTCCACGCGGGTATGAATTCACTAACTTCGATTTGCTGCTCATTTAAGTTACTGTTGATTTTTCTCTCTTTCCTTATATCCATTGAGTTTTTGAAAAATTTGTTGAAAACTTAAATATTTTAATCTGTATGATTTATGTGATAGAACGCAAAATATTTGCATAATTATTAATAAAAAAAAACTAGTATTAAAATCATTTAGAAGGTGGCTTGATTTTAAAGTTAAAATTTTTGAGCACAACTGTCTGAGATCTCATTTTATTTATCCATATAATATATATTTTATTGCTTATAAAGCTACAAATATCGAGCAAGCAGATAACGATATCTTTTGTCCGATACTAACTAGATATCGATATCTTTTGGCACTATTTCCAAGTACAAGTATCAATAGCGTATCATCCCCAGTTAAGACGCATACTAATCCCCTAATCTGTGCACTTGATAAATTTCCAATCTTGCGTATTTATAAAGATTTACTATTTATCAAAGTTTCGGTATTCTGTCAAAAATGGAAATATAAATTCTTCATAAATTATAATTAGTCCGCCATTTTAAACTGTCTTAGTAAATTCCCTTTGCATCTTTCAAGAACTACTTTTTTAATTTACAGCAAGTATAATTACTTAAAAAGGGATTTCCCCAAGCAAAAACATAAGTTGGCATTACTGATCAACTTTTTCGTATTTGTTGTAATCACTATTCGTTGGCAATCGAAATTCAAATCTAGAATTTCTGAGTTTTTTTCATTGATTTAAGGGCGTTTTTTGCATCGTGTTGGTCAATTTCCAGACAAGGCGCAATGAGGAGCTTAATTTCTGTCCACGTGCAACGTTACTTCGTCGTCCAGTGAGGTGTGGTATTGAGTTTTATTTTTACTTCGTCGATTACCAACTCATACATTAAATCAGCAGATCTGCCTACCATAGTGTGGGCATAATTTGATGGCGCTTGCTTTAAAATTCTCATGTTGAATCCGATCTACTCTCACCGCCTAGATTAGTTTTCCTTCAAATTTGTATTCACCTGCATACGTCTATAAATATATACAGAATAAAGTATTATCGCGAAATCGATCTTTTAATTTTTATTTTATTCCAAATTAAAGAGAATGAGAAGAGCATTGCGTCCGAAATTTCATTTTTAAACATCCGTATTTACTGATGAATATTGGAACGATTTTCCGTCATCCCTTGTCAAGTTTGGTTTGGAGCCTAACCGGTTTTTGCGTTGTGCCATCTTCAGTGTAATTTTTCGCTGTCTGAGAACTTTTCACCCTATCGAAAAAAAGAACATAAAAAAAAAAACAGTAGCGTATTTACCTTAGCATTGCCAAAGCAAATATAGCGCTTTAACAAGAAGAAATTGGGTAATGTTAAACGCCAAGGTTATTACATAAAAGTTCATTGAAAAGCTAGCCCATTTAACGACGATTTCTAGTTATAATTTAATATTATCAATGTTTTTTATTTCTACGTATTTTCTAAAGAATTATGTATCGATAATTTCCTTTAAAAACAAACCCTTTAGGGCAATTATCGATAAAATGCAAATGGCATTTAGAAATTACCATTGCAACGCAAAAACACCATACATAGCATATGAATAAAATTTTTACAAATGCAAAATCTTTGCATTTCTTTGTTGCGTTCCCATGGTGATTTGCAATGCCATAATTATCAGCTATTTGTATTCAATCGTGAACTGCTCTATTACATGCATTTTTACAAATGCAGAAATGTGCAATGCAAAACCTGGATTGTGATTAACCTTATTTATAGACAACTATTCGTAAGTTCACATACGACTTTGCATTTACAGTTCTCTTAAAATTTTAATCATGTTAGCATATTACGACTTATATTAATATTTTAATTAGCTACGCATTGCGAAACCTGGCAATTCATATCAGTCTCTTTACTGGTAATGGTTATGTTGTTGAGTAGGTAAGAATTTTAGTACTTTTCCCCATAACCGGCTTTTTTCTTCCCGTTTTCCTTGTACCTCCAAAATACCTCATTGAGCTAATACGAGGGTTACCTTTTAGATTTTGCGCCTTCGCAACACAGCTGTAATAAGATATTTTTATCGTAAAGTTTGGTATTTTTTGGCATAAACTTGCATATAACGTTTTCACTTACGAGTTTTATTTGTGTTTATTTATAGTGAGTTTAAAAATTCATATTGCCTAAAAATGGAATTAACCTGTGAACATTTTCGTGCGATGATTTACTACGATTTTCGACTCGGATTATCGAGACAGGAGTGCATCAATCAACTTACTTCTACTTTTGGTGTTGAATCACTACACTTAGCCACTGTGAAACGATGGTACAACGAGTTCTTACGTGGCCGCCAGTCTTTGCAGGACGAATTTCGTAAAGGTCGTCCAAAAACGGTGGTTGTGCCAGAAACAGTCGATGCTGTGCGTCAATTGATAATGCAAGATCGTCATTTGGCATATCGCGAGATAGAGGCATCCTTGGCCATTAGTGGGATCAGCATACATTCAATATTACATGAACATTTGGTCAGAAAGAAGATTTGTTCTCGTTGGATACCGCATAATTTGACAATTGCCCAAAAAAAGGACTCGTGTCGATTGGTGTAAAGAAATGTTGAAGAAATTTAGCCGCGGTGGATCAAAGCACGTCTACGGCATCGGAAACAAAGCAGAAATCGACTGTATGGGTGTTCCAAGACGACCCTAATCCAACATAAGTTGTTCGCGCAAGAAGCACCTCAAAGCAAATGGTCGCCTGTTTTTTCGGAAAATCACGTCATGTCGCAACTGTTCCACTAGATAAACTTAAAGCGGTCAATTGTGAGTGGTACTCGTATACAACCATTTGTTTGCCAAAAGTTTTTGGAGAATTAAGGAAAACCAACCGCCGAAGACAAATCATTCTTCACCAAGACAATGCGAGCTCTCACGTATCGATTCACACAAGAGAGCTTTTGAAGACTCAAAAGGTCGAATTGATGGGTCATCCGTGTTACAGCTCTGATTTGGCACCTAATGATTTCTTTTTATTCCCGAACATCAAAAAAAAACAATGCGAGGTCAACGTTTTTCAACGCCTGAAGGACCTGTAGAAGCCTTCAAACAGCTCGTTTTAGAGGTATCCTCTTCTGAGTGGCAAAAGTGCTTTGAAAATTGGTTCAAGCGAATGCAGAAGTGTATTGACTTGGATGGAGAATATTTTGAAAAACAATAAAACTATTTTCCTTAATATTTGACTGTGTTTTCATTATTAGGCGCAAAATATAAAAGGCAACCCTCGTACAGCACAAAATCGAACTGTCACTACGTGACATTATTGCATAGTGCTGAAACCTTAAGTCTTATCAAGGTTTTTGCTTGCTTAACAAAAATTATGATAAATTATAAATATTTTGTTAATTTGTAAATTGAACAGAGTAAGGGGGTACAATTAATTAAAATTAAAATATTTAGCAAAAGATATTAAATACTCCTGCTAACTTAGCATAAATTAAAAATGAATTTCAATAACTCGAATACCCGCTAATGTTTAGATTAAACCTAACACTTTAAAAACAAAATATACGCTGCAAGCTTTTGATAATTAACATTTTAGCAAATATTATTATTAGCTTAATTTTGGTTGTATTTAGAATTTAATTTACATATAATTATTTTTAATTTTAATTACCTCAAAACAAATAGGAAAAAATAGCAACTCAGCCACAACTTTAAATTGAAAATATTATAAATTATCATAATATTCTCATTTAAGCCTGAAATCAAATGCATAATACTTGTTATTCACAAACCAATAACAATATATGTTTACCAACTTAAAACAAATAAACGAAACGCATAATCTATATGGAAATATTTAAAACAAATTCCCAACACTACTAACCAACACTATACTATTTCCAAACAGTCGGCTAATGCGTCACTAATACCAACCGACAGCTGCAACATTGCATTGCATTGCAAAATGGCGAACGTGCAACATACTGACAGTTGGGTGTTAACATCAAATGCCAACAATGGCTAACAAACGACGTGCTGGCAAAGTAAACGCAAAGTGCTAGCGGAGTAACTACTACAAACCTACAACTTGTGTATTGATGTGGCTGTGTGTGTGTGGGTGTGTGTATGGGTGTGTTGAAAAGCAATATTTTCCACAATACTGCACTTCAGCGAGTGAATATTTCACTATAATGTCCGAAGAACGTTGTAACTGTAAACCTAGTAACTGCCACATATAAAGTGCACACCCACATACATAGCATATATACATAGTATGTATGTTTGTAGATACTTGTAGTACGAGTACTTGTTCCAAGAGTTGCTCTACAGCACGTCCACTTCGCACCCCTCAACACATCCTCTACGCTATTATTCACACCTTAAATGGAAATTTATTTGTTTTAGTATGGCAACACCTCCATCAGCCGCCATTAGCTACTTTTGCTCGTACCTGACGCGGAATTGCTTACCATTTCAACCAACTTGAAACTCAATCCGACACTCGCAAACATTTCACGTATTTACTTTACTTTACATTTCTGTGTGTGTGTGTGTGTACAGGCGTTTGTATGTATGTGAAATCGGTTCATACGCAACTGTGAAAAATTAATTTGGACTAGTAAAGTAAAGTTCCACCCAACAAAATTTCGAAGCCAAAAAATTGCTTGGTGGTTGTGTGGAATAGTTGCGGAAATATTTCAGGCCCCGTACTTACCTGGAAGTATAAAAATTGTGACTTATTTAATGCATAATATTACATAATATTATTAATAATTACACTTAGTGACGATTTTGAGGCAACCGAAGACGGACCGGATTTCATTCGTATTTTCTGAAAGCACCTTTTTTATGGGCTCCTAAAACTATCTAACGGTTTTCAAAAAAGTTCCGAAGGTAACTATTGTAAGAGAAAAGTGTTAAGGTTAATCAATAATTATTGTATTGGTCTATAACTTAATTCGTGTGGGGGTTTTCCAAAATTTGAACGTTTATTTAAGAAAAACATGTACAATAGTATTATTCAAAGTATTGCCCAACTGTAGCTATAGCTTTTTCCCATCTTTCTGGCAATTTGTGGATCCCATCCCAAAAGAACTGCGCCGGCTTGGCAGCCAAGAATGAATCAAGCCAATTTTTGATATCCTGCTCTGATGTAAACCGTATTCCAGTGAGGGCGTTCTGCATCGATCGGAACAAATGGTAGTCAGAAGGGGCAAGGTCTGGGCTATAAGACGGGTGGGTTAAAACTTCCCATCCACTGTTTTCCCAATAGTTCTTAACCGGAATTGCAACGTAGGCCCGAGCGTTGTCATGGTGAAAAATTATTGCCTCGTGTCTGGTCGCATATTCCGGGCGTTTTTCGGCTACTGCTCTCTTCAAACGGATTAATTGTGTGCGGTAGCATTCTCCATTGATAGTTTCACCCGGTTTTAGCAGCTCATAATATAGCACACCCTTCTGATCTCACCAAATACAGAGCATTACCTTCGGGTCATCGATATTCGGCTTAGCCGTTGATTTGGCTGGTTGGCTGAATTTCACATATGATTTTTTGCGCTTGGGGTTGTCGTAATGGATCCATTTTTCATCACCAGTAACAATCCGATACAAAAATTACTTCCTTTTGTGGCGTTCCAGCAGCATTTCGGGCAAGCAAACCCCCATTTCTACATCTCTCGGCTTGAGTTCATGTGGAACCCAATTTCCTTGCTTTTGAATATATTCAGCTGCTTTTAAACGTTTTCTGCGAGCTCTTCCTGCATTTGGCAACAATCTTCATCGAGTAATGCTTTCAGATCTTCATCTTCAAACTTTTAAGTCATGCAAACCACTTTTGGCAAGTTCGCTCAGCTAGAGAATGTTCACCATAAACTTCCACCAAAATACGATGACTTTCTTCATATTAAAGTAATGAAGAAGAACTCCCCGCAAAAACATTGAAACGATGGAATACATACAAATGACGCCATCTCTTAGCAAACTGCACGAATTAAGTTATAGACCCAACACAATAAAATACAAAGTTCTATATTACAAAAGTCGTTTCATTATAGTTATCATAGTAATTATAAGTCAGAAAAAATGTAAGTCTTGAAGGAGGGGACTGTTTTAGGACCATTTCGGAACTGGATCGAGACTAATTCGAAATAATTTCGGGACCAGTTCGAGATAACTCCTGGACCAGTTCGCTACTATTTTGAGTCCCTTAATGGTTCCGTCTTTCCAGACTTAAAAAAGTTGCCCTACTCATAATTATTAAGCAAAAACTTTTATAATATTAGTCCAAAAATGAAAGTATTTGAAAGACGTAAAAAACTCTATGCCGCTGATAATTATTATGGATCAGGATAAGGATAAGAATAAGGGTTTTTTTTATTTATATAATTTTCATTAATTCAGAGACATAACTGTTATAATAGAAGAGTAAAGTTAATCAATAATTAGTATAGTAGGCACAAATTTTTCGAGTCATCTCTAATTATAATTCAAAAACTTATATTATAAAAGTCTTTTCATAATAGTTATCAGTGAGGAGATAAATATTTTTAAGCCTTCAAAGAGTTTTATTTTAAGATTTATATAATAAAAGTCCTTTCATAATAATTATTGGTCAGAAAAAATTTTTTTAAGTCTTGAAGGACGGAACTGTTTTAGGACCATTTTCGGATTGGTTCAAAACCGATTCGGGACTACTTCGCAATAAATTCGGGACCAGTTCGGGATAACCACTGCACCAGTTAGCTACTATTTTGGGTCCCGAAATAGTTGCGTCTATCCAGACTTAAAAAACAGTTTCCTCTCTCATATCTAGTATTATGCAAATACTTTTATAATATTAGTCTCAAAATAAATGTCTTTGAAATATGTCAAAAAATTTATCTCGCTGATAATTAATTTCGAAAGACCTTTTCTCAAATTATTGTTGATTTAAACAAATTTTCTCACTCAAAATTATTAGGAAAAGCCATTTACATACAATATAAATTTCAAAATAATAAATATCGATAACTTTAAAAATTTGTCTAACTCATAATTATTAAAAAAAAGACTTATCCATTTCTTATCAAAATTTTGTTGACTTTTTAAAACTTAGCGGTGAAATAGTTAATCTTCTGGGTCTCTGATTAAAATATATGGGACCGAAAATAATCGTTATTTTGATTTCTTCGTATCAGAAAATCATTGGCCAGAATTCGTTCACAACCAAACTTGAGTATATTGATCTAATCCTTATCTCATATGCTCTACAAATCTAACTTTGTATTTATTTGAAAGATTTTTTTAATCATTACAACAAAAGTATGTTTTTTTAATTTTGATTTTTGCGATCAAAAATAATCATTTATTTTTGTATTTATAAGTTTTCGATAATTTTTCGATAAAGTTTGTCGGTGATGATAATAATATATTTTATAATCGAAAAAAATAATATTTCAAAATATCGATCAAATAATATCAAAAAAATTTTAATTTAAGAATAACGATTATTTTTTATCGAATGAATATGATCGGAAAAAATCAAAATGCAAAAATAACGTTTTTTTTTTATCGAAAAAATTAAAATTCAAAAAAAAAGATTAAACTTGAACGAAAAATTACAATACAAAAATATCGATTATATTAGATCGAATAATAAAAAATCAAAAAATATCGATCAAATATGATCGGAAAAATCAAAATGCAAAAATAACGGTCAAACTTGAACAAAAAATTACAATACAAAAATATCGATTATATTTGATCGAAAAATAAAAAATCAAAAAATATCGATCAAATATGATCGGAAAAATCAAAATGCAAAAATAACGATCAAGCTTGAACGAAAAATTACAATACAAGAATATCGATTATATTTGATATACCGATATATTTGATCGAAATCAAAAAAACAATGATTAATTCATGATTTGTTTTTATAACAATTATAACCGTACGGTTCCTGCGGTTAAGACATATATAACAAAATTTCACGAGAAATATTTTCGTAGCAGATTTTTATGGATTAAAATACTCCTACCTCCTGACACCACTCCAAAAAAAAAAAAAATATCGCATGATCCATATAAGTGGTTTCCAGTCGAAATTAGAAGCTATTTTACCTGTTTTATATCAAAACTAGACAAGTAAAATGCGTTTTCCATTTTTTCAGAAATAAAATTTTTTTACATTTTACCACCCTAATATTATATGTGCATATACAAATTATTCATATCTATACATGTGACTAAACTTCTTTTTCTATCTGTTTATTACCACTCACTTCTTATTTTGCAGGTAACACTCGATAGCTTTACAATTGGACGCTTCACTTCGTATCTGCATGATGGCTGTCCCGATGGTTTTATGCAGATCGCCGAATCGGCGCGCACTCCCATCGGCGGTATGTGGTGTGGCACTTCGTGGGGGCCAGTGCTATTCTACAGCGAAACCAGATCATTGATTTTCACAATCAAATTAAATAAGTAAGTACAATAGATTTTTTCATTATTTTTTTTTTTTTTTTTTGAATCAATTCATGTTGATTTGTTGTTGATTCTTTAAACCCCATCACTCGCTCGCCGCCTTTCCCATTTCACTTATTTTCTTTTTCAAATAACTTTATTGTATGCGCCGCTACTTGAGCTGAAATATAGCATCCATTGTAACGAGACAAATTGAAATTACAAATGCAACACTAATTCCTACTAAAAACAAAAAACAAAAAAAAAATGTTTGCTTAACAATCTACGCCAGCAAGGAACTACTTGTTACTCCATTACATTTCATTTCGTTGCATTCTATTTGCTTCTGTCGCTATTCATTTCCAAGCCATTGTATCTAAACTGTTTTTTATTCGAAATCTATTCAATTTTTTTGTTTTTTTTTGTTTTTTGCCTTTTTTCATTTTCCTATTTCCATATCTGCTGCTACTTGGACAATGCCAACAACATTGACGCCACACCATCCCACTCGCTGACCCGATGCCTGGACCGCTGGTTAACTTTTTGTCGCTTCATCTACACTATGTCGCATTCGCGTTTCGCTTAGGTTGGCGCGGGATCAGAGCGGTTACAATTTCGACTTTCGCATCAGATACAAGGTTTTGCCGAAGGACAGCTCAGTGACTCGCTACGGCGGCATCAAGCTAGAAGGTAAATAAAAGTAAATGCAACTGAGAAAAAAATATAAAAAAAATTACAAATATTCTACATTACCAACCCCCCAACCGTTCCCCCTGCCCATCTTCAACTGCGCTCGCTTACTGCACCATTGCATTGGTGTGCTGTGCTTCCTTGCCACTGTATTTCTCCAGTGAACTTTTCTACACTTCGCTAGTTGACTGCGTAGGTTTCTATAGGTTAAATGGATTTGAAATAAGCAGACACTGAAATTAAAAAATAGAAGAAAAAAAAAGCAAAGAAAAACAACAACATTTAAATCAACCTTAAATATGCTGTGCAGGAAAACAGTGTCACAACGCGCTCACTCTCACACACACACACACCCACACATTCAGGGAAAAAACGTATAAAAAAAGACCTAAAAAATAGTGAAACTTTTAAAATGTGTAACTTTTAACAACATATTTTGGCTATAGAAAAATCGTTGATAGTTGGTAAACTGTACGACTAACTTTTTTGTGCTTTTAATTTTGTTTTTCATCAAAAACTTTATGCTTGTTAATAACAAAGTTAGTTATTTGTGTAAATTCTATATATATACAATATATAAGTATCTATTGAGTATGTGTAAACTATTTTGATTTACAAAAACTGTGCATAAATAATATTTACTTAAAAGATGGCATGTGGAGTTAAAATTTGTAAACCAATTAAGATCCATTCAAAAAACATACACATTCGTTTAAAGTTTGTGGATTTATTCGCCAGAAAAGAAAGATTAGAAAAAGCATATGTTTTTATTGTATTGTCTGTTTTTTTCTGAATTCTTGTTTGGAAATTATGTAATTTTTTTTTTTTTAATTTCCCGTACATAAAAAGTGCCAACCAGCTAAGTAGAAATTTCCAGAAATTATATCGCATAAATGTCTAAAAATCAAGTTATAATCAAATTTTTTTATTAAAAGCATTAAATTAATTAATTAAAAATGTCTAGTTTACTATATTCCTAAATATTCCAGAGACCCAGAATAATAATCACTTGAAAGTTAAGTGTTAAAAAAGTCTTCAAAATTTCGTTAGAATTATAAAAATCTTTTGATAATAAGGATTTTTGTAACAGGCACGACAAAATTTCTACACGAATTATAAAAGTCTCTTAATAAAAACTATGAGTGAGATAAATTTTCCAAATCATCGTTAACTATTATGCGTGGCTTAGATCATAAAACTATTTTCATAAGAATTATGACTG
Source organism: Anomoia purmunda (assembly GCA_951828415.1). NCBI lineage: Eukaryota > Metazoa > Arthropoda > Insecta > Diptera > Tephritidae > Anomoia > Anomoia purmunda. The sequence goes on from OX639996.1 coordinate 15,289,785, forward strand.
AGATGGATTTGTTTAAAGTCTTCAAGAACATTTGTAAAAGACCCAACAAAATTTCCACACTAATAATAAAAGTCACTTGATAAATATTATGAGTGAGATGAATTTTTCAAATCATCGTTAACTATTATGTGGAGCTTAGATTATAAAAATATTTTCATAAGAATTATGACTGAGGTGGATTTTTTTAAGTCTTCAAGGACTTTTGTAAAAGTCTCAACAAAATTTCCAAACGCATTATAAAAGTCGCTTGATAAAAATTATGAGTGCGATAAATTTTTCAAATCATCATTAACTGTTATGTGAGACTTACATTATGAAACTATTTTCTTTAGAATTTTAACTGAGATGGATTTTTTAAGTATTCAAGGACTTTTGCAAAAGACTCAATAAAATTTTCACACGAATTATAAAAGTCTCTTGATAATAATTATGCAAGAGATAAATTTTTCAAGTCATCGTTAACTATTATGTGAAGCTTAGATTATACAACTATTTTGATAAGAATTTTAACTGAGACGACCTTTTTTAAGTCTTCAATGACCTGTATCAATAAAGTCTTTTCAAAATAGTTATGAGCGAGAAAACATTTTTTTAATCTTTAAATATGAAGCTATTTCGAGACCATTGCGGAACTATTTCGGCACTCGAACGAGACGATCCCAAACTGGTTCTAAACCAGTCTCAAAATATTACCGAAGCAAGCCCAAAATGGTCCTGAAATAGTTTCATATTTCAATATTTGAAATATGTTTTCTCACTCATAATAATTATGGAACGCCTTTTATTATATAAGTCGCAAATTAATATTTATATCTCAAGAAATTCGTATCATGGGGAAATGGCGTCCAAATTTTACCATCACATCTAGAGTTTCAGATACAGGGTGATCGAGGTATTTCATGGTTTAGTGGTAATTTCTCAATTTTTTCAAGCGCTATTTTACGAATCGAAATTCTAAAACTCAACCTGAAATTTCCATAAAAATACTGGAATATTTTTATATCAAAAACATTGACATTCGTATCGACTTTGTCACTTTTAAATCAAGTTTTGTGCTAAAAAGTAGAACAAATCGACAAAGTTTTCGAGTTACTTTTGATTATAACTTCTAAACCGAAAAAGCAGGTGAAATTCTAGATCCTTTAAAGAAATCGTGTTCCATCACTAATGAAAATATTTTCTTTTTCAAAGAAATCAATAAAACACCCAAATAAGTGTTTTTCTTACATATTTCTGTATTCATCAAAAAACTCACTCGCTGGACTGTACTACGTATGAGAAAAATCATGTAAATAAAAATTTAGAAAAACTTTAAAAATTAAAAAAAAAATTTAAAATATTCATCAAATTTCAAAATGTTTAACCACAGTTTTTCGAAACAAATTTTAAGTATGCCGTCTTATAGCCCATTAAATTTCAAGTCAAGTGCTAGTTTAACGTAACTAAAAATTACTGCTGACTTTTGAAACAATTCTGATTATTTGGTTGTTGCTTTCTAAAATTATCTGAAGTTTCTAAGACAGTTGTGGAAGAACAAAAAAAGGTGCTGTGCTACACTTAAAAAATCTATCTTTAGCAGATAAATAATGCTCTACTTGAAATAAGTTTTTGGTTTTTGCTTGAACTTTCATGATTCAAATTAAAAATAAACCTTGAATTGACAATTTTGCTATTTTTTAATTAAGAATTTTTTTTTCGTAATACAAATCGGTATGGACGACGAATAGATTTTCATTCGTCATTAAAATACCAAATCAATTTGTATTCGTATTACTCAGTCATTTAAATTATTGTATGATAACTTTCCACTAAACGATGGTGCGGATGGCGAATAAAAAAATGTATTTGCTATTCAAAATTATTTGAAATATGAATGAAAATCTATTCGTTATACAAAATTATTTAAATGGTTAATGAAAATCTATTCGTTAGTAAAATTTTTTTTAATGAAGAATGGAAATCTATTGGCTATTTGAAATTTTTGAATCATGAATAGAAATCTCTGCGTTATAAAAACTAATTTAAATGATGAAAGAGAATGTATTCGTTAGTTAAAATTTGTTTGAATAATGAATGAAATTTGATTCGTTAAATTTTTTTTGAAGAATGAATAAAAATCTATTCGTTATGATTTTCTTTTTTTTTTTGAATTATGAATGAAAAATTTTTCGTTACAAACATTTTTTTTAATGATGAATAAAAATCTATTTGTTATAAAAAACGATTTGAATGATGAATGAAAATCTATTCGTTATTTAAAATTTTTGTGAATTTTGAATGAAAAATTTTTCGGTATAAAAATTTTTGTGAATGATGAATGAAAATATATTCGTTATACAAAATTATTTGATTGATTAATAAAAATCTATTCCTTACTAATTTTTTTTTTAATGATGAATGAAAATCTATTCGTTATGTAAAATAATTTAAATAACGAATCAAAATCTATTCGTTATTCTAATTTTATTGAATGATGAATGAAAATCGATTCGTTGTATACAATATTTGAATGAATAATAAAAATCTATTCTTTATTAATTTTTTTTTTTTTTTGGAATGAGGAATGAAAATCTATTCGTTATTCTAACTTTTTTGAATGATGAATGAAAATCTCTTCGTTATTCACAGTGATATGTACTATGAATCGAAGTTTATTCAATTCAATATTAGTTCAAAATTTGCTTGAATAACGAATGAAAATGTATTCTTGTTTTTAACTCATTCAATTATTCAGTTTTGCGATAATTTCCATTCCTGCTACACGCAACTGACTTTTTACCAACCAACTCTATGCCAGCACAAATTTTTCTTTAATGAAGCAACACAGAAAAGACTTTAGCATCATTACACAAAAACTAATCGGTGATAGCTTTATAGCTTTTCTACTTTACTCTATCAAGCATTTGCACAAGAAAGGCATAAAATCAGTGAGGACGCACTCGAACGACATGGACTGCCTGCCAACACTTTGCCAACTGATAAAATCTTGCAGCGTTTGCCAAATTGATTCGATGCAAAACAAAAAAAAAACAAAAAAACAAAAACAAAACACAAAAAAAAAGGAATATTAACAAAATACCATTCCAAAACAGAAGCTCGATTACACACAAAATTGTTTACGAAGAAAAACGGAAAAATGAAATTCCAACATTGACTAAACGATTAAGTCGGTACAGACAAACACATACACACACACAAGTGCCAACTGCTTATCCATGTTGTTGTTGTTATTTTTTATGTTGTACTCACCATACTCATCATCCAACATAATTTTTTTTTTTGCCGCCTATTGCAGAACTCCGACAATGGCACAATCGCAGTAGTTTTCAAAATCAAAATGCAATCGAAGATTTTACCAATTCCAGCGGCGCGCATTCGGATCGTTATGGCCAAGACTTTAGCCTCTTCAGCGCCTATGCCAATAATAAAACATTTACGAATTCACTGCAACGAGCAGTCGATAGAGATGAGCACAACTATACAGAGCCAAAGTACTATTTGGGTAAGTAGAATTTAAGTGAATTCCAAGCATATTTAATGTACAGATAAAGCAAGTAAAAAAAAAATCTAATTTTGCGAATCTTAGTTTTTGCTTTCAAGCCATGAACTTGTTCTTCTTAATCTGCCAGTCATTGGGTTTAATTTTTCCATTGCAGGCGATCTCATACCTGGCACTTATTGTTCGCGCATCTTCAGCGATTGCGACAAGAAGGCGTGCAGACTGCAATCGCCCAATTTTCCGGGTATCTATCCGCGCAATCTAACCTGCTACTATGCGGTGCGACAGGTGAGTGTGTTATGCAAAACCAAAAAAAAAAAAAAAAATAGAATTTACATTCAAATTCGACTGCCTGCCATCAATCAATTGAACAGGCAATTAAGAATGCAACTATGCGTGAAATTCGCCAATCAATGTTTTAGCTCATCATTTGAATTGATGAATGTTTGAAAATTCAAACGTAATTTCATTTCCATAATCACTCAGGGGCAAAAGCAAATTCGCAAATTCCACGAAATCAACGCACTACCAACAACAGCACGACTTAGACGTCCAGTCGCTGTGCAAATCAATTGGGTCACGGAGTATTCAAATTTATTTTTGATTTAATTCAACTATTAGCTGCCAATTCGTTTGCGACGCTTTTTTCTGATTTATTCAAGCAAGCAGGATATCCGATTGAGTGTAAAAAAAAACAAACAAACATGCATCCAATTCGGAAGTCTGTGAGGGCTGTGGCAAATACAACCATAACAAAAAAAAAAATCATAAGAGGGAGATATGTTTAGAAATACGAAGCGCCGAGAAATCTCAAAACCCCCTCAATTTAATTAACAGCATTCGTTGCTTTTGAAGCTTAGTCGGCTGAAAATCCAACCAACCAAAGGTTTCAAAAATTGTAGATTTTGTTTGTATGTCTCTCAATTATGAAGCCCCTTACACATTTAATAATTGAACATAAATGCTACTATGCGCATCACTTAGTTTTCAATATACATAAATCTCTAAGCAACCGAACGAAAGGAATTTGTGATTGCATCTAAAAATATCAAAATAACTGTGATAATAATTAGTAAATTTGTGTAACAACCGTTTTGGGGGTAGAATGACGGAAAGTCAGGGTGAAAGTATTAGACATAGAAAGTAAAACCTTTTACTTCATTTTTTCAACAGTTTCATTTTTCATTTATTGATTAACACATTAGTACAGTAAGATCAAATATGTCTTTTGTAGTACAACAATATAAAATAGTAGTAGTGAACAATTATATTAAAAACAATAAAACCTTATTAAGTTTTAAATTATTTACTTTATTGTTTTTTTTTAACAAAAATATACTCGGAAGTCATTGCCATGGTCCGCTAATATTTAGAAAAAGTATTTTTTCCAAACCAAACTGGACAAGAGAGAATGTAAAATTGTTCCAACATATCTAAATTTTTCAACAAATTTTTTAGTGTTGCCGAGATTTGAATGCAGGCCACACCGAGTATAACACACTCACATTGATATTTTGGTGGTAATTTTTTTCGAATTTCAATAATCGGAAGATGCAGCGGTAATGAGAAATATGTGACTAAGTATTACTTAAAATTTCCTCCCTCCCCCCTTCTCCTCATCTTGGCTTAGAAAAAAAGTATACAAAATCACAATAAAGATTCTATAGCGAAAACTAATGAAAACAAAGTAGGTTCGGTCCTCCTCCTACAAATACATGAAACCTGAGAGACTCTTTTTGGTATTTCCATGAAAAATATTCCCCGTATATCATTAATCGCTGACCGAACTTAGAAACTTTATGACAAAAGTCAAGAATTTTCATCCCCGCCTCCCTCTGCTCATATGCTAATGACTTGACAAAGCGCACCAATCTGACAGTTGTCAAATTTACTGCGCCTATAAATATGTGGAAAAATGGTTTTCAGCAGTCAACAGTCGTTGTATTTATTATTCCTAATGAGTACGTGACATTGACGCTATATTATGTGGCATGGTTTTAGGCGCAGCTAACCAGACAACTGTCAGGTTCATGAATTTTGTCAGGTCATCAGCATGGGATGGTTAATGCTGTATACTTTGAGGCTCCAACTTCTTTACTAACAATTATCTGTTAGGCAGTTGAAGAAGCGGGTTGTTGTTGTTGTTGCTGTAGCGGTTACTCAGATCGGTTTAACCATGGTCGTTGTCATCAAACTCATCTAGGGGAGGCTCAAGAAACGCGCAGTTTCGACAGGGTCGGAATAAAGGGAAAGGGGGATTAGATGAGTCGGTTTTAAGGGGCATGTGAAAAGGTGAGCGGTATCGTGCGGAGAGTTATCACATGCCAGACACACATTGAGTATGTCTGGGTTAATTCTGGATAAGTAGGAGTTTAACCTGCTACAATATCCGGAACGTAGTTGGGCCAGAGCGACGCGGTATTCACGAGGCAGCTGGAGCTCCTCCTCTGCTATTGGTGGTGGTTTGACCCCGAAGACGGCATTCACGGGGCGAGAGTCGATGAAGGTGGTGATTGTCTCTCGGTGAATGTCGTTCAGGACTACCCGGTAGGCAGCAGGATCCAGTCTGTTGGTGGTGTGCGACTGGATCTCGGCGGTCATATCTAGGAGATGCCCCCTGACATGTCTCGGAGGCGGATCCTCAGCAAGCAGGTATCCGTTGGGGTGGCCACTACGATGGCAACCAACGAGGAACTGCCTGGCGACCATAAAGTTATGCTCCCTAACTGGGAGCATTGTAGCCTCATGGTGGAGGTGTTATACCGGAGACATCAGAAGGCATCCCATTGCCGTCCGGAGTGCTGCGTTCTGGGTAGCCTGTAGTCTCATCCACTGGGTCCTGCTTGTCCCGAGCGACCAAATTGGAGCGGCGTAGTTTATAACCAACCGGCCAATCGCTTGTATGTTGCCAACAACGTTTCTTTGTCTTTGCCCCAAGTGCTGCCGGCTAGCGACTTGAGGACTTTGTTGCGGCTCTGTACTTTATTGACAACTGCAGTTGTGTGCGCAGAGAAAGACGCCAGGCTGTCAAATGTAACACCCAAAATTTTTGGGTGGTTTACTGTCGGTACAGGTGCACTGTCCACATGTATATTTAATTGTGTCCTGACCTCCTTCGTCCAGGTGGTAAATAAGGTCGCCGTGGATTTAGCAGGGGATAGAAATAAGTTCCGACCAGTGAAGAAACGAGCAAGTTCTGAGAGGTAACCATTCACTTTTGAGCGCATGTCATCAATTGCATTGCCGGATGCCACGATCGTACAGTCGTCGGCATATGAGACTATTGAAACCCCCTCGGGTGGCTGAGGAAGCTTCGAGATATAGTGATTAAACAGAACCGGGGAGAGAACGCCATCCTGTATGTACCCCTTGTTTAATTTTTCTCGGTCTAGATGTTGAGTCTCTAAAATACACCGACGCCTGTCGACCACTCAGGTAGTTCGCAGTCCACCGCTTCAGACCCTGCGGGAGAGTGTATGTTTCAATGTCTTCAAGTAGCGTTGAATGGTTGACCGTATCAAAGGCCTTTGAGAGGTACAACGCCACTAAGACGGTTCTCTCACCGGGCCGGTTACGATTGAGGCCACGAACTACCTGGGTGTTTATGACGTTTAGTGCTGTTGTTGTGCTGTGCACCTTCCGGAAGCCGTGTTGATGCTTAGCCGGGCTCAGATGGTGTGTAAAATAGGAAAGCAATATAGCCTCGAGTGTCTTTACCACTGGCGAAAGAAGGGAAATCGGTCGATAAGGCTCTCCCTTTTCGGCCGGTTTCCCTGGTTTCAGCAGCGGAAGCACCCTCCCAGTCTTCCAGATCTCTGGAATTATGAGGGTAGTCATCGACATGTTGAACAGTCTCGTAAGGTATGCTACTCCCTTGTGGCCCAAATTATTTAGCATCAACGTGCTTAGTCCGTCAGGACCAATGGCCTTGGAGGTTTGCGCCTTCCCGATGGCTTCCCGAAGAAGCGGGCAATAAAGACTACTGCAATTATAGAAATTATAGAAAATTCAATAGAATTTCAACGATTCTGCTTGCATCACTGAATGTAATTCATTAAATAGTAGCATAAGACGCCAAATTGAATTAAAATTGGAACTGGTTAATGTTATTCCAGAAATGATTGTAATTGAATAACACCTTTCGATATTTTGAACTATTCCTATGTACATATTCCTAATTACGATTATTTAAAAATTTTCTGTAAAGAAGCCAAAGAGAGGTACTTGTAGAGCTTACACTGCATATTTCAAATGTATTCCCACTTTTTATTGACTTCCTTAAACTAACCAACCACTCAAAATTTCATAACTATGCGATGCCAAGCCCCTCTTTCAAAGCATCTATTTAGTGAAATATAATAGTTTTTGTATTTTAGAAAAATTCTGCTACATAAGAAGTAGGCGTGGTTGTTGCCCAATCTCTATCGCTTTCAAAATTCTGCCTATTTAATTGAAATGCGAAGTGTGTACTAAATTTGATAAGGTAGTTTCGGAGATATACCTAATGTCTCTAAGCTGGGCGGTGCCACGCCCATTTAAAAAACAAAAATTAACCATGCATTTCTTTCTTCAGCCCAAACCTTTGTATCAAGTTGGAGCAAATAATTACCGAAATATCGCCGTTTTTTTTTACTTTTTAAATTGCTGTTATCTGAGGGATAAGCTTGGCCCAAGGAAGGTGCTTCTAGGAAATTACCGATTTCAACCATTTTCGGAATTTTCATTAACTAGTTTAAACCAACATGCATACAAAATTTCACTAACCTTGAAGCTCTCCTAATTTTTGTGACGATGAGATACACATCTCCTGCTTTTAGCGCTCAAGAATTTTTTAACAGAATCTCACAGATATACTAACCACCAATCAGGGAAAACTTGAGGGGAGACGCAGCGTATCCCAACACCTCAAACAAATAGCTACAGAGAAAACTAACAGTTTTAATTCCCAAGAATGGTCTCATACTTTACCATTGATTTTGTGAAGCATTGATGCAGCCAAAAACAATCAGCTAATATACCTAAAAATTATGCACCGTAGGCTTACGGATTTGGCAATGGAGGGCATTCAATTTACCCAATCGCCGTGGGGTTTGCTCCGACTGGGTTATTAATAGGGCACAATCAGTCGGTATTGCTTCATTTCTTCAGTGAAACACCTAGAATCGCAGTTGTATGGATTCATAATTTATTTTTTTTTTTGACAAAAATTGCAATGCTTCTATGGTAATGAAACTTGGTATGCTTGGTAAGTTTTGCGATGAAAAATAAATATCAAAAATGGTTGAAATTAGCTATTCCTTAGAAATTCCTCTTTTGAATTTATTGCGATATTTTTTTTTTATATTTTCATTTAAGTATAAAGCAAATGAATTCAAAACAATCCAGCATCATCAACGATCAATTCTTCAGCTATATCTCCTATTTAGCCAAAAAAAAAAAACAAAAAGCTTACAAAGGTGAGATCTTATTCTGCACACGTAGTCACGGAAACAGCTGCATAGCCATGGCAGTTGAGGCGTTCAGCGTCTAAGAGTTAATGTTGAGGGAACTTCTTACAAATAACATAACATTTAGCCTTTCCCTTACATTAAAAGAACCTTACCACATCTTACAGTATTCAAATCTTTGTAAATTCAAAGAAAAAACGTGGATTAAAAAGAAGTTATACTGATTGGATCTAATAAGATTTAAGTATTATGAAATAAGCCAAGATTTTCTGTTAGAGGAAAATTTAAGTCATGCAGATTCTTAATTTTCGAGGTCTTTGTCGGAGAGCATGCCATACCAATAGATGTGGGCACGATATTGGGCACAAAGTATTACTACGAGTATTGAACTCATGCAAAATATCGCACTAAAAGAATCGAGTATCTATTAATATCGAATTTCAAACACTCGATACCCAAAATATCGATAATAATTAAAAAATGAAATTCAGTCACAATTATTTTGTATAAAACGAAATTTGCGTGCCAGTTAGAAAGTTTTTGAACAAGCACCTTTTAAGTTATGCCGAATTTGGCGACAATTTTGTTGATGCTCGCGAAGCATGTCTGTTTTTTTTTTGTTTTTCGCACACTTGACATTTTACGAACATAATTTATGGATTGTCCTCAGTGGAAAATTTCTATGTGAGGGTGTTTGCCAATAAAATACAATTGCGAGGCGTTAAGTCAAAATAAAATAAATAATTATTGACTTAATTCAACCAATCAGCTCTACATGAGAATACAAAATCTGTAATTCTAATGATTTTACGAATACTCTGAATATGACGTGGGGATTCTGTCATGGAAAAGGAAATTATGTTTTTATTGCTCTAGAAGATATTAGCTTTCATTTCGTGTTCACTGACTTTGCTTTTGTGAGCATAAAACTGGAAATGCGGAGCCTCTTTTTACTTAATATATGGTCTTCTAGAAGGCCAAGGATAAGAGATTAGAAATTTTCTTGCGATTTTATATTTATTTCTAGGGTAACTCCGTTTATTATTGGGACGTTACTTATAGTGTGATAGTCAGTTTAATATAAAACAAAAAATTTATTTTCATTAAAATCTGCAATATATGTATGTAGCTCAACCCTACCAGAAGTCTGTCGAAGTCTCTATTGTACGTATGTTACTTATACGCACTGGTGCACCATATGAAATTGCCAACTTAAAAACCGATTTTGTGTTTTTTTATTCTGCTAGAGCTTTTCAATACCATTACATTTCTCTACAACGATATATTTATTTCCACCTACACACCTACATACTTTTATATGTTCACAATTGTGTCTGTGACATGAGATATTTTCCTTATAAGGCGATGCCAGATTTGCCACATGTGTTAGGCGGCTGAACTCACTTTGACCACTGCCAAGAGCCTGTGGTTACATGCCGAATCAGGTAGACAGATTGTGAGTGAATTAGACTAAATATACGCACACTTACACTTTTGCTTTACTACACATACCGGTTCTCTTTTAAGGCCATTGTATGCATTAAAGAGTAAAATAGGGTCGTAAATAAATAAATGAATGAGCGTGTCACATAAAAAATTCGTTTAACGAGCATGTGTCTTATTTATTTCTGTATACTGCTCTGAGCATGTAGTAATAAAAGTGGAGCATTTTCTATAATAAAATATTACTGGGATTGTAAACTACTTTCTCTTTTACTCCGTTCACGCTTGGGCTGCTTCTATCCAAGCGTCATTTTCACATCTGCACCGACACAGTTTGAATAAGTAGATTTGACATCTGTTAGTGTTAGCATATAGAAATTGTAAAAGGATATATATCTTTTATTGGTTGGCATACAGGGTGCGCCACGAGTAACTCCGCAATGAGAATATCAAATAACTTTTGAAAGAAACAATAGATTGCAATGAAAGGTGTTTTTTTTTATTTAGTCCAATCCTTTCCGATTTAAGTGTAATATTTTTTTAAAAACAACAGCGATTAAATGACTATCTTTATCGGCCACCGGAAATCTGTGCTCGTCTTCGGACATTTTCCATCACTCCTTTAAGCATCTCGGTCTATATGATCTTAAGCTCGTCAATCGGGTGGTTAAATCGGGGATCTTGGTGTCCAGTCAATATCGCCACTTTTCGATAACACTTGTCTAGGGAAATATTATTGTAAAACATGCACTGTATTGGTTGATGTGTGGCATGTTATGTTGAAACTAAAAGAGCGTCAGACCTTTTCACGCATTTTCAGACACTCAAAATGGGCCAACATAAACCGATATCGTTTACCATCGACTATTTCGCTTTCATTGAAGACAAATTACCCACTAATAGTATCTCATGAGAATTTTCCGTCCTCCAAATGTGGCAATATTGTTTATTAACACCGCCAGAGAGTTTGATTTTCGGCCGATTATTTTGTCGTATTCTATATGCCAGTTGGCGAACGCCCTTCAAATCGTCCACAAAGTGGTTCCACTGATATTCAACATGCTAAGAGCTCGGATGCGAAACGAGACGCTTGAGCCCTCGTCAACACTCTCTTTCAAGCGTTTAACAATTTCATTGGAACGTCTTGGGTGTAGATGAGTGTAAATTTGATTACCCACTGATTGTTTCGCGATCGAATAAATTTTTAGCCAGCACCCAAGTTGTCTCATCGGCAGTTGCTTTTTTAGCCGCGATATTTTGCACGATTTGCTGTTTGAGTAAGTCAACTAAAGGACTATTTTCAATATAAATAGTCACTAATTAAACCCAATCTTTCGGCTTAAAATTGTTGCTATTTGAAGTTTCCAAAACGTGTCCAAGATAGTAAATAGCAAAGTTATTCAATGTTTACATACTGGAGGAGCAAATGGCATACCCTGTGCATGGCTAAAACTGGCGGCAACCCCAATCCAAAGAAGTAGCTCTTAATATTTACCAGTGTCCCAATATGTTTTCATAATTTGTTTGTATATATTGATGAACACTTTTTATTATATTCCTTTCTTTCTTTTTAATAGGCTATCTAATATTTTGCTTTATTCATTTGCTTGTCCCCGTTTTTTTCTTAAATTGTCTGGCATATTTTTTGTTGGTTAGTTGGTAGATAGTAACGTTTCATAGGTCACATGGTGTTTGGAGTACGATTATGTTAAGCTATTCTCTAGGGTTGTCTGATATTTCTGGTCCTCAAACTAATTGAATTGATGATTGAACCAACTGATGTTATTTATTTTTGAGTAGCAGTTCGCGTTTAGGTTTTTCAATAAGAACAATCCTCGGGTCTGCTATCCAATGGATGCTAAAGCTGCGCGTATGCATCTCTGACGTCGAGTGTCCTTTGAGAGATCACTATTGCGTACCGACCGTTCGCCAAACGTGGCAATATTTTCAACCTTCCCGCCGTCAAAGGAAGATGGGAAATAGTAGGTTGAGAGAAAGAGCAAGTCTATCCATTGAGCCACAGATAGCCCAAAGCTCTAAGGCTGAGTTGCTGCCGACGTATACTCCGAACACCTGGTAATCTCTATTAGATAAAGTGTGACACGATAGCCAGAATTGATATCCTCATTTTCACTGACAGCTAGGCGACAATAACAAGACAGTCGGCAGCATTCGTAGTAGCCGTGAAATATCGCACAGCTTTCATAGAGACGGTTGAGTAATTTCATCTAAATGTTGTATGGGTCTCAGAGCATTGCGAAATAGAGCAGAATTCTAAGGTCGATAAACTACCGGGACCCGACACTAAACTTCCGACAGAGGATATAAGTGACACAGTAAATATAACCTACAAACTAGCAAGCGACTTATTTCTCGCAAGCTTTTTAAAGTGGCGAATGAAAGATGGCGGAACGAGATCACTTGTGGAACTGACAGACAATTGCGGTTGGCGCCTAGGTCTAAACGAACGGGGTTATTATTAAGCATGACATCAGAACAGCATAAAAGTTGACAGAACGAAGCAGAGGAGGAAAGGATTCTGCACCTTCTGAACCAGCGTCCCGCTATATCCGGACGAAAAGTCTCCACACCAGGCAGACAATTTCTGATAGCTTGGAGTGCAACTGGTTTTAAAAGAAATTTAGAATTATCGTCCGTGTGCCAGATTTCTTTCGCATCTTGCTTTTAATTTTTAAGAACTGTAAGCGAAGTTCCTTTTAAAAACTCTTAGTGTACAGCAAATCGTTTCTACCATCGAATTTAGTCAATCCATCACTTATTTCGCTATCGTTCATATTCCCATGGCCGAGAACCCAGACAAGCAATATGTTCATTCCAGTCGGCTTACAGTCTTAGACTATAATAGAACTCGTCTTTGGTGATGCATGCTTCTCTGAGATGGTACTGATGTTCTCCTCAGCCACTCTGTTCTTTCTCTAATCCTGGTTTGAAATTTTTTCATGGAAGTAATCGCGCGAAGTATACGAGTTCAATATGATTGTGTATTTGGGAATTTTTTCCCGTCATAACTTGTAAAATTTGGTTTAGAGACCAAAATATGCCAGTGTAGATGGCACCGTCGAAACTGGTTTGTCTCGCAACCAAATTTAACAAGACATAGCACTGCCAATCTCACCATCTTATACCCTAACGGGGGAATCTAGCTGCTAGGGTTTCAAGCAATTTGGTAACTCTTAAAAATAGAGAAACAATCAGAACATATATTGGTTTTGATTGTTCACCTATTGTTAAGAGTTTACCAAGAATCTTACTTTACCGGATTGATTCGAACGCCAGCGCTATTGCAATATATGAGAAAAAAATTGCTCGACCATTTCCCCATTTTTCACTCTTTAAAAATTTGTCGGTATTGCAGCTTGCTTGAAAAATTGAAGACTAAAACCTCGTGTGGCATCAGTAAAAGTTGCATTTCAGTAAACTTATCAATAATATTTAATTAACTCTTTTTAAAAAGGGTGGCAACCCTCTGGGAATAGACAGGTGGCATTCCTTCTTAAATGAATGTTAAAGACTTAACATTCTTCCATAAGCCTATTTTGGTTGAAATCCGTTTCGTAATATTTCATGTAATTTACTCATTTTATTTTATTTCATTTTTGAAACAGGTGGCAACCCAATGCAAAAATATTTTCGAAATAAAGCTCTATTAAAACTTTTGGTTAACACCCGTATCGAAATATTTTATTTTTATTTCATAAGATATAAGGCCAACCTCTACCAACACTTCAACAGTTACATTCTCTTCTGAATTTATTCGGAATTTAGTTTATCTGATTATTCACTATATAAAAAATATAGATATATGTATATTTGAGAGAGTATTTCTATAATTAGAGCACTCTATTGCAAGACAACAAAGGAGTTCAAGTAATCAAAATTCTTTCCATTTTACATTTTCCTCTTCACATTGCAGTCAACTCGGTTTGCTTTTGTACTGTGCTCGCTACTTTCCAGTATTTTAATTACATTTGATTTTTGTTTTTGTTTTTTATTTATTCAACAGTTTGTTTTTTTTTGTTATTTTTTTTTGTGCAAATATATCATGTTTCTTGTTGTCAACTAAATGAGCGACTTTCAATGCACAACATTATTACTCTGATTCCAATTGCTACGCCATCCATCATTTTCTTGCCATTTTGCTCTTTAAATTGCCTTTTCATTTTATTTGATTAAGTTTCTTGTTGTTGTGCCCTCGCCAATGTTCAAGTTGATGCAATAACAGCAAAAACAACAAAAGAAATACATCAACATTGTGTTCGTTTGAAAACCAACAAATCCTCATTAAAAATATCTTAGCTATCTATTTTTTCGTTTTCGTTTTTTGTTGTTGTTGGCTTTTGTAGGTTCTCGCCGGAATTTCATTAACTTCCTCAGTGTGGTTAGCCTTCGTTGAATAAAACAGCAATGTCTGTGTAGTGGTTAGATCTACGGAAATTGAATTAGCGCCGTTTTTTTTTTTGCCTTCTCCAACAAATTAAATGGGCGGCAATGTAGTTGAAGTGGTAAAAAAATTACTTATATATTTAAAGGTCAAATGAAATTAGTTTAACTTTTTTTGGCAGTTCATTTTTATCTGAATTTGATTTACTTGCACAATGGTATGATGCTGTGCTACCTTTTTTAATAAGTAGTAGCGATGAAAGATGTGAATTAAATTTAGGTAGTGACATTTTAGTGATTTGAAATTTAAGACTTTACTTTTTTTTTGTGAAATAAGAAATTATGTTAACTAAAAATGTGCTTGTACATAGAGGCAATATTCAATTTTCAAGTATATAAGTTTTAAAAATAATATATATATATCAATTACTTAATTACTTACTTAATTCGCTTTATAGACCCCTAAGTGATTTTGGTCGACCTCGACGGCTGGAAATTTCAACTAAACCTTAGTCCTTTCCACCTGTTCTTTCCAACGCAGAGCAGGCCTCCCTCTCATACAACTCAGTGTCCCATCCTCTGCGGTATTTGCCGTCGCAGAGCTATAGATGACCAAAAACTTCTCGCACAATCTTTCTTTCGAACTCTCTCCAATTGCCATCTTATCCTTGCTTCTGTGCCATACAATAGGATGAGCATGAAGAGAGACTTATAGAGGGTCGTTTTGATTCGTCAAGAGAGAGCTTTACTACGCAACTTCCTGCTCAACCCAAAGTAGCACTTATTGACAAGAGAGAGATTCTTAGCTGAATTCCGAGGCCGACATTATTGTTGGTGTAAATGCTGATTTAAAGTCGACAAATAGATGGTTATTCTCGATCCTCTTCTCATGGGCGTTTTTTGGCGTATCGTGAATATCTGGTCGACGGTAGATTCAGCAGATCTAAAGTCGCACTGATGAGGTCCAATCAGTTTGTTGAGTTTTGGAATCAGTCTTTCGCACAACACGCTCTATAAAACCTTATCCGAAATATTAAGCAGACTGATCCCACGGTAGTTGGCGCATACTGCAAGATCCCCCTTCTTGTGGATTGGATAGAGCACGTCTTGTTGTTCCTTTGCCGCGATATTGCTATCCGAACTTCGTCCAGATCGTATGACGGGATATTAATTCCAATTTTCAGCGATTTGGAGTTCAAGATCTTCGTCTCTTCCGGCGGTGGTTTCACTGCTACCATTTAGCAAAGTGGAAAAGTATTCCCTCCACAATTTAGGTGTGCTGCGTCACCGTTCTGGGGAACTTTCCCCGGTCTTTAAACCCGCCCCTTCTGATAAAATTATTGGGCGCCTTTCCTGTCACCCAGCATCTCAAGCTCTTTTCTTTCTTCGAATAATATCTCTCTCTTTCTTACTCAACATCAGGTAGCGCTCCCAAACTGCCCTCTATGCGCCCGATCGTAACGGCGCCCTGCAGGCAGCGTCTTTATTTTCCGGCGGAGATGCGATATACCTCATCGTACCAGTTTTCCTTTCAGGCTCCCTGGAATCCAAGAACTTCCTCAGCGGCGGTACGTAGAAAACGAGAAATTTGTTCTAAGGCTCTGGTTTGCTAAGAAGTACTCTTAGTGAACAAGTGTGAGAGTCGAGTAGCGAAGTAAGAGGCTGTCTTTTGCGGTTGCCGCTTTCCGATGTCGTGTTTTCCTTTTGTATTAAGACGCACATTTTTTCCAGCGCCGAGGCATATGTGCATCATGACTGTAACAAGATAATGATCCGAGTCGATGTTTGGTCCTCGGAGTATACGTGGGTCTTAAAAACTGGAAGCATGTATCCCGTCTATCACAATATGATCGATTTGATTTCGCGTTTTTCGATCTGAAGACAGCCACGTGGCTAGGTGGATACTGAAAAATGGAAGTGTGCCCAAAGATCCCTTGCTTACCCACCCTTGTATTGAAGTCGCCAAGCACAATTTTGATATCATAACAGGGTCAGTGCCTTTAATTGCATTCTAAGCGCTCGTTGTAGGGATCTTTGGTCACGTCAGCCTTTCGCCCTTCTTCTCTTCTGTCGGATGTAAAATAATTTCGCTCTGATACGAATCGTGGGAAGACGCTCGTCCGCTGGAGTGAACAACAGGACGATGATGAAGTATCTCTCCCATCACAAATCTAAGACCGAACTTTTGCTGCTTGACCTGGTAGCTATAGTAGACGTGGCAAGGTCCAATGGCTTTGGCGAGGGCATCAACCAGCCGGCACCTTCCCCATTAATGGTTCGGATATTTCAGGTGCATGCCCTCAAATAATAAATTGTCTTTCATACGTTGCCTGTGATCGTCATCCAAAAATGGGGATCTCATTCGAACGGTCCCACCAGGTTTGCCTTCTCACTTAAACTACCCAGACGAGACTTGGGAGAAATTACTTGGGCCAGAAAACTCGGAACTAAAAGGCCTGATAAAAGCCAACATAGAGAACGCATTAGCTATCTTGCAGTTTAGATGGCTGTGAAATAAAAACCTGTAGTCAAATACAACACACAGATTCTTTATTTCAGTAAATTTATCTAACTTAGAACCACCAATATGGTAGGACGTGACGAGAGAAAAGCGTCGATTTGAAAATGTAACATGTTAGCATTTGTTGAAGTTTAATTTTAGTTTACTCTTATCTGTACAAATCCGTAACATTATCAAGATCCCTTTGAAGGTAGAGAGAGTCTGTGAAAGAAGATACAGAGGAGTAAATCTTCAGATCATCAGCACATAAAAAAAGAGCAAACTAGATATGTCATTTATGAAAATTGCAAACAGAATAGGGCCTAGAATACTTCCTTGTAGAACTCTAGGTGATACAGTAAAAGGGTCCATCACAACAAAACAATTTCGGTGAGAGAGATAAAATTTTGTTCACTTCAAATATATTCAATAGAATCCTAGGCTAAGTAACATTGAGAGTAAAATAGAATGATTGACCTTGTCAAAAAATTGTTATACACAGAATCGACTCGTAAAGGGTCTTGCAATAGGGACGCTACAAAAGTAGACCGATAGAGACAGCAAACGACGCCATATTATTTCCGCTCTTTTGACATTCCTTTTCAGTAAGGTTTGCATTTCATCATGGAAAGATACGAGTATACGATCCAACAACGAGTCAAAATTATTAAAATTTACTACCGAAATTCGGAGTCAATGGCCTCAACTTTAAGAGCGCTAAGTCCAATTTATGGTCGGCGTCATTTCTGGCTGAATGGCTTCGTCAATAAGCAAAATATGCATTATTGGACAGGCAGGTGAACGTGTTATCTCACGAAATGGCCAAGTCAATTGGCCGCCTCGGTCATGCGATTTGACGCCGTTAGACTATTTCCTGTGGGACAACAACAAGCCAGCGTACGAATATCGAACATGAAATTGCAGCAGTATCGGCCGATTTATGCTTGAAAACCGTCGAAAAATGGGTTCAGCGTCTGGACTTCTGCAAGCGTGCCCGTGGTGTCCATGCAAAAGAAATCCAGTTCCATGCATAATGGCATCGAATGTATTTGCAAGACCCGATACAAGCTGGTGAAAAGCCGGTATGCGGTATTCCATAAATATTGCCAAATTTGAAACGATAGATCTGCCATGAAACCGTGCTGGTTTGGAGAGATAAGGCAATTAATTGAGAAGTAAACTTTTTATTTTTATAAGTAAGAGGATAGTGGGAAGTATCGATTCATATTGGCCAATTTAAACGTACAATGATGTAAAGCGTCAGAAATTACACAAATTATAATCCTCGTAGAATTCTGATTTTTGCGCCGTACAAAATCTTTTTATGCTGAAACTAAACAGATACTCAAATTCAAAATTACCTGTGTAGCAGCTCGGGTTAAAATTATCCAAAACTATCTACTATTTGTATGAGAAGGGTTTATGTACTTTACAGTTTTATTTTATTTTCTCTTCAGTTTGCTCCAGTTCTGGTATACTAAATCGAAAACCAAAGCCCGCTTTTAGTGATATCTATCGAATCAAAGGAAAATCAATCGCAGCAACATGAAATAATTTTGTTATTTTCACTCTTAGATTGAAAAGAGTGCCGCATTTAATTTGCTTTCATAAAATTTCTTGAAATCAAAGTACACTCTTATCATTGATTTCAAATAAAATTGCATTCACAATTTTTCCTCACATCCCTCCTTCTTACATTCACTTCGCCAAGCGATAAATTTCCTACGCCCAGCAGCTGACGACGACTACACCTAAGACCGAACAGCAGAAATAACAAAAGAGATAAATCACGCGCTCTGATTACATGTACTACTAAGATACCAATGCATATGGAACTATTTATTTTGTAGTCAGCATTCGGATAAATGAAAAATAGCTGAAATTTTCGTAGTAGCTGAAAGTGTACTCGTAGCTGTTAAAGATTTTGGGGGGTAGCAAAAGTAGGGCAGCCAGAGAGAGAGAGAGAGAGAGAGAGTAATTTGTGACTACCCCCAATTCTACTTCGCTATAACTTTAAATCATATTTTTTTCATAATATCAGTAGTATTGGTCTCATTTTCCAATGAATGATTGCACAAAATTAAACAAAGAAAATATTTTCACAACTAAAACCGACTAGCACTGCAGGTGCACAAATAAAGTCGTACGTTTCGATAACAAGAGAAAATATACAACTATCATTGGAAAATAAATTGTTTTTCCGTTGTTGGTCAATTTCACATTTCTTGCAAAACGGAAAATGTGAAAAACTCTTTCTCTATTCCCAGGAAAATTTATTGAAGGGAATAAATTGAAATACCGCTAAAGAATTTTTTGCTGATTTCGTATAAAATTGCATTTTTGTGCACATATTGAATATTTTATTGAAAAAACAAAGGGAAAAATTTGTTGTAATATGAAATTAAATGATAAAGTATTTCTTAATAACTGGCGTACAGTGAATAGTTGCAAAAGTACGCATTGGTAGTTAAATATAATCTGAAAGGCATTCAAAGAAAAAAATTGCTGTAGAAATTTCTCTATATTAAATTAGCACGTACATATTTTTCTATGGTAACTACGGAATTTAGAAATTTCATCACAACACTCCCTACAACTACTACTACTACTAAGTACGACTACTGCTAATTCAACTAATACTACTACTACCACTACAACTACTCCCATCACTGCTACTACCACTAATTACTACAACTATTTTTACTAATTTCTACTACTATTTTTATTAATACTTCTACTAATTAGTACCTACTGGTAATTTTACTACTATTTTCTCTAATGCTAACATTGATTACTACAACTATTTTTACTAAGCTAGTATTAATTAGTACTACTATTTTGACTAATTTCTACTACTATTTTTACTAATTCTACTACTTATTTCTACTACTATTTTTTTTAATACTTCTACTAATTACTACTGGTAATTTTGCTACTTTTTTTTAATGCTACTATTGATTACTACTACTATTTTTACTAATGCAAGTATTAATTAGTACTACTATTTCGATTAATTCCTACTACTATTTTTTACTAATGCTACCACTAATTTCTACTACTATTTCTACCAATTTCTACTACCAGTTTTAATAATGCTACTACTAATTACTACAACTATTTTTACTAATTCCTAGTATTAATTAATAATACTATTTTTACTAATTTCTACTACTATTTTTACTAATTTCACTACTAATTTCTACCACTTTTTTTTACTAACTCCTACTACTACTATTTTGAATAATTCTATAACAAATTTCTATTATTATTTTTACTAATTTCTGCTACTTTTTAACTAATTCTGTTATTGATTAGTACTACAATTTTTACTCATCTCTACTACTATTTTTACTAATGCTACTACTTATTACACTAACCACTATTACTATTACGAAACACTATTTCTATTACTTCTACTACCACAACTATTACTATTATTTTCTTACTACTAACGACTACCACCACTACTGCTTCCATATTTAACTCTATATCTCTTTATGAAGTCGACAAAAAAGTTTTAAGTCTGTCCCGCGTTTTTAGGTGAACGAGTGTTTTTTTTTCTCGAATTAAAATTTGTAACGCTTGTCGAATTTTTTTCTTCATTTAAACCTAATTTAAAATTTGGATTTAATAGGTTTTTTTTGCAAAATCAACTACATTTTTCTTTAAAAAAAAAACAATTTAATTTGTGTAATGTAAAATTAAGAAACATACTTGCGAATAAATCCATAAATTTTATGCCATGAGTTTAACGGAAAAGAAATTCAATAAGGATTTGGGCCATCGAAAAATATAATGTAGCAAATCAAAAACCTCGTCCACTCAAACAAAAAGCTCATCTTCGGATCAAAGAAAAATTTTATATATTTTAAATTGCTTTTGCATACGACATTTGTATGTTTTTATTCAAATCATAATTCAATAAACAGAAAAAAATTAAACATTCTTCATCAGAATAAATTCCGGAGTTAAAATGAAATTAAAATAAAATTAATACAATATTTTCGTTATGCCCGTGGACTGTTTCTAGATGCTAACGCATTTACTCCGCCAATTTTGTTATCACTGTTGGAAAAAAATGTCTGCGATTTATCCAGTAAAGTAGATTTCATGGAGCTTACGCTTACGGGTGATTGTGGCGGGTGGTCCAGTTCTGTAGGTCCTTGAAATAGCCATCATTCCTTAACTACTCCCTATGTACAACAATTTAAATCTGTTTTCAAAATAAAAAAGATCCGACAACCTATTCTGGGAGAGGAGACCAATACAAAGTATGTCAGAGTTTTATTGTAGGAAGAAACAAAGTTTTCCCTATTTTACACAATCTTTTGGTAAATCGGCATAGGCAACCGAGTGATACAATAGAAGGACTTCTTTTGTCCCTCTTTTGAGAAGTATAACGAGTTAAAATGTACCACAAAAGATTGTGTCATAAAATTCTACACGTACCCGGAATCTCTAATTTCAACTTGGATGTCAGTAATAACCCAAATCTATATATTGAAGAGTTTATTTCGTAAATTCCTCCAAATTATTAAGCAAACATAAAGTATAGAGTTGATCTGAAAAACTAATTAAAATCATCAAAGGAACACTGATCTCAGAATGATAGAATATTATTTGACAATATATTATTTACAAAGTTATCTGATTGAAATTGAAAGGAGAAACAAGGAATGTGACAAAACTTTCTACCGTCACTTTTCTCTTCTCAATCATTTGGCCTTGTTCGGTTGCGTCGTTTCTCTTTGTTGTGTCCTAACTAGGTACGTTTTGTCTGCCAGATTTTGTACTGATCCGCACATACCCTCAAAACTTTCTTTCTAAGACCAATTATTCTCTCTACTTAATTTTTCCAAGCTTTCTTCAAAAGCCAGTAGAAGTTCGTTCAAAGAACAGTTTTGAAACTCCAGGGATTTCATTCTAGAATATAGTGTTAAATAAATTCCTTCTTCACTTCAGATATAACGCGTTCAAAGTCGTTGCGTATGCTGACGACCTAGTTGTCGTGGCTATTGGAAAATTCATCTCGACCGTCGAGATAGACTGTAGTCTATCCCTAACGACAATATTAAATGGACGAAAGCGATGGAAGTTCCGCTAAAACGTAACTAATACTTTTCACAAAACATTATAAAATAGACAGTTTTAGGACTCCATCAATTGGTGGTAAAAATCTTAAACTGTCGAACGAGGCTTAATTTCTCGGAGCTCGGCTTTAGCCACAACTTAAAGGTTCACTTCCCGACGGAAGTGACTGGGAATTTGGCTTGGCATGGGACTCCGATGAGATTGCAATCTTCACGGATGGCTCCAAATTTTATATAGAAGCAGGATAAGGAGCTTTCTCCCAAACATTCTCATTGAGAGAAGCGTACAAACTTCTAGATTACTGGAGCGGTTTCCTATCTGATATCTTTATAATTGACATAACAATCGACAGGCAAAGTTGGTAAGCATGATGGACCTTGCTCCTACAAAGCTTTCCTCTGCTATAGACTTTCAGTCGGCGATCAAAACTCTAAAGCCGATCATGACTAACTCGATCTGCGGTCGGAACTGTCATGGATTTCTGCAATCTCTTCGGCAACACGCTCCCAACCTATACTGAGTCCTGGGGTACAATGGCGTTCCTGGAAACGAGAAGCGTACAAGTGTGCGAGAAGAAGAGCTGAGGTAAGACTGGGGAACCCGGCTCGAGCAAACAAGCCCTGTTGAGATTCCTGCTCTCGCTAGTTGAGAAAGGGTGCAGAACTGCTATCAACAGAAGGTGGATCAATTTAGACACATGCAGGATAGCTTGTTCACTTTGAGCATCACTCAAGAAGCGAAGAATACAGAGCCAGCTACGATTTTCGAACCCAAATGACAATCTTCCCACAGGAATACTAACTGGAAACCTGTCCATCAGCCACATGGGGTTCATTAAACGCTTCCTCAGCGTGTGTCCTTCAATACTAAAAATATACTTCAGATTCCTGGAGAACGGAGTACTGGGCGACTTAGGTGTGGTCGCACTGGGGGTCTGTTGGGATTTACCAAAAGATCGGAATGGTTTAAAGACGTGTGAGAGTAGGCTGGGAATAATTCATTTCACGGTATCACAATGGTCCCTGTTGGCCAACGAGTGAACACTCAACGTGAGCGGCCCGCTTAACTTAACCTAACTACTTAATTGTTGAAAACAGAAGATCTATTTGCTCCAGATGAAATTCGTTTCTCTCTTAATCGCTACGTCAATAACAAAAATTTTCGCATTTGAATTGCAGAACAACCCGAAGAATTTCAAGAGCTGACATTACGTTCAAAAAATTACAACGATTTTTATGGGCTGGGGGAAACATCTATATTAATTCAACTGTTAATGCCGCTCGTTATCGCGATCGAGGGTTGCCACCTGCTTCCTGCACCAGTCAAATTTATTTAAAATATACGCAAGCTATGTAAAATATCAAAACATGTCGCGGTTCGTCTCGGAAAGAAGGTTCCTATCAAACTTTTATGACGGTTGGCAACTGCTTGAAAAGTCGAATATAATAAAATTTTACGAATTTAATTAAAGTTATAGGTATGTTTTGGTTTTTATAGCTACATATGTTATAAACCCTTCTTATGATATTTTTTTAAAAAATGTTTCCGGATTTTTTTTAGATTAAAGTCTTCACCTGACAGATTTTTGACGAATAATTTTTTTTTCGGCAAAACTGCTTATAAGGCGGCGATACTTCAATACTTTGAAAAAATTAAGCACGAAGCCCTAAGAATTGGTCTTTTGTATGACAATCAAGATTACTCCAATAAAAAATAAAATCTTTAATTCCAAAATGAATCACCCATTATATTTTTCTTTCTTTACAGCATGAAGTACCGCATGGCAAGCATGCAATGATTCTGGTAAAACAATCGAAAGGAAACCTTATCTGGATCTCTACACAAGATACGGGAATTGGCAACAAGCTGGCGCCTAGCACAAGCGAAAAAGATAAGAAATTTGAGCCGCGCTTGAAAACATGGAGTGAATGCGACAATGTACAGGTAATAACAATAATAAGCTTGTGGAATTTTTTTTTAAATTAAGCAATGCTAAGAATGTTATGTTAATAGATTAACATTTTTTTCTGAAACTAAAATAACTTTAAGATTATCAATTTAAAAACTTATACAATAATTATTCTGCATTTTCCCACAAAAATAAATAAATAATGAATACAAGGTGGATCCCTAGAAGGGATAGCAAGATAGCCAAGGCGAATCCGCTGTGTATTTTGTTAGTATAATTTTGCGAGTGAAATATCAGAAACTGAATTCGCCCAGTTAGCTCATATATTTTGTTTGTGTGAACAAGACAACCCAGCGAAATTGGAAAGAAGAACAAGCATTCAGCTTACTGAACACCAAAACCAATTTTTTAAGCGAAATAATTTCAAAAAAGTATTCAACCGCTATCCGCTTTGTACTCGTATCAAGAAATTGAAATTGACTCATTTCCCTGCAGCATATCAAATTTTCCATCTCCACCAATTCCAATTCAGTGCAACACCGACTAAATAACGCCTTCCTCCTTAGCATATATCCTAAAGGATAATCCGCCTTTTGTTTTTCTCCGCTCAAGCGCACGCACTTTCTTGAATCCATTTGTAAGAAACAGTTTTTAAGGAATTTTTTTGTTTATTTCCATTTAAGCTGCTTAAGAGAGCGGCGAAATGAAAGCAAATATCTTGCATAATTTTTTAGATTTTTTTGTTTTTGTTTTTGCTAAGCTGCAACGCTTCGCAACTGAAATGAATATTAGCTGAATTTATTGTAAGCTACTTTAATGCAAGTGCCCCGAAGCGTAGTAAAAGAAAATTAAGAATTTTCATTAATTTCATGGAAGAAACAAGTGCGAATGGGCTAAAGAGTCGCGGCAGTAAAATTCCTCTTGCCGTTCAATTTCGTGCACGCTTTTACATGACCGCGATTCTTATATACGTTCATACATTTTAGGGGCGTCGTAAATTCGCCATTATTTAATTATGTGCGGCGTATGTATGTATGTATGTATGTAGTTATTTGTCAGGCAGATCGAAGCGTTGCTAATGGGGAATTCAATCCCGTGCCGTTTTTGCGGGATCAGCAATGACAGATAGCGAGATGTGCGGTATTTTCGGGACTGTAGAAAAAATTATAAAGAAGAAAGCGAGTTGCGTTTTCCGCCAATAGGTAAATGTGTAATAAAATATGATCGAATTTAAGAGATACAATTTTAAATAAATGCTTTATTATTCCTTCAGAAATATTATCAAAAAGTCCACTTTATTAAAAGTAAATACCTAAATAAAATACTCTTTTCTACATATCTGTTTTGAATATAACTGTAAAGCGTAAATATTATGATTTTTTTCAGTCCCACAAATTCCGCGGATCCGCGGTATTGATGAGCTCGGAGTCACAAAATTTCGGGATTGTGATTTTTATACGGGATTGGATTCCCTACTTGTTATATACTGAACATGAAATTTAATAATCTTGTCGACCAAAAATTTCAATAATAACATTCTTATGGTTGTGTGGTAGACAATCCACGGGTATGCAAAATGTGCAATAGGGTGGTACCAAAATGTATGCGGGGTGGTAAAAGCTAAAGTAGTTCTATGCTATATTGAAAAAATAACGCTGTTTTTTTGTATAAAAAAATATCTATAAGTCTCGCAAAGTGCTCAAAGTTTTCCATCGATTTCAAATTAAAAAAAAACAGTTGTCTCCCAAAAAAAATACAAGGGCCCATACAAAATTGTTAATCAGGCCTGTTCTGCACTGGATTGGTGTTCTTGATTTCGATTCCAACAAAATTTGATCGACCTGAAAAGTAATTGGAAAATTAAATCCAAACATGTATCTTTTTGGTCATTCAAACCTTTTATATTTCAAACTTAATATTATTGGGAAAATTAAATGCAAGCTTTAAGTGGCTCAAAAATCGCTTTGCTTTTTGATAAGTTTTCTTGCTGACGGTGTTTCTCATTCTGGTAAGAATGGAAACGGCGACCTGATGACCGACATCCAGAGTACACTCAAACTATGGTGGGAGCACTCCTTCACGCTACTCAATGGTAGTGACGCGGAAAACGTCGAAGGTAATGAAACCGAACCTCCAATTAATGAAGACGCCGTCGAAATCTCGTTATTCGACTTAAACGAGACTCAAACGGCAATAGCGCTGGTAAAGAAAAATAAATTAAGTGCACTTTGCCCAGTCAACAAAAAGGGCGATCTTGCAATATGCGCCAAGTATCGCGAGATCAGTCTGTCTCCTTAGCATATCATATAAACTTCGGTCGGGCATATTGTGTGAACGACTGAAGCCCACCGTGAACGAAGTGATTGGACCTTATCAGTGTGGCTGTAGACCTGGTAAATCGACTATCGACCAAATATTCACGATACGCCAAATCTTGGAAAAGACCCGAGAAAGAAGAATAGACACCCACCATCTTTTTATCGACTTCAAATCCGCTTTCGATAGCACAAGAAGAAGCTGCCTATTTGCCGCATTGTGTGAATTTGGTATGCCAACAAAAATATGTAAAACGACGTTGCGAAACACCACTAGCTCCGTCAGATTCGGGAAGGGCCTATCCGTGCCGTTTAATACCAAACGGGCTTTCAGACAGGATGATTCGCTTTCGTGCAAGAGCGTGCAACTTCTGGCGCACCTCCGCAACCGCATTGTTAATTCCGCCTTTTCCAAATAGGATAAAGAAGCGAAGCGAATGAAGCTGGAGGTAGATGAGTGTAAAACTAAGTACCTTCTGTCATCAAACAGTCGGCGCATTCCCGTTTTGGCTCCCGCATCACTGGTGCAATTAGAATTTTGAAAAAGGGAGGGCTTTGTTAATCTGGAAACCAGACAAGTAGTACTTTGAACTGAGTAGGCAACTAAGCAGTAAAGTCCTCTCTCGTAGAACCAAAACCACACTCTATAAGTCTCTCATCATGCCTGTGCTATTGTATGGCGCAGAAGTATGGGCGCTGTCAATATCAGATGAGATTGACCTTGGAGTGTTCGAGAGAAAGATTGTTCGTAAGATTTTTCGGCCTCTACAACTTTGCGATGGCGAATACCGCAGACGATGGAATGATGAGCTATATGAGCTTTAGTCAGCGGCTACATTGGCTAAGATATGTCGTAGAAAAACGCGGGATCAGCTGGTGGCGTGGCGGTAGAAGGAAGCTTCATCTGCGTTGGAAAGGCGAAGTAAAAAAGAGACTTGACATCACTTGGTACTTCCTATTGCCGCCAGTTAATGGGAAGAAGAAGCAACTGGCAAAATTTGTTAAACTCGACAAAAAACGCTCTTGTCAAGAATGAAGAAACTTTCCAACACCATAAGCAAAAAATCTTATCAAGAGGCATTGAGATTTTTTTACAAATTTTAACTTGCCATTTAGTATTCTAAAAACTGCGAATCCAAAAATGTTCCAACAATTCTAATTAAAAAGTTTAGTATTTTTAAAAAAAATTTTTGAATTTTATTGAAATTTGCACGAACTATATGCAGACTAAACTGTATTTTTATCAAAATAATAATAGGTCCTATAGTTATGGTAAGCACTATATACAATTTCTACGAAAAGCTATTTTGCCCCATTTACATAAAATATATGAGAAACTTTGGGCGCTTCGAGCGACCCAACTATATGTTGATTTTAAAAAAATAAGGATTTCGAATATGGAACAATCCTAGGGGATGATTGCGACTTTACTGTTTGTTAGACCACCCTAATGTGCATACATACCTATCGTACACCTTCTTCAAAAGACATGAAGAGAAAATATATAAAATTTTTTAGAAAACCCTAAATGCAATGTCAGTAGTCTAATTTTATTTAATTTATTTAATTTTAATGTGAAGTTAGACTGAACTTGTTTTGTTCACTAATTTACAACAAATATTGGAAGCAAAATATATGCATAGAGCGAAAAGACCACCAAAAATGCTCTATAAATCAAAACAAAATTTAGCGAATTCCTCTATGACTTTTTCCCAATAAGAATCAAGAAAATAAATCAAGAAGATAATCTGTAAAACTAATATGAAAACTTTTCCATGTAATTAAGAAGGTGACTCGTAGAATTAAGATGAAAACCATTCCAATCAAATCTAGTGGATATCCTAAAAAAATTAAAGAAAAAAAGCTCTCTTCAATATAATTATGAAGGGAATTGTGGTTTTTATTAGAATCTTCTCTTAATTTCAATAAGACGGACGATCTTATCATTTTAAAATTATTGACACCTAAATGTTTTGAAGTACATTATTTTCTAAAAAAAAAACATTGAATTATTATACAGGTTTTAATAAAAAAACAATTGAAATAAGTATAACATAAGTAAAATAATTATGCGTAGTATACCACGCGCCATTTCCTCAACTTTAATATAAGTTTAGACAGGACCTTTATTGCATGACCGGCGTCTTTAATAAATAAATGGACACGAAACACAACGAGAGAAAAACAAAGCATCACTATCGAAATTTATTGTTGAAAACAATTAAAAAGTTTTCCCTATTAATAAATAAAATTCTAGTAAAAATGAGAGGATCTCCTTATTAATTTACTTTATATGATTTTTAACATAAAAACAGTTGCAACTTTTGGACAAAATTCTTTTAAAATTATTAAACAAGAAGTTATCGTCTTGTTTGCAGTCGTTGTGCTTCTGAATAGATTTTAACAGAAATTGAAAATAAAATTAAGAAAATATTTTAGCAAAAATTTCTTCAATATTGTCCCCTCTCGCTATTCTTCGCTTAAAAGCCTTTTTAGACGTCGATCTCTTTAACTATTGGTGACCATTTTAGCTCTGTATGTGAGCTGCGAACCCTTTTAGTACAGGGTGGGCCAAAATAAACCAAGGGGTGTAAGAGTTTAATAACTTTTTCGTTTATTATTTTTTTTCTCTTTCAGATTATATAATATACAAAAGGGAAAATTTTTTACACTAAGTATGAAAAATGATGTCTCTTAAATGACCACCGTTTTCAGCTTCGCACTGATGGGCTCTTTTTAGAGCATTTTCCATAACATCTTTCAAAACTTGTGGCTGTAGCGTTCGAATTTCTGCAACAATGTTTGCCTTGAGTTCAAGGATTGTCTCTGGCTTGTTCACATACACTCGCTCCTTCAAATAACCCCAAAGAAAATAGTCGGGTGCTGTCAAATTTGGCGATCGCGCTGGCCAAATAATTTCCGAATTTCTGGAAATTATTCGCCTTCCAAAAATTTGACTTAAAAGTGCCATTGTGTCTCGGGCAGTATGGGCAGTGGCTCCGTCCTGCTGAAACCACATACCAGGTATGTTTTCAAGAGCAGGACGTAAAAATGTTTCTATCATAAACCGATACCGCTCTCCATTTACGGTTAGAGCACTTCCATCTTCATTCTCGAAGAAGTAAGGCCCAATGACATTTTCAGATGTGATCCCACACCATACTGTACACCTGATGGGGTTCAATTGGCGTTGATGAATGGCTCTTGGATTTTGAGAACCCCATAACCTACAGTTCTGATTTTTAACAAAGCCATTCAAATGAAAATGAGCTTCATCACTCATAATCAAATTTTTAATAAAGTTGATTTCATTTCTGGCCAACTCTTGAAATTTAACTGCAAAATTTAGACGTTGCCGATGATCCGCGGGTTTTAATTATTGCACCATTTGCACCTTATATGGGTATAACTGTAAATCTTTTTTTAAAATGCGCCGTTGTGACGTACGAGATATTCCTAGCTGAGCAGAACGCCTTCTGGCAGATGTTTCTGGTGCTCCGCTAACACTTTGCTGTACTCGTTCAATATTTTCCGCAGTGCGACTTAAACGTGGTCTACCGGTTCGCAGCAAATCTGTTACGCTGCGATGTTGGTGATGACGATCAACTAAGGAACGAATCATTGCTTCAGAGGGCGAAATTCTGACGTTAAAATGTCGACGATATGCTCTTTGCGTTAAAATAATTGATCTCTGGTTTAAATAATAAAATTCTATTGTTCTGGCTCTCTGTTCAGTTTTGAACCTCACCATTATAAATTCTCCAAGTGTTGTCTATATAATCTGAAAGAAAAATTAAAAAAATTTAATAAACGAAAAAGTTATTAAACTTTTATACCCCTTGGTTTCTTTTGGCCCACCCTGTATAAACTACCAAAATTATAAATTTTTTTGAGTCAACATATTTACAAGTTGTTTCAATTCAAAAGGAAGCTTGTATTTTAAGAGCCAATAAAATCATCAGCGATAAAATATACTTTACTTTTATCCTCTGCTTTCGACTAATGAAACAAATCGCTTCAGCTGTAACCTGACTTTAAGCTGACTTTCCTTACATTTTTTCATGGTAATTTTAGTTTTATATTGAGCAACAAAATCATGTTAACAAAAACAAAAATGTATAGAAAAATATATTTCTATTATACACGCCTTTAAACAATCAATATGATAAAAAATTATTACAAATGTTAAAGCACTTTGCTATTTTACTTCTACACTAAATTTCACATAAAATTCACAAAATGTTACTCATACGCCTTGTTGGTCGTTTAATGCTAGGCAAATACATATATACTTGCATATTGCATATCTGCATGTCTGTGTGTGTGTGTGTGTGTGCATACACAATGAATTCGCACACATTCACATTCTCCACAAATTTTACTTAATTTAACGATAGTTTATTTAGAACTAAATATTTTATACATTTTAATGTTATGCTGAATTAGGACAGTCTCAAAACCAAATGGAAATCAACGGTAATTACAAGTGTCTATATGTATTGTATGTATGTACTAGAAATCGGCTAATAGAATTTGAATAAATTGCTAATATAACACACCTGTAGACTTACAATTTTAATTGAATAGAGTAGATACATAAGTTAACATGGAAAATAAGGGAAGAAAAACACCAAAAATAAATTGGCACTTACAATATTAGAGAAATTCCTTTTTCCATCCTCTCTCTCTC
The DNA here is from genome assembly GCA_951828415.1 of Anomoia purmunda. Classification (NCBI taxonomy): domain Eukaryota; kingdom Metazoa; phylum Arthropoda; class Insecta; order Diptera; family Tephritidae; genus Anomoia; species Anomoia purmunda. The sequence continues at coordinate 15,321,080 of OX639996.1, forward strand.
TCTCTCTCTCTCTCTCCTCCCCCAAGTGCTGCCAAAGCACACAAAAAAATATCAAAAACAAATGAAATATTTAAATGTAATTTAGCTTTTCCTGCCACCTCTCTACTTATTCGAATCTCACACCTTCTTCTATCTCTCTATTAGTGCACTTGAACTATCAAATTACGCTGCATCCCACCACTAAATATGCCCCTCGTTGATACTTAACTAACTCTATATATTCTATGTATTTATTTATAGCAAGTATATATACTTATATTTATTAGATTATACACCAACTATTTCAATATACATATACATACCTCTGTAATTAATCACGAAAAGCATTTGACACCGAAACGCTACTAAAATCGACACAAACACCCTTACCCCCCTTGAAGCCTATGAGCCAAGCGGTCATTCAACTCCAAAATGTTGCTAAATTCTGGCATACAGCATAATGAATGATTTATTCTAAGTAAATCGATTAGCACAAAGCGTTTTGTGGTTCATTGATGTGGGCGTCAAGTTGTGGCAAAATTCTGCGAAATTACTAAGTATATTTAATGCTCGCAGCGATGACCTGTCTAATTAGCAAAACACCTACAATTTATCGAAGGCGAACGCCTACAAGGTGATATTACTGGATAAGCTGATTTGGGTTTTTATTTATCGTCTCTGTGTATGGCATGTTAAATGGAAATATAATTGGGTGATTCACAATGTCTCATAAATCTTAAAGTGATAAAATTTTATATTTCAAAAGTTATGTTTTTGGATTGCATTGAAACAAGTAATGAAATTTAGCGCAGTTTTATATTTTTTAAATTTTATCACTTTAGGATTTATGCCACATTATTCCACTTTGTGAATCACCCAATTGCTTACATCTTACTTGTTTGCATTGGCATGTGAACAAAATTTAGCAAACACTTTGTGAAGCTTGAACTTAAACAAAAAGGGAAAAAGAATTCTATATTTAAAAACAAGAATTAGGTTCGTGAAGTCCCTATGCATACCATAAATGGAACTTCATAGATAAAATTCTAGAATGGAAAGGGGTAAAACTATTTTTTCTAATAAATAAAGGTAGCTATAATTCCATTGTATATAATTTTTCACACAGCTGGTAACCCTTTCCGAAACGTTCCTTTCAGGCCAGAATTGTAATATTTCATTTATTTTATTGTTCAATTTTTATTTATTTATTTTAACCAGGTGGGCAACCATCGCCAGAAATATTTTTTAAATAAAGCTTTTTGAACTATATGTTTGGCGATACTACTCAAAAATATTAATTTTTTAAGCAGCTGGCAACTTTCTTCAAAAATATTTTCGAAACTAAGATTTCTCAACATTCTTTCGTTTCTCACCAGTATTGCAATATTATATTTCTCTTATTTTATTAATTAATTTTTATTTAACTTTTTAACCCGGTGGCAACCACCGCCAAAAACATTTTTTAAATAAAGCTTTTTAAACTACTTGTTTGGCGATACTACTCAAAAATATTAATTTTTCAAACAGTTGGCAACCCTTTTCAAAAATATTTTCGAAACTAAGATTTCCCAACTTTCTTTCGTTTCTCACCAGTATTGTAATATTATATTTCTCTTATTTTTTTGATTACTTTTAATTTAACTTTTTAACCCGGTGGCAACCACCGCCAAAAATATTTTTCAAATAAAGCTTTCTAAACTATCTGTTTGACGATACTACTCGAAGATATTAATTTTTTAAGCAGCTCGTAGAAATTTTCCAAAATATTTTCGAAACTAAACTTTCCTAACCTTCTTTGATTTTACTCAAGCATTTTAATATTTCATTTATTTTATTAATTATGTTACACTTTATTTTTTAACTAGGTGGTAACTATCCTCAAAAATATTTTTCAAATAAAGCTTGTCCTACTCCAAAACATTAGTTTCTCAAACAGCTGACAAACCTTCTCGAAACTATTTCCGAAACTAAGCTTGCCTCTCTTTCATTTTACGCCAGTTTTGCCAATTAACATATCTGCACTTTCCGAGAATGGAGCAATTGCAGGAGCTTTCCAAATGTCAAAGGCTTTCCTTTCGAAATATACTAGCAAAATTTGATTCTCTGAATATATTTTTAAAAAAGTTTGCAAAAGCATCAGTGATAGGTAATACAAATATTTTTTCCCTTTCCAGGGCTCGAGCTCGTTTAGCCTTATAATAATATTGGTGAGCTGCGCAAGATAGAGACACATTCATGAGTAGAATAGAAAGAGTGCAATGATCAGTTTCCATGCTTGCCATGGGGGCTTTGTCATCCACCCTACAAAGGGCCTACAAGTCGTACTCAACTTTCTAGCTATAAATTTCTAAGGTCGGTTTTAACAACACTCAGGAGGAACCGTAGTTTTTGTTAGAAATTAACTCTGGATGCACTACCAGGGTGATGGCGACTGCACGTATCTCAGAAAAGCATGGATGAAAGGTTATCGGGAAATTCAATTCAGAATCTAGGCAATTTTTGCGGATAATTCCAAACTAAAGTGTAAAGTAACCCTTAGCTACCTACGGCTACCCGATTATTCTAACGTTCTTCAGATTGAATTCATTGAATTCACAGCAACAGCTACTATCACCCCATGACTTCAGATCATAATCATGATCGATTCTGCTAAGTTTTAAAAGTACTACCTTCAAGGTCTCCATCGAATGTAGGAGAGTCCTAAATAAGCAGGCTCATAAATGCAGTATGTGTCTTGCCTTAGTCCCTGGCCACAGCGGTCATCCGCGGTAATTGCTGACTAGGAGTGCCTCGAATTGCACTTGGCCTAGAAGATCCATTTCCTCAAGTAAGCACCGGCTAAGATCGGCTTTTATTGAAAATGAGAGTATCAGGTGGGCCGACGGATCCTCATATAGGATTTCAAAACAAAATCGGCGTTAGAAGACCTACGTTACGAATATATACAAATATCGACTTCTACTGCATCAACTTAGTGTTCTACAATAATGGATGGACGCTAAACGATACTAGAATAGGTCTCACTTTCAATGATTTCGTCCGTAGCTTACAGAAATGCGACACTGAGTATTTGGAACATATTTCTTAGAATGCTCAGCAGACTTACACTAATGAGTTAATGCCCTCCATCATCAGCAATTGTTAAATTTTAGGAGAAGTTAAGACGGGAGCATTATATTATATCCTTTTGTACCATCTTGTAACAAATGTGAAGTGGCAGCCATCTCAGCCTCACCTCCTTTTCTTAATTAAAAAAGACGAGTCTTTAACACAGTGAAGGTGGCGTGGTACTCTCCTTCTGGAACTCCTGTGCGCGTGTGTTCTAATCAAATTTTTGGCTAAGCTAATTTTCCAGCAGCTTTATATGCAAGGGTCAATAGCCAGCAAATATTTACTAATCTGTATATACATATATATGTATATACATCGATGTTTTTGCACCCGCGCAAATACACATTCTGAGTGGTCGAAATTGTTTTGCATGCACAAATTTCTCGGATGCTGCTAAGCAAGCACACATTGTTTATGTAGTAAGTTCAAAAAGTTGCTAATATATTCGGAACCAAAAATATTAAATTTTTTCATTTGATTAGAGAGATATATGTAGGTAATAAATTTAGGAATTGAGTCGATTCAGAATACGAAATGCTCAAATGCAATCTTCTCCTCGTCTTCCAAAGTAAACAAAAATATGCGAACCAATTACGTTTGAGACGAGCATCAACCATTCAAGGGCTTTACGAATGTTAGAATCAAATTTGTTAAGAAGACAGTAGAAGATGAAAACGGCTAAAAACTAAAGAATTAACAGTTATTTCTAGACTTTCAAACAACAGCATAAAATTATTTGGGTCCTCAGTCCGCAGTCAATGCCAGATGTGCGCCAAACCTTCAGATCCAAAAATCAGAACGCACTACAAAAATTAGCTGGATTGAAGAAATACAGCTATGAAAGTAAAGCAAGATGGGAATGCATAGTTGACAAAGAAATATTTACTACTTTTGGAGAAACCATATTTCATTATAAGTAGGGTCTTATTAATTTTGAAGAACATGAGAGAAAATGCTGTTATTTCCAAATAAAATTACGACATCAAAATAAAGAAAATTTTCTGCTCGCGTTTACTTAAAAAGCAAAGTAGCCTCTTTATCATAAAAGGAGGATGCCTACAATCTTTTGGTTGTTTCCAAGGCTGCCATTATGGAATACGATTTCAATGAACTTGAGCATTTCCCTTATAGTGGCGACGTGGTCCCAAGCGACTATTATTTAGCCTCTAAATTAGCCCGTCCTGTTGCTGATAACCTGACAAAACTTAACAACCTCACAGTTGTCAGATTTGCTGCGCCTAAAACTATGCGGCGAAATTGGCTTTCAGCTCTCTGAAGATGACAACACTCTTTGTAGTTGTTATCTTCTTCTAAGTACGGGCCAACGATATTATATTCTGCGACATAGTTTTAGGCGCAGTAAACATGACAACTGTCAAGTCACCAGCATAGGGGGGTAAAATCTCATTTGCGAGGAATTAAATTTAACACTGATGATGAAGTGAAGTTAATTGTTATTGGGATGGTTTGATTGCGAGAATTCCTAATATTTTTCACATATATTAAAAAATAGTAGTAGTAAGTAAATACCCTTCATTGTTTACTCTTGGCCTGAAACCTTTTAACTTTACTACGTATTTGTGCTCATATGTGTTATGTAAATGCCAAACTAGTAAAGTTGCTTTTCGGCGAGGGCAACTATACTACAGCGTATGAGAAATATCTGGCTGCCGTACACAGAATCGGTTGAATGTAATAGGAATTAACAATATGTATGTTCCAAACTAAACTAAAAACTATCGCACTACATATACAGCTACGGTAAAAATAAAAGTATTGCGGTATTAAAAAAAAAAACTTGCGCTCATTTAATGTTCATTAATTCGTTATAAAAATATAGTTTATTCTATAGCAAAAATCATACAAATCCAAATTTCAAACTTTATACACAAGATAGAAAAAATCAAGAAATTTCGGCAGATTTTGAGTACACGGTTTAATATCCCAATCAATTTAGTATAATAAAGTGTCAGTTTAAAATTACTAAAAATTACCGTTGATATTTGACAATTTTTTATATATTCTTCCATATAAAAAAATTGTGACGTAAAAGTGTATACTCAAAATTTGTCTGAAAATTCTGATTAAAAACTGTGAAGCTTTGATCAAAATTTGTTGAGTTTTTTTAAATTTATAATAAATTTTGAAATTTGGATTTACATAATTTTTCTTATAAAATGAACTACCTTTTTAATAAACTAGCTTTTACCCTCGGTTCCGCTCGCACCGCAACCGTTTTAACTTTAAAAATTTCGAATTTAACAGAAAGGAAAAAAAAATATTTCAATAAAAGGTAATAACTTTTAGTTCATTAAATTTTTTTTTTAATTTTTTAATGTTTACTTTCAAAAAAGTCTTTTTGTAACTGTGTTTATAAAAATGAGATATCCTGAATAATGAAATATCCTGATTTCGCTTATATTATCTGTTAATTTGTATTACATTTTTCAAATAGTTGGCAACCTCTCAAATTTTTTCGAAACAAAGTTTTCCCAAACCCTTAGTTAAAACCAGTATTGTAGTACTTTGTTTACATACTTATATATCAAATTTTTTTGAACATCTGGCAGCACTCTCGAAAACTATTTCGCAAAGAAAGTAGTAATATACCTTTTTCGTTTCACACCAGTATAGTTGAATTTCAGTAGCCTTACCAATTAAATTGAATTAACGTGTTTTAAAATGTGGCAACCCTCCTCAAAAAATTTTTCACATAAAAGCTTTCGATAATATTAATTTGTGTAGACATATGAATATAAAAGCTTTCGTTTCACATAAATACCGCAGGAATCTTACAAAATTAATTAGATGCCTTATTTTTTACAGGTGGCAACACTTTTTAAATATATTTTCGTGATTAAGTGTTTTGTTACATACTTCCTTCAAATTACATATATGTACATATGTATAATAATAATAATTTAATTTATTTTTTAGGCAGGTGGCAACCCTCACCTAAAGTATTTCCAATAAAAGGTTTATTAACCTCCCTTCGTTTGTGACTCATAATTAAATATTTGATTTAGCTTATTATAGCCTTTATTAATTTTTTTAACATGTGGCAACACTCTCATAACATATTTTTGTTATACAGCATTCAGAAAACATTTAGTTCGGCACTTATATTGTAATATTTAATTTAACTTGTTAATTTAACTAAATTTACATTTGAACAGGTGGCAACCTTCTTTCAAAACATTTTTGAAATTATGTTTTATTAAACCTCTTCCGTTTGTTACCGATATTGAAATATTGGATTTTACTCATTACTTTAATTGACTTTAATTAGCCTTTTAAACAGGTGGCAACACCATTTAAGAAATTGCTTTTATGGTAACCCATATAACGGGCTAAATACAGTGCCAAATATTATCCAAATCTGTACAGTTGTCGTTTAGCGATACGTGATTTAATTTACTTATTTAATTTACTATAACTTTTTAAACAGAAGTCAACATTTTTTAATAATGCCAAATTTTATATGAAATTAGTTATGCAGTTTTAAAAAAGTTACAAACATACATTTATAATATAATATTAGTAGGATAGGATTGGTAGGATTAATGAACATTAAACGAACAAAATGAAAATAGGCGTAACTGTTCAAAATTTCGCTGTGCTATTATTTTTACCACAGCTGTATATCGCTGTTCATATTCATACCCTTCATCAAATATATCCTATACATATGTACATATGTACATCCATATGTAGCAAAGCAAAGTTTTGTGTGTGTGTGTGTGTGTGAGGGCGCGTTGATCCGCTTAAAGCACCGCAGTGCTCGCCCGTACGCTCAAAGGCCAGATGGTCGCAAACGGATGTTGCGGGTGCTCGAGTGTATCTGCCGCAAATCTTAAGCCCGCTAATTCATCATATTCATGAGCGCCATTTGGCCCTGAGTGGTGTCCAACAGCGCGGCAATTTTGAACGCCATTTCTACGGCAGTGTGGCGGTCGGTCAGCAAAAGCGCTGGGATTTTCGCACGCTATATTTCGGAAGTATTCTTCTTTTGCTTTTTCGTTTCTTTTTTTTTTTTGTTTTGCTTTTTTGTTCTCGCTTTTTGGCTTGCTTCTCTTGGCTGTTGCCTGCTGCCTGCTGCCTGCCGTTTTTAACATATTTATTTTATTGTGGAAAAAGTTTTCCCATCGTTTGCACACTTTTTGTCGCTTTCAAGTTTCATTGCTCCTCTGCCATTTTGTGTTTGAGTTTTTTATTTTTATTTTTTATTAATTTTTTTTTATTTTTTGTGTTCAGTTCGCATTTAGATTTGAACGCACTTGGTTACCAGCTTGGCGTATTAGCATCATAATGGGGGCACGTGTCTTGGCACTAAGTATCGTGTGCAACGTGTTTACTTTCCCACTTAATGGCTTCGCTGCGTACCCACAACCCTTTTAGGGCTTTCGCTTGCATTTTTACTTGTTTAATCCACGATTTTATTTCTCTTTTCACAGCTTTCCATTTCAATTTTTTCATTTTATTCATTTCATCCTCTTGCGTTTTTGTTTTTTGTTTTTTGTTTTTTTTTTTTATTTTGTCACCCTAAGGCTCACTGAACTAAGTGCTTCCGCTTCCGCATTTCGCACCAACACTATCAGTGTGCTGTTGCTGATATTGGTGATGGTCGCCTCGATGTGGTGTGGTTGTGTGTGTGTGTGAGTTCTTTAAGCGACACCGGACATTGGCACCACTTGCCGGAATTCATACTCCTCTATGTACTTTGAATAGATAGCCATCACTCCTGCATATATGAATAGATAGATCGTCGTGAGGAAATGTTGCTAATGTCCCATTAGTAGAGAGGTACCTCTAATTTCAGACATAGTTAGATTTAAAATAAGTTCAGGTAAAAATATATGCAGGAAAAAGAATGCAAAGAAAAGAAAATAAGGCATCTGGCAGATAGAAATTTTGAAATCGGTGACCATAGTACACTTAAAATATAAAAGGAATACTGTTCAATACTTTTGAAAATCAGAATGATGGCGTGTTTGAAAGCCCAAAATCAATATTTCGAGGATGCTGGTCACGTCCCTACAAACGAAAAAATTAAGTCGGTGCACCAGCTGAGCTGTAATGCAATGTCTAAACCTAAGCTCCCCGCAAACGACTTTTAGCTCCGTTCCATTTGGCACGGATCCCTCCAAGCCCTTTCAGACCAAATCAGGTTTCAGAAAAGGTGGCTCACTTTCGTGTGGCTTCTTCAAGCTGAAAGAATAATACATGCCTCCAAATTTGTACTCATATGAGTAGCAGAGTCATAGCACTACTGGCGTTGTGAGAAGATTTTGGTATTACTCGTTCGTCATCCCTGCTAACTGGCGCCAATTGGAAATACTAACTGATATCAAGTTATTACGGTCCAGTTGGATTTCTAAGCAACCGCACGTGCTACCTAAAATACTTTCGGGTTTTCATCCGTGACCTAACCAGCCTCATTTGCTGAAGTTTGTCTAATTTGCAATAAAGCTCATATACAGCTCATGGTTCCATTGTCTGCGATATTCGCCATCCGAGAGCTCTCCCAGTTTACTTCTGCCATGTAAAAACTTCTCACAGAAATCATCTGCCGTTCGCAATTGGCACAAAACTGTAGGCCACTCAGACAAATATCGAGCTACATGGCATTAGCGCTGTCGCTTCGCTTCATGTCTCGTTTTGATAAGGCAGAACAAAAAGCGCGGTTGTTGAATCCGGTACTATTAATAAAATTCGGCATACGCTAGAACTGGACTGTCATATTCTCATGAAGGATTAGGCTTGGCCGATTCTTCGACCGGAAGTCACCGTGTCTGAACCCTCAGCCGGTATCAAACGGCTTAAAGAGGTCCTTTCCAATTCTGATGGAGCAGGTGCTGTTACTCGACATAATTTTAGCCAAATTAGTTTTTCGGGGATGCCAAATTGAGACATCGCGCCAATTAGAGAACTCATTTTTGTGCTGTCAAAGAAGACAAAGAAATGGAAGGGGCCGATACTCTTCTCCTGATATTTTTTTCAATATCACCAAAAGCCACACCCATTGGCAGTGGGCTAACACTAAACGCTCGACAGAGCCGTTTATGCTTGTTAAACAAACTGATCCCACGGTAGTTGACGCAAATTACAGGGTCACCCTTTTTATGGATTGAGCAGAGTACACTGAAACTCCAGTCATCAGCTATGCGTTCGTCCGTAATGAACTAATGCATTCGGTTTAGCAGCTCCTTGTCGTCGTGCTTGTATAGCGCAGCTAGCAGTTCATCAGCTCCAGCGGGCTTATTGACCTTTAATCGCGTTATTGCTATTTTAGTTTCATCCAAGTTGGGACTTTGATTCTGTCATCATTGGTTGCTTATGTGATTCGGGTTAATCATCTCCGACATTTTCCGTCCCACCGCCATAAAAGAGAATGAAGAAGCGCTCCATTTATAATTAAAGTATGTTCTAGATGTCGGTCATCAGTTTGCCGCTTTCGTCCTTGCAGGAATTTGCCGAAATCTTATTTAACCCACTGGACCTTCCGCTAGAATTTCCAAGCGCATTTCCTATTGATTAGCGTCTCAACTGTAAGCACAAAATTTTCTCCGGTGGGGGGGTGGTATTTCTCATCATACCAGTGCTTCTTTCAGGCTCGCTGAAACCAATGACTTCCCTAGCACCGATCGAGACGTTGAGATAGACTGGAAGTGGATGCACAAGTTGCAAGCTTTGCTTATAACTGGAATAAATAGAAAACTCTTGATATTTTACTCAAATAATCAAATATCAGTATCGGTTTTACACTCAATTTTAAGCCAAAGCATAACTTTACTTAATTTTAAGATTTCGTATACACCACACTTTAAAGCAGACAGCAAATGGTTTACCAAGTTTATATTATAAAAAAATTTATGAAAGCCAGTAACTTTTTTTCCTTCTTCTTCACAACACTTTGCCACTTTGTCGCCATTTCTTTTTCTTAAATTTTCTGCAACGCCCTTTTTCCCGCCCTCCATCATTTTTCACACTACACGTGTGAATAATGGCAGTTGGTATAATTTTGCTCATTCAGCAATAAAACTTGATGGATGGCCAGCAAATGGCAAACGACAAACTGCATACGCCCCACTGCATCGCATCGCATCGCATCGCAAAGTGCCCGTATTTTCTTGATTGCCCAGTAACAGGACGGCCATCAACATTAGCCCAGCCATCAGCATAGTTGCAGCAATTTGGCGCATCCATATGCCAAATAACGACCGGGAAAAGGCGCGATGCGAAGGACCAACAATCGGCCAACACACTCACCCATACTTACATCTATATACAAAGAAAATGAATGCGAATTCCACCACAGTCATTGCAGCGAAGCCTAATTGCTATCTTTGGTTGGTCACTTGCGCTACTCCTCTTCATGCAGCCTTTCGCGCTCTGCGCTGAACTATCGCCTAAAATTGACAAACAATTTACAATTATGACACGGGAATAGTAATCCAAATTTCAAGATGGTTTAAGTACGATTTGCAAATTGGATTTGTGGAATAGTTTGAGTTGAGTGAATTATTTATTGTTTGTTTATTGTATTGTCGAGAGTGAAAATCTCAAAAATTTGTTGACTGATGGAATCCAAAATTCGTAGAAGGTAGTTGGGTTAAAGCCCTCCGAGCTGATAGTAAAAAATTATTTTATTAAACCTCCTTCGTTTGAGACCCATAATTCAATATTTGATTTAGCTTATTATAATTTTTATTCATTTTCTTAACAGGTGGCAACCATCTTCAAAAATAGTTTTGAAATAAAGCTTTTCGAAAACTAAAATCTAATAATCTAATTAAATCTAATTTAATAATTTTACTAAAATTAAATTCAAGCAGGTGGCAACCTTCTTCCAAGTTTTGAAATTATTAAAAAATGGTGGAATAATAAAATTATTTTATTAAATGTTCTTCTGTTTGATACCCATTTTGAAATAGTGCATTAATTTATTAGAATTTAGCAGTTTAAACAGATGGCAACACCATTTAAGAAATTTTTTTTTTATTTCGATAACAATAAAAGGCGATAGGTATCGAGATATTTCTGAAAATCCTGTTTAACATGAAAATAATCCTGTGTCTTAACATTGACTATATGGCTTGGGAATATAAATTTAATATATTAGCTCTTCTTCTTCTTGATTGGCGATATACATGCTTTGGTGAATTTGACGCCAGTTAGAGACTCCAAACGAAACCAAGCCCTTCTCCAGCTGGTATTTCCAATGGAAAGGAGGGCATCCTCTGCCACCATCAGATGGTTATTCTTTGAAAACTTTAAAATGAGAGGCATATAGAGTAGGATGTTGGATCGTAGAAACAGAATTTTGCTACTCATTTCCCTTTGAATATCAAAGCTGACAGGAAGAAGCATGTCTGAAACTACTTTTGGTGGCAAACTGCTCGGATAGGTCCATCTCATTTCTGACGTATATGATGACATAATTCAACATTGCGGATCTGATAAGGTTCAATCGAAGCCGCCATATTTCGAGGTTCAGTAATAGGATGTCAATGCCGTCATTAGTGAATTTATCTATGAATGAACGTGGTGCTACAGACTACCGAGCTCCGGCGTGACGGGTCCCAAGCCCAGCATACAACCAGAGCCTATACATATAAGACAACTATAAATAGTGCGATGTACGTTATCAACATCAGATGAGGTGACCCTTAGAGAGTTCGAGATAAAAATTCTCCGAAATTTGTTTAACCCTTATGTCTTTGCGACGGCGAATACCATAGACTATGGAGCGATGAGCTGTATGAGTTTTACCGCGAAACAGACATAGTTCAGCGAATTAAGATTGAGCATCTACTCTGGCTGGGTCATGTTGTACGTATAGAAGAAAATTATCCAACCCTGAAAGTATTCAATGCGGTACCCGCTGGTGGCGACAGAGAAAGGACAGGAGGAAGACCTTCGCTAAGTTGACCAGGTAGAGAGGACTTGGCTTCACTTGGGGTATCTAGCTGGGGCCAGTTTAGAAAAGCAGAGAAGCGACTGACGCGCTGTGTTGGAATCTGTCAAAATCACCTAGGCGATTATAGCGACAGTTAAGAAGAAGAAGAAAGCTAAAAAAATATACAAAATCACATTTTCGGAATGATAAAAATATAAATTTAAAAAAAAAGTAAAATAAAATAAACGTTTTGATTGTTAATTACCTAAACCAGCATATCTAACATAGCACACATATATTTTTATATTTTTATATTTCAAATATGCAACCACAAAATATCGTCATACAAAGAAAACGCACTACTACGTCCACATCGGGAGGGCAATCGAAAACACACACACAAAAATTTGTGTAAAGTGACCGCAAGCTAATTTAGATTAGTTAAATTGTAGCTAAAATTGTTGTGTGGTCTATCGACATGCAGTTAGCGAAACAGACGCATCGAAATAAATACGCCCTGTAGGAAAAAAATAGAGTCTATACCCACCTTTTAAAGAGAGTGGTGTTTCAAATGATTCTCGTTTTCGTTAAATTGTAGTTGAGAGAGTCTCTAGATTATTACGGCCGAACAGTGGACTAAATACTACAGAATTATCAAGCATCTGAATGATCGTGTCATCAATGCCAGTGTGCCGATCTTTCTAGAACGTTGTCATCACTTCGAAAGAAGATACTTAGAGATTTAAGGGCACTCTTTTGTCATATATTGAGGGGCTGACAAATTATGTTGGCATTTTGAGAAGATAGAGTCACATTTTATGGGTAGAAAGTACCGCCGTGCAATATGGAACAGATACAGACCGAGAATATATCCCGCCTAGGAAGGTGCCCGGTCTATACGACGTGCCTCTAATTTAACAACTCTGAAACAAAATTTTTTTGTAACAGAATCACCAGGATATATTTATCTAAGATGGGATTTTGTGTCATATTTTGTCGTCAAAAATTTAACCTCATCAAAACCAAGCAAAACAAGTTACCAATCTTAGGAACCCCCCTAAAGCTCGAGGAAACACTGAGTATGTAATCAAATTTGAGCTTAAGCCACATTGCGAAAATGGATTTTCTTATTCCAAGTTATTTTTTGTAGTATTGTAAAGAATTATTTATATTTTATATACATATTTTATATATTATATAAAATAAAAAAATTAAATTTTATTCCTCCATTTAATGTTTTGATAAAATACATATATCTTATGTTTTACCCGAAGTTACTGTTTAAGGTAACAGTTTAAACCCAATGAAAATCCATTCACTAGTTGCGGAGATTAGTGAGTTCCAAATCGCAAGCAGACAGACAAAAATTCCATTGAAAATTTGTTTATCCTTCTGAAGAAATTTTCAACGTATCGACACGACTCTAAAGTTTCACTATAGTATAAATAGATAATAAAATTGGTGAAAAATGTTTATATCTTATATATAAAAATCTCTAGTCACTGTCTTAGTGGTATGAGAATAGGTAGTAAAGTACCTTTTATGCTTGGGATAGGGTTGCCAGCTGTTTGAAAAGTCAATTTTAATTAAAATCCGTACAAGTTATCTGAAATATCGAAATATGGTGGTCAACCGGTTCATTTCGGATGGATAGTTAATAGTTAATTTGTTCGAAGGTTGCCACCTGTTTAAAAACTCGAATTTAATTAAATTACGCCAAAGTTTTATGAAATTTTAAAAATTTGGGTATCAAACGGTTCGGCACGGCGAGGAGAAGGTTTATGCATATACTTTGAAGAGCGATGCCACCTGTTTGAATCATGAAATTTTATTAAATAATACACAGGTGTCTAAAATATTAAAAAACTAACTATATTTTTACGACGGTTGCCACCTCCTTGAAAAGCAGAAGTAATTTAAATTAAGTACAAGTTATATAAAATATTAAAGTATGGGTTTCAAACGGTTCTTCGGTGAAAAGAAAATTCTTATCTATATTTTGGTGAAGGTTGCCACTTGTTTAAAAAGTCGAACTTAATTAAATATTACACAAAGACGTTAAATGCTAAAATATGAGTGCGAAACTGTTCGGCTCGGTGAGGACCAGATGCCTGCCTGTAGTGTTGAGAGGGTTGCCACCTGTTATATTTTTCAGAAACTGAAACGCGCTTTCCTGTTCCATTAACAAAGGGCAATTAATAAATAAATATAGGCAGGAGAACGTCTGCCTGGGTTTTCTATTATGTTGATACAAAATATGCATACCATAGACCATTTGAAATAAAATAACAAAGTAAATATACGAAAAATTTAAATTTATGAATCTGCGGGAACACTAAATCTAAAAGGAGGCATGCTTTCATAAAGAACTTTAAACACAAAAACAAACTAAAACGTTGGTAAGGAAAAAAAGCTATTTTCGGAGTTTGGCAAGCGCGTAAATATTTTAGTCCATGGATTTTGCGGCAAATTGCCAAAGAACTTCATATAGAATACCCCTCATACGCAGATTAACCAAGCCTTGGATATATACTTGATTTCTTTTTTAACTTTATTTGGTATTCGCATCAGTGTACAAGAATTTCATGCAACGCCAAATTTTAATTCGTATTAACTAGTAGTATTTAGAGCTAATATTTTTTTTTGCATTCCGTCGAAGTTTCCGCGCAGGGCACATGCTTTTAAAAGGTATGCATATAGGTTTGCTGCACTAACCACAAAACCGCAAAGCAAACCGTTCACATTTCAAATGTTTTTTTTTTTTTTGCTCATGAACAAATTCGATTGACCGATGCGATAAGCTTCAGTTTCGCAATTAATCGATGAATTGGGGGGTGACTGTCTAAAAAGAAAAAAACGAATTATATTACAAATCTACACTGATACGTACGAATTCAACCTTCGACTTGAATGGCAACAGAAATACAAGTACACGTATTTATTTCAAGCGAAAAACGAAAACTTCAACACTTTCATGCACTATTTCTATAAGGGCTACTTTATGCACTCAACCTACAGACACATTTCAGCGCCTTGTGTAGTTAAATATAAATCCTACCACCTCTCGGCCAAAGCTAACTTTCTTTTAAATTTTATTACATTTTTTTAATCACTAACTGTCGACTGCTTTCAAATAGTAATAAAAAAAAAGTAGTATTTGCTAGACTAGAATATGCAATCCAGTTAAATAATGTGCCTATATTTTCGTCCACTTTGTAGGCTCAATTCAAGTGTTGTCCACCCACCTCGCTGTCCACACTAGCCGCATTTCACTGAACAGCACTTTAATATATTTAGTAGCAATTTTTCCACTTCCTACCATCTCTTTCCCCTACTACAAACCTCTTTCAATCGTTTGTAATATTTTTAATTACTTTTCGGCTCCAACGCTAACATTGGCTTATTTACTGACTTCATTATTTTTGCAGGATTACGTGACCGTCTACGATGGCTACACGACACGTGACCCAATTGTATTGAAGTTTTGTGGCGGCGGTCAGGCAGTACCAGCCGCAGTTTCAAGCGGACCAGAGTTATTAGTGGAATTTACTACATCGCCTTTTGGCACATTTACTGGAACATCTTCACAAGTTTTGCCACTCTATGGCTTCCAATTAGATGTATGTGTGCATAATGGTTTCCCATTTGCCAAATTTTATTATAAAATTTATTTTCTATTTGCAGGTCGAAGTAATTTTCGTTGATATAATGAGTCCAACTTACTCGAAGAATAAAAAGCCATGTGAATTTTGGATACGTGGTGCCGGGCGTGGTATACTTGAGAATCCAAAGCATTCGCTGGCACCAAACACCACTTGTCTCTACCATCTGCAAGGCATGGGTGTATTCAAAACTTTCGATCATTTGAGTTTGTCGCGTCGCACCAGTGCACAGGGCATGAATCAACCGCTCTCGCGTTTCAAAGTGTGGATCTCAATGATGAAATTCAATTTGGATCCCGAATTCGGGCAGATTGATGAGACGTCAGTGGGTGCGATTGGTGTGCTGCAAACGCATGAGGATTGTAGTGGCATGCTGCGTATCTGGGATGGTGGCTTACGGGAACCACCGGTATGTAAGGATCTCAATTGGTAAGTGAGCAGACTGCGTACGTTTTTGGACAGATTCCAATTATTAAGTTAATGTGTTCACTTGCAGCGCAAGCGACACGCCCGCACATCCGGTACTATCGCACTATTCACACAACTCGACCAATGTGATTGCCCGCTTTTGTCGCGGTACTATACCGCGCACCTGCGATCGTTCTAACATCAATGAGACCTACGCAAGACCCTGCACTATCTCGGAAAGTTATGTCTCGAGCAGCGACAGCATTACATTGGAGCTCAAGAACAGCGAGTCGACGGTATTGCGGTAAGTTGAATGTCGAGCATATGCGAAAGTTATCTTTTAAACAAGCTCATGCATTTTTTTTTCATTTTCAGTCCACTCGAGTTCAAGCTAAAATACGAATTCATCGACCTGCATCAGGATGGTCTTCCATTGGCTGGCGGTGATAATGACTGTAATCGGAAATTCATCAGCAGTCTGATGGACCGCAAGGATCCAGCTATCTTTCGCAGTGTGCGCAATATATTTCTCTTCGGACGTGGCGGTACACGTAATCTAAAATGTATCTACAAATTTGAAGGTCAACGTGGTGAGCGTATACGCATCAAACTGCGCAAGGTTATGACGTTGAATAGGCCTTGCATGTCGCGCGTAGATGAAGACATAAATCGCTCGTTTTGTTACGGTGACACGAATGCACGGATTGAGGTAAGTGTCATTAAATATTAGTTCTGAGTCCTATTGCAAATAGGCTTTGTAGATTTAAGTAGCAAGTGCTTCGACGCTCCAACAACATTGAGTGAATAATTTTGAGTTTGTAAAACTGTTCATTTGTATACAATTTGGAAGAATGGCAATTCTCTGAATTTATTTTACTTAGCTGAGTTTTCTTTTCAGACCAAAGTTCACGTTCCATCAAGCTCCCCGCTTGGCCAATTCATCAGCTCTCTCATTGGGTTCTATGTTCTTATAGCCGGGAACCGAAACAAGAGAAATGGACATCTACCTAGCGTAGCTCTATCTTGGATTCTATGACCACCTTAGACTTGGTTTCAGTCGATGCTGTAGTCAGGAGAGCCACCTGACAGTCTGATTAAATAACGGCGCTTTCTCTCCTATTGGCACTGCAGACTTCTGCCTGAAATATGATTGCATGTTTTCCAGGCTCAGATACCCATGTTTCACACTCCTCCGGACCGACTCCTGTCTCTGCGACACAGTTAATCTTGGGCCGGTCCGTGTAGGTACAGCTGGCTTCTTTATCGGCAACTTGACCCCTTCTGCATTCCCTTCTGGAAGGAAACTGCACAAGTGCATTCCAGCCAAAATACAGGCTAGACACCATGTAGTCCGTGGTCTTTCTGTTTAACCAAGGCTATGGTCAACTTACAACTAAGCAAGTACATCGCGATCTGTTTTAGGTATACTTCAGTGGGAGTCAAATTGAGAACGACATTCAACGCTTCCGTTGAGCCGGATTTCAGTGCCCCAGTGATTTTGAACTTGCCGGTATTTTCATTTTATTGTTTACCTAAAGCAGGTAAGGGCGATAGCCTATTACATTCACATCACCTCTTTCGGTTTTAAATCCCTGTTGCTATTGAATATATTTTTACAAAGGTAATAAGCGATGTAAGCCCTCTCTCTACGTTACACTATGTACGTATAGTTTTCAGCTCAGTTTAGTGTATACTTATAGATTGAAACCTAATTGGAGTATCTTGTTCCTTTTCGCAAACAGTACTCGCTCGGTTTTGCTTGAGGTAACTCCCTCTGGCACAAGTCTGTAGTTTACCCAGTGCTTATTCTAGGATTTCACTTACAGTATTTACCTCGGTGGACAGAGTCAGCCCCACTCCGATTAAGAGGTGTCCCCGAAAAGTAGGTATCTTGTATTTTCTATTCAAGGTCAGTTGGTTGCATTAAAGGATCCAGTTTTCAATTTGCAGGCATAAAATAGCTACCATCTCTGAAATATCTTCGCTGATTATTTTTCAGACATCTGTGAAAGAAGTAAGAAAAATATACTGCGACTTTCAGTAAATTTCATCACTTTAAACTCTTCCCTCTTCTTAGAAAAAGTAGTATCTTTAAGTAGATACAAAGCCCCGATTTCAAATATGTTTTTAACACGTCTCATTCTCTAAAAAAAAAAATGGCTTAACTCATAACGACATACATTTTCCAGATCTTCGAACGTCCCTACCACGACTCAATTTTATTGCCACGTGGTTGTCTCTGCAATTCATCGAACTCTTCACATCTGCCTGTGGAATACACGTCCACTAGCCGCGACCTTGAAGTGCATTTTACAGCGATTAATATGACAACGCTTGACGAGCCCGACTCCATCAACTTCGAAGGCATGTTCGAATTCATCAAAGGACCGGCGAGTTGTAAGGATGGTAGACGAAAATTTGGTCCCAGTGGCACGATACAAATGACATTCGGTGATGTGAGTATGAACTGCTTGAAACTTTTAGAGAATGGATATAGTAAGTATGTTTTAACCCTCCCCTCATTCTAAATTACAGTTCGAATGCCGCACGCGACCATGGTTAATAGAACCATCCAATGGCAACAAATTTCTTTATGTACGCCTAAAAGCAATATTCCTGCGTAAATACAATCCGAAGAAAGCGTTAAATGCCACCATTGTGGGTACAAGTTCATATCGGTGCGAAACCAAGGCTCGCGTTGTTCTAACAACTTCCGAGGGTAAGTGGGACAAGTTACAGCTTTCATTTCATCTGTCTGCCTATACCTTATATTTTTGATGCAAAACAAAACTTGTTCTTTCTCTAGGTTTGACCATCACTGCTTGCCCTCTGTCGCCCGACTCGAAAGCTTACGAGTTTGTGGAAATATTCAGTGCTGGCTGGAATGAGCGACCCATCTACTCGATTGCGAATCGTTCCAAAGCCATTAGCGTCGAGTATTTACGTCCCGAAAATGGTGACTTTACATTCAATTGGATGGAATTGGTTCCTAGACCAGTATTAAGTTTAGCAGGTACGAACTTAGAATGCCCTTTTACTCTCCTAGTTGCACCACCTCAAAAACAAAACGAACTAAAATTGAAATTCTTTCAACACTCGCAGAAGACTGTCAGTACAAGTGCTCCGAGTTGGGAGCTTGTGTTAACGCTAGCGTTTGGTGCGATGGCATCGTACACTGCCCCTCCGGTGACGATGAGACCTTCCTACAGTGCTCGGCCATTATGAAACTGCCCACTGAGATATTGGCCACTTTGTGTCTCATCATTGTGTTACTTTGTTGCGCCTTCGCCGCTTTCGCATACAAGTGAGTACCGACTGCCTGCGCCGCTTGAACAAAGGGCAAACGAAAAATCTCATTTAGACGTTTTGCTTTTCATTGCAGAAAAATCAAACGCAAATTACGTGGCTCATCGGTGCTACAGACGCGCCTCAAGTCGCTAAGCTCTATGGATACGGCCGTGCTGGATGAAAAAGAGGTTATTTGCTGACAAAGCGACAATTCTGTGCGATATGTTGAAATCGATCGTGTCACCACAGTCTGACCACTTTCGATGGATACTTCAAAAATCGTACAGAATTGTGCCCCGGAACGATTCAAGATATTACTAAGCCTGACAGAAATTCGAAATTTCGTTTGAATGCGAAGTCACAAAAACAAAAACAAACAACAAAAAAATACTACAAAAACAACAAAACTAGTACGTGTACGACCCGATTCACCTGTTTTTATGCATTTGAATTTTATTCAAAATTTCGTATGTAAGTTTTTACCCGTATACTACTACTACTTGTACTACTACTACTATTACTATTACATATAACTGTCGTCTCTATGTAATGATATCTGTAATGGGTTTGTGAAAAGAAATGCAAGAAGAACATAACTACATATACTTTTTTACGATTAATTTTAAGCAGCAAACGTATCGAATGAACCCAAGCTAATTTTTTTACATTAATCACATTTGTATGTACATATGTGTGTGTATATGTATTTGCTAGTTTTTTTTTTTTTTGTAATTAGTGCTCTGAAGAGGTTAAGCTTTGAAATCTGTTATCTATAAAGTTATATGAATTTAGTCAAACTATGACATGGAGTATTGTCGAGGTATGCTGACACTGCGAGCCTTTTAATGTTTTTATCGCTCTTTATGTCCTAGTTTTTTATTATCGAAATCCGTAAATTTCGATTTAGAAAATTAACCTGAATTAATGTTGCCCACCATTCCATATATTCCACTATAATTCCAAAAACTTCATAAAGTTCAGTTTACAGTTTTTGAAACTCGTTATGGAGGTTGGATAGTGTCGGAGAAACTCGTAATACAGAAACTACGAAGCAGGACTTTGGCACTACCCCAAGAACATAAAACAAAAATACTTTTTCACTTTTGAGATATTTAGCAGAGCTCTTGTTAATTGACTAGTCGATTAATTGATTCCTCCTTCCTTCCAAGTTTTTGAGATATCACGAAAGCGATGTGACAAAAATCTTCACAATTCGTAACAATTTGTAACGGTTATTTGCATCGGGAATGGACCAATTAAAGCTAAATATGTAGTACAGTGTTATTAGTATATTAAATCTGCATAATATCACCCACAACATTTCAAAAGCAAAGAAAAACAAACATTTTTTTACATTTTCTGCAGTTTTCCAAACCTTCGATAGACTGCCGAAAGCAAAATTGTGTTCGACAGAAAATTCGATGTACAATGAAAATTTCGACAGGGTTGCACAGCTCATAATATGAATTTAACATTTATGCCGGTATTCTGTAATTCAGTCTGATCTCAAGTAACTAAATTTTAGACTTTCAATTATAGACATTTTTCGTGACTCGAGATAATTTCGGTATTCACCAAAGACCGTTTCACGTTTGCTCAATATTTTCCTCAATTTCTTTGTTTTGTGACCTGTCCAGGACCAGCTACCAATTTAGTGACTTATTTTGAGACTATACCTTGAGACGGCTTACTGAATACCAAAAAGTCTCAAAATCAATCTCACCATCGGAAAGTCTCAATTCGTGACTAAAGTCGCTTACATAATACCGGCATTAATGTTCGATGTTCCATTATCAGCTAAGAACGAACGTCGAAACAAGGAGCCTTCGATATTAAAATCTAATATGATTCGCCAACTTATCTCCAACCTTGGTGGAATTCAATGAAATTTTCTACTATATCCGCTTTAATTAATTCATAAAGCAAATCAAAACATTCGTATTCGGTGGCATCAATCAAACAATTGTTTAATTGTTTCAAAACTAATATTTTCATTCCAAATGTGGGGTATCTTTTCAGACTCATTTGTCAAGTCATGGTCGAAAAAATGGACTACTCTTTAGTTAAGTTCTATAGACCAATTGGTTTAAACTCTTTTGTACTCAAGACCATGGATAAGATGCGCGACAATGGGATCAGGTTGAACAATCTACGCTGGTTACCACATACAGGAATACATCAGGCGTTAGCGAAGAGGATCGTCCAGGGACCACTATGCAAATAGATATAGGCGCAGCTTATAACTAGAATAAAGCGGAAACAGCTTTACCATACAGCTAAAAACCAAAAAAGAGTGCGCCTAACGGAGAATTCTTTCGCCTCTATTTCGAACCCTAGTAGTTGCTTGAACTCTTACAATACCTAACTGATAGTGGAATTCACTCTCAAAGGTATTCGGATGACATTGTCGTTATAGCTAAGGGGAAATGTGATTTGGAGTTGTTTGCGCAAAGAGAGTTGAACATGACGCAGTTATTGTGCGCCGGTGTAGGGCTTTAAATGACTCAAGGCGATCATTATGTCATTCACTAAAAAAATATATTTGAATTTGATCGAAGCTTGCGTATGAAACAAGATGGAAATCCGGGGCTACCCGATAGACTCCCGACTCCTCTGGAGTAAACACATCGTCACAAAAGCACACAGGTGCCGAACGCAATAGTGTTGTACAGGCGTCTAAGCGGGAAATCTTGGAGATGTAGCCCCAGAATATTTAGATAGATATATACCATGACAATTAGGTGCGGATCTTAAGGACCACCACCCTCTCAACGGTGAGACACTCATTATCCAAGCTCTATGCTATATACATAGATATGAAGCTAGACCTAACACCGCTAAACATATTTATAAAACAAGCAGCCAAACGAACGCTACTAAACATAGTAGATTAGCTAGAGACGCTAAGGCAAAAAGCACACCCAGAAAAATGTTATATTAAGGACGAACTTAAAGCTAGCAGAAAATACGCGGAAGGCTAGCAATGTGGTTATTGGGAGGGTATAATTGCAATCGTTTTAAACAACTTAACAACTGCTCAAAATTTGAGGATGCTGGCAAGCTTTCCAACAGACTGCGGAGCTATCCTTGGAATATGGTTGAGTGAGTCGTATGAGGTCTATGGCACGATCCCAGAACCACCATTGCACCACCTTTTCGAATATGATATCATCTCGAGTATACTAGAGGTAGAACTAAGCTCGCCCTGCACTGAGAAGAGTAAATGGCTCAATGTATCTTAAGGATCGAAGTGCTAACCTCTAACTACCACTATCTATCTATACGTGATTTTTTATTTTATGGGGGATGCACTTTGCCTTTTTCTTAAATAAACTGAATTTTTCTCCATTACCAAATGTGTGTACTCGTCCCACTTCGGAGCCAATTTTGAAAGGGTTCCAATGCTTTTAAAAACATTATAAAGATAGTTCATCTAAAGTTGCACTTTGTCAATATCAATGGAACGTCAAAGCTTGTAGGTGGTTTAGAAATCCGAAATCCTTCACTTTCCGGAGAAACCTATTTGATACATTTGGGGAATTCATCTAAAAGTATAATGACCCTTAAATCGTCTAAACATATAAAAATGTATATGGAAACCCAGCTTATTTATGATGTTTATACGTTTATCAACCATTTATCACTTTAGATGAAGACCCCTAATAATCTAGCTTCTATATTTCAATCCAGGTTATAACAACTACTATTTGCCAAAATTTTATGCAAACACATACAACCATTTGGGCGTGAAATGGCAACTAATATCGGAATGTAGGAATGTTCATTACGAAACCCCGGTAAAAATTAGCCTGTAAAATAATTCAGCGAATAAGGCGTCTTACGCCCTCAAAAACAAAAACTTACTGAGTTTTTCGCGAACACGAAGCCCGCAAAGTTTCATTTGATTTGTGCTTTTGAATCTAAGTCCAGAGCCAGCCGCAGCGGTTACTTACCCGATCTCATTTTTAAACCATTATGGCAAACCCTTATCTTTATAATAAAGCTAACTTTTGTCCATAACATAAAATTATATGCGTTTTATTTATTCTTGAAAAGCACGCATATAAAAAAAACATACTTTACATTTGGTTTCCTTTTTGTATTCCGCTCATTTCTTAATAAATCGCATCTTAATTCTTTAATAAGTTACTAATATTAAGGCTTACAATTTAAAATATCGAAACACTTTTTTGGCTCAAATGCAACCATATGCCACAATCAGCTGTTTTTCACGCTTGCTAATTTTGTTTTTGTGAATGCAACGAAAGCGCCGAGGAGCTAAGGACTGAAATGAAAAGGCCAATTTGACCGGGAGAACAGGCAAAATGGCAATAAGCTGAGTTTTATTGAAAAAAACTCCCTCAACCATACTACCAAAAATAGGCGAATGAAGGTCATACGCTAGACAGCTAACTAACGAACCATCAGAGTAATGCTATTAGTGTGGATATCCCCTAGAAGGAGTGGAGTCTATTGGCGTTCAAGCCCCTCCCAAATTCTTAAAATCATAGTATCCCTTTTGGAATTAATTTACTATTTTTTAATGAAATTAGCATAAAATCCCTGCCAAAATATTTTATGGTGTCGCCTCTTGTTATTTATATGAAAGAAATAGCAGAAGAGCGTCGGCAAAAAAAATTAAATTCAAAATCACTTACACTTAAGCAGAAAAAAAACTTTTATCTCTGTCCGACTTAAAAGAAATTTTATTTTTAATTCTTCTCATTGGCAGCAAAGTAAAGCAAAATTTTATACCGTTTTTGAAACCGCACATACATATGTACATACCATGCATACGTACTTCGAACAAATAAAAAAGGAAATGCAAACGAATACAAATCATACCTACATACAAAAATAAATTAAAGTTAAGTAGTGATAAATAACCTCCGGAAATTTGAAAACCAATAATGTACTAAACAAATGCATGTTAGTAACTCCAATGTGAGGTTGCATTCATACTCATACAAACATACTTACATACATAAATAAGTTTTTAGAAACTCGTAAATAATCCCAGCATTTATTATGCGACGCACAACACAAACAATTACTATGGTATTTAGAAATGTTAGTACGAGTAATCAAGAAAAAAAACCAAAACAAAAAACAGAATATAAAAGGAAATACATACATATAACATAAAATATTTAATCAAATACGAATGCCACGGTGCTAACATAACTACATAAGAATGAATAAAAATTAAAATAAAATAAAAAATAAAAAATTAAAATTGCCGTTATTATGCAGTTGAAAAAGAAAACACAACCCAGAAAACGTTTTGAAAACGGCAAATTTAAAGTGTCAACTTCGAAGTTTTGCAAACACAAAACAAAAAAATACAAAATTAAAACCAGCTGTTCGAAAGTGTTCGACTATTAAACTGCAATAAAGTGTATTAAATAAAAACAAAATCAAAACGGTGGTATTTTAATTAATGTAGTACATGTTCGTACTTGACCTATGTACAACCATATAAAGTATTTTAAGTATAACTTTGGCTGCATAGATGAAATGTATTGTATTAATATAAGTAAGTATTTTGAGTGGAGACTGGAAATGAAATGCAAAAAAAAAATTAAACCATTACTGCCAGCCGCAGTTTTTCCAGTTATGCGCAAATGAATTTTGTGTAGATTTGAATGAAGTGTGTGCAGCCTATGAACAAGACTTTTAATTGTTGTATTAGTTTTAAGAATTGTATGTAAAACTAAAACGTAATATAAATAAATTGTATTCATTTAGTAAACTTTTTGTAAGTACATATAATATGTTTTTGGCGAAAAACAAGCTGAGTTAAAAATTTGTTATAAGATAACTATATAGATACATAATACCTTTATTTGCAATTCCTGCTTTGCATTTACTTCCCTAGTTGAAGCTTAGAGTTGAAAAATACTATTTTTTGTGTACCCCCAAATTCACACAGTCGAATTTCATTTGTTTCCCCAAAACCCGAAGTCTCTTTTAACATAAAAAACCCGAAGTATTTTCTTTAACACAAAAAAAAGGATGTATTGATCCCCACAGATGAACTTAAATGAAAATCTTAATAGTACAGTTACCCAACGACGCGGCGGAAATGCAGGTTAATGAACCTTAGCATAGACATCAGCTGATCTCTCTCATTTTCAGCTTGCAGTGTTGCCATTGAATTGTATGCGAGACTAAGGGATGAAACGATACGAGTAAATAAAAGTGCATAGTTGATACTTTTCATTCAATACCAAGTAATTTTGCTATCGATACTTTTGAACCAAGCACTGAGTAGTTATCGAAAAACAAAATACTCTTATCGAAACCCGATACCAAGGCAAATGTTGCTTCAACCTTTCTGATGGAACTGTGTAGTGAATTAATTTGCCGTCAAGAGAATTCAACTCGATGTAAAGTTCACTAAGTAATTCTGTTATTCTTCGCGCTGAAAACCTTAGAAGACAATACTTATCATTTCTTCATACTTCAAATTGTAAGCGAAATTATACCAGTTGAAGTAATAAGGAGACATTTTTGAAACTATC
This sequence comes from Anomoia purmunda, assembly GCA_951828415.1. NCBI lineage: Eukaryota > Metazoa > Arthropoda > Insecta > Diptera > Tephritidae > Anomoia > Anomoia purmunda. Next base: position 15,346,951 of record OX639996.1, read on the forward strand.
AAATGAAAATCCTTGGCTTTTAAATTTTTCGATATAAGACAGCCAACAACGGGAAATAATTCGAATATGGTGACTTATTACATAACCTTCACAATTTTATATGTATCATTGAAACGAAAATCAATTTACTTCCTTTTCGTTTTATTTTATTTATCTAAAAAATTTTCAATCTTAATAAAAATCATTTGTATGAAAGACGCGATGCGATTATAGAGTTTCTTTTCTTTATTTTATTTCACTTTGCTCTCGAAAAATATAATGCTAACTCGCAAAAAGGCCTGGTCCATCGCATTGATACAATTCTTCGGGCTTACAATATATTTTTTTGTTGTATTTAAAATGATTAAACATTGAAATAAAAGCTAACAGAGCGCAATTGTTTGAGCTTTCATCATCATACATATACATATTTGTATTATATTTCTGCTAAGTATTGGTGTTATATTAATTTTGAGTTCCCACATTAATAATTTGTATTATTCAGAGTTTACGGCTTAACAAATAAAATTTAACTTAGTGCATATGGAATACCTTCAAAGCCAAAAGTGTCGATATGAGTAGGTATCGGTAATTTAGATCGATACTTTCTTTCGATCCTACTTCCAAGTAGAAGTATCGATACCTGCATGTCATCGTTTCATCCCTATGCAAGACTTCTTTGTGTAAATTTATGGCAGATTCTTTTCACAACTTAAAGCATTCAGGCCTACCGCAAATTTCTTGTGAACAAATATGCCCAAAAATTTACAAGCGAAACAAAAATATTGTTCCTCATTTTAAATTTATGGGAATGCTTTGTTGTGCACGGGAAGTTCTCGATTGGGCCGATTAAATATTTTCCGTCTTATAAATATGGAAAGAAAATAAAAGTTAGAAAGAGGAAAAGACAAAGAGAATAAAGCGCCAAGCAGCAAACTTCGAGAGAATAAGAAACGTCAAACATTTGACGCGATTATTTGGGTATGGCGCGTGTTACCACACATTGGGGTTAGAAAACGCAACACTTGACGCTCCAATTTAGATATCATAATATGAGTTGCACAATTCTAATTTGAGTAGAAAGAGTTATTGAAAAAAAATGTTTTTAAATAGATCTAACTTCCGTCCTTATTTGTTTCTTACTTAGTTTTAGAACAATTTAAATGAAATACTACACAGATATATAGAGAATTTCGTTAATTTAGATTAATTATATATTTAAAGTTGAAATTTATTTTTAAATGATAAATTACATAGGCAAATATATGTACCTTAAATGAGGTTATTTATAAAAGGCCTTTATCTGAAATTCTTAATTTGCATATGTATATACTTCTTCATTGCCTATTTCATAAGTGCAGATATTGGCAGGTTTTGATTTTTTTTTGTTTTTGTTTTTGTTTTCGTTTTTTTTTTTTTTTTGTTTGAGTTTAAATATATTTTAATGTAATTTTAATTATTTCTTGTTTTTGCAATATGGTTTATTCTACAAACTTCGTTCAAATATGAAAGAAATCCAGTAAATTTTCTCAACATTTTTAACTTCCTAACCAACATTTTCAGAAACTTTTTGGGTATGCAATTTTTTTAATTTTTTTTTTTGTGAAATAGAAAATATGCAATGCCGTCGGCAAATGAAAAGTGTTCAAAAAACAACGGTATTATTCAAAAACTTAATTAGCTAAAAAACTGCATATTCATATTCACATTAATTAAAATTTTTAAAATGTTGATAAAAATGTGTTTGATTTTATTTCACATTTGGGCTAAGTTTGAAAATTGTATTAAACCAGTTTTTACTCTAGAAGGAACTTTATTTTTATTTAAAGGAAACTAATTTAAAGTAAATAGTCAGAATAGTCAATATGTGGTGGCGTTATAATTATGAAATGGGCTCTGTATGTATCTACATTAAGCTGGGTCGAGTTTTTTTTTTGCAAAAGTAAAACTCTATGGGTTTGCAAAACAAAGCTCGCAATTTGTTTGTATGAGCCTACAAAAGTTTTCAATACCCCGGTCTAAGTTGTTTTCAAAAAAATGGAAAAAATTTTGTAAATTTAATATTTCTGAGCGAAATGAAATACAGCAGCAGTACAATAAATGATATATGTACAATAAATTTCACGGTAAATATTTATGTAGAACATTTTAACCCAACAGCTCCCATCTAAAATCGTCCTTTTGTCCCTCACTTCGAGAAACCCCTAAAAAAAATTAAAAAATCGTTAGAAAATCAAAATATTCTAGAAAATTATGCATAGAAGATTTGTGTATCTAATAACAGAAACGCTGAATAAAACATTTTTATTTTTATTTTCTTCAATTTATTTTTATTTTTTAAAAAATTAATTTTTTTTAATACATTGAATGTAATTAATATGTATGTATGTATATTCTTACATTTTGTAAAACAAATATTTTAATTTTTTAATACATTAAATATATTACATCTTTCATTTTGTAAAAAAAAAAAATATTTTTATTCTTCAAAACGTTGATTGTAATATTTTATTTTTTATTTTTTAATACATTGCATGTAATATTTTATTTTTTATTTTTTAATACATTGAATGTAATATTTTATTTTTTATTTTTTAATACATTGAATGTAATATATTCTTTCATTTTGTGAAAAAAAAATTACTTTTATTTTTTAATACATTGAATGCATTATTTTATTTCTTATTTTTTAATACATTGAATGTAATATATTCTTTCATTTTGTGAACAAAAAATTACTTTTATTTTTTAATACATTGAATGCATTATTTTATTTTTTATTTTTAAATACATTGAATGTAATATTTTATTTTTTATTTTTTAATGCATTGAATGTAATATATTCTTTCATTTTGTGAAAAAAGATTACTTTTATTTTTTAATACATTGAATGCATTATTTTATTTTTTATTTTTTAATACATTGAATGTAATATATTCTTACATTTTGTGAACAAAAAATTACTTTTATTTTTAATACATTGAATGTAATATTTTATTTTTTTTTCTTAATACATTGAATGTTATATGTTGTTTTATTTTGTAATATATTTATTTTATATAATTTCTCAATTACGTTTCATTTTACTGTACAATATTCATTTAATTTGCTTTTTAATTTTATTTTATTTTATTTCCTTTTGTTTTACTTGATTTTAGTGAATTTTAATCCTTTGCTTTTTATTTTATTTTGTATTACTTTTTGTTTTCGTTTGTTTTTTTTTTGTTATATTTTTTATGTTACTTTTTATTTTATTTTGCTTTATGTTATTTTATTTTAATTTTTTTTTATATATATTTTAAAGTCTTTTTTGTTTAATTTTTTATTTTACTTTGTTTTATTTATGTATATTTTTTATTTTAACATTTTTCTTTTAATTTTTCTTGTCTACTTAAATTTGTATTCAATCAATTTTTGCTGTTAGTTCGAACGCCTGTACGCCTGTAAATTCATAAATTTCATTTCATTTCTTTTTACTAAAGACTTAAAAATTAGCCTTCGAACTTTTGCTAAAAACTTCTTTGTTTTTTGAGGAATTTCTTATAATTTATTACAATTAATATTAAGATTGTCATTAAGCTGCAGTTATAATAGACTATAATAGTTAAAAATTATGTATTTGTGATTCATAGAAATATCTTAATATAATATTGATCTAAAACCACCAAATATATTCGACGACTACCATAAAGCTCCAATTAATTTAAGAAATAAAGAAAATAAAAATCAACAACACTGCCTAACTTCATAGAGAATTTTAGTTTAAGTTGAATGTTTAGTGAATCGCATAAAAAAACAAAGCAAAACAAAAAAAAATAATTTAAATTACGCAGCTCGTTTGCTTTTTGTTTTCTTTTAGTTTAAGCCTTTTTAAAGTCAAACTAATATGAAAGTTAGACTTAAACGCGTACATGCTAACATAAATAAATGAATAAATAAAAATAAATAAATAAATACATCCATACTTAGAATGCATGCATCCATATTTACATACGTGAAGTTTTAAATCAAATACAAACATACGCAGACAATAAAATCACAAATTAAATACATACATATTTATGTTAACTCTGTAAACTATTTTGAGGGTAAGCAAATTAGAAGGTAAATAATGATTGAGATTAATACTTAAAAACGAATGAAATATATAAGTAAAATATTTATTCTTAGCGCTATTTATATTATAATGAATACAAAAACAAGCAAACAAAAAAAATGTAACTAAAATCATAATAGGAAAAACTCTCAAATTATTTTTCAACAACGTGCATACAAAAAAAAAATGATTGCCGTACGTACATAGCTGAGATAGAAGAACTGGTGTATTTAAAAATAAGTTGCAAATGCAAAAATACTTACATACCTACATATGTACATAGTTATGTGCATCCTTGTGAGATGTTGGAAACATATGCTGCTCAAATTACATACATACATATATTTATTGTAACTCCATTATCAGTGTACATATGTAACATGCGCATAGAAATAAATTCAGAAAATAGTAGAATTTTAGATTTTTGAGATATATAAAAATAAAATTGTTTAAAAAGAACTTGAATATTTCAAATTAAAGGCATTGAATTGCAATTAATGATATACGAGATTAAAAAAAAAAACAAAAACAAATACGTTTTAAATTAATAAATAAAGCGTTCGAATTGAAATTATAGGTTATACGTTTTTTGAAAATGCAGCCAGCAAAAGTTTAAATGGTTAAGAAATAAGTCAATGTAATAAAACTATAAACTAGTGAATTTAAACAAAAGCATTAAATACAAATTTTTAAACAAAAAGTTCATTAATAAAAAAAAAACCCCCCAAAGTACACTAAAAATTGAACAGTAAAAAGTAAAAAAAAAAAAATATAATAAACAAAAACGAATAAAGTTCATAATTAACAAGCAAATATTTAGCGAGATTTTTGTTTTTTCAGTCTTAGTACAGTAAATTACAAAACTAAAATGATATATAATTAATACATGAATATTTAAAAAGTTGAAATCATATCATAAGAAATGAATTAAAGAAAAGTAAATAAAGCAAGCAAAATGTTTATAAAGAAAGTGAGTCTCTCTATTTTCTCTCTCTATTTTCATACATATATGAAATGCATTAGCGTCATCTAGTTATTTAAATAGGTGGGAAATTGTGTGTCCTCTGAAGGTGCCGGTATTGTTACGCCACCCGTATCAACAGCTGGCTCATGTGGCAGCGAATCAATGCTTTCGATTGGTAAGAAACAGTCGGCGGACATCTGCGAAAGAAACGTGAAAATCATAAAATCGAGCGCGAAGAAAATGTGAAAAATGTAACCTCATGTTTATCACGTAACTTGTGCGGATGTTTGGAACCTCCGGAACGTGTGGCATCCATTGAATCTGAAAGATGCATTTTTAGCTGTTTTAGTTGTTTTCGATGTGAATTATCTTTGAGTTTAGCGATAAAAATTTCGTTTTGGTATTAACATTGAAATGCTAGGTAAGCCGTAAAAGACGCGGAAAGGGTTCCAATTAAAGCTAAAGGCGGGTATTGTTGTTGTTGTAACAGCATACAACCTTTTTTTTAATTTGACCACTTAAAATTCCAAGAACGCACATACATAAGTATGTAGTTTTAAAGTTTATGTGCGAGAAATTTCCCCAATTCTCTCTTATATAAAAGATTTAAATATTGTTATTTCTCATTAAGAGATATTGATCTGATACAGGCCCATTTCTTCGCAAGTTTTTGGTCTTTAATTCCAAAATTGTATTGCTTTTCCCCATTACAGATGCCCAGGTTTTTTTACAGATCTTATTTTTCATACCGAAGCTATCCGAAAATGCGGGGGAATGAAAAGATGGAAGCAAAGCAAATTCACGTAAGACAGTAGAGGTGGTGCAAAACCATAATTTTCAGTTGGCTTGGATTGCCAGCTCATTTCCAAAAATTTTAACGCCAGCCCATAAGAACAATCAGAATATATGTAAATTAAAATTTAGGTTTGACATTTTAAGCCATAAGATGAAAGCTGTCAGCTGTTTTGGTAACACTACCTTATATGAATACGCTTTGGATAGAAGTTTGTGAAAGATTTAATTGCGACATATTTTGAATGGGATTGTTAGAGGTTTTAAAGGTGAAGGTAAGTATTTAGATTAAGTATGTAACACTTTGGGCGCCTGTGTCAATTGATAGAAAAGTTCTATGGTGAAATATATTTTTGCTATGGTGAGAAAATTTTACATTTCTTCTGTGCTAACTCGTAACTTTTTACTGCTGGAAGTTTTTGACAGTTCCTTTAATGCAAACGAAGACCAGCGAGTTAAGGCAGTAATTAAATGCAGCAATTGTTGTTCAAATATTTGATTTTGCTGAATTTAATACAGCTGAAACTGAAATTCATGCATTTAGTAGACTAATATTAGAACAAAAACGCGCCAATACCGCATTTCTCTTATTTAGGTTTGCTGTCAAATTTTTCACTAGTTCTGGCGGCTCGGGATTTTTTACTCACCTCACAGTTGTCAAAAATTGACTTTCTAGAGTACTTTTCTACAGAGAACTTTAAAGCCCTGTTAACGACTATCACCGAATAATTTCCCCTTCGGATTTTTACCTTTTCATACCTTTAAGTTCTCTGTTTTCTATCAATTGGGACAGACCCTTTACAAAACGATGAGTATCAAGCAAAAGATACTTTTTTATGACAGCTCTCATACATTCACTTTATTATTAGAGTTAAAACTTCAAATTTAAGAAGTTCGTAGGCTATGAACAATACTTTATTTTAGAAATCTTTAATTTAGATTTACTTCTGATTTCGGTTATTACCTACATATGTATTTCAAAAAGCAATTAAATATGGCAAAGACAATTTAAATAAAATATTCCATTGTGGATCACAATTAAAGTTAAATTGGCATCAAATAGAAAAGGAATGTTTTAATTTAGATCTTCTTTTGAGTAGGGTTGCCATTTACTTGAAAAGGTAAAGTGAATTATATATAAATTATATATAGAAGGCTAACGAAAATAGTAGCAAAATAGATTGTAAATTTCGGCTTTACTTATTTAATAATCATTATTTTTTATATAAATAAAGTTAATTCTATAACAGTCGAAGTTTCAAACTTTCTAGTAAATTTATAAAAATTCAAAATTAATATAAGAAAATAGTCACCTTCGTGATTGACAATTAGCCCCTTGCGATGATCGCTCTTATGCGCTTTCAGCTGCTCTGCGCTAATTGTCGTATAACTGCACAGATCACAGGCAATCTTCCGATACTCCTCCACATGATTTAAACGCATATGACGTTTATATGCGCTAGTTTGAATGCAAGAAAAATCGCAGTGCATGCATTTTAATTTCTCTGCCTAAAAATTTGTTGGGAAAAAGGAATTTTATTAACAACTCCATCTTTTTTTACTTCATAAAATGTACCTTATCGTGTCGCATTTGATGTTTATGCAAAACACTGGGATCTCTGGTTGAAAACTTGCACGTCTTACAATGTAACGGTTTCTCGCCGGTATGCTGTCGCATGTGTATCTGGAAATGTAAACTAATTGATGACACAACATACATAAGTAAATAATCACTAGCAACTTACAATCAAGCTGGCCTTCCTGGCCATTTTCTTGCCGCAGACATTGCAAATGAATGGCTTGATTTTATTATGTACCGCTTTGACATGTTTCGAAAGCGTTTTACCATTTACAAATTTTCGATTACAAATTTCACAGATTTTTTCGGAATAGTAGCGATTTTTATTTACTGGCGCTGCTTGTACCGTACGCTGCTCGGATTTCTGTGCATCTTGTTGTAGACGTTTCCGTTGAACGGCACGCAGCGAACGAAGTACCCGAGTACGCCACTTTTTATGTACCCGCATGTGACGCCAAACGAGCACTGAAAGTGTAAAAAAATAGTTCATAAACGATGTACTTATATTCCCACAGCATCCTCTACGCACCAGAGGCATGTGCCTTGTAGTCGCATTGCGGGCAGTGCAATAGGTCCACATCCACTTGATGAGCTTTCCACAGATGTGCGGTACAACTCTGCCACTTGTCCAGCTCGATACCACAAACATAACACTTGAATTTCTGCGCCGTTATTGGATTGACATGGCATTTGTTATGCAATGACATTTTCAACTCATTTTCGAATTTATAAGGGCATGAATGTGTTATGGAGCAACTGAAAACAAAATATATGGATAACTTCAATAATTTTAAGAGGAGCACACATACCGCATGGTCAATTTGGATCGTAGAACAATGCGGAAGTTCTTGAACGGCATTGGACGCATTTCAGGTTTAGGCAATTCCGGTTCAATTGGTTCTATTTGTGGAGCCGGCGGGTCTGGTGATTTTTCTACCGCTGCCGCATGGGCATTGGCGGTACTTTTCTGTTCACATTTGTGCTCTAATTTGGGGTTTGCTTCCACTTTTGGTATGCATTTGTGGTATTCAATCAAATGTCCTCGCAGGTCCTCCTGCAGTGTATACTGGCGAAAACACATATTACAAACATAAATAATTCGTGTACTCATATTGGTATTCTTTAGAATGGATCCAGGAGAATCTGGGCAGAAGTCAATCAAATCGTCGCCGTTCATTTTGAAACTATTACGGCTTTTTTACAGCGGTACAACTAATTTTTCACAAAATCCTTTCGAATGCGATGTAAATATTTACGAATGACGGAAAAGCAAATAGTAACGAATGACAAACGAAAAATAGAAGAGAAACTGTGGGCCACTTCTGAAGCGATAATAAATTTAAATAAAAAAATCATAAAATCCCAAAAAATTTCCAAAACTCATAAATGGAAATTCATTAAAATTCATTATTCAATTAATAATCATCATGATTAATCATATTCAAATTTGTCTTTGCTATGGCATAATAAATTTTTTGAACATTTTACTACAAATTTGGTTTATATTTTTACAAATACAAGAATTCTGTGTAAATTTTTTATATCTTGCGTGGAGTGAATGACAAAAGGAAAGTACGAATTTTACAATTCAACAGAACAAGCAATCAGTACCACATTATCGGGGTTCGCCTTCGCATTTTTCAGTTCACTGCAGCGTATCCCGTTTTCCCACAAACAGATTGCGCAAATTAGAGTTGCACAATGAAATTAAACGTGGATTCAATCCTAATCTTCTCGGTGACATGATTTTCAAATCACGTTTTTTTATGGCGAAATCTTGCCAATCTAGATTGGACCATAGTGAAAGGGTTAGCTGAATAGGTACGCAGAGGCATACAAATAGGTGATTGGTATCGTACGAAAAGAGTCTGGATTAGTAGGAGTTGAGTCTTCTATAGTATTCTGTCCGTGATTGAACCAGAGTAATGGGGGACTTGAGACTTTCGAAGCAGCTGAAGCTCTTCGTCTGCAATTGATGGTGGTTTGACTCCAATACCAGCATTCACAGGGCAAGAATTCGTGAGGGTGGTGACTATCTCTCGCTGCATACTATTCAGTACCTGTATGTATGCTCTCGGTCTAGTGATTGACTGTTTTACCACTGGTTCTCTTCCGTAGTTTCACGGAGAAGCCCTTTAACGTACCTGGGTGTCGGCTCGGCCATTGCAAGTTCATATTAGGCACCCCGTTCGATGACATCCAATGAGGAAATGCTTGCTGAGCAAGATGTTATGCTCCGTTTTGTTTAAGGTGCGCTTCAGGCGACTCACAGGTTAATAACTCTTCCGTTTTGTGAAAAAAAATCTTGGTCAACTTGTCAGAATTGTCAAAATCGGGCAAACTAGCGTTACCACTGACGGCATCATTTTCTGTATTCAGCGCACCGTGTTAGGGCTGTTTATCTATGAGAGCTAAGCGGTCCATATTCGATGCTCAGTCCAAACAAGTATGTACATATATGTTTTCGTAAATTGTGCAAAATTAAAGTGATATGCATTTCTCTTTATGTTTAGAGTTTATTTATATTACTTCGTTGCATATTATTTTTTATTTAATGAAAAATAAAATAAAGTTCACGCGAATACTTTTTATTGGATGCAAAACGATTCCTTCGAAACCTGCTGTAGAATAAATTAAAATGCAACACTGAGCGAACATTGCGTTGGTGGTTCTGAATAAAATGAAATGTCAAATAATAAACTTCAAAATCAAACGGCATCAATATTATATCTATCTCTTTCTAACAGCTGTTAGTTTATTTAAAATAAAATAACGCGAGCCAGACGTTGCTGTCATTGAAAAGCGAAAATCCAACCACCGAAAATCAGCAAGGAAAAGTAACAAAGGAGAATTTGCAAGTTGTTCGCAATTGAAAAGTTATGATTTTTTAGTCAGACCATTTGCCTGAACACTTGTAAAAATATAAATTGCTAAATAAAACGCGATGGCCAACGCATTAGAAAACTATGTGAACAATGTCCGGACAAAGAGTGCCGAAGGTGGGTGGACGGACAATATAGTGCATGCTTTAGCTTGGCATATTTCAGACACGACTATGAATTGAGAGACGTGCCGGCAAATAATACCAATTTTCCTGTTTAAAATTAGATGAACAAAATGATTGTATTATCTTCTTACAGGAAACTTTCGTTCAATGGTCGATCAACTAAACGACTCTGTCGAGGTACTTTCAAGGTATTGGGACTTGCTGGATAACGTCCTGGAGACGTTGGATTTTCAGCAGCATTCGTTGGGCGTACTTTATGTGTTGCTAGTCAAATTCAATGGCGCTGCGGTTTGTTAGATATTTCGTAGTTTTGTTAGTCAAATCAAAAATTTATTAAAAACTTTCAGAATGCAAATGCAGATCTGCCACAGTTGTTCAACCTTTACAAAGAATTTATTAGTCAATGTAACGGAGAGCAAGTTAGATATGCTACGTACACATGTAAGTTGAAAAGTGATAAATATTAAATGAACTATTATATTCCAATTAGATTTGGGTGAATGAAATCAGGGTAGAATTTTGCCACATACTGTAGATTCTGCTTAGCTGAAATTTTCGCCGACGCGAAAGAGAAATTTAAGTGGAAAGCATTAAATTGACCAAAAACGGGAATTCGTATGGTTAACTACTATAAATTTACGAAAATTTATTTTTTAAAAATGTGTTAAGCGCAATTATTTTACAAAAAGTATAAACTATTTAAAAACGCATTTACGTCTTCAACTTAGGGTTAGAGAGGAACAAATAAATTAAAAAGAAACGAGGGTGTTTTCAGAGGAAATGATAGTGAGTTCACTTTTGCGGTAGCTATCGTAAATTTCCTGGTAAACGAAATGAAACGGAGAAAATAATGTCCATATAAGTACTGGAGATTAAAAATGTAAAATATACCCTAGGTTTTTTGCCAAAAGAGTAGGTCCTAAAACTGTTGATATGAATGTATATATTTTTGGTTCGTTGTAATGTCATTTCGTTTGAATCGAAAGTTAGCCAAACTACTTCGGGGAAAAGCAACTCTTATTACCATTTATAGCACGTTCCCCGAAATTTTATAGGCAATGTTTTATGCTGTTACAACAACAACAACAACAACCATTTATAGCACTAACGAAAACATTTTAAACCCATTCGCTTTATCTTCAACAGACTATGATCTATGTCACATGTTTACGAACCTCATCGTGGATCATCCTTATTGTATTCAGGGTATCAAAGTTGTAGCACAAGCCATCGAAAAAATTCGCCTTTGTGACTCACAGCAAACCAGCATTCACTCCGATCTCTGCCAGCTGAGTTTGAAGGCTAAGTGTTTCAAAACCGCGTTAAGTTTTCTGGATGTAGATATCACCACCATATCAACTGCATCGGAACTACGAGGGCAAAATACAACTGTATGTGAGATAATTCAAGAAATTGAATACTTACCGCAAGGTTGCACAGATCTGCTATAGATAAAAAAAAAAGAAAAACAAATCAATTCCGCTAAGCTAAACACAGCGCTGATTTATGTTGCTTGCTTTGCAAATGAGTAACACTGTGGCAACACTGCGGTAATGATTATCTATCGTTGCACTAAAAAGTTTAGCAATACTTTATTTATAACAGTATTTCATTAATTTAATTAATTTCTCATCTCGCAGGACACAAACAATGATGCCAAATATTTTCTGCTCTATTACTATTACGGCGGCATGATATACACCGCCGTTAAAAACTTCGATCGCGCCTTGTACTTCTTTGAAGTTTGTATATCAACACCCGCTGCAGCGATGTCACACATAATGTTAGAAGCATATAAAAAACTTTTATTGGTTTCACTAATTCTGCACGGAAAGGTTTGTAAATTTTGTTGTGCTTTATAATGCGCTATATTTAATACATATAAATATTGCACAATGCAGGTTTTGCCGATACCAAAATATTCAGCACAAGTGATTTCGCGATTTATGAAACCGCTCGCTCAAGCCTATCACGACTTAGCAACCGCTTACGCGACCTCATCCAGCGATGAACTACGAATTATTATGAATAAATCTAGTGATATATTTATTCGCGATAAAAATATGGGTTTAGTTAAACAGGTACACACAATGCCGCTTACTGATTGCTTGCGTTTTTTTATATTTCCTCTAACTATTCTATATTTTTTTATTTATTTATAGGTTGTAACATCGCTTTATAAGAAAAATATACAGCGGTTAACCAAAACATTTTTAACGCTCTCTCTTTCCGATGTTGCTAGTAGAGCACAACTTGCAGACGCTGCCGAAGCGGAAAGATATATTTTTAATATGGTGAGTTTTAACATTTAAACCTGTATTTTAGAGGGAGAATAAGTGCACTTGTATTTTTAATTATTATTATTTTTTTTTTATATATATAGATTAAATCTGGTGAAATTTATGCAACAATAAACAAAAAAGACGGAATGGTAGTTTTCAAAGATGATCCCGAAAAATATAATTCTCCCGAAATGTTCCTTAAAGTTCAAGAAGATATGGCACAAACGATGGAATTGATAAGACAAATTAATAAAATGGAAGAGGAAATTTTACTTAATCCAATGGTGAGGAAAAACTAAATTTTTTTTGAAACAGAAGCTTAACTAAAAATTATTACAAATTGGAGAGGTTAATTAGATTGTCAAAATTAATTTGTGCATAAAATTAAAAAAAAAAAAATAGTTTTGTTAAAAAACACACTAACTTGAAATGAAGTATTAAGAAAATTGCTTACAGCTTCAATTACTGTAGTTTTAGTTTTATTTCTTGATTTAATTTTTTTTTGAAATTTATTTGCAGTACGTTAAGAAGTCTTTGGGCAATCAAGAGGATGAACTTACGTCTCAACATGCAAAATCATTTTCAGGGTAAACTGAGCGCGATGTTATTGACATATATTTTTTAAATTAATATTGTATAATTTTTATTGAACATTTGCAGTGATCCCACGGATTGATGATGTCACAAAAGTAAATGCTTCCTAGCCGCGCTTTTGTTAAAAGAGAAACTGTACGGAATCTATTTCATCTGCTTCATGCTCAAATGCATTTCTTCTGTATTCAACAAAGAATTTGTCCGCAGCAAAACTTTGCCTATAAAGAATTATTAAAGAATTGTTTTTAAATTCATATTACCAACTGATATTATTATTTTAATTTGGCAATCGCAATAATTTTTGCGAAGTTCTGCATTTAAAAAAAAATTGCCTGGTTTGTGGGGCAAACAGTGTCGAATGAAAGTAATGGCACAGCAAATTTTTTCATATTATTCGTAATGTTTTTTATGCTAAAATTTTCGCTAATTTTTTATAAAAATATGTGTAGCTCATATTGTAACAAAAACCATGTCAGTCCAGATTTCAAAAATGCAGCAAATTTAAAAAAGTTGGCATCAAAATTTTGAAATTCTCCGTCGGAGTTTTTACAAAAATTTCTAGTACGCAGACTTGTAGTACATTCAATTTTAGTAAAATAAGGATTAGGCTTTAAGGCCGGTGTGTTGTCATAGGTTGGACACAAATACGCAAAACCGTCAGCAAAAAAAAAAAAATTTAAAAAAATTGAAAAAAATCAACGGGTATTTTCAGTCACTCTAAGTGACTTTCACTTTATCTACAAAACTGCATACGCAAAATTTTTATAAAAACTCATTAAAAAGTTCGAAATTTTGAAACATGTATTTTTAAATTCGCTGAACTTTTAAAGTTTGAAATTTGTTCTTATGGCTTTTCCAATACTTTTTTCCAGCATTGTATAATGATTTTCAACACCTGAAGCCTTAAATTTGCAAGGCAAACAGAGCTTTTATTTTGTCCTGAGACTGTGAAGAAAGCGCAAAGTGAAAGTTTATAATTGCATGGTAGTTAAAATATGAACAGTATTGATTTTAAAAAAAGAAATTAAGTGCAGTTAGGGGTTTTCTAAAAGTTAATGTAGATATATTGCAACGATTTTCCGTCATCACTTGTCAAGCTTGGGCAGGGGGCCACCCGGTTTCAGCATTGTGCCATCTTCAGTGCCAGTTTTCGTTCTAAAAGTGTTGCCGCACATTGTTGTTTTTTTTTTTGCTTATGAACTTTTAACCCTTTGATACCGGATATTGCCGAAATCGATAACGAGAGTTTTCGGGTAATTTATTTATTTTGAAAAATAACTTATATTTGCTGCTTTCAGTTCGTAATCCAGTTAGGGTTGTGCTAATAAAATGACAAAGCGCTTAAGAGCCCTAACCGCAAAAAAACTTAAACGATATTTTATTAAACAATTTTTTTTTATGTAAAAAAGCATCTGGATGTTCTAGGCACATTTTTGCATATAAAAGAAAATTAAAAAAAAAATTCGCTCACGTTATGCAAACTGCTGCGAGGCAAGGCAATAACGGTTACAATTTTTATAAAATAAATCAAGATTTAATCATTATTTTCAGATCGTGTTTTTATCATCAAATTAATTCAAATAAAAAATAATACCTAAAAATCTCAATGCCTTTTTAGGGAATATTGCTGAATAAGTGGGATACATGGAAATCCGTATCCATTGTCGTGGTGCCAAATTAATGTAGTTGTTGTAACAGAATAATGTTGTTGTTGTAACAGTATAAAACATATAAAAATAATCCTTATTTTTCCTCTTCAATTTTTCAATAATTTTAGTCTTCATTTTGTGATCGAAAATTATTGAGAAATTGTTTCGAATTACATATTTAGGTGGTTCACAAGGTTTATAATTATAATACATTGTCATAACCATAAAACTTCAAATACAAAATAGATTCACTTGAATTATTATTTTCTATGCAATCCAACAGCACTACTTTTGAAATTTGATTACTTTATGATATATTAAATATTATGCCATTTTGTGAATCTCCAAAAAACATACGGCTGCTTACAGTGAAAATGGTATACTCTTTGTAATTTAGCAGTATTTTCCATATTAATTTTTTTTCATTATAGTTTTATTGTTATTAAAACATATGACATAAACCATAAAATCAAATTTTTTTTTAATTTATAAAAATGTTACGAAAATATAACGAATTGTAATAAAGTGATGTTAAAATTTTGAATTTTTTCCCCAAAACTTTCAGTCGTTTAGCTCATTCAATTCTAATATAATAAAATAAAAGATTCAAGTTCTTAAAAATTTTCATTGATTTTTGATAGTTTTTTTTTTTTTGTTTTGCTGACGGTTTTCTAGATTTTCTTTCATGTAACACTTACACAAAATGGCAGTGAAAGCAAAATAAAATATATAATATATAAAAACTATGTTTTTCATCCAACAAATTTTAAATGAAAGTACGCAAATTCTAGCCTTTATATAACGAACTCCTTAATGGATGTAAGGCCTCATGTTTAATCCTGTTTAACAAGTTAACTGAAATAATCAGTAGAGTTGATTCATAAAATTAAAAATGATTAATTGCATTTTCGATGACAACACTGGACATTGGCTAATCAAATGATAAAAAAATATATTGATTAAGTTTTCTAACAATATATGGGCATTTTCACCCTGGTATCTGCCGGCACCTAGAACAGATAGCAATGTTTGGTTTTGATTTATTTTTTAGTTGTTTTTTATTTATCTGTAGTTGTTTTTTATTTTTTTTTTATTTTTTTTAGTTGTTTTTTATTTTTTTAGTTTTTTTTTAGTTGCTTTTTATTTTTTTTTATTTATTTGCGGTTTCATTCTATTTCTATTTTCAATTGAACTCTTATATAAACCAATAAAATGTCTTCTTAATCGGCTGCTACATAGATTTCCATCTGTCTTGGTATTGTTAAATTAGATTAATCCGGATTAGCGACGTATATGAACAGCTACATACATATGTATGTATGTATGTATGTAGACGGCGGGATCCGCGCATCTTTGGTGGTATAGCCGAAAATGTATGAGGCACAAATGATAGTGAAATTTTGTACTCATCCTTAGTTTAAGTTAGTTACGAAAAAATCCCAAATTGGTTGAAAACGGTCACTTCCTGGGGATACTTTCCTTGGACCTATAAAACATTTTCAATATATATATATTAATTTAACAATAATAAAAGATATCGTAACCAAACTCGGTACATTAGTTACTCTTATGAAAAGTATCGTCAGTTTTATTAAATGCTTGAAATCAGGCATTATCGGACTCGAGTAAATTTGGTGCAATCTTTGCATTTTAGGTCAATAGGAATTACTTTGAATTATTGCCATGCAAGGCGAATATCAAGATGGATCTATAGAAGGTGATAGCAAGGTAAATAAGGCGAATCCGCTGTGTATTTTGTTAGTGTGACTTTGCGAGTGAAATGTCAAAAACCGAATTCGCCCAGAAAGAAGAACAATCATTCAGTTCATGGGATGCTATCACCTTGTATGGATTCGCCTTGTTCAGCTACATACGTGTATTTTGTTTTTGCTTTTGCGTATGAGCATTCAAAAGCCGTAAAAACAAAAACAAAGTGTATGTAAATTTTGACGACTCTTACGCAGAAGCAAAAACAAAATACATAGGAATTTTGTAGTTGTATTTATAACCCCACCTTGTATGAATTCCCCTTGTTACCACGTCTACTTTTCATATTCCAGTATTTATCAAAAAAAAAAATACAAAATATAAGATATTTCACTAATTAGAAAATAATGGTTTCGAAATTCATTTTAGTTTTTTGGAACTTGGATTCCTTTTCAATTTATAGCTTTCAGGAGCATCTTGGCGACTTGCAGCAGTATAAAAATCTTAACCAGCAATATATTTGAAATTTTGAGGGCAGTAGATTTCGTCGTCCACAACGATGCATTTGTATTTTGTAATTTGTGTTTCACATAACTTCCGGCTGCAGGATTTTGCTGTAAGATTTTGCTTTGCGTCTTTATCTGGCGCTGTTTGGGATTTGAAGCTTCTCAATGTACCTTGCCGCTTTACTTTTTGTACAAAAGACTGCAATTTACGTACAGAATTTGCAACAGTACGCGACGAAACCTTCGGATTTTGCGAAAACGCTCTGAGAATCTTTCGAGCACTGCTTTGGTTGCTTCGACCATGCCTACCTCCTCTGCTCTACTTTCTAGTAACTGACAGTCCTTCTTCAAAATTCTGGAAACTGTCGAGTGGTAAAATTTTAAATTTTTAGCAATTTTACTTGCCGACAATTTGTCTTGCTGCTAACTAGGTTGCTATTTTTAAGTAAACTATATACCAAATCTAAAAAAAAAAATTATTCATACGTAAAACTAACATCATGTGGTCTACTCAGTGTATTTAAATTTCAAAATATTTAAATATTTTTGGGTAAGTTTCCATAGTGTTGCAATTTTGGTGTGCTCACCCTTTATGTAGATCTGAACAATTTAAGAAGGTTTGTTCTTTAAAAGTACTCACGAAGAGGCGTCACACATATTTTATATATTATTCTAGATTTTTTATTGAACCATCAGCAATTGAAGGTTTCAGTACAAAAATTTCTTTCCACCTGTACTTAAGTTTTTAACAGTTCTATAGCTTTGCTTTCTTGCAATATAACTACATAGTACACTTAACTCAGATTCGATTTTATTATAATATTAAACATACATATGTACGTACATTCATATAAAAGAACAAAAAAAAACATTCGATTCTATTATACAGATATGGACTTTTATATTAGGTACATATGTATGTATCTTTATCTTTATCTGCATATAAATACATTTATGATTATTGCAAAACACAAAAAAAAAAAACACTATTACGAAACAATCAATGCCTATTTATATTCATAAAACGCTTTGCATACAGTGCATCGTAATAAGCTAGAAACACACAGGTCTAAAAAAAACACTAAGTAATTAACATAAAATACCATTGCATAGAGTGGACTCAGGGATTATTTTGAGCCATGTCATGGTTTAGAACTAAAATTCGATATTTTAATAAATAATATGGGTTGAAATGCAAAAGGTGTATTAAATTCGGTAGAATTTGATAAATTAGTTTCGGAAATACTTAAACCTGTTTACTCTAAGGGGTCGTGTACATATTACGTAACGCGATTTTTGATCATTTTAGAAGTTTTAACGCACAAATTCCTTCTTTAACCCAAACCTGTATAAATATCGATTAATTTTCGCAAAATACCATAATGTACCAAGTTTCGTTCAAATATCTCAGTCAGTGTTGCCGGAATTTAAAAAAAAAAGGCTAAACAGGCAAAACAAAATGACTGAAAGGGCTAAGTCAAAATTTGTTTAAGTCCAAACTATAAATCAAACATTTTATTTGTATTACCAGGGGCGGATCCAGAAACGATTCTTAGGAGGGGTGGGGGGGGAATAATTTTATACCTCAAATCTGGAGTAAGTGTTATTCGGAATGATAGTCGGTGTGAAGTGCAATCGATTAGCAGAAAAATTTATACCTCATTGATAAAATGGCTTGAATTTCTTACAAAACAATTTTGGTACTAAATGACACTAAAAAACGGAACTAAAATTACAATTTGTATTTTAGTGACATTATTATATGGCCTATTCCTGAATCATTCCAACGCAAATTTCTGAATTCGATTTATCTCAAATACAATATTTTTACGGTATACAAGTAATCTATCAGACTTCGTGCTCTTGGGGGGGGGTGGTAAATGTCCCCCATTTCCCCCTGCTGGATCCGCCCCTGGTATTACGATTTCAAAAGAACTTTTATACAGTTTTCGCATATTTTTATAGTATATTGGCTTTATAAGCTTCAAAAGTAATGATTTATTCACACCTTTGTTAGGTATTTGGCACCAAAATTTTTTCAAATCTCATAATCGCAAAAAATTACCTTACGAAGCAACGAATTTTCGCATTGTGGCTTGCACTCGCGGATCGTTGATCTTGTTCAGAAAAAGTCACTCATTTCATCTCCCGTGACAATTTTTATAACTCCGTTAGATACCTCTTCTGGATATGTCTTCTTTTGCTACTCTTTAGAGTTCTGTTTTTTAATTTTTTAATTTTACCTCTCAGCAATGCAGATCGTGCACCCATTTTTAGCGCCATAATCGTTGTCACAACAAAACAAAGAAATAATTCTAGCTTATTTATTACACACGGCATACTGTATGGAAAGCGTTTTATGAAAATAAATAGGCATTGATTGTTTTGTAATTGTTTTTTTTTGTTTTGTAATAATCATAAATGTACGTACTTATACATATGCAGATAAAGATAAAGATACATATGTACCTAATATAAAAGTCCATATCAGTATAATATCGAGTCTTGCAATAGGAACGCTACAAAAGTTTTTTTTTAAATAAAACAAAAACGATTTGGGGTATGAATTAAATTCTTTATTCCTGTGAAAGTACATTTGATGCCATTATGTATGGAACTCGATTTCTTTTGCATGACCACCGCGGGCATGCTTGCAGAAGTCCAGACGCTGAACCCAATTTTCGACGGTTTTCAAGCATAAATCGGCCGATACAGCTGCAATTTCAACTTCCAAACTTGGTTTTCAATAAATCGATTGTGACATTCGCTGTGTGGCTTGTGGCGCCGTCCTGTTGGAACTACATATTGTCCAAGTCCATATCATCCAATTCGGGCCAAAAATATTCGGTTATCATTGAGCGGTAGCGATTCCCATTCACAGTAACGTGCCGGTCTTGATTATCACGGAAGAAGTACGGCCCAATGACGCCGCCGGCCCATAAACCGCACCAAACCGTAATTTTTTCGGGATGCAATGTTGACTCATGGAGTACGTGTGGATTGCTGCCTGTCCAATAACGCATATTTTCCTTATTGACGAAGCCATTCAGCCAGAAATGACGACGACCATAAATTGGGCGTAGCGCTCTTAAAGTTGAGGTCATTGACTCCGAATTTCGGTAGTAAATTTTAATAATTTCGACTCGTTGTTGGTTCGTACATCTTTCCATAATGCAATACTGAAGAGAAATGTCAAAAGAGCGTCGTTTGCTGTCACTATCGGTTTACTTTTATTGCGTCCCTATTGCAAGACCCTTTAAAATCGTATGTATATTTGTTCTTTTATATGAATGTAGTATGTATGTTTAAGATTATCATAAAAAGTATCATAAAATCGAATCTGAGTTAAGTGTACTATGTAGTTATATTGCAAAAAAACAAAGCTATAGAACTGTTAAAAACTTAATTACAGGTGGATCGAATTTTTTGTACTGAGACCTTCATTCGCTGATGCTTGAATAAAAAATCTAGAATAAGATATAAGTAAAATATGGGTGATGGTACTCTTTCAATACAAATTTTCTTGAACTGTTATACTGAATATATAGTGAAATGCCTGTATGTACATAAAAAAAAAGATTGAGGAGCCAAGATGATCCGATTTTGGCGTGGCAGTTACATTTTGTTTCAAGTTGCCCCGTCGAGTTTGCATTCAAGTCCCACTTTTTGCAACTTAATGCAAGGAAAAGTCATCATATGCAACTACTGCTAGTAACCAAACGAAATCTGCTCTACGATTGAAGCCAAAATTTAGGTTGGCCTTGTTCGCCACATATTTTATTCAACTCCAGTTAGTTTTAATGCAGGAAGTATCCTGTCCCGGAGGAAATGTGAATCCAATGTTCAATTGTAACATTCCAAAGCACTCAGGAGATGAAAGTTGGCAATACAAAAACAGCGGTGGATCTTCTTCTATTGCAGAAAATAAAATAAGCTGAAACTTCTTTAGCATTGGGTTATTTGACCCTGTTTGGTGTAAAAATAATAAATGAATTAAGGTTATAGCTGGGCAATGGTTTTCTTGGTTTATGAATAAGCAATAATGCCACATCATTTAAAATGTGGGGATGGAAAAATTAAAATTGATTGGCTAACCAAAAATGGACTAGAGCTGTGCTGACGTTTATCAACAAATGTGGAAAATTTTTAATAGATTTTCAAAAAGAATTTCACTTATCATGTGTCAATGAATGTTCTTTTAAAATGTAATATAATAATTAGTAATAATATAATAATAAAGTATCCTGCTTTGCAAAATTTAAACATAAATGTAGAAGTTCAGTTAAACCACATAGAGTTAATCGTATACAATTTTACTTTCAAATATTTCATGTCTAGGGTAGCCCGAAATGCTACAGTTGCAGATTTTTCCACTGATATAGTAAGTGCACTTTTCGGCATTGCTAGATTGCGAAAAGCTTGATCTAGCCGGACAAAGACTAAAATAGCAACACTGCTCACAATGTTTACTTCAGTTAACGGGTACATGGACGGACGGATGGATGGATGGACAGAAAGGCATGACTTTATCGACAACTCTTTTAATTCAAAACATTTTGGTATAATTAAATCGATGCGATAGTTAAAAAAAAAACAAGTTTAGAAAGATAAATGTGGTGGAAGTTATTACATCTATAACTTAAAACTCAACTTGTATGATGTTACTGTATATTCCTGTTAAAGAGTAATGAAAACTAAATTGTGTAACTATTACACTAACTAACTAAAAACTAAAAACTGCATTGAAATCGGTTGTAGGGAGCAAATCAAATGGATGTTTGAGAAAATACAAATTATGTGCAATTTTTGGCAATATTTACTATCTAAGTATGCCATTATTGCACGAAACCCTTGGAAAAATGTCAAGGCAAGGTAATTCGAAATATTATTCATTCAAGCGTTAGACAAAAAAAAAAAGACGGAACATTTCAATGTAAAACTGCAGGGGTGGGGAGTTGAATAACACCAAATTAACCCCCATGCTGCGAACCTGACAAAACTTATCATCCTGACAGTTGTCAGGTTTATTGCTCCTAAAGCTACATATGTCGCAGAATATAGCGTCGTTGTCACGTACTCAGTAGGGCATACCAACTAAAACAACCATTGTCATCAATAGAGTGCTGAAAAAGAATTTTACAACATAGTTTCAGGCGCAACCTTACCTTACTATTTAATTACCATCAGACTAACCCCCTATGCTAACCTGACAGCTGTCATTTAGTAAAGTTTTGTCAGATAATCAGCATAGGGGGGTTAGTCTGATGGTAATTAAACAGTAAGGTATGGTTATTAAAATATGTCAGTATATACACTCTGGAAAATTTATTCATTTATGATATTCGTGCAGAATGCAAATTGTTTTCTGATTTCTAAAAGCTATAGTCAAGTCAAAAAGATATGGACTGTTGAATAGGCAACACTTCAATAGTACACCCCTGCAATTAGAGTGATATACATATGAAAATTTACAATGTGTACGTGCCACCCCATAAAAGAGTTGTTAACGAAATTCCAGAAAGTGTACAATAGGAGTCTTCCGTTAATTTACAACTTATATTCTAGAACTCATTCTAAATAAACGTACACAATCGCACTTAAAGATCGATGATCTATGTAATTGCCATTCCTTATATTTCGGCACAATTGTTGGTGCCATAAAAGTTGCATAGAAATCAGCAAAATGTTCGCACTTTCTATTCGTTGGATGCATAAAATTATAGTAATATTAATCGATAAAAAATTATACCAATCCATAATTCAATTATTAAAGATTTGCTGCTCACTAGCGACATTCGAGCTTTGACACTCATTTGCAAAAGGTTACTATCATTTTATTGAATCATGTTACCCATCTACCTAGCTTGTTTTCGACGGCACACTATGCATTCTGACGTGTTTGATACCACTAATTAATATAACGTCACTTACTATGTGCCAATTAAAATGATTGTAAAATGATTTATATGGATGTTTGGCAAAAATCACTTGAAAGAATGTGTGGAAGTACGATAAGAAATGAAAGCAGTTGATTACCGTGTTTTATAAGGTCATTTGTATGACGAATTTCCAATTTACAACTATCAGATCTTCGTTGTCACAATCGCGAATATATGTACGTATGTATGTGCATGTGTTTCAGTACAAATTTTATGACAAATCACTCGTACACCTGTCAAACTGCCATGATACAAAAATGAAGATAAACAAAATTTAGGGAAATTTTATAACATTAAAATAACACCTCCGAGAATTGTCTTTCCCATATTGATTTTATTACTATGTTGTTTAAACCCGTGCCTTCGTCTGCATTGCTTACTACGTTTCCATATACTTGTAGAAGATTTTTGAAGGCTAAAAATGCAGCTGCGATGAATTTAAAAACAATGTCCCAATAAAGATGAAGTCGACTCTAAAGTTAATAGCATTTTATTTTTTACATAATTTTCAATGGAATATGTGCCAAATATAGCTGAAAATAACTCGTGGTTCAACTTTATCTCGACTATGACTAAGGGACATTATTTTTAGCTGCACATACAAAGCTTATTAGATTTGAACTAAGTCGAACCATAAATATGGGTTGTCTGGAAATCTTGACTACAGAGACATCTAATGAATTTATGTACATATGTATATGTTTTTTTTTTTGGAAATATAGTATGCGCAAACAGTATACATATTTATACATATATCTATATATGTTTTCAATGTCATTTAAGTCGGATTATAAAAGTAATTGTAACCGCACCTACAAGTATGCTGTAGGTTGTCATAATATTGAACCAGAAATAAGACCCCGATTAACTCACCTCAAGCGCCTTCTAGCGCATTCATTTTTCACAAAATTAGATCTTAAATACAGATCTTCTGAATAACGCGCCTCTTGCGGCTCCTAGCGCATTTATTTTTCAGAAACGTATTTTTTACTGCACCAACGACTTTCCTTTTGAAATCTTGCCTTATACGATACCGAAAGGATTAAAATATACTATATGTATGACCGTGTCACGGTTCTAGGGAATATACTGTTCAAATTTAGTTGAAATCTGTTCAACGGCTTTTCAGAGAAGTTGTGACAAAGAACGACTACATTTTTATATATAAGTATAAATATATGTAGATTTTAAATCAAAAATTATTATCAGCGTTTGATATTTTTTATCAAACATTTATATAATTAATCATTTTATGCTGTAATAAAAACTATGAGCGATTATTTCGTTTTTTTTCTTTAATTTTCTAATTTTCATGCATAATTTTCGTTTCTTTCTTCTTTCGAGTTAAAAATTCAGTACCAAAAAAGTTATTCTCAATGCACATAGTTTTATAATATTTTGATCAAAATTTAATCAAAAGCTTCTCACCCGAATTCATGAATTACTTCAAGAAATTTTGAAATTAAAATTTCCATTTTACATACATATGTATGTCGTTAAGGTCGGTATTGGGTTTATCGGAAAATAAATAAAACAATTAAAAATAGATTTATTGCATGATTTCAATGATTACCCGATAAGACTAATTTATTTGATTTGTATTGTATAAAGGTACTGATAAATGAAGCGCCCATTTGACGTAAGCATGTTCCGAATTTTCCATTCTTCAACACACCTTTTATCATAAATATATAAACAAACTTCTGCCAATCCTTGTCGAATTTTATTTGCCCGTTTCGTCGATGCGCCATCTTCAGTGCTGTTTTTCGTTCTGAATGCAAAATCGTTCCAAGCTACTATTCCCACACGAACTTTTTACCCTGTCCAAAAAAAGAAACACATAATAAATATTTTAAATAATGATTTATATTCGCGATCAAAGGAAGCCAAAAGGAAAATACGCCTCAACAAACTGGTGATATTCGTGGAATGTTCTGGGACAGATGTGACTCTACCAGGATCTTCTTGGAAAGCCAATACTTAAATACTTTGGCTCTTATTTTTTACGTCAGGGTGATTCACAAGGTGTCATAAATCATAAAGCCATAAAATTTTTAACAAATCATTAAAACTAAGCAATTACGTATTTTTTAATTTTATGACTTACGACACGTTATGGCACCTTGTGAATCACCCAATTCTGAATAATTGTTTAGAATAGTTATCAGCAGCTAAAGGTATCTTATTGGCTTTACGCCTTTCTTATAGGAGACGCAGAATTCCAGAGAATGACGACCAACTAACAGTTGTATCCTCTAACTATGTAGTATGACTAAGGAGTGTGGAGTTAATGATTGCAGTAGACACCGAGTAATAACCATGACTATATGACCATGACCATGACCCGGCTACTTACATTTTCTTTCATTTTCATTAACAATGCCATACTTTGTAGAAAATCGCCATCACATTATTTACCAGTAGACAGATAATTCATTACTTCCTTTAATTTCTCTTTAGGAGGATTTGTCAGATTTTTTTGTCAATCCGCTGCTCCGGCATCTGTAAGAGTTTGCGCAAGTACTAATAACAAAAACGATCTACTTACAACAACAATAATGATGTAAATTCATCCGTACTTTAGGGTAGTTTCGCCTAATGCAATCACTTGAGGGACAACTGATAAATCTCGCCTATACAAGCATGCTTAGCAAACTTAAATATAACAACCATTTAATATATATATACATATATGTAGATAAACACTCTATCTGCCGCACTAGTTAAGATACAAAGAAAATGTTGAAAATTGGTTGTAAATACGAATTAGATAAGGTGATCTCAAATTGCCCGCAACCAGAGTATACAATGAGGCTGCACCTTGGCTATCACTGCACATCTAAACTATTTTCCAACGTAGCATGTGCCCCTAGGAGTTGTAAATGAATATCTTATCTTCAGATGCTAGTCCTGATTTAGAGCCATTCGTAAAGGTTCCAGAGTATTACAGACTTTACTTATAGGGCACAGTCGATTGATCCATTCCAAGAATAACATATCGGGCACCTTTAAGCGATACTCTTCTCTAAGTCGCGATTTTAATAGTACGAGTACATAGTCCGAAGATTTTTTAGCCTATAGAGGAATTTTGCAGCCCTACCCAAAAGCAATAAATCTAGAGGTGGTGAACTGAGTAAAATATTTAGTTCCCCTTTTGATTTTTGTAGAGAAGGCTTTTGGGATAGCAATGCAGATCGAACGGTATAGTTTGACAATAGAGCCCACTAGACAACTACGCACTTATTAACCATGATAGCCTAAACCCATAAGACTTCTTTAGATGTGACATTGTGACAGATGACATTTTACTAAGTAAGTCCCAAGTCGTAACCAAACGACAAACCTAAAGGGTGGTGGGACGTGCATTCATAGTAAATGTTAGTGACTCCCAAAATCATTGTGAATGAATACAAGTGAGAAGTCTCCTAAATTAAAGATGGCGGCGGCTGATCTGATATTAAATGTCTCAAATAGCCATAATTACCTGTTAGAGATAGAAATTCGCTCAGTGAATGACATAAAAATGGTGAGCGTTGCTACATCAGGTGATCTCTTACTTACTTACTTAATTGGCGATATACATAACTGCTTAAGCGATTTTGGCCAAACTTCTTCTACAATTTGTGGTGTGCATCTTGATGTTGTAACACAAATTGAGAGACCTACAGTTTAACGCCGAATCCGAACGGCGAATGTTTTTGTGGGAAGTTTTTTGCCGTTGCCTGCCGAGGGGCGACCGCTATTAGAAAAAACTTTTTATATAATTTTTGGATGTTAATTGCTTCGAGCTGGATTCGAACCTGGGACCCACCGAATGAAGCGCACACACGCTACACACTCGGCTACGGGGGCCGCCATCAGGTGATCTCAGGTGATCTCAGCTGTGACGAATTTTGTCGTCTATGGGCTAAGATTTTTCACTTGTATTTATTCACAATGCCCGAAATACTCACAACTAAGTTAAGTTAAATTATCAATCCTCCTCCTTCTAGTGAAATCAACCACACTAATTGTCGAACGAAGCCGCCATATGTATATGGTGAGTCTGCACAGATTGCACAGCAATGCCATCGGGGTAAGCAAAGAACGTAGATTACAAAGAAGTTGTGGAAAGAACTCTCGCCCGATTCAACACACACTGAAACCAATTGTATCTAATCAGATTCTAATATCAATCAGGAAAAGTCAAATTTGTTCTGGTATGGTGAAATCGGACAAGACTTTTTGTTTCAGGGACGAATGGAGTGATGCAACTTCTTTGCAATCTACGTTTTATGTTGTAAGCATTGACTGAATTCGAAATATCGCAGTATTGTTTAGACCATGAAATGGAACACTTTCGTCCGTTCTTTTGAATGCAATGAAAATTTTGTCAAATTGCAAGTAACTACAGAAGCTCAAAAATCCAATAAGTACGAGATCTTAAAAAATAGCACCCACTTTAAAACTCACCAAACGTTTCCTTATGAAAAATTTGAAGTACAAACATATATGTACATATATAGAAAATATTTATTGTCAACAACAATATGATTTTTAAAAAGTAATAACAATTAATTAAACTTAATAAGTTTATTATTTTTAAGTACTTACGTAAGTACCTACATATGTACATATGCGTGTATTATAAAGTATATTTGACTAGAAGCTTCCAAAAAATTAAGTGTCTAAATATACATATAATTTTTCAATAATGTAAATATTTCTTAAACTAAATAATTTATATTATAACGATGCAATTAAACTATTTTTCCATTTCCTTAACCCTTATTCGCATTAGCGTCTAGTTTTGCGCACACAGTTTTCCCTTATTTTGCTAAAGAGGTTATTTTAATTGAAATCGAATAAAGCGTTGCTTGGTTTTTGCCTTATATAAGCTATAAGAAAAAAATAATTTTTAAATTTTGGACTGTCAATTTAAAACAAATCTAACCACGAATATTGGTCATGCTTCCATAGTTTCTTTTTCACTATGTGATGTTGCTGCCCAGACATCTGGCAACACCAATCTAAATGCACCTAACTGTACCTAACTGACGTTCGAAAGGTGACACTTAATGAAGACAATTCTGTATCGTCTATCGACCAAAAAATTATACAAAATGGCTCGACGAGAATAAAATGGGAACTATTCAGGCTATGTATTGACAACTATAGTTGGTTCGGTGATAGTTTGTTCGCAGGGTTTCTAACAAAGATTTTTGCAAAAATCAAGCTTTGCTGGATGGCCCTAGACCTGCTCTTTTTTGTTTTCGTAACATTGTCTTGATTTATTTTAATTCATATCGCTTACAGTTTTTCAAAAGTGCATTACATAAAATTGCGAGTTTTCCAAGAAACACAAAAACCAATTCGCAAAACAGTGTTAAATGTATAATTAAGATAAACGAAATTTGTCTTCTGTTAAAAAATTTACAAAAAAAGTTACATAACAATGTTTTCATAAAATATGTCAATACCTAAATCGCCGACCATTTTAGAAAAAAGTTAAATTAAAATATGCAATTTTTTGCGAGAGATTTTTATCTTATTATTTTATTTATTTGTGAAAAAAATCTCACGACAAATAACTTGTTTTTCCAAACCTCGACAGTTATCTACATTAGGACGTCTCACAGAAAAATAAAATTGCAACGGGTTTTCATTGGAATCATAAACTTATTTTAAGACTTCCACATAAATATTTCGGACACATATTAAGATTGTGTGTGCTGGTTTATTTAGAAACAATCCAAAAGTATAATTTTTATAAATAAAAATAGTTTTTTTTTTTAATTTTCCCGAAAAATTATCTACGGTTGAGGTTTACAAGTTCTGCATAACAAATTTAACTTTTATTTCTCCCGGTTAATTAAACCTAAAAGTTTTGAACTGCAATTAAGCGGGGGATACTGTATTGAGAATAACTCAATCAAAACTTGTCCGATTTAGGGCCATTTTCTCAACTGCGGCGTGCTAAAAATGTATCTCCTCTTACAACAATTTATCTCTCCGACAAATTTAACAGGCAGTCAATTCTCTGTTTAAAATTTATCGGTTTTGTTTAAATTTTTTCATTTGAGGTATTTGATGACGAGCGAATTACGTCGGAAGTTCACTTTTTATCTATATTTTGTTGTCTAAATTCACATACATGTTTTTTTATTTAAAAATATATGCAACACAAGAAAATTTCCTGTTTTTTTTTTAAACAGCTGATTTTAGCTTTTTTTTTTTTGGTTTACCTCTCCGGTGCTGCCAAGTTTTCTCTACCGTTAAGTAAATATTTAACCGGTTGTTGAGAAAATGAAATCGAAATTATCATGTTAACAAATTTAACTTCCAGTTTCATGATTCTCACATAAACAGCCAGTCGGGGAAACGGCAATTAAACTTATAAATTTTTTTTCGCTAATCTAATTACTATGATTCCGTTGAAAAAATATTTCAATATTTGTCCACACATCTTTTTAGCTTCAACTGTTTTATCCTCCGAGGTTTTTAATATTAAAAAAAAAACAATTTTTAGTTATAAAAAACTTCTATTACTATTTTCATACCAGTCCAGCTCACGTAAAAATTTTAGCGAAAGTCCTAAACGTAATAATAAATTTCGATTCCGATTTAGGACACAGTTAAAGTCTTTTTTAATTTTTATGAATTTAAGTATAACTATAGATTTTTTTGCAGTTTCTGCTATGTTTTTAAGTATTTTTGTATGCTATAAAAGGTTTTCAAAATCTTATTATTTGCATATATAATCGATTATTATTTTCTGAATGCCTATATCTAGGGCACTGAAAGCCAAATGTTTAGTATGAAGTCTAGCCAATGAAAAAACTTTATAAAATTAAACATTAATATAAATTAGTTTTGTAGCTATTTAAGTGTGTCTGTAAATGTTTATTAATTCAGTTATATGCATATTTTCATATACATACATACATATATAGTGAGTGCTAAGTGCAACTAGTAGGCTTGATCAATTATAATTTTTTTTTTTATTTCAATTAAAAATGAATACGAAGTATAAAGATATCTTGAACTATGACATGGCGTAATTTCATATAAATTCATCGAGATGAATTAGACAATATTGAAATAGAATGCAATAATTGCGTTCAGAAAACGTAAAATGATCAAGAAATTATTTAAATGGCAGCCAGTTAATGGAGGGTCAATAATAATGGGTGGACTTAATCTTAAAGTATGTAGTAAAATTCTCCAAAAACTCTATAAAAGTTTATTTACTGGCCCAGCTTAATATAAATGCGACAACAAACAAGCGTGCTCGCACTGTTTTAAATACCTGATTAAATTTAGTAGAAATAATAGAAACAAGTTTTTGAACTGTATAAGTAATTCCATAAAATTAACCTCCGAAGCATACTGCTAGTATATTTATGTACCTGCATACATACATATGTATGTGGTATGAATATATGTTTACAGGTATATAAAAAGCTTCTATTAGCGATATACAGTGACTCACACAACTGAACACATGGCAATTTTTTTTATACTATATTTACTATTATTATATTATAAGTATATTATTTTTCCCCTGATTTTTGATTAAACGATAGCATTAATTTTTTGAGCTCAAGGCCAGTATAAGGAAAAGTATATTGGAAAAAAGACAACAATAGTCAGAGGAGTGGTAGAAATTATAAGCTATTTCGGAGATCACCATATATATCTCCTCAACAGATTTCTTTCATGACTCCACCGGCACTCGAACCCACAACCTACGACTTGCTGGGCAAATGCGTAGCCAATGAACCGCAGTTAGCATGTAAGCTGATGTTGCATTTTAACACTCTTCCTTATGTCCTACCAACACAATTTAAGTGCGACAGTCTGTCGCTATTAAGTTAATGTTTGGTTTTTAATTGTTGTTGGGTAACACAAAATCTATTTTTAGTAGACGTGGTGATCTCCCCTCTTGTCTTTTTTCCAATATACTTTTGCTTATATTGGCCTTGAGCTCAAAAAATTAATATTATCGTTTATTATTATATTACTTCAATGTTAATCACCGTAAGTCTTTCTTGTTAATTTTTCTTATTTTATAAAAATACCTTTCGTTCTATAAATAAATGCATATAAATAAAATTGGCAAGCCTTGTAAAAAATTCATAAAAAAAACAATAAAATTTCACTTTTATAATTTTTTAAAATCTTCTGGGTATGCAATTTTGTAGTTCACTTTATTTCAGCATAATGATGCGCTAGTCTAAAGTGGCTAAAAAGTGGTTTTGAAATATTTTTTGTTTTTGGAAATTTTGATCTTATGCACTTTTTCTATACAACGAATGGAGTTTATATAAATTCATGCTGATTTTTCATATTTTTATATATTGGCGGTCTTGCACATCTTCTGCCTTATAAACTGCATGCGTATAATGAAAAAAGGTTGCAAAAGTTTTTTTTTTAATTCACGGGAAGTTTAAACTTTTTGGGATTTAAATATTAGCTCTGTTCCAGTACTTTTCCTGTAAAATTCTGCACAAATATTAAATAGCAAAATAGAGTGAGAGTAAAAAGAGACTAACAACTAAGCCGTACGGGAACACAAAACAACATTTTTTCCTGTAAAAACGTGACAGTTTTCTTTCAAAACAAGGCGAATTCATATCAGGTGTTGCTAATAAATCAGCTGTTACTTCTTCTTGCATTATATTTGCATTGTTCCTCTTCCCATGACATTCTAAAACCGAAAACTAAAGACTTTCAATCTATTCTCTATTCTCTTTTATCGTGCGTTATGAATTCGCCTTGCCATAAATCATAAGAATTCGCCTTATTTCATATCAAAAATTTTCATTCAATTACTGCAAAATGACCAGCATTCCCTTTAATAATTTTCGCTTTAAACTTGACAAGTAGATTTTTTTTTACTTTTGTGCCACAATTGATTATTTGACAACTGGCATGATTTTGCACGAAAAAAATTTGGGGTAAAATTTTGCATTTTTTTTTCTCTGCACAACTCTCTAAAAATCTCTCTCATTTGCAGGATTATGGTGTACGGGAACATTTTTTTGTAACTTCTTATAAGACCGGGTAAAACCCGAAGAATGATAGAATACAAGATTGTGCCTTCCGGAGGCGAAGTGACAGATCTCGCCTTTAGTTAACAAGAATACGGGAGAGAGAAAATTGAATAACTTCCAATACTTCAGTGTAAAAATACAGATTTATAGGCAGCGATTTAATAAATAAATCTGCAAAATACTAAAACAAAAAAGTGGCTCTTTTCCCTCCATTTGTGAAAAAGCTTTGTCTTGTTAAAGTTGAGAATTGTCAAACTCGGCAAAACCAAAGTAGCGGTACCTCTCAAGGAGACACCTACCGTGGTGAAAACCTGCAAGTTCATGGAGTACAGGAACAGAGCTATTCGTTGAAAATTTCTTGCATTTTTTTTTTAAATTTTGTATAACGTTTCAAATTTTTATTTACACGCTTTTGGTTATATAATGAAATATTTTTATAAAAGTCTAACGAAAAAATAGTGTGCAAAATATTACGAGCATTATTAAAAAAAAAAATCAATATGTGGCCACTTGCTTGAGCAACTGTACGTACATTGTTGTATTATAAATAAATTATATAGCCAAGCCGTAGTCTAGTTCACTGTGTATCATCTGGCGTGGCTATTTTAACATTTGCAAGCGCATTCAAGGCATTTGCAAAGGTGACCGCCGGCCGGACAATTGTTGAGGCCGATGCAGGCACCGCAACTGGTTCTTGCTTGGGATTGGAAGTCTCTTCATCCACGGCTAAACGCGCTGCTGTTGTAGTATCAACTGATTTTATAGAAGTGCGGCTCGGTGTATCTAAATTCTTCGAGGTAGTCGCATTCCTACTGGCATCCGGTTTCTGTTTCAGCTTACGAATTCTGGCGAACAATTGACGTTCGCTGGTGCAAGTCGGCGTATCATTTGCCATTGGTACTTGTGACAAGTTATCATAATATTTAATCAATTTATTTGGTTGACCCTCTGTATCTGTACCCGTATGAAATTCAGTGCTGTCCTTGTGATATTTATCGGTTTCCAAAGCCACATAGGCGAGATAAGTTGGCGCCAGTGTAACAATGATGCGCAACGCTGCAGGCATGTTGAGTTATCAATATTGAAGTTATACATATGTATGTTTGTATTTGGAATAGGTCATAGGAGACAAAACAGCAGCAGCCGGCGGCATCGAATGAATGCGCAGAAAGCATTAAAAATTGTTTTTAATATTTACAGAGCGAGAGTAAGTAATAGCTAAAAAAAAAAAATTAAACTTTAACTATTTTACGCTGAACTCCACCATCAACCAAGCGACAACCATCATCACATCGCAGCACAGTCTCTAATGTTGTTCGATTTTTTTTTTGTTTTTGTTTCTTTTTGGCAATGTTGCAACATTTCTCATTTTAACGGTACATCACTCACGAGCTTCCGATTTTGCCGAGATGCATACGCTGAAAATTGACGGCTGTGGCCGCAATGCTGTAGCACAACTATTGAACGCAGCTATCTATACATATATGTATGTGTATGTAAATTAACCTGTTTTCGTTTTACGGTCATGCAGGCTAGTCGCCGAACGCAATACGATGCCACCCTGACTTCCGCTCGACGCATTATCCTTATACTCCATGCTCATGATGGTTGAGAGGGCCGCATGCGCCACCGGTATATTATCGTAGATGCACACATAAATTCTATGGCTAACGTAGACTACAATAAAGCAGAGTATGATGACCAGCAACGAGATGAATGCGTACGCCAATATGGTGGGTATATAGACGATCGTGTCCAGCATTGTGTGATGATTAAGTTAAGTTCGTTTAATGCAGTTTGCTACACAAAATTTAGAACGGCTTAACGGCGCGTAAATATATAGTATCTATGTATATAGTTTTTAAGCGTTATTTTAAATATTTAATTTGTATGTCAATAAAAATTTCAAAATAATAATTTTTTTATGTCACTTGATTTTAATTACATACACGATTTGTCAACAACGTTCAATCTCTTTCAACAAATTTACTGTGATTTTTTGAATTCAATTCACTTTGTGAAAATGTTTTTAGTAGCTCAATAGCACCTTTTGTTTGCGCAAACGACATAAACTCGTATACTCGTAACATATATGTATGTATGTATTGTATGTGCATACATATACTATAATTTGTTATTTGTAAATATTCTTTAAACAACGTTCCGCGTAGTGTCACACTCAAACTGCCTGAACCGACTATTCATGCCCATTGCTTGGGGAATTGCTTCTACTATTCGATTCACATGTATGCACACAAACATACATGCACGCTTATGTAGCTACAGTGTTGGTAACAAAAATAGCACTACTGTTCTGAATCGCCTGTTTTTTGCCATAAACTCAAAAAATTAAATTAGAGTTTGGAAACTTGTTATGTAAAGGGGGGTTTTTTTAGACGTGTGGTTTTCAATAAGGCAATACCAACGTGAATTCATATAAGGTAAGTTGATCAAGCAGCTGATTGAGTTCGCTTGGTGAACGTTAAGTCAAAATGATGTGTTTGTTGTAAATCATACTGTCATTGTGCGTATATTTTGTTGGTGTAAATTTTTGGCTTGGTACTTATAACACCACCTGATGATAAGAATTCGCCTTAGGCAATACCTTTTTCGGAGTTGGTCTTTTTGACAGCTGTTACTTGATTTATACTCAGTTCGGTTTGCCATTTCATAATGAACAAACTTACTCCGGAACAACGTTTACAAATCGTGTAAATTTATTACCAAAATAATGCTTCAGTTCGCGCGACGCATCGCGCTCTGTGTCCAATATTGAATGAAGCTCACTTTTGGTTGAATGGTTGGTAATCCACAAGGCATTGTTTGAGACGGTTTTGCATCCTCAAAAAGTCACTGTTTGGTGTGCTCTGTGGGCAGGGAAATCATTGGTCCATATTACTTCAAAACTCAAGCCGGTCATATTATTATAGTCAATGGGGAACGCTATAGAGCCATGTTTAATGACTTTTTCATGCCTGTGAACGATTTTTGGTTCCTACAAAACGGCGCTTGAAGGAAACTTTTGGTGAGCGCATTATCTCGCATCGTGGGCCTATGGCTTGGCCTCCAAGATCGTACGATTTAACACCGCTGGACTATTTTTTGTGGGGTAAGATAACCCCAAAAGGATTGACACCTTGGAAGAGAATATTCGGCACGTTACTGCTGACATACGGCCACAAAAGTGGTCGAAAGAGTTCAACGTGGTCACCGTCCAGTTGCTGTAATGGTTTGATGGGGAGTCTCCTGTAGAGGTGTTACATCTCTTCACTTCCGTGAAAAAAGGGTTACAACTGATGCCAAAGTGTACCACCAGGGTGTTTTAGAAGGCATGGTAAAGCAGTTAAGCAATATTCTCTTCGATGGAGAGCATTAGATCTTCCAGCAAAGATTCTGCTCTAGCACCTAAGGCAAAAATCACCCAGCAGTGGCTTAAAAGCAAAATTGCTGGTTTCATAGCTGCAGCTGATGGTCCATCTGGATTTACAGATCTGAATCCCTTGTATTAAAGTTTGTGGTTAGAGTTGGAGAACATGGCCTGTTGAATGAAATCTTTGGTCCGAGCAGCGTCGTCAATACCAATAGAAAATGTGCGTGCCGCCATTGATCAATGGACGGATTGTTTGAAAGCAAAATGTGACCATTTCCAATAAAATTGTGTACATCGCTCATTTAAAATATGCGTTATTAAATAAAATTAACTTTATTAAAAAAATGTATTATAGTTTAATTTTTATAACGGCCTGAACTTGTAACAGAACTTAGGGCAGTACTAAGTAGTTTGTAAAGGTTTGTTCGTTTTATGAAAGCAAGAATTTCGAAGGGATTTCGTTGAAATCTAGTTCAAATCCAAGAAATCGAAATCGTAGGAAATCCTTCTGTCTTTAGGATGATTGAACGAAATTTGAGATTTCTGTTCAGTCGGTATGTACTCGTAGTATACCTTAAAAAAAAATGTTATTTGTATTTTCTTACCAGTTTTGAAACATAAACTGATTTGCATACATACACATTTTCTGAAATATTGAATAGAATGCAAATATTTATTTTTTAAACAACTGCTTTACATAACTCTAATAAGTAATAATAGTAATAAAATCTTCCTTAAATCCCAATATAGTTGAACTTTTCTTTCGCAAAGAGTAAAGGTCGTTGCAGTGCAATTTTTCTTAACGCCACTGTATGTGCATACGTGCAGTTTCGGCTGCACGACAAGTTAGTTGACTTTTGCGATTGTCGGAGAATATTCTTGTCGTTATCTATGGCACACGTTCGTTTCAGCGAGAGTGCGTGCGCCTAACACAGCTGAGCGAGCGGCTATGAAATTTTTAATCGTATATAGAATGCCCAGTGCGCCCGCTGGAGGTAGTTAGGTGTTTACTGTTGTTAGCCATTTGCAGCTGGCGCCACCTCATATGTGCTGTGCGGTGATACCCGCATTATTGTCCACATTTCTGATTTTGTAGCCATAACATTCTCAGCGCTTGCCCCACAATGCACATCAAACTTTACATGCTCGAGCGCTATTTGAGGCAACTGGTAGACCTACTACATAGTACATAGTTAAAGCTGTATGGAATGAATGAAGCAATGCAGTAAAAAGCAAAATGTATAAAAGAAAATATCAAGTTTTTATGCTTCAACACTTTAGTTGTTTGCACTCGGGTGTGCATGTGGGAATGTGTTCTTTCTTGTTCATTGTGTAATAAACTACAATAAATGCCTATTTATGCTTGTTATTTAATTAATGCCGTTTTAGCCATGGCGTATACGCATTGGATTTGTTGTTGTGGCATGGCATGAAGATGCGGAAGGATTTATTGCGTAGTTTAGTAAAGGTATTTCTATTAGAGGTGCATTCTGTGCTACTTTGATCAACTTACATATGTAATATATGTACTATGTATATATGCAAAATCCTATGTTTGTCAATCCGTTTTTAGTCTCATAAAACTCTGAATTAATCGACATAATATTTATACTGGCCTTTACTATACATATGTGTGCGTCCACGTGAAAAGGTCGCACTTTGTCGCATCTAATTTCCGAGATATGTATGTATATAGATTTTTCGATACATGGATCGAATTTCGTAATTTTTTATTATGGTTTATTATGAAACTACATATATACATTTACGCTTCCTAGGTATAATAGAAGTTATTAATTTTATTTTTTGAAAAAAAAGAAAAGGGCCCACAAGGGGCAACTTTCAACTTCAAATTGATTTTTCTCAATTAGTCATTTTTCGGATATTCACCTTCAAAGTTCTATATTTCCCTCAATTCTTCAGTTAGGATGGTCTAATTTGTCTCAAAATGTTCGGAAATCAACCGGGAAGACGCCTATATGCATAACTCCAATACCGCCGATATTGGCTATACTCGTACATATAAAAAGACAAAGGTTTGTGTTACTTATCTATAAAAATTCGCAGAAGCAAGTTTGTCAAGGCCATCACTTCATAAGGTATTACAAAACACATCCCAACATCAGTGTACACAAGTGAATAGCCCTAACTGCGAAATAATGGTAAGCGACATTTTGGGACTATGTATCTAGTTCGGGGCTGATTTAGGAAAACTTCGGGACCACTCACTCGAGAGTTGCTTTGAACTGGTTTGGGACTGTTGCCAGTTTCATAACCGTAAACACATCTTATTTCCTTCTTTACATCTTAGTGGAATCGGCAAAGAAGTTTTACTTCTAGCTCTCGCACTAAGGTGCGAGCGTGCTTATTTTAAATACATATGTCAAACTTAATACAAAATTTATGAAAAAAAAATTTTTTTTTAAAATAATTTTAGAAGTTCTTAGGAATTTTTCGAGTATGCAGTTTAATAGCTTATTTAATTTTAGTAAAAATATTTTCTAAGCTCAAAATTAAAAAAAATATATAGATATATAAAATATCAACGGTAGTTTCTAGCCACTTCAAACATACACTTTATTATACTAAAATTAAACAGGTTATATAACTGTACACCCAAAAAAGTCTAAGTATTCATCTAAAAAAATTTAAAAATGTTGAGGAAAATTTGTTGTTTTCATAAATTGTGTACGAAGTTTGAAACAATTTGCGTGGTTTTTGTTATAATATGAACTATGATTTTTTATAAAAATAGCGAAGCAAATTTTTAATGAAAACCTTGATTATATTGTAAAACAGACACCATTTTTGGTTCTTTTTTTTGGGGGTGTGCTCATCAGTATAAACAATTTGTTATTTACAAAATCGAGAGTTCTATTGTAAACTAACATTTATTTTGACAGTCCCTCCAAAAAGGCAAGGCGAATTTAAATGAAAAAAAATCAAATCAGCTGTTCTTTCACACCACTTTCTATAAATTCGCCTTGCTCTGGCGGTTCATTAGTTGACATTTCAGCAAAAGTGCTTCGATTTTGTATGGCAATCGGTCAGACGACTTTTTTAAGAACATAATAGCTGATTTGGCGCTTTTTTTGAAATTATAAAAACAAAATATACCTAAACCTGTCAGTAACGAGCCTTACTGTTTCTATTATTCGCAAAATCGCAGTAATAGATCGCTTGGTTAATAGTTTTTTCCAACATAATGGTAATATATGGAAAATATTTTCCGCTAACTTATTGCTTAAGGTTTCTTTTTTAATAATGTGGTCAAAAAGTTTCATAAAACATTATCTGCACGGATTACTCATCTTAACTGTTGTGCTTTTAAATAATAGTAACGGGCTTTTCAATAGGGACGCTACAAAAGTAAACCGATAGTGACAGCAAACGACGCCATATTTTTCCCCGCTCTTTTGACATTTCTCTTCAGTAATGTTTGCCATTTCATCATGGAAAGATGTACGATCCAACAACGAGTCGAAATTATTAAAATTTACTATCGAAATTCGGAGTCAATGACCTCAACTTTAAGAGCGCTACGCCCTATTTATGGTCGTGGCCATTTCTGGGGAATGGCTTCGTCAATAAGCAAAATATGCGTTATTGAACAGGCAGCAATCCACACGTACTCCATGAGTCAACATTGTATGCCGAAAAATTTACGTTACTGTGAATGGGAATCGCTACCGCTCAATGATAACCGAATATTTTTGGCCCGAATTGGATGATATGGATTTGGACAATATGTGGTTCCAACAGGACGACGCCACAAGCCACACAGCGAATGTCATAATCGATTTATTGAAACCCAAGTTCGGCGAACGTGCTATGTATCTCACGAAATGTCCCAATCAATTGGCCGCCTCGGTCGTGCGATTTGACGCTATTAGACTATTTCCTGTGGGGCTACGTCAAGTCTATAGTCTATGCCAACAAGCCGGCGACGATTGATGAACTTCGTACGAATATCGAACGTGAAATTGCAGCAGTATCGGCCGATTTATGCTTGAAACCCGTCGAAAATTGGGTTCAGCGTCTGGACTTCTGCAAGCATGCCCGTGGTGCCCATGCAAAAGAAATCGAGTTATATACATAATGGATTATATACAGAATGGATCTGCTACTCGCTCAATTATACATATATTGATGGCTTGATCAATAGTGACGTTAGAGTTTTGACAAATCCCTACCAAAGGTTGATTTCATATTACCTAAGCAAAGACTCTCATAACTATCGTCCAGTATGAAGTTTTATTCGTTTAAAAGATTTAGAAACACAACGTTTTGCAAAGGGAGCGTGCAAGAAAACTGTTTACTTAATAAACTTTGTACTACAAATTGATGGGCCTACTGTTTTACACCAACTCCGAACGGCAGATGATTTCTGTGAGTTTTTTTTCACGGCAGAAATTCAGTCGAAGATTTGGCTGCCGAGGGCATATCTTTTACAGTTATCTTTTAAAGTTACTGAAATATCGCACATTTTTGATTTGCACAAATTACGTTATGTGGTTACATCCAATTTCGTCCTCGCCCTCGCGATTGCATATTTTAAAAATGAAAAAATTACTGCATATTTTAAAAATGAAAAAATTACTTTTTTAAAGTATTTTTATCTCGAAAACAATTAATCTTACAACAAAAAGTCATTCACATAAAATTTTAAGAAAAACGTCAAAATTGTATATTATTGAAAAATAAATAATAAAAAAAAATGTATAATTAATTTGCACACAAATTTTTTATTACTCAGAATTAATGCTAGGAACATCCTAGATTTTCCCACAAAAAAATTTTTATAAAATTTTAACTTTGTTTTTTGTAATTTCTGAGATAAAAAGTTTGTAATTTACGAGCCGAGTTAAAGAGTTGAACGAGACATAACTATAAAATGTAGCAAAAGGATTTTCGCCAAGCTCGTAGATATAACTGTTAATTTTCCCATTGCATTTCGGTGGCATTTATTTCATTAGTATTGAACATAAGGTTAAAAAAGGCTAGAAAGTTTAAGATAAGGTTAAAAAAGGCTAGAAGCTAAATTAAAATTTGAAATCAAAAAGCTAGATCTCGACGAAAAAAAGGCTTAAATAGCAACACTAATAAATAAATAACATAATACGTAATATTTATGAAAATCTAAGCATTAAAATTATAAATTCTTCAAATCGCTAATAAAATTTAATTTAAGAAGGGTGTTTTGATGCTGAAAAACTTTAAATTTACGAGTTTCGAAATTGTTATCAAAATAATGTGAAGGAATTTTAGAAAGCTTGGTTAAACATCCCATGAGAGTATTGGGGCATTATTTCCAAAATAGAAGATTTCCACTTATGTTGAAGTATATTAGGCAAAAACTAAAATTATAAATTTTGTTGGTGGATAACTTTTACTGGATTTTTACATGAACACTCCACATATGGCGACCAAAAAGCGAAAAATTACCTTGTTTATTGTGTCACAATATGATTCACAAAATTGATATTTGAGAAATAAATTATTTTGTATGAAATTGGGTTGCACACTGTTCGTGTTTTGGTTGTGTATTTGAAAAGTTGTGCAAAATGCCGACGGCTTAGAGATGTGGGTTTATATGGAAACACAAAATATGAAGGCTGCACAATTTTCTTGGGCTAAAAAGTACCAAAATTGGGATCAAAATGATTTGCAACAGATTATGTGGTCTCACAAAATTTGCTTTACGTGCGCCGTTCAGATGGTGAGAGGTTCCAGGATAATTGTGTAGTAAAGAAAGTTAAGTTTTCTCAAAGTCAAATGATTTGGGGCTGCTTTTCATACCATGTTTTGGGACCTCTACACCTTGTTGATCGAAATATGAATGCACAAAAATATGCGACAATCTTCCAGAATGACTCCGCCCCATGCCATCTTGCAAAATGGGTAAGTTTTGATTGGAAACAAATCTTGTATAGAACATCTACACAATATTGGTGTATATGATCCTATTCAGCTCGAATTTTTAGTTTTAGTTGGCCAATATATTTAACGATCTAGGGATTCAACGCTTGGATTGGCCTGGAAACTCGCCAGATTTAAACCCTATTGAGCACTTATGGCACATAATGAAGTGTGAGGCTGCTAAACAGAAGCCAACAAATAAAAGTCAATTGATAAAGATTTTAGAACTGGTTTGGTATGGCCCCGTTATAAGGAAATCAATTGAGGTCGTAGTGAATTTCATGCCTTCAAGAATTAAGGCAATTATTGAGGCTAAAGGAGGAACGACTTGTTATTAGGAAGACCTATTGTGAAGTCTATATTTCTACCGTTAGTGGTGAAAATGATTTAGTAGCTTTAAGTTAACTTCACATTGTTTTCTTTTAATTAATCATGAATATCATCGAATGTACATTTTTGCTAATATTTTTTAATAAATTGGTTATTCCTTATAAAATCATTTTCGAGAAAAATTTTTGTGGATAACTAATTTACACTATGTTGCCAAACAAATAAAAATGACCCTAATATACTAACTCTATAAACAAATTGCTCAGGTGATCTTATTACAATTATATTTGGTGGTGCACAGCGCGTATGCTGGAAGGCCAATAGCAATAATTGGAGAACATGATGACACATTTTAATCTAATCAGATACCGCTATGAAATTTTTTCCCAGTCACAAAAATTCAATTTTTTGCTGTTTGACTAAAAATAAACAAGTTCTTCGAGATATGGCACACTGCGAACAAACGTTCGATATGTACATACATAGATATGATAAAAATCTTTAGTATCGGCAAATTCAAATTTTGTGTAACATTGACACCAAGCGGGTATGCAAATAGGAAAACGAATACAAATATGGAGACATACTACATATGTACATCTAATAAGACGAATATGCATATGAATCTGATTAAAAATGAAAAATAAAGACATAAAATATTAACGCATATTTTGTTATACTATATACCTAATCAAATTAGACATATTTAGCACAAAAATATTACCCTATAAGCGAATCTCCAATTGAATTAAAAACACACAATTTTTACATATGTATATGATATCCAATAGATCAATTTAATTATTTATTGCAGTTGTTCGCCTGTGTTAGTTGTAACAATTTTGCATAACATAAATTTACTTTTGTTTCCTCTGAAATTTGGAAAGGTATAATTCCATTTTGAGTACTTTATTTTGTTCTTTAACTATGTGTGTTTTTTTTTGTTTTATGTTTTTTTTTTAAGCATGACATTTAAGTACCACAAAATACATGTAGACAATTAGGGCATGACATTGTTTATATGTATGTGT
The DNA here is from genome assembly GCA_951828415.1 of Anomoia purmunda. NCBI lineage: Eukaryota > Metazoa > Arthropoda > Insecta > Diptera > Tephritidae > Anomoia > Anomoia purmunda. The sequence goes on from OX639996.1 coordinate 15,389,730, forward strand.
ATAGGTTTGTTTGGTTGGTTAACACCATGAAATTGCATGAAATTTCTCACCTTTGAAATCTGTCAACAATGCATACACCTGTAAATGCTTTGCGGTATTCAAAAAAAAACAAAAACACAAAAAAAACGAAAGCCATTCGTGGACTCATTATCGTTTTTAAATGAATTTCACACATACTCATACGTATGCATGTACATATGTATGTATGTATGTATGTATGGATAAGTATTAATGAATACACCAATGCGCCTAATTGCTCTTTTATCAAATAAACAAACGCACGAGATGATTTGAATAGGTAACACTATTCGCAACTATTTTATATGTACTATATATGTATGCATTTTTGTACTATATAGTAAATAACTTGTTATCAATATATATATATATATATTCTGCATATACAATGGTACATACATACATATAAATACAGTATATATGAAAGACACATTTTTTGCGTTTATCTGTTGTGTTTTGTGTTTGTTTTGTTTTGTTTTTGAAGATTTGATTTAAGTAAGTCGAAACATTACATACGTGAAAAGAGACAGTGGGCTAAGCTTAGGGTGATCAAAAAAAAAAAACAACAAAAAAAGTAAATTCGGAATTTTAAAGCTCTCACCCGCTAGGATTTTCCTGTAACAAAAACAAGAACACTACTGTTTCTTGTCGTGTTTTAAAACAAGAAATATTAAGAGGTCGCTCAAAGCGTTTTAAGCAAAGCAAATTCATATACGGTAGTAGTAGTAGTAGTAGTACAAAAACAAAAATTTACATGTATTTAGTTTTTGCTTTTGTGGCTTCGATTCTTCAATTATTTAAACAATTTATATCGCAAGCCACTGAGAACAATCTAAATATATTGTAATTAAAAATTTAAATTTGACATTTTAAGCCATGAGATGAAAAAAAAACAATCAAATCAGCTCTTCTAGTAAGTTCACCTTGGCTTTAAGTTTCTCATGTATTTTAAATATGGGGGAAAGTTGTTCGGAAACATGGTGTAGAATTCCTGAATTGGCTTCATGTTATACATAATATTGAATTGTTTATTAAAAATTTTTTAATATGCACTGTTTTTATGGAGCCATCACTTTTGGTTTTTTTTGGGAACCCCTAAAAATTAGTTTATATTAAAAACGGTTAAATAAAAAATGTATTATTATTCTTTGGCCTCTTTCGAGGAGTAACCGAGTTTACCGATGTAAAAAAAAAATTTCTAAGCTTATATGACCTTTCTACAAAAACAACTCTTTTCCACTTAAAATACAATGACAACTTTGAACTCTTAATAACAATTTTGATTCAAAAAAGAGGGATATAGTTTTAGTTTTGCTGCTTTTTTTTGATACAGAACAAGCCTTGAAAGAGCGAGCACTAAAATTCCGACTTTACTTTTACTTGCAATACAATTTTGGACTACCCTTGTGTACATACATACATACGTACGCACAGTGTTGAGTAGAAAAAAAGCAGAATCATTATTTTAAAATTTTAATTGCAGCTGCAATGGTTTGCTTAGTTTACTTTTTCGAATTGGAAAGTAGCATTTGAAAAATTGAAAAGACTTTGCTGTTGCTTTTATTTTGCACAACACTATATGTACGTATGTATGCATTTGTATGCAATATTGAATATTCGAATGTACTGTAACCCAAGCAACTGACCACATGGTGAGTTTTGTACACTATTTAATTGGTTGTACGCTAAGTCTTTTTTTGTTCATGTTTTATAAAACTTCAGTTTTTAATTTAACAAAGAAACATATAAATTAAAATTCCGAACTTTTTACGAAATTTAAAAAAAAATATTGAAAAAATTTCAAAAATTTGTTGTAGTTTGATTTCTCAGCGCAAACCTGAAGTCGGTATAAATTTCGCTAAATTTTTGACAAACTTAAAAAATATTTGATTCCAGCTGATTTTTAATACTTCTTTGTATAGGCGGACTTCTGCCTTATAAACGGCATGCATTAAATGAAAAAATATTTTCAATTCAAAATTTAACCAAATTCAACTGCAATTTTTAGCCTCTGAAAACTTGTACTAGGCCAAAAAAAAAAAAATCGCACACTCGAAAAATTTCGGAAGCTTCGTATGAAAAAGTTTGAAATTTAGAAGAAGAAAAAGTGATATGTTAAACGTTGTGGATATTTTAAAAGATGCAGGTGACTTAATTTTGTGAACCAAAATTGAATTGGCCACACTGTATACTCAAAATGTTCTAAAATTTCTAAAGTTCAGACCGAAAACAACCGGGCCATTTATCAAAGTATCGAAAATTGTGATTTATTTTTATAACAAACAGATATACAAAGTTGATCGCTTATTTACTTTGGTTAGAATTTTAGTTGATTTGTTTTTCCTTTTTCATTTCTAACTGAGTTCTAATTTAATTTTTTTTTGTTTTAAATGTAACGCCATTCAGTTAGGTGTGCGGGAAATGTCAAGTGATGTAGTATTTATATCATGATTCAATAATGAAAGGATTGATACATAAACAGCTTTGCTCCTCACTCTTCACATGGCGTCTCCCTTAGCTAAAACAGTGTTACTTCTTTGAAAATTTATTTATGAATCTTATCAAATATTTTTGAATGGTAGTAACATTCAAAAAAAAAAAAAGAAAAAAAGAAAAAAGCAAAGTTTTAATTCGCTGACATTTTTCCTAAAAAAAAAAATGACAATTTGAGTAAGTATTTTATAAAAATGTAAATATTTCATATAATGCAAATATGTGGTTTTATTTGCAATTCATTGGGAAATTTGTGCATCTAATTGGAATACTGAATGACCGTTTTCCTGCTTCTTAGCCCGTTAAGTTCCGTGTGCTAGTTAATTTTTCTCTACACTCGTGTGCGAGCGCGAGTTAGCAAGACCTTTGCTGTTTTCTATCTTTCTTATAGGATTTCTTTCCAAAGCTCATTGCTCGTTGTAATCGTATCCCTACTCTTTTTCACCTCCACCCCTGTGCCATGGCTTCCTTGCCAAAGTGGGTGAGCATTCCGAATTTCGAGAATTTAAAATTAGTATTTTAAAAAAATCAAATATTCTAAAAAAAAGTTAATATATATCTTTAATTAGGACCTTAGAGTGTATCGGAAGAATGCATCAAATATTTCGTAGACTACGAAACATATTTGCATTTTATGGAACTTAAATTCTACAACTAGTTACATATTTTGCGTACTTGTTAAACATTTTTTTTATAAAATGGGATTACATTCTTCCCCTTTTCTACTTCCTTCGCAAATGCAACCTTTTGTACGGGAGAGCTAGAAATTAGCTGTCATTATGTATCAAACCTTTAATAATTGAATCATGTATTTATATTACATAACACAAACTGAGCTTTTCAACAAAAATATTTCCAAATTTTACTTTCGTAGCTGTTCTATTTCTCACAGTCATTAACCTTAAAATCTCTAACAAAAATCATTCTCCTAGTGATATAACACAAAAGGGCAATACTAGCTGGCAACTGATTGAAAAAAAAACAAAAAATTGAATTCAATGTAAACCAGTTACATATTTTCGGTCTCTGGTTTCTGATTAAAAAATTTGAAAATTTGATGAACATTTTTTAATTTTTTTTCATTTTGTACAAACTTTGAAATTTTTATTTATACGCTTTTTGCGATATCACTAAATAATTGTTTATAAAAAATTAAACAAAAAAATATAACATGAAAAACATTGCGAATATAATATAAAAAAACAAACACCATATGCTCAATTGTTTGGGTTACTGTATTTCTGTATTTTACTTTTTAATAATTTTGTATGCACGCACGTACGTTTGTGGTATACTAAATTTGTCGCCGTATGCAATGAAAGTTGAAAATATATTTAATGTTTTCTTTTTGTTGTTTTTTTCTATCTTAAAGTAGCTACAAGTTTTTTTGTTTTTTGTTTTTTGTTTTTTTTTTTTTGTTTAATCAGTAGTACAAGCATCGCATACGCAATTCAGTTCACAATTTAATATACATATATTTATATATAAATATAGACGATGATAAGATAGTATAAATGTTCGATAAATTTAACTTGTATCAGTTTTGCATTTGTTGTTTTTTTTTTTTTGTTTTTTGCTTGTTTTTGGTTTTTGTTTTCAATACATATAATTAATACAATACACAAGTATGTTGTTAAAAACTCTAGTAGATCACCAGAATATAAATTAGAGCAAACGTGTGTTGCAACTAATTATGCAAATCATTAACGTATTGAACATACCATACTACGGTTTTGGATACCATTATTCATGTCAGTAGGTAGAGACAGAAAATCACCGCTAAGATGTTCAAAATTATCAAAGCGAATTTCATTCTTAATTTTATTAGCAACTTTTTTTTAGATTTTTAACATTTCATATACTTTAACCCGCCGGCGGGTGCTATTCCTCGACATTTTTTTAATTTTTTTTTTACTCATTTTCATCATATCGATCGATCGATCTCTTCCCCGCTTGTGGGAAAGGAAAACGCAATCGGGCACGCCTCAACATGCTGATTTATTTTGAATAGCTTTACACAAAAAGTAGACGCATCTATGTATGTATGTGTGTATTGTGTATGTAGTATGTATATGAAGAATTGATTAAGAATATAAGTAATTTCATGGTAGTATATATAAATTATAATATAACATGTATGTAAGTATGTATGTGTTTTAGATGGTAAATTCCTTCTTTTTTTTTAGTTTACATACGAAAGCGCACCAGCACTACATTGTTTTGTATATATAATAGATATATAAATTTGTATTCCTATATATTAAATACAATTTACTCCTTGCTAAACTTTATTAGTGCGCTATTTTTTGCCCAGAGTGCGACGATTTTTTGTTTGTTTTTTTTTCGTTTCAACACAAATGACCAGTTTGTTTGTTTGTCAGGAATTTAAATAATATTGTACACATTAGCACACACACACACCCACACACATATGTATATATCTATGTATGCGCATGTATGTATGTATGTATGCACTATTAATTAAAAATGTTAAAAAGTGAAAGCAATGATTATCAAAGTCTCTGTCGGCCACTTTTTGATCCCTATAATCCCATTTTTTTTTTTTGGTTTTGATTTTTTAGTTTTACAACTAGGTATTTTTGTTTTAATTAAAATCTTTACATTTAAAGCATAAAAATTGGCGCTTAACAAATTGCCGCTTTAAATGCATTTTATCGTTAGGTTCTAAGATTTTTGGATTAACATTAATGTAATATAGAATGGAGATGTTGAAAAAGGTAGACGCATGGAAGCTAGAGAATTGTGTAGACATTAAAAAGTTAAGTTTAAGTTTTTTACGTAGTACATGGGGTAAGATTATCAGTTCGAACAAGGTTTTCTTTAACATATCAATAATAAGCGCGATAATTTGCGTTTTTCTTGTTGTTTTTTTTTTTTTTTTTTTAAATCATAAGAACCAACTTTTACCAGCGAGATAAAAAAAAATTTTTATGAGTGTGGTAACAAAAGTTCGCTTAGTTTGTGACTCTTAAATTAAAAAAAGAAAAAGATACCAAAAGCTTTGCAATGTTGCACGAGATTTCTTTTTAAATTTCAGAACAATCGGGTGACGAGAAATCGCCAAATAGCTGAAGATAAAGCAGACGGAATTCCAAAAGCAAGGCAAACAGAAAGTCGATTTGTTATTGTTGTTGCAGCGGCTAGCTACGCTCTGTAATTATCAATTTACCCATGGTCGTTCCTACGCAGAGAGGAAGTTCTACGCAAAAATACTGTGGATAGCACAGCCAGTATTGGACCGACCAGGGCAATTTTTTTACACGTCACCTAAGTCCGCTCACACAGTAGAAGTTCTGAGCAAAATTACTTTAATCGTCTAAACTAGTTCAGGAAATTGGCGATTGAAGCTTCACTTTGTGATTCTCTGCGTTTTCCAGCCTAAACAAAAGCCACTACAGATATTTATTGAATGCCAAATTCCAGATTTACCGATTACACCGTCTGTACCAACTATTTTCAAGTGGTTCTAAGGTTTCCAGTTGGGACTTTTTTTTGTAGAGGACGGATGCCGAGACTATGGTGAAGTTCAATGTTGACGAAGTTTTACAATTGACACAATGAATTCCGATGAATTGAGCTTGAATGCCATGGCTGTATTGGGAATCTTAAGTAATCACATTAGGGATACACGAAGATATCCGCTAGACGCGTTCCACGAATTTTAAATGAGGCATAAAAAGAGGCTCGAGCGCATTTTGCTACCTTTTTCCTAAATAAATTCGAAAATGGGCAGTTTAGTAACTTTAGTTCTATTAGTAATATACGGAAACCAAATAGCAGTCCATGATATTGAGGCCAACAGAAGTAAACCCAAGCGTAAAAGCTAAGCAACAAAAGTAATGATATCAGCTTACTTCACCCGATCAAAAATCATAGCTGCCATTCCTCGGGAAAAGTGTCAAACGGTAACTGTAAAATGGTATGCCGGAGACTGCTTACCAAAAGTTTTCAAAACTTTTTTTTTTTTTTTGAAAACCGGAAGAAAGATCATTTTTTGGGGCTCATTTTTATAACATGGCACACGGCACCATTTTCCCCCGATCTAGCACCTTGTAATTTTTCGTTATTTTCGAAAAATTAAAAAGAACAAAAATTAAGGGCATAGGTATTTAACAGCAACGCGAAGATAATTGATGCGATTAATGCCAATGCCTTTGAAGACGGTTTTGAGAAGCGAAATCTATAGGATTAAGAAATGCATGGAAATAAATGGCAATTGAGCAGATAAAATTCGACGACGAAGATTTGAAATAAATACGAAAATATTTTTTGTAACTTTTTTCCGGTCAACTAAGCAGACTTTTGTTAGCGCTCTACTCGAGTGCATGTAATGTTTAGTCAGATACATAGAGAAAAAAAATCGATGATAATAACAACTATCCAGATTAACTGTACTTGACTGTCACCATATTTAAAATGTTTGTATGTACGTATGTATGTAATATTAGTATAGAATTAATAACGATTCATATTTTTCGAAAATAAACGCTTAGCATTGGACATATTTAGATATATTTGAGTTTTAATTGAAAGCCAATCGGCCTAACATACATCCATATCTAATGTCGGTTAAGAAATTAAGAAATAATACATACATAGGTGAAGCATTTCAAAAATGTTGAAACATATATATGTATTTAGAAAATTGTATTGAATGATAAAATGCTTTTTAAGAATTCTTTAGTTCAGTTTTAATCCAACTTCAACGCTCGCGCTTTAACTGTGTGTTCTTAAAAAACTCACGTTCGAAAAAGTGCATGAAAAATTCTCTGCACACATTGTTGTAAGGAATTTTGTGCATGTAGTGGTAAATGCGCGCGCTTTTAGTATGGTATGTAAAATTCTGTTGTTGTTGTTGTTGTTGTTGTTTTAGCTAATAAAATGAACTTATCCTGTTATATGCTGTAAGTGGTTGCATAAAGATTTCGATTTTTGTTGTTCAATTTGGTTTCGTTTTCCCCCAAAAAATGTATAAAGTTGCGCACTTCTTTCAACAGCCCTTGTTCCTTTGCTTCTCTAGCATTTTCTTAGTTTCTTTTTTGTATCAGTTTAAAAAGTATATTTTCCATTTTTTGTAGTTGCTTTTAATTCATTTAGATTTGATAATGTTTTACCTTTGATTTGATTTAATTTTAGATTTTAAAAGTTTGTTTATTTTGTTTTTCGAATTCCGTTGTTTAAATTTTATTTCACAAATTGCCTCTTCAAAACAAGTAAAAGTCATTGCCCCTCCATAATAATTCGTTCTAAGTTTTTTTTTTTTGGATTACCATTTCATCATCATTTTGCTGATTTAAACAGATAAGGAAACGAAGCTGTTGTATTGCGTAATATTACGCTTCAAAATGTCAGCACAGAGACCCAAGACGCGTTCAAATCTGTAAAAATTAAAGATAAGAGCGGGATAAATATTAAATTGTTGATTAAGCGAGTAATGCGTAAAATTTTTAAAACTAGTTGAAATAAGGAAAAAAAAATATTTTTGTATTTATTAGGGTATTAACTTTCAAATGCAAGTCAGGCTTAAAAATTCTGTAAACACTACTAACAGTACTTATAAAACACAGAAAAAAAAAACAAAACAAAAAATATTTGAAAAGTAGTTAAAATAAGGAACCAATTTCCAAAACTAAAACACAAACAAATAATTTTTAAACCTAATTTACAGTAACGGTTTTTTTTTACCGGAATTAAGTATAAAATTTATTTGGGTGATTCATAAGGTGTCATGAGTCATAAATCATAAAGCCATACAATTTTTGATTTTAAAAGTTAGGTTTTTGAATTAGATTGAAATAAATACATATATTAATATTTTTCAGCCTATTTATTTTATATCAAACAATAATTTTATGAGCTCAAGGCCAGTTTTTATTAGGAAGAATTATTGAAAAAACCACAATGGTAGGATAAGGAGATGTGGTGATCTCCGAAATATGTAGCTATAACTTCTACCATTGTTGTTTGTTCTATAATTCTTGCTATTAAAAACTGGCCTTGAGCTCATAAAAATTATTGTTCGATTGAAATAAATAATTAAAACTAACCAATTTTGTATTTTTTTTTTCAATTTTATGACCTTATGACTTATGACACATTATGACAACTTGTGAATCGCCCAATTATAATCCAAGATTTATTTTGGAAAAATATTAAATTAAATATATTTGCAAAAATGGAGTTTTGTATAGATACAAATATTTTTTTTTTTTTGTGAATTTTTTCCAAAAAACATCCACCTAACATGATAAAAAAGTCTAAACTTAATCTTTTTAATCCTGGAGACAAAAATTGAAAAATTTGTCAAATAGAATCCTAACTAAGTATGAGATTTGCGAAAAAATTGGGTTGTGAATGGGTTTTTATTGAATAGAAATTAAAAGGGAGAGGAAATTCCCAGGACAGCTTATCTAAATCGGTGAAGATTTGAGTGAATTATTAAAGTTTTTTTTAATCTTCCAAAAAATTATATTATTTTAAACCTTATATATTTGAAGGCCAATTTTTTTCCTTATATTAGGAATGTTATGAGAAATGAACAATTTTAAGCGGTAGAAGGAGATCACCTCACCACATCTCCTCATCAGACTTCTTTCTTTCTAGACTTTACCAAGGTTTGAACCCAGGTTTACGGATTTCAAGGCCAGCACTCAACTACTGAGTCACGGTAACTGTTAGAAAATCGTTTGCTTTCTTATTATCCTTTTCTTCAATATTCCCGACTTAAAAAAAAAACTGGCCGCGAGCCCAATAAAATTACACCAATTTCCAAACAATTTAAAAAAAACAGCATCAAAAAACTCATCACTATGATTCCGTTGCCACATATTTCTATGATAGACGAATTTTTATATAACATTTAAAAAAAAGTATTTTTATTTATAAAAGAAGCTAAGTTTTAGGAGATAATTTTTTGGTTGATGTCTTAAAATATAATGGATTTCATAATTCCGCTTGGAAAACAATGCAGCTATTTTTTTTTTGTTTTATCAGGATTATCAAATGTGCTATATACTTATATATAGTGTACGGCATAACTATACAACCACCACATACAAAAATACCATAAAATTCAAATATAATGGAGAGTTATAATGTATGAGCAAGGCTTTTGTGATCAACGCAAGCTATACCTTATTCGAAAGACAATAAAAATACTATGCATATTTAGATAGTTGAATCTTACAGAAAAAAATCGGAAAAAATGAACTTTTCAGTCAATTTATGTATTATTAAGCTCAACGTAGTTAAATGGTTTATAGCTTTTCCAGCTTTTATTAAAAAAAAACTACTTTTAAAATTAATATAAAAAGGAAAATCGCAACAATTGTACAAAAGTTTGGCTAACTATAACACAGCGAGTTATAGCGCAATCATTACAAGTTGTAGATCGTTCGCCGCTCACGCAACACCGTCCGCAAAAAAAAAATTGGAAAAATGAGCGGTACTTGAAAGTCACATAATATTATACTAAAATTTAATAGGGTATAAAATTGCGCACCGAAATTTTTTTCAAAAAATTCTGATTATAAATCTTCAAATCTTGGGTATAGTTTGTTGAATTTTTTGCTTCATTAGAACAAAGTTTGAATTTTGGATTGAAACGATTTTGTTGCATGAATGAACTATATTTTTATGAAAAAGTATTGAAATTATATAAAGAAAAAAAAATAGTCAAAACTTCCTAATATGCGGTGGTGCTATAATTTAGACCTGCACTATACAACTATTCGAAATTGGGTGTAGGTGCAAAAAAAAACTAAAACGGTTTACAAATAAGGAAATTTATTTATGTCAAAAGGGATAAACTCGATTATTGTTATTTATTGCTCTTGAGGTATACGAGAATTTCGTTGCGCGAGAAGATCGCGAGAAAACGATCATCATGAGAAATTGGTTATCTAGTAGTAATGGGAAATATAAAATTATAAAATTGATTTGTTTGTTAGGATATTTAGAGAAAAATTAGTGCAAATAATCCAATTATCTTATCTCGAATTGAATATAACAGGCTCGTGGGTCGTACGAGCTTTTCGATACACGTGAAGCTCACGAAATATTACTTCTCGAGTAATCTCGAAAAATCGCATTCTCTAATACATATGTCAACTCTTTATCGATAAATCAAACATATCGATATCGATAAAAATACTTATAGCAAAAATATCGATAACGATAACAATATCAATAATAATGGCTAAAACGTACACTGTGTAAAGAGTACTACGTGCCAGAGTCAATGTCAGTATATTTATAACGACAACTACAAAAACCATTTTGATTATATGACGAACTCAGAACTAAAATAAACAATATTTGTAAATAGTAAACCTCATAAACTTTGATTGTTTTTGATTTGAGGTCATCATATCGAACCCTAACAGGCTAAAAAAAAAACGTAAGCGGCATTTTTTCCAACATTTTCTTTCTGATGCAAAAATGTTCCTAGAACATAAACATATCTACTTTTTTTTTTAAACGCAAACAGGACAATTGAGATAAAATCAGAACAGATATAAAATGTAGAAGAATTTGTTACTATTTTTATTTATTTATTTAATTGAAGTAATTTTTGCAGAAAAATTTCTCAGAAAAAAATGAACTATTGAACTAACATTAGCTTTCAGACATTGTTGTTGTTGTCGTTGTTATTGTAGCTGCTACTCATACTGCAAAATCGGCATATCCCTAGTCGTTATCATCAAACTAACGACGTACGTGCGTCGAAGAATTCATGACAATTTGCATAAAAGCATAATTTTGACTCGATACAAATTTCCACCAAGCCATATGTTTGATGCGGAGTTTGAAACTTTGCAGTTATTGAACTTCTATTAATTGGATACATTGATATCATAAAAGATTATTTGGGGCCCTTGTCGTTATTGCTATTCTATCGGCTATAAAAATAGGGCAGCGACGGGGTCGAACCAAAGAGAAAGGCATACTCATTTGGATGTCTCTTTAGACATTTGCAAGAGTTGACTGCGCCATGTCAGAGGGCAAGGATCGAAAAAACATTTTGAGTTGTAAATAAAATCCGTACTATTCTATGCAAAACAGGCATCGGAATATTTGAATCGAAAGGTCATAAAAAGATTTGAATACCAAAGAGAACAGATAGAATATTATCAGAAAAAATTTGAACAAGAACAATTTCTCCTCCCGTGAGGGACAAACTAAACCAAGCAAATAAAGTATTGATAGCCTTCATCTGTATAGTATGACGCTTACAAAGTTCAAATCTAGATGATGTTATTTTCAAAAGCAGAATAAAATAGTTTAACAAAATGTCGCTACACTCTTACCTCGCTCTATCCAATTTAACACATTTCAAGGGTCCTCTTGCTACCACAGTAGCTGCTCTTGGGCGGTCTAATAGCAAAGCAATCTCACCAAAGTAGTCACTTGGACTTAAACGTCCAACCTCGGCGGGCTCATCACCTTGCTGGCGTTTAGAAGAAATAAAATTAGTAATTAAAGTCACTCGAAAAAATACTTGTAATTTACCTCAGCTCGTCGTTGGAGTACAACAGCAGTACCATCTAGGATAATATAAAAATCATCGCCCGGTTCACCTTGTTTGACAATAGTTTCTCCATCTTCGAATGACACTGGCTCCAGTGCATCGGCCACGGTAAGACGCTCCCATTTGTCAAGACTCTCTGTAAAGTGAGAAAGTAAAGATTAAACAGTGCAGTAAACAAGATTCTACGTATTTGATGAAAGTAAAAGTTGATGAAAAGTTTACACCTTCGATAAGAAAATTCAGTAAGGATTTTTAGTCTACAGATCTGGGGGTTTGTGACTTTTAGAATACCCAGTTACAGTTACATGTACCATGTTATAGCTTTTGAATTAAATTTTCGATGTTTTCTTTTACTTAAAATTTACGCTAGGTGGCGCTGTCGTGCTATTTTTCTATTTAGTATGGTTTTCATTTTTTTAATAAACATCTGCTAAAAAGATCATTTCAATATTTTTACTAGAGAAATCATGAGCAACAATTGAAATTTTAAATGTTCTATGAGAAAAGTTTCATTAATATAGCGGAAATGATTTAAAATTAAAGTATAAAAAATATAAAAATACGAAATGAAATTAAATTACATTTACATCCTCACTACTATCATGTGGTTGTTGTTGTTGGAAAATCATAAAACATTCCCCATAAAGTTTTTTGGGAATGTTACTTAAGTTTTGTATGAATCTAATAACTGATAATTACTTTTTGATTTTTATTAATCGCTCAGAAAAAATAATCGTTTATCTAGTTTTATTTTTTTGTTCAAAAATAATTATTTTTTTGTTCAAAAATAAAACTCGTTTTTCGAGTGTTAAAAATGCATCATAATTTTTTAAATTTAATTTTCGTCATTAAAAATAAAACCCATAGTCAATATTTTAATACTTTAAATTCTGAAATCAATAACAATAATCAATTTCACATTTTTACTTTTTTGTTTTTAAATAAAAATAAGTAACGAATTACACTTTTTTTAAGGAAAAATAAAATAGTGATTATTTTGCGAATTGTACATAAGTATATAGTTTATTTCGTGATTAAAAAATTAGTTTTTATGAGTTTAGTTTTTTTTCAATAATTATCAGAGCTTTTTAAGTTTTATTTCTTGTTTTTATCAAAAGAATAATCATTATTTTTTGAGTTATATTTTCTTGTCCAAAAATCAAAATCGGTATTCAAGTGGTAAAAAATAATATTTAATAATTTTTTTTTGATAAAAAATAATCACTATTTTAATTTTTAATCTCAATTTGTGGAGTTTTTTCTTCATTAAAAACAAACCCCATTTTTTAAGCGTTATTTTAAATGCATCTCAGAAATGAAAATAATTTTTTTTTTTTTTTGCATATTGAAAAATTCCACTTGTCACCAAAGAGTTTTAAGAAAGGCAGTGTTTCAGTTTTTCGATCTGAAAATCAAACAATGCTTATCTGATAGATAAAATAGCGCGCAAGGACTGAGCATTACTTTCGATAAAAAAATATAGCTCGAAAAAAAATGATTACTCTTTTGATAAAAAAAAATTAAATTAAAAAAATTGTGATCATTTTTTAACAAAAAATTAAACGTATAAAAACAAATTATTTTTAATCACAAAAAAAATACCCAAAAAAAACTTATTTCAGAGCGAAAAACGAGTTTCATTTTTGTTTAAAAAAAGTATAAAAGTATCATTTTTATTATTATTATTATTTTTATTTCTGACCAAAAAAATAAAACTGAAAAATTTATTATTGCTATTGATTGAAAAGTTTAATATATTTAAATATTGATTGCGGTCACTGTTCAAAAAAATCGCCAACTTTAAGTGAGTAAACAAAAAAAAAAATCAGTTGGGGATTTTATTATGGAAGGTGTAAACCTACTTTTACTTTTAGTTTCATCACATCCGAAGGCATAAATCTCAATTTTGCATCACAGTATTTTTAGAGTATTACGAGTACTTTGAGCAAATTTAAAACTAAACAGAATTATTTTTAAAATATTGATCATAAATTCTTACCCAAAATTGACACACGCGATAAAAATTCTTCGTACATTTTCCTTTTGCGTATAGTAGAACCCATCAAAATTCGTCGATAAGAATCACGATCGATGCCCCATAATTTGACATCGGTTTTGGCTCGTACAGTAGCGGCACGTGGGGTGCCATAGATGAGCGCCAACTCACCGAAACTACCACCCTCGCCAATTGTTGTCACCATTTCGGAATTAACAAATACCTATAGAAAAAAAGAGAACCCACACAATTATGTAAATACATAGTACATATCAACATTATTTTCTACTTTAATTCGCAACTAAACCCACCTCAACTTCTCCATGGTCAATAACATAGAAATTGTCACCCTCATCACCTTGCTGAATGATATTCTCTCCCATTAAATGCGTCACTGGAAACATAGCATCGAATATGTCCGATCGTTCATTTTCATCCAAATGCGAGAATAGGACGTTTTTGGCAATTGCCTTAGATAACGCAGCCATAGTTTTATAATCCTTAGGCACCACTTTCTTCACATAGCTTGTGGCATCCTCTTCGGTGACTGGCTCGGCTGATATGCCGCCACGTCGACGTACTGGTGGGGCAGCCGTTTGTGGCATTGGACTGAGATCCTCGAAATCATCTGGACTGATCACCTGTTTTGTAGCGTCAAGCTTAACCTGTTCCTATAAAAGTAAAAAAAAAAAAACAATGTTAATACAAATTAGATCAAAGCAAAATTCAGGGTAGGTAGTAATAGCAAATGTAAATATGTCAATATTTATTTCTATTGGGTAAATATCATATATGTATGTAGCTACGTTGGTTGGTATTCAGCAATTCAGTTAAGCAAGCGGTTGTTGTTCAATGTGATTAGCAAAATCCCCAATGTAATTAAATGGAAACAAACGTAGGCTTGTGAGTAAATATTGATATTTACTGGAGCATAGCGATTTTATGCAGATGTGTGTGTACTAATACCCTGTAGGAAATTCAATTGATATCTAAATTATCAGCAAGTTTCTAAGGTATTCGACGCCTTGATTACTTAAAACTGATTTACTCTTCTGTACAAAAAAAAAGCGCAGTTATTAATATATGTACATACATATATACAGTGCATGCCATAAAGATAGCACAACCTCTAATCGTAAGTTTTTTTACCATTTATTTTCCTTTATTTGTAATTATTATTATTATTATTTAATATAAATTATTCTACAACAAATACTTCCAACTATGTCTGAATGGAGACAAAAAAAAAACTTGCACAATATTTTCAAATTTTTAATTTTTCAAAAATCTAAATTTCAAACATTGTTCGTTTATTTCGGTAAGTTCAAACTCTGCAATATCGGGCGTATAACACATGCTGGGATTTTTTTATATTTTATTTTATTAATAAAAATAGTGGTAGTAATTAGTAGAAGCGTTAGTAAGAATAGTGGTAGAAATGAGTAAAAATAGTGGTAGAAATTAATAAAAATAGTGATAAAAATTAGTAGTAGCACTAATAAAAATAGTGGTAGGAATTGGTAAAAATAGTGGTAATAAATAGTAGTAGCACTAGTAAAGTCAGTGATAGAATTTTGTAAAAATAGTGTTAGAAATGAGTAAAAATAGTGGTAGAAATTAGTAACATTAGTAAAAATAGTGATCGAAATTAGTAAAAATAGTGGAAGAAATTAGTAACAATAGTGGTAGAAATTAGTACCATTAGTAAATATAGTGATCGAAATTAGTAAAAAATAGTGGAAGAAATTAAAAACAATAGTGGTAGAAATTAGTACCATTAGTAAAAAATAGTGATCAAAATTAGTAAAAATAGTGGGAGAAATTAGTAACAATAGAAATAGTATCATTAGTAAAAACAGTGATCGAAATTAGTAAAAATTGTGGAAAAAATTAATAGTAACAGTAATAAAAATTGTAGAAATTACTATAAAAAAGTGGTAGAAATTACTAATAAATAGTGGTAGAAATTACTAGTAGCATTAGTAACAACAGTGGTTGAAATAAGTAAATATAGTAATACGATTCTGACGCGACTTTCGTTACGCGATGTAGAAAAATCACTGCCACTAAAGAAGTTTTACTTCAAAACTAAATTAAATATAAATAGAAAAAAACAAATAGCCAAAACTTGTGAATATATTTTTGTGCTATCGTTATGACGTGCGTTGTATAAAACAAGATAGAACTTTTGTTTTAAATTTAACACAAAAAAATGAATGAAATGGTCAATATATTGATTTTATTATAATAAAGGCCTTTTTAATGTAACCGAGTAACAAAAGAACGCTTTTTTCCTTTAAATGCAAAAGCAACCCTGTTAGCCTCTTTCATGTAAGTTGCGATTTATTTAGTGCTATTTAGGAACGGAAAATAGTTGTGCTAACTAATTTTAGGTTGACGTAGTTATATATTTAAATACTACGCAAATAAAAATGAATTAGGTCTTAAACTGAAATTTCCCATGTATTTTCTTAGGGCAAATTCACAATAGCGCAGCTTTTTCACTTCCCAACACTACATCTCAGGTCGGATATCATTTAACCGAGTTGGCTCAAGTCGAATATTTTTCCGAGTTAGTGTTGTTGCTTTACATGCAAATCGTTATCCTACCTAGTGCTGTTTGCAACGCGCTTACAGAGAAACGGACCCAATATAATAATTTGCGGTGATGTACATCATAGCTTGATGTTTGGTCGAAATTCACCTATAATTTGTGGTGTGCGTCTTGATGTTAGACCAAAACAATTTATTTTTATTAGTTGGTCGAATTATGTACCATTTCAACCCCCCAACAAAAAGTAGACTAACGCGCTGAAACCACAACTTAAGTGGCCAATTTCTTGATATGATATGGCAATGGTGCTGTATGGCTTTTTGCCTCTCCCTTATGAAACCATTTAGCACTGAAACGATGGATATTGACATGGGGAACAAAAAAGACGCGAATAATTTGTTTGTAGAGCGCACCATTTCCGGTATCCAAGCTTTCTGGCATTTCCAAAAATTACTCGAGAGTATATTCAGGTTTTTCCGCACTCCATTCGCCAGAAATATATCTAATCGCTGTAGGTTATTATGCGCACCGTAATGTGTACGAAGTGCACAAGTTGAGTTCCTCTTTTTTCTTGGTAAACTAACGGATTTAGCATTACAGCACTTGGTTAGTAAGATCGACAACGCCTACGAGCCTTTGGCGATTACTCAGTGCACCTTTCTCGACATCGTAGCGGCTTTTGATAACACTGCCTATGAATCAAACTCTACTGTTGGTTAGATCAACAGTTTGCTCATCCATCGCAGTATTAGTTCTTCCGTGGGCAATACTTCCGTGAGTATTAAAGCCGTGAAAGGCTACCCACAGGGAGGTACCTGGTTTACAAGATGGTAAAAACGGTTGAGGAGACGGTGCTTGAATACTTTGAAGAAGTCGTATACCTGGGCATTACGCTCGATAGAAGGTTTAGTTGGAACTTCCATCTTGACAAAAATCTAAGTAGAGAACTCTTAAATAGGAAATGTGGTCTGCACTGATAGATTTTAGCGTGGCTCTACTGTGCGATTTTTTGTCCGATCGGAACTTATGCTTTCGAAGTCTGGTAGCAAAACCTAACTAAAAACCCATCATACTGCGGCTTATCTAGGAGAAATTATCTAACTTCTGCGTTGGAATCTCCTCTACGCTGGACTCTCATTACAAGACTTTATCGTGGATCAGGAGAAGCATACAGTGGTTGGAAATATGTAGAACTTCTAGAGACATAGCTAGGAAACTCTGCTTTAGCAGGAAGTTTCAATCCTGACCTAGACCTTTGGCCTAATGGGTCCACTCAGCTTGACTCCAGATCTATACATTGGTCCATTGACGGGTCAAAGAAAAATGGTACAGGACTATATGTGGCGGGTGCCAAGCTTTGTATCGCGCCGGGCAAATGATAAGCCGTCTTTCAAGACGACTTGGTGATAATCTCAACTTGTGCCAGTCTGAACCTAAAAACAGGTGTGAAAGCTTTAATGGGACCTTCTTCCAAAAGATTAATTAATGAGTGAGTAGACTCAGAGCAGTGTAAACTCTGAGAGATGTTGAAGGTATCAGACATGTCAGCCTTTTCAGTAGAAGAAATATCGCCTATGTTTTGAGGATGCTGAGACATCGGAACATCTTTTTACATGCCCGGCCTTGACTAGGTGGAGATTAATACACTTCAATTCAGGCATGTTCGATCCCCAAAGTGGTGGGGATTCGCCAACGCTTTTCTTGCGTTCATTAGAAACGCTAAAGTCACCTGGGAAGAGAAAATAACTTTTAGTTCGCAGCGTCCCTTCGTTTCTGTTCAGCCCTATTATTTATTTATCTATCTATATACATATATACATGTAGTTTATGAAGTAGTGCATATTTTCGGCCTAACTAAAAAGTATAGACCATGGAGGGCCTAAAATGAAAACATTTCAATGGCAAAGTATTGAAATAAGCCGGATTTTTGTACTTTGTGTTAAAGTGTAAAAACAACACTATTCACAAAATTACTGCAACTTATTAATAGTTAGTATTCTGCCTTTGCTGCAAAATATATTTAATTACTTCTACCTATTCATAATCTTCACTGAGAATAGTAATAGAAATAAACCAATTAACTTAAATGCATCAATTAAACTGCACTTTTTAAATAATTCGTACTTTTTTCTGAACGAATAAAGCCCAAGTCGAATAAAATCAAATCAATTAATTGAATAGCAAACGACCTGTACAACAACTGCTGCCATTCGAGTTTTTAGTCGAGTCATAATAGTTTTCTACTGCTTACCAGCAGTCTTAAAATATTTCTATTAAATATTGAAGTTAAGCCTTGTAGTTTCATTTATACATTATTTGATATTTGATTTCTAGTTGATTGAAATTCAACAAAGATAAAATCGTGCTACAAACGCCACAGGATATTATTATGTAGAACACAAAACGTACATACTTATTTATTAGCCACGTGGCCCGGATTGTTGAATGTCAAAAGACAATCTGTGCAAAACAATCTGCAGTCAAAGTCATCATCATGCTGTCATTATCGTTAAATGGCTATCCAACACGAAAGTGATAGAGAGAGAGAGAGAGAGGCATTTTTTTCAAGTAACGGAAATTCAAGAGTAATTGACAATTCTCGTACATCGTCAGTACAATATTTCGCACATTTATTTGCAAATTGAAATACCAAAGCATATTTTTTATATATATATCCTACGGTCGTATTTAAAATGTACAACATATTCCTAGAGTATGTATTATATTATTGAGAACCATCGACAAGGATTTTGCAGTTCACATTTATTCTTCTTACGGTCGCTTTGATTTACACTTGTTGTCTTTAGTATGTGACGTTCATAATTAAGTTGTTGCACCAACAATAAAAGCGTACAAATTAGAATACATTCACATACTCTTGTCTCTAAGTACAATATACGAACATGCTAATTGGTAAAAAAAAAAAGATGGAATGATTTGCTTTCTCTACACTAGCTAAAACTGTATGCATTCACACACCCAGTAAACAAAAGCATTGATCACTTGTTACAGATTTTGAAATCAGTTTTGAACCGAAACTAAATCATATGAAATTTGTAGAATAACAATTTTGATGATTTTCCATTAATCTAAAACCATTATCAAAAGACGTCTCTAATCCGAATTAGCTAGTTAATTTGGAATTAGTTGCACTTATTCATTTTCGATGACAAGACTGCTATGAACGAACATTAACTTATTAAAAAACGATGATCTATTATTGTAGACGAGTGAATATTCGAGACGTTGTATTAAGCGATTTTGGCCGCATTTCTCCTACAATTTGTGGTGTGGGTCTTGATGTTGTAACACAAATTGAGGAACCTGCAGTTTTAAGCCAACTCCGAACGGCGAATGTTTTTTTGGTGTGAAGTTTTTTCATGGCAGAGTCTAAAACGACGTCGCTAATCCGAATTAGCTAGTTAATTTCGAATTAACTGCATCTAATCCAGATTACCAGCTAAGGTGAATTTACAAAATCAAATAAAAAACGTGACATTTTCGATGACAAGACAGCTATGAAGGAATACTAAAATATTTAAAAAAAAAGAAGCAGGCTGTGTCAGAGACACGGCCATTAAGTTTAACGTAGAATACGCCATCCGATAAGACAGAAAACATATGTAACAATAAATGATAAATAATACAAGCAAATGAATTTCTTTATTTGATAGTTACTTTGGATGATATACATAAGCTTATGATAGGAAAAATAGGATAAAAATGTTTTTAAATTATCAATTAAATTTCTCGCAAAAACGAAGTCAATGGCTGTTATCAATAGTAGAGATAAATGATAAATAACATACGCGAATCAATTTTATTATTTTTTTTGCAGTGCTTGGCAGCATTTTCTCTTCTTTTACTCTACTTTAACTTGCCCGCCTAAAATTATGCAATACAAAGAAAGGGCTGCACGAGAACATTTAAATCGCCCAACAGCAAACACTCAACCAAACACCACACACATATTTGTGTGCATGTGTTTATACAATTTTCATTTGAGAAATTTAAATATTAGGAAGATATCAACCAACATGAAATGTATGTCAAACGAAAGCTGACATCTTCATTTGACTACAAAAAAAAAAAAAAAAAAAAAATGAATCGAGCCGTTTCCTTATAATTAAAGAAATAGAGATTACAACAATAAAAACCTGACATTGGTGCCCATACCGTAAGGTAAGACGTATTCTACGCCAAAATTACATATTATTGTAGCCTAATGAATAGCCGAGACTTTCTATTACTCTTGCGGAGCGAATTAAAATCTCGTCTGGTGTTTAGAAATGAGTTCTTTAAATTAATTATTGATTTATGCTTTTGTTCTTTTTTTGCATATTTCTTTTTACATTTCGAAATTAATCGAAATATATATTATTACAACTATTTACATTGCTTTTTATATATTTATTTTATCGCTGTCAACATTGTCATCATTTCAAAATTTTTTATCTGTAACGATAATAGTTATGGTTGGTCTTAGTGCTATCATAATAGATTTTGTTATCGTTATCACTTTTTCATTGTTATCGATATTGCAATCGCGATTAATACCCCGGCGGAAAATGCTTGACCAAATCGAAAATAAATAATCGATTGCAAACGGCGAGAAAAAGCCAAAAGCATACGGTTTATTTTCCGCACTCACGTATCCATCAAAGAAAATTTGAATTTAATGTTAGCTGTGAAGCGCAACAGACAAGGAATGTATACTACAAGAAAATAAAGAGTCCTGTGAATTATTTTTCACAAGTGCAGAAAAGTGAAGAAGAGAAAGAGTCATTTTGTAGATGAAGCGCATACAAGCCAAACCGCGAAACTAACCACTGGTTTGAGTTAATTTTCCCACTAATATAACCCACAGTTATAGATCAGACTTCTTGCTGGGGCTTTGGTTTTTTTTAAAATTTTGTTTATCTTTATCTCGTTATCGATCGAGATCTTTTCCCGATCTTATCTATATTCAAACGTTATCGATATTTTAATCGAATTAATATCATGTTCATGGTTTTATTGTAATCTTTATTACAAATTTTTTATTTAGAATTTTTTGAAACTTTTATGTTATGCAGTTTTGTAGCCATGTTGTACCCGATGCGCACACAAATCTAACCTCGAAACTAACTGCTAGTTTGATTTAATTTTTCCACTAATATAACCCATAGTTATAGGTCAGGCTTCTTGCTGGGAATTTCGTCATTTTAATTTTTTTATCTTTATCAATTGTTGTTATCGATTTTCCCGATCTTATCTATATTCAAACGTTATAGAATTAATATCGTGGTCACGGTTTTATTTTCATCTAGTTCTAAAAACTTGTATTCATAATTTTTTGAAACATTTCGTGTACGCAGGTTTGTGGCCAATACAATTTGAATTTTTTGTTTGCTGACGGTGTTGGGCCTTTTTCTCTATATAACGAATGAAAATCAATTTTTTATATGGAAGAAGAAGATGAGCAACACCGTCATGAAATTAAGAATGACTAGCATAAATTAACGCAAATTTTTAGTGAGTTGAAACTTGTCTTTTATTAAATTGAAATTGAAATGAATTGACAACAAAACTGCATAAAGTTTCAACAAATTCTAAAAAAAAAAGGTTTGCAAACTGTACGGCAATTTTTTGTGAATTTTGTACAAAGTTTGAAACTTTTATTTATATGATTATTGTTATCGAAAACTTTTATAAAAAATTATTAAAAATAAATTTAAAACTTAAGTGGGAAACTGTATTATATTGAATTTTGCCCAATATGATATGCCCATACAAATAAATAGCATTTCTGATACAAAAATTGAGCTCGAGTTATTTTTTTTTAACTCAAAAATAGTTGGAGCCATTTTGTTTGTTGGGTAATTTACTTTCGAAAATGTATGCAAATTAAATTACAAATGTCTTTTAATTAGAAACAGTTGTGCTGCTTGGTACGATGGAATGCACTCAATGGCCGTCCGTCCACAGCCAATTAAAGTCATCGCATATTGTACAGGAGTATATTGTACATATGTACAATACAATACATTCATACAAACAATGCATAACAGGTGGGCTATTGGGTGCTGTATGGAATTACTGGGAGCGCAAACGACATGTTTGTTTGTTTTTGTAGTTATTGCACTCGTATACTTACATTATAGATTGCAGTTATTTACAGTTTGTTATGTGCTTGGAACACAACGAAACTAATGAACGCTTGGCTCCGGGCAATATAACGTAAATTAGTTTTTCTTTTTTATTTTATTTTCATTTTTTTGAGCGGGTATTATTGTTGCAATAAAATTTTGTATATGTTTGCATTCATATTTATAATTTTTCAGTGGGGTATTTCACGTGAAGTGGGCAACTAAACTAATCGAAAGTTCATATTCAACTTAGCTAGATAACACCCCGCGTATTGGGTATACAAATTTAAGGTTGATCATTTGCAACTTTGTAAGCGCTTCTCAATTTATTTTAATTGAAAACGAATTTTGGTAGAATCTTGAAACAGCTGGCAAGCCGACAGAACAGCGCTATTTTCAAACTTGAATAGCTGGGCGGAAGGACATGATTTGATGACTAAAAAAATTTTACTTGCTATCTACACTGAAAAATAAGTTAGTAATGAATTCAAAAACATCAATGTTTTCTAATTGTCCGCTTCGCGTGGAATAACCCATATATGAAAGCAATAAAAATAAAATGTATGCCCATATGTAATGGAGAAAAAATAGAATACTGTAGCGCACATTTAAAATAAATAAAGCTTTGCAAAGTAATTAACAAGGTAAACTAGAAAAATTTACGTGTTACAGACTTGAACTGAGAAATAAAAAAAATTTAAAACGAGCCCACCACTACACGACTATATCGTAGCACGCGCGATTAAAAAGCTAAGAAATTGTGCAAACGTGTTTTTTACTAAATGTAAAAAGGCTCTTCTCATAACTATAAAAAGAAAATTTATATGTTCTAAAAAAAAACAACGAACAATGGATTTAAGAAAAACAGCTATCTGGGAAACTGGGAATGAATTAACGCTTGCTTACTGCTGTTGGAGAAAACTGATTTCATTTTATGCAGATGTTTTAGGAGATTTTGATGAAACCTTTACTCAATCAGGTGAAAATATCGCAATTTGAAGAAAAACTTACGACATCAAAATAGGGAACATTTTTTTGGCTCATTTTTCAGTGTTGTTTTTATCCGCGACTTTGCTCGCACTGAATTCATTTTAACGTTATGAATTCGAGTGACAACTCTTTTGTGAACAACTTTGTACCAGAAAAATTCTGCAGTAGCTATATTCAGTTACTAATTGCCCACTGTATATATAATCAGAAAACGTATTGCGATTTCTGTCGAACATGTGGCAACTCTCTCAAAAATATAGGTATGCAGTTTACAGTTTATGGTTTAAAGTTATTTAAATATTTTATATTCTTGTGCATAATTTCATTAAACTTGCATTTGAAAAAGGTGGCAACCCTGTTGAAAATATAACAAGTTTACATCTCCTAGCGAAACAAACGGTTTGATACCACTATTTTACTATTTCACATAATTGTGTATAATTTTATTAGATTCGTATTTACAGGCAGGTGGCAACCTTCTATATGCTATAAGCATTATACTCAAATTATCGAACAATTGGGCACCAATATTATCATATTTCATATAACTTGTGTATAATTTAATTAAATTGAGCTTTTCAAACAGGTGGCAACCTTTGCAAGGTTAGCTATGAACCTTCTTGCCGAGACGAACCGTTTGGCACCCATATATTTCAATATTTTACATAACATGTGTATATTTTCAATAAATTTGACTTTTCATGCAGGTGGCAACCCTATACAAAATATAACTAGCTATAAAATGTCTCCTCAGCGAAACGCACTGTTTGATACTCATATTTTAATAGTTTTTCTACTTGTGCACAATTTAATAAAATTTGACGTTTCAAACAGGCGGCAACCCTCTTCCAATCATAAAATATATTGCACTTTACGACCTATTCTCATACCTACCACATGTATGCACATACCAAATTTCATACAAGCGGTCGCGCCGTTTCAAACATTTTTTCGAAACTAAGATTTCCGATAAGCCGATAGCCCTGGTAGCTAGTGCAATTATATTAATTTTGTAATTTTAATTATATAAATTAATAAAATAATAATAATAATAATAATAATAATAAGTTTTCCCAAACCTCTTTCAGTGCAAACCAGTTTTGCCATGCTTCATTTATCTCATAAATTTAGTTGATTTTAAAGTTTTATTTTTAAGTACATATGTAGATATTTCGAACAGATAATCCTTAAACCTTTTTCGAATTTCAGTTACCTTACCAATGAAATTAAATCAACGGTTTATAAAAGCTGGCAACCCTCTTCAAAAATGTTCTCGTATAAACGCTTTCGTTGCACACCAATACGGGTACTGTTATATTTTAGTAAGCTTGGAATTATAACAAAATTACTATTTGTAAATAGATGGCAACACTCTTTTAATACATTTCCATAATTAACTTAATTTAAACATACTTTCTTTGAATGTCATGCCGTAATATTTCTCTTGACATAAATATTTAATTTAAATTACTTTATTAAATAGGTGGCGACCCTCTCTCGCTCACACAAAATAAAGCATCCTTCGTTCTTCGTTTGAACTCCATATTTCAATATCTATTTGACTTAACTTATAATTTTAATTGTTATTTTTAAATATAAATATTTTTTATATTAAGCTCTGTTAAAACTTAGTTTGTCACTCACTATGTAAAATTTCATTCAATCTATAATTTTAGATGAATTTATCTTTAAAAATAACCTTTATTCGAAAAATGTTGGAAAGTAGCTTTATTGAACTTCTTCCATTTGTTACCCATATTGCAATAGTTGATTTTGCTGATTGTTTTAATTGAAGGTGAAATTTTAACCAGGTGGCAACTTCCTTTAAAAAAGAGGCTGCTGGGGTAACTCTATACATTATGAGCCAGCTCTTAGCCTAACCCATCCAGTCGTCATATGGCAATATGTGTTTTAACTTTTAGTAGGTGTCAACTCTCTTTAAAAATATATCCTATAAATCTTTAAAAATATACCTTATATTTGAATCCAGGTTATAAGTTATAATATTAGCAGAATAAATAAGAATCTTCGCCGAAACTGCCTAAAAACATTAGAAAACAAAGAATAAAATTAACAGCATATATAACGTCATATAAAAATAGTAGCGCAGTAACAAGACGCTAAATTTAAACGGGCGCGTCGCGTATACGCCCCGTATACCCTAAGCTTAAATTTAAAGTAATTTTTCAGCTGCAGAACTTCAAACTTCAAACTAAAGTTCTTAATAAATCAGTGAGATACTCAAACGTAGATCTAGTTTTGGTCATTCTTTTAAGCTAGTAAAATGTTAGAAATTAAATTGCGATTGTAGCATGAGAGAAATATTTCCATGTAGCCTTTTAAGCTGATTAATTTGTGCCAAACGAATACAACTAACAAAAATAGATATATGCAACACATTGCATTTTGACTATTATTTTAAGACCGTACCTTCGACCACTATGCTAACTAAACACAAGTTTATTTCGTGCAACATTTTTTTTTAGCCCATCATAACTTGAAATTAACATCCCATAAAATACAAAGAACTGAGAAGTCAAAATGCGTGAAATATGGCTATCAACAACGCAATTTATTCCACTCAACAGCAAAGCAAGAACATAAATATTTATAGGCCATAAAAAGCCTTTGGTCAAGGGTATGATGGGCCTTTGGACGGTAAGATGAGTTAAACTGGGTAATAAATAAGTGAACGTTATGACATAATTTATAAGCTTTAATTTCTTTCATTTAGTATACTTGTATGTAGTAAGCAATGCTGTCGTATCAAGACACGGAAATTGACAGATACTTAGACAAATTGGCTATAAATGCATTGGCTATGAATGTATTGATTACAATTTACGATTTTAGTGTCAATTTTCTATTCGCTTGATAATGCATTTCAAAAGTGGAAACAATTTTCGATTAATTTGATATGCTCTGTTAGCTCTCTGAAAAGCTTATACTAAAATACCTATAAAATAGTGCGATGCGTCCGTAGGTCCAATTTCTGCTAATAAAATGGATTCTGCGAAAACTTGTATAGCACATTTTCGTGTTGAATGCAAACGTTGATAAATAAGTTATCACATGGTTTGAGGCACTACTTGCATGGCGTAATTAATACGAAAGCAACAAGAAAGTTTTGCATTAGTCATCCTTAAAATATGCTACAATTTGCATGTATAGTTTTTCAATGCAAAAATTTGAAGTATTCAAGATACGAGATTAGGACATTAATTTCATAAATTTTCGTCATATTTGTACTGATATGCAAATTCATAGTATCTATGTTATAGTTATAGTTATTTTATATCAATATCGTTGTCACTGTCGTTTCACAGTGGGTGGTGGAAAGACCCGCAAACAAATCATCTCGGACTGTAAAATGTCTTAATTTTTAAATCGTTGTCAGAATTTTACGAAAGCCGCTCCGCTGATATCCATCAAATAAAACTTTTAGCATCGTTCATCGATATTGGAACTTAAAAATTATTTTAAGTTTATTATTTGAAAATTTTCAGCATGATTCAATCATGATTTCCAGAACAATGAAAAGGTAAGTCAAAATAATTTTAATTTTGAAAATACCAAGGCGAATCCATACAAGGTGGTGTTATAAATACAACTACAAAGTTCCTATGTATTTTGTTTTTGTTTCTGCGTAAGAGTTGTCAAAATTTAAATACATTTTGTTTTTGCTTTTACGGCTTTTGAAAGCTCATACGCAAAAGCAAAAACAAAATACATGTAGGTAAATAAATAAAAATCAAATCAGCTGCTCTTATGCCATCACCTTCTATAAATTCGCCTTGGAAAATATTAGAATTCAAAGAATATTAAAAAGTAAATCCAAGGCGATATATATTCATATAAACGATAACAAGTAGTTTATACATAAAGTGTTTTAACCCTACAGCTAGCTCTAAATTTCACCGATAATAAAACGTATTGGCCCATAGCCAAACTGAACGGCAGTTGAGTATACATGTCGGACTTATATTCAGCCCAGCACTATCACTTCAGCGCCTTCCTGAAATTTTTATAGTGAATGTTTTATGAGGTTACAATAACAAAAATGTGAAACGCTAGTAAAACTCACCAACTTGACAGTTGTCAGGTTTAGTGAACCTAAAACTATGCAGCAAAAATTGTGTACAGGCCTCATATGATGACTACAGTAATTGCAGTTGTTGTGTCCTACTAAGCATGCGACAATTATGTTATATTTTGTGTCACAAATTTAGGCGCAGTAAGCCTGACAATTGCATAGAATAAACATTCTTTCACGATCATAATTAAAAAAAAAAGTATAGTATCACAATAAAATTGAAACATAATAAAAAAATATACACGATTTCGGCTTTGAACAAACAACTAAAAACCCCCAATGGTTACGAGCTGTCAAAATAAACTAGAAATGAAAAGTGTGAACGCATTGGATTCATGTGAAATTGGACCGATAGGTTTCGCTGGAGTCGAGGTATATCCAAAAACCATATTGTTGTCCGATTTTATTATATAAGTATTTTAAATTAAAACCCCCTATTTACAGACCGATTTGACTTACATTCATAACACGTTTTAGCCACACAAATATAAATAAATTATTACGGGCCTAGATTTAATTAATGTATCTACATAATATTTCAATTTCTAGGGACGAATACCCTAGTATGTATAAAAGTGGCTTGGTTTTCATTAGGCCAAATATTTAACAATAAAATAAATAATTTTGATTGGCGTCAAATCGAAATATGCCAACATTTTAGTTGTTTTTATTCAACTGAAATTATTTGACGTTTAAATTTGACGTCGTGAAGACCAAGTATAAGTAATACTTGTTAATTAGTAAAACTCAGAGAAAATCTCATCTAATAGAAAGAAAAGAAACGTAACGTAAAAGAAACAAATTTACTTTAACAATGAAGAAAATTTTGATTCCAGCTCCATTCGATTCTAGCTTTAGTTCAGAACAGATTTTCATACTGGAAATTCAATTGCAAAATTTTCTTTAAAACACGGAAAGATACCTGAAAAGCTTTTATAAAAACGCCTAATAAAATTTCCACTTGACCCTCGTTATTGCAACGCAGAGCATGAAACTGAAGGTCCAAATACTAGATTAAAGATTTTTATCGTTAGACGTAGTTATCGCTATCGATTCAATTGATTTTGATATTATTCTTATTATTGTATTGTTGCATTCTTAGTCGTTTTCGTAATTATCTTAGTATTTGCAAGTCCTAACCATTTTCAAAATAATTTATATATTTTATTTTTATTAGTATTCACATTTTCAGTTTGCACCATCAAATATTTTCCGTAATTATTCAGGTGTATGTATATGTTTATGGAAAGTATTTTTCTTGTCATGTCTGATGGCATTTTATACGAGAGTTGACAAGTTTGACATTTTTACTGCTAAACGCTTGGCCATACGAATGCAATTTTTTTTGTTGTTACTTGAAACATTAGTCTTGGTCTAAAACTGGGATTACATTCTGAAAATTTTCATGCGATGATGACTTTCGACACGGATTAAACCAACATCAGTGTGCCGGACAACTCACTTCGAATTTTGGTAAAGGAATCATTATCTCAAACCATCGAGGCATTTTTTGGGTATTAGGTAGATTGGTGAAAATAAATGTTCCCAAAATTCAGTCGCGGTGCTTCAAAAGACTAGATCTACGAATATGACTAGACGCTACGTGCAAGGTAAATTCTGAATGGTTTAACATCGGAAGTGTTCGGTAAACTTAGGGAAACCAATCGCAGAGGGCAATTCATTCTCCACCACGAAAATGCAAACTCTCACACATCAGCTCCAACAAAAACGTATACGACCATTCAAAAAATATATAATTTATGACACCCAATTATTTCCTCTTATGCCCGCTTATTTAAAAGTAAATTACGAGGTCATTTTTTAATGCCTGAAGAGCCGGTTGATGCGTTCAAATCACACGCTTTTGTGGTACCTCAATTGAAGTGGAAAAAGTGATACAAAATTGATTCAAATAAATGGAGCAGTTTATTGATTCCTTTGAAGAAAATCCTGAAAAACGATAAAGTCATTTCCGATTATAAATTTTTATTTTGATTTGTCTACACAGAACAGAAAAATTTAATTAAATTGTTCAGAATGTAACACAAATATTAGCACGCATGTGAACCATAACTTCAATTAAAAAAGTGCGTGGGTGCGTATAAATATTCCTACATACACACACACACACACAGACATGCACTTGTATCAACAAAATATAATTAACGCAAAATGCGTTGCATGCATAAAACTTTTGAAAATTAATGGTGCGAATTAATTTGCTACTCTCACCCACGCTACGAGTATGGCTAGCTAATAGCGGTGTTATTTTTTCTGCAACTGACATCCTCACCACAAGTTGAGGTCACACGCATATCATCAACATCAACACGCTTGCCAAGGAGTGAAACCGGCATTTCCATCCTCACATTACACACAAACTGCTGAAAATTTCCTTGCCACAAACTCAATGCTATTCAGTTTTGCTTTACCAACATCAGTGCATAAACAAACCAAAGCTTTTATACAGGGACCGTGAGCTGTGGATGTGAATTAAGAATAAAACCGTTTCTTTGTAACCGACTCGCAAAACGGATACTAGGTACGATAACGAATTTCTTGTAAAGCAACAACACTAACTCGAAAAATATACGAGTTGGGGGAACTCGGTAAAATGATATCCGATCTGAGATGTATGAGATTCAAATATTGGCTTTGAATTTCCAACCAGGGGTTTAAAGCCACCATGAATTAAGTGAGAAGCTTTGTGTGGGGTTTTTTGAGTGGCTCCCTGCCCGTGAGTCCTCTTGGCCTCACGTTGGCGCTCCGCCTAGGCCGCTTCATGTTTAGAGAACCGCACCGACGCTCCTCTTTCAATCTCCTGCTAAAATTTAAATCCCATCTTTCCCACTTACGCTGACTCGGATCGAAGCAACCGAATCAAAAAAAAAAACGAACCGAATCCTACAGGAAGGTCCAGCCTAACGGCAAACGTAACGACGAGTGCCCAGCCTGTGGTCAAGAGTCACAGTAGCTCGGGGAAAGCCCATTCGGTTGATAGGTCCCTAGTCGGCTCGCTTTCAAATGTCTTTAGCTCGATTTTCAAAACATGACCGTACAGAGCTACATTCTATGGAAATTGTACCATAAAAAAATTTTGAACAGGATCCAAAAATTAAACGGCGGCATGTTCGGGCCACCACAATTCTTTACTCAACGACTTCGGCTGATCGGCGTTTCATTTGTCGAAGTTTTAGCAGTCCTAAGTATTGCGATAATACTCTGCTCTATTTCATGAGACCATGGCGACTCAAGGTTGAATGCCGAAGAATTTCCGTGACCACCTAGCTCGCCGGATATTCAGTCCTATTCTGCATTTCTATTACGTTCCCGCATTCCGCTCCGCATCGATTGGAATTAGGTATTCCGAGTTACGACGGGATCGAAAGAAAAAGAGGAAGAGCGGCAACCTTTTCGAAATCAGCTGTTTGCCTTGGAATGTGTGAAATTGAAACAAAATAAAGCAAACAGATACAAATTCGTGGCCAAACTATTGCTTTTTAAATAAAATAAATAAAAATATAATCGCGTAATAGATTCAATAGCCACGGAGATACTACTTGAGGAGGACGACAACGCATCCGAGAATGCTGACATAAAAGTTGAAAGGAGAAAATTGCGAGATATGTGTGATCCATTTCAGATAAGTGACGAATTGTAAGAAATTGAAGAAAACATATCAAAAAACATCAATAAAGCCCAAAAAACTTCAAAAAAATCATGTTGATGACTTTTAGAACTATCAACAACAAGTTTTACTCACATTTTTGGGAAATTATATTTTAAAAGTACACGAAAATAAAAATCTAACTGTCCTCCGCCAACAAAATTTCAACTTACAGAAACGTAA
Source organism: Anomoia purmunda (assembly GCA_951828415.1). Classification (NCBI taxonomy): domain Eukaryota; kingdom Metazoa; phylum Arthropoda; class Insecta; order Diptera; family Tephritidae; genus Anomoia; species Anomoia purmunda. The sequence continues at coordinate 15,421,402 of OX639996.1, forward strand.
CTACGATCGCAATGTAGAATACATAAAATTGTAAATTTCGAAGATTGATCGAAACTCATCGAAACGCAGAATACCAAAGTTGCCAAACTGAGAAAATTTCGATTCGAGTCGAAATGCAGAATAGGGCTGAATCAGCCCTTTGGATTACTACACATGGGGTGCTTTTGAACGGTATACTCCAATAATCAAGTCATACTACCACTGACCTTCTCAAAAAGTAAAAAACACACAGCGCTAAAAAGTTCACCTCGAAGAGCGAGAGGGGACCAGATTGAAGAAATATTCGCTAGAAAATCTTTTTCATTTTATTTTGAATTTCTTCTCAAATTTATTGAAAAGGAAAACGACTGAAAACGAGGAGATGACTCCTTGTTTATTCATTTTTATGAAATTTTAATTTTTAATTAAAGTTTTAAAGTCAATAACTCCTGTGGAACACCCTATATGTATTCACCTACTATGCGTGAAGCAAGAGAAGGTCTGGTAGCTAATATCTCCATTCATTTTACTTTTCGTCGGAGGATGCAATATTTCTCGCCCCCTTCGTCAGTTACACGCAAACATAAAATTGTACATATGTATGTAGGTATTATTTTATGGTCTCTTAAAATTTTTGGCATGCGCTGCACAAATTATGTTTAAATATTTTTGTGATTCGCCTAAAGTTTCTATGAGTGAATACACCGTAACGAGGCAAAAAAAAAAACAAAAAACGAGGGCAACTAGTTGTTGTGTCTTTAAATCAATGCAGTATGAATAAGTCAAATTGTATTATTGTACATAAAAAAGTATTTAGTACAGTAAGTGCATAATGCAGATACAATTACATGCAATTCGTTATCGGACCTAGTGTTATTTTGCAAGTCGATTACAAATAAACGGGTCTTATATAATAGTTAATTCTATAAAAACCCCATATAAATTCATGTATCGAGAAACTATTGCTTACAAAATTAACAAACGCCTAGTACTTTCCAATTTTTTACTTAAAATTTCAATTATTTTTTTGTTTGGCGAGCAGTTCCATAATCGGCCGCCGCATCAGAGTGTGTAACGTGTGCGCGCTTCATTCGGTGGGTTCTGGGATCAAACCCTGGCCGGGACAAGTAACATCAAAAACTATAGAAAAAGTTGTTTCTAATAGCGGTCGACTCTCGGCAAATGGCAAATCTCAGAGAGTATTTTTGCAATGAAAAAACTTCTCACAAAAAAACATTCGTCGTTCGGAGTCGGCGTAAAACTGTAGGTCCCTCAATTTGTGTTACAACAACAAGGCGCACACCACAAATTGTAGTAAAGTTCGGCGAAACATCAAGCTATGGTCTAGGTGCTAGTTATAATCATATTAGTTCTATAGCAATAGATAATACTACTTTTAATATAAACTACTAGAACCTGGTGCCGTGTACAAATAGTCCAAGCAACCAACAAACAATCTGCTAAATAATTACTGTTCAATTCCATGATGACTTTTAGGAGAGTTCAACCAGCAATTTTATATATGGGCATACATAGGTAGCTTCCGTAGGTCCATTTTGGAGTTAGCAAAAAAGAGCAAGCGAAGCTGATATGACCACAACAGCGAAATCAGTGTATACATCGCATACAAGTTTATATTATTCGTCCTTCCGCCGATGCACTGATTCGACCTAATCAGTACGGCTCTAGATCTGGTAAATCTATCATTGGCCTGATATTCACAGAACATCGACTTCTGAAAAATACCCATGATAAAAGAATCGACACACCCCATCTCACCGTTTGCGAAAACACAAATTGGGATTGCCTAAGTACCGTGATGTCTGAAGTAAATATCTCCCAAAAACTAAAATGGTTCTGTAGATTGACGTTGACCCCCAGAACTCCCCGCTCCGTCAGAATTAGAAAAGTCCTCTCCGAGCCAATTGACACAAAAGTAGAAGTCCGGCAAGCCGATCCCTTATCATGTGATTTCTTTAACCGCGTATTGGAAAATACAGTTACGAACTGCAGAATAAAATCGATCGAAAAGCGCATGGCACTGGAGAGATCATCAGTGATTTTATATTCAAATTGGTAAATGGAAGAAGCAGTTAAACACCGCAAACAAAAAAAAATATTCAAAATCAACCAGAACTTTCAGACATATAAAACTTGTCCTTTTTCCATTAAAATTAAATCTGATAGATGTTTTTTTTAATATCTCGACTTTTTACGACTTCGACTTACAGTGACTTTTTTCAATACATTTCTATAGAAATCAATTTTCTGTTTTTTACTACTATTGCACTTTGGTACTGCGCTTGTTAATTTTAAAACAAGTGTTTACTTTGACAGCTAGTTTGACAGCTAACACTTAAGTAATTCAATAACTCTAAAAATGCATCCGTTATATAAATTTATACGTATGTACATAGAATTTTAAGTTTCAGTTTTCTACTATGTGCCTATAAACGGGCTTTGGCTTGATAAATAAATTTGAATTGCAAAAGCAATGATAATAAAAGTAATTGCCAAATTCACACCTCAATCTTGGTAACTATAATAAATAGAAAAATACATTGTATGTATGTATGTGCATATACATTCATACATACATAGTACATAATTATTGCGCATTTTTGATGAAAATAATAAGCCTGAAAATTATTCGTGCAAATATAATATTTACATATAAATTAGGCAAACAATGTACAATTTGACAGATGATGTTAATTATGAATTTGACAACTTAGCGCAATATAGAATTTCAATAGCACACCATCGCCTACCAATCCACATAGCTATGTATGTATATGTATGTATGTATTTGACAAGACAGATTATATAAAATTTTGCAACTTAGTGATAACACGTTTGATGTCTTTAAAATAATGCGATGGTAATGTAAATCAAATCTAAAAGTAAAACTAAGTAATCTACGCAATGGATATTTTATGATATGTATATTACGTTGTTAGATAAATTTGTAAGCAACGCTATATGAATATCTAGCAAATACCCTGCCTCTACGCTGCTACGCCTTAAAGCGTAAAGTGTTTGAAATTTGTGGTACAATGCTTTGGCTAAATATATTTTTATCTGGTTTACATTAAAGTCTTATTATTGATCATAAAAAATTTAGCTCACTTCACCTGAAATATAAAAATACATACAAACAGTTATTGAAGGCCTGTTTGGTAGATTCCATCGGGTTCAAACTTCAAAAATAGTCTGAAAATTTCTATAACAGAAAAGTGTTGCATTAAATTCAAATAGGCGCAATCATAATTTGAAACGCAACCTTGATATGAACTTAGGGATGAGCAAATGAAAAAAAAATGTAACGATATATATCGTATCGATATTTTTATATAATAATACATATTTGGCACAAAAGTTTACGCAACACATATTCATAAGCATTACTTTTGGTTGCGCACACTACGAATTATCTAACCGAGCTCATAGATCTTAAAAAATATCGAATTCGATACAAATTTGATACTCGATAATAAATATCGAATATATATTTAGATATTAAAAATATCGATATTTTGATATATCGACAGTTTACAGTGAAATAGTTTACATTAAAAACTTGGGCGACCTAAAAGTATTTTTGAAATGATTTTTTTTTAAACCTAATTTATTCGATAACCATATTGTAGAATATCAGTTTTCTTCTCTAGAAAGTGTTCTCAGAAATATAAAATGACTGACTGACAAGAAGTATGACAGAAAATCCTACTGACTTACAGCGGATTTAAATAACGAAAAAGAATAATGAAGATGAGTACGAGGAACGAGAACCATTTTGATAGCATCGAAAACTATAGATAACGAGGAACCCAAAAAATCATAAGAAGCTTCTGGTAAAGAACAACCACGCCGCGAGAGTTGACAGGGTAGCAACAAATTATAAAAAAATGCGTCCAATAAACGCCCAGCGTCTTAAAAATGTTCTGCCTTTCTGTTCTGCAGTAATCCTCATTTCACGAGGAAAAATTGCCACACATTTCGGAGAAGGTACTAACCATGCTAAGGGAATTACACTGCAAATTATTTCTTAGCATACTTTGATTAATTTCTATTTTTGAATATATTTATCAGATCAAACGTCAAATGGGTAATCGTGTCCCATTTTGGTGAGTAGCAGAAATACACTTTTTTCTGATGACTCAGAGACAGGATCGAAGAAAAATTTTCTTTATTTTGATGTCGTATTTTTTTGTTCAAATTGTGATATTTCTTTTAATTGAGTAAAGGTTTCTTTAAAATGAATAAAATCCTATATAAAATGAAATCTGTTTTCACCAAACCAATTCAATTTCCACTTTTCTTTTCTTTAATAGCTGTTTTACTTCAATTCCTACAGCCTGCCTTTTTCAATGTAGAATGCGCCAAAAATTTTCGTTTATACAATTTGCACATATTATCAATTAACACCTAAAACTAACTGATCTTGTGTTAATTTGCATATTCAGCATTTCGTCAGACTCCATAAGTTCTGTCAAATTTGTATTTTAGCGTATCGTTGTCAATATTGTCCACGGATACGGTATGGATTTACCACATTTGTGTATTTTTTCTGTGGCGTCTTGACACAGAGGCAAGGGCACCGGGCAGCCAACTCCAGAGCCCTCCCCGAAAGTCTGAGGAGGGAAAGATGAATATAACTAGACACAAACAGCACGTAAAAATCAGTAGCTCCATCAAATTTAAATAGTTTAAGATTGTATTTACAAAGTTAAAAAACAAAAAATCCATCTCAGTATAAATTTGATACTGAACGGATTAAATAAGTTATTGAATTTGCTACTCAACAACACTAGTAAAAATTTGCATTTTCTCTTACTTCTTGGCATTTTCTTCTCTTTGTGAAAAAACTTTTCGCTTACGCTCCAATTACCGATCTGGGCTCCGGCCTGTACAGAAAATACCTCAGTAATGCTATTTGGATTTTTGCTTAATAATAATAATTAATTTTGATATTTTTTTTTAAATACGACCTAAAAATATGCAGTTGTGTTTATAAAAATAATAGCAAAATATATTGACAAGTTTTGACAATTTTGCCTTTCCTTATTTAATATTAATTTGTTTTTATAAAAGTACCAGCTATTCAGAAATTGAATCAAATTGGGCTGTGAAAATGAGTTTGAGAGATATCTCAAATAAAATATTTATATATGTATGTGGCTAATACATGTTTTAGATTTGAATCAAATCGAACTGGAAATACGGGTTTTAAAAATTTCTCGACACCAGCGCTACCTATGTTGTTGTTGTAGCGGCTAGTCGCGCCCCGTAAAGACCGGATTCACCCATGGTCGTTGTCGTCGAACTCATCTAGGGGGAGGCCCAGGAAACGTGCAGTTTCGACAGGGTTGGACCAGAGGGAGAGGGGGGTTAGATGAGTGGGTTTGAGAGGGCATGTGAATAGGTGGTTGGTGTCGTGCGGAGAATCTCCACATGCCGGACATGTGTTGGGTATGTCGGGGTTGATTCTGGATAGGTAGGAGTTGAGCCTGCTACAGTATCCAGATCGTAATTGTGCCAGAGTGACGCGGGACTCACGGGGCAGCAGGGACTCCTCATCTGCTACAGGTGGTGGTTGGGCTCCGATGACTGCATTTGCCTGGCGGGAGTCAATGATGGTAGTGACTGTGTCTCTATGGATGTCAGGCGACATCAGAAGACATCCCGTCACCGTGCGGAGTGCGGCGTTCTGGCAGGTCTGCAGCTTCATCCACTGTGTCCTGCTGGTTCCCGGCGACCAAACTGGCGCAGCATAATTTATTACCGGCTGGCCAATCGCTACCTATCGGAATTTTCGGTTCAGTAGTTTTTGAGTCTATTAACTAAATACCAATAAACATACTTAGTCTTTTGATGTATGTAGATATTAGATATAGGAATGTATAAATTAATTTAATTTTACATTTCAAACAGGTGGCAAGCCTCTCACAAAAATAGGTATGAACCGTGAGCTCGCTGAGGCGAACCGTTCGACACTCATATTAAAAGTTTACATACTTATGGGAAATTAATTCAACCTTGACTTTTCAAACAGGTGGCAACCTTCTTCAAAATTCAATATTTCTCTAACGAAGAAGAAGCGAACCGTTCGATACTCATATTTTAATATTTTATGTACTTGTGTATAATTTAATAACATATCGACTTTTCAAACAGGTGGCAAGCTATTATTCACACGAGGCAACACTCTCTAAAGTATAAGAATGAGCCTTCCCCACGCCGAGACGAACCTTTTCACATCCATATTTTAAAATTTTATACAACTTGTGATTAATTTAAATAAATTTGACTATTAAAACGGATGTCATACCTGCCAAATGTATGTACATAAAAAAAATTAATAAAAATCGTTTGAGCCGTTTCGGGGGATACGCAACAAAATTCCATACAACGCATGACCAAAATTTACTTTTTATATGCCAATGCGGAGTACCGTCTATAAAAAAAAATATATCAAAAATTAACCAGAATTTTTAGCCAGTTGAAACTTGTAGTTTTTAAAATTAAATGGGTCGCAAAACTTTATGCTTAAAAAGCCTTTAAAAAATCGGACTTAAAAATTTGAAAATTGTATGAATTTTTTTTTTTTTTTTTGAAATTTGATGAATTTTTGTAAAATTCGTAAATTTTGAAAGTTTCAAAAAATTTAAAAATTTAAAAAAAAAATTGTTCTTTGGGAAAAGCATTGTTAATATTCAACAAGAATTTTCAGTTACTTCAAGCTTGTACTTTATAGGCTATAGAGCTGCATAGCCGAACATTATCTAAAAATTTAAAAAAGTTTGAAAATTGTACGACAATTTTGAATTTTTATAAATGTCACTAGGTTAGAAATATTTGACAAATGAGTGGTACCTCGTTGAAAGTGTTTTTGAGACTAATTTTTGGTCGCTGAACACGAAAATCAGTTTAATTTATTTTTCTAAAAAGGGTATTCGAGATATAGGTAAAAACCCAGTTTTTGAAGCCCTTTTGCTGTCGGTACTATTTTCAACACACATTCAACTTCTTTACGCTGATATATCTTTTGAGTAAATCGAAATCGTACTTTTAGAGTTACTGGCGGCTAAATGCAAAAATTAAAGATATTTTCGAGCTTTTTCGCAAACCGTTAATTTTTGTTCACTCTTTTAGTGAATAAACTTTGGAAACAGAAATAATTAAAAATGCCTTGTTCAAAGTAAATGTAAAAGTCATTAGAATTAAATAACAGCGGTCAATTAGAATTCACTTGAAAATCTGATAAAAACTTTTCATTTTACAGTAGAACAGAATGTTCAATTGATGTAATATCACATTTTATATGGATTTGGGTCCGTTGTTTCTAAACATGGCACCCAAATTTATCCATCACGACTATATTTTGAGATGCAGGGTGTTGAATATTTTGCATAGGTTTGTCTCCTCAACATAGGCTGACTTGAGTATTGCTTTTACATTAGCGGTATTTGTATCCTTAAGTGGGATAGTTGGCAGTAAAGTACCAAAAATAAGAAGTCGTCTTATGGCTAAGCCTGGACACTGGTTGAGAATATGTTCCACATACGGATATCGTTGGCAAAATGGACAAGTGGCAGCACTTGCACCAAGAAGAAGATGAGCATGAGAAATTGTGCGTGTGCCCAAGCCGAATGTGAACGAATATATTGAGTATTGTAGAGTACAAAGGCACGCAGCCGACTATAATGAGCGTTCCATCCCGATGAACAACGACAAAACGAGTGGTGTGGATAGATTTGGACCCGTCAGTAAATAATGGAATCGATGTAGATATTAGCTCTCTTTGATTTAACTCTTCCGCAAACAATTCTTTAAATGTGTCATTACTAGTAATCGTTTTTTTTTTGGTACTCAAGAAGTTTACTATTTAGAGATTGGGATTGTAGAAGTCTTGGCGCTTGACTGATAGTTTTGTTACAAACAGTTCCTATTCTCAAATCCAGTTCTTTACACAGTGCCAGATAAAATCGTATGGTAGATTTAATTGAAAAGTTTCGTTTGTGACTGGCGGCTAGCTGGAAGGCATCGAACAAAATCTTGTTTTCGGTGTTGAGGAGTTTAATAGCTATACTACGTAAGGTATAAGGTTGCGTCTCTCTATGATTGTTGGGAGCTCTGCTTCTGCCTGTAATCAATACACGGAGGGGAGTCGTTGACAAAGCATTTAAGCTGCGGCGGACAGCTATGTATATATGTGGTATGGTGCGTGAAGAAGCCGTATGTATATGCGAATTCGCACACCATCCATACATTGAGCTACCATCTCTCATCTTCGAAAAAGGATAAGTGCTCGTGTAATGTCTACTAAAGTTTTAATATGAATACAGAGATATTTCGAAGATAAATATCTAACTAAATTTAGTCTGGTAGCTGGACTTTTTCTTAATTGTACACAATACTCTTTAAAAGAATATTTGGAGTCAAACGTTTTTTCTAAAATCTTAAAGCTATTGACATTTGCAATAATTTATAATAAAATTTTATATTGCTTCTATAACTTAATTCGTGCGGTTTGCTAAGAGATGGCGTAACTTGTATGTATTCCATCGTTCCAATATATTCCGAACATACGTTGGAATGCTACTGTCATTGTACGTCTTTTCAGTATATGTCATCCATTTGAAGCGTAAACAACAATAATTTTTTTTCGCTCAAATATGTCGAACTTTGTGCCTGAAAAGGTGTTTTTGCGGGGAGTTCCTCTCCTTATTACTTTAACATGAATAAAACTGCTGCCGAAAGTCATCGTATTTTGGTGGAAGTTTATGGTGAACATGCTCTAGCTGAGCGAACGTGCCAAAAGTGGTTTGCACGTTTTAAAAGTAGTGATTTTGGCTTGGAAGACGATGAACGTCCTGGGCAGCCAAAAAAGTTTGAAGATGAAGAACTGGAAGCATTACTCAATGAAACGTTTAAAAGCAACTGGATATATTCAAAAGCAAGGAAATTGGGTTCCACATGAACTCAAGCCGAGAGATGTCGAAAGGCGGTTTTGCTTGTCCGAAATGCTGCCGGAACGCCATAAAAGGAAGTCATTTTTGCGTCGGATTGTTACTGGTGATGAAAAATGGATCCATTACGACAATCCCAAGCGCAAAAAATCATATGTGAAATTCTGCCAACCAGCCAAGAGAGCAGTAGCCGAAAAACGCCCGGAATATGCGACCAGACACGAGGCAATAATTTTCCACCATGACAACGCTCGGCCCCACGTTGCTATTCCGGTTAAGAACTATTTGGAAAACAGTGGATGGGAAGTTTTACCCCACCCGCCTTATATATAGACCTTGCCCCTTCTGACTACCATTTGTTCCGATCTATGCAGAACGCCCTCACTGGAATACGGTTCACATCAGAGCAGGCTATCAAAAATTGGCTTGATTCATTCATGGCTGCCAAGCCGGCGCAGTTCTTTTGGGATGGGATCCACAAATTGCCAGAAGGATGGGAAAAAGTCATAGCTTCAGATGGGCAATACTTTAAATAATACTATTGTACTTGTTTTTCTTAAATAAACGTTCAAATATTGGGAACCCCCCGATATTTCAGTTAAAAAGCTATAATTTTATTAAAAGACGAGAAGACCCTATAAATCTTTATATTTTATATTATATACATTTTTTAGATATATTTTAATTCTACATTTTCATTAAGCGGTTTACAGTTTTATTTTCGATAAATGTGCAATATTTTACACTTTTCATATGCCAAATTGGCCCCTTGGATTTAGAGCTCCACTTTTTATGTGCAGTAATAATTTTGATATGCTATTTTGAAACAGCAAGGTTTCTTTTGCATTAGTCGTAAAATTCCGAATCATTGCATATGAAATTCGATCTATAACCAGGGTTTTGCCTTTTGAATGCTGTATGGCGAGATTTAATTCCAATATCGAAACATTCACTTCTAGCTTACTTGCGTCAATTGAAACTTTTGCCGGAAAATAAACTTCCAATTTTTTACTCGTTTGGGAAATTAGAATCTTCGGCTAATATTGGCATTCCTATTATGTAATGTATCTGAAAGCTTACGAACTACGTTCGAAGAAAAATCGAATCAATAGCTGTTTTTTTTTTTCTATGCGTATAGGAATACAAAGTGGGAGTAACCAAAGCAACAGTTAATCTGCGTAAGTTTGAGTTCAATCAACATTTACACTTAAACAGCAAGTAAGTAGCTCAGATTCAGAAGTTTTCTCGACGGTATATACCGACTGCGCTAACAAGCACATTTCCGTTTAATGAGGATGTGTTTCTTTTTTTTTTTTTTTTTGTGCATTACCGCCTACAAGTAAATTTCACAATGATGAACACTAGTAGCCAAATAGAGTGGAGTGGCGGCGTTCGGGCAAATAGTAGTAGACGCTCATGAATGGTAAGTAGAATGAATGAGAGAGTGAGAAAATAAATTATTGCATACAAAAAAAAATCAACAAACAAAATAAATTACAAAATATCAGCTGCATTCTTGTATTTATAATAGATAACTGAAATAGTGAATGGAATTCTGCAAACCTCTGACATTTTCACTGCGTATTTTCAGGAGCACCAAGTTGGGTGTCTTGCTGATATGGTAACTGTATGTAGAATAGTAGATGATAGAGTTGCCACACTTTATGTGAAATTTTGGTTGATTGAAGGGGGAGTAGCAATTTCACGCGCTACCTATGGCCTGCCTGAATGCAGTAGTGCAGAAGTTGCGTAATTGGATTGAGCTCTCTCTGTATGCGTGTAGTTATTATAGAAATGCAAAATGGGCGGCGGATATGCAGAGTGCACTTAGTTAGCTGCAGCCACGTTTATGTGTAGTAATATGTGTGTGTTTGTGTGTGTGTGTATGAGTACGCGTGCGTTTTGTAGGTTGGAGTCGCGTATATGGGAAATCAGTAAGTCGATCTGCTTGCTTGCTGGCGTAGGGAGAATAATTGCAATTGTTGTTGCAGCGCGTTGGCGAATAAAGTAATTTTCCGCTGTTGTTGCGCTTTTGGTGCGACTTGCTACATGAACACACTCGCCGTAATCACATTAGATCGTTTTCACTTTATTTTTTGTATTTTTTTGCCGTTTGTTGCTGTTGTTGCTGTTGCATAAAGTTTTACTGCTTCACTTTTCTACTGCGGCAAGGTAAGCAACAGGTGCTCTTATTACTTAATTTTTTTCCTTTCTTTCACTGGAAGCTTAAATTTTTGTATTGATTTTTATTCTTTTTTTTTTTTTGTGCACTAAAATTTTTCATGAACACATTGAAGCTTATTAGTATTAATTCATTATTTGTATTGAGGCTCTTATGAATTTCTTAAATATTTTACACTTTTTCACATAGCATAATTTTATTAATAAAATTTGCTTAACAACCCGTTTCCGTCGCCAATGACAAATCCAATGTCACTTTATTTAAAATAAATCTATGTAGTATTTGTTGGAAGAAAATTCGCATTAATATTCACACACATAGATACATACACACAAATATCGATATATGTATATCTACAGTTGTGTTCGGAAAAATAGTAGCAACATTTATTGAAAAGTTTTTAAAATTGTTTGTTTTTATTTAATTTTAATTATTTTTTATAACAATATAGCTAATTTTATAACAAAAACCATGAAAGTCGAAGTTTCAAACTTTCTCAAAATTTTTTGAAAAACTCGACAAGTTTAAATAATTTTTCAAAAAATTATCGAAACTCAACCTTTTCAAAAATTTGAAAAAAAAAGTTTTTAAAATTTTTTCGTTTTTATTTAATTTTAAATTTTGTGTGTTTTTTGCTTAAATAGTTCAGTTAACTCTATAACAAAAGTCAAAGTTTCGAACTTTCTCAAAATTTTTTGAAAAACTCGACAAGTTTAAATAGTTTTTCAAAAAATTATCAAAACTCTGCCTTCTCAAAAATTTGAAAAAAAAAGTTTTTTATTCAATTTTAATTATTTTTTATAATAATATAGTTAATTCTATAACAAAAACCATGAAAGTCAAAGTTTCAAACTTTCTCAAAATTTTTTGGAAAACTCGACAAGTTTAAATAATTTTTCAAAAAATTATCGGAACTCAACCTTTTCAAAAATTTAAGAAAAAATGTTTTTAAAATTTTTCCGTTTTTATTTCATTTTAAATTTTGTGTGTGTTTTTGTTTAAATAGTACAGTTAACTCTATAACAAAAGTCAATGTTTCAGTTTTTTAAAAAACACAAAAAACAAAAAATTTTCAAAAAATTATCAAAAATCAACCTTCTCAAAAATTTGACAAATCTCAAAAAAAATTTCAAAAATTATCAAAAATCAACCTTTTCAAAAAAATTTGTAAAAACTCACAAGTTAAAAAAAATGTTCAAAAAATTAACAAAAATCAACAAGAAATTTTAGCTATTTGAAACCTGCACTTTATTGTAGTAAAATTTAGAAATTTTGATGACACTTTTTTCATTTTTAAAATTCTTACAAATTTTCCTGTAAGTTTCTTAACCTGACTAACATTGTTTTTGTTATAGAATAAACTATATTTAAAAAAAATTTAAATTCAATAAGACAAGACAAAACTAGCCAACACAATTTTCTAATATTTTTATAAACACAGCTGTATATATTTATGTATGTATATTTATAATATAATATATGAAAACGGCGATGACGACGACGGAGAAGCACCCGAAAATTACGCACGTTCGCTTTAAGGATAAACGACGAAATGTTTTCAATATTCTTAGCGGCCAAATAGCCAATATTTTCACCCGGCACACGTTAAAAAACTCGCCGCAGTTGCTAACACCGCCGCGACGCTGCCGTCAGTCAAAAATAAACTCTTCAAATTTATAGCAAGAATATTTCTGAGGAGACACAAATTTTCCATTGCTAGTAGAGCAACGCAAACTAAAGTGGCAGCGTAGTACAACAAGAAGAAAAAACAGAAAAGAAAAGAAAAAGAAAACAAAACCGCAACAAAACAACAAAACATACATTTAAAATTAAAAAGGGGAAAAATGAAAATGTTGTCGCTTAATGTCGCATTCGCAATTTGCTATTCAACACAGACATGCATAGATTTATAGCAATATGTATAACAGGTATATTACAGGGCATTTCCACAGAAAGGTTCACACCATGAACGAGAAATTAAAAATTAACCAAGAGAAATATTTAAATATTATTAATATTATATATTAATACTTCAAAGCTTCTTTTCAATGCCGATGGCGTGGATATAAAGTTCAAGTTTCCCAGTTACCCAACAACGTTTCGGAGAGACAAAAAAACTGCACAACTCATGCTCATAGCCCTTACCATAGACCAGTGTTACCAAGTTACTGCAATTGCAGTAAATTTACTACGCTTTTGTTGAAAAATCAAAAATCGAGTGCCCTTGTGCGAAAACTTTAAACTTGCCCAATGCATTTCCTTTTTTATTTGATCTAAATAAGTTTTTCAGTAACTGCTGCGGTCCTTTTCTATCAAATGAAAATCTTAAGTGCTTTTATCTACTGCACCCGCTACAGAAAACTATCCGTCGCCCACTAACCGTCTATTTGCAGATTTATACCGCACATCAACCCATCTGCTGAAAACAAATTTTCTGATATGAATTAAATAAAACCCACTTACTCAAAAAAGCCTCATGTTAAAACAATGACTAATTTTATGTTTGCAAAAAAAAATTAGGATAACACAAAAGAAATTAGTTAAAAACTTATGAGCAATATTTCAATGCAGACAACATCAAAAATAATTTTGTTTTCCTCTAACTATTTCAACAAGTTTTTTTATTCTACATATTTTAAAAAATTGTTGTTTTATAAGAATTAAATAAATTAGCGCTGTTCCTGTACTCCATTCACATACAAATTTTTACACGAATTTACAGTAATTACCTCAAAATCCTTTAAATGAGCTGGATTTTTGGTGAGTTGTGTAGAGTATGAAGTTGCAAGATTTTACCTGAACTTTTCCTCAGATAAAATCAGCATGGCTGTAGCGAAAAAACTAAACTATATTTTCATCATTTTGGAGCATTTTACCGAAATAATTTAAATATTTTATAAAAATTTAATACAAAAAATAATTGCTTTCCATTTTTCACTTTTAATTCTTAATTTCAAAGAAAGCTGTTTAACATTTTTTTTTTGTTTTTCCGTACTTTTGGTTATTACTCTCATTTGACTGTTACTACAGAGAGAAATTTTGCTGTTTGACATTTTAAAGGAAAAATTCTGAAACAGCATATACAACTTATTTTTTGTTTGATGCGAATTTTGCAATAATTTACAAACTGGCAGCCCTTCTAGAAGAGTATGTGTGTGTGAGAGAAATAGAGAGAGAGAGAGAGAGAGTAATCAGCTGTCTAAACGGCGTGGATTTCCGAAAGAATGATAGAAAACTAGATCGCTGCTTCCACGTTGAGAGCAACTGATAGTGGCATAACAATAACTTGAGAAGGTGAAGGTGAGAGCAACGAAAGAATTCTAAAAAAAGAAGAGGAAGCAGCGCAGTAGAAGCGGACAATTTTGATTTACTTTTAAACGATATTCTAAGATAACGTCACGCCACACATGTGCTAATCCCTTATTCCATTATCTCTGCGCTGGCGATTAGAAGTGCCACACAAAAATTTGAATTTTAATATAACTTAAGCAAGCAAACTAATTATAATAAATATCGGGGATTTTAAACAAATAGTTTACACATTTTTGAATTTTTTTTACCCATGTACTCCGTTCCCCAACACAAATCTAAATATCAAATTTGAGAAAATTATGTTTTATAGTTAGCGAAGTATCGAATTTTTTGAATTTCGTAAAATACCGATGCGTGGGCGTGGTTATTATCCGATTTCTCTCCTTGTTCTTGGGTTAAGGGCAATATGTGTACCAAATTTTATTGAGATATCTCAATATTCACTCGAATTCATATTGAACAAAATTCAATAGGGTGATTCACAAGGTGCCAAAAGGTGCCACAATGTGTCATAAACCATAAAGACATAAAATTTTTGATTTCATAAGATATATTTTTAGATTGCATTGAAACAAATAATTAAAACTAAGCAATTTCGTATTTTTTACATTTTATAACTTTTTGACGTATGCCACATTGTGACACTTTCTGAATATCCAAATATAATAAAGTTTGCAAACAACTTTTCAAAATATTGACTTTTTCATTAAATTTTTTAACAATTTGTCATACAAATATCACATCGTATCATATTGGAAATGCCCAAATGCAAATAGCTCATATGAGCTCGAAACGATAACGATCTCTTTTATTTTCATTTATTCGCAAAAATGTTCATGCTGCTGACACATTTGTCATGTTCTAATGGATTTACTTGTATTACAACCGCACGTAAACGGCAAACTAATAAACTAATTTAGCGATTTGGCAAACAAACGATTTATTAGACAAAACATCAGGAATGTATGAAAATAATAAAAAATACACACATTGTATGCGAATAGGAATGATAATAAATTATATTATTGTTGATTGTTGCAAGTCAACTAAACTGCAAAGTAATTTCGAGTCATTATTATTATTTTCTATTTTAATATCCGTTAGCTCTATCTATAAAGAATAAGCTCTTAGTGTTAGTGACATCAGAGATGGGATTGGAAGTATCAATACCTATTATTTGTTCTTCAAGTTTCGATGCTATTTATTTGCTATCCTAAGCTCAATGAATTGGAATGTCGAAGACCATGATGAAAGACGACTATGCACTTAGTTATCCCTTCTGAGTTTGAGTTCTAAAATAACTCTAAGTGTAAGTAAAATTAACTACAAAGAGAGAGCTACAAATCCACTACAATTTTCGCAATCCTTAAATCCGTTTATTGACCCATTATTGGATGTGGAACTGCAAAGTCAAACGAGGTAGTTACATAAATAAAAAAATAAATGGAAAACAGACGAAGTGATGCATCAAAAATATTTATTGTGTTGTTACCTCCACAAAATTTAACTAAATCCGATTCGGTATTTTATAAAAAATAAAAAAATAAAATAGCATACAATATTTGACAATTTCCCAATAAAGTAAGCTCTTTGCGACATAATGCTAGCAAAAATGGATCAAAGAAACTGCGATCCGATTGGGGTCAATGCAAGCAAAACGTACCTTGTGTTATTCACGAGAAGATACAATAGCCGCCGACGTTAGCAAATACGACTTTAGTGCTTAGGTGTAACGCTTGACAGAAAATCAAACTGATCATAGAACACGGAAGAGCGTATTAATAAATCCAGCGATCACCTACTAATGTAGGCAATTTTTTTACATCTTTTAATGTTTCATCATAGTTAGGGTTCCGTCTTTGCCTCCTGAGCCTCTTCAATCAATAACTGTTAGGATTTCCTAAACATAATAAAACTTACAGAATAATATATTTATTAGTGATAGCTGCTTACAAAACCATCCGATACTTTCGCTAGCCAAAAATTATCGATAGTTTTTCAGCTTCATATTATGGAGTTACAACATGCTGTAAATACTGCCATAAGATTATGGGAGCTACCCTGCTGGAGGGCAGCGCTAAGTGAGCACACCGCTATATTAGAAAATATAAGACTACCGATTGTCACGGACCACTGCGTATCGACGCAGGGATTTCGGCAGCAATGATGCTGTTCGGATCTAAAGGGAAAAATCAAAAGTTGAGAACAAAATGGGAAGGGGCGATTATTCTGAGCAACTAGAAATAAATATATTGTTCCGCCTACCAGACCAGACCATTTGAAATCCAGATATAGAATGGAAATAGCTTGACACCTGCAGCAGCTCTACATGCTGGCCATGTGGCTACTCACAGGCCACATATTTGGCTATCGGGAACCATACGAATAGACTAGAGATCCTCCATAATGACTTCTGTAGATGTTGCAGAGACAAGAGGAGTAGATGGACACTCTAAAACATTTACTGTGCGAGTGCCCCGACCAGTGGAGAAGAAGAGACTTCGTGGGTTTAGAATACTTCCGAGAATGTAATTGACCCTGCTTGATCGAATACGCGGCAATTGCTTAGATTAGCAGACTCTACGCAGTAGTTTAAATAGGAATGTGACATAACAACACTATGGCAGACACTTCAACCTAACGTAACCATGTCGAGAGCAACTAGCTGAAAGCTCTGAGCCATCCTTGGGCGAGGCCGAATTAGTATGCAATTATTGTTAGCGATGAAAAACTTCAAAGCGTGAATTGATGTTGGGATTTAAAGGGAATTTCCGGGTATGAACTGCTACAAGGTGGCGAAAAAGTCAATTCGGTCCGCTGCTGGGCACAATTGGACCGTAAGAACGAAGCAATTAAAAAGAGAAAAGGAATTATACTCTATAATGACTCCGAACAAATTTATGGGTTTTGATTGTGAAGTTTTAATGCGTCCACTGTATAGTCCGGTATATGCAAAGCTTGTTTGATGGTACAAAAATTAGCCGAAGAAGAGGCTCTGCAATTCATTTGGCACAATCCCGTGGCAGTCTAGTCCACGCACCGGAATGAGCCGGATTTATATCCGGCCGAGGACTGTGTGTATATGTTACAACAACACCATCACTTGGTCAAATTTTTCGGCGATAACCCACAGATGATCTACACCGAAGAAATAATAAAGCTGCCCGATGAATGATGATATGTCATAGATAATAATTGGCCAATTTACTTTCAACATATCATTTTTATACCTTTCATAAAGATGAAATGGTATTATAACTTTGGCCCGATGCTTGTAAGTATACGACGAAGAAGAGGTAGATCCAAGTATACCAAAATGATCAGGCCCACGAGCTAATTCGAATTCTGTTGAACGCAAACTAATTCCTCAGTTTTTGAGATATTTGACTGAAACTTGGTAGGCAGGTGTATTTTTAGAATGTATTAATCATTCGCCGCAACCAATAAGAACGGACTTTATGTATATATGTAGTTGAAATACAAGTTATTGTTCAGATATGAGGTTTCCCACTAAAACTCCTACACGAAATTAGCTAATAAAATGAATTTAGGTACTCCCCTCAATTATTGTGAATAGAAAGTGTCAAATGCAAATCATCAAGATCGCAACAATATAATTTATAGCTCCCATACAGTCGATTGTTCAGATATGAAGTTTTACTTTAAAGCTCCTATATTTAACCTTTAAGCTATAACCGGGGTATTTGTGTGGGCTATTTACTTATTAATTATACAAGGTCTGTTGAGAAAGTCATCCCGAAGAGATTTTGGTTGGAGACATTTATATTTAGAGCAAGGCTAGAAATTTTCCTTATACACAACAACAAACTGTGATTTATTAGTTATTTTGAAGTCTTTTCTCGCAGACAGTATAAAGGCGATATTTTTATGCTTAAGCGCTTAATATCATTGCATTTCTGTATATATCTTTTTATTTGAGTTTGTCTAGAAAAATATCTTTTTTTTATTATAGTTACTTTATTTTATTGTATTTTGTTTTAGACGAGAAAAATAAATGGTGTTTTAGAATTGAATATTTCTTTAGCATTTAACTTTTTTATCTATGAAACCTATAAAGGATTCGGTAGGGCCGAAAGGAACACTTTCTTTACTTGGTTTTTGTTTTTTCCAAAATGTACCCAAAAGCGCGCTGTTTGCCACGTTAAAATTGGATTAATTGGGTTTCAAAGCATTTAACAAAGTAATAAAATAAAGAATTATCTCTTTCACGCTTATAAATTTATTATTGACTTTGAAAAAAAACAACATATTTTTCAATTTTCAACGCGTAATAAACTTTGAAAAAAATTTCGCATAAAAATGTATTTTTGCCACATCCGTTACAGCGCACCCTCAATAGAACCGTTAATTTCCATTTTTTACGAAACACTTTAAATAAATAAATAATGGCGAAAAAAATTAATTTTTGGTCGCGCCGGTGGGCTCAGGTATTCGTGTAGAAAGCTTAGTAGACCGACAACAGGTCGCCGGCAAATCGTCACCGCCACACTCGCCATGTTTTTTTTTGTCACTTTTACTTTTCACACACACACACACACACACACACACACACACACACACACACTACTTGCTTCCCCGATCGTATCACCATTTGATCGGTTAGTTAAAGCCGCTAAACGCGCGCGTAAAATCTTAAAACTTTTCCTTTCGATATTATGCCAAAAACGTTCTGTGCCGCTCGATGCGATGATTACAACTAGAAGCTATATTGACGCTACAACTATCTGAGCTCAGCTGTTTTTCAACCAACCAATACAATTATAAGCACACACACACAGCCACACACAGAAGTCAATGAAAAATTAGTGAGATTCGGAAAAGCGTGACGGTGAGAAGGCATTGAGATAGCTATGTGTGGATTTATCTATATGTGTGTGTGTGTACGTGTGGAGATGAAGGCCAGGCCTTAGCAATGCGGATAAACATATGTAAAGTACATAAACATAAGCTACACAAATAAATACTATAAGTAGATATACTATGTATACAATGTATTATATATTGTATGTATGTATGTACATCTCCTGGGACTCAACCACATACATATGTATGTACGAGTATATAATATGTATGACGTAGTACACACAATTAACTGCATACTTAAATGCCCGGTAAAGAAAACATATATGTAACTTTATAGATATACATATGTACATACATTTTAAAAACATTAGTACACATCAAACCTACATATGTGGTACACAAAACAATAACAAAAATACACACATCAACATCGATTCCAGTCCATGTTAAGACACCGCAAAATGTGAACGAAAGCCGTCAGGCATATAAAACTTAGTTTGCCAATACTATGTGCATTCACCCAGCACAACAAAAAAAGCCGCATTCACATTTTTTTACAATTCGAAATTTTAAGTTTAGGCCCGTTGCTTTGTAACCGAGTTGCAAAAGAATACTAGGTATGATAACAAAATGCATGTAAAGCAACAACACTAACTCGGAAAAATATGCGAGTTGAGCCAACTCGGTAAAATGATATCCGACCTGAGATGTGGTGTTGGGAAGTGAAAAAACTGCGCTATTGTGAATGAGCCGAGAGAAAATACATGCGAAATTTCAGTTTAAAACCTAATTCAATTTTATTTGCATAGTATTTTTAAATATATAGCTACGTCAAAATAAAATCTGTTTGCACAACTATTTTCCGTTTTTAAATAGGTACTAACAAATCTCATGTTTTATGAAAGATGCGAAAGGGGTTGCTTTTGCAACTAAAGAAAATTGTATCCGAGCTGGAGCGTTCTTTTGCATGTCGATTACAAACGAAACGGGCCCGGCAATTCGGCTTCTTAATCTGAAAACTGGTTTGCCTGCTTCGAAAATTTTTTTGTACGGATATAGTAAAATATAAACACATTCTTGTGAAAGTGCTTTAAACTTAGTCATTGCAAACTGGAAAGAAGACTTAAGTAGAAATAAACATATAGTAGCTGTTTTCTTAGATTTGAAACGCGCTTTTGAGACAATTGACCAAAAGCTTCTCCTAAAAAAGTTATTCAATACAGGCATCACTGGTATTGAACTAAAATGGTTTGAAAACTTTATAACGAATCGGAATCAAAAAACAGCAATTGGATCAGCACTATCCGATAAAAGAGATGTTTCAGTTGGGCTTCCACAAGGATCGGTATTAGCTCCGATTTTGTTCAATATTTATATCAATGATATAAACAATTGCATTAAATATTGCGATATCAAATTATTCGCTGATGATACGTTGCGCATGCTAAGTGGAGATAAAATCAGTGATATATCAACTAAACTGCAAGACGGCCTAAATAAAGTCTACGATTGGCTATGCTTGAACAGACTTAAACTGAACATCAATAAAACAAAATACATGGTCATATCAAGGCGAAATTTTGACGAAAGCGAACTGCAAAATCTAAATATAAACAACGAAATTATTGAAAAAGTTAGTACCTTGAAATATCTAGTAATAAAAATTGATGATAAACTGATCTTTAATGATCACATTGATTATACGGTGGGGAAGATAGCTAAACAATTATACTTCACACAACGAACGTGTAAATACTTAAGTAGAAGATACAAGACTATGGTGTTCAGATCTATAATTGAACCTCAGTTTATTTACTGTCCCACAATATTCTTCATAATGAGAGATAGTCAAATCTATAAGTTACAAAAGCAACAGAACCGAGCAATGAGATTCATTCTTAGTAAACGCTTTGACACACCTATCAGAGATATGCTGGCCACCCTAAATTGGTTGAGCGTTAAACAACAGCTTTTTTACTATACAATGAAGTTTATTAAGAATATTATAGAGGGAAACTTGCCCGATTACTTGAAGAGTAACATAAAACATGTCAATAATGTACACTCAAAAAATACTCGGAACAAAAATGATTTTAATCTCCCGTCCTATAAAACAGAAGCAGATAAATGTAACTTATATTACAAAGGATTAAAATGTTTTAATGAATTGCCAAATGATATTAAATGTAACAATATTAATGAGTTCAAAAGAAAATTGTTCAATTATTGTAGGACCCTTCCAATTTAGTGTAACATGGGCGGTCTTTCGAACTATCAACCACAATGCATTCGTACATAGCATACTTCAGGGTCTTGCCAGAATGCTGTATCGGTCCCACATGCAACCATTAAGCAGCCGAAGCTCATCCCGAAACGCATCACTAGATCAAATCAGTGCATCGCCGTATGGATGCTTGCTTCGCACTTTATTTGCACAAATGGCCGATACACGGCAACCGTGTGATGCCTACAATCATTGTTTTAATATGCTTTGGAAGTCTGCTAGTTTGTTATTCACTGATACTTGGTGGTCCTTATAAGTAGCTTTTACTTTATTTTTTAGTATAGGCTATAAATTGTAGATTTTAAGAACAATGTATAAGCTAGGCTTAATAAAGCTGTAAGAAATAAATAAATAAATAATATTAGTAGAAATGCAAGTTCTTTAAAGAAAACCAATAGAGGGCACGCTAAGCGGTTGACTAAAAACAAATGGAAATTCACGGACGCTATAGATTTTGGAAAAACTGCTCCATACAATGAAAAAATCATACTCAATATACATAGCTCCGCCGGCTGGTCTGTTTAAACACAAACTAGTTTTTCAGTTTTTGACTAGAATTAGGTAGATGGAAAAAATTTAATAACGTAATGTTTTAACAATTCGTCGGAGTATGAGAAAAAAATACTATTCTGAAATTCAATATTTTTACGGAATTACAGTAATAAAATAAATCTTTTTTATTTATGAAAGGGATAGAGGCGTCGAAGACGTCGCTTTCTTTTCTTCTTTATATCAAATTTTGTAATTAATCATTTTCAATACAATCTACAATTATTTTTCCATACTGTTTTAAAATACTAAGGTAGACATCCAAAATTCCACTGTAAATTCGCTATTCCCAAAATACAACTCTAAATTGTGCAGCAGCGGAATTTAGCTGTAACTATTTACATAAACTTGTATTATTGAATCATGGTTAGTACCTAGAATTCGATTATACAAAATGTATAATTTTGAACGATTTTTTTAAATTAATTTTTTAATACTTTGTTGTGCCATACTGTGCGTCTTTTGCACTCAGCACTCTCTTGGGCATAGAATCATGCAAATCTTTAAGAATTTTCAGGCGTAATTTCCGCACGCCATACTTTTTCTACGGGTTCCCGTAGTTGGACCATTGATTTAGGCTTATTTCTGCTAATTTTAGCGCTCATGAAAGTTCAAACATTTTCTATTGAATTGAGGTTCGAACTATTTCCTGATAAATCTCGTTGTACTCTGTTCAAATCTTTCTACAGCTTTGTAATTTAACGTTAAGAAGGGGTTATATACAAAGTTGGGGCTCAAAAAATCATCCAGATCGGATCACTAGATTCGAAATTACAGCCGTTCGCAGCGAACTGGACCCATCCATAATTAACTTAAAACAAAACTTAAAACGCAATTATCTCGGAATGGCATTTTTTGAAAAGTACCGTTGCCGTTCACACGATAACTCAAAAACTTATAAACCGATTATCATAATTTTTTTTTATAATTATTCGTATTTACAATCTTGTGTACTTGAACAATCGTTTTTGAATCCGATAATTTTCGATTTTTTGCAATACATTTTTTTTTTCATTTTTGAGCAACAAAAAAATTGACTTTTTGAAAACCATGAATTTTTTCCAGAAAAAAAATTTTTTTTTGGAAGTCGGTTCGTTCAAGTACACAAGAATACATTTCTCTTCAATAATTATAGTACCTTTTTGATTTCAGTTGAGCGGTTCGGCTTGGAGAGTGTGAACGACAAGGCTCTACAGAAAAAACACGCTTCGGGAGATGGGCTCTAACTCGGAAAATTTTAAATATTTTTTTAAAATTCAACTTGTTTTTTTTTCTTCAATAATACTACCAACAAACTGTCTTTCGCTTTATTGAATAAAATTTGCAAAAAACATTTAAAAAAAATCACGAACTTAGCTCACTTTTTCACCTCAACTTTGTATATAACCCCTTAAACAATAGAAGGAAAAATAGTAATAATAAGTAGTTGAATGGATGATAAAAAGTTCATGATAAAACTTACACTTCCTGCCCGATGTCATGCCGTTGAACCGTTCTGAAAAATTGGATATGGTTCCCTTTCTGTTAAGGACTCTAAGCTAGGTACAACCCCATTGAGTACAATAAATTCGCACTTTTTGGCATTTTCTATACCCACTATTATAATAAATCGTTCACCTGGTCTACGATAATCAGGGCCTATCAAGTTGAATTTGAACTCATTTTTTTAGTTTACTTTTCGCCCAGTTGAAATGCTGTTTGGGAACAATTTTGAGACGGTTTGGAGAGCTTGGAATGCTAATAGAGGGCAGAAAAATAGTTAGAAAAAAAACCCCAGCTGATTTATTTGGTTTTAGGGAAATCCCTTGTTAAGACAACACGAAATACTTGATGCGACTTTTTTTGTTGCGCTGGGTGTACATCAACCTACCTTGTTTGCGTTCATTCGCTTAGGAAAGTAAAAGTCAAAAGATAAGCTCTATAAAAGCTAAAACTAAGAGAACGAACATCAGTTACAAATATACTATGTATGTATGTACTTTGAAGCTTATTTACACTTACATTTCTGCGTGACCATATTTGTTCAGGCAATAAAAATTGCTCACCTTTAAATTACAAAGTAGAAACATAGAAAGAAAAGCGTTTAATTTACTAGTACGAGTAGACGCATAGTGTCGATAAAAATAATGGCACTCTAGCGAATTATGTACATATATACATATGTATATGCCTGTGGAAGTAAAAAAAAAAAAAATTTTTTTAATACTATAAATCTTGGATTGCACTCGGTATCTGGAGATCTGTTAACAGCAGCTTGGTTTCCATAATGCTAGAATCTTTTACATTTACTCATTCAAATAATGTGCCCCCATCTCTGCACAAGTGCTAAGTAAGTATTTCTGTGTTTTCTAACTTTTTTTGAAAAGCACGACTTTAAACCACTTGCAAATTTTCTGTACACTTATTTGATATAAATTTTTATGCATACTTTTTATGAATACAAAATTTTGTTACCACTTTAGTTTGATGTTTTTAAGTACTTACTAAAAGAGGAGGTAGAACAAGTAAACAAAAGTCTAAGTCCAGGTGGAACCGCACTTTAAATATACGGCGAATGTATGTAAACCGTAGTTTTTGATGGTTAATATAATACTCTTAGTTTTGAAAACGTCAACGACTGTTTTTAAATTTAAAAACTAGTTATTATCTGTAGATTTTGTTTTATTTTTTCGATCAGATTTGATGGTAATTTTTTATTTCCATTTTTTTCAATCAAAAATAATCGTTATTCTTGGATTTTTATTTTCCGATCACATTTGCTCGATATTTAATGATTTTTATTTTTTCGACCAAATAATCGATATTCTTTGATTTAAAAACTATCGATTACATTTGATCGATATTTTGTGATATTCTTTTTCCGATCATAAAACATATTAAATATTATCACCGCCGACAAATTTGTTTACGTTTATTATGATCGATAAATTGTAAATACAAGAATAACGATTATATTTGATCGAAAAAATAAAAATCACAAAATATCGATCCTATATGACCGCAAAAATTGAAACCCAAGAATAAGGATTATTTTTGATCAAAAAAAATAGAAGTGAAAAAATAACGTTAATACGTGATCAAAAAAATAAAAACCCAAAAATACTGTTTTTTTAACAAAAAATTAAAAATTACAAAATAACGACTTTAGGATGATTTAAAACAAAAAATCTTCTAAATAAAAATAATAATAAGTTCAGATTTGTATAGCATATGACATAAGGATTGAATCCATATATTCTAGTTTGGTTTTGAACGAATTCTTGCCTATGATTTTTGAGTTCGAAAAAATCAAAATAGTGTTTATTTTCGGTCCCTGGTTCAACCCCGGCTTAAAATGCTTATATCAATTTATCATGCAAATATATTTCTCGAATAACGTTTTCTCGTTTGGCACCAGTATAATAGAATAGATAATCACGATTCGAGTACTATAAGTTCGACGGTAAATACAAAATGCCTTAAGCAAATTTTTGTTTTAAGAATATGGTAACCGTAAATATAGCGTTAATCGCGTACTGTGAAGGAACATATTATTATTTTTGCCAGTAAGTAAATTACAACAATATTGTTTCAGCTTTTGCTAGTAGTAGGTAAGAATGTAAACTGAGAACATTTAGTATATGATATTAAATGAATAAGTTATGCGATAATATCATGTAGATATTCAATATCCACATCTGAAAATATTTCCAACATACCAGTGACATATGAATGTACATACATATGTTGTAGTCCATTTCATTAAGAAACGACCAAGCGTAAGTGCCCCCACCTAATTCCAAGAAATGGTTTTCGTATCAAATAACTATCAGAGCAAGTTTAACGAAACATTATTTTCTCCTACTGAGTATCTACAAATTATTTAGCTGTGTTAAGAGAGGTCCACATAATTGATTATTTTTGACTAACAGAAGAAGCATTAGTTAGTAGGTACTTTTAACTTTAGTGATGGATTTATTTGTATATATTTGAAATTCGCAAAATAATTTGATTAATATGAAATATAAAATTCTCGCTAATTTATGAGGGCACTCCGTGTATTGCAGATAAAGATGCAAATCGTAATAATTGTTTGAAATTTTTAATTGTTTCTCTTCCGTAGCGAATAACAGTCCTGGTAAGAAACTATAAAATTCTAACCTTTTCGGCGCTGGGCAAAAGAAAATAGAGTTTGAAGGAAAAGAATATTAACAGATTAACTTGCTGTAATAATTTGAAATTAGTTTCTCCCTAATTCAGGAGAAATGTCGAAAAAATGAGATAAATTCCTTAAATTATTATTTTAGGAAGAGAAAAATATTTCAATTCAGAAACATTTCTTTTTGTTTGTGGTCGAGCTGCTCCGAAACCGCTTGACTTTTTTTATAAAATTTTGTACGAATATTTAGCAGGTGTAAGAATAAATCGCAAAGTATATGTAATGATTAGGAGAGTGTTGCCACCTGTTTGAAAAGTAAAATTTAATAAAAATGTACACAATTTTTACAAAATATTAAAAATGGGTGTCAAGCGGTTTGACTCGGAAAGAAAATTTATAGCTAGCTTTTTGTTAGGGTTGCCACGTGTTTGAAAAATCGAATTTAATTAAATTATACACGCCTTATATAAAATATTAATATATGAATTTAAACGGTTCATCTCATCGAGGAGAAGGTTCATACATATATATATTTTGAAGCGGGATGACACCTGTTTGAAAAGTTGAGCTTACTTGAATTATACGTAATTTATATAAAATATTAAAACTTCGTGGTCAAATGGTTCGTTTCGCTAATATTTTGGAGGGGGTTGTCACCTGTTTGAAAAGTCAAATTTTATTAAATTATACACAAGTATGTATATAAAATATTAAAATTGACTATCGAACAGTTCGTTTTACTTAGGGGAAGATTTATAGCTAGTTATATTCTTAAAAATATTCCCATCTGCTTGTAAAGTCGAATTCGAAAAAATTATACACGAGCCATAAAAAATATGAAAATATGGGCGTGAAACGGTTCGTCTCGACAAGAAGGTTCATAGCTAACTTTTTAAAGGTTGCCACCTGTTTGAAAATTCGAATTCAATGAAATTATACACAAGTTTTATGACATATGAAAATATAGGTGTTAAACTAATCGATTCGCTGAAGAGAAGGCTAATAGCATATGAAGGGTTGTCATCTGCTTAAAAAGACAAATTTAATAAAATTGTATACAACTTGTATGAAATAGTAAAATATTTTAGAGAAGAAGCTTTAAAGCTAGCTATATTTTAAAGAATGTTGCCACTAGATTGAAAAGACGAATTTTATTAAATTATACGCAAGTTATATGAAATAGTAAAATATAGGTGTCAAACCATTTGCTTCGCTGGAGATAGTCTATGGGTACATTTTAAAGTGGGCTGCCACCTTTCTTAAAAGTCGAATTTATGTAATTAAATTACACACTAGGATATTAAATATTTAAATACTCGTATGAGTGTCAAGCTAAATGTCTCGCTGAGGACAAGATGTATACCTTCATTTTTGAGATGGTTGCCACCTTTTATATATTTTCTAGTTTTATATTCTTTTATACTTTTCAAATAACAAAAAGAGTGTGGTATAATGAATATTTAGAACAAAAATGTTATAGACTACTAAAAGATCGTTGTAAAACTACTAACCCAAAATTTTAAATCAAATAATAGAGCAAATAAATGGAGTATTTGTTCGTGAATTTTTCGCAAGTAAATCATTATGAAACTCTTATAAAACTCTTTGTATTACCCAGGTCATAACAATATGCCATGTAAAATGGCTTAATGAAGACCAGACATAGGAGTACCAAATCCATTTCCAACTCTGACATTTAAAACTATCGCTTTAAAAGATTTTCCATTAGCCATTATAGAATCGTTGCTATTTTTTCAATTTTATGCAAACACGCATAAACATTATGCCACTTTTCAAAACAATCTACAAAAGTAACGCATACCACGCGGTGTTTTGCAATACACAAAAACCCACGCACATACTCGTTTCAATTATGTACATGAAGTACAAGTACATCAACTACATATTTATGTGCATACATAAATACCAATACATTAAGTACATGCATATATAGCATAAGTATATGTTGACTTACTTGGATGAACATGTAATGGGATTTTGAAAAATAAACGCCCCAACATATAATTGATGGATAATGCGTCATATGTAGCTCAAAATTTAATATTTTAGTAATGACTTCAAAAGAGTGTTTTTTTCCCAGAGACCACGACTTTTTATTCATTATTTCTAGCACAAACCATATGGTTGAAAAATAAACTATATCAAAGTAAAAACAAATTTTAATCGAAACGTTTAATTGACATAAGTAATCGTAAAATCCAAAGTAACATTAATTAACAGTACTACGTATAATTGAAAACAAATATCACTGCTTAACAGTAAAAATTAATTTCGAATATCACATAATAGGCGCACAATACGTCCTAGTTGAGTAATAAGAAAAAGTTGCATATAACACCATTGACATGATAGAAATGAAACTTCTTAAAAGCACAATATAGGTTTTGTAAGCGAGAGAGAGGGGGCATCTCAAACGATAATATAGAATACAATTTAATTTAATCTAAATTGGACAATAACATCATTTACAATCAATATTGGATCGTAATTAAAGATTTTATAAATAAGCCGATAAAGAATTTCTCGTCGCACTTTCGTTATTAATTATTATTGTAATTTCATCTAACATAGCACAAAAATCGAAGTATAAATACCGATTTGTTGAATTAGTCGATTCGAGCGCCCTCTAGCGGATCCGAACTCATAAAGGCAGATTTCTAAATATCTCGCCATTTGTCACCTATCACAATATTACATGACTCACTGACAAATCAATCAATTTTAGAACCATAGATTTCTCCAAGCGGTTTGAGAAGCATTTTCTCGAGAGGATGACTTTCTCGCGAGTTTCTTGTGCATCGAGAATCGTGTAAGGCTCCCGAGCCTTTTCGATACTATTTTTCTTTGTACGCAGTTTGTTACTTTGCACTTGTACGTGCTGTCTTATTTTTACTTTAAGCAATGAAGCAAACTCGTGTCGATAAATATTCGACATTTCTCGCGAGAACAGCGGTACCCGATATTTTATCGAGAACTCGTTTGCTCGAGTATCGAAATACCCGGGAATGTGCGAGCAGAAATCGAAAGTCCTACTTTTGATATGTAATTTGGAACTTTATTTTATATACATTTTTATATTTATTGTTCTATGCCAATGCATTTAACTCCAGCGATCTATTTTTTGCCATTCGATTTTAACATATTTTACGTACATATGTGTTATACTATCCCTTTTAGTAAAAACACCAACTCTTTCTATGGTATGCCCCTATTAATTGCAATTGCGAACACTACAATAATTGGGAATTTGCGATATACATAAACTATCGAAAGAAAAAACGAATAAAAACAAACAGAGACAAAAGGGGCCATTAATTTTTTTTGGTATGATAAAATAAGCCAATATATTTGAAAGTATGCAGCTTGTATGTTTTCTAAGTTCTTTGCGCTACCTATGAAAACGAACGTAGCAATGCTTTGCTCAGTATACAAATAGGAAAACAAAAACAGCAGAACAGCAGTTCATTCTCTCATGCGCTGCCTGTCGAAATGATCGTAGCAATGCTTTGCTCAATGTAAAAATTTATAAATCTTTTAACGCAAATATCTCGTAAGTCGTAGGTACGTCGAAAAATACAAAAAAATTTTATATTCATATGTTGTTGTCGTATTAGCATAAAACAATCCCCATAAACTTATGGATCCTTGGGTGGATATAAATCTGGATCGTTCCGGTATAGTAGAACCGACTGTCGAGGGAACGATGATTGTGATATCGCTTTGTATTGTTGTGTAAACGTCGCTTTCTTTTTCATTCTATCTTTTTGTAGGCTGTATCTTTCGTCTCAGCCATGTAACGAAATCAGCTTTTAAGATTTTACTCTCCATTTACAATGTGCCGGATCAGAAGTTTCACTTCAAAAACTGTAACAAATATAATCTGTATTGTTATTGTTATTTGGAAATAGCAATGGAATTCATCAGCCAACATTTGCAGATGACATTTGATGTTTTCTTATATGTCTTCCCCTAAATGTGTCATACTTTTTATACATCGAGTAGCGGCGCCGAGTAAACTTTAGAGCTACTGGTGGTCCGCGGACCATTTGTTGGGGATACATTGCTGTAGAAAGTTGTAAAAATATAATAAATATTTATGTAATTGTGTGACAAGTTTATTACTTGATTTTACGTATGTTTATTTTTATTTTCATCTTTAATTTACTTAGCAGCGATCTATAAAATCGTCATCCATCACATTTTTTATAGCAATACAAGTAGGGGATTTTCTCATTCGTTAATTTGACTTTGGCATGACGATGTTATTAATGTTTAACGATTTTTTGTCTCTTTCGCTGAGCTAGATAGAAACTTTATTGAAATGTTTATTACAAGTTTATTTATATATGTACATATGTATGTGCGTACTAGCTTTTACGTGTGGCTGTGGTCCCAAGGCATTTCTTTTAACGTTATGAACTCAAATGTAATTTAAATTTTTAGTTTTTACTTTTTTATTTACATACCAAAAAAATAAATATATCTATTTAAACACTTTGAAACACTTTTGAAACTACATAAGTGTTCCTAAATCGTTAGCCATACAAACAAGTATTGTACTGCTTTTCACAAATGCCAACCGCATACATTTTTCGAATAAAGCTTCCTTCACCCTTTTTGGTTTGACTCCAGTATAGTAGAATTTAAGTTATCCTACCAATTGTATAAATGTTCTTTAAAAGGTGACAACCATCAAAAATGTTTTCGTATAAATACTGTTATAATATATTTCAGTAGTCATAAAAATCGAATAACTTAATATTTTTAAACAGGTGGCAACACTCTTTAAACACTTTTCCGTGATTAAGTTTTCTTAAGCCTACTTACATATGTACATACTTTGATTCTCATTCCGTAATATTTCCTTTAGCCTAATAATTTAATTTAATTTATTTTGTAAGCCAGTGACAACCCGTTTCAAAAGTACTTTCAATATAAAGCTTTCCTAAAACTCCTTTATTTGTGACAAATACTAAGATATTGGATTCAAATTATTTTAATGTTAACTAATTTTTTAAACAGGTGGCAACCCTCCCCAAAAATATTTTTGAAATTAAGCTTTCGTAAAGCTTTTAGTTTGGAACCCATATTGTAAAATTTCATTTAATTTGATAATTTAACTTGATTTACCTTTGAACAGGTGGCAACCTTCGTACAAAATAATTTGGAAATTAAGCTTTATAAAAACTAATACCTTTGATACACATCTTTGACTTCTTAAGCCTATTTACTTTGTATCCCATTTCGTAATTTTTTTCTTTAACTTAACAGTTTAATTTAATTTATTTTTTAATCCGGTGGCAACCCCTTTCAAAGGTACTTTCAAAATAAAGTTTTCTTAAAACTCCTTCCTTTGAGACCCAGATTTATATATTTGATTTAATTTATTACAATTTGAAAGAAATTTTTAAACAGGTGGCAACCCTCCTCAAAAATTAATTTGAAATAAAGTTTAAGTTTGGCACTCATATAGTAAAAATTTCATTTAATATTTAATTTGACATAATTTATTTTCCAACAGGTGGCAACTTTCGTTCACAATAATTTCGAAATTAAGCTTCATAAAACCTATTTCGGCTGATAAGCAAATGGAAATACTGGCTTCACTCAATGATTTAATTAAATTTAACCTTATAGGTGGCAACTCCTATTTCTATTGCAACCCATTTAACGGACTATATGTGTCAGTTGAAGGGGTCCAATCCTGTCCAATCATCATATAGTAACATGTCGCGTAACTTATTCGTCTATAACTAGAGTAATATACCCTATATGTTAATCCAGGTTATAACCTCTTTATGTGCCAAATTTTCTACAAATCCGTCCAGCCTTTTGGGCGTGAAAGGGTAACAAATATACTCACATAAAAACATTCACATTATTCAAAAAATAAAATAATAAAGAACTTCCGGTAAACTTTTATAAACAGACAATTTAATTTATTCTCCTATGGCATTGATACCGTTAACATGTACTATATCTATCTAATAACAGCCTAAAAGCATAAATTTGTATGTTAAAGTGTTGCATAGTTTTTCACCTGACATTTCTGTTTGGAAAGCCACTTAGGCACGTCTCAAATCACTTCAATAATTGTATTCGTTATTGCCGGAAGCGACTAATACATTTGCTATATTGTAAGAGAAAGGGGAGAAGTCTTACATACATACTCGTATCGCCTTGAAAGAAAAGATTTATTTCAATAGCTCACTGAGTAAATATACCATTAATCTCATTTTGGCCTTCGATTTGTTTGCGAGTTTTTCTTTTTTTTATTGAACTTACACCAAAATGTTTACAATAACACTTACAAATCTGCTAATACTTTAATTGAGAATTATTTCTATTCGTACGCCTTTGTAATGGAATAAAAATTTATATTACATACACCCAAACATTAGTTGTCTGAAATGAAGAAATGAAAACAGCTATTAACAGAAAGAAAAGTGGAAATGAATTGGCGGTCTAGAAATATTTACCGCTTCTGGAGAAAACTTATTTTATTTTATGTAAGATTTTATTAGTTTGGCTGCTTAGTAGCGTCACCTCGTATAAGGGAAGTGAATATTTCCTCTGATAGCAAAACAAAAAGGTTTATGGATTGCCTGACTTATTTGTCGAGCGCTTCGGAGAACTTCTTTGTCAAAATAATCTGAGTATCCGCGCACAGTGATATCGAAGAAACTTGTGAATTGGATGAGTTAACTAGACAGGGTAGACTTGAAAAGGATTACAAGTTTTTGCCCTCCTTTTGCCGTTGCTGTCTTTCTTCTAGATAATTTTTTGACGTTTTTACCCAGTTTTTTACAATTTTTGGCCAAAAACTTGGGAAAGAAATCTTCAGTGCAATTATTAGCGGTCGCCGCATGACGGGATCTAATAATTTTTTATCCACATAAATAACGCATTACACAGCTATTAAAACTGTTAGCATTTTGGTATGCATACTTTCAGGCTGAAGGCAAAGGAATTATCAGTTTGAGCGATTTGTGGTAAGGAGCAGCACGTCTGTCTTTTGTATTATTATTAGAAAATTATTTCGACTTCAACATATATTCTATATGTAAATGGGTATACTACTACATTCATGAATAAGAATTATAACTTAGGGTGCGGCAACTATCCATTTTCACATTCAACGCAGGCCAAATAAAATTTGTTAGCTTTAAGCCGGATTGCGAGATGCCTTGAATGAGATGATAACCTTGGAAAGGGTTAATCGAATAAATCCTAATGGCAGGGTTATTGGGTAGCTTTAACAGCAATATTTTTATTACAAAGAGTGCAACAATTTAAAATATTACATAAATATACTCATATAAAATACATATGTATAATGATTGGATGTGTTTGTTACACACGATAACCAATAGAATGCGCAGAGCAACTGAAACGACACCTCTGAAATGCACACAAAATGCTGGTACGAGGGGTGTTTCGTAAATATTGCGACATGTCAACACTGTCGTTGTAAAATCAAACTTTACCATCAAAGGAAAACAGTTACTACTTATATTATGTTTAGTGATTTGAAAATTATATATTATCGATTATGATCTGATAAGTTTTTACGACCTTCGACGTGGATTATCGAAATAAGAGGGCATCGCTTCCAGTTTTGACATTGAATGAATTCATTCGTGGTCGTAGTACGATCTTCTCGGAGGTCGTCCAAAATCGGCTGCTGTGTAAGATACATAGATGCAACTTAGGTGTGAACTGATAATGCAAGATTGGAATGTCAATATCAAGTTGTAAAGCTTGCTTAAGTTGGATACCACATAGTTCTACAATTGCCCTAAAATAGGATCGAAAGAATTGGATTTGCGCAAAAAAAAATAAAAAAATTCAATCGGAACATATGAACATCCAATGCCGCAAATAACCTCTGCAAATTTTTTTTTAGGAAAAACATCCACCTCAAATAACTAATGAATGATTTTTCTCGATGAAATAAACTATATTTCCAAACACTACACGGCAAAATCAACTATTTTCAAATTATTAGACTAAATCAACTTTCTTATGAGATTGAATCACAGTGAAAAAAAACTAAGTTCTCCGTTTCTTTTTGAAGCTAGCCTCCGAAACCGAGATATTGAGCTTCGAAGTTCGAATCGTAGAATTGGTATGTTCAAATCCGCGTGTAGTATTGTAATTTCGAAATTTGTTGGACCATTTTCTCAATTCTTGAGCTAGAACTCCGCACCAGTCCATTTCGACGTTGTGGTTTTCGAAGTGGTTCAGATTTCACAGACATTTCAGGCGATAATTTTCAGAAGTGGCATATCTCCCCAATATTTACAATGACATTTCTACGCAATATTAGGTCTGTTCGATGAATGCTCTAGTTGGACAGGCGGGAATACACAATAAAAATTAAACAAAAGTAAGTAAATTTACAACATGTGGACTTTTTTCAATATATGGATAAATTACGCAATGTAGCACAAGAAAATAAAGAATTCTGTGAACTCATTTTAATAAATGCAAAAAAGCGAACAAGAGAAGTGACCATTTTATTTATACCCGATGCTCATACAAAATTAACCGCAAAACTGGCCAGTAGTTTGAGTTAATTTTCCCACTAATTTAATCGATAGTTATAGGTTAGGATTCCTGCTGGGAAGTGTAGAGAAGAATTTTCACCCAAGTAATTTAACGATTAAAACATTTTCAAACATTTTTAAATTCGTTTCATGTATTGTAGACATACTGCAAGAACGGATTAGCGTATTATAAAAAGTTTCTGTTCATTTGATTGGCTAAATTGTATGCAAAATTTGCATTCAACGTGAGAAGAGTTATCCATTACTTCGTTGTCGATTTCACACCCACCAGTACTAAGTTCGAAAAAGGCTGTTTTTTACTAGAAACAGGAACACCTGGAAAAAGTTGAAAATTTTGCTACTTTTCGGGTTTCTGGGTGTTTCAGCCTTTGATGTTCTGGAGGTGCTTTCATATTATTTCACAAATTTAACTTTTGGGTCATAAGCAGCGTGTGCGGCATAGCCTAGAATAACTTGTGTGAAGTTCTAGTTTTAATGTTAGTATAGCCTGGGGATGAGTGAGTCATCCGGCGTATTGCTCTGGCTTCTTTTTGTTTTCGAATAAGAAGAACAAACTGCGGGGCTAACGATTTTCGACAACAGAAGCAGCGTTTGATGCTCTTAAACCAGGGACCATCAATATAACATCGGTATTTGTATAAAAAAAAATCGATATGAAGGAGCGGTAAATAGGCGAATCGGAATAGGCACAATAGGTGGCGCTGCAGTCAAAATATTCGTACATACTAATATTGGCTACGTAGTAAGAAACGATTTTAGTAATACAAAATAACGCCAGTAAGGTCCAGCGAGGTTATGGACATTTACAAAACGCACGATTTAAAAATGATTTCATGGGATAAAAATAAAGTTCAGCGCTTGAGCGAGAAATAAAACTTATTTAAGAATCTTCTATATATTAGGCCCGTTTCTTTGCAACCGACTAGCCAAAGAACACTAGGTAGGATAACGAATAGTATGTAAAGCAACAACACTAACT
Organism: Anomoia purmunda; assembly: GCA_951828415.1. Lineage (NCBI taxonomy): Eukaryota > Metazoa > Arthropoda > Insecta > Diptera > Tephritidae > Anomoia > Anomoia purmunda. The sequence continues at coordinate 15,457,212 of OX639996.1, forward strand.
TGGTTAAATGTGCGAGCTGAGCCAACTCGGTAAAATGATATAAGACCAGAGATGTGGTGTTGGAAAGTGAAAAAACTGCGCTATTGTGAATGAGCCGGAAGAAAATACATGGGAAATTTCTGTTAAGACCCAACTCGTTTATATTTGCATAATATGTTTGAATATAGCTGTAACTACGCCAACCGAAAATTTGTTTGCATAACTATTTTCCGTCCTTACATAGCACTAACAAAAACAGGGTTGCTTTTGCAACTAAAGGAAATTTTATCCGACTTGGAACCTTATTTTGCAAGTCGGGTACAAAGAAACGAGCCTATTGTGAACAAATAATAAAACTTACGAGATCAGATTAAAGGCTTAATAAACATACATATATGAATTTTTTTTGCTATAAAATTTATTAAATGCTGCCGTGTCTTACTAATTCTAGACTGGTTTCTTTAAGAATAAAATAAATTTCGCCTTTGCCCTCGTATGTATGCTAATTTTTATACAAGCTTGTTGCAAATATAGCACTTGCTTCGAATCTACATATTCGCACGAACCCATGTTATATTTAATTTAATAAATATGCAGGGTTTGCATTGCATTCAAAATTATTTATGTTCTTACATTGTACGAGCATGTAACGGTACACAATGGGGGTGTCAAAATAGCACGCAATAAAATTCTATCTGTTGATTTTTATTCTAAGTAATTTATTTTTATGTACATCTTGTTTAAATGGGATTGTTGTTCACTTAAACATAAACTGCTATTTTTAACTTTTACTTTCTCTACTTTCACACATACACTCACAAAAAACAAAAACGAAATTGCGAAAATGAAAGTTTCGCTTCTTATTTGCCATTTTAGGGGAAAAAATTGTTGAAATGTTCTAAAAGTTTCACATCCTGCTGATTCTCCAGCTATGAATTGTTTTTGTTTCTACAAAGTAAAATTGTTTGGCATTTTATGTGAAGGCAAAAGTTTTAGAGCTAAGCGAATTTTAAGGCACATTCGGTTGGTATCGCATTTTACTGCCACATGTTGTGCACAAAAAACAAAGGTTCACAACGCTACTTCAACCAAGATTATGTCGAAAGCTAAACTAAGCGATTCTTAGCATACAACTTAGGCACTTTGCGCAAAGAAATATAATCCAAAGTTTGTATTTTTGGAGTATTGGCAGTTAAAGGTTTAATTAAAAACACGATAAGCTGTAATATAAGTTATGTACACTGGCTTTGTATTAAAGACGCTAAAGACGAATAGCTTTAATTTGCATTAGTATCCACAAATGCAGATTAAGATTAAACCTTAACGGGCAACATACAACTTTGGGCATTTAGACCAGTTTCAGGCGAAACCAAACGCACGCCCACAAAGAAGCGTTCTTTTATTGAATACGACACAAGCGTACGTGTGAATTGCCGATCGCCTGTGTTAAAAATACGATTATTGTTGGCCTCGCTATGTGCTGGTTTAAATGCTTCAAAATATCGTGCGGCGACCTGTGCATATTAATATGGAGATTGTTTATGACTTAATGCAAATTCAGGTTATTGCTTTTGTTATTGTAGGCCTTGCAGCAGGTTTGATCCACGTTCTTCTACTCGGGGCTTGGACGAACCCAGCATATGCCAGAGAAGGCTCTATCCGAACTCCCCCTCGGTAAGGTGTAGTTCGTACGACAGATAGTGCCATCTTAAGGTCTGCTCAATCCTTAAGAGACGTAGGGAGTAGACCACAAGGTATGGGTGTTGCTCATGACTTCGGTCTTTAGCAGCCAAATAACCCACCCGATCCAAAAGAGCATTCCCGTATGAGAGCAAATTAGCAGCTCTCGGTCCTCACACAGTCTGTTCCGTTTGTCAGACCAGAATACGCCGGAATGTGATGACATCAGTCAGGTGCAACGCATGCCAGTGCTGGTTTCATTTTCGGACGTGCTCTGGTCTGCGCACCACAAATGAGTGGACGGCTGACTACCGTGCTTCATGCTGCAGAGCTCTGCAACCGCCTAGCACTTAATGGCTCCACCGACTACCATTAAGGTTGTGTAATTTGAATCAAATGGGCGCAAATAAATCCAGGGGCGGTGGAAAAGCAAAGGATATGACATCATCATAGCAATGCCCACCACACTGTACGGAGGAGAGAAGTGGAGATGTGAACGATCGAGGTGATTCTTTGCTTTATTCCCTACTCCAATCTAACCTTCAAATTATAAATAGATGTGACGAAGGAATCTACTTATATATAGTATTCCAAGTCAAAGAGCCTGCTAGATTTAGCTTTCAACAGCGTGCGTCAGTTCATAACTGGTGGGTGCTCAGTAGGCCCACCTTTTCGAATCATGTCTAGTATCCCCGTAAACAGTGAGAAAAGTGTAGGTTCAGGTTCAGGAACTTCAAAACGACTGACTGGAACAGGTAGGTAGTCAAATACAGACTGTCAAAACTCGCAGAATTCGTGGAATACTGAGACGAATATACGGACTTTCTTAAGATTTATAAGAAGATAGCCTGACATTCCTTCTACTTTGGGCACTACTTTACACAGTGTGGGGAGACCAATAGATGGTACCCTTGTATCTTAAAAAGGAGGAATTTTCCTTAGACGTTTTTGAGAATCTTGTCTCACCGCAAGCCATAGTGGAGGGGCTTGCATTTATAGCAGTACATCACACGCTTGATATTTGTACAAACAACTTTTTGGCCTCAGTGGCCCTCTACATGTGTAAAAAGATGATGGGCGGCACTTGAGGGTCTATCGCCTGTATTGTCGGATTGGATCCTAACAGCTTTTGCTGGACCGGTACTTTTCTTCGGTGCCTTGAAGTCAAATCTACTAGTTTATTTCGGTCATGAAAAACGCGTCTTACCAAAATATTCTGGCGCTCGGATTTGGCAGTCATCTTAATTTTATTTGAAAAAATAACAACACAACAAATTAGAGGGGAAGTTCGGCCAAACATCCAGCTCTATGACAAAAGCGCAAAAAAATATATATAAATATGTTAGGCGTCGTTTTTATTTCAAGCGCAAAAACTTCATATTGAATAATATTGCGTACATATGCATTTTATTTAATTAATTACGAGTCCATCCTCCACACTTGAAGTAGTCATTGAGCAATGTACGAAAAATCTACGTACATATGTAACATTCAATTTTATACCTCGTTGCCGCACTGAAAGACAATTAAAACAAAACGTAGGCGCATTTCCAAACTACAGAAGGTCAAAAGTCAAAGCACAAAGCAGATGCAAGTGCGTAGTTGAAAATAAAGTGACAAATTTTAATCGCTTGAGCAGCTCTTGAGTGCACTTGTGTCGGTTAACTGTGTTATGTTATGTTATGTACTCAAAATCTGTAGTGCTTCTTCGTAAGTGTAATTATAATTTTTGGTGTTTGTTGGCAAACCTACTCTTTTTTTGTTTTTTTTTTTGGCGGTTCTTTGTAAGTGTAGTCAACATGCAATGAAGAAGATAATTCCTTTGTAATATTTCGGAACCGAAATAAATCTTTTTTAATGGTTTTTTGTGCGTTGATTTCTTCTTACAATATAAGAAATAAAATTTAAGAAGAAAAAACGGCCTGCTAGTTACATCAGTACCCAAATACAAAGCAATTATGCAAAGATGCAGAAGAAGGTTCCTTCAATTTCCAGTTATTCCGCATATCCGGGGGCAGTGGCGCTTCCATTTGGTCTTTTTCTGAAGTGTAACTTCCCAAAATAGCTAAATTTTCCGATTGGCCATAGGGCAGTGCCGAAATTCCCTCAATGTTTTTAAGAGGAAACTGATGCGTTTTAGTCACCAGAAAACAAATCGAGGTACATAATTTGCTACTTGTTTTATTTTGATTTGTATTGAAAATATATGTATATCTTTTCTAGCTTAAAAAATAGAAAGAAGGAATTTTTTGAAATTGAGTTTGATGGACTGAAAACCATAAAGGGATCCCTTATTTTAAAAAAAAATGGGTTTGGATGCGAAATATCTGCTGGAAATAGTCCAAATTTTACGGCGTTAATTTAGTTTCGTGGGAATGGGGATATGTAAACCAAAAATTTGTGTTTTTAGGGGGGAAGTACCATTTCAGATTCAATCGATTTTTTTTATTGTTTTAATCGCTAGGTGTATTGCCTTAGAATATAGTGTAAAAGTTTCAAAAGGTAATTTTAGTAATTGTGAAGAGATGTTTTTCGGCAGTGGTTGGTACCGAGATCGGAGCTCTTGGCCGCAAACTTTAAATGGGATTTTCTTGAAACCAAGTTTTTCAAAAATGTGTAAGTGATAATAAATTTAAAAAAAATAACGGGCTGATTATTATTTACCGTTCGTTTTAAAGAGCATACAATTTTTTTCAATATAGACTAAAGATTTCAAAAACAAATAATTTTTAGACTATTTTTGACTGCAAATACAACGGAATTTTTTTTTCAAAATCGTCATTTTTTTTTTTGGATTAATTTTCGAATATCGCAAATTCTTGAGTCTATCTCCGAAACAAAAACCCTCTTGAGTAAGAAAATGTGTGGTTTTTTGATTTCATATGAAAATTGCGACCAGCATCATGACTCACAAGATCCTTGAAAAAATTTGTTAATTTTCAATTTTCACTTTTGTAAAAAATGTTTCTTTTTTAACCTCAGACATCACTCTAAATAAATATTACACTTATTTGAAAATAACTGTTTTCGTTCCCCTCCCAATCAACTGCAAAGGGACATTTTTTTCGGTCTCTAAATGTACTTCCCCCTTAGGATCTTTGCAAGAGGCTAATAATGTCAAATTTAAAATTTTTACCTTAAAAAATTAAAAACTGCAACATAACAGAATTAATTTGTTCTGTTTAGCTTTAGTTTTTGTGAATTATTATAGTAGTATTAAAAGAAAACAAAATTTACTTTTCATATGTTAAAATTTAAATATTGGGTGTAATAAAATTTTGAAACAAATCCTAAAATATTAAAAACTCTTTGAACTTCTTCTCTTTTTAAAATAAAGCATTTTTATTGATAAGTTTTTTAGTGTTTTTAATCAAAAAAAAGTGTAAATGACTATACGTTCTTTTTTGCATCATGCGCGCAATTATCAATTTTGGTGTTCGTCGACAAATTTTTTCCTTCATTACAATCTTTAAAACTTAGTTTCCAGCTCTCAAGAAAAATTACAATAAATATTTTTCATTTTTTTTTTTTGGTGCTTAAAAAAGCTCTTTGCTGTTGCTGTAAATTTACTTAAAGTCTTGCAAGCTGATTGAAGAAATTTTGCTTATTTTGATTAGTTTTCATTACTTTAACAATATTTTTATATAATTTTTTTATTTTTTTATTTTTAAGTTGGAAAGTAAGCTTAAAGCACATACAGTGCCGGAAAAAAATATTAGCGCAGATATTTTTCTTTTCATTTTATTCACAATATTTTTTCATGCCAAAACTTATTCGTACATTTTTCCCCAAAGGTAGAACCTCAGTAATATTTTCCAAGGAATAATAATTTAGACATTTTATTATTCTAAGGACTTTCCAAATTTGTTCTTTTTTGGCGGTTTATTAAAGTAATTGAGAAAAGGACACTTATATGTGGGAGCTAATAATTAAAAATATTCTACGAAATTATTGCTCGTAAAATTTATTTGCACACGACCTAACTTTTGAGAGGAACATATTTTGAACATGCCTACTCTTGGCCTAAGTGCTGGGGGCGCCACTCTCTCTACTCATTCCAAATTAACCTAACCTAACCTAACCTAACTTTTTATTTCGCTCAGCCATATACATATTTTAACCATTTTTTCACTTTTTTGAAAACCGGAATTCAAAAAATTAAGCAATACAAAAATTTCGAGTTAACTTTTACAAACCCATTTATTTTTTTAAAACTGGGTAGGAACACTTTCAGAAAATTGTAATGCAGTCACGAGAATCGCTCTAATCTTTTTTCAAATAAGTTGCATATTTTCAACAGAATATTTCATTTTATACTTTCACTTGTCGCAAGTAAACCAAACTTATACAACATTTGTCACTGAAAATTTTTAGGCGTTTTTATTTAGACGCCTGTTGTGTAGGTAATAAAAAAAATGTACATATAAATGAATTGGCAATTGTTTTGACTATTTGCAAAAAAAAAAAAAAAATTAACAATCTGGCTGTTGGCTCAGTGATAAAACTAGGTGTGTTTAATTATTTCAATTCCCAATTCCATTGCTTACAGAATACTCTTCCACGGCATTAATACATTCACTTTTGGCCTGCTCCTGCTTGGGAACAACTTTAACATCCTCGATAATATTCTCAAATGGGCACGAACTCAAGCAGAGCGCAAGTTTTAAATTAAAAAACGAATATAAATTTGTCATAATCGAAATGCCGCACTGCTCACCGCTAACGGTTTAATACTGAACTGAGTGAAGACTGCGAAATTCAATAAAATCTAACAAATAATGAAATTATGTACGATTATGAAATCGTCTTCAAAATAATAAGAAAAGCAAAAGCAAAAGTCAAATTAAATTTGTATTAGCTCTAACGGTAAACTAGTGCCATAGTTCAAGGTTGTTTAAAGAAGGAAAAAAATTAAGTAAACACAAACAGTAGAAAATAGTCCTACGCCCCTTTCAACTTCGGTCATATTTAAGTAGCAGCAAGTTATAAATAAATAAAATGTATATTTAGTAAAAACAAAGTACAAGCTGTTAACAACTGACTAATAGTATGCTTGTGAAAAAAGTGGAGTGTAAGAAAACAGTCACGAAAAAGCGTTAAGCAAAAAAAAAAATTGTAAGAAGCACGGAAGTGCAAAGAAAAATAAATAAACATTCGCGTGCGTTATTTTTAGATATTTTTTTTGTTCTTCTTCTTTTTATCTTTAATTGAAGAACCAACAAAGTAGTCATGCACGCGACAGGACGAAGCGAGCCAACAAACAGAAAAGGAATAATCACCACGGGTTTTTCTATGTCAACATCACACACATACACGCATACAAATTGTAAGTATATAACTGAATGCGGTACTACCTTAACTGGTCATTACGAAACCAACCAGCCAGTTAAAAGTCAGTTATGCGTGTCACGAGATATTCTGACGGTGGCACTCGTAAAATGACGAAAAAACATTGTCAACACATACGAGTGCATACATACACATACACGTAAGTTAGCGCATAAAAAAATATACATATACTATATGTAGATACAAAGGTATACAATATATACTATAAGTTTGCATAATGAAATCCAAGAAAAGCCTTAAAGCTACGACATGTAACAACCTAAGAATAATATATTGTATATACATATGTACAAACAAATCTTACAAAAAGCGGTATTTGGTAACAATCGCAATTTCGTAACAAAAATAATTGGCCTTGCGGAAAATGAAAGGAAAATAAATCAAAAATAGCATTGACAGGTATGGTGGAGCAAATATTTACTTGCTTACCTAGATAAAGCTACCAAAAGCCAAGGAGAGTAGAGATTAAAACATTACAGAAAAACATATCCTTTTCAAACCTTCAAATTCAAATTTCGAAAGTTTAATTTCCTTGTAAATTTTGTATCTTTATTCAGAACACCGGCAAAAAACTATCCAATTTGTTGCCGTTATATTTACTGTAGCCCGAGAAGTGTTTGTATGAAAAAAAACCGGTAGGTGGCGCTGTAGTCGAGATATATTTAAAAGTCCTATTTGTGGGTCGATTTGGTTCATATTCAGTATGTAGGTTGTTGGTTGACTATACAAACAAACAAGTGTTTGCAGAAAATATACTCGGTAGGTGGCGCTGGAGTCGATATATTGCGAAAAATCGTATTTATGAGGCGATTCAGTTAATATTAGGCATGTAGATGGACTGTGCGATGAGAAATGGTTTTGCACAAAAAAAAATAGACACGGTAGGTGCGCCGTGGTCCAAAAAAATCGTATTTTTGGACTGATTAAGTTCAAAGTCAGGATGTAGGTTGGCTGTGCAAAAAGAAAACATTTTTGGTAAAAGTAGACCCGGTAGATGGGGCTGAAGTCAACATATATTTTTTTATGGACCGATTTTGTTCAAATTTGAGTCGAAATATTTCCAAAAATAATATTTGTTGGCATATTTGGTTCGTAAACGAATCTGTTTAATCTTCTTTATTTTTTTTCCTTTGTTCTAAACATTGACGCTGTGTCGCTGATTAAATATTTACTTTCCCGCGAATATTGTTTGATACTCGAAGCAAAAATTGTATAGATTTTATCGGAAAACTGTGATAGTTTATAACAATGAATTTTTAAGTACCTCGATAGGTGCAGGCAAAGAGTGATTATCACAGTTTGCCATCCTAGACAGGGTTTTTTTTTTGGAGATACGGTTATTTGAAGTTATTACTTCTGAATCCTTTGAAATTACATGTTATTTAGACTATTTTATATTTTGTTTTCCCCCCCACAGGTTGTATACTGGAACGATTTTTAGTCATCCCTTGGCCAGTACGGTTTGCCGAAATATCGGTTTCGACGTTGTGCCATCTTCAGTTTAATTTTTCGTTCTTCAAAGATATCCTAGACAGCACGGTAATGAACATCTACGATCGTATAAATAAAGGCATCAAAAGCGTCATGAAACTGAAATGCGGCGCATTGTACAAAAAGCTGGACAAATTAACAGGGTAGGAGTGCGGTTTAAAGAACAGACCGTCTAAGACAAAATTTCGACACCAGCCTCGTGAACTTACCCCCATAACATTAGATAAAGAGAAAAAAAGAAATATAAGAGAATTGGCTCAAATACGAAATAAGGGATGGTAACAGAAAAAAATAAAAAAGCGATAAAAGGAAACACTTTAAAAAAATTGTAAACGAAAATTTAAGAAACGAAAGTGGACAAAGGCATTGAAAAATGAGAGTGCATAGAAAATACCTAATAAATGGTTGTGGAAATTAAATGCCGAAGATTAGGTGCGGATCCCAGCGACGAATACCAAACAAAGATAAAAAATAACAAAAAAAAAAAAAAGCAAGCGCCGTAATAAACTTGGGTATTGCCACACCTTAACTCAGATAGCGCTACAAAAGATAGACCATCCGTAATTAGTGTTCCAATAAGGCCCATCATAATAAACTACAAATCAGCACCTGCTTATAGATTATCAAAATATATAAAGACGATTCTACAAGATAATCTAGAACTGCACGACGAGTGTGCAATAGCGAACACAACAGAACTGATTGACAAACTGAAGCCCGTAAAATTCACAAAGGACAACAAAATGATATCGTTTGACATAAAAGACTTATATCCGTCCATACTCCTACCAGATACAGTAGACATGGTACAAAAAACGACAGAGAACACTGCAGATGGCACAATGCGAAAACCGGGTTGTCTCCAAACAAAACTTGACAAGGGATGAGAAAAATCGTGCCAATATATTCAAATCATTTATCAATATTTTTAACAAATATAGGTCAGTCCAAAAAAATGTTTAAATATGGAACGAAATTTCGAAAATTAAAAAAATATTTAGTGGGAAAAACTATTAAGATAATCAAACTAAAATATCGTCCGACTTATAACCTTTCCAACGATTCCCTATTTATGCTAATCGGCTCCGAAAGGTTTGACGGTCCAAATCGAAGACCATATTGCGAAAGCTTGTTGGGCTATATTTGCTAATAATTTTGAAACTAATATAATTTGCGTGACTACATATTAGAGACAATTAAAAAATAAACTTAACAATATAAATAAGTTCGGCACTTTAAATGCCCGGCGCATGCTTTTATTCACTTTTATTTATTTATTCAAATAAAAACATAAATAAATTACTATACTTTTAACGTACCACGGCCAATTTCCAAAATTTATAAGTTCACCAACCCTATCCTTGATAGACTGGATTGTTACGACGAGTTGAAAAATAAAAGTTTTGGAAAGTGGACGTGGTACATTGAGTTCTAGTTAATAATATAGTTAATAAAATATGGAAATTTTTTTTATTTTTGTAACCTACTGTTTTATATGAGAGGTACTGTGGTTTTGGGCTTATTTCTATAATTTTCCAAATTATGCTTACTGAATCGAAATGTAAAATGTGTAGCAAATTTAGTTGGGTTTGATAAAATATTATCGGAGATATACCCGTTTCCAATAATTTTCAATTCTTCGTATCCCTTTCTCGTACCGAATTCAATATCAAATTTGAGCAAGTTACATTTTTTTCTTAATAGTTCTATTGGAATAATTGAAGTACTTCCTTAGCTAAAGTTTTATGATTTTTGTCTAGCTTTAATTAACTGGCATTAGGTTGGTATGTAAGGGTGATAAAAAACTGAGATCTGGTGGGCAAGTACTTGAGACCGACGATCTTAGAGTAGCAAAAAGAATTGTTATACTCTCGAGATAAAAAACATCGATATATCAGACTTTAAGATCCGACTTTAAATGCCTAAGATATAACGAAAAATTTAGAAAAAACCGACCTCTTAGAGCGGTCAGAAAATACTGTTTTCAAAATTCCATACAAAACTACTTTAAATTGCTCGGTGTACGGCAAAAGTTTGTTTTATTTGCGTATGAGTTTTATTGAGATTTCATTTCAATTTTGCTCAAATTGAAGTGCTCAGTTTTTTATATCAGTTCTTATTATTATTCAAAATAATGCACTACTTTATTTTAGTTGCAGTTGTTTTGTTTGCGTTTCAGAAATGAACTCTGGAATTTTAACAAAACTTTTGTTTTTGTATAAATAAACAGCCATTGTTTACAACAGAACGGCAATTAATTCAGAGACACAAAAATGGGACGTAATTTAAGTAACTAGTTAAATTATAATAAATATTTATATGCTCTAAATATTCATTTTGAAAGAAGGTTAAATAAAATTACTAGAGTTTGAAGTTTTGAATATGAAGTTTTAGAAAATATGTTTAATATATTGAGCATTCCGCGCCAAATCAGACACAATTTGTCTTTGGAATTTTCTTTCACAATTTTTATGTTATAGTATAAATTGAGAGCGCTCTCCCTGATCTTTTGATTTTTTTCTTCTGGAGTTTTCGAGATATCAATTTTTAAAACAAACAAAAAACTTTAGCTCATAGCCGTGGGAAAATTTTTTTCGATTTTTTGTTTTTTTTCGATTTTTAATACAAAATATTGATTTCTAAAAAACACGTACTGATTCATTTCTTTGAAAAATGTTTCCTAAAATCTATTTTCTTTTTGATTTTTTTAATTTTATGTTTTAGTAAAATATATTGAAAAAAATTGCAAAATACAAACTCATAAAATGTAGTTGCGAACTTAAATTTCTTTTACTAAAATAAAGCAACGGTTTATTTTCAAATAAATAAACAATCTTATTACTTTTTAGAAGTGGAAGATGCGAGTGAGGAATTAACTTCACAAAAACAACATTTTAAAAAACAAAGTGTAAAGAGTATGAGGCAAATTAAATCCCTTATTGGGAATATTACGACACTTACGATGAAATTAAAACTTTTTGGAAATCATTGCAAAATTAAATTTTAAAAGTTCGAAAAATAATGAAAAAATGAATTTTAAAAATTCGAAAAAAATATATCGCATTGTTATCCAATTACCAGACAAGGCTCAGAAGTTACGGAGTGAATACTAGTTTTTTAGAAAAAGTTTTCAAGAAAATCGATCAAAATGTGTTTTTTGGAAATTAAAATTTTGTATTAAAAATTTTTAAATTTCATTGAAATACATATGAAAATTTTTCTACGTTTTATATACCGAAAGTGGTTTGCAAAAAATGCTCCAAAGCGCTCCATTTTCGCAAAACTACAGGCATTTAACACACGAGAAAAGTTTTTTTCGATTTTCAGTTTAAGTTTAAGTTTTTCACGATTTCTCGAAAACAGTTGAACAAAAAAAATTTTGAATAAATTGATACTATAACATAAAAAATTTTGAAAAAATTCGGAGATACAAAACCCAAATGGTGGCCGATTTAGCGTGAAATTCCCCATTTACACTTGAGAATTTATGTACACATGCAAAAAGATTTCATGCACAATCAAACCTAGTTAAAACTTTAACCAATCCACACCAACAAACTAGAAAAAAAAATAACAACGTTCACAAACCTAGTTGATAGTTGATAAAAAAACCGCAGCTCATCTAAAATTAATAAAAAAAAAAATACACGACATGGCAACTTTCACCGCTCGCGTTTCCCGCCACCGTGTGCGTGTGTCCTTTTTTTCAGCCTGCAGCCAAAGCCACAGCCATCAAGTAAGCGAGTACACGGTAATTGGCATGTATTTCATGTCAACGGCAAAACGGCTACCACTACCACCCGATAAATGTATGACCGACTAACTAAAAACCAACGACCGAATAATAGACCGTCCGAATGTTTCAACATACTAAATAGCAGGCGGTAAAAACGCAATTCGTGTTAACAACCCGTTAACATTTCACAAATAAAATGGCAATCAATCAAACCACTTGCAGCAAATGAAGCGCGTCAATTGCGGAGCGTAGAGCGAGTAGAACGATTATATTTAGTGCTTTTAATGCATTTTCTCCACTTAAAGCAGCTGTGACCGAATCCTGCTTTAATAAATTCACAACACCAACACCAACACCAACACCAACATCAAACACAAAACACCAACACTTTTTATTGTATTTTTTAATTGTCGATATTCACTTATACGAAGCTTTATGATCCATGCAACGCACTTGACAAGTGCAGTCAGTCAGTTAGTCAGTCACCACTACCTTACACGTCGCCGTTCCAATGACAACTAAATGGCGTACTCAAAAGTACAATGAACAAAGAATGTTGTTTTGTTGTTGAGTTGGAGCAGAGTGGCATAGGATGATTTTGAATCTCTGACGAGAGCATTATAGTCTGACATTAATGACGTCATCGCAGTTGCCAACAAAACAGCGTCCCGCCATTAACAAGAACAACAACAACAACAACAAAAGCAAAAAGCGTCAACAACACTAAGCACTTGCACTTGCAACAACCCTTACCCAACCAATGTATGTAACTTATTTGAAATGCGCCAGAACACACAAACATACAGAACAAAAAAAATGTTTCGGTTTTGCTTCCTGGCTTTAAACTCATATAACACATATCCTGTGTAAATATTTATATCGCTCAATTGCCCCCCAAAGTAATCTCAATCCCCATATACACAAAACAAATTTTTGCGCACAAATGCAAACGTTGCTAAAGAGACGAAAGAAGAAAGTGTTGGCGACATAATGACCTTCGCCCCAAAAAAAAAAAAACAAAAAACACTTTCAAATAACGTAAGTAACAAAAAGGATATCAAAATCGTTTACCCAAGTTCGCACATAAAATCACAGAAGCTCACTCATTTTAGGCGCTGTATTTATCTAAGGATATATGTCTATAACATATACAGTAAGTAAATGTGCGAATGTTTGCGTTTAGCTTTTAGTAACCTTTTTTTTTTTTTTTTTTTTAATTTCAATGTCGACAGCAAAATCAAGGGATGATGTAGCCCTGAGCGGCAAATGTTGTGAAAGCAAAAGTGAGAGAGAAATCATACATATGTACATATGCAAGGTTCTCTACAATAACAACCAAGGATGGCGAAAGCTTTACAACATTACCTATTATCGTAAAATTATAGAGTGACCAGAAGCACAAATTTTGTAAGTATAACTCAAACTTGTGGCGGAAATCAATAAATAACACTGCGTAACAAAAATTTAAAAAAAAACCTGCGGTCATGATTTTGTTAATAGTTTTTATTAACTTTAGTAGCAGGCTTACGAACTGTTTTTACTTTTTTTGGATTGGCTCTAGTTCTTGAGATAAACGAAACTTAAGAAATTAATGAAAAAAAATTATATGACCCAGTTCCAGTTGTATTAATTTAATTATTCCTCAATAAGTTTTGTTATATAAATTATTAAAACAAGTAGTTCGTTGGTTTAAATTCGATTTAATGTTCCCCAGCGATCTCTTCGGAACTTTTACCCTTTTCATGGGGATAACTTTAAAACTAAGTACGCCAGTAATGCCCCCATTACTCGCTCTTTACGTGAATTGAATTCCCTTAATAGTAATGCTGATCTTGACTTTTCACTTTCAAGGAACGCTTTTTCGAATCTTTTAAATTCTATATTGTAGCTTTATTGAAAATATGTAATATGTATATCAATAGCTTGTACTAAGTTACTTTTTTCCATAGTCTGTAAGGATCGATATTCATAGACTTAAATAAATAAATAAATAAATAAATAAATAAATAAATAAATATTTTATTTCCCTTGCAAGAGAGCAAGGGCAGCCGGTTAAGTCGATTTTGTATGCACAACATAAATGGTCAGTATGCGTGGACTTGACGATGGTGAATTTTTTATTGGGCCAACAAAGTGGGTATACTAAATACCCCTGTTTTATATGTTTATGGGACAGTCGTGCAAGAAATGAACATTGGATTAGAAAGGACTGGCCGGTGAGAGAAAATATGGAGGTATGACCAACTGATAAGCCGAGAAAAAATCATTCTTCCACCACTTCGCATCAAGCTTGGGCTAATGAAACAGTTCATCAAAGCCCTTGATAAGACAGGTGACTGTTTCGAATATGTGTGCAAAAAATTTCCAGTCCTTAGTATGGAAAAATTAAAAGCAGGAGTCTTCGATGGTCCTCAAATTCGTATCCTTCTAAAAGACACTGAATTCTTAAACCATATGTCACAAATTGAATCTGAAGCCTGGCTAAGCTTTGTTAATGTAGTCAAAAAATTTGTTGGGAACTCATAAATCACCAGACTGACTATACAAAACTAGTTGCTGATATGCTTCTCAATTTTCGCAAACTAGGAGCTAAAATGAGCATTAAATTACATTATTTACATAGTCATTTGGACAAATTCCCGGACAACCTAGGCGATTATAGTGAGGAACAAGGTGAACGGTTCCACCAGGGCATAAAAATAATGGAAGAAAGATACCAAGGTCGATGGAACGACCACATGATGGCAGACTACTGCTGGAACTTAATACGGGATTGTCCTGAGCAAGGACATCATAGGAGGTCCTACAGAAAAAGTTTTTTGTAATTTTTTTTTTAAATTAATTAATGAAAAGAATATTTTTTTTTTTATTTTTGTATGATTTTTATACAGGCGCGCAATAAAAATATAATTTAAATCCATATTGGTATTTTTAATTAGGTTTTTTCGTGAAATATTTAAAATTCTTTATCTGAAAAACTAGAGCCCATTCGACAAAACTGATATTATTTTCGTAATCAGCGCCCCCAAATTCCCCTAAATCGACTTAAAAATCTCCGACCGCAAAATTTTGTTCCGCAGTGTAATTTATCCGTTTAATTTAAACTTTTATGTCGATATTTCGACCAAAATAACACCAAAGCGCTGTGCACTCAGTTGACAATGATTTGAAAGTTGGCAGTGGAGTATCAAAGGCGTTAAATAAAAATGTTATTAGGTCACTTTCGTTTTTATACGCTTAGTAGAATTTAGCAACTACTTAAAACTACCCTTCCATTTAACTAGAAACTTGTAGTTTTCAGTACACAGGGCTCGGATCTCGATGATTGATAATTAACATAATACAAAAAATATGTATTTAGCCTTTCGGTAGCGCGGTAGTCGAGATTTTTTTTAAATTAGTTTTTCTTTAAACCCCAAACATATATTGATTCTTAATCACATAGAGACGCATTTGAAAATTTCTGAATATTAGCCAAGACGAATTATAATAGCACTAAAACAAAATTTACATGTACATATTTAGTTTTTGCTTTTTTCATATTGAATGTTAATGTCATTTAACTACTTCAATAAAAAACTATGAAAAATTCAGTTACCACAAAAATGAAAAAAAAATCAGAATGTAATCAAAATATTGCAACATTCCACATGCTGAGATTAAGCGAATTCAATCAGCTGTTTGATCAACTTCTCTTTATATGAATTCGCCTTGCCTGAGATGAATAAGAAATTTAAAAGGCTGTTCTCAAGGCGAATTTATAGAAGGCGGTGTCAAAAGAGCAGCTAATTTGAATTTTTTCATTTAAATTCGCATTGCCTTTGTGTAGTGATTGTCAAAAAGGAATTTTTGTAAACAAAAAAGCTTTCGATTTTGTAATAACAAATTGCTTGCACTGCCACCGGTCAAATGATGACTTTTTTACAACATTTTTCATTATAAGTGTTTTTTTGTTAATTTTGTATACAACTATCGTTCATTCTATAACAAAAACCATGTAAATTAATGTTTCAAACTTTATATGCAATTTATAAAAACTCAACAAGCTTTCATCAAATTTTTTTTTCATTTTTTAGAAAGATGTTTAGACATTTTTTGGGAATGCAGTTTTCTAGCCTATTTAAGTTTAGTATAATAAAGTGCAAGTTTGAAGTGGCTAGAAACTACCGTTTATTTTTTATATATTTTTTAATTTAGGCCTTGGGAACTTTTTTCATATGTATATCGCCTACACAATTTTATGTGATAGAAAATTCAGAATACTATGACATATAAAATTATTACAAATCAACGGGCATTTTTATAAAATGCATGCGTTTTATGAAAAAAGTTAGCGGCAGGTTAAAAATTAAATAAGCTATAAAATTGCGCAATCGAAAAATTTCTAAAAACTCTTAAAAATAAAATTTGTTTGAGTTTCATCAATTTTTTTTTAAGATTCAAGCAATAATTTACAGGGATTTGTTTATAATATGAACTATATTTATTTGTATACAAAATTTACAAAAAAAAAAAAAAAAAATGTATCATGAGAAACCTCGCTAATATTGTAAAAACGGTCACCATTCGAACTGTTTTGTTCGCCACTGTATGTTTGTTTGTTTTCTATTTTCTCAACTCGCCCAACAAATTCGCCTTACACTGAATTTGTAATTTTCATAAGTGAAAACAAGGCGAATTCATATCAGGTAGTGTAATAAGTACAAAATCAAAAATTTACACTAACAAAATATTCGCAGCACTGTACAAATTGCTCGTTAGGATAACTAGTGTAAAATTAGTGCAAGCAATCCAGTTATCTTATGGAATAGAAGAAGCTAGCGAGAAAGCGATCCTCGAGAAATCGAATGCTCTACAATAAACCAATAAGATACCGAAAAAATTTTATTATTGTTCATATGTTTTAATTTTTAAAAGCGATCACTTATATGGGCCAGTTTACTGCTTTATTGGTTATGTTATCATAATATGCCTTCAATTTTTTTGCAAATCTGTTTTGTAAAACACACTGTGTATATCAAAAAATGAAAAAATAAATTGTGTCATAATTTTTAGTTATTTTTTAGAGTTTCCGAGACATATAAACTTCATTTAAAGACACGTTTATGTTCGAAGACCTCTAGTAGAAATATATAAGTTAAAGTAAAAAAGAGATTCATTGTTTTTAAAATCGATGACTTTTGTAATCTGTATCTCGCGTTGTTCAATTGCGATCGGTTTACGCTATATGGCGTTTTTAAGATAAGATTTCGTACTACAAAACTTCTCTAACAGTTTTGTGATTATTTGATTTAGTATTGTTTTAGCACTCGTCAAATGTGGACACCAGCAAAGAGAAAATGCGTCATATTTAAGTTTTTCTTCGATAAAGGCGAAAACACAAAATGTGAATAGTTTTTATGGTATTGCTACTGTAACAGCCAATCACACACAATTTGAAAGATGCACCACGCTATGGAAGGTCAATTGTCGAAAATATCGATAAAATAATGGAACCCGCCGAGCCCGACGACCATCATCTAAACTTTATTTCGATTGCCAGGAGCTAAACGTTGCACAAAAAAAAACCGTTTGTAACCATTTAATTAAGGGTGGAGAAAGCCCCCTGTAAGGGTACCACACAAGTTAACGCCAAAATCACTTCCATTTCTGAAGCGAATGGTTACTGGTGATGAAAAGTAGATCACCTACGATGAAGTCAAGCGAAACCGGTTATGGTCGAATCGCGGTGACCCAACGCAAACGCTTAGGACGGTTTTGCTATTCGTTTGGTGTAATTGGCAGGGAATAGTCAACTATAAGCAGCTCCCAACGGCCAAACTCCTACTTCGGACCTGTACTTAAAATGTCAACAATTGGACCAACTAAAGGAAGCAATCGCCCAGAAGCGGCCAGCTTTGGCCAACGGGGGAGAAATTGTGTGCCATCAGAACAACGCCAGGCCACACATATCGATAGTGACACGCCAAAAGCTCCAGGAGCTTGGTTAGGATGTTCTTGTGCATTCACCTTATAATCTGGACCTGGCATCAAGTGATTACTACCTGTAGCTGTATATGGCGAATGATTTTGATAGTGGTGAAAAATTCACCATAAGGGAAGCTTGTGAACATCGACTGTCCCAGTTTTTTTTTTGTGTACAGTTTTTCTATTGGAGATGCATTATGAAATTACCTTCAAAATGGCAACAAGCTATCGAACAAAACGGCGCATACTTGAACCAATTTAATGCAAAAATAATGGTGTTATTTTATATTAACTTTCATCTGCCCACAATTTATGCACCATCACTCGACTTATTACTTTATATGGCCTTCGGCGAGTGTAATGCGCTAAAATTTATTCTCAACTAAATTCTACTTATTTGAACTTTTCAAGCTACAATTGATCAAAAATGTAAAGTATATGAAATAAATTAGTGTGCCGTCTTGCACACGCATCACATTTCCTCCGCGCATCGATGTCAATATATGTACATACATACATATTTACCTAGTTACATTCATACATTTACCTACAATTATTTCCTTCTTCTCACTTGCACTTACGATATCTTCTTCCGGTATTGTTGTACAGGATGTGCGCAAATGTCGCACCCGATGTATCACATCCAAACTGAGTCTGTGTTCATCGCGTAATGCGTCTACTGCTACGCGTGAAGTTAAATGACCGCCATCGGAAAAAGACCGAATGCGTGTAGCGCCATTTTCATCTGTGGTCAAACAGACCGATTTGAAACGGTCGATCACTGTCTCTTGTATTTGATTGACATCCAAGGAATTGCCCATGGCGCAAATGTGTACATATGTATGTATGTAAATGCACAAACTCAAACACAAACACAAACACACGACACACTTACGCGACTATTTATAAATAACGGTATGCACGACTTTAGCTGGTTACGAACATTAAAAAAAAAACAAAAAACAAAAACAAAAATAAAAACAAATAGCAAAACGAAGCTATTGATAGCCAACTTGATGAAGGCGAATTAGCGACAATTGCCAAGAACAGTCAACGGAATCAGCGAACGCGAATGCTAAAAAAAAATACATTTGATTTGTATAAGCGACGGATTGTACTGCACGCCTCAAGGATCACGATGAAACTGAATATGCAAATTACTCACAACAGCATCCGCTACCATCAACCTGTTACATATTCCTCCATAACTTACTTATAATGAGCGACCAGCATAACATTAGCAGTCAAATTGTCAGCTTTTAACTTAATTACAATGTAACCGCTATGTTTGTCCTATTATTATGTGCGTGCGATTGTGCAATGCAACGATGCAAAGATATGGAGGCAAGTGCAAGGATAGGGTTTCACACACATACACACTCGGTGCCTGCCTCCCCCAACGAAAGGAGTCTAGTTACGGCTGGCCAGCTGGTTTTAAACAAATTTAACAGGTGATTGTATTGTAGCGGTGGTTGAGCTTTTACTTTGCGGACACCGCTCAATATAAGCACTAGGTGATAAATAAATAAATAAATAAAAAAACGCGAGTATGTGTTGTGAGAGTGGCAGGATATTTTTAGCATTTCTTTTTGTTTTTTTTTTTGTACATATTATTAATGCTAAAATGGATTTGGTGGTATCTAAAACCATTCAAGTGTGAAACAATTATGAGCATAGCGTACAGTAACTAAGCTACAGATTGCTAGAATGTTGATGATGATGGTTCTGAGGCACCACCAGCAGTTTGTTAAGAAATGTAGTACATGTACATAGATGTACATATGTACATATGAGGTATAGTTTTAGTTTTCACTTTTCGTTCACTTAGATACCAGCGTGAACTCTCATCAACAAGCGACAGCTCTCGCGGCAAAAAAAACCCCCCATACTTTGCAAATTTCTCATAATATTTCTACTTTTATATGGCACAGAGTAATACGACGATGCTGATGAAGAAAGAGAAGGTAAGTATTTGGGGGCAATCTACGTTAATCTTTCTCTCTCTCTCTGCTGATTTTGTTTAGGGCATGTGAATAGGTGGTTGGATTCTCAACATGCCGGACATTCATTTCCGATGTCGGGGTCGAGTCTGGATAAGTAGGTGTTGAGCCAGTTCTATATTGGGCCAGAGTGACGCGGCATTCTCGAGGCAGCTGAAGCTCTTCGTCTGCTATGAGGGCGGTGGTTTGATTCCAATGACAGCATCCGCAGGCCGAGAGTTCATGAAGGTAGTAATTAACTATTGGTGAATGCTGTTCAGAACCTGTCTATAGGAGGCTCGGCCATTTGCAAGTTCCTGTTTGGGTGTCCCGCAAGGTGGCATCCAAGGGATTTTTTCACCTTTTCCATGTTAAAGCAATGCAACCCTGAAAGTAAATATATTATAATATATTATTGAATTTGTAATGTTATTAAAAATATAACAGCAATCTTACCTTATTTTCCATTTAATTATAATTAATAGATACGCTTTGCTCATTTTCCAGAAAACACGAATTGAATTTGAAAAGGAAAACAATGGCATAAAATTCACCGACATTGTCGCATTTGCGGTGCAATTCTGATATTCTTTCTGTTCACGTTCGGATCAGGGAGCTTACATATATGGGTATACTTTCTCTGGATTCCTGCCACAGAAATAATGAGAAGAAAAGGAGCTGGCACAATACAAAGCTCAGCACTTCCCATTTATTATTCTATGTTTAACTCAATATAAAAAAATCACTCAAAACTCAGAAAAATCAACTTTTTAAAAGAGTCAATCCTTCAAACGAGGGAAGTACGAATTAACGGGAGTGTATTTGTTGCAACCCATAAAAGATGATAGCAAGATAAACAATTATAATATATTATAATAAATAATTATTTATGTATTTATGTATTTCGTTTGCGTAATTTTGCGATGATATGAATTCGCCCAGTATTGCTCATGAAAGAAGAACAACCATTCAGCTCATGGGAAAAGGTGAAAAATTCACCGGGAGTTTCCAAGACGAATTCATAATTCTATGGATCCACCTTGTTAGCTTCTATTTGCAATTGGCTTGATTGTGTTCTATGTATGTAGGCCTCATTGTTTATAGATCGCCATTTACCTCGTTTCGCTGCTGTCGGATATTTGATGCATTTAACATAGAACTGGAAATGGGATACACACATTGGTCACTTGCGTTGTAGATATTATTGTGGCGAAAGCTTTATATGGTTTATATTACAGAACGAGATATACTTTTATAAAAAAATATTTGAGATCAACTAATAAACTTAAGTGGCTAACATTATTAAAAAAATTATATACAAAAAGAACGCGTGAAAAGAGAATCAGGTGTAATTAATTTTTTCGTAAACAAATGTAAACAATTTACATTGTTTTGACAACAGTTTACCAAACAAAATTAAGCCAATCAGAAAACAGATCCATTTGACGTTTGCCTACCGCGGCGAAGAAAACAGAATAAATCAATCAGCTGTGATTTATTCGAAACCTTTTTTTAATTTGCTATCAAGGTGTATCCATAGAAGGTGATAGCAAGATAACCTAAGCGAATCCGCTGTGTATTTTGTTTGTGTAATTTTGTGAGCACAATGTCAAAATCTGAATTCGCCCAGTATACTTATGTATTTTGTTTGTGTAATTTTGCGAGCAAAATGTCAAAAATCTGTATTCGCCCAGTTTGCTTATGTATTTTGTTTGTGTAAACAAAACAACCTAGCGAATTCAGAGAGAAGAACAAGCATTCAGCTCATAGGATGCTATCACCTTGTATGGATTCGCCTTGTTTGCTATCATGTTGTAGCAAATTTCAAAGCGACCGTACTTAGCGTGTCAAACTGTTTCGTGAAGCAATTTCTAATCGCTCAAACGATAGATAATTTTTCGTTTCTATGAAGCAAGACAATCGTCAACGCGAAATCGTTAGATGATTATCACCATCCATCCCAGCATACCCAGACGAAGCCAAATTGCTTACAAAAATTTTACACTTTACATGTTTAGCACTGGCATGATTTCAAATTAATTTACCGCAACGGCATTTGAAAATAATTTCGATATTTTCTTTTCAACTTCATACAACTTTTACAATCATTACAAACAAATTCCGAAAAACATTATAAAAATTTATCGTGTTAAAAAAAAAGTTTACCAAATCAAATATAAATATACAATGACAGAGATCAAGAAGCAACAATCGCCCCGGTCCGCTACAAAAACAAATTGCGTAATATCTGGGAAATGTCAACGCCCCAGCGGACCAGCATTTCGCAATCCCTACTTAAATTTCCTGCGGGAATTCCGCCAAAGGAATTCTGGTCTAGCTGCGGTGGAAATTATACGCCGTGGCGCGAAGGAATGGAGCGATATGACAAAAGAGAATAAATTACATTACATTGAAGAGGTTAGTATATTCTTTTCTGCGCTATAACTACGCGGTATATTCAATCTAAATATTTACCTTAGGCTTTTTATGCACCCAAAAAGCGTAAAGCCGCTCCACAGCCCTCGGTGTTGCAGCAGGCTCAGCTGCGTATGGTTTCCACAGCCCCAGAAGACTGCGGCATTGTCTGTCCAAGAATGAATGCATGCGCGAAGAAGAAAAAACGCAGGCGGAAATCAAAATGTGCCCGCAGACGACGACCTAAGAAAAGGCGATGTGGAAAGAAACGAAGTAGCCGTAGGAAGAGGAAGCGTTGCAAAATATAGGAGGGACGGTCTTTGCTTCATACGATTATATTTAAATCTATCAGTAATCCGTATATTGTAATGTTTGAACATACATATGTAGTTATGTGTGTATGTAAATAAATGAAAGAATATGTATGTATATTTTATACAAAATTCATTTTTCTTGACTATATTGGATATGAAGGCGAACTTGATGGATCGATGGAGAGAGGAAGCAGGTAATCAAATTTTGTGTCTGGTTATTTTTAGCATGAAACCAAAGCTGGTGATTGTCTACGGATAAATAAAATATTCCTAAAGGTTCATGGATTTTCTCTTGCTGTTGTTGATTTTGTATCAATCGAAGGTGAATTCATGTTATTTGGACTTTAAGCCACATTAAATAGGTAGCATCATTCAATAATAGAATCGTGAGCAGGTAGTAGCGGCAGTACAAAAACAAAATGCATATATATTTTGTTATTACAACTACTTCACCAAGGAGCATTCATATGAGATGGAAACGAACGATTTCGTTAAGCGATTTCGCCTCGCGACTATTATAAACAAAATACAATTCAACTTTGTTGTTGTGGCATCAAGGTGGATTCATAGAAAGTGATAGCAAGATAGCGTATTTCGTATGTGTAATTTTGCGAGTGAAATGTGAAAATCTGAATTCGCCCAATATTGTATCACGTATTTTGTTTGTGTAAACAAAACAACACAGCGAATTCAGGTCATGGGATGCTATCACCTTATATGTATGAACTCGCCTTTTTGGGAAATCGACACCTTTATGGCTAATTCATATAAAGTGGTGTTAAACCAAGGCGAATTCATATAAGGCGAAATTATTAAAGCAGCTGATGTCTTCTTCTGGTTCCACCGTTCTTTGTATTTTTCCTTTGTCCATGACATTCAAAAAACGAAAACTACTGGCGATCACTCTTCTATTTAAACAAAAGAGGTCGGAGGATAAAGTTTAATATTATAAAAATTTTTGAGATAAGATTGCCACCCTTTTAAAGGTAAATTTCTCCAAGGTTGTAAATCAAATGAATTTTTACAATATGGCTATCAAACTAACTGGTTTAAAAAAGTTTCATTGCTAACTAATTTTGGAATGTTGCCACCTGTTTAAAAGGTTGAATTCAATTAAAGTAGAGTGAAATCAAATAATCAAAAACGATCGTGAAACGAAAGAGGCTTTATAAAGCTTCATTTCGAAAATGTTTTCATAGAAGGTTGCCACCCTTTCAAAGATAAAGGCAAATTATTAAGTCAAATTAAAATTTGCTATACGAGTGACAAGACTAGAAGTAGTTAAGTGGTTTGTCAAATGCTTAAGAAGTATAATACAAATTAATAAATAAGTTAGATCAAATATACCAAAATGATAGTAAAATGAAAGAGGTTTGATAAAGCATCATTACGGAAAAGTTTTGCAATAAGGTTGCCTTTCTTCTAAATGAAAATTACGTCAAGTTAATACATCAATTGAAATTTTACAATCAACCTTCCTTCCGTGAGACAATATGGCTTCCTAATCTTGTACAGTAGTGCAACCATATTGTATTTTTTCTTAACAAAGATAATTTTCAGCCACGAATGTCGGTTGGGAGCAGAATCCATCCAATTATGCGATTTAGCCCAGACCGTATGGGTTGTTTTCAGACAACTGCATTCAAAAATCGATTTTAAGTTGTTATAGGTCCCGAAGGACGACCGATTTTCTCCACTAACTGAATATCCTCAATATCTTACCTTGGACGGGAAATTCACCCGTCCTAAGAGATGTTGGGCGCATTTTAAATCAAAATTATATTCACGACGAACCCCAAAATGACCAAAAATAAAACAAAAAATAATAAGAAAGAATTGTATAGAAAGTATGCCTAAAAAAGTCAAGGCTGTTATTAAAAACGGACGATTGCCAACGAAATACGAAAAAACTAAAGTTTTCTCAGTTCTATAAAAAAGGAAGATATTTCAAATAAATTTTTGAACGCATTTTTATTGTTTTATCTGGTACTGAACGGTAAAAGTACATCCATAATTTTATTTGTTTCTTTTAAATTGGCGAGATGAAGTATTTTTTGTTAATCAGTCCTATACGGTACGAATTTTATACAAAAAGCTCAGTTTTTTGCTTTCAAGATCGAACTGCGATTGTGAAACTGAAGGTACATGATTGCCGGCTTCGTTTTCGTTTCTCAGTTTGGGTTTTAGAGCAGCTCGAAATGGACAACGATTTTTCTCTTGAATATCAGATTTTCCGACGAAGCGTATTTGCATCTCGTCGGCTATGTTCACAAGCAAAACTACCGCATCTTGTGATCGGAAAAGTCGCACCTGATCGCCAAGAAGCCAATGCCTTCTCAGGGTGTGACAGTTTGGTGCGGATTTTGGAACCGTGGTCCATTCTTCTTTGGAAATTCTGCCACGTTTCTATTTGAGTCACCGGTGAAGCCATGAACTTGGACAATTGGGTAATCGTGCTATCAGCCGAACAGCGATATCAATTGTCGGGTTATGCAAACTGAACTGCCCATTAACGATTCAAACATTTAACGCGAGTATCGTATGACAGAGCCAGAAATTGTAGCCAAGGTCTTGGAAAACTGTGCTAACCAATTTTTTTAATTTTGTCAATTTTTTTGAATGCATAAAAAGCTGCCACTAAGGGCCGGTACAGAAAGTTTAGCAAATTTTAAACTCGTTGCAAAGTTTTAAGCAATAACATAGTAGGCTTCGAAAGGATTGTTTTTAAATTGGTGGTTAATTACATTATTTAAACTTAATTAGTTTCTGCAGTCAAGGCATCAACAACGAAAAAAATTAATATGAACGTAAAGGTCCTTTGCACATTTGGACGAATAACCCCAATATTAGTTACAAAAAGTTAACGAAACTCAATGGATCATATCTTATGACACTGCGCGAAGGTTTTGGTTTTGCGCAGTTAGGAAAGTAGGTCAGTAAGCGGTAAGCCAAGAGGTGGCCGCCCAAAAGAATCAGCAGACGTCCAGTTGGAGAAGAAAGTAATAACCATAATTAGGTAGAAACGCTCCATTTCAACAACAGATGTCGCCAAAAAAAAAGCTAAAACCACACATCTGCAAGTCACTCGAATTAGGAAGAGAAATGGTATAAAAACTTATATGTATAAAGAAAAAAGTTCCAAAACGAAGCGAAAAAAAAACTGGAAAAAGCATTTTAAAAAAATTTTTTTGTGTGGTTATGGACGATGAAACTTATTTGAAAATGGGCGTGAAGACATTGAGACGGGTAACCAATTTTACTGCTTGCAGTCTGGAGAAGATATTTCTGAATCGGAAAACCCCAACCAGTTGGAAAAGTTTGCAATGTGAATATGGGCATAAATCCAATCCGTTCTTTACGTGAAGGAGTGTCTTCAAAAACGGTTCCTGACCTTCCGACGTCATCAACTATATTTAGGCCGGATTTGCCTAACAACACATTACGCTTATATCACCTAGAAGTAGTTCGAAGATAACATTGCGCAGGGAAAGACACATTGAATCCGTCTAATGCCCCAGGGTTGCCAATAATTGAGCGATATTGGGACGTGATGAAAGCCAGACTTTCGAAATATTTTTGATTGGAAAACCAAAAAATGAATGTAGCAATAAATTGGAATAATTTCTTTTCCATTCATCACTACAATACGTACATATGTATGTATGTATTTTTATATTAATAAAAACAAACCAATACACTTAATAAGCGCTTTTTACGTGTCTGGGAGGTGGATCTTCGTCAAGCAGGTGCCCGTTTGGGTGGCCACTACGGTGTCACCGACGTGGAACTGCTTGGTGAGCATTAAGTTGTACTCCCTAACTAGGAGCATTGAAGCCTCATGGTGTAGATGTTCCACGGGTGACATCAGAAGGCCGTCCGGAGTGTTGCGTTATGGGCAGCCTGTTGTCTCATCCACTAGGTCCTACTTGTCCCAGGCGACCAAATTGGAGCGGCATAGTTTAGAACCGACCGGTCAATCGCCTTGTATGTTGCCAAAAACGTCTATTTGTTTCTGCCCCAAGTGCTGCCTGCTAGCGACTTGAGGAATTTGTTGCGACTCTGTACTTTGTTGACGATTGCAGTTGTGAGCGCAGAGAAAGAGGCCAGGCTTGTTTAATTCTTCTCGGCTTTCATGCTGAATCTCTAAAATATACCGACGACTGTCGAACACTCAGGTAGTTCGCACTCCACCGCTTCAGACCGCGAAATGTTGTCATAGCCGCTCTTGATTTTGTACTTGCACAGAACAGTCAAGTTTAGCAACTCTGAAAGTAAATATATTAGAATACAGTCAGTCTAGTAGAAGCGTGATCGGCAAAATTTGCATATAGAGTGCCGTTATCAAAATAATTTGAATGCACCTTGGTAGCGACATCATTTTTGTAGTACGCATTGCAAAAACTGTCAGTTTCGTGAAACTATTACAAAGTGCACGTTGTTTTAAAAAATGAGTTCCGCGTACGAGAAGCGATTTGAAGCTGTATTTCTTTGTCTACACCCTAGAGGGCCGAAAATGTCACGTTTAGCTGCAGCGAAATATATGAAGAAGTCGAAGTCATTCGTAACGAAGTGGACGAATCGGTATTTAGAAGTAAAAAATGTCGACGATTTGCCTGGGCGGGGCCCTGAAAAAAAGACCTCACCAAAGCAGGACAAGAAGATCCTTGATTTGTTTGCGACGAAGCCGGGCTTATCGTTGCGTAAAGCTAACGAAGTTGTAGAGAAAAGTATTGTTCAAATATCGGTAGAGACGATTCGAAAACGTTTAGGCGCTAACGACGTCAAATTCCGCAGCTCTCTTAAAAAACCGTTGCTCTCATCATCACACGTTGAAAAAAGACTCTCCTGGGCCTGCGCCAATTCAGAACGGAATTGGAATAATGTAATATTCACGGATGAATCTTCATTTTAGGCAAATAGTAACATAAATCGATCTTGGTGTACCGCTAACAATCGATTGCTCCAACGAACTGTTAAACACCCAGTGAAGGTCCATGTTTGGGGATGTTTCTCAGAAAAAGGATTTGGACGCCTTTTCGTGTTTACCAGCAACTTGAATGCGGTTTTGATGAACAAAATTTATCAAACAGCTTTATTACCATCAGCTGCGAAGATGTTCGGGAGAAGAGGACACTCTTGGATTTTGCAAGAAGACAATGACCCCAAACATCGCAGTCGAATGTGTGCAGAGTGGAAACAGCAAAATGGTGTTGAGGTGTTAGATTGGCCTTCACAGTCGCCTGATGCCAATCCGATAGAAAATGTGTGGGCAATAGTAAAGCAGAAACTCAGAGGAAAAACGATATGGACAGCAAAACAGTTGTCAAGACAAATTCGGCTGATTTGGAAACGATTGCCTCGGCATCTTGCTCAGAACTTAGTGCAAAGTATGAGTCGGAGGTGTGAGGCCATAATAGCGAATGGCGGTGGCTATACATGTTATTAAAAGTATTGCGTACAATAAATATTATAAACGTGTAAAATGTTGTTTATTTGAAACGAATCGGACAAATAGTTTCCAAGTTATGGCGATCACGCTTCTACTAGACAGACTGTATATTATTGAATTTGTAATCTTATTAAAATATAACAGCTATCTTACCTTATTTTCCATGATTTAATTATAATCAATAGATACGCTTTGCTTATTTTCCAGAAAACACGAATTGAATTTGAAAATGAAAACAATGGCATAAAGTTCATCGACATTGTCGCATTTGCGGTGCAATTCTGATATTCTTTCTGTTAACGTTCCGATCAGGGAGCTTACATATATGGGTATACGTTCTCTGGGTTCCTGCCACAAGAATAATGAGAAGAAAAGGAGCTGGCACAATACAAAGTTCAGCACATCCCATTTATTATTCTATGTTTAACTCAATATAAAAAAATCACTCAAAACTCAGAAAAATCAACTTTTTAAAAGAGTCAATCCTTCAAACGAGGGAAGTGTTTTTGTCGTAACCTTTCCTCTGCTTCACGGTGGACCCATAAAAGATGATAGCAAGATAAACAATTATAATATATTATAATAAATAATTATTTATGTATTTACATATGTATTTTGTATTTTGTTTGCGTAATTTTGCGATGATATGAATTCGCCCAGTATTGCTCATGAAAGAAGAACAACCATTCAGCTCATGGGAAAAGGTGAAAAATTCACCGGGAGTTTCCAAGACGAATTCATAATTCTATGGATCCACCTTGTTAGCTTCTATTTGCAATTTGCTTGATTGTGTTCTATGTATGTAGGCCTCATTGTTTATAGATCGCCATTTACCTCTTTTCGCTGCTGTCGGATATTTGATGCATTTAACATAGAACTGTAAATGGGATACACACATTGGTCACTTGCGTTGTAGATATTATTGTGACGAAAGCTTTATATGGTTTATATTACAGAACGAGATATACTTTTATAAAAAAATATTTGAGATCAACTAATAAACTTAAGTGGCTAACATTATTAAAAAACTCATATACAAAAAGATCGCGTGAAAAGAGAATCAGGTGTAATTAATTTTTTCATAAACAAATGTAAAGAATGTACATTGTTTTGACAACAGTTTACCAAACAAAATTAAGCCAATCAGAAAACAGATCCAATTGACGTTTGCCTACCGCGGCGAAGAAAACAGAATAAATCAATCAGCTGTGATTTATTCGAAACCTTTTTTAATTTGCTATCATGTTGTAGCAAATTTCAAAGCGGCCGTACTTAACGTGTCAAACTGTTTCGTGAAGCAATTTCTAATCGCTCAAACGATAGATAATTTTTCGTTTCTATGAAGCAAGACAATCGTCAACGCGAAATCGTTAGATGATTATCACCATCCATCCCAGCATACCCAGACGAAGCCAAATTGCTTACAAAAATTTTACACTTTACATGTTTAGCACTGGCATGATTTCAAATTAATTTACCGCAACGGCATTTGAAAATAATTTCGATATTTTCTTTTCAACTTCATACAACTTTTACAATCATTACAAACAAATTCCGAAAAACATTATAAAAATTTATCGTGTTAAATAGGTAGCATCATTCAATAATAGAATCGTGACCAGGTAGTAGCAGCAGGACAAAAACAAAATGCATATATATTTTGTTATTACAACTACTTCCCCAAGGAGCATTCATATGAGATGGAAACGAACGATTTCGTTAAGCGATTTCGCCTCGCGACTATTATAAACAAAATACAATTCAACTTTGTTGTTGTGGCATCAAGGTGGATTCATAGAAAGTGATAGCAAGATAGCGTATTTCGTATGTGTAATTTTGCGAGTGAAATGTGAAAATCTGAATTCGCCCAATATTGTATCACGTATGTATTTTGTTTGTGTAAACAAAACAACATAGCGAATTCAGGTCATGGGATGCTATCACCTTATATGTATGAACTCGCCTTTTTGGGAAATCGACACCTTTAAGGCTAATTCATATAAAGTGGTGTTAAACCAAGGCGAATTCATATAAGGCGAAATTATTAAAGCAGCTGATGTCTTCTTCTGGTTCCACCGCTCTTTGTATATTTCCTTTGTCCATGACATTCGAAAAACGAAAACTACTGGCGTTTACTCTTCTATTTGAACAAAAGAGATCGGAGGATAAAGTTTAATATTAAAAAAATGTTTGAGATAAGATTGCCACCCTTTTAAAGGTAAATTTCGCCAAGCTAGTAAATCAAATGAATTTTTACAATATGGCTATCAAACTAACTGGTTTAAAAAAGTTTCATTGCTAACTAATTTTGGAATGTTGCCACCTGTTTAAAAGGTTGAATTCAATTAAAGTAAAGAGTGGAATCAAATAATCAAAAATGATCGTGAAACGAAAGAGGCTTTATTAAAGCTTCATTTGGAAAATGTTTTCATAGAAGGTTGCCACCCTTTCAAAGATAAAGGCAAATTATTAAGAAGTATAACACAAATTAATCAATAAGTTAGATCAAATATACCAAAATGATAGTAAAATGAAAGAGGTTTGATAAAGCATCATTACGAAAAAGTTTTGCAATAAGGTTGTCACCCTTTTAAATGTAAATTACATCAAGTTAAGACATTAATTGAAATTTTACGATTAGACGTTTAAAAAAGGTTTATTTAAAACTAATTTGGCAGATAATTGTCACCTGCTTAAAAAGTTAAGTCTAAATTAAATAATAAGTTAAATCAAATATGGCAATATGGATGTCAAACGAAGAGTGGAACTATTTCGGCACTAACTTCAGACTATATAACAACAACAACAATATGAAGACTAGTTCTGAACCATTTCGGGATAATTTTGGGACTAGATATTTCTTGACTGTTTCGGGATATTTTTTATAACTCTTTCGCGAGCAGGTGGGGACTAGTTTGGGGTGACTCCGGGCACATTCAGAGAGTGATTTGGAAATAGTTTGGGACTATTTTGAAACTAGTTCGAGATTAAGCAAATTTCAGACCTTTTTTTTAAACTAGTATCCAAGGTTTGAACAATGTTTTCAGCTAAAAAAAAATTATTGGAAGAGGCTAAAAATTAAACAAAATTTGCTATATCTGCAAACTACCATATTTGACCTAAGCTTTTTAGCATAATGTTCATCAGCAGTGCTGTCAGTTTCAAAGCCAAATATGAGTATAGTCTTTCTCACATCCCCCTCTATATCTCCTTATGGAATTGGCTTGTGCAGTTTGCTGCTCGTGATTTTTTCGCTTATCCCAAAAGCTTTTGGTACTTTAGTTTCAGAGAAAGTTGAGTTAGACATAGTAGATTTCCACTGACGATCATCAAGCGCCACTTTAAAATTAATCACTATACAACATATTAAACAATTGGGTATTCCTTGATTTTGTCCGTCAATACATATTTATATTTTAATTGCCAAATTCTAAAAAAAAAATTTCATTTCATAAAATTTTATGTACAGCGTGAACCCGAATAACTGTCGCACATACAAAACTCCTCAGTGTGTACAGTTTTAAAAGTTCCGTTAAGATTATTTTGTTGTTTCTTAGTCATTAAACAGTTGTGCTTGCAAAAGCATAATTAGCATGTAGCTGCAGTTGTTAACTAAATTTTGAGCGAAATGGACGCAAAACGTGAGCTTGTGCTCCAACGCTATTTAACGGGTGACATAACTAGTGTGATCGTAAAAGTGCTGCAAAAATTTAATATTAATCGCAGATTCGTTCAACGTACGATTGCTAGGTACAAGAAAACAGGTACTATTAAAATAAAGAAAAAACCGGGAAGAAATCGTTTGGTACGAACTCCAGCGGTAATTAAAAGAGTGCGTGAACGAGTTCGTAGAAATCGAGAGGTGTCAACAAGAAATCTCGCAAAAGACCTCAACATAAGCCAACACACCGCCCATTAAATTTTAAGAAAAGACCTGGGATTAAAGGCTTATAAAAAAAAAAGAATTCATGGTCTCACTACAAAACACCGGCAAATGAGAACAAAAAGAAGTGGGGAGCTACTTCGTCGGCACGCTCATTGTGACATAATTTTTTCAGACGAGAAGTTATTTATTTTACAACAATCGCACAATTCCCAGAACGATAGATTGTATGCAAAAAGTATGTCTGATCTTCCTTCAACAAGTCGAGGCGTAGAACGGTTCCAAAATTCCTCATCAGTTATGGTATGGGGAGCCATTTCGAAAAGAGGCAAGCTCCCCCTTCTGTTTATCGATAAAGGGGTGAAAATCAATGCGGCATACTACCATGACGAAGTACTCATCAACCACTTGGTTCCCCATGCCAAGATACTCTTCGGAAAGGATGATTTTTGCTTCCAGCAAGACTCTGCTCCTGCCCATAAGGCCAGAAGGGTGCAAGACTGGTGTCGTGCCAACTTGCCGCATTTTATCTCCACCGATGAATGGCCGTCATCTTCGCCGGATCTTAATCCCTTAGATTTTTGTATTTGGGGTTACATGATGGGGAAATTGAAGAAATTAAAAAACATGAATCTCGAAACTTTTAAACGACATTTGATAAAAATATGGAATGAAATACCGGATGACGTCGTCCGTGCCGCATGTAGCAGTTTTTCTAAACGTTTAAGAGTCGTAAAAAAGTTAAAAGGGGAAAGATTTGAGTTATCCCAATAGTTATTTAAGAATATACTATTAACAAATAAAAAATTCAAGTTTAAATGTAAAAATGTTGTTCAAGCTCGTTTTATTTAAATAATTAGGTGCGACAGTTATTCGGGCTCACGCTGTATAGTATAACGTTTAAATTATAGTATTGCTGCAAATTTAAGTAAATAATTTTATATTTAGATTTTTAAAATAGAAACTACATAAATGGTACCCGAACAAAACGAATCTTTATTTTTCCATGCTTCGAAAATCGGATGCAATACTGAGAGCAGAAATAATTCCGCGAAAAGTGGGAAATGCCATCGTCCAGGACCGTTAACGCGAAATCCTTATTTCAATTTTTTGCGTGATTTTCGAATACGCAATTGCGGACTAACAGTCATTGAAATGGTTCGAAGAGGAGCAAAGGAATGGAATGCAATGTCAAGAGACAATAAACTGCGATATATTGAAGAAGTTAGTTGTTATAAATAAATAAAAATGATCTATGATTAAAATTGCCTCCTTAATATTAAATATTTTCAGGCATTTTACGCACCTAAATTACATCGGGGCTGTTGTGCTGTAGAGCTGGGTTCAAAATTGCAGCATGGGTGTAAACCCAAAGTGAAAAGGAAAGTTTCAATTTGTCGCACTAAGAAGAGAAGATCGAGTTCAGCTTCTAGTAAAAGAAGTTCGCGAAGAAACCCAAAATCATCAATTTGTTCTTCACAAAGAAGAAGCTCCCGAAAAAAAGATGCCAGCAGGAAATCCTCAATTTGCTCCACGAAACGAGGAAGTTCTAGAAGAAGAGCTACCAAAGGAAAAACTTTAACTTTTGCTTTAAACAGAAGGGGTAGGAAACATTCCAGAAAATTTAAGAAAAGCAAATGTGGGCAGCGGAAGAAATTAAGAAAGCGCAAACCAAAATTTGGAAAATCAAATTGTATGCTTAAAGCAAAGAAGATAAAACGGGTTAAGAGAAAACGAAGCCTTTGCGATTTGTGTTGTCCGATGTGAGAGCGCAAAAAAAATTCAACTTCGTAAATAAAAAGAGCGCAAGCAAATTTTACAGTGTCATTGCATATTCGGTTAATAAACTAACTTTTTGTCTCACTTTTGAATGTACATATGTAGATTAGATTTATGCGAATATGAAAATAAAATAAAAAATATACAACACTTTTTTAATTTGTTGTATGCGTGTAAGTACCTACATAATTGATTTCAGGTATTTGTAACAAGCTTTATTTCTTGCTCTTGTGGTTACCGACCGCAGACAAGGTGGGAAATTATTAA
Source organism: Anomoia purmunda (assembly GCA_951828415.1). Lineage (NCBI taxonomy): Eukaryota > Metazoa > Arthropoda > Insecta > Diptera > Tephritidae > Anomoia > Anomoia purmunda. The sequence continues at coordinate 15,491,500 of OX639996.1, forward strand.
CTTATGTGCATACATATGTATACAGTGATCGTCAGGTATAACGCAGACTCTAAATAATGAATGTCATTTTAAATGCTTTAGTTATTCTAAATATCGAACGTTTGGAAAAAAAAAATTATGTATTCTATGTAACGAATGGTCGTGAGTTTATTTGCTTGAAAATCACGTTCAGGTTTATTATTGTTGTTGTTGTAACAGCATAAAACATTCCCCATAAAATTTTGGGGAATGCTGCTGAAGTGACAGTCCTTGGCCGGATATAGATCCGGGTCGTTCCGGTATCGTAGAACCGACTGTAGTGGGAACGTTCAGGTTTATTCTTTTAGGACTGTGTTACAAACGAAACAATTAAAATTGATGAAGGTCCTTCGAACGGCGAAGACAAAGCCGAGGTGTTAATCGGGATGACTTTGGGACTTTGGATGACTGACTGCTGTAAAAAAAAAATATTAGCTTATGTTATTCAACTTTGGAAATTCGTATGGTGTTTTAAAATATTATATGTATACAAAATCTCGTATCACAGTGTTTGTGGTCGAACTCCTTCGAAACGGCTGGACGAATTTTTATGAAAATTTTTATTTATACTTAGTAGATACGAGAGAAGGTCGTAAAGTGCATATATTTTATGCTTGGAAAATGGTTACCATCTCTTTGAAAATTCAACTTTAATTAAAATATACACACAAACTATATGGAATATTAAAATATGGGTGTCAAACGGTTCGTCTCGACACAGATTGAAGCAGAAAATTTTAATAAATTAAGCACAAGTTATGTATGTATATAAAATATTAAACCAACCAACTCTTTTCCGATCGTTGTTGTTGTAACAGCATAAGAGTTACCCCATAAACTTATGGGGGATGGTGCTGAAGCGACGGTCCTTGTCTGGATATTAATCCGGGTCGTTCCGGTATCGAGGAACCGACTTTGGGGGGAACGAACAGTTTTTCTGTGTTTTCTTTTCCGAGGATTTTGTCAGCTGGGTATCTAATGCATTTGACATATTTATTTACATACGTATGTATGTATATATCCACATGTATACACATAAACAAGTGGTTGAAAAAAGCGATGTGTCATAAACAAAATAATTTTTTTTTGTTTATCAGACAATTTTTACTAATGGTGAGATTGATACCAAAGATATCAAATATTTAGGCAATATGTAGCTATGTACATATGTATGCATGTAAATATAATTCCCGATTTTATACGTGATTGTAAAGAATCGCATTGTGTATTATATTATATAGTGTACATATTTATATACATATGTATGTATGTATGTACATATATTGGCCTATAAGCAACCTACAATATTTGTAGAGATATCATTATGAAAAATTATTACACCTTATATCAATTTTAACTTTATGCCTTACACACACGTTTTGCGCACCTACAAACCTAGGTTTGTATGTATTTAACCCAACCGCCACCTACTTAATTTTAAGAAAATCATTTTTTTTTTTGCACTAAAATGTTTGTGTAAGTGCGCATTATTCCTACTTCATGCTTTTTTTTATGAATCAGCTTTTTTTACAATGACACACCAACGCAACGCACTTATGATATGTGGCTTCTGCACTTTTGCAAAGTACATATGTATGTACTTATGGATGTGTGTATATTTCGAAACCAAAACGGTGTTTCCCATTTGACACAATTATCATTAGCACAAGTAGATCTGACTTACCTTTTCTAATTTCTGGAAATATTGGCGCAGGAATTGTATGGGCTTTTCAGGACGACTAACACAAAGCTGAACAATGCAATCTTTGAGTACACGTTGAATGCCATGTGCCTGAATGTAATTCTCGCATTCACGTAGACTTTGTTGTTCTTCTAAAGTATTGGCCATGATTGCGGACATACAACGTTCCACAACTGCCAAATGTACAATTTGCTGCTAAAAAATGTGAATAGCGTATAAATTTGAGGACTGGGTGAGATTGCTGACGGATGGGCGCTGGCACTTAACAATACAAAACAACAACAACTACACTGTTGGGCACAATTATCAAGCTTAATGTAACGCCTTTCAGCTCTTGTTGGTTTATTCCAGCAGCGGACGTTTGAATAAAAAGAATTGATATTTGATTAAGTGCAATCGGTGGCAGATATTAATTAAATTTCGTATATATTAAACTGCGGTATGTAAAACGCAGCAATCGTGTTATACTTTCTCGTTTTTAGTGTTTTTTTCTTTGTTCTCTATTCACTCGCTTTCGCTTGCACCCTCTTGCACACACACACAATTTTTTTTTTGTGGTTTTCCTTCAGCTTTGTGAAATATGTTTTATTCTTAATTTCACAATTTATTGTTAATCTCCCAAATAAATTTGCAATTTATTTGTGTATATAAATTGTTTAACAATATGTAGCGTTTAATATTTGTAGACGAAAGATATATCGTTATAATTGCAAAATTATACAAACAATTGCACCAAAATAGACTTTTGATCGTTGCGCAGAAACGTCAAATTCGATGTTGCCAATTGCAAGTTCGATTACGATACAAGTTTTGTGGAATTTTTAGTTTACCAGGAGCTTAAAATTAACTTTTAACTGAGTTTACTAAACGAATTTGTACATTGCTTGTTTTATAAGCAAACAAAATTAATATTACCACAAAGTACTACTCTGTACATTTTTTATTCAGCACCATAAAATTTTAAAAGAGTTGGCCCTGGATACAAATTTTTAGCGCCAATGTGTAGTTAAAGTTTGTTTTATTTTATATAAAGCATTTAGCATTATTTTTTTATAATTAATTGTATTAATCGAAAATGTTTAAAATGAAATTATATTATTAAAATCTTTTCTCTCCACAAATTACGTTCCACAATAACCAAATACCAGAGAACTTACAAGTAAGTTCTCTGCAAATACACAGACCGCCATGTTGCCAGACGCTTAAAAAACTACGTATTATGTCCATAGATTAAATTCTGACAACAAAGCAACCTTGCATCAGCCTACCCCAATCCATTGACAAAAATGTCTACTCTCAGTTCTCAGCACGTGAAATTTCAAAAATAACAAAAGAAAAATTTGTTGATCCGCATTTATTTTGTATTATATTCTGTGCATAGAAAATCGATAATGAAGACTTTTTCAAATAAACAAGATGAACGTAAAGAAAAGAAGAAAAAGAAGTTGCTGGCTCTGGCGAAATTGGTACAATTGAACGATAATGATCGTCGGGAGGCTGCTGTGAACCAAATTACTACTGAGACATGCGGGAATCCTGGCCCGCCGAATGACGATGAAGGTTTCATAAAGGTTTGTATTGTATATATGCATATAGTATATGATAATGCTCACTTTCGTGTGTTGTAAATTTTCGTTGAAAGGTCACACATAAAAAGAAAGCTGCTAAAGGATCGGCGGCAAAGCCACAAATTGTCCTACCGGAAACGGTTTCACCTGCACACGAAGAGCCACAGGCAAAACGTCCTAAACTTACAAAAAGTGAAAGTATTGATGCAACTGGTAGCGATACATCCGAAGTATCATCTACTATTGACTCCGCGGCAGAGCAACAGCTCCAAAAGTTGCAACTTTCCGAAGAACAGTACAAAGAATTACGTCGGCAATTGCGTCAACGTAAAAGGGAACTTGAATGTGTGCCAATCTTACGGCTACGTGAATATGGCCAACGCGCTACTCTAGAGACGCCACAAGACCAACGCACACCAATTTTTCTAACAGACATTCAACATTTACTAATGTCCGCATTAATTGGTAAAAAGTCACCATGTACACCAGATCGTTGGTGTTTCTTGGAGAAACCAGTACGTTTGTCGCACAGTGTCGTTCTAATACTAGAAGGACTTTCACTCTATCACTATCTTTCGAACGAAAGCAAATTTATGCAAACAAATGAAATATTTCAAACACGTTTGGAAGTTGTGCTTCCGCCATTGAAAGAAGGATCTATCATAGATGAAATCGCCCAGGTGCCGCTAACCAATGTGCAGGCACATCAACTCATTGAAGAGTATGGCTCGTTGGAATCAGCTGTGGAAATGACAAAAGATCCCACATTGCTCGTTAAAGCCATATTTCCGGTTAGCGAAAATTCGGCACAATCAAAGAAAAATAAACTGCCTGTTGGTGATAAATTTCCACGAACGAAACTTCTGCTCTCCGCTTTACAGATGGTCGATGAGGGTTATCCAATGCCATTGCGAGGCGAACTAAGTGAACGTTTTAAAAATTACGTATTTACTAAAGATAAATACGAACCTGTTACTGACAACAGTCCCATGTTCGGTATTGATTGTGAAATGTGTCGCACTGTTATTGGGCATAATGAATTGACGCGTATATCAATCGTAAATGAACAGCTTGAGACAATTTACGAAACACTAGTAATGCCAACCAATAAAATTGTGGACTATTTGACACCATATTCGGGAATTACGCCGGCTTTAATGAAAACAGTAACAAAAAGCTTAAAATCTGTACAGCAGGAGGTTAAAGAGCTACTACCGCCTGATGCGATTTTGGTAGGCCAATCGTTAAATTTCGATTTGAATGCAATGAATATGATGCATCCGTATGTCATTGATACTAGTATATGTTTCAATTTGAGTGGAGTGCGAAGGAGAAAGGCAAAACTGCAAACACTTGCGATGGCATTTTTGAAAGAGTCTATACAAGAAAATGCTGATGGTATGCATTTTAGATGTTTTTTTTTTTTGTGTGAAATTATGATAATAACTTTCGCTTCGAATTTCTTTTACAGGGCACGACTCCGTGGAAGATTCCTTGGCCAGTTTAAAATTGGTTAAAATGAAATTGGCCAACAGTTTAGAGTATGGCGATGAAATATTGACGCAAAAGAAACGCTTACACGAGATTATGCGTTTGGCAAGTGGTGATAATATTAAGAATAATCTATTGGCTCACGCATCTCAACGCGACAAGAGTACAGCGATTATTACAAATGGCACACTACAACAACAAACAAAAGAAATTATAGGGAAAGTTGAAGAGGATAAAACGTGTGAATCCCTAAAAAGTGTTTCTCTATACGAAATGGAATCGAACAAGCATGCAATCAATAAGGCGCGTGAAATAGCGTTGGAACACTCTCTGACCATAACTAACTTGCGTTTGCAAATAGAGGACTTTCAATTAGATAATGCTGAAAAAACAGTTACGAAACTTGACAAATGGATTGGGAAATTATGGCAGACGGTCGCGCATAACGGTATGCTGCTGGTTTTGATGGGTGGTTCAACGGAATGTGCCAGTGGTGTTGCGAAAATTGCTATAAAGAAAAATGCGGCCTCAGTTGCGGCCAGCATAGCGGCGACAACACCAATAACGGTATAGTGCGAACAACAATGATCAGATGATAATGCTATTAGTTAAATAATTTGTGGAAATTTAATAAAATTTTGCGATTGATGGGAGTTACATAACTGAATATTTGTAATATATAAACTTTTTCGAAAAATTTTTTTATTACTTTTATTTGCATATTTAATGTGGTAGGTACTAGAGATGCCCAGGACCAAATATTTAAAGAATCGGTTCTGGTGACTCCGATTTTATACGACTGGCCTAATTAAGATTTGGGTATTGTAGTAGGCTCAACTCCTACTTATGCAGCCTCGACAAATGAATGTCGGGCATGTGGATAATCTCCGCATGATACCAACCCCCTATTCACATGCCCCAACAAGCCCACTCATCTAACCCCCCTCTCCCTATCGAAACAGCTCGTTTCCTGGGCCTCCTCTTAGATGAGTTCGTAGATAACGACCGTGGATAAGCTGATCTAAGCTAGCCCTACAACAACAACAATTCCGATCCAACGTTCCCTCGATAGTCGGTTCTACGATACCAGAACGACCCGGACTTATATCCGGCCAAGGACTGTCACTTCAGCAACATTCCCCATAAGTTTATGGGAGCAAGCCCGCTTCCAAGGAGGACCGAGTATTTGAACCGTTCCGGTTCTCAAAAAAAATGGCAATGAAAAATAGGTACTATCGATATAGCAAATCAAAAGATAGGAAGGGGTTTTTACAAAAACTAAATTTCCTTATATTTTTGTTATAAAATCAAGAAAATGAATAGGAATATATGGCATTAATTTCTTGGTTAATATTTGTGTGACAAAAATTTAGTAAAAATAAAATGCATGAATCGAGTTTCGGTTACTTTAGTCCCGTTGTTTGGTTCTTTTAAGGGCCGGACCAGGCGGTTCATTAATGGACCTGGTTTTCCAGATCCAGTTCCTCAAATAAATATGCGCCTTGTTTAAAGGGGCCTGTCGTCCGAATACAAAATTTGGAGATAACTGCTTTTGGAAGTAAAAATCCACGAGTTCTTTTTTTTTGAATAGCTGATTTTGAACCCGATGTTTTTCAACTTAAATTCAAGGCAGTGAATATAACATGGATGACGAGGCTTTTGAAAAAAATGTATTAAAAATAATCAGATGACAAATTACATAATATGAAATTTTTTAAAGTTATTTATTTAATAAATAAATGAATAATAATTTCCAGGGACTGTCTCGAAACATTTCTGACGGTAGTTTCTTACTATTAGAAAAATATAGAGCAATGACATCGTAGGATATGTATATCTGATATCTTTCATGATGACCAAAAGGTATTATAACTTTGGTGTGTGATGTTATAAAATATAAGAAGGACAGGAGATACTCATATACAAATCTATCAAAAATTATTCGGACGACGAGGTGATTCGATTTAGCAGTGCCCGTCGGTGCATGTGTCTGTCTGTTTGAACGTAGACGAATTTTTCAGTAAAGTTGGGCACGTTCATTAATGCAGTGTTATAGTCGTCAAAACAAATGTGAGGCAGTACTGCTTTTTGTGAATAGTTTTTTAATGTAAGTAGGTGCCAGCTCTCCGTAAAATTTCTGCAGCCATTGCAGTAAACATTTTACATCTGCAAGAAACCGAAACCAAAATGGCATAGTGCTTATTTTCATTATCTTCATTTCATTTATACTTTTTGTTTTTAATTTTAGTTCGATAAAATATCTTCATTTTGAGTTCCTATTGATTACCATCAATAATCACGGACATGAAAAATTCCATTTTCTCTGGCGTTCGGAAATGCAAACAAATTTCTAGCAGCATAATCGGAATGACAAAGCAGTCGAAGCAGCTGATTGTGCAGTAAGAAGCAACCGCAGACGGCAATATTTAGAATCCATATCAAAGCACATCATTTGGATTCGTCGCATGACGTTCGTATGGCTTAACGTTATGATTTATGATTTCAAATATGTATAACAGAAAATGAAATAAATAGTTTTAAGAAATGGAATTGATTTCCTTGTTCCCATTTAAATTTTTATTTCTGCGAAAAACATGGCGTGGCCAAATGTGGTGCGTATTTTAATTTTAAAAAAATCAGTTAGCAACCCTTATATTTCAATATTTGTTTGGCCGAATTCAAGTCGAATCCATACAAGGTGGTGTTATAAATACAACTACAAAATTCCTATGTATTTTGTTTTTGTTTCTGCGTAAGAGCTGTCAAAATTTAAACACATTTTGTTTTGCTTTTACGGCGTTTGAAAGCTCATACGCAAAAGCAAAAACAAAATACATGTACATAGGTGAATAAAAAAAAAAATGAAATCAGCTGCTCTTATGCCATCACTTTCTATAAATTCGCCTTGGGCCGAATTTCTTCAGAAAATTTGGGGTGTGCGCCTGACTATTGTAACACAAATTGTAGAGCCTACAGTCTTACGCTGGCTCCGAATGACAAATGATTTTTATGAGATTTTTTTTCATAACAGAAATTGCCAGCCAAAGGGCGACCGCTGCACATATGTAGTTCTGACCAAAGCGAATTCTTGCCAGGTGGTGTTCCAAGAATGATAGAATACAAGATTGCGCCTTCCCGCGGTGAAATGACAGATTTCGCCTTTAGTAAACAAGAATACGGGAGAGAGAAAATTGAACAACTTCCAATATTTCATTGAAAAACTTGTTCTAATTGTTCTAAAGTGTAAAATATGAATTTATAGGCAGACATTTAATAAATAAATTCGCAAAATACTAAAAAAAGTGTCTCTTTTTCTTAATTTGTGAAAAAAGCTTTGTCTAGTTGAAGTTGAGAATTGTCAAACCCGGCAAAACCAAAGTAGCGGTACTTCTAAAGGCGTCACCTTCAGTATTCAGTACACCGTGGTGGTGTTCGGCGTACAACAATAAAAATGAGCACTAACAAATTATACAAATCCACATTCGCTGGGTTTTTTTTTTGTTTACACAAACAAAGTACATCAGCAATACTGGGCGAATTCAGATTTTGACATTTTACTCGCAATTGCTAAACAAGCAAAATAATCAGCGGATTTGCTTTGTTTATCTTACTATCACCTTCTATGGATCCACCTTGGTTAGTTACTATAGCAGCCGGTTTGAGTTTTTTTTCACCAACTACATGTATTTTGATTTGCTTTTCGTTTAAGCTTTCAAAAGTCGTAAAAGCAAAAACAAAATACATGGGAATTTTGTAGTTGCACTTATAACGGCGTCCATTCTTCTATACTCTTTTATCGTGACATCGTAAAATTGAAAAAAATGCGTGAGCTATGAATTCTCCTTGCCTTATATGAATTCGCCTTGGCCTTTTTCCTAGTATTACGATCGCCTTTTTTATCTATATTTTGCAGTTTTTTTTTAACTTTATTTTTTTATTTTTGAATCTTGTAAGAGGTGCGCATTTTTATAAGGCCTATATAAATTTGGTCAGATCCTTAATTTGGCGTCGGAGCGGAGAAGAGCGAATGCACCTTCCACAAGTTATTGTATAATTCTGACATCCACCCACTTTCCTACCTCACTGAATCATATTGTGTTGTATTTAGTAGCCATGTGTGTGTATGTGGCCTAATGTATTGAGTACGTGTGGGATGCGCAAAAATTTTCCTATCCCAAGCTTTTTCTTCAAAAGACATCTCAAATTTGGTGAGTATGCTTTTTTAGTCAAAGTTGGCCCTATGAATATTTGCTGGTGGTGGTTGTTTTTTTCATTAAGCTTTTCGTTTTGATAACGGCAGATAACGGAGCTGTGTGAGAACTGCGATAGTAGGAATTTTCACTTCCACGCACACATAAATACATACACACATACATACATATGTATATAAATTTATAAATAATTACCCCAGTAAGAACACTATCTGTAATCAAATACGTACTTCCAAAGTAAGCGCAAGAAATCGCAAAGCTTTCCGTGAATACATGTAGGGCGTCGGGACGAACCCCATACATTGTCTCCTTTACAGAAGAGGGCGGAAGGGAGCACAATATTCATTGAAACGTATCATTTGCCCTGGAATAGGAAAATTGTTTGTTATAGGATTAGTGTAGTGCAAGATTTGTTTATGTGTTGCTAATTGCGTTAGGTCGGTCTTACTGGGACTGTGTGTCTAATGGGGATTGGAGCTTTTAAAGAGAGGACTTCCCATCATACACATACATACATAGAATCGTATGAGTGTGAGTTTTATTTTTGTTTAACATATGTATGTTAAAAAGAGCCGTAAAATGGCATATACACAAAAAAAAAGGTCACATTTTTAATTTTTTTGTTTGAATTCTAATGCTAAAAATTATGCCGGAACGCTACATATCCTTCAAAGGACAAATAACTGCATAGGCATATACGGGGCAGATTTCTTGTAAGGCAAATACCGAAGGCCTCTTTCATTGTGCCCGACTTGCAAAAGCAATCCTGTTGGGATCCTCATGAAGATGCGCTTGGTTTAGTGATATTTAAGAACGAAAAATAGCTGTGCAAACAAATTTAGGTTTGACGTAGTTATATATTTAAAAATACTAGGTAAATATAAATGAATTAGGCATTAAACTGGAAATTTATATTTCACTTCCCAACACTACATCTCAGGTCGGATATCATTTCACCGAGCTGGCTCAACTCTCATATTTTTCCGAGTTAGGTTGTTGCTTTATGCGCAATTCATTATCCTACCAAGTGTTCTTTTGCAACTAGGTTACAAAGAAAAGGGCCCCGAGTAGATAGTTCAAGTAAAGCTAAAAATTGGAATGCTAGATTTAAAAACTTTCAAAAAAAGGATCCTTAAATTAATGTAAGGAATTTTTAAGTAAAGCGAGAAGACTTACATATATCGCAATTATCTAATGCCCATTAAAAATATATGGTATACCAAATTAAAGGTTAATAAATTTCCTAAATTGCCCATATGTATATACATATGTACTTTAATTCAATTAACATTTTAATTCATAATCGTTAATTTATCAAAAATGTGATATTTGGTGTAAAACAAAAAAAAGGATATATGTATCGGTAGAAACAGGTAAAAATTATATTTAAGCAATTTGTTTTTTACTACAACCACTCCAATTTTTTCTTTGGCGAAACCCCCATCTTTTCGAACTTGATGCGCGAATCTGTTGAAAACTAATGCAACTATTTTCTGACAGATTTGAAAAGTCAAAAACTTTTTGAAAAATTATTTTTATGAACCTATTATAATATTGAGCTTCCTTGGGGATTTCATGGGTCACAAAATGGCTATAATTTTCATTTATAAAACTTTGATAATCGCCTGTTGCAAAAATGTCTATGCAACGTGAAAAATCTGTGGTAATAATCTGAAATAAAATTTTATAACGAATTGAGCAATATCCCATATAAGCTAAGAATTTTTTGATTTTATTTGTATTGCATTTTCTGTCTTTGGAGTTGGTCCTTTTGACAGCTGTTACTTGATTTATATTCAATTTGGTTTGCCATTTCATAATGAATCGTGCAAATCGCGGACTGCGTCCAAAATCGGTCGACATAATCACACCGCAGAGTCGGTAATTCGAACAACAATGGATTGGTTTTGCGCCACGTTTGCTCTAGTAAATAAAGCGCATCCTCAGAGACGCCGTACAGTGCGCACCGAAGACGGTATTGCTGCTGTGGAACAGAGTATTGAAAAAGACCCGAATCAGTCCATCCGCCAACACATGCAACAATTCGAGCTGTGCCCATCCACTTTATGGGAGATTTTGCGGAATGATATTGGTTTCCGGGCTTACGAAATTCAACTCGTGCAAAAATTAAATCCGCTCGACCATTAAGCGCGTCGCACGTACGGTAAATGGCCTCAAAACGAGATGGCCAACGATCCCGATTTTCACAAGAAAATTTTGTTCAGCTCACTTTTGGTTGAATGGGTACAAAATTGTCGCATTTGGAGTGTTGATAATCCACCAGCCAATGTTGAGACGCCGTTACATTCTAAAAAAGTCACTGTTTGGTGTGCTCTATGGGCAGAGGTTCATATTTCTTCAAAACTCAAGCCGGCCATAGTATTGCAGGCAATGGGGAATGCTATTGAGCCAGGTTTAATAACTTTTTCGCGCCTGAATTGAAGGATATTAATGTGGACGACCTTAAGTTCCAACAAGACGGCGCTACATGCCATACATTCAATGAAACTATAAATTTATGGAAGGAAACTTTTGGTGAGCGCGTTATTTCGCATCGTGGGCCTGTGGCGTGGCTTCCAAGATAGTGCGATTTAACACCGCTGGACTATTTTTTTTGTCTATTTTTTGTGGGGTTATGTGAAGTCGCTTGTCTACCCGAGAAGATTGACGCCCTAGAAGATAATATTCGGCTCGTTATTGCGGACATACAGCTCCAATTGCTGCAAAATGTGGTCGAAAATTGAGCCTCTCGGCTGGAATTTATTCGAGCCAGCCGCGGCGGTCTCCTGCCCGAAATAGTTTTTTTAACATAATGACAAACACTTACCTTTAAAATAAAGCGTTCATTTCTTCTTGAAAACCACATGTCCAAAAAAAGACATCGCTTATATACCAAGTTTCGTTGAGATATCTCAATAATCACAAAGTTAACTCGGGTATAAAAACAATGATATCATTTTTATATTTTTAAGTAGCGCTTTTTTCAAACAGTTTCTAAACAGTCACCCTCGTACTGGTAGCTGCTTTTAAATGGAATAATAACGTTTTGAATTGAATACTCCAAAATTTGTACTCCATTAAAAGAGAACAAAGTTTAGCTATTAGCTTTGCGCATGCCATTTTTGTTGTTGTGGTGAGTGAAGAAGCTTCTTGGCTCTCTATTTTGACTTGCCTATCCTAACAAGGCTTTTATGCCTGCATGTATGCTATCAATGTGTGCAAACACACATACACACATACATACATCCACGCATATTAAGTATACGCACGCACTTTTCCCCAAGCATTAAATTGAAAACAGAACATTTTCCAAATACACAAAAACACACACCACTTGCCAAAGTGTGATAAACGAATATAGTAAACAAATGAAAATTTTTTGTGTGTTTCCCATTTGAGCGAATTTCAAAATCAGAAACAGTGACGACCACAGACACGACATAGCTGAAAGAGGAAGAGCACGAAAGAGTCAAAACAAAGTGCAACATTGGAAGTGGCGACAAGGGTACGAAATAGAACATACATAGCACAAAAAAGCCACAGCAGCAACGCAAAAATTCTTGTATTCACTTTTCACACGTCGTCCCGTACGCCAACGATAACGACGAGTAACGCGGACGGAAAAGTCGTGCAGTAAAATCAAGTGGAAATTGGGGAAAATCTTAAAAGTGCTGCTGTGCTTTCTGCGCTGTGATTTGCATTGCAAACAAAAACAAAAAAAAACCAAAAAAAAAGCAACAACAAAAATTAACAACGCAAAATTAATAAAGTAAAATAAACAAAACCAAAAAACGAAACACGAAAAAATAGAAAATAGAAAAAAATAAGTTAAGCAGCGAAGAGTAAACATATTTTTTGTTTTTTTTTCCTGTTTTCATGTATTTTTTTTAGTGGGAAAAGGCAAAAAAGTTGAAACGAAAAGGTGAATCAATGCAAGCATAATTGGTGAGTAATCAGAAAATTATTTGCACAAAAGGATGTGAATGACTTTTGCCTCAAAATAAAATAAAAAATAACGTAGCACATTATAGGCTGCGTGTAAAACTTAATTTACTTTAGTTTAGCTTTTTAATTGCACTCAATACTTCGGCTTTAAAACAAATGTGCAGTTTATCGATTTTTATGTGTAACTTTTTGCCTAAAATCCCACTGCCATAATGTCCTCCCTACGCAATTCCTGCCACCGAATGTTCCACTTTGTTTTGTATCTATCACATAATTGTAGCTTTGCGTGCCCGCCCGTCCGTCTACTTTGCCAATGGAATAAATAAAACGCCAGTTACTCGTGCACGTAGATAGAGAACCTACATAGAGTAGAGTCATCGCTACCTTGCTGTGCCACTGTGCCAGTAGATTCAAAGTTGTGTGGGAAATTAAGGAGCAGTATTATGATAAAAATAACTTCTGTGACACTTGCAAACAAACATACATATGTATATACATATTTACATATGTACATACTTAATATAAGTACACATATAGTAGCTATGTATGTACTATATAAGGAATTGCTGAGAATCTTCAATAAACAGATACTTGAAGTATGCGGTAAATTAAAATGTTTTCTTAACATACATTTAACAGGCGTTAAAGGAGTATTGAAAAGTATAAACAAAATAGGACAACAAAAGGATTTGCCATAGAAATTCTGTATTTCCGTAACATGCAATGACTCAAATAACTAATCATATGCTGATTTTTTACAGTATTTTCACGCTAAGTCTTTTTTTGTTATTTTTTTCAAAAGCTTAGTTTGTTGTTTAACTAAGAGCATAAAAATTACAAGCTCAAACTTTGTACACAATTTTAAAAAATTCAACAAATTTTCAGCAAAATTTCCTACATTTTAATTTGTTTTTTTGTTTTTAATATTTTGACTCGCTGAGAATTCCATCCGAATTTTTCAATAATCCTGATCCGTATATTCGAATATCGGGATACTCTAACGTGGGTTGTGGATTCGCATACCGTGCGTGGAGTCATAGAAGAAATCTGATGAGGAGAAGTGGTGATATCCGAAATAGCTATAATTTCTACCACTTCTGTTCTTCTGTTCTTCAAAAATTAATTAATTGTCGAAAATTTGGACATTCGAATATTATCATGGCATCATATACATACATACATAGTATTCGGATATCCTGTTATTTGAAATGAATGAAATGCAACATAGGTGAAATAAATAAATGGGTAATAGTTTACACAAAAAAGTTTCGGTATTAATCTAATTAATCTGACCAATTAATATGAGGACAGACTATCCTCCGATAGCTAGCTCTACTATCTATCTTTGTAGCTTATTAACATTTAGTAAAAAAAAAAAATAATGAGCAAGCCTCAAGTGACGAAAAATGCTGGTTGTTTTATTTTTTTATTTTTTGGAAATTCGCTCGAACGTGCATACGTAGGGGATATGATTTTTATTTCTTAATATATAGTACATCTTCTAGCATATAAACTGCATGCGTTAAATGGAAAAAAATTTCGAAAACTAAAATTTCGAAAAATTTTCAAAACTCAACAGAAATTTTCTGCAACTTGCAAATTCTTATACAGAAGTTTGACTATAAAAGTTGTTACTCAAAAAAATTTGTTTTATGACAACTTTTATTTTTATAAATTTAGTACAATTTTTAAAAAAGACGAGAAATCCGGCAGACTTTGATCTTCCTATAATTATTTATTAATTGCCCATTGCATACGTAACCAGTTAACACCTTTCGGTTTCGCTCGCATAGAACATGTGTATAAATTAATTTATTTGAACTTTTAAAACAGGTGGCAACACTCTACAGAATATACCTGTAAAGTTTGTCCCAGCGAAATGAACGATTTGACACTTTTGTTTTAATATCTCATATAACTTGTGTATAATTTATTCAAATTCGACTTTTCAAGCAGGTGGCAACCCTATTTGAAATGTACCTAGAAAATTTCTCCTAGCGGAATGAACAGTTTGACACCTATATTTTACTATTTCGTATAACTTGTGTAGAATTTATTTGAATTCGATTTTTAAAACCCTCAAAAAAGTTAGTTATAAACCCTCTTGCTGAGACGAACGGTTAGGCATCCATGTATTTTAATCTTTCAAATACTTTGTGTATATCTTAATTAAATTTGACTCTTCAAACAGATGGTAATCCTTTCCAAATCAAGTAAAGCCATGCCTGCAAAATAGCAGCTAATTCCGGGTAGCGGATAAAAAGTTAAAAATCATATATACATTTTTTTATCTCTTTTATGGGTACATTCTCGTTTAAGACAAGGGCGAATTTATATCAGGTGTTGTTATACGTACAAAAACAAAAATTTGCACTAACAAGTTATATGCAAAATGATAGTATGATTAACAACAAACACATCATTTTCACTTAACGTTTACCAAGCAAATTCAGTCAGCTGCTTTATCGTCTGTATTTGAATTCGCCTAGGTTTACTTAAGACTGTAATTGAAACTGAAAGTTGCCGAGAAAAGAGGTAATATAAAAATTGTCGCTTACAACGTTGGTTGCAAGGCGAATTTACTATATCAGATGTTATTATACATACAAAAACAAAAATTGACACTAACAAGTTATATGCAAAATGATAGTATGATTAACAACAAACACATCATTTTAACTTAACGTTCATTAAGCGAATTCAATCATCTGGTTGATCAACTTCACCTTATATGAATTCGCCTTGGTTGGTTTAGGCGAATACGCAAGGCGAATTCTGACAACCATGACAGCCTAAAAACGAAAACTTTTCGAGTACATTCTTGTACGAGTATTCTCTTTTATCGCGACATCCTTAAATGGAAAAATGTGTATGGATGCGTTATGAATTCGCCTTGCCGTCACCTTATATGAATTCGCCATGCTTCATATGTATAAAAAATTTATGAAAAAAATGAACGAAAAAAGATTATCAAGAAAAACATTGTGAATGTAATAAAAATAAATCAGCATGTGGTCAATTTTTTGAGTAACTGTATACTCTTACCTACATACATACATTTTAAACCTCTACCTATAATCTTTGCAGCGATAAGCCCGACTTTCCCCAACTATTGCGTAAGTTTTTAAATTAAAAGTTTTACCTTTTTTGCATATACTCTTTTGCCGGCAAGTTGCTAGCAAATTTTAAATCGCTAAAAATATGCAGCAAATCCAAATTTGTTCTCAATAGTTTGAACTCCGATGCGCTCTTGACATATTCCTTGTCCAAATAAAATGTACAGCAACAAAACAAATGCAACATTTTCCCACAGTAGTTAAAGCACACACATACATAAAGTACGTATGTATGTATGTTTTTAGTATAGGCATTTATGCCACAACCTACTTTTACTTGCCGAACACATACAAACAAATGTACCAACTACATAAATAAATACCACTTTTGCTTACAATTCTGCTTTTTGTAGTACAACTGTTGCGGCAATCAAAATTCGGTTAATCCTCCATTGTCATTGATATTGAATTCAGTTACACATTGGGCGTAGTGGAGTGTGTATGAAAACTTCGTGCTACATACGTGTATGTGTGTGTGTGTGTGTGCGCGCCATGAGATATGCTACACATAGTTGGTACTCAAAGCGCCGTAAGTGGAACACACAGTGCTTTGTTAAGTCTCGTTTTTCAACCACTTTTTGCATGAAACGATGAATGAAGAAAGTTTGCTTTGTTTTTATGTGAAATATTTGAACTATAGATGTACGCACATTTGTACAAATAAATACATATAAAATACATACATACGTTGAACATGAAGATTTCTGAGTCCGCTGGAGCTTCTGAATGCTATCGTCTTTATAATCCATTCTAACAGGCAATGTTTTGTATTATTTGAAGGAAATCAATCTAACATATTTGTGTAAATATGTATACATATTTACAAATATGTATACATATTTACAAATATGTGGGTATGTACAAAAATATGCAGCACAGTAGAATCTCGAAAAAGTTAACCGAAATGTCACAAGGACAATTAACTTTTCTAAGCGATTATCTAAATTGAAAAAAAATAATAATAATACACATATATTTTTAAGAAATATGCTAAAACTATTTCAATCAATTACTTTTCATCGTCACCTAAATTTTGGCAATAAGTTCAAAAAAAGTAAAAAAAAAATTTTAATTCTTGACCTGTGCATAGACTCTGAAATGCGTCTAACGTTTCCGCGATTCTACTGTGTATGTATGTATGTATGTATATATATTTATAAATATATGAAAAATCCGCCATTCGTGTGATCATTTATAAAATCCAAGTCAAAGTATTTTGGAAAATTTCGATAAGTACTTTATTATTTGCCTGGCTTGCCACATTTCACTCTTTTCTCTTATTTTCTAGTAAAACAAAATTCAAAACTATACTATATTTGAGCCTATAAATTAATGCGAAAACTTTAGTAATATTGACTTGTAGTTATAAAGAAATTTAAAACAGGTTTTAATGACTAAAACTGTAACTTAAAGTAATCACCACTTCAGCTCTGTTATAGTTAATTAAAATAGGATTTTTCTCTAACCGCCCTATGTTGATGACCTGACAAAACTTATCTGGCTTAACTGACAACTGTCAGACTTATTGCGCCTAAAATTATGCCGCAGACTATTTATAACGGCGATGCCACGTACTCAGTAGGATATAACAACTACAACTACTGTTGATACCGTTAGGGGGTTGAAACCCATTTTCGCCGAAAAGTTATAGGCGCACTTAGCCTGACAACTGTCAGGTTCTTGAGTTTTATCAAGTCATCGGTATAGTGGGGTAAAACTGGCGTTTCAGTTTAAAATAACATGAACGGGATCTATAAATTTTAAAATGCATTATTACTTCTTGCATACCTTTAGGCGCTCCATTGTTTGTAAATATAAATCAGTTGTCACCAAGGGAGCTTATTAAACACCCACGAAACTAATTTCAAAATGACCGGAATGATCTTCAACAATTCGCGGGGCGGGAAATCTGGACAAAAAATCCTTTCCCGACACTGTCGGAAAAATCGCAAACTTGCAAAAAATAAAAATAAAATTTTATGTATGGGGCATTCCACACAAAATTTGCCACCAATTTTTTTTCTTGTTATACAGGCGAAAATATGCGATGCGTATTTTTATATATCAATATGATACGGGAAGTTTTCGAAAAATATTTTTCTTTTCAAATTTCATGCTTGCAAAGAAGCACCACTTTTCAATCTAACGGAAACATGAAAGTTTTCACGAGATGTGCAATGTGTGATTTTTTCTCAACTTTCAAAGGAAGTATACTAAAATTAAATTTAATTAATAATTTAACCACGAAAATCGAAAATTAATCAACAGATAAACTTTTTTACTTTTATTTTATTTTCTTGGACAAATTTTGGGAATGGTAAAACGAATAATTACGAAGCAGAAAAAATTTTTCTCGAAAACTTCCCGTAACATATATATATAAAAAAAAATTCGTATCAAATATTTTCGCCTGTAGAACTGGAAAAAAATATTTAGCGCGGAAAAAAAATTTGGTGGCAAATTTTCTGTGGAATGTCCCGCATATATTTTGCTTTTTCAAGAGTATTATCTATGGGGTTATGCATAGATTGTATTAATGAGTTGTGAACGAAATTTGTTTATATGTAATAGCGCCCCATCATCTGTTCCAAAAAAATTGGTTTTTCTTTATATAGAGCTCGACTTTTCTCATGCCTTTGGGGATTTTATCACATTCGGGCAGGATGCAACTCGTTTTTTGATTTATAAAAGCCATAGTCAGGTCCAAAGGTTGTATCGAGCTGAAGTAAATGAATCCTAATTGCTTGATTATTGTCAAACGATTTTGTCTTTCAAATCAATAGAAAATAATTTCACAAGAAAAATGTATGGACTTTTGAATATTTAGGTAACATTTGACCTACGGAACCCCGTATAAAAAATTTTCCTTATCGATCGGTCTCAAATTCGTAGGGTGTATTTGTAATGGTTTATATTCTGCATTATTTGTGTTTGAAATCACGAGTTACGCTATTCCTAAAAAACGTACTTACAGTTCGATTTGATTAATATTCAAAGCACGTATTAACCATCTACACAGGGCCGCATTTACCTAAATTGCCGCCCATGCATATCTTTGCTTTCTTACTCCTGATCTATAAAATATGTGCCACTAAGATTTGTCCCATTTTTTTCTCAATTCAATAGAAGATAGATAATTTGTTTTAGAAAGTTTGTGCAATGGTTATCAAATCAAACAGAAACTAACTTTTTTTACGGAATCCATATCGATCAGTGTAAAAAAAGCAAAAAAAAAAACAGGTTACATAATTTTAAACTTACGGTTTCTAAACTCTTCGAATGTATTATTGAAGAAAAGTTGGTTTTTTCTGTCAACACTTTGATTTCTTCTAATCAACATGGCTGTGTTTATGGAATACTGTTCTTCGTCCTTTCAAAATGGGTATCAAGTTGACTCAATTTATACTGACTGTTCAAAGGCTTTCGATAGAGTTTCGCACAAGATATTAATTATGAAATCAGCTTGTTTGGGAGTTCATTCAATCTTTCTTGAACCGGCTTAATAGTATTTGTCCAAAAGAACTTCTGTAGTTGCGTTTGACAATGTTTCTGCACGTCCTTTCACTGCGATTTCGGGTGTTCCTCAGGGTAGCATTTTGGAATCCCTGTTTTTTACTCTGCTTATCAATGACATTGATACCTGTTTTTCTGTAGCCAAATTTCTTTTATATGTAGATGACCTTAAGACCTATTCGGTAATAAAAAGCAATGCTGACTCTAATGCTCTCCAATCGGATTTAGATAAGTTTTCTGTCTGGTGTTTCCAAAATCACCTATTTTTGAACATTAATAAATGCTCTCACTGCACTTTTACCAGAAGGCATTACCCAATTTCTACGAGTTATTTTATCTCTAACACACGATTAATATTCGTGTCCGAAGTTAAGGACTTACATACATAGGTATGTACTTTGATACAAAATTGTGTTTCTCTTCGCATACTAATTATATTGTGCCAAAATCTTATGCTATTCTAGCTTTTATCCGACGTACTAGCATAGCTTTTTCTGATCCATATATTACACTAAACTACACTTCTGTTAACAACAACAACTTTTGTGAGGTCTAGGCTAGATTATGCATATTTAATCTGGAGGCCTCATCAAGCCTCGCAAATCAATCGTACAGAATGCATCCAAAAAGTTTTTATTAAATTTGCTCTTCGCTCGTTAAAATTTATGGACCCTTAACCTGCTTATGAATCTCGCTACCTGCTCTTGAACTTAATGACCTTAAATAAGAGAAGTGCCTTTCTCGCATGCACCTTCGTTGCAATTATCTTAACCGGATCAATAGACTGTTCTAACCTCTTGGCAAGGTTAACTTTTAATATCCCTTTTCGTAATTTGAGGCAGTTCTCCGTTTTCTAGTAATAATTATGCTAAAAAAGCTCCTCTGATGTGAACTTTCTCGGAAATGAATCTTATAATTGGCCTTGATCCATCTATTCCAAGGTGCACAGTACGTAGTTTATTATATAATTACTTTAATTAGTATAAAGCACTTTTGTAAATAGTCAGTGAGGATTGTGCTCTTTTGACTGCATTAAAATATATAAATAAATAAATTTGCCACCCCTGAAAATTTGCCGGCCTGGGTAGCGGCCCCTGCTATCCTTATGGCAAATAAACCCCTGCACATGCAAACAAATCTCTCTAAACCCCGGATTTCAAGTTCAATTCCATTGAAAACCAGGTGTAGGTAGGGTGTAGCGAATCCCGCTACATCAGCTAGTAACTTATAATTAGTATTTCAACTCTTTAGTCTTTTGCTTTTAGGTTATAAAATTCGGCATTCGAGCCATTAAATTCCATTTGAAACAGATGACTTCCAGAGATATAATATTTGCCGTTATTTGTTTATGTTATGAAAAAAAAAATTGCTGTTTTTGGAATATTGCCAGAAGTTTGTGCATGGCTATGAATAATAGCCAGCAAAATGAGTAATCATCTCGAAATATTTAAATATATACTCGCGCACATACATACATACATACATATGCAAATACAATATAGTGAAAAGTATTAGAGTTTGCTCATGAATATGTTTATTGCATTCATTGTTTATATATTACAAATTAAAGAAAATGCGAAAACTAAATTCATACACATACAGCTAGGTTAAAATGAAAGATCCAACAATACACCCACATATGACTTATATTTTAGCGAATACTCATTTGTGTGTGCACTTTCATCATCAACATCATCAATACAAAAATGACAGAAGACAATAAAGTTCTGAGCAATTTGCACATTTCGAAAACTGAAGGCACTTCTAGCTATCGCTATGTCTCAGCTTATAATAAAAGGGCCTTTGGCCGCACTGCATGGCGTCTAGCCGCAGGCACTGACTGAACAACAGGCCACCATATGGACACATAAGTATTCGAAAGTAATTCAATTTACGTGCACTCACTCCTCTCCACGTGCAGACTTACATACAAACATACATAAATGATGTCATTCAAATGTGGTTTGACTTTTCATAGAGCTATTTGCATTTGGAATTTACGAGTTGCATTATCCTGCTTATTTATTTTATATGTATGTTATATGTATTTTCCATCTAAATATTCAAAATATTTCGAATTTGTTAATTGCCACACATTTTTTCGTAATCATTTATTTGTATGCTGTGCCAAGACTTTCGCAATATATCCAAAAATACCTGCATTGCTGGGATTACTATAGTAGTTCAACGCAAGCAGCGCATTCCAGCGTAAAGTTTATATCTACGGCGCGCATACAACCTACATATGTAGATGTGTATGTATGTATGTGTGTATGTAAACATTCGATGAAAAGCGTTTACGCAGTGGTTGTGGACACTTGCTAAGGCGGACGCGCGATCTGCTCGGGACCACCTTCCGAGCGAGTAGAGCGAAAAATGGTCACTCACTAATTCTTTAATTCCCTGTGTGAATTGCCAATAACCTCTAATCAAAAGATGTATATACCCTGTCGGAAATAGAGCTCGTTTAAGGGAAATTTACAAAGTACTTTTATACCAACTACAAATGGTTGAAATTCGTTCTTTTTTCTTGTATTTATGTAACTTACTTTATTAACTTTAACATGGCTCCTTGGACAGGAAATCAATTATTCGATAAATTCTATTATCTCCAACTATGTATTTGAAATTACGTTTTTTAAAACCCTTTTAAATTAGTCCAATTACCAACTACTTTGAAACCTGTCCATTTCCAATTATTTAAAAATATGTACAGCCTACTTTATAGTAGAGCCTTCGATTTCACGAGTTTGCTCGAGAGGCAATTTTTCGAGAGTATCGCTTTCTCGCGCGCATCTCGTGTAGGCTTGCGAGCTTCTCGGTATTCAATTTTATTAAGCGCATTTTGTTACTATGCACTTGTGCGTGCTGTCTAATTTTTACTTTAAATAATGAAACAAAGAAATAAACTCGTATCGATAAGTACTCGGCATTTCTCGCGAGAACGCAGATACCCGAGATTTTATCGATAACTCGATTTCTTGGTTTCTCGAGTATCGGAAATACTCGGGAATGTCCGAGCAGAAATCGAAAGCCCTACTCTATTGTAACTATAAAGACTTTATTTTTCGTTTAAACAAAAATACATTTTAATTTTAAGTCAATATACAAATTAAAAATAATTACACCACTATTTTGAGCATCAATTCTTGAAAGTAATGTGAGTGTCGATTTCTTGGTCAATTACACTGATTTACAGGCAAAAATGTTCAAAAAATTGAGGTAGAGGGGAGGTTAGTACATATGTACCTTTTTTTTAGTTTTTGGTGCGGGTTTTTGTGACTATCCGACTTATCGACCAGTCGATTAGCAGCTTTTTTAATTTTGATAGTTGATAATTGAATTGCAAGCATTCGACTAATCGTTCACTTTCGACTTATCGCTCATCATCGAGTAGTCTGACATATAAAAATCAATAATTTATTGAAAAAACCCCAACTAATCAAAAATCGAAAATTAACAGTTTGGCGACTATTTGTTTCTGGTCGGTTAGTCGAAAAAATCGAACTGAAACGGTTAGTCGATTATGTGAAGTCAACTATTTAAAAAAAAACATTTTGCTTATTTATTAACCGATTACTCGACTAGTCGTTTAACAAGAGCTCTATAATTTTGTGCTTTTTTTTTGGTATCACTTCATTAACAATTCTTTATTGCTTAACAGTTAAATGCGATTATTGTGTATCTTGTTTGAAACACAACCGATGAGCTTTTAACGGCATAAAACTTGTAGGCTATGTTTAAGATTAATCTAAGTTATAGCTGGCCAAAATGAATATTTTTTAAAATTTTTGTTTTTAAGTCTTGTTTTCAAAGTTTTTGCGATTTTGTAAATTTAAGAAAAATTCTTAAAAAATTACAAAAATTAAAAAAAAAAACTTTTAAAATCAAGTTTCAAAAAAATGAAGTTTCATTTCAACCAGCTATAACTCTGCATATTTTAAACCAAATATATATAGCTAGTGTTTATTTAAAAAATAATAATTAATAAAACTAGTTAAGTATATATATTTTAAGATATAAACATAATTAATTTAACATTCATTTGTTCCAAAGCAGTTGACTTCGAACTACTTTTTTAAATTAGTAAATTTTTCCGACTCTGCTTTTTCCGACAGGGTATTTACCTATGCAAATCTTTATATTCGAGTGGCCCAAAATTAAACAAGAAAATCAACTTTCAGAAATTTTAATAATGACGAAGGATGATCGCTATTAGAAAAAGCTATTCTATATTTTTTAATGTTACTTGCCTCACCCGGGATTCGAACTGTTCCGAGTGAAGCACATACACACTACACACTCAGCTGCGGCGGCCGCTGGATAAATAGAGAAATCGATTATTTAAAAGATGATTTGCTCAAATTCGAGATTCAAGATTTGATTGATGCAGGGAAGGTGTGTGTACGTCATTCTTTTTTTTTTTTTTTTTTTAAAAGGGCGTGTTATTACCGATTTGATAGCAATTAACTGTGTATCCGAAACTACCAGACTTTGGATTTTAACTCAATAGGGATAATTTCGAAAATAATAGAATTCGGTAATTTACAAGAAAAAAAAACGATTTAAGGTCAATTTGCTTAAATTTGATACATAGAATAAGGTTGTTGAAGTGAATACGTGGGTTAGCATTTTGTTTTGAAAATGGACGTGGCCCTGCCCACTTCAGAGCAAATAGGTAAATCTCCGAAAATATCTGACCAAACTCTACTAAATTCGGTACTCACTTCACATTTCAACTCCTATAAGCACAATTTTGAAAATTATAGGAGGCGGAAAAAACATACAACGGTAATTTACAAAAAACAAAACTAAATCATGTTACAAATTCATTCAAATTTGGTACGAAAAATATAGTTAGGGAGAGAAATGCGTAAAGACTTTTTAAAATATTTGAAAATGGGAAATGGGAAAATTACAACTTTTCGTAGAACTTCTATAAAATTGTTAACAATAAAATGTCTATGATCGAATAAAAATATTTTCCTTCAGATATCTTTAATAAATGAAATTCTGGGCACTTTTAAGCCTATGCTACATAAAAAGCTTACTTCACTTTACGTGACAGCTATATACGTGACGCTGAAAAATCGCTACCTCTGATCTTTTGACAGACGCCAAACTTAAATTTTCTGCAAAAAAAAAAACAAAACAAAATAAATGCTCTGTATTATAGATCTTTAACCTTTTATATAATAATATAAATGAGTGTACCTTCCACGATTTTTCCGTTTCTGGCAAAATTACAAATGTCACATACATTTTTTTGTTGAAATTTTTGATAGCACAACCATTACGAGTAATATATGGACTTTAGCGTATGCTAAATTAATGGAAATATTAAAATTTACAACCTGAGTAAATATAATGTAATATGTCAAGAATATATTTTAATATGTAGTTTTTGGCTGTCCGAAATTAACATCGAGAAGTATAGAAGTCGTTGCTAGTCGAGATCTTTATCATTTAATTTGTATAAAAAAGAGAGTTAAGTGGGCTTGCAAGTAGTATATGTTTATCCTGGCGATGGAAGGACATTTATAGCAATATCCTAATCATATAATCTAAACTTTTTTTTGTTCCACCCTAATGTATTTATTCGTGTGCAGCCATCTCCACGATAGACCACTATCTGAAACTTCTCGAATTCTATTTTTATTACACTCTGCATTTGCTCGCAAATGTTTTTATTATGCGGCTTTTAGCAATAGATGCGTTTATTGGCTGAAATAAAATGAAAATTTTTTTAGAAGAGTTTTAAAAATAAAGTAAAAATACCACCTGCAAGAGTTTTTATGATGCACCCAGCGGGCGCCTTAGATGTGATGCAACAAAATTTCAAGAACAAATCATGCCATTTCAATAACAATAGTTGCAATATTTTATGAAAAATTGAACTTAACGAAAACGAGTCATAATTTCTAATATCTGAAGTCAGTGATGAAAGAGACTATGAGAAAAGTTTACTCGGGAGTTTTTGGCGTCGTTGATACGAATTTGGCTTGAGTTTTCCAAAAATGGGGGATCCAATATAGCAGAACGCATTTAAAGCTTAGTCGAATTTGCTTAAAACTCGATAATCGAGGGGTTTTGGGGTTGCTGATTATGAAACAAAATTCAAAATGACGGAGAAAATTTAAAAAAATTATCATTTTTGCTTGAAATTCGTTATTAGAGGCTTTTGAGATAGCTAGCATGAAATTATTAAAATTCAACACATTTACAGGTTTGTGTTGGCTTAAAAAAATTGTTGTGATGTTGTCAATGTGACATTTTTGTTGAGCCTAAAAAACATTTGATTATACATCGAAATATTCAGTGGGTCTGTAAATAAATAAAAAATTTGGAAACCGTCAAAGAAAATAATATATAAAGAGCATTATTACACTGTGCAGCAACCTAAACTAGCCTGGGATGCGTTAGAATTTTTTATAAGTATACCATGCACCCCTAGTAAAATTTTCTAGAGCATTTTAACCATCTAGCCGCTTAACAAATTTATTTTTTTAAGAGGCTTCTTGAAGTTAGAGCACTTCTAGGTGAGAGCTAATGGATTATAATTTTCAACGAAAATATTTCCCTTGAAATTTCACTCTATCTGCCTTAACATTTCAATTCGCTCAGACATATACTTGGTGAGGGCAAAAAAAAAAGTGAAGCTCTTTTTTATTATAATTTTATACTCATATATAATAATCAGTTCAGTGTTTTCTTTCGCTTATTAACAATTGAGTGGGGCGCTAAAGAAAATCGTATTGCGGTTATTGCTTTATATAAGTGTGAAAAAAGCGCAAGTGAAATTTATGAGCTTCTCAAAAAACTTAATATTTCTAGAATTTTTGTTTACCGCACCATTGATCGATTTTCCCCAAACGTCTACAGTTGATGGCAGAAAGAGAAGTGGTCGCTCTCGCGTGGTTCGAACCAATTCAGCCATAAAAACTATTCGCGAACGCATTCGCAGAAATCCCCTTAGAAAATAGATAACTGTGTTAAGGGAAATGGATATATTGATCAGATCAATGTCAAGACTTATTCGAGATGATCTCCACACAAGACAAAAACCATACATGTCATAGCTGCAGATTATTAGCCGTCTAGAAGTCCAGATGTGAATCCATTGTACTACAGTTTGTGGTCAGAGTTGGAGAACGTGGCCTGTCGAATACCCCACAGAAATTTAGAGAGTCTCAAAAAATTCTTGGTTCGAGCAATAACTGTGCGTGTCGCTATTGATCAATGGCCGAATCGTTTGAGGGCTTGTGTGAAAGGGAAAGTTGACCGTTTCGAATAAAATTTTGTACATCGCTCATATACATATATCATATATTCATTATTAAATAAAATTAACTTTATTAAAAACTTATGGCAGGACTAAGTATTTTAACCATTTTTCCTATTTTTTGAAAACAAACATAAAAACTTTAGTATTACATAAAAAAATTTTAGCAGACTTTCGCAAATCAATTTGTGTTGCGTTTTACAATTGATTGGGTTACTTTCAGAAGGTTTTTAAAATTTCCGCTGAAATTTTTCAACTATTTTTTATAGTATAAAAAAAAGTTTCGTATTTTTCTTCTCTCTATAATTCTTTGTAAAATATTAATGAAAATTTGAATTTGTGGTTTGTTCTATTAATAAATTCTCAGATTCGTAATCAGGGTCCCCAAAAACTGGCGAGTAATGATTTTCATATATACACCTATTTTCTACTGAAAAATATCACTTGTTTTTTTTAAGAGATGGGTGATTCATCCTAATAAAAAAATGTTTTTCCATAAGATTTAACAAAAAAGAATGACAAATATTTGGAAGCATTGAACACCTTAGTGCATTCAGTTATTTGACAGTGTAAGGCTGACCACAGACGACGAAGACGCATTAGTTTAAAGTTTGTGATCATTTCTTCCGCTGAAGTGGATATTTTAAGCATCAACACAGTTGTTTTGTCTGCTACCAATGTAATTTTAGTGCATTACAAACGACGAGTATGCAGCTTAAAACTCGTCTAATATATGGACAATTAATGTAACGATTGTGATAAGCTTAATGAGGTGTCACCATACATCACCCATCACCCATTGTGAATGAATGCAAGTGGGAAGTCTTCTAAATTAAAGATGACTGCGGCTGATGTTAAGTATCAGAAATAGCCAATATTAATTGTCAAACATAGAAATTCGCTCAGTGAAAGATACAAGAGTCGTTAGGGTTACTACATCAGGTGATCTCAGCTGTGCCGAATTTTGACGTCTATGAGCTAAGATTTTTCACTTGTATTTATTCACAATACCATCGCCGAATCTAACACACAAATTGGTTTCAAAGAGAAGTGACGAATCGAATGCACCTATTATTATCGTATAATTTTCATGAGCTCATATTAAACCGATTGTTGTCAAATGTATTTACATTTAAACTAATAAATAAAGTCATTTATCATTACTCAAAAACGTTCTGATTTAAATGCATTAAAGCTAAGTGGTAATATTAACTTTAAGATACCAATTTATGTTTGTACTCGAACACCGCTAACTTGCACGTTATGACAAATACTAAGCGCTATTTCATATATGTATGTATATTGAAATGCTTCCATATAGAAATAGCTACATACGTACATACATATACAAATGTGCAGGAGTATAGTTTGACGGTCAAAATTTAGTTGAAAAGCTCACCTAACTATCGCAGGGTTAAAATTGGCCGCTCTCTTCTTAAATCAAATTAAATTACAATTTATCTGCTAAGTACAACACTTATTTTGTAGAAAGAATTTTTGAAAAATATTTACTTTTTGTATGCTAATTGATTGTTATTATTGTCACAAAATACATTTAGCGTAAAAAAAATGAGAAAAATTTAAAACAAAGATCGCCTCTATGCTCAATCAGGTTGAAGTAAGTGTCAACTTATAAGCGATTCCTCTAAAAGTAACAATTTGAATGCAATAAATATAAAAACTACATAAATATTTCAAATATATCCAGATGTCAATGTCAAGAACACTTGGTTAAAGCGAAGGTGTTAATCATACATTGACTGCCTTTAATGTGTTTTCTATTTCCGGTTTAGTATACAATAGCGGTATTCTTTTGTAACCCAGTTACATACACCCACTTAGTTTCTCGATGGATGGAGAATTGCATGTAAAGCAACAACACACGGCATACGCTAGTTTTTATATAAAAAAAAATGCACTTAAAACTAAACAAAATATTAAATTCGATTAAATTTAGGATATTTCAGTAATACAATTTTTCAAAATCGAAATCACAAAAACTCGGAAAAGATTTCATTGTATTTCACGCTAAACATGTTCGTTCAGACAAGTTTCATGTAACTTGCTTATTATTTTATTTTTTACTTTAGTACTCAAGCAATACTAAGGAAAAATATGTAAATATGTATTTAAATATACACTATCGGGGTCGGATTAATTCTTCACAATTTTGTCTGTTGATCTATGGCATTATATATGTACAATGATAAGTATAACTGAAAACAAATTAATAAAATCCTTACAACACTTGCCTGAAATCACTCATAAATCCACAAAAAATGTTGGCATTCGTCGATTCTTGTCAATTTTTATTGATAAGAACCTTGGCTTTGACATATCAACATATGTATGAGTCGGTTTTCCCTTCATATCTATTTACATACATAGATATGTACATACATACTCACATATGTATTCAACTATTCACTTGTGCCTGCACATGCGGATATTTTCAGTATAAATAATGCTAAAAGTAGCTGCAAATATTTGCTCCATATTTACTTAGCTTATCATAATTACAACTGTCAAATATTTTTTACCCTGATTTCGGACGATCAATGTCGTCAAAATTGAAGCGACAAACCCGCAGAGTAGCCGAAAGTTTATTAGCTTATATATAAGCCCATATGACTATCTATGTACATACATGCATACAGACATACCTACATATGTACATAGATAAATGTGTCGTACAAACACATGCATGTAAATATGTATGGATGTGTGATTGTACAAATAAATATAGTTATACTCATATTTTCAATATTTTCGATTTCGCACCAGTGCCAAAATAGCAAACAAAAAAAGTATGGTGCTAATTGGAAAATGTGACAAAAGCTTTACTAGGTAGTATATAGTAAAAGATTTGACCATTTAGCCTGCACTTGCGGACACAGATGACACAAAGAGCTGGTGTGTTCATTTCAATAATTGGAATTATCTGCACTGATAATTTAATTATGGTACACTAGACGGGTATTAGGAGGTGACAGCGATTGTCCAGAGACGTTTAAATATTTGATTTATGTATTGTATGTACAAATAATTTTTACAAGTGAATATGTACATACATACATATGTATGTAAATATTTTAATATGCAAGTATGTAAGTTTAGTTGCATATAGGGCCGGTGCCTAAGTACACTGGTATTGCAATTTTTGACAGTTATGAGGTGAATATAAATTGTCCGCCACTAGGTCAAAGACTGTATGTAGTTTACTAAGAAGTTGCATACTTTCACCGGATATGCCAATAAAATATTTTAGCTTATTTTGCCATACCAGAAGAAATTTGATGTTCACTGATTGATATTAGAATCTGATTCGATCGAATATTGGTTTGTGGTGTGGTGAAGGAAACTAAAATTTCTTACCACAGGACAATTTCACTAATGCAAACTCTTTGTAATCTACGTTCTTCGCACTGGGGCTGGTGAAAAATTTGACAAGCAAGTGGAAATTTTTAACAACAAGCAGAACGAAAAAGAAGGACGAAATGACCGGCAAGAAGTGAAAAAAGCTACATATATTACTTATAAGCATATAAATATTTTGTTAATGATTAGTTAGACACTCTTTTTACAACTCTATTTATTGAATATTCTCTGTCTGTTATACGGGTCTTGGCACAGGCCCTTACTACATTCAAACATATTCACATATTTACTTAAAATTCATTGAGCTACAACAAAATCAAAGAACGTAGATTACAAAGAAGTTGCATAGCATCTCGTTTCCTGTGGCAAGCACTCTTGTCCGCTTTCACCACACACAGAGAAACCAATGGGATCTAATCAGATGCTAATATCAATCATCATAAGTCAAAATAGTTCTCGTATGGTGAAATCGGACGAGACTTAATGTTAGTAGAACGGTGGGATGGGTTGCAACTTCTTTGTAATCTAGGTTCTTGAATGCAGAAGAGCAGATTTTATCTGGACTGAAAATGTTGATTATTAACTTTACTTTTCTAAGAAAGCAATCACAGTGAAGTAATATCTCTACGTTCGTACAAGGCGCCGGCTATGGCTTAGTTTATAATGTGATGGTAATTGAAATTTTTAATTTAATGTGTAGACAACATTGCGACGGCGACCGGCGGATCACATATAAAATTCCCTGGAGTTTCCACTCTCTAATCTCCATCAACACGAAAACTCTACGGTGGTAAGTTTTCATTGACATGGCGATCCTTAAGACTGATGGTGTTATCAGTTGACACGCTTGCCGCTTTTACGTCTGTGGATAACTGCACTATTACAAGAATCGAAAAACGGGCCTAAACGGGGCCGAAACTCGATTCCAGAAAACTCGAAAAATGTTGCCTTAAGAACTGAAAAACGTTTGTAAGAGCCCGGAAAAACGGTTTCGAAAAGCCCAAATAATAGAAAAACCAATTAAAGAAACCGAAGATCGGCACGCAAAAAAGAAAAACGCTTACAACATTGAAAAAGTCATGTTTTTAAATAAAAATATTAGTACTTTGTTTCAAATGAAACCTGATCACGGAAAACGTGTAGATGTATAAATTTAATTTCATATACACATTTAGTTTTTATTAAACTTTTATCACACAAGTATAACATAAGGAATAAATAAATTTAAGAATTTGTAAACTCTTTTGGTTTAGCTATTTCGATAGAGCCTATTTCCATAATCTCTTTTTGAGAACCGGAACTGGAACAAATGCCAGGTTCTCCTTAGAAACGAATTCGACAGAACCAGTAAATTAAATACGCGGGAGCGCAAATGGGAATCGATACCGCTTTTACTTCGGAATTTTAAAATTCCTTATTTTTTGAGACATCAGCTAAAACATTTCCGAAAAATACAATATTAAGTTTCACGCGCACTGGATCGATTTCAGATATGTGTTTTTAAAATAAAATATACAATAGAACAGTTTAGGCTTAACGAGTGTACATACAAATATTAAAAAAAAGAACTTCAACTTATTATCAAGATGTTTTCCCCTAGCGCAGTGCTGTTTTTTTTTAGTTTTCTCGTCTATGACAGAGAGCAATACATAGTCGAAATGAATTTTTAATTAAAAGGACCCTGGTATTAATTATAGGCCCGTTTGTCTGTATTATTTACAGAAATTTAATATTAGAAAGCTCCTCCAGCACTGCATTGAAAGGGTTCCAAATGCTTAGCCGCTCGATACTTATTGGGCTCTGAGTTCATCCATTTATTAATCTCGTCATCGTAAAGATAATTGTCGAGTGTATTCTTCGACCGTACATACATTACATAACCTTTATTTTAAACGTTTGATTACTATTTCTGAAATCAATATATATAAGAACCACTTTCGTAAAACTTCTTCGTCTTGAATTGTGGCTTTAGAGCCTCCTACAAAGCAGAACGAAAATTTGATATTAGAGTCAAAAATCTCTTCTCTTCTAGAAATATATTCAAAGGAGTTGATTTAAAAAAAAACAATTAGGGAAGTTCACATCATTAATTCTGAATGAACCATGATCGGAACAGTTAAGTGAGGTACGCACGACAAACTTGGTTAACAGATCTGTTTGAAGACGGGCAAGAAAAAAAATTATCAAAGATCAAAGTGATTTTAGAATCTCTTCAATTTTGCACTTAATTATACTACAATCGAATGGGCTGTAAAACTTTTATATTTTTACTCTGATTAAAAAGTTTGAAATTGTAAATCTCTGGCGTATATATTTATTACCTCGAATTTTATTGTATACCGCTAATAGTCGCTTTGTCGATTAGACATTATCTACCCATTCGCAGACGAAGTAAAATATTCATTTATTTTGTGCTTACACAAACGGAACTAACAAAACTTTCAATCCGCACTGGGCTGAGAACAGAAGGTGGCGGCCGTCAGTTGTAACGCTACTTTGGTTTTGCCGATTTTGACAATTCTCTAGTAAAAGTAATCACACCCGGTTTTACAAATGAGCGAAAATTAGTCACAGATTTTAGTATTTTGTACATTTGTTTATTTAATATCCTTATATAATTTATATTTTAACATTTTAGCAGACTCAAACACGCTTCTCACTGAAAAGTTAAAGTGTTAAGTTTTAAGTGGAAATGTTTCATTCTTCTTTTCTTCATGTTCTTTGTTTACTTATGATATGTCATCGCCGCACGGAAGACAAAATTTAGTATTCTATCATTTTTGCTTTCCATCGTTCAGTCACCTTTATGAAATTCTTTCTCTGCTCTCTCTTTTATTACGTCAATTTAAGTTGCTCTCAGCTTGAAAGGCGCGGTTTGAAAGACGATCATTCAAAAGTGCATACCTATATTAGACGAGAGGCTCTTCACTATTAGTTTTCGAAATAGTACCTAGTTCTAATGTACTAGCCTAGGCTTTTCCTAAAGGGTTAATGGAAATTTAGAAAAAAACACAGATATAATAGAAGTGCCAACAACTTACGGTATTCATATTGGATGAACACTAACATAGTTACATATCTGTTCAGTTTTGACAAATAAGTTATTTGACTTTAGAATTTTTGTTTTCGGAACAATAAATTTGGAATTTTTACGGAAAATTTTATAAGAAATTTCATATGCTAAACTAGGGCTTGATTTAACTCATCGTTGAAATATGTATTTCATCAAAACATTGTTAGGTTTGGCTTGATAGAAAAAAATGATAACACGAGATAAGTTGTTTTGTTAAATTTTCACAGATGTGTACCTAAATTCTTGGTGGCAATCAAATTAAATAAGCATTAAATTTGAGTGCAGTGTCTTCTACTACACCCAATTAGAGTTGTAAGTACATAAATTAATACACTCACTCAAACAACTGGACACGTGGTCATTTATTTGTATTTACAATGCTAACTGAGTTTTTAACTTTTGAAAATTTTCTTTTTCTTTTGGAAATTTTTGATAAAACTCGAGTTGGCAATGATGCAAAAAGCATAAAAAAATTTAAAACTTTGTACAAAAAAAATAAAAAATTTAAAATTTTTTAAATTTTGGTCTTACGTAATTTTTTATTAAATTTGTTGATTTTTTATAAAATTTATATAAATTTTGATTTATTTTACAGAAAGATCTATATTTTCTTTATGTAGCATTAAAAACATTGCGAATATTATTTAAAAAAAAAATAAACATGTGTTCAATCGTTTGAGTCACTATAAGAGTATGCGTTTAGCTATTTATGCGTTGTGATTTTCTATACACATACCGATTAGCATTTGTGGAGTATTTGCCAGATGATTAAGATGTTTCCTTGAGTGCGAGCGGCCGTCGTTTGAATTATGAAATTAATTGCGATTGAATATAACAGTTTACATGAACAATATACGAGTAAAGATTTTCATACAGCCTTGAATAGGGCGGCTTTAATTAATTTTTTTTTATAAATTTATCCAACTGCAAACTTTAATTTTTACTTCCTCTGGTAATAGTTTGTTTTTATTTTTTTTTTTGGTAGCGCGGATGTACAGTTCTGTGGATATACATAAAAAGAAATATATGTATGTACATATCTATTTGTGTATATACATGTAGGTACATATGTATGTATGTATATGTATATGCAGTTTATTTGAACCCTATAAGTTTTCTTTATTGACTCTCCTTATCTTCGCCGTCTGCTTTAAAATTGAATATTTGTTTTTGCGCGTCGCTGATTCCATTTGCGAATATACCACAAATATATGTACATACGAATGTATGTATGTATGTATGTATGACATCCATATACACAAATTATGGAGTTCATATTCTTTATCTATTTATATCAATATAAATATTCTATTTGTTGCAGATAATTATGTACAACAATTTTATTGGCAGTCATGCAAAAATTTATAAAGTACAAATATACCAGCCCTTCCTCTTTGAAATTTCACAAAATTGTTTCATTTTTATTTGCTTAGTGTTATATATTCACACATACATATAGTACAAATGTATGTAGGTATTAATGAAGGTTGCCTCGCCCAATTATTGCGGCTTTACGATTACTTATCGAAACGCTAATGATAGTAGGAGAAATAATGTCTCAAATCGTGGAATTCTAGACGTATGCAGTGTGTCTGGGATCAATTTCTAGCTCCATTATATGAAGTTCAAATTTTGGAAATTTTATAAAAAATTTAAATTTTGAAAATAGTTTTTTAAAATTTATGGGCATTAGGGCGCATCACTCCCCATACAAATAAAAGAATCGGTACCGTTTTTCTATCGGAGTTATAAAACTCATTTTATTTAAAGACATCAACCAAAATATTTCCTAAAAATACTAAGATGAATAATGAGCTGAACTGATTTGAAATTAATGCTAAAAATGGAGTTTATTGTAAATACCAAATTACATTTAAAATATTAAAAATAAAAGTTAGTTAAGATCACACAACAATTCAAGCTTAAAATGCTGATTTAAACATACATACCTAGGTAAACATTTTTTAACGAAATCATAATTTTTGATGCTGCTTGGAAAGGTATTTTCGAAAATCTCATAATTATGTTTCCTACGAAAATATTATTACATATTTTAATGTAGAACTTTTAAAAGTAGAGTGTTTTATCATCTGTTTTATCTCTCTCATAATAAATCCCATTTTTTAGAGATAGTATTTCCAAATCCGTCTAACTCACGTAAATCTTTTCAGAAATATTTTGACGGAAGTTGATATCTAATAGAATGCAACACAAATTAAGGTATACAACGATCTAAGAATCTCTGTAATGTTATAATGTTTTTTCTAGGCTTATATTTAGTAGTTCGACCAAATCAGAGTTGAAGTATCACAATCTCATTCTGACCCTGAACCCGGGAGCATTTGTTTAAGATATCCTAAAAGCCCATCAATCTCAACACATAGCCAGGCATTGACTTAGTAGAAATGCCAGCCGGTACATATTAAAAAAGCAATCGATTGTGGCATATCTGATATCGGATTTTATTGATAATAAATATTCATTAAAACGGCAACAAATTTGTCTAATTTCAATGCCTAATGAAAATGTGCCATACCAATAAATACATTTAGAATCAGGGTGTGGGTATGCTTTTGGCTAAACTTCTGCTGTGAGAATCAAAATCCAGTCAAACTGCCAATCAGCTCTTTTCCGATATATGCAAGTAAACTCAGACAAGCGCTCTAAGGAACTTCTTACCATTTCTTAACACCTCTATTCCATAATAAATAATTAGAAAAAACAGAGAAAAAACAAAATTTCCGTAGTAGATTTACTTTATTTATATCAACTGAAAATTAATATATGTTAGAAATCATAATATAAAGACGAATGAATGAATGAAACAGAACCGATGAAAAAAATAATTTAAACTACTTGTTCCTTAAATGCAATTACAAATACACCATTTCCGACTTAGGTGATTTGCAGTAATTGGTTCATGGTAAATCAATGGGATCAATTCAGATTCTAATATCAAGTGAACGTCAAATTTTTTCTGGTATGGTGAAGTAAGCTCAGATATTATGTTAGAGCAACGGTAAAAGTGATGCAATTTCTTTGGTTTATTCGTTCTTTGCACTTACTTAAAACTGTAAATATTTGCTAGCTCTACAAGCAATGCTCTTTAAACGGATATATCGTCGCTCGCATGACCAACTAACGGAACTGACATTTACAAAATTTTACAGGAGAGCAGTTTTAATATTTTTGACCCTTTATTCCATTGTCCCTGTCGAAAGGTATGCATGATATTTTCAGTCTGCTTTTCTAATTATGTACTCTGACGTCTACTCTTCAATATTATTATGGCAATATTATTATGGCAAATTGGATTTTAATGCGATTTTTTGATTGCAATGCAGATACGTTACCTTTGTGACATTTTTTTTTTGCCTAGTTGCAGATACGTTTTTTTTTTATTTAAAAAAAAAAAACAGGATTTTGAATTGAATTTTTTTTTTAATCTTTATTGGACTATAGATATGAAATACAAAAATAAAAAAATTTAATGAAAAAAATATTTGTAATTAATGAGGAAGGGATTTATAAAAATTTGTATGTTCACATAACTTGATTACTGGCGTATCTCCAGTAGTAAGCGATACTAAATCTTCGTATTAATTTTGAGGTGTTTTAGGAGGAGTCGTGTTTAATTTTGAAATCTCTCCCGTCAATAAACTGACAACAGGGCGTTTTAGAGTCAAGGATCTATAATTTTTGTCTGTATGTTTATTTTTAAAAAACAATTTGAAAGGTTCTCCTTTTTCTACTCTGTACTCAACCATTTCGGTCCAGTTTATTGGTTCTCCTGAGTCGTCTTTTCGAATGGATAATAGTTTAAGATCGGTCGACAATTTCTTGAAATTTAAAAAATCAGAATAATCCATGGTAACTACATCGTATGGCTTCTTTATCCGCGCCAGCCTGAATATTGGGTTTAGTTGACTTGGAACATGAACATCACCTCTTTTCTTTAAGGCGTAGGAGATAGCGCTGTGGGCAGAATCTCCTTCGTTTTGTCCATGGCAAGGTACCGATATTCTTAACTCTATTTCTTCAATATTAGTTGAGTTGTTTACTATATATAGTAAAGTAGCAACTGTCACTGAATTTTTGTTCTGACCACTACATCCGTCGGCAAACAGATAAACTTTTTTGCAGCCATTATTGTCATACTTCTGAAGAAAATGATAAACAGCAGTAGACACTTCAGATGCGCCTCTTTTGCTAATTCCTTCGTGCCACGTGTAGCAAGAACAATCACCAGATGCAATATTATAGAATGTCAAATTATATACAGAAAGGCGTCTCTTATAAAATACAGCATTGTCCATTGAAATTGGAAGACTTATGACTTGCTGCATGTCAAAAGTTGCGCACAGAATTGTCGGGTCTATTTTAGCGGCTTCTTTACATCCATTTCTAATTAGTCGAAATTTGTTTTTTTCCTCATTGTGTATTTCAAACCGTTTGCTTAAATTATTTTTGACTTCTTCAGTTCCTTTATGATAACTCATACATAGTCCACACTGATCTTTTTTGGGCCGATGGAATGACAAATTACCTTACCTTTTATTATGCCACTATTCCTTTTGATAATAACACTTAAAAGATTTTTTAACTACACGTGTACCAATGAACATTACAATTGATGAGAATCGCACGACATTATAACGGTAAAAATTATGGCACATAATTGCAGTAACATGTGTTTTTGTTCTTCTTCTTCCTTTTGAAATAACTTGGCAGTCACTGTTGATATGGCGTTATCACTGACACTGCAAAGCATTGCCACTACAAACCATTGCCTTTCGAAATAGTTAAATAATATTAAATTTAGTTGTTTAAGCACTTAACAATGATATTCGATAATATTTAGTATTAATATCCGAACATTTCTTATGACTTCCGAAAACTGGATATTATCCAGGACACCCTAATGTTTATTGGCTCATTTATATTTTTATACCCTACCACTCTGTGGAACAGGGTATTATAAGTTAGTTTTGCCCCAAATGTTTGTAACACCTCGAAATATGCGAGCTAGACCCACCTTAAAGTATACCGATCGGCTCAGAATCACTACCTGATTCGATTTAAGCATGTCTGTCCGTCCGTCCGTCCGTCTATATTATAGTAGGCCACGCCCGACTTTAGCCTTTCCTTACTTGTTTTATAAGAATACTGTAGTTTTGCATGCATTTTGTTGGCATATTAAATAATTTCTTGCAATAATATTGGAAAATTTATTTATAAAGTATAGCAGTAGGTATTAAATTGCAGTTACGTTAGTTAGTGAAATTTTTTTTTGGTCCATCTGCAGATACGTTGAAAATGTTATGGCGTTTTCTGAGATAACGCCAAGTCCGGAGCTCCATATAAAGGGTTAGGGAAATAAAAAATAAGTTTAATCCATTTAGAACTTCCCGTGGGAATTTCTCCATGAGAAATGCAAATATTCTGACGCCCATTTTATAAAAAACGGCAGCCGCCGTAGCCGTAGCGTGTAGTGTGCGCGAACTTCATTCGGTGCCCTCGGAAAGGAACATCGAAAATTATAGAAATTTCAATAGCGGTTGCTCCTTGTCAACAAGTGCTACTTTGGGCACAGTAGGCAATGGCGCAGTAAAGCCCTCTCTCGACAAACCAAACTCACACTCTATAAGTCTCTCATCATGCCCGTGGTATTGTATGGCGCTGAAACATGGGCGCTGTCAGCATCGGATGAGACGGCCCTTGGAGTGTTCGAGAGAAAGATTATCCGAAATATTTATAGACTTCTACGTATTTGCGACGTCGAATACCGCAGACGATAGAACGATGAGCTGTATGAGCTTTACCGCGACATAGACATAGTCTAGCGAATTAGAATACAGCGAATTCGTTGGCTGGAACATGTCGTGCGAATGGACGAAAACGCTCCAGTCCTGAAAGTATTCAACACGGTACCTCGGCAGTGTATTTCTGCTATGAAAACAAAACTTGTTATAAAAATAATTCGCCGTTCAGAGTCCATAAAACTGAAGGTCACTGAATTTGTGTTACAAAATCAAGACGCACACTACAAATTGTAGAAGAAG
The DNA here is from genome assembly GCA_951828415.1 of Anomoia purmunda. NCBI lineage: Eukaryota > Metazoa > Arthropoda > Insecta > Diptera > Tephritidae > Anomoia > Anomoia purmunda. The sequence goes on from OX639996.1 coordinate 15,530,859, forward strand.
TGTGCTGTAAGCGCCAAATTATTGTTATTATTATTCATGTAATTTTTTCTTAATTTATTCACAAATTTTACAAGGCGAAATTACTTAATTCCATCACACTAAACACTAAACAGTTACCAGAATGAAAGTACCCTTAAGAAATATTTACTAATTTTGGGAAAAGAGGATTTCATTTTTTGTAGATTTTTATTAATTTGGAAGAAAATGTGGTAACTGTTTTAGGTTCTTTTGTTTTTGTGTGAATGAATGAAGTCCTAAACTAAATAGAGAATGAGTCCTAAATTAAGATAGTGAGTCTGTGAGTAAAAAATGATTAGAGAAACTGTTGAGAACTATATCATTCTCTACAAAACGGCGACAAAGTTATTTCTTGATCTAAATTTTAAGTTATATACATATAAATAATAATTTGTACTTTTGGTACTTTATTAACTATTTAAAATATATATTTGGTTGTTATAATGTTCTAACGATTCGAGAAACTTTTTAAACCTTTGCACGGTGCTAAAAAAGACACAGCTGGCCATTTAAGTGGGCCCTTCTACTCTCGAGGCGCGAAATTGAGCGGTTTTTTTGGGGAATAAATTGCAAAGGATCTACTGGATAGATGTTGAAAATGTTTTTTTTTTTTATTTTGAAGCATAATATAAATTATGATATATATGTATATGTAAATTTTAATTTTGAGAAGCGAAAAAAATTATTGCCGACCTTGAAACAGCATGAGTCCCGCTTAAGTAAAGTTATGACCCGATCCCCGAAAAATGCAAGCGAATGAGATTTTCACGAAATCCTTTCTGTGGCGTATTCTCAGATATATGTATATCTATACATACATAGATTGAAATTAAAGAAATAGCGAATCCATTTTTTGAAACCGCGAAATCTTTGTATGTAGTTATACTTTGATATTAGGCGGTTTTATTGTACACGACTTGCAAAAGAACGCTTTCCTTTAGTTGCAAAAGCAACCCTGTTAGCGTCTTTCAGGAAAGCAAAAAGTTTAGTGATATTTGCGAACGGAAAATAGTTGCGCAAAGAAATTTTAGATTGTCGTAGTTATATATTTAAAAACACTACTTAAACTGAAATTTTCCATGTATTTTCCTCCGGCTCATTCACAATGGCGCAATTTTTTCATTTCCCAACACTACATCTCAGGTCGGATATGATTTTACCGAGTTAACTCAACTCGCACATTTTGCCGAATTAGTGTTGCTGTTTTCCATGCAATTCGTTATCCTACCTAATGTGCTTTTGCAACTCGGTTACAAAGAAACGGGACTTATGTAGTTATACTCTGACATTAGTAGATAATGAACATTTTCTCTCCCACTAGGCCCATGTGAAAATCGTCCGCTTAGTACTCAGTAGAAAGCATTTAGAAGTCGCAGATCTTTTGCATTTGACCTTGTTCAAAACCCTTGTCTAAAAACTTAGCCATACCAAATGCCAATATCCAAATATATACTATATGTACTTACATAAATTCGCATTAATGAGTTCGCAGTTTTTTTTTCAGTTAATAAATATTTATATTTATACTTACATATAGCTGTTAAAATATTTATAAGCAAAACTGTAATATACTGAAAGAAAATAAATTTACGTATGTATTTGCAAGCGTTTCAAATATTTACATACATATGTACAAGTGTGTGTACATAAATATGTAGCTATTATGTCTACAAGAACAATAACGTTTGTTGTACATCCGTAGAATAAAATAAGCAGTAAAACAAAAAATAAAAAAATAAAAAACAAATAAGAAAGTTTTTATGTATTTTCGGTAGCTTTACCGGCTCTACGGCATAGAACATAATGTAATGTAGATTGTCAATATGACGTCACAATTGCCTAGGATTTTCGGCGTGTGGAAATCGAACGAATTCGTTAACACTTTCGTATTGAAATTTATAATGTCTACTCGTATATCATACTTGTATGCGTGCGTGCGTGCGTATGTATGTGTGTATTTATTTATCTATGTATGCAATTCGTAGACACACAGTGGTAGGTATGTACCTTCGCAAAAGCAAAGATATGTTTGCCGAGTTCGCGCGCCTCCTGAGGGTGGCATGGCATATCGGCATTTAGCTCCTAATAATCGCTAAAAACCCATTAACAGATCGCAGTCGAAGTTTTGTATTGGCATCGAGCGGATCGGGTAAATCGTATGAATAGCAAATTTTTGCATTCTGAAAACCAAACATTATTTCCGTTTACCGTTATCTCTACTTTGAAGTGTGAAAAAGCATAAAAGTGTTTGATCGTAAAAAATTTAATATTTTTTGCATAAATAAGTGAATACTAAAAAATTTAGAAAAAGTAACGTGATTTTTTTTTTCGTTTTGCATTTGCCGTTTACTTGGCTTAGTAAGCATGTTAATAAATATTTTAAAAATCTTAACAACGGAGTTGAACGATTTTAAGGCGTGATTCTGTAATAAACCTGTAATTAGCTAATAAAATATATAAAAAAATCAAAAAAAATCATACGTTTTTATTCGACGTACATATGTACGCATGTGTGTGTATGTATGTATGTACGTAGACGCATAAACTTATTAAGCCGTGATTCGTCAATAAAATTGGTGATAATTATATAATAAACTACTTGCAAATTGCAAAGTCTATATTTTTGGTAGTCGAATAAAAAAAATCCAAAAAACAGAAATATATCAATGTATAGTGTATGTGTGTTTTTCCTTCAAGTTTTTATTACCTAAAACGCGTACAACTTAAAAGGTAAGAAATGAGCATTTTTTTAATAAAAACTTATGATTTGTCAAGGGTCTTAAGTTTAATTGACCTACATGGTTTTTTCATTCAAACACATCGCGCTACACTCATTTAAATTAGCTCTCGAACATGCTAGGTTTTTGAAAAATCCTGTGAATGAGATAATATTTTTAAAATACCTCGTAAATTTGTCCTTGCCAGCCGACGGGGCAACGCTGTCGTACCCTTACCAATAGCTTTAGTAGAATGCATAAAGTGGCTCAAATCATTGACCACATTGTGCAAATTTTTTTTCGAACATTTTTTATAGATATATAGCTGGCTATATAACGAAAAGCATATAAATCAAAGTTTCACACTTGGTATACAATTTATAAAAAATCAAAAAAAAAAAATCGTCAACTTTGAAGTGGATTCAAGAACGAACTCGTCCTCTGCTTCAAATCAAAGGGGATTTGTAAAAAAAAAGTGCAAATGGACCAATGCCCATCTCTATTTTCTTCTCTGTTTAAAGCGTCTTTTGTGTTCAAAAACTATACGAAAACATACGAAAATTTTTTCTTAAAAATTCACTAACAAACAATTGGCAAAAAATTTGTTTGCTGTATTTTGTATGTAAAATTTAAAACAATAGTAATTATTATTTAAAAATAACAATACTAATAATAACAAGCATTTTTAAAATTCTCCTCAAATAACAGTTATGGTTTATTTTAATTTAATTTTTCATATGATAACACCTATTGTAGATAAAATTTATGAAATGCAGTAATGAGTTTTAAGATTTTAAGAGTCAGTAAGATTTTAAGAGTTAGTAATAACATTAAATCTGTTTCTATTATTTTTAAGCCGCAATGCAAAATCATTTACATATGTGTTTTTGTGTATTTTGTATGGTAAAAATCGAATATCCAGCGAATCGACTAGTCGATTAATAATATCGTTAATGGTTGACAGTTGCATTGCAAGTATGCGTTAATCGTTCGCTTTCGACTAATTGCTCACCATCAAGTAGTCTAAAATCGACTAACCGAAAATGTTCGAATAGAGACAGTTATCCACATAAAATTCATAAAAACTTCATAACCGTGGAAAACGAGTTTTGTCAATAAATAAAAGCGTTAAAACACATTAAAAAAACAAATGTTGATTAAAAGAACAACTACTAGTCGTGAAAGTCGAAAGGAAACTTTTAGTCTATTATGAGAAGTCAACTATTTTCTTAAACAACTTTTGCTAATCGATTAGTCGATTAACAAGAGCTCTAGTAGTTAGGCGTAACTCTGAATGCTTTCTTGTTTTAAGATTAAAAACTCCTGACTAATTTTTTTCTATAAAGATTCACTGACTAATTTACATTTACAATAATTTGCAGGCTTTTATAAATTAATAATTGCTATCATAAAAAAATAAAATTAAATTAAAATCAACAGTAAATATTACTCGTCCAGTAATTAAAGGAATTTCCGAAAAAATGGTTAGTCTCGGATGTAGTAAATGTAATTCGAAAATACATAGGAGCTATTTATATATCTTCCTGGCGACATAATCGTCTAGAAGATTTTGGACGCCTCCAACATAATACCCCGGTCGTTCCTTTGCCTTGCCAACTGACGTCGGCTAGAGAAACTAAGTGAAGCCAAGTCCTTCTCCTGAGGGTATTTCCAACGTAGAGGAGCCCTTACTGTTCTTCCGCCATCGCCAGCGGGTACCACAATAAATGCTTTCAGGGTTGGAGTAGTTTTTTCCTTACGTACAATATGACCTAGCCAACGTAGTCGCTGAATCTTAATTCGCTGAATTTTTAATAAGACACGGTAAAGCTCATTCAGCTCATCGTTCCATCATCTGCGGTATTTGCCAAAAGACGTAAAAATCTTTCGGGAGCCTTTCTCTCGAACACTCAAAGAGCCATCTCATCTGATGTTGACAATAGAATGCGGTTGATTAAAGACTTATATAGTAGATTAGCGTCGCTTTACTACGTAGTTGCCTACCCATTCGATCCGCTTCTTTATCGAGCTTGGAAAAGGCAGAACGAACGGCGCGACGGCGAACAGTTTAATTCTGCAGCTCGAACTATCTTTTCTAACATAAGGTTAAAGAAGTCGAACAAAAGAGGGTCACCCTGCCCGAAACCTCGGTTAGTATCAAACGGCTTCTGACTAAGCTTTGCAGGGATACCAAAATCAGACATCGCGTCCTTACTTAAGCAACTTCTTCTTGTGCTGTCGAAAGCTAATTTAAAGTCGACAAATAGATGGTGTGTGCCGATCCTCTTCACACGGCTCTTATCCAATATTTGACGTATCGTGTATATCTCGAAGATGGTCGGTTTACCAGGTCTAAATTCGCACTGATAAGGTCCGACCAGTTCGTTGATGGTGGACTTCAGTCTTTACCACAATACGCTCGATATAACCTTGTATGAAATGTTAAAGATGCTTCGTTGTTCCGTAGCTGCGTTATTGCTATTCGAACTTCATCGAGGTCGCGTGCCGGGATGTTAATGTTAGCAAAGTGGAGAAGTGTTCGGTTCACAATTTAAGTGTGAGTTGGACATCAGTCACAGGGTCGTTAGATAACAGCGGAATATCGAAATAAAGGGCGAAAAACTCCCAATGACTGGTCTCAAAATAAAAATTATGTATAACAGCACAGTCCCTGGAAAAAAACAAATCAGTTTATACGAAATTGTTGTTCTAAACCTAAAATATACAACGGTAAATATAAAATTTGCTTCGTTATTCATTGTGAAATAAATTAAAATAACCATGCGGAAAATATACTGCCTATCAATTAACGACACCCACAGTAAATACATTTCCACTTATATTCATACTGATTTTAGCCGTTACAATTCTGGCACATCGGAACATTCTCCTGCCTTTTTCCTATGCAAAACTCCTTGAATCGAAATGAAAATTGCGAAAAAAAATAAAAATAATTACGGTAATTAATAAATCTTCACCGCAATTTATAATGGCAATATACGTAAAATGCTTTTAACCCCACGCTATATATTTATTATCATACACAAATTTAATATTCTTACACCCAAATACATGTATACACACATATGTATGTATGTGTGCCCGGATGTGTGTACACTAAATTTGTTTATCTCTTAATGGTATTAACTTAATTTGTACCACTTGTCAAAATAATCAAATATTAGAATTTTATACATAAATTACTACACATAGTGTACGTACAAATTTTTAGATATATGCATATAAATTTACACACACATATACATACATATACAAATATAAATATATATATAAATATTTTGTTTGAAAGACAAACTGTTATCAAAATTATTAACACTGTACAAACATTATATATTAATTAATAATATCGCTCTGCAATCGGCCAGTTAAAAGAGATGCGATAGTTGAAATCGTTGAAAAAGATAAAAAATACATACATACATATATGTATATGTATGTAATCACAATATAGTAATAATAATCTCTTTTGGCGCACTTTTCAAATCGTAAACAGAACTGTTAGGTTGCATTATTGACAATATATGTAGGCGAATATAGTTATTGTAAGAGATTCCGCAAATGCTCCTTTGTTTTCCCACATAGAGTGCACAGTTAAATCAGGACCTTCAGTGCCTTAATTTTCCAATTTTAACTTGAAAAAGTCTTATACATACATACATGCATAAGGAATAACAGCTATATAATGAGCTGCAACCATATAATAAGTGGAATTAGGCGAGGTGGCCTAATGAGTCATAATCTCAATCACATTGACACAGAATACTGTCATCGTAACTTCAAATCGTTGCAATCACATTCATTAACACTTTTTAATTGCACCCAATTAGACTTGTTTTTGAATAAAGACTGCAAAATTTAGGTAATTAGTCTTTTCAGTTAGTAATTTTTTCAGCGTTATACTTGAAACACAATATCGGCGAACGACGATATTATCGCGAATATTAGCTGTCAAAAATAGAACACATTGACAAGTATGAGAATTCGCAAAGCCAAAGTGAATAACGAACTTCGCTCGACGAGCATTCGCGGCGATAGACTTATTTCTATTGCCATCGCAGGCGGCAGAGGCAAAATACAATTCATTGTGGCCATTTTTTTTAATATACTGAAAGTTTTAAACCGAATTTAAAAAATGTTATATTAGTTTTTGGTGAAAGTATTAGGTTTGTTATTTGTAACTTGTTGTAATAGCGCTATTATCGGCTAATTTCGTTGCCGTCGTAGTTGTGTTTTACTGAGCGAAATTTTCGGGCGAACATTGCGGACGTAGTCGCTCTGCTGGGCGAAATCTCGACGTTCGCGGGCATTGTGTTTCAAGCATTATGCGAAAAACTAAATAATGAAGCAATCTTTACGTAGAATTGCATTTAAAATTACAGTACTTATTTCTTCAAAAAATGAATAATAACTGGGCAAAAAAATGTAATTCTAAATCCAACCTTTCGAAAACTGTTTTTGTTTTATACTTAAATAGTTTTGTTCTAAAAAAATAATAGTTTTGTAATAAAATAAGATAACGAAGTGCATTTTTAATGATAATATTTTATGTCAAAGATTCTATAGACTTTCAAAAACAGCAATTTTTCGAAATTATTCCCAGAAAGTCTTTGTTTTCTTTATCTTCATTATTTACATAGGTATTGGGTGTATTTTTCGTTCAATGCTGATTATTGCTTAGCTCAGTTTCTGCTGTTAGGAGTTCCCTTAGTTATTTATAAGAACTTCCACTTTTAACAAAAAAATAATTAAAATTTTTTTTTGGAATTGCAATCACATGACTAACAAATGAAAGCCAGAGACTGAAGTCAGGTGCCTTACAGGAAATGACAAAAAACATGATTTATGAAACACAAATAAAAAAAAATTATAATAAGGACTATGGTGATCAGAAATTAGAATACGAAAGTTAATCTCTCGAATTAATCGAAGTAAATACAACTTACACAAACATTGAAGTAATTAAATCAACTCTTTATTTCTAATTAAAAAGGAAGTTTTATTTCACGCTATGAGCCACTTTTTTCTTAAAATCATCAAATATTTTATTGAAGGTAGGCCAGCAATAATTTTTGTCTATTATTGCCTTTTTATTGATAAAAGAAGATTACAAGCTGAAAAGTTATCGTTTCAAAATTGTGTATGGTTAATACATTTTTTTAGGTAGGGATTGGAGAGTTGAAATTAGTGATGGCACGAATAATCGAATATAATCGGCTGTTTTATTTCAGTTAGCGATTGAAATAAACCGATTATTTCCATTCGATTAATCGATTGGCTGAGTACACCACTAAAAATTTAACCCTTTAGACTGCGTTCAGGCGGGGAAACTTTTGTCGCTTATTATCGGCGATTTTCCTTTTGGTGTTGCTCGTCGCGTTCACACAGAGCAACTCTGTTCAGGCAATTTTCTGGCATTTCATTTTATATCATTTTCGCAAATTTTTGTACGCTTCGCTTAAGCGGCATTTACACATTCTGATAAATTTTGTGATTTTGTTGAAAAATTAAGTTTTAACATAATTTACGTTAATTGGCGCAATGCCCTAGCTTCCTTGTCATTTTAATATGTATAGTATATGCATACACATGTGCATATTTAATCGCAAAAAAATAAGAAAAAAATTTCATTTCCCAACTTACCGTATGTATTCACTTAAAACTTAACAAAACTGCAACCACTGAAAGAATTTATAAATGAAAAGGAATGCCAAATTTCTTAGCTGCCGACTGAGACGAATAAGAACACAAAGTGTGTTGCCCGAGCACGAGCAACTCGGTGCCCTTACCCTTTCCCCGTCCCTCTCTCTCCTACAAGTAACGAGTTGCCGCGACAAAAGTTTACCTGTCTGAACGCAGTTTTACTTGCGCTATAACGAATGAATCAAATTACATAATGATATTTTTGATGAATTTTGATTTATACGCTATCGCGGGAGATTTTTTGTATAAAAAAAATCTAAAAATAATATCACTTAGGGTTTTTGTTTCATTTTTGTGTCGCTCATAAGATGATTTTTAAATATAAAAAAAAAAAAAACAAACAAAAAATGTTACTGAAGATGCCACAACGCCGAAACCGGGTTGTCTTCTAAACAGACTTGAAAAGGTATGGCGGAAAATCGTGCCAATATACATCAAAAACTAATAGTAATAAAAAACATTTTTATTTTAATTAAAAAATTAATTTCCTTATAAAAATGCCAGTTTTCTTTTTGAACATTTAGCATCAAAATTGTTTCTTATGATGATGCTATTTTTTCTAGCACAAAATTGAACTGATCTTTGTTACATCGTCTAGTATATACATATATGTTTGATAATAAGACAGGCATCATAAGTCATTTCTTAGCTTTCAAAACAGTAAAAATAAGATTTTTCAATGACAAACCATAAAATATGCCAAAAATTGTACGGCGCGGCATCTATCGTAAATGTTAGAAAAAACTTTCTAGAAGAATTTTACAAAACAACATTATTTGATGGGGTTGTACTCAATTTTTGAAGTCCACAGGGTATCCTAGAAACCATAAATCATTAAATAAGTACAAAAAAAACTAGATCAATAGGCCAAAAATCCTTTTGACATTCTGCTATGAGCATTTATTTGGCCTTCTGTTATTTGCTTGTGGGTTTATCAAATACCTAGAATCTTGTTGCACAGTGTAATTAACCAATTAATCGGTTATTAAATTTGTTTTGCCATCGCTAGCCAAAATCGAAAAGTCAGATTGTAGTCCTACCAGATAGGCCCTTGAGTTCTAAACCTGGTCATGCATTACTTTTTTGTCCGCTGTATCTTCACTTTTCTCGACACCTCATTTTCTCAAACTATTTTTTGCTTCGTTTAGCTTCGAATATATAATGCTATTAAAAATTAAAAAAAAATTGTCTTTCAGCCTGGGAAGATTTTAAAAATTATAAATGATCTAAGTATATGTCATACTCTTAGAACAGGCTTTCGACTGTTGTAGTAATTTATCGCAAAATCTATCAAGCATATATGTATTTTATTTTCATATACATATTCAATTATTGTGCAATTTATAAGAACATGAAAAACGAAGTTATCATTTTTATTCATACACACTTTGAAGGTGCTAACAATTAATTAGGAAACTCCCAAATGTTAATATTAATTACATTGTGATCAAAAGTACAGACGTAAGTATCTATGCATAATGTGCACGCTGTCTACGAACATAAATAAAATAAAATAAAATAAAAATTGAATCATTATTTTTTTCAATAAAGGCGTAAAGCTGTCAAACACGAACTAATTTGTATCATTTATCCCATAGTATTTTCCTAAATCTATCAATAATTTACATTCAATCGATAATTCATTTATTATAGTCATGTGTCTGGCTTTGCGAGGCTTTGGTGCGTAATCATTTTTGCGATATAGAAATGTAAAGCTAAAATTAGGTTTTAAAAGTTTTCAAATATTCACATATAAACCCACACATACCTGCGTAAATATTTAGATACTTATGTATGTATATATAACTATAACATTAGTTACAAGTATACGTTTCCCCTGCAAGTAAAGTACCACACAAGCAATAGCAGTAGACCCCTGGGAAACATTGCATAGTAACACATTGGATGTTTCTCGAATAGAACTCTACGTAATACATCGACCATGCAGATTAAATGACATATACGGAAGGTGTGAGAGGATAACAAAAAACTCTGCCTCATTAACTACTAGTAAAAACAAAACAATTTAAAAAGAATTAATACAAAGCTTACTTATGTCGGTATTCTGTAAGCAATCTCTAGTCACTAAATGAGACTTTTGGGTGGTAAGATTCATTTTGCTACTATTCGGTATACAGTAAGTCGTTTCAAGTCTCTAGTCCCAAAATAAAGTCACTAATTAATCAGCTGGTCCTGAGCAGGTCACAAAGTAAATAAATGGAGAAAAGTATTGAACAAACGCGAAAATGAAGTAGAACTCTACCTCTCCCTTGGTTGTTCGCTATATTTTGCTTAAATCTGTAAAAAAAAACCAGTATCAATTTATTTTCATAACACATAATAATAAAAAAAACTATTTCTTTACATTCATTTATGTATCCTTGATTTTGATCGAATCGGCATATGGATGAGAAGCTGCATTAATCGATTGTTGATAGTTCTAATTTTTACACATATTTTAAATAATCGGTTCACATAAAATGCAGTAAAAAGAATTTGGAAAGGTTAATTTCAATGCTAATTTTACGATAACAATATTGTTTTAATTTCTAAAGAGCAATATTGCTGTTGATAAAGAATTGAAAAAGTATATTGTGTGCTATCGATAAACAAATTTTCATTGATGTTGATTGTGCATCTCTAACTAAACATGCGAACAGCTGATTTTCTCTACTGCTTTTCACCATAGCCTTTGGTGAAATTTTTTGAGACTGTTGCTTACTGAATACCGAAATCGTCTCACATCACAAAAAAATGTCTCTAATTTAAAGTGGCAAATTTAGTGGCTTGAGATGAGATTGAGTTTCAGAATACTGCTAGTACAGCCTTTACTCTATATCACTGAAAAGTTCACCACCTTCACTTTCATGACAGCTAGTCATACTTTGGTATTCTAGCGCTACATCAAAAGCTCGATTTATTGATATTGTTGTCAGCTTTAATAAAGGTACTGACAGCTTGTTATTGTCATAAGAGAGAACATAGATTACAAAGAATTTGCATCACTCACACCGTTCATCTAACAGAAAGTGTCCGATTTCACCATACCAGAACTAATTTGGCGTTTGCTGATTGATATTAGTATCTGATTAGATGCCGTTGGTGTCCGGTGTGGTGAATTCGGACGAGAGTTCTTGTCACAGGAAACGAAACACCATGCAACTTGTTTGTAAATTGCGTTCTTGGGTCATAATATCAAAGAAAATTATGGAGGAATAAAGAGAACATGGATAGATGCATACTGTTAGGTACCCTAAGGGATGCGAGCGACCCTTTTACTTTTCCAGAGGCGTATTATATTTCAAATAGAAATTGCAACATCTAATAAAAAATGCAAGTCGGTTTATTTCATATTATTTTGTATGACTTTATTTGTTGTTCTCTTTCTGTTCGTGCATTTCCTACGTGTTGCATTTTTTGATGTCTGGTCTTCATGCTGTTCAACAATAAAGAAAACATTTCAACTGGGTTATCTTTTCAAGTGTAGAGATACTTGAAGAGCTTTGTGGCTGCACAACAGAAGGGCGTGGATGCAGTGAAAGGATAGGGCTACGCATCTCCACAATTCCAGGGCTGTGGGGAAAACCTGGACTGAGTGTTTCTACAATATCAGATTTTGGCGGCAAGGACTTGACGGCACCTGAGTCCCAGAGCTTAGAGATTTTCACCGTCAGTGTTACTTGGGACTACAAACCCTTTAAGCCTTTACTAATTTCAAATCATCCACTGCAGCAGTTTAAAAAAAATTAGGGGTTTTCTCGATCCGCCTGTTTTCATAAAAGTCTTCTGTACGAATTATTAGTGAGAACTAATTTTTATGACTAGAAATAGGGAAATACATATTTCAGGCGCAGTTCGGGACTAGTTCAGGTTATTAATCATACATGTTTCGTCTTTCACTTCCTAGTGAATTTGCGTATTGCGCCTATCTAAAAATGGCAGGTGAACTTCCCGTCGTATTTGTTTACAAAGAATAATTTTCAATCAGTAAGCAGATGACTAAAAAGTCGACCCCACGTTTGATCTTACATATATTCTTTTAATTTAGTAGTAGTTTATAGTAAAAGAGGCCGCTTAAAATGCTTTATTAAATTCATTTCATAATAAGATCAGCGAAAATACTTGGATTTTTTACGTCTTTACGCTGTAAAAATAAAATATGAACTGAGTTGCTTACTTACTTTATATTCCTATTGTGATATCTTGGTCAAATATGATATTTTTATTTAATTTCAAATCTTTTTAAATATTAATCCGAAATTTCAACTAATGCAACAATTTTCGTAATACGCTCCGTTTTCATTATTCGAATAACGCGAATATTATAGTAGAAAGAAAAACAAATATTAAAATAAAAAAAGTTGAAGCATTGAAGCGATAAGCATCCGAAAACCAATCAAATATAGTCGGTGTTATTTTTCGGTAAGCCATCCGCTTGTAGATATAATTTCCCCAAGGAGTAAATAAATTCAATTCATAGTAGTAAATACAAGTACATATATTGATGTGCATGTAAATTTGTAGTACATATTGATAATTGATAATATAAGAACGTGCTCACGAATAACTAGGCATACTCGTATAATGCAGTTAATGCTAAGTATTTCCAATGAATTTTCACTATGTATGCACTAGGGTGATTACAATTTTTGGGTAGTTATTACTAGAACTAAAGTACAAATAAAATTATAATTAATATTTGCATGCATGCCTTTACACATCGATACACTTTAAAAATCAACGTCTAAAATGAAAAAAATATTCAAGCTAAAATGTTGTGCCCTTAACTAAAAGCAAGATCCGGATTATTTTTATACGTCAAATACAAGTTCTCGTAGTTAGTGTAAGTACTTTCGAACCTTAGACCTGGTCGGCTAGAACATCTATTATGATGTTATATAAGTTCTGTAAGGCGACATGTAGAGATGTCCAAACCCACTGTCAAATTTTGTATTTAAATGTCAACACGATATCTGAGGCCACTCATCAATATGACGGCATATTTTTGCTTTTCTTTTCTCGAAATAAATGTCACCTCATTTTAGGGCAGCATTGCAAAAATGTTACACTTTTCATATGAGAAAAGAACAAAAAAATCAATTTAATTCATCGAACGCAATAAAATTAGACAATTAGCTTGCATTTAGTGGCAAAGAACGAAGATTGCAAAAAAGTTGCATGGTGTTTCGTTTCCTGTGGGAAAAACTCTCGTCCAGTTTCACCACAGCACTTAATCAGATACTAATATCAATCAGCAAAAGTCAAATTAGTTCTGGTATGGTGAAATCGGACGAGACTTCCTGTTAGAAGAACGGTGGGATGACATCCAACTTATTGTAATCTACGTTCTTTGGTACGAACAAACAAACTACACCCTCACGTCTGTAAAAAAAAAAAAATTACTGTTAGATAGGCAATTAAAGTAGAGATTTTATTGAGTTATATTAAAAAACTAAATTTATATATAACAACTATTTTCCGAGCCTTGTGTATTACTTAGAAAGTAATAGTTATTTTTTGAGTTTTAATTTTTGTTTGGAAAATAATACATAACTAGTTAATTTATAAATTTTATGTTTTGCTTAGAAAATAATAATTACGTTTTGAGTTTCATTTTACTTTTCATTTCATTTTATTTATTGAAAACAGGTAATTGTTTTTTCCAGTTTCATTTTTTGCTTGGAAAATAATAGTTATTTTTTAAATTTTATTTTTAGCTTGGAAAAAAATAATTTTTTCAGTTTAACTTCTTGTTTGAAAAATAAATAAAGTTATTTTTTTGTTCTCCTTGTTGCCTCTAGAATAATAGTTATTTTATTGGTTGCATTTCTAGCTGAAAAAAAAGTTTTTTTTATTCAGTTTTATGTTTTGTATTATTTTAACTTAAAAAAATAGTTTTTCAGTTTTATTTTTTTTTTTGGAAAATAATAGTTATTTTTTTAGTTTTCTTTTTTTTCCTAGAAAATAACAGTTATTTTTGTGTTTTATTTTTAATTAGGAAAATATGTAATTTTTTCAGTTTTATTTTTGGTATTATTGTAGATTGAAAAAATATATTTTTAAGGTTAATTTTTTGCTTGGAAAATAAAAGCTGTTTTTTGTATTTTTTTTTTGTTTGGAATATATTAGTTGTTTTTTTTAGTTTTTTTTTTAATTATATGCAGTTATCTTAGCTTTATTTTTTATTTACCGATTATTTTAGCTTGAAAAAAAATAATTTTTCAGTTTTATTTTTAGCTTGGAGAATAATTGTTATTTTTTGTGTTTAATTTTTAACTTGAAAAAATAAGTAATCTTTTCAGTTTTAGTTTTTGTATTATTTTAGCTAGAAAAAAAATTTGTTTGGTTTAATTTTTTGCTTTAAATATAATATTTAGTTTTAAATTTTATTTTTTGCTTGGAAAATAAAAGCTGTATTTTGTATATTTTTTTTGTTTGGACAATATTAGTTATTTTTTTAGCTTTTTTTAATTATTTACTTTTAATTTTTTTAATTGAATTTTAATTTTTTTCTTACCGACCCTGCTCGAAATAATAATTTTTCCATATTCGATACTTTGGAGATATCTGTATGTAGCAAAACCGCCAAATTGTTGTTATACCAAAAAAAATCATAAAATACCAAAAATTCAATATTATTTTGACTCAAAATAAATGTTAAGCTACTTTTTGTGGTTTTAAGACTTTACCACAAATTACGACATCTCGTGAATCCCCTAAACGTGATGCCAGAATAATGAACTTAAAACAGAAATTTTAGCCACTTTTGTACTTAAATTTGTGCGTGTGTTGCTAATAGTTTCGGAGAATTTAAAATATTTTAATATATCTTTTCTAAAACATTTCCAGTTGGATTTTAGAAAGCGTAAAAAAATGGCACGTTCAACAGATGTTAATATATAGTCGGAGAAATTTTAAGATGAAGTATATTATGCAATATAAATAGGATAGTTGGAAGAAATAATTTTGACGATGAAACCCCCTTCTTATTACAATAGTTATTTCAAAAAAGCTGAAAAAAAAACCAGCGTGGAAAACCCGATTAAATCAGCCTGCTGCGGACACTTTACTATCGAGCAGATAATAAACACAAATGCATTGTAGTTTGAATAAATGTATGTACAAATGTATCTGTGTTTTTTTCCAACGCTTTGGCCAAATGCAAAAAAAAAGGTTAAGCTAAATGTAGTCACTAAGTAAATAAAATGCGGAGAGCCAGTGAAAAATAATGCAACAAACTATTTCTTATCATTGTAATCAATTCTAAACCGTTCCCACTATCCCAATAACCACCTAAGATAAGAACTGAGTATTTTGATTTCTTCGATATAGGAAATTTCTACTATTTAATGATTTCAGGAAGGTGTATGACATTTTTGTTTTTTTTTTCAAGCATTTAAAAATTTTTATAATCTGGCCCACAAACATTCGAAGCATTGTGTGCATTAGTTGGTAAATTTAAAACAATTACAAATGTATGAAATATTTTAAGCATTAAGCAAGTCACGGCTACCCGTCAAAAGTGTAAAAACTAAAAATAGTATAAGTATATATTTACCTTCTAGCAAAAATTAAGGCCATATTTGGTTGTATATTACTGTCAAAAGCATATACTTATATTTCACCATTCCACGCCATGGAACGTAGATTACAAAGAAGTTGCATCACTCTCATCGTTCCTGATTTGCTGATCGATTGAATTAAAATCTTATAAGATCCAATTGGTTTCTTGTGTTATGAAATCGAACGAGAGTTCTTCCCACAGGAAGCTAAACGCCATGCAACTTCTTTGTCTTCATATGTTCTTTGGTTATGCCCCTTATCTAAAGTGTGTAAAATACTATCGAAGATCGTTGCAATTTCTTCAATATCAGAAGTTAAACTTCTACTAGGCAAAACGATACTTCAGAAAACGAGGAGCCCGTTAAATGAGCGGTGAAAAATAGTTATATACCAAACTTTGAGGTATAGGTTTCCTATACCCAAGAATTGTGTAGGCTAGGTTAGAATGGCGGTGGAGGAACTCAAAGCCCATGTTAGCAACTGAGTCCCATTTCGATAACATAAACATCGGATGGTTGCGATTAAAACCTGCCAGCGTAGTTCATAAAATTTAGAAAATAGACAGAACGTTCTTAAGTTTATCTTCTTCTTTTTCATCCCTGGAATACTAAGATTTTTGGGGTGGATTTCGATAGGCCAACTGACTGTGAGAATTGGCACGAGTCTCGCCCAGTTAGGTCTACCTTTCCCTAGAAGAGAATTACGTTCTGTACTAAATCGCCTTCTATTTTAACCAAAATGATTGTTGAAAAAAATGATTTTGAATTTTTTATATTTTTCTTAAAATATTTTTTCTTGCTTCAATTTGGTTAAAAATAATATTTTTGGCCTCCAGATAGATTTGTGTTCGAGCTTGAAGCCTGATTTTAATAAAATAACAACCAAAGTGGATCCATAGAAGGCGATAGCAAGGTAACCAAGACGAATCCGTTGCGACGGGAATTTCACCATCTGAATTCGCCCAGTATTGTTCTTGTATTTTGGTTGTGAAATTTTGTGAGTGGAATGCCAAAATCTAAATTCGCTCAGTATTGCTAATGTGTGTTGTTTGTGTAAACAAAACAACCCAGCGAAGTGGGAAAGAAGAAGAAGCGTTCAGCTCTTAGATGAATTCGCCTTGATAAAAGCTCAGATAACCGCCGGATTTGAATGTCGGCCGGAGCAAGTCACATAAAAAAAAAGAAATAACGTTCACCCCTCGGCAGGCTATGACACACCCACGAGTAGGCATTCAACTTTAGGCCGCCGATTTTATGGTACAAAGAAATGACGCTCGCCACCAATTATAGAAGCTCGGACAAACATAAAGCTACATATATGATCTAAGCGCGAAATTATTATATTATTTTTTATTAATAACTCCTAATTTTTAGTCGTCGATATTTCGATCTCAAACGGAAATTGTAATCAGGATCCACTGACTGTGTTTATATTTTTTAACTTAAATATTCACAAAGAGTTGAATATACTCTGCTCTTTCTCCCTCATTCCAAAACACTTGTCTTGAAAAAAAGCTCAGATAAAGTCTTCTAGAACATGAACTCCTTTTTAAGGGCGTATCAAAACCAACGTAACTTTAAGACAAAAACATTGATTAATCAACCAAACATTCATATTCTCTATTTAATTACAGATTACCACGCTGAGTTATGTGAACAATCACTGCCTCGAACACCAAGTAAAAATCCGCATGAAGATACTCCGCCATCAAATATTATTTCGAATACTTTCACTTCACTGCTAAGTAAATACAACAGTTTGAATTAAATAGCGCACAGGAGGTAAAAAAAAAACTTTCCACCACTCAAAATCCCGCAGCGCAGCAGCACTTTTCGCCCTTCACCCAGCGGCAGTTTAGTGAAATGGTATTGCCATTTGGCCTGGCCTCCGATGGTCAAAACTTAGCTATCAATCCAAACATGGTAACCCCAACTGCACCACCCGCTTTCCTAATGCACGGCCACACAAATGTCTCTACTGTTGTGCCTATTATACCGAGCCCCTACATTGATTTCATTGTGGTGAATGGCGACGATCGTTGTATGATACGCTGCGAACGTAAGGCAGTGCTGGAGAATAGTGTGGAATTGGCGAAATTAATACGAGCCGGCCCGAACAGTGGACGCAAAGGCGATAATCATTTTCAAATTTCCAATGTGGATAAGAATGACTTTGAATTGGTTATACGTTTTTTAGAGACTAAGTTCGTAAGATATCGAGATCATCTGCATATATTGAAACTACTTGAATTGGCCGATCGCTTTAATTGCCCCGATTTGGTGAGATTTTTTTTTGTTGGGTTTTAAAATTATCCCTAATAGTTAATTTTATTTTAAACAGATTATTCATTGTATTCGCGAATTGGACCTGCAATTGACCAGCGCCGTTGTTATCGACATCTTTCGTTCGTTGTGGTTTTATCAAAGCATATCGGTGCCAAATCAACACCAATTGGGTGCAGTCATTACCACACAAGAGAGTGGAGCCAATAAGAAGTCTAAGAAAAAGTCCACAAACCCGCCATCGATCGCCAATGCTACTAGCGGCACTGCTGCTGGTGCCGGTGATAATGCCAATGCGAGCACAGATTCGAATACGCATCCCAGTCCCTTCACCACCGAAGAATTCGGCATGGCTTTGCTCAATAATGCGCTGCAATTGATCGACATGCACGCACAGCTGGTACTGACCAAACAGCAAATCAACGAATTACGCTTTGAAGAACTGGAAATGATAGCGAAACGTGAGGCATTACAACTTAGCTCTGAGCTGGTACTCTTCAATTGTCTGGCTGATTGGAGTGTGGCTGAGTGTCAGCGTAAGAAGCTCGATGCAACGGCAGAAAATAGACGTCGCGTACTAGGTCCACTCTGCTATGCGCCACGTTATTTGTTGATGAGTGCTAGTGAATTTCGCAAGGCTTGCGATCGTGTGGAACTTTTGGATCCGACAGAGGTATCGCTTGTGAGCGACGCAATCGAAGGTAAGTAAAATGAATAGGGCGAGAAGTATAGAGGCGATCTCTGAGAAATCATTAATTATTTTTGAACTTTTCATACAAACCTGATCGCGAGAATGATAGAATACAAGATTACGTCATACGTGGACCGCTAGCTCTCTCTTTGTTGATTTGACAGCAACAAACCATTCGCTGTCGAAATAAAAGCAACTTGCTTTCATTTTGCAATGCTAATAAAACTTTCGATCATTCTGTCGTTTGTTCGCTTCTTCCTCTTCTTTTTTAGAACTTTTTCCTTGCTCTATCCTCCCATAGCTAATTATTACGTCACTATCTGTTGCCCTCGACGCGGAAGGCAAAATCTTGTTTTCTATCATTTTTGGGATTTCGCCTTCCGCAGACCGCTAGTCCTCTCTTTGTTGATTTGATAGCATACCCATTCGCTGACGTCATAGAAGTATTTTCTTTTTTTGTTACAATTGCAACCGTTCTATTGTATTTTCACTTCTTCCTCTTCACTAGAATTTCGCCTTTGCTCTCTTATTCTCTCACTATTATGGCGTCACTTTCAGTTGCTCTCAGCTTGATTGGCGCAATCTTGTATTCAATCCTTGCCTCAAACGAATAACTACCACGATGGAGTGAATACAGGAGGTGGTGTCCCCGGTGGTACCGCTACTTTGGGTTTGCCGATTTTGACAGTGCTTTTACCTTTTATAAATGAACGCCAAAGTGGCACTGTTTTTAGTATTTTGTACATTTCTTTATTAATCTCTATAAGTCATATTTTTTCACTTAAGCGAAATTAAAAAACGGTGCACACTTAAAAGTTTCTTCATGTTCTTTGTTTACTTTTACTTGAGATATGTCATTGGCACAGAGACGTCGTAATCTTGAATGTTATTGTTCCAAATTTGTTTTTTATTGTATCATAGAATCGGAGTGCCTTGGAGTTGAACTCAAACTAATCTTATTTTCCTTTCAGGTAAAAAACTGAAGAATCTTACACCGGAGCAAAGTCAATTACTGGAAAAATTTCGAACGCCACGTCCCGATTTCCCAAAAATGCCAATACATCTGAGTGATCGTACTAATCCAAAAAATTATCCAAAGAAAATGCGGCGTGCCGAGAAAGGTGCCTCTGGCGAGGATGGTTGTTGGAATAATTTCGGCATGAATTGTTTGGCAGTATTCGCGTGCATTTTCGATTAGAGCAGCACAGTAGTAAAGTTAGAAATTTAGAAGGTTAAAATTATAACAAAACGTTTATAGACTTGAGTTCACTAAATAGTATTTAGCGATTCAGCTAATGGTACCAACTTACGACGAATAGTTCGAATAATTTGCATTTTTCCGAACATTTTCGGCACTCCCGTGTGTGATGCGTTCGCACTGTAGCACGGAGGGGTCCTTAACGGTTACACGAACGAAGCATAGCGGTTATTATAACCGTAGAATACAGTGGTATTTATTTGCAATAGTCTATGTCAAGTTTTGCTACTCAAAGAAAAAACAAAAGATCGCAATGAAAAGGATACGTGTCCTGGGATAATTATGTGAAAGCAATGAAAGCTATTCGAAACCAACAAGAACAAGTAGATTAAGTTTTTATACCGACATACCGATACCACGTGAATTTGCTAGTGAGTTATATGTATATGTATGTATGTGTGTAGGTGTGTATGTAAGGATATAAGCATACATACATATTTACATGCATACATACATACTACATTAAATATAATTAATTATTATGTAAAATATGTTCTTGTGTCATTTGGTAGTTAACGTAGCGTCTTTGGAATCAACGTCGTAGCATCTAATCTGTGTCTACATACAGTTACTCAAAAAATTTACGAGATGGTGATTTTTTTTTATAATATTCATGGCAAATTTTTTTGTTTGCTCATTTTTTAGAAAAACATATTTCTATAACAAAAAAATTTTTTGAGTATGCAGTTTTGTAGCTCATTTAATTCTAGCTTAATAGAGTTTAAGTCTCAAGAGGGTGAAAGGTTCGTTAATTTTTGACATTTTTTTTTTTTTAATTTTGGTATTGGAGGCTTTTTTCCACTTAACGCATGCAGTTTATATGGCATAAACAAATTTTTATACAAATTTATTCGTTATATGCAAAAATAAACGCAATATGCCGGACACACTACAGCGTAAATTACTTATTTTCGTCCAAATTACTTCAGCTAAACCTAGAGCGTCCACACTTGCCATTCCTAATTTGTATTGACAGCTATGTAGCTACAGGGTTGCTTAGTTTCTTGATTAAATGAAAAAATGTGAGAGATTGTGCACATTTTTTATATATTTACATTGTATTGCTATGGACTTTTTTTTAAGATACGATCATGAAAGAGAGCTTCTAGCGGCAGAAAAAACCAAGGAACAGTTGAGTGAAATGCTAATGGCTCAAAATGCGTCGGCCAGTTTGGTTATGTGAGACAACAATTTTCGGCTATTATCGATAAAATTTAAAACCGACACTATACCACATTTCATCATAATTTATTGATAAATTTTACAAGGCGAAATTACTTACTTTCATCGTAATGTGCTCAAGTCCGCAATTAAAAAAAAAAAGTTGCAAAAATCGAGCGGCACTTTTGACCACTTCAAACTTGTACATTATTTTGCTTAAATTGAATGAGCTACAAAACTGTCAAAAGTTGTCTTAAATTTTTGATAAGAATCTTTGAAAATCCGTTGAGTTTTTATAAATTTATGTATGTATGTACAAAGTTTGAAATTTTTACTCAAACGCGTTTTGTTACAGAACGAACTAAATTGTTATATTATAACAAATTAACAAACGATACTTAGCGTGTGACACATTGTAAATATTGCAAAATAAAAAACACAATCACCATGTGGTCGGTGGTTTGAGTCACCATAAGTACTCATATAAGTATATACTTAATATTATAAGTAAATATGTATATTTTTATGTTACTTTATTTTATGCAAAATTTATGGTATGTTAAGTAAATTTTTGCTAGTCAATGCATACAAACAAATGTAGTATGTGTAATCATAAAAAAAATTGTTTATAGAAAAAATTTGTTAGCATAATTGAAAAAAAGGAATCTAAGTACAATACACGCACGCATCGTCTACATAAATATAGTATACATATACATACAAACAAACAAACAAACATAAAATGTTAGCTATAATCATCATTTAAGTAATATTCAAATTTTATTCATAGTTCAAACAAATGTTTTAAATCGAAGCGCGCGTGAAAATGAAAATAGTGAAATGTTGCACGCTTTTTCATATTTACAAACACACACATGCATACATACATACATACCTACGAGTAAAATACAATATATTAAATGTTATAGCGAAATTTATGAAATTCATTTTTAAATAATTTTAATGAGATATTGTATATTTAAATGGAAAACGAATATTTGAACGGCAAATTTATTGTTGTTTTTTTTTTAAGTTTCAAGGATTGCCAAGTTTTTATCAAAAAAAAAAAACTAAAAACCTAAATTATCTGTATCTAGCCATGTATGCATTCATTTGTATATTGTACATATGTTGTCATTTTATTGAAAACATTTTTAAGGTAATAAATATGTACAACATTTAACACACTCATACTCTGTAATTTAGTCATAATTTGCAAACTTTGAATATTTGTCTATTTGTAGTATATTCTACAAAGTACATAAATATTTTCTACATAACGCAATCGATAAATAAATACATCGCTGGAAATTGAATTTAAACACCACATAATTAGATAACTTAATTATTGATACAAATATGAATAAAATATATGCAAGCGTTTAAAGAAAAATATTAATATTTATATTATTATTTTATTTGGTTTTAATAACACTGTGGAACAATTTTGAAATCCTTGGCTGAGGCGGTATGATTATTATTCATTACTCATAAACAATAGTATAACTTTTTATTTTTTTTATGCCAAACTAAGAAAAGATTGAGTGAGATTTAATGCTGAGTAGTTTTGTGAAATATTTTAACCCATCCAACACTCAAAATGGAATAGTGACCATTGCAGCACATTAATACAATACCCAAACGAAATGAAGCTCATGTGGATCATCGGGCATGTTGGAATTTCGGGAAATGAACACGCTGATGCAGCAGCCAAAAATGTCGTATCTAAGCAAGACATTCGAGCCGAGGTAACGAGACAAAGGCTAAAGTCACTTAGCAACGATTGGGAAAAGTACAACCACCTCTACTCAGCAATCAACCCATGCCGAAAGAAGCCAGTCTTCGACCCAAACATACCACTACGTGCGTTAAGACCCTTCACCCGCCTGCGTCTTGGGCACACAATCGTAACTCATTCATATCAGTTACAACGAACCCCGAGCGGCACTTGTCCGTTCTGCGAGGATGCAGCATCGCTCACTCATATTCTGAGATGTCCGACAATAAATACACCGCGACAAAATATCTTGAACTCTGTCGACCCCATAGAGCTGCTTAAAAATCCAACATATACGAATGTACAACTAAAGTATAATTTTCTCAGAGAGGTAGACCTGCTCAAACGAATTTGATACATAATAACATAAAGCAATATACATAAAGATAATTTCATTTTCAAACTTCGTTTTAAATACAAAGGACAGCTGAGGGCCTCCGTCGCCAGTGCTGCGAGTCGCAACGTATTTGTAGAATATTTATTTATTGTACAAATAAAGTAAAAAAATAAATATTTTAACCCATTAACGTCCTCATAGGAAAGTCCGCTTCCAACAAGGATTTACGATATAGACTGTTTATAAAACTAGTCGAGCTCGAATGTAAATACTTATGAACTTAGCTCCATATGCTGATGACCTGACAAAAGTTATCAATCTGACAGTTGTCAGGTTTCCTGTGCCTAATACCGGTATTATTCAGAGGTGAGAATGATATTGAGACTATTTGGCATTCAGTAAGCCGTCTCAAGTCTCTAGTCTCAAAATAAAGTCCCTAATTTGCAGCTGGTCCTGAGGAAGTCACAAAACAAAGGAATTGGTAGAATGTATTGAACAAACGCGAAAATGAAGTAATACTCGGCCTGCTCCTTGGTCGTCCGCTTTATTTTGCTTAAACCTGTAAAAAAACAAGTATCAATTAATTTTCATAATGCATAATAACAAAAAAAAACTTGCTATTTGTTTACATTTGCTTACGTAACTTGTTCTGCCATTTTTATCGAATGTGGATATGGATTTATCGATTGTTCATAGTTCTAATTTTTACACATATTTTAAATATTCGACCCTCATGAAATGCCTTAATAAGAATTTGGAACGTTTAATTTCAATGTTAATTTTACGATAACCATATTGTTTTTATTTTTAAAGAGCAATAATGCCGTTGACCAAGAATTGAAAAGTATATTGCTTTTCACCACAGTCTTTGGTGAAATTTTTTGTGAATGTTGCTTACTGAATACCGAAAACGTCTCAAGTCACTGAATCTAGTTGAAAGTTTCAAATTTAATGACTTGAGATGAGACTGTTGATATCATTGGAGGCGTAGTAAACCTGAAAACTGCCAGGTTGTTGAGTTTTGTCAGGCGGTTAGTTATCGTCGTCGAGAACAATGTTATAGGTTAAGTAGCCGCCGTGGCCGAGTGTTTAGCATGTGAGGACTTCATTCCTTGGATACCAGGTTCGACTGGTGTATCTCTTCTATTTCAGAAACAACTGTTTATGAGTTAAGGATATGAAGCTATTGTCGATTCTGAAAAGCAAATGAAAGTACAACAAAAAAATACATTGAATCATCAAAAATTCCTCAATGTATATTTAACGCCTGCATAGTTCTGAATAATGTGGCAACATCACAGGTGTTTAGCGTGGAGCAGGGCTGCCACTCCTAAAAAATAAAACAACAAATTTGAGCAAATTTGCATTCTAAGCTCTGACACAGTGATAACATAGATAACAAGGCGTATCCATACAAGGTGGTGTTATAAATACAACTACAAAATTTATATGTATTTTGTTTTTGTTTCTGCGTAAGAGTTGTCAAAATTTAAATACATTTTGTTTTTGCTTTTACGGCTTTTGAAAGCTCATACGCAAAAGCGAAAAATAAATACATGTAGGTGAATAAAAAAAAATCAAATCAGCTGCTCTTATGCCATACGAAACTCTTTGCTTCGTGAGAGCGCTGTCAAAATGTACAATTTTATAATTTTGTCAAGGCTGCACATCACCTATCATAAAAATGTATAACGCACATATTTACCTAGTCATTATTCGCAGGTACGTGCCTGGCATCTCGCCATTTAACATGCCAGCAGTTTGTCAAGGTATTATTTTGGCTTTGTTACCAGCCCAAACCATAAGATCGCTCTCAGCTGAAGTTGAGAGAGTTTCGTATGATATTATCTTTTGTGATTAAACTGTAAATAATTGCTCTCAGTAGCGTTGCACGCTCCTTAATAGATCCTTGTGAAATTGTTCACTGCGTGAACACCTCAAAAGAAAAATATTTAACTGATGGAAAGTTACGCCAAATAACCAAACAAAAACCAGGAAAGTAAAAACGACAAATTTTGGTTGAAAACTATATAACTGGCAACCTTGGTTTTGATTTGTTTTGTTTTGATCTAACACTTAGCAAATTTTTTATTTGTTCTACATCGGTTTAAAGTGTGAAGTAAAGAATTTTAGCAAAATTATTTTATAACAAAAAAAAAAGTCACATACGATAAACATAGAAGATGGAGGATTTTGAGGCAAAACGCAACGCTTTATTTGCATGTCTAGATGATGCAAGCAAGGAATTAACAGGGACAGCGTTAGACCAAACTCAATCTGCTATCAACAGCAGCACAATCGATTTAGTTTATCGTCGCGGCACTTGTCCGAGGAGGAAAAGAGGCGCTCCATCACCTGATGGAAGTCTATCGAAAATGCGTGGAAAGGAGAGCATATTTAAGAAACCCGATATGCCGCTTTCAAAGTGTTTAAAACCACGTATTGTGCCAGACTATAAGGTATGTTTGTTACGGTTAGCAAATGTTAAATGCAATCTTTATTATAATTTGCGTCTCCTTTATAGGTTAATCCACAAAAGTGGACAAAATACTCATTGGCCGATGTAGATATCTCCGATCACACCAACACGGCTGCCGCTTTTCAATTTTTAAAACAAATGGATGATCAACTTGAGGCACGCGCAGAAAAAGAGGGTAACTCTCCTGATGCCAACTTTAAAATTGAATTTAAGAAATCTAGCAAAATAAGAAAACAGATGAAAGCTAAGGAAGACGAAGAACTTAAAGACGTCGAGGTGGACAAACCCAGGTTAAAAGGTTCCAAAGTTGTAATGCCTGAATATGTTGTTGGTCAGCAAAAAGATTCAAAGAAGAAATGCAAAGTGAATTCTGAAAATAAGGTGCGAGCTGCTGGAACTTTAAGGTTAGATCATTTACAGGAAGACGATGAGGAGGAGACCGAAGAAGGCTGAGGGAGTACTCTCTAATGCATTAGGTGTTACAGCTAACATACAAATATTAATTAAAAATTAAATTAGGCGCCTTTCATTATTTGGCTTTTTCTTATATAAACATATGTAAATATATACATATATGTATATTTGTAATAATAAAAAGTCAACATTACCAAAAAAATTAAATGGACCATATGTATTTGCTTATTATAACAAAATAAATTACAAAACCACAAAAATTTTAACTGCACAAAGGTTTTGTTTCTCAATGTTTCTAAATATACAGCAACATGTTGCAAGAAAAATTTGAAAACTTATCTTTTATCTACACAAACAGCTGTTTCAGAAAAATGTCAGTTGCCAACAGCCGGTTTGTTTACATGCATTTTCGATCCCTGTTTTGTGTTGCCTGCCGGTGGAAGTAAAATTATAATTTTAGAAATAACCGCAGCTTTGAACTGCTTATTTTACAAAAAAATAAACAAATCAAAATGGTTTGTGCTCTAGGCATAGAAGGTAGTGCTAACAAAATTGGTATTGGCATAATACGTGGTGGAGAAGTGTTAGCCAATGTGCGCCGAACCTATGTGACACCGCCAGGCGAAGGTTGTACAACTTTAAGCAAATTGCAATTAAAATATTTTACTAACGTTTAAAACTTTTACTGCGCTAGGTTTCCTACCAAAAGAAACCGCTCAACACCATAGAGAAGTCATTCTTCAACTAGTTAAAAACGCATTGAACGAAGCAAAACTTCAGTCAACAGACTTGGATGTTATTTGCTATACTAAGGGACCCGGCATGGCGCCGCCGTTATTAATTGGCGCAATAGTCGCGCGAACGCTTTCGTTGTTGTGGGAGAAGCCACTTTTAGGTGTTAACCATTGTATTGGTCATATTGAAATGGGTCGGCTGATAACCAGCGCGGAGAATCCTATTGTGCTCTATGTGAGTGGCGGCAATACACAAGTGATTGCATACTCTAATAAACGTTACCGTATTTTTGGTGAAACGATAGATATTGCCGTCGGCAATTGCTTGGATCGATTTGCGCGCATTATAAAACTCTCCAATGATCCTAGTCCGGGTTATAATATCGAGCAGTTAGCTAAGAAAGGACAACATTTTATAAAACTACCATACGTTGTCAAAGGTGAATAAGCGATTTCAAATTTAAAACTATTTTAATTTTACTATTTTCGTTTTTTAGGTATGGATGTTAGCTTTTCGGGTATACTCTCACATATTGAAGAATTAGCTGATCCCAGTAAAAGGCGGAATAAACGCAAAAAAGCCGATGAAGCGGTTGAACTGCCAACATATACCAATGAGGATCTGTGTTATTCCCTGCAAGAGACCATCTTTGCGATGTTGGTGGAAATCACAGAACGTGCAATGGCGCATTGTAATTCAAATGAGGTAAATATAAGAAAATTTTCGAGCAATCAATACCTGTGATATCAAAAATTAAATATTTATTAAACAAAAGGTGCTGATCGTGGGTGGCGTGGGCTGCAATGAACGCCTGCAGGAAATGATGCGCATCATGTGTGAGGAACGCGGTGGCAAACTATTTGCAACGGACGAACGTTATTGCATCGATAATGGTCTGATGATTGCACATGCCGGCGCTGAAATGTTTCGTTCTGGAACGCGAATGCCTTTTGAAGAATCATTTGTAACGCAACGTTATCGTACAGATGAAGTGTTGGTAACTTGGCGCGACGATTAGTGAATTACTTGAATAAACCTACTACGTACATATACACACGAATATACATACATATTTATGTATTTAGCTTCAAGCAAGAGTGAGCAACGTAATTTTAATAAATTTGTTTGGCCCGAGATATTGGTGTATTATCGGAAGGAAAAATGTTAAAGTTAATAAACCAAAAGTTACTGACAAAGTTCTGATCATTAGCTTGTTTGTAAGATTCGCCAAAGTTTAAAAATTTCTAGATTTTACCCGCGGCTTCCTTCGCACGGCATTTGATTAAACGTTATAAATGTAACAAGAAACTAATTGATGATTTCACCAAAGGTAATAACTTCTTATTCATTATTATTATTTTTTTAATTAAAAAAAACCCCGACCGCTCCTTCGTAATTGGCGACTGTTCGCTGAAACTTTTTTCTCAATTGCCAATTGTCTAGTCGGCCATTCGGGGTTAGTGCAACCCAATTCATTATTACAATTCCAGAAGGTAATCCACCCATAGCACCATTTAGAAGTTGGTGTTGAAAAACTGAACCTCAATCTGATATACAAAATGCCACAGGTATTTCAGGTGGTTATATAAATTAAGGCTGGGTCAGTTTCAAGAATTTCTATTATAGATTTAAACAAAAAAAATGTATGGGCTTCAATTCCATTCAAAAAGTTTTCGAAACTAAGTTTTTCTAAAACTCAATTAGCTCAAACCAGTTTTGTATGCTTCATTCATTTTATCAATTTTCTAAGCAGGTGGCAACCCTGCTATAACTGTCGAATAAAGCTACCTTAAACCTCTTTCGTTTGACGGCAATATAGAAGAATTTCAGTAAAGCTACAATTCAAATTGAATAAACATTCTTTATAAGGTATCAAGTCCCTGCAAAAATGTTTATGATAGAACTCTGAGTTTTCGCTCCTTCCTTTGTATACCCTGCCGTAATATTTCCTTTGACTAAATTTAATTTACTATTTTAAACATGTGGCTACCCTCTCCAAAATCCATCGTTTGCGATTCATATTTCGCTGTTCCATTTAATCTATTGTAATTTTAATTAACTTTTTAACAGGTGGCAACCCTTCAAAATATTTTTTGGTTCTAAGCTTACTCAAAATTCATAGTGTGACTCTCATATTGGAGAATTTAATTTAATTTATATTAATTAAACTTAATTTACTTTTTAACAGGCGGTAAACATTTTGGAAATCCTTTGCTATCCAAATTGCAATATTTGATTTCACTCGTTGTTTTAATTCACTTAACAGTTTAAACAGGTGGCAACTGTATGTAAAAATTTGGTAACTCATATAATGAACTATGTACAAGTATTTGCCAAATTTTATCTAAATCTATCCAGTCGTCATATAGCAATATGTAATTTAACTTATTTATTTATTCGACAATAACTTTTTAATAAGTGGCAAATCTCTTTAAGATTTCGCTATATATTTATCCAGACTCTAAGCTAATTATGTGCAAAATTTTATAGAAATCCATCCAACTGTTTAGGCCTAAAATGTTAACATACTCACCCACAAGCCTTCACATTTACATAAGTACATATAATATTAGCAGGATTACTTTTTATTTTATTTTTTATAAGTATTTTCTTACAAAACATCAACGTTTTACAATCGCACCTATTCGTTTAACTCCGCCTCAATTCCTCGCCAGTAACGTTTCATTTCCATGGGGAACAGACGTTTGCCCTCAATTATATAAACCTCACCATTTTTCTCCTTTTCTAATGCGCCAAGTATACAACGTGACACATCAGTTGCACTTTGCTTATTGAGACGATCCAACACTCGATAAGATTCATCACCCATGTCGGGGAAAAGTATTTTTTCAGTAAAGTTGGTAAACATATCCGTAATGGTGGCGCCCGGACAGATGGTGATGAACTTGATGCCAGTGCGATTTAAGTAAATGTCGCTCTACAAATGAATTCATTTTATAAAAAGTTAATACAAAAAACGGAATATGCACTTACACCCAAACAGCGTGTAAAATTTATAATTCCCGCTTTAGTAGCAGCATAGACCGGCAGCAGGAACATCGGATCCAAACCGACAACAGACGACATATTGGCTACGATGCCACCATTGCCACCATTTTCTTTGCTCATCACCTTGAGGGCCGCGAGGGTGGAATTTATGATGCCGCCCTAATAATATGTGGCGAAATAAATTTTAATTAAATTGTTGTGTAGTGAAAAACTTTTTTCAAAAATGTCGGCAATTAACTGTTATTTTTGGCCTGACTTTTTTCAATCAAAAATAACAGTTCAATTTAACCTTTTTTCAAGTTAAAAAAAAAGTAAATAATTAACTTCCTTTTAATTACAGTTCTCCATCTTCTGTAAATAAATTTCCCAGATAAGCATTTAATTTAAATTTTTATTTTGTTTGGAAAAATGAAGGTCATACTATTTTTTTTTGTTACTGAAAAAATAAAAGTAAAATTTTAGTTTTTATTTTTGGCCGAAAAAATAAATGTCATATTTTAACTTCTACATTTAACTGAAAAAAAAAAATAAAAGTCAGACTTTATCTTTCGTTTTTGACTGAAAAAATAAAAGTTAAACTTTAGGTTTTGTTTTTTACTAAAAACTTTTCTTTTTGACCAACACACTAACAGTAAAATTTAACTGTTTCCTTGGACTGAAACAAAACAGTACAATTTTAATTTTCATTTTTGCCCGAAAAAATAAATAATATTTAACCGAAAAAATATGAGTCAAATTTGGACTAATATATTTGACTGAAAAAGAAAAAATAAACCTTAAACTTCTATTTTTGACTGAAATTTTTATTTTATTTTCAACCGAAAAATTAAAGACAAACTTTTTTAGTTTTAGTTTTTATAGTTTTGACTGGTTTTTCTTTTTGACTAAAAAAATTAAGGGAAAATTTAAACTTTTATTTTTAATCAAAAAAAAAAAATAAAATATAACCGAAAAATATGAATTAAATTTGATTCATAAACAATTAAACTCAAAAATAAAAGTGAAATTTTAATTTTTCCTTGACTGAAATAGGCCCCGAAACACTTTTTTATTTGACTGAAGAAATAAATTTTCGACTTTGACTTTTGAACTTTTATCTTTGATCGAAAAAATAAAACTAAAATTCTAACTTTTTTCTTTGACTGAAAAAATAAAAGACAAATTTTAACTGTTATTTTTTTCAAAAAACTAGAAGTCATATTTTAAATTTTGAGTTTCACTCAAATAAAACTTTAACGTTAAACTTTTGTTTTTGACCGAAAAATAAGAGTTTAATTTTAATTTTTGACTAAATTGACTGGTGTTATGGTCTCCAAAAAACAAAAAAAAATTAAACTTTAACTTTGTTTTACTGAAAAATATAGTCAAACTTTAACTTTTTGTTATGACCGAAAAATGTGTTTATTTGACTAAAAAAATAATAGTACAATTTTAACTTTTTCTTCAACTGAAAAAAATTAAAATTAAATTTTAACTTTTACTTTTGACCGAAAAAATAAACTTTTTCCTTTCACTGAAAAAAATAAAAGTAAATTTTTAACTTTTATTTTTGACCGAAAAAAATAATCTAATTCTAATTTTTGACTGAAAATATGTTTGTGGAAAAATAACAATTATTTATTGAATCTTGAAAAATAGTTACGGTCCGCGATGAAAAAAAAATGCAAACATTTCAAATTACCAAATTGACTAAAATGGTGCGTTGCACATCCTGATCGTTGAAGATACCAGCTACATTTACAACAACATCAATAGAACCAAACGCCTTTTTAAGTTCTTCATAGGCACCCACAATGCTCTGTCTATCCGCTACATCCAATTTAATCAACAGTATTGTTTGTGCTGGATGTGCAGCGCGTAATTTTGACAAATCTTCTGGATTTTCTTGTATATCAATAATCGCAACTTTCTAAATAAAATAGGGGGGAAAAATTATATTTCAATGGCTAAATAAATCATAAACTCTTTTTTTTTTTTTTTGTTTTCATCAATCTCACCGACGCCTCACTGGCCAATAGCTGTTTGCACACTTGCAATCCAATGCCACTGGCACCACCAGTAATCACGGCATTTTTGTCACGAAAAGCCATTAGGTATTTTAAATCCTCGAGTGTGTGAAATTTAACTAATTTGAAATTACTATTTTTACTACTATCGCTTTGTATTTGGTTGTGTCTTTGATTTGAAGATTTACTGATAATGTCTCTGCTATTTTTATTGCTGTTAATTTGAATTCCAAATGGTAATGCAAAAATCTTGCAAAATACGTTAAAACAATCCACTTTGCACTATTTGCTATTTAGAATTCTAATTTGTAATCGTTGAGCGCGCCTACTAAAATGCTCCGCATTCGCGCTTAGCATTTTATAGTACTAGGCGAGATGGATGTGATTTTAACATCGATTTTAGTGGTTAGCTCATTATTGTTGCCCTCAGATATTTGATATTGATATGTTTGGTATTATGAAACTTCTACCGGGGAAAAAAAAATTGTAAAGTAACGCTACAATAACAACTTTACACAAAAGTGTTGGATTGCAACAAGTTTTGTTAATTATTTACATATTATGCTAACATAACTAGTGCACGCATACAGTATTCTTCGCTTATCAGCACACCGGTTAATTGGTTTCCCCCGCTTAATGGGTTCAAAATATGTGCTATCGAAAAATATATGTATATACCTCTAATTTTCCCACGCTAATTGATTTCCCCCGTTAATTGTACCTAAAATTGTGCAATTTTTGAGGGGCAATTAAGCAGGGAATACTGTACTTACATACACATTAACTAATACATATCATCTTAACGCGAATTTATATAAAACTAGGCCTGTAATTGTTCGTCAAATATCAATTACACTAAACCAAAATCAAGTCTCTAACCAAAATAACTAATAAATTGGCATTGATTGAGGTGGTGTTAAGAATATTAGTTTAAAATAGAGGAAATGATGATGTAATGTAAATTACAGACTGGCGCCTACATCAAAAAAGGAGTTCAATCAAAGCTTCTGCAATTTGTGGTATACAAATGTCGCCTTGGAGCAGCATATCGGTTTCATGGTTTAAGTGACCGATTTCAATTATTTTTTTGGGACTATTCTGGTGTTTTGCGCACCACACTTAATAAAAAAAAACGAACCCCCGCCAACATGTAAATTCTGCACAAATATCACTCTTTCCATCCCCCACATCCTAATTGACTGCATCGTTTTTATATCTCCCAAAATATCCGTTTTCCAAAGCCTCATAAATCTTTTGATATTCTTAGTACGAGTATACCATGCAAAATTGAACTCATTTTTGACTGTTGTAAAAAAATACGCATCGAAAAACTCCGTTAAGAAACAAATATTGTAAATCCGTCCTAAGCCGATAGCCCTGGCAGCTAGTGCTTTATTAATTATAATTTTTATCAATTTTAATTAATTTTAGTAAATAAATAAATAAATAATCGCCAATAATTTAAGAAAAAGTTTAAACTTCGATGTCAATATCCATTATTCAATAATGAAAGGTTTGCTACATAAACACCTTTGCTCCTCACTCTTCACATGTCGTCTCTTTTAGCTAAAACAGTATTACTCTATGGGAAATTTATTTATGAATCTAATCAAGTATTTGTAGTGCTAAAATTAAAAAAAAAGAAAAAACAAAGACTCAATTCCACTGATTCTTGTGTGTTGTTTTAATTCGCTAACATTTTTCCTGAAAATTGTGAAAATTTGAGTAATAAAGAAACTATTTAGTTTTATTTGCAATTCATTTGGTAATTTGTGCATCTACAGGGTTTTTCAATACGAACGCTACAAAAGTTTTTTTTAAATAAAACAAAAACGGTTTGGGATATGATTTCTTTTGCATGGGCACCACGGGCACGCTTGCAGAAGTCCAGACGCTGAACCCAATTTTCGACGATTTTCGAGCATAAATCGACCGATACTGCTGCAATTTCAGGTTCGATATTCGTACGAAGTTCATCAATCGTCGCTGGCTTGTTGGCATAGACCATAGACTTGACGTAGCCCCACAGGAAATAGTCTAACGGCGTCAAATCGCACGACCAAGGCGGCCAATTGACTGGGCCATTTCGTGAGGCTCGAATTGGCCAAAAGTATTCGGTTATCATTGAGCGGTAGCGATTCCCATTCACAGTAACGTGCCGGTATTGATCATCACGGAAGAAGTACGGCCCAATGACGCCGCCGGCCCATAAACCGCACCAAACCGTAATTTTTTCGGGATGCAATGTTGACTCATGGAGTACGTGTGGAACGTGCTGCCTGTCCAATAACGCATATTTTGCTTATTGACGTGGCCATTCAGCCAGAAATGACGACGACCATAAATTGGACGTAGCGCTCTTAAAGTTGAGGCCATTGACTCCGAATTTCGGTAGTAAATTTTAACAATTTCGACTCTTTGTTGAATCGTATATCTTTCCATAATGAAATGGCAAACCTTACAGAAGAGAAATGGCATCGTTTGCTGTCACTATCGGTCTACTTTTGTAGCGTCCCTTTTGCAAGACCCTATACATAGATCGTAATTTGTATACTGAGTGACCTTTGCTATTCCCTATCTTTTTGGAACACGTAAGTGCCTGCAATCAGTATGTTAAAATTATTAGTTAACATTTTTAAAGGATTTCTCGCGAAATCCCGTAGCTTGTTATAGATCGTCACAATGCCATCGTTTCCTTGCCAAAGTGCACTGTCGCGAGAGTGGGCAATTCGAATTTCGAAAATTTAAGTTGTGCTAGCAAATTTTAGGTTGACGTAATGATATATTTAAAAATACCATGCAAATAAAAACGGATTAAGTGTTAAAATGAAATTTCCCATGTATTTCCTGAGGGCTCATTCACAATAGCGCAATTTTTTCACTTCGCAACATTACATGGCAGGTCGGATATCATTTGACCGAGTTAGCTCAACTCGCATATCTTTCCGTGTTAGTGTTGTTTTCTAAGTTGAGTTTTTTTTATCCTACCTAGTGTTCTTTTGCAACTAGGTTACAAAAAAAACGGGCCAATTAAAAAAATCAAATATTTTATTGTATAATAAAAGTTAATATATATATCTTTCATTAGATCCTTTTGGTGTGTGTGACATTGGGATAGATAATAAGCATTTCTGCCCGAGTGCAATATTAGTGTAAATATTAGTTGTCGGTTCGTAAGTTGGTATTAACTTGTGTTCCCGAACTTCACAGTCTCCAAAACGTTGCTTTTCTGCCCAATTCTATCAACTCCGTTTGTAAGTATGTAAGTTGTTAAAATGTAATTCAGTGATTACAATTATAGTTATTTATGGTTATGTACTTTTTGTATCATACACTTTTTAATTTTACTTTACTCAATAACCTTGTTTTTGTAATCATCAATCTTCTAGGCTAAAACCCCGATTTACGCCGTTTGGCTTACGTCGCGATTTTTCGGAACCGACCAAGATGTAAATCAATATTAGAGAAGTATCAACAATTGGGGCGTTTTGGCGAATCAATTAATATGGCTCACAATATAACATGGAATTCAACCCAATTTGTGTTGCTTGGTTTTTATAAGAACAATAAAAATTCGATTGTATCAACAATTTCATATATCTATTCGTAAATGTAGAAAACTGAATTTTATTTACTTATAATAATGATATTTGTTATTTAAAATCAATGTTTGCATAACGAAAGGGTTCCAATCAAAAGGATGCATAAAATTTTTCGTAGACTGCGAAACATATTTGGATTTTGTGCAATTTACATTCTACCACTAAATACATACGTTGCGTACTTGTTAAAAACTTTTTCCCAAAAAGGGATTGCATTCTTCCCCCTTTCGACTTCCCTCACAAATGCAATCTTTTGTGAGCTCATTATATATCAAACCTTTAATAATTAGGCAGGACTGATTAAAAAAAAAAACCAAAATAGGGAGGCTATTTATAAACAATATTCCAAATTTAAGTGCAACAGTCACTTTGCGAAAATCGATGAAATAAAAAATATTCTTAACATTTAGACTAAAATTATGTCTTAAGTTTTTAAACAAATAACAGCAAAACTGTTACAAAACAAGCAAATTTCAGAAATTCCGATCTAAAATATTAGATGACATTCGAACGCCTTTTGATAAAAACCACTTGACTTTACTCTGTCTACTAGATTTCTCTAAGGCCTTCGATTCTGTTAGTCATGCACATTTATGTAACAAGCTGCAATGTTACTTTGGATTTGGGCACAGTGCGCTTGGTCTTATGAAAAGCTATATATCAGGCCGATTTCAACGAGTGCGAATTGGTGCTGACGTTTCAAAACTGAAAGCGGTGACTGCTGGTGTTCCCCAAGGCTCTATTCTTGGCCCGTTGCTTTTCAGTTCTAAATGATGTTTTCCACGTTTGCCGAACTGCAAATCTACATGCTTATGCAGATGACATCCAGTTTTACGTATCTGGACCTGTTAGTCAAGCCGACTGTCTTTGTGCTAATGTCAATGGGGCGCTATCCACAATCTCCAGATGGGCGAGTGAAAATGGTCTTTATTTAAATTGTACTAAATCTAGTGTGTTACCAATATATAACAAAAAAACCAAAGACTTTAATTTCTTACCTCCGCTTTACATTGACAATGAGCCTATAAGGATAGTTCGCAAAATAACTAATTTAGGTTTTGTCATAAACTCTAGTCTCACTTGTACTGATCATGTAAACAAAGTAGTAAGCAAGGTATATGTCACACTGAGGAATCTACGGCAATCTGGATTCTATACCCCCTTGCAGACGAGACGTCGTCTTGCTATACAGCTAATTATCCCAATTATAATGTATTCCGATCTGATATATAGTAAGCTGGATAGTAGCTCTGCGCGTAAGATTGGATCATTGTTTAATAATGTGACG
Organism: Anomoia purmunda; assembly: GCA_951828415.1. NCBI lineage: Eukaryota > Metazoa > Arthropoda > Insecta > Diptera > Tephritidae > Anomoia > Anomoia purmunda. Next base: position 15,567,917 of record OX639996.1, read on the forward strand.
CGCTATGTTTACGGCTTATCAAGGTTTGAACATATTTCGCCATGGAAGCACCGACTTTTAGGCTGTGAGATCTCAGAGTATCACAAGGCCAATAATTGTATATTTTTATATAAGCGTATCACTTGGAAATCTCCTAGCTATCTTTATGATAAGTTGTGTTTTACCAAATCTGCCCGCATATTAGATCTTATAGTCCCTCAGTTTATGGTCTCAGCAAGGCTGTTCTTCGTTAACGCTATCCGCATTTGGAACTCTATCCCTGCCAATATTAGAAAACAGATAAACAAAAGCAATTTTAGGGAATCTATCTATAATTACTTCAGTACTTAGCCTTTAATTGATATCCTATCTTCCAATTTAGTCCTAATTTATTCATATTTTTGTAACTAATTTCTTTGTTAAAACATTGTTAACTCGATGTTGCATAGGTGACTAGTACACACCTGTAATTTAATTTATAAGTTTTATTGCTTATTTATATACATATGTACTGATTATTAGCTTACTTTAAGATCTGTTATGTCTTGTTATTTATGTATGAGACTCTGAAATTTGTTGTACTATAAAAGATTTTAATATCTTATTGTACTAATTTGCCCTAATAAATAATGAATAATGAATAATGAATAATGAAAAAAGCTAATTTAGACTTTTATCGGGCTGGTTGTTGCAGTAATCATTTATGGGTTAAGGCAGTGTAAAATAGTTGTTGGGCAATATATTCGGCTTTATAAGATCTGCCACACATTGTCGATGCCTATTATTCGTCATTTAACGAGAGGAAATTATTTAATGTCCCACTTTTTCATAAAATTGTTTGGCATTTCAATGGGCAGTAGAAACCCAGAATTAATCTTTTTCTGCACGCCTGAAAAATTCTGTGAAATTCGCACTTGAAAATTTTTTTTTTTTTTACAATATTTCAACTAAAAACTCATTTACTTATTTTGAACCACATTCAAATCCTGAAGCAACGCCATGTGTTTAAAAAAGACTAAAACACCAAAACTTATTTATATCATTTTATTAATTTTTAAATTCAATTTTGCATTTTTATTTTTTATAAATAGCAGTGTCTTTTTGGAACACACATACAACATTTTGTATACTTTTGAGTATTGTATGGAAAAAATAGCCTGGTTAAGTGGTCTAAAAAAGTTCGAGGATAAAAATATTACATATCAATAACATCGTTTCAAAAAAGAATTATTTCACATACACATAGTATGTACATAAATATATTTTCGTGTAAATATAAAAAAATTTTATTTGGGAGATTATTTTTTTTTTAGGTATACTAATTTCTTTATTTATATCTGTATAGCTGATTCAAAAATTTCCAATGTATTAAAATTCAATTAATTTTCTTTCACATTTTACTTTGTGTTTTTAATAAACATATACATACTAAATTAAAACACCCAATTAAGAATAAATATAATATAATAGCAAACTTTTTATTACTTCATTATTTTATATAAATTAAAAGTATCACAAAATATATTTAAATCAACAAATCGCTGAGGGAGGTGTACAAATAAAAATTACGTATTTTTTTATATTGTCATGTAAATTAAAATAGTTTACCATTAAATTAATAATTAATTCATTTGATTTGTGAATAACTAATATTATGAATATATATAAACCTACAGTTATGCTTATTTGTGCATTTTTTGTGAATTTTTAAATTTAAGTATTTCTTTAAGAGATTATAAGCTTTTTCATAATGTGTTGAATGTCTTTCGCTGTCGCATTTAATGGGCGTGGTCATAAGTATCCTTGTGCTGATAGCCGGATACGTAGCCAGATGCGTCCACCAAATCTTTGCGACCAGCAATGCCTTTCCCCTTGCCTGTGGAATCGAAGCGCTCCTTGTGCGATCCCGTATACTTGCTGGGGTCCGTGAGGCGTTCAACAGCCGATGCTGCTTTGCCGGCCTGTGGAAAATAGGCAATGAGAGATTTAATTTTACTACTTTGTAAAAAAAAATTATAGATCAGCAAATAATAGGGAAGTGCTTTATTTTTAAAAAGCAATCCGAGATATAAGGTGTTCTGTCTACTGATTCCTTTATAAAAAAAATGCAGCTTCGATTTTTTACAATAAAAACACTATGCCCGTCGAGAGGAGGGTGAGAAAGTGTGAATCCCACCGGGACAGGTCTTTTTATAGGGACCCGCAATTGCAGAACCAATGGGCTATGGGGATTTTGAAATTAAACGAATTAAAAATTGATGAAACAGTAGTATTGAGACATTCACTTTTTAAATTCCGTTTGTAGTGAGTTGAAAATCGCTGTATTAGAATTAGTTTGCAAATTTTATGGTATTTGGTGTTTGGAACAGGGAGCGTAACAGTAAATCGGCATTTAACTGTTAAATATCTTGTAACTTTTATTTAATAAATTCTTATACAATTATTTTTGATTCTAACTAAATTTCTCAACAAATAACAGTTTTTTCATTGTTAATTGTCTCATGATATCAGTTATTAAAGATTGTCAGTAATATAAATCAGTCAGTGACTTTTATTAACAAAAATCACCGAAAAAAAATCAGTTTGTTTTTTTGTGGGTGCAAGGGAATCTGAAAAGCGTGTTAAGAAAATCGCCTTTTCGCTGAAGATGATTTTACGGTAAAATTGTAAGTTTGCCGTAAAGAACTAGAGCCTTCGATTTCTCACGAGAGCCCGTTTCTCGCTATCTTTTTATGTATAATAAATCTCGTAAGACTCGCGAGCCTCTCAATATTCAATTGCTGCATTAGCTGCAATAATTTCGCACTACCAAGCAGCCAAAGCAATACATTTTAGCATCTGATCATTCTCGATATTGCTCGAAAAGCAATTTCTCGTGAGGATCGCTTTCTCGTAAGCTTCTCGTGCATCGATAATTTCGTAAGGCTCGCGAGCTTTCGATATTCGATTGCTAATGTATATGCAGTAGGCAAATAGAATTCAAGACAGTAAGCCCACTTATCATCATCATATGAGTATATTACCTTTTCCTTCTATTTTTTGTATGGAGTGAGACAAACTGAAGTCCTTGCCCATTCGCTACCAATAGATAGGATTCCTGAAGGGATTGCATTCGCATGAATCATAAATAGAAGCCCTTCTTCAGAAGGCATGTGACAATAATTTTTTTTAGCACTTCTTGGTTAAGCCTTCTAGAATGCCTCCCTAAATTATCTTCTGGGAATGGATAAGAAATTTCCTTTTCAAAGACCCCATAGTTACATATAATTTTTAGAATTTTTACTCAACACCACTCACCGAAACCTGCAGCACACCAGGCGCACCGCAACCAGCCATTTTCTTCTTTATTTCACTCAATTCAACCTTTTTCGCCTTCGCCAAGTCATCAAGAAATTTATTATAATCTCCAATGGAGATTTTCATTGCTTTGAATTTCTTAAAATGTATACCCGTATCGGTGGTGGTGATCTTCTTGTCAATCACTTTAGCTTGTTTCATCCACTTATCACTCTGCGATAATGTAATCAATTTGCCATCGGATTTTGTATCGCCAAATTTGGAGAAGGCCTTAAATTGTTCTTGAAAACTAACTTTCGGTTCATCGTCTAAGGCCAATTGTGCGACCTCGGCAACTGGTGGCTCGGCGGAAGGAGCGGGTGAAGGACTACTACCATTTGTGGCTTCCGCGGACATTTTATATCTGAAAAGCAAAAAAAAAGAGGAACAAGAAACGAAAATAAGTTTGATTGTTATTTCTAATACATTAACTATTTTTGGTTCAGAAAGCAAAGCGCCATGTGCATAATTTATTATTCTATAACATCATTTTTGATTGATTTGTTTTTTGCCTTTTGGTGTTTGTGTATTTTTGCTCACCTGTGCGCCATTACATTGGCAAGCACTCAGGTTTAGATTTTAGGGCTGCTTAATAATTATAGATGAATTTTATGTAAGTACATACATACAATATAAGTATATGAATAATTCAACTGTTTAACACATGGAATTTCTGTCCAAAGCTCACGCAATCAAATAAACTTAAACATAGCTAATTACATGATGATCTAATTTCGAACCGCAGACCATCGGTCAGTATATTGTACATATGTATTTTCGTATACATTTACTAAACAATCGATAGTTGACTTTTGTTTTTTAATAACTAAAATAAATCTAAAAAAAAACACAAAACAAATAAACAAATCATTTGCAATGATTTAAAACCAATAAAATGAATTTATGTAACGGTTATCTAAAAAACGTTGTTACCAGAAGTTTCATGGCTTTTCGTTTTCTGTAGCAAGAATTGTTGTCTTATTTCAACACACCAGCTGGATCAAATCAGTTTCTAAAATCAATCAGCAAAAGTAAAATTTGTTCTGGTATGGTGAAATAAAACAAAATTTTCTGTCGAAGGAACGGTGAGAGTGATGCAACTTCTTTATAATCTACGCTCTTTGGGTTAGCTATCTACCCAAATCAAAGAACGTAGATTACAAAGAAGTTGTATGACGTTTCATTTTCTATGGCAAAATTTTCCGTACAATTCACCACACACAGAAACCAATTGGATCTAATCAGAGTCTAATATCAATTAGCAAAAGTTAAATTAGTTCTATTACGGTGAATTGGACGAGATTTTCTGTTAGAGGAACGGTGGGATGGGATGCAACTTCTTTGTAATCTGCGTTCTTTGCTTTCGTAATTCTAAAAATCAATGCAGTCGAACCATCGATAAATGATATCGGAAACGGTTTGTGTCTTAATGTGGCTCTACGAATGAGGGGTTTTACATAAAGTATATTTTTCAGAGTTTTCATTTTCCAGCAAAGATTCTACGTCATTCTTTTCACAAAATAGTAAGATACATATCTATTTTCGATATGTTTTATTATCAAGGATGTAATTTGAAACCCTAAAACTTGAAACTCTTTGTGTCATGGCATTATAGTGAAAAACAGTAGTGACTTAATACTAATCATACTATTTTCCAGAAAAAGAAAACTACCACAAATGAGAGCAATTTCTTCGGCTAGGATTGGAGTCGGCGTAGTGAGCGTGGCGAAGTACATGGGTCTCACCATGAATTCTAGGCTTCTTCTTCGGGAGGGAACATTCTCAAGAATCATGATCCATGATCTAAGGCAATAATAGTGTGTGATGGACCTTAGCGGAGCTACAGTCCGAGTATGCTGAGCAGCATGTAGAGAATAATAGCTGAAGCTATAGTAATACATATATGAAGCGGTGGCGTGGGTTTTGTGAGCCAACATCTCAAATGTGAGATAATCAGTATCTAAACTTTAACGGTTGTGAGTTTCCTAGGGTGCAAAACTCTACTTAATATACCTATGAAAGATTGTGGGAGAGGTCATATCGTCCAGGAATATGGAGACGCTACTATCAAGATTACCAATTTTGAGAGAGGATTTAACATTGAACTAGGAAATAAAGCAACATGCAGTGCGTTAACACTACACCTCCAGGTTACCAAATTGCACTGGTACATTGACAGTTTGAAGACATTGGAAGGCATAGGGGGGCCGGTGTCCAATGAGAAGAATGCCAAGCAGAAGTATACGCCATCCTTCTGTGTGCAGAATTTAACCTAATCAACAATTCACTCAAGAACTCAAGGCTCTATCTTCGTATTAAGTAAAATCCTCAATAGTGATTGCTGGTATAGAGATACTATACCACAAATGCATCGAAGGAAATGAGGAAGCTGATAGTTAGCAAACGACGCGGTATCATAAATACCAATAGAACCTAAAGCCTTCCTGGCGATAAGTAAAAATTATATTTAGGAAGAGTTTAAAGAAGAAAATACTCGAAAGAAAAGACACTGGCATCGCACGGAAGGGTTAGGCCAGGCGAAGCGTCTATTCGGAGAGTGTAAATGTAAACGCTTTTAACAGTTTTTCAATCCTCATAGAAGATAGGCAAATTGAAATATGGTCGAAAGAAGTTTGAATTTACATACTTACTTAATGAACGCTATAACGCTTAGCGAGTTTGCCCGAACTTCTCCTACAATTTGTGGTGTGCGTCTTGAAGTTGTAACACAAATTGAGGGACCTACAGTTTTACGCCGACTCCGAACGGCGAATGTTTTTTGTGAGAAGGGTTTTTTTCGTCGCAGAAATATACTCGGAGGTTTTCCATTGCCTGTCGAGGGAAAAAATGTTCGCGGTTGGTCGTCTCTCTAAACGAATGGGGGGATTTAATACAAAAGCGTCACAACTCAAACAAATTGTAGATAGATTTTTCCTCATAAATCAAGTTCTATAGAGCTCTAGTTTAAATCGACTATCCAGCTATTCGACTAGTCGATTAGCAACTTTTTTGATGTTTGATAATCGAATAGCAACTATTCGAGTAATCATTCACATTCGATTAATCGCACAGCATAGAGTAGTCAAAAAATCGACTAACCGAAATTATTCGAATTGTGACAGTTACTCAAAATAAATTCATAAAAACTTTATTATAGTGGAAAACGAACTTTCCCAATAAGCACAGACATTCAAACACATTTAAAACATAAATATTTATGAAAACAAAACAACTAGTCGAAAAATCGAAAATGGACGGTTAGTCGCCAGTTGTTTATAGTCGGTGAGTTGAAATAGTCAAAAGGAAACGAAAAGTCGATTATGTGAAGTTGACTATTTTTTTGAAACAACTGGTCGATTAACAAGAGCTCTATCCCACAGCACATATCTAACTATTGATGACATATTTATCTACATAATTTTGTTATTTAGCTAGAAAATTAAGTTATGTGTGTTTTTGTATTAACTTGCTTTAGCCGGCATGATATATAAGCAGTTTTGTTTCTGGATTTCATTTGTGAGTTTTGACTCTTCTATATTTAGTGTACGATGTGCATTTTGTTTTTAGTTGCATACCTATGTACATAGATTCATTGTCATTGCCATCCTGCAAAAATCATCCAGTCGCTTCCCTTTTACTTTATCGCCTAGTCAATCATATAGTCTTATTAATTCTACTCATTTACAGTTGTACGTAAAATTGTGCGTCAATACTAAACAGACATAATCTCATTCTTACATTCAACAATTGAAGTCAATTAATTGAAGTCAATTAATTTCTTTCATGCTGATTAAGTTAACATACCCTTGCTTGCAAATCGTTATCGTAAGCTGTCTGAGTTATGCAAAATTCATTTTGTATTCATTTAAATCTTTTTAGCAGGCACTCTCGCTCCATCAGTGGACGGCAAGCAAGCAAGTAATTTTTTTTTTTTTAACGGAGCTCTGGCAAACTCATTCAGTATCTTTTCCTGCTGTTTCTGCTTACCTGCTTACCTTAATACGCATGGAAACGAATTAAGTTTTGTTATCATTTTGAGGAACAATAAATTGCAATACTTTGCCATTGCAAGTCAACGAGCTTGTCAACATTTTTTATTGTACGCGGTACGCAGAGCGAGTTCGAATAAAGTACTGTAAACAAGAAAGTCTTTAGATGTTGAATGAATGGAATTTTATGATTTTTTTTTAATTCAATGTAAAGGGTGTTTTGTTTTTTTGGACATGTGTTTTTCAAGAAACGAATATAACTTAATGTTATTGCCAAGAATTTAGATTTATTATAAAGATATGGGTTTGCCATATTTTTTAAAAATGATTTCGGGCAAGTGACCGTCCACGCTGGGTCGAATAAATTCCAGCCGAGAGGCCCAATTTTCGACCACATTTTGCAGCAATTAGAGCCGCATGTCAGCAACAAAGCGTGGAATATTCCCTTCCAAGGCGTCAATCGTTTCGGGGTTATCTGCGTAGATAAGCGACTTCACTTAACCCCACAAAAAAAAAGAAAAAAAAATAGTCCAGCGGTGTTAAATCGCACGATCTTGGAAGCCACGCCACATGCCCACGATCCGAGATAATGCACTCACCAAAAGTTTCCTTCAATAAATTTATAGTTTCATTGAATGTATGGCATGTAGCGCCGTCTTGTTGGAACTAAAGGTCGTCCTCATTAACATCCTTCAATTCAGGAGCGAAAAAGATATTAAACATGGCTCTATAGCGTTCCCATTGACTGCAATATTATGGCCGGCTTGATTTTTGAAGAAATATGGACCAATGATTCCCTCTGCCCATAGAGCACACCAAACAGTGACTTTTTTGAGGATATAACGGCGTCTCAACAATGGCTTGTGGATTATCGCCACTCCAAATAAGACAATTTTTTTTATTAACGTACCCATTCAACCAAAAGTGAGCTGAGCTTCATCGGTGAACAAAATTTTCTTGTAAAAATTGTTATAGGTTACTATCTAAGTAGTTTTGAGCCCATTCGCAGAACATGCACGAGTTGGATTTTGTAAGCCCGCAAACCAAGATCCTGCCACAAAATCTTCCATAAAAAACATCCAATTGTTGCGGAAGATGGCGGATGGACTTATTCGGGTCCTCATCGATAATCTGCTCCACAGCAGCAATACCGTCTCCGGTGGCACTGTACGGCGTTTCTAAGGATGCGCTTTAACTACTATAGTAAACGTGGCGCAAAACCGACCCATGGTTGTTTAAATTACCGACTCTGCTGCGCGATTATGTCGAACGAATATTGCACGCAGAACCACAATTGTGGTAATAAATTTGCACGATTTGCAAACTTTGTTCCTGAGTAAATCTGTTCATTATGAAATGGCAAACTAAACTGGGTATAAATCAAGTAACAGCTGTCAAAAAGACTAACTCCGAAAAAAGTATTGCCTCATTGAAAATCACACGTCTAAAGAAAACACCCTTTACATGCAATATATATTAAAATATAAATAAAAATGTATGTAGTATGTCATTTTATAAAACAATAGTTTTTTATTGCAAATACGAACAAATAAACATATATTCGGAATGCTGAATTCAGACGGTGAGGTACCGCAACTTGGTTGGCCGATTTTGACAATTCCCAACTGCAACAAACCAAAGCTTTTTTTTGCACATGCGGGTAAAGAGACACTTTTTTTTAGTATTTTGGAGATTTATTAATTAAATATCTGCCTTAGCACAATTAAAACACATTTTGCACTAAAATATTGGAAGTTATTCATTCTTCTTTCTCCCATATACTTCTTAACAAATGGCGAGATCCGTCACTTCATCGCGGGATGGCGCAATTTTGTATTCTTTCATTCTTATATAGTACGTACATACATATTTTCGAAAGATGACGTTATTCATTTTAAAAATATTTATGTATGTATGAGTAAGTATGTACATATACATATATACATGTCAGCATGTGTATTTATGGAAAAGAGTTTGCCGAAAATGAGAGCAATGATTGAACGTAGCCGGTCGTCAGCCAAATGTTTGTAATAATTAATCATACATAATCCCTTCATTCTCTTCTTTCTGCTTTGTGAATAAAAATAATTTAATTTTGCTAATATATGTACATGCATACGCATATTAAGTATACAGGGTAGTCCACAACTGCATATTTTAATTTTGAGTATAGAAAAATAGTGAAGCTTGGAGTGGAAATTTCATCTTCAAATTTACAGGACGACGCCCTTTTGCCGTGGTAGTTATATGCTTTCAGTTGGCTCACCTTTCAAAAAATAAACCAAACATACTGCTATCTCTAAATTTGCAGCCACAAGCATCAACGAACTGTCCAAATTTCTCACGCCCATACAATTTGTATGGATCCTCCCATGGTGCAATTATAATTAGGTGATGTCAGTAGTAATGTGTTTGTGGTAATTTTGACAAGATTGGCATGCTTATTTAAGAGTGTTGAGATCTCTATTGCTTTTCCTATGATCGAACCAAAAAAGCTACACTCTGCAATAGTTCGTATTTTATTTTTTAATAAGATTGATAAAAGTTTGCAAACTTTTTATTAATAGATCACTCAAATAAACGTTATAATAACTAGTACTTAAAAATGTATGCGTTTTTAGTACCTTTATATACATACATAGATGACCGCAATGGAAAAAGTGAGGTTAAGTTATTGGCATACCAGAATACCGCGGCACTAGCGCCAAGCAAATGAAATTTTTAATTTTGAAAGAGGGTGAAAAAGAAAAGAACCAAAGTGAGAGAGATGATAAGGCAAATAAATGGTAAAACGTTATTTGGGTACGACAAGCGAAGACACCACTGTAGCTGGCGTTAGAAAACGCAACGCTTAACTTTGCAATTTAGGTACTACAGTTAAAACAAATTCATTTAATCTTTATTGCAGCGATTATGTTGGGATTAACTAGCGAAGTCGACAAAGCAGCATTGTATTTACCTAATTTCAAACGTGAGCAACTCGAAAAAAGGGGTGCCAACTAAGTTGAAGATGAACTTCAATTTTCATCTGGCGCATTTTCCGGTTACCCTGTATACGTGTATATTCAAAATTTCAACAGTCAAAATGGGACAGCTTGAGCAATTTGTATATTAATAACTTATACATGGAACGAAAATATTTTGACTTACTTATAGCGTGTGGAGAAATACAATTTTTTTGTTTCCAATATACAAATAAGTTGTTTAGATGTTAAATATCAGTTCTTTTTAACTCGGCTAACTTGGAATGTCTCTCAATAATAGGTTTCATGATTTTGTAAAGAAAAATAAAAAAAAAGTTTTCTAATTACATTAACAACCGATAGTTGATAATCTTGAAGATCCGATTTATTTCTGTTTGGAGATTTTTCGACATTCCCATAAACCTCTGAGAAGACGCCACAACCTGGTTGACTCTATGACGAGAAGTTGTCTAGCCAATGCGTCTAAAATAAATATTAATTTTTATAAATATATTTATTAGCGACGCACGGTGGGGTATTCGACCCAGATTTCGTGAGTTAATTCCAAAAGTGATAAGCTGATATCTTAATAGTATTTAGTAAAGAGGAAAAATGGTTAAAATTCATTTTTCTAGTACACTGTGACGTCGCGCAGAGAGCTATCCTTGCTCAGTCCCAAAGGAACAAGTCCGCCACGTTGGTCGGTGCATAAAAAATTATAGAATGGTCGCCCAGGGGCAGGTAATAGCAAACCTCCGAGTATATTTCTGCCATGAAAAAACTTTAAAAAAAAGTCATCTGTCATTCAGAGTCGGCGTAAAACTCCTCAATTTATGGTACAACATCAAGACGCACACCCACAAATTGTAGGAGAAGTTTGGTCAAACATCGAGCTATGTATATGATGTGTTCGCCTAATTCAAATAAAGCCCCTAGACCGAGTGTTTTGGGACTATTTTTATAATTTTATTTTCTAGCGGGAAATTATACGAAAATCTAATCAAAGCAAAGAAAAAATATCAACAAGATAACAAAGTGGTTCCTAAACGTTCCAAATCGGTGCGCTTGAGGACTTCATTTTCATTCGATATTCGGAGTGTTCCTTCGAGTTGTTGCTGTGGGAGTCCCTTTTCGCCATTGTCTTCGGAGCGCTCATAGTTTTTGCGCCACGACAACGAGAGATGTCTGCGAGGCTGCCATTGTATACGAATTTCTGGTCAAAAATTTATCAAATACCAAAATACTCGAACAACCAACTTCATAAATTAAATGTATTCAGTGATATTAATTTTATAATTTTAAAGGGGAATGCTTTAAAATTAAAAAAGAAAATTTGGTAATAAAATAATTTGTTCAGATTTCATTCATGAAATTCAGAACCGATTTCTTTAAAAATGTTGTATGAATAATGGGTTGAAAGGATGTCATAAAGAGTAAGCCACGGTAAATTCGAATATGAATAGGTTGAAAACTAATTTCTAATTTGAAGTTTCGGTATAAGTCAGACATTCGTTGTCAATCGTACGATATGAAATACTTCTTATACTTTATTATACTATACTTTTTACTGGCTCCCCAGATCCCTCGAAATATAGAAAAAGTTATATAAAGGGGCACATCAAAAATAATAATTAAATATTAACCGGGTTTTATCCGTGTCCGAATGTTCTTTTTTTCGTATAAAATATGTACATGGAGTGCTTTGAGGGACCTCTAAATATTTTTTTATTAAAAAAGGGGATATATGTTCATAGAACAATCTTGGAGGGAGGGAACATTCAAATTCCGACTTTTCTTTTTTGGACCACTCGCAAAAAAACATAAGCAATAATTTTTTCAACATTTTTTAATTTTTTTTTATGGTAAAATTCACCAGTATGCTCTTGGAGCAATTATAAAAGAAAAGAGAAGGTTACGAAAAAAATGTCACTTACGCCTTTTTCGCGGTTAGGGTTTGATATGTATAATCAAAAATATTTTTCAAATTAAACTATTTCCAACACATGCCTAAATGTTTTAAGCGAATCGAGAAAATTAAAAAGATAAGAGAAAGTGTTTTTGACGTAAACCCGAATTCATCTTTTCCTAACCTCTCTCTCTCTCGGATTTTTTGTTTAATAAAGTAAATAATTTGATGCTTAATTATTTTTAGTGTTTTATTTCAAAATGTATTAAAAAAAAAACCCCAAAATTTTCATAAAACCTGTAATAGAAAAAATTTTCAGACTTTTTTTGTTGATGTTCAAGCAAATGTCATAAGTGGTCTAAGAATTTCGACTATTTTCTCTTTCTAAAATATACAACACTACTTTGAGGTACCCGCTTTCAGCCGATGGAAGACGAACAAGAGAATTTGTTTAAAGAACTGAAGCTTATTCCGGAAAATGTGTTAACAGTTTTTATAAGGACTTATTTGTGGCATAAGTGTACTTATTATTTCGGGAGGGATCTAATACTTAGCTGATACAATAAATTTTAAAAAGTTATAAATACTTTACGATTTATTGATTAATTTCTAACGAATATGAGTATAAATACTAACTTGGTAAATTTGTTTAATATCTAAAACTAATGCAGTTTTTACTTCTACCCGTCGCAGGAAATTTAAAACTAAATATATGTATGTCTCTATCTGAGCAGCGTCGCAATGTCTCAATTCTTTTTGCGAAGCACCTCTCTTCGCAATTCAACAGCTTTGCCACCCTGCAACTGCATTTTGTTTACAGTACATCTTAAGTGGTGGGTGGGTCAAGGTCGTAGCGACCTTAAAACACATTTTTATTATCTTCAATTTCCGCATATACGAGTAGAACACATTCAAAACACACACAAACACAAATAAGCATCGCTCACAATCAGTTGTAAACAAAGAAGCAACACCCAAAAGTCATAAAAGTGAATTGTGAATAGCAAAAAAATAATAAAAAGCAAATGTCAATATTGTGCGCAACCAAGGAAAGCGTACACCACACACCCTCGCACTGGGTGGAACCACATGCCGTGAATGTGGCTGACATCAAATAAATGCGACTGAAATGCATAAGAGTACTAAGTATTTTTATTTCCATTACAAAACGAAATTAGTAACGCATTTTGCGATATTTATACAAGCACAGCACATGCCATAACTATAGCACCACCATGTACTGGAAATTTGTGACTATTTAATTTGAAATCAACATTAATTTTTGAACTCAATATAAGGAAAGTCAACATCTCATCAGATTTATTCTTTTATGACTCCACGCGGGATATAAGCTCACAACCAACGACTTGCTGGGCCAATATGTAGCCAATGATCCAAAAGCCCGCTATAAATTAATGTTGGTTTAAACAAATTAGACCAAAAAATGGTAGAAATATTTAATTTTAATTATTTTTAAAAAATATGCATATACATAGCTCATTGTACAGAGATCGTCGCCAAAAACAATTTGTTCCAATTGGCAGAAAAATCCAAACAACTCTTTTTATTTATTTTCTTTATAAAAAAAATTAAAGTTTGAATAAGCTGCAAATGTCCATTGATTTTTTATATATTTTTCATTGGCACTTTGCGAAAAAAATTCGTCAATATAGCGCACGCTCGTATTTCTTTTTATATATGGAAAACAGCGTCAGGAAAAAAATGCTCAAAAATTAACGATAATTTTCACCCAATCGAAACTTGCACTTTGTTTTAGTAAAATTGAATGGCTTATAACTGGGTACCCAAATTTGCTCTTAAAATTCAAGTTAAAACTTTAAAATCTAGTGTAAATGTTGTTGAATTTTTCCACCAATTCGAAAAAAGTTTAAAATTTGGCTTTAACCGGTGTTTGTTGTAAAAAAAACTATGTTTTTAATTAAAAAATAGTTTAAAGTAAACAAAGAAAAAAACACGCGTGCACTTAAGCGCGCGAGCTATAAGTAAACCTTCTGGGCCGATCCTACAGAGAGATATAGAGTTAAATTTGGGAGAGAGTTTTAAAAGACATCTTTCTAGTTTTTTTTAGTGTTAGGGTGAGGGAAAATAGTAGTTGGAATTAATGAAAATATAGTAGAATTAGTAAAAGTAGTAGTAAAAATTAATAAAAATAGTAGTAGAAATCAGTAAAAAATAGTCGTTAAAATTATTTAAAACAGTAGTAGTAATTTGGAGTAGCACAAGGAAAAATAGTAGTAGAAATTAGTAAAAACTGTTGTTGAGATTAGTAAAAATAGTAGTAGGAATTAGTAAAAATATTGATGGTTTTAAATGTTGGCATTAGTAAAGATAATAGTACTAATTCGTAATTAGTAAAAATAGTAGTAGAAAATAGTAAGAAAGTCGAAAAAATTAGTTAAAATATTAGTAGCATTAATAAAAATAGTAGTAGAATTGGTAGTAGCATTAGTAAAAAAAGTACAAAGGAGTAACAACAGTTGTAGAAATTAGAAAAAATAGTAGTAGTAACTAGTGGTAACATGAGTAAAAATAGTAATAAAATTAGTAAAAATAGTAATAGGAAGTAGTAAAAATATTGGTAGTTTTAAGTGTTGGCATTAGTAAAGATATAAGCAAAAATAGTAGTAGAAATTAGTAAAAATAAAAGCAGTAATAAGTAGTAGCTTCAGTAAAAATAATAGTAGGAAGTAGTAAAAATATTGATAGTTTTAAGTGTTGAATAAAGTAAAGATAATAGTAGTAATTCGTGCTAGCATTAGTAAAAATAGTGGTAGAAATTAGCAAAAAATAGTAGTAAAAATCAAAAAAATAGTTGTGAAACTGACAAAAATACTAGTGAAAATTAGTAAAAAATAACAGTAGTATTTAGTAGTATCATAAGTAGAAGTGGTAGTAGTAATTAGAATTAGCATAAGTAAAAATAGTGGTAGAAACCAATAAAAATAGTAGTATAAATGAGTAGAAGGAGTAGGAGCATTATTAAAAATAGTGGTCAGTGCTATAGTTATGACATGCAACATACATATAGTAATATTTATACATATGTATGCGCTTACTCATGTACATATGTATTATGAACAATTGTACGCCTGCTTTAGTTAAAGTTTATTTGAATAGAGGTTTCACTTTTCATCGCTTCGCCAATACAAATGTTTATTTTTATTTTTTAGTTTTTTTTATAAGCGCGAGCGATAAAAACTTGTTAGTGTTTTTATGCTAAGCAATGATACGGAACAATTCGAAATTATGTCATCTCGCCATTCAGCGCAGCGTAAGCAGTGGGATATATGTTTGTTGGTGTATGCCTGTACGTTGTTGGGAGTAGGTAAATTAATCTGAAGAAAGCGTGATGTGGTACTGGATGTGCAACTTGTTCACTTTTGCTTTGACATGAGCAGATTAAATTTCACTTACATATAAATACATTTTTTTTCTTAAATCAAAATTTCATATCAACAAATATTTTTCAGAGACATAAATATTATAAAGGAAAATAGTAAAGGTTTATCAATAATATAATTATAGTAAGGTACAAAGTTGTTCGGTATTTTGTAACCATTATTTAAAGACTTACATATATTATTAAAGTAAAGTTATCCGCGAGATAAATATGTTTAAGTGTTCGAAGACTTTCATTTCGGGGCATATGTTATAAAAATCTTCTCATAATACTTATCAGCCAGATAAACTTTTTTAGGACTTCAAAGACTTTTATTTTGAGATTTATAAAATAAAAGTATTCACATAATAATTATGAGTGAGAAAAAATATTTGAAATCTGAAAGAACGGGACGTTTTCAGAAACATTTCAGTATTAGTTCGAAACTGATTCTGGACTAGTTCCGTACTATTTTCGGTCCCGAAACAGCTCCGTCTTTCAGGATTAAAGAAAAGTTGTTTTATTCGAAATTATTATGCAAAGGCTTTTATAATAAAGGTCTCAAAATAAAGTAATTTGAAAGGCGTAAAAAAATTTATCTCGCCGATGATTATTATGGAAAGACTTTTACAATACAAGTCTCAAAATAATAGTTAATGTTTATTTAAAAAAAATGTTTTCGCTCATAATTATCATGAAAAGCCATTATTATAAATGTAATAAGTTTCGAATCAATAATTATCCACCAATTTAAATATGTGTCTGACTCAGAATAATTATCAAAAGGTTTGTATAATTCTTATCATAATTATGTTGACTTTTTTAAAACTCAGCGGTTAAATAATTATTATTCTGGATCTTTGTAATTTTTTTACTCTTAAGCCCTATTTTTATTTGGAAATTTTTTGGAAAATACAACAACATCTCCTCTTCAGACTGCTTTCTAGACTTGACCACACATCGAACCCCGGTACTTCGTCTTCAATTGTTGCTGATATAACTCAAATTAGGCACGACAACCAGCTAAATGTTCGAAAGAGGAAGCGCCAGATAATCAAAAAGGACGTGAACAATGCGTAAGTTTCTTACAAGCAGAGCATAAACAAGAAAAAAAGCAGAGCTTATATGTGCAAATGAAATCAGCCTGCAAAAATATTCATGTATGCACAGTGTGCGTCGATTCCATAAACGGAATGTACATAAAATTTGGTTTTGTAGTAAATAAAATACAAACGTTTCACTGCTTTTAATTTATTTCGTACAAAATATATGAAATCTCAATATGGGTAGGAATTTACCCACAAAGTCGGAAAAACTTATCGATTTAATGGTCAGATGTAAAAATAGTTGGGGAACGCTGCGCTAGCTCAAGGGAGGGAACTAGCGATTAATCAATTCAATTCAATCATGTTCGTCTGTTCGTTTGGACGCAAAATAGTCCCTCAGTATTTTTATAATATATTACCTATTATTTACATACCAAATGAAAGTTATACCCACATGGAAGTAGGTTTCCTAGTCAACAGACCAAACAGCCTTCATTATACTTTAAGCCCAATAAATATATCTCATTAAAAAATTAATTACTTCTATCGTGTCACAAACTAACTATTATTTATTCCATTATTCAAACTGTTTTGAAATGAACGTCTAATGGTTGGTTTTCATTGGGTAAAAATTTGTATGACAAAATACATATGACATGAAATGGCAACATGTTGACATTTTATTATTTAGCATTGTCATCAAATGGAAATATGTCAAAATATTGACAACATTTTGGCAAAATTTGACATCAAATTTGACCTAATAAGAACCAAACATAAGCGGAATGAAAGCGTGATTTTTTTTAGCGTTATCATCGCCATTGTAATGTCCTGTAGGGTACCCGAGCCTCATTTTCGTTTTTCAAAATCACAAGCAGTAATCTTCCCAAGGCGGTCATGTGCTTTTTTCGCCTTTGATGGTCAACGTTTCGAGTCCAAATCTCACTATCATCAAACTGTATGAACATCCCAATTATATGTATAGCATTTCATGAACTAGAATGTTTATTGGCTAAGTAGTTTGGCTTTTCACTACAGGGATGTATTTAGCATTTTCAATTAAAATTTTTACTCAACAGTCCTATTTGCGAAACAGGTTAAATAGTTGAGCCGGAATAATCGACTTCTTGCGACAAGTTTTTGAAAGCTCGTATAATCTCAATTTTGAAAGAAAAAACCGCGACTGCCTACATTTAAGAGTACGAGTATTCAGACTTTTAAAATGAGTAACCAAATATGCATAATTAACTTAGCTTGGCGTGTGTCCAATCATACATATGTACATACATACATACATATACTTATTATATGCATGAATATTTCCGCATGACATGGGAGAATAAATTTGGAAACTTGCGTAATTAATGACTATTATTTTGGTTATATTTTAAAGTTACTTTCATTAAAAAGGAATGCACACGTTCATATTTACATATAAATGACCGTGTAAACGAAAAAAAAGGTCGCTTTTGTGTTCCTAATATGAGTAATAAGGCTTATGCCATAAACGTATAATTGAATTATAGCAACACTTTTATTTAATATTCTTAATAGCCTTTCAAATTCAAAGAACTTACAAATATGGTATGATTACTCGTTTGGCAAAATTTTGTTATCAAATTCGCTATATTAATCTGCGAATATTGAATTCTGCGTGGAAAATAGATTTATGATAGCCATATTGCAAATATGATTGAAAAACTAAGTATTACACAAATATACATACATACATACACATGTATTTACCAATAATGTTATGTATAAATGTATAAAGAAAGTAATCGCTTGATTTGAAAATATGCACGGTACACTGAATACAGAAGGTGACCCCGTCTGTGCTGCCGCTACTTTGGTTTTGCCGGCATTGACAGTTCTCAACTACAAGTAGGCCAAACATTTTTTTGTTTTTTTTTTTGTTTGTAGATTTATCTATTAAATCTCTACCTATAAATAATATTTTTAAACTTTAGCAAAATTTAAACGCTGAAATATTTTAAGTTGTTCATTCTTCTTTCTCCCATATTTTCTGTCTGCTGAATTTTGGATCTGTCACTTCATCGTTAATCATTTGATAGATTGTGTACAGAGTAAATCATGACTTGCATTCTCGACTCGACCCATGATTCAATTATTAAAGGTTTACTCACTAGTGACATACGATTTTTGACACTCCATTGCCAAAAGTTGTTTTCATGTTACCTAAGCAAAACTTCTCATGTAAAAGCGTCTTGGATGCAATTTGAATCTTTTAACATACAAATATTTGATCTACGAATGTTGACTTTACTCCGATTTGGACGTAAATTTGCGGTTTTAGCAACACAACGCCTTGCCAAGGGAGCCGATTTTGTTACGAGGGAGCAACAAAACTGTTTACTGACCAAATCTTCAATAATTGAATCCATGGAGTCGACCTAACCTAACTTTTTAGTGCTTCTTTATTCTTCTTCAGTTATTCTAAATTCTTTTTTCAGTCTTATTCGCCCCGCATCTCGTTATTTTTATATTACTAAATGATGTGAATTTCGGGAGTAACGGGAGATAATAATAATAATAATTTCTTTTTTTTATTTTAAAGTGGAACAGTGAATTAAAATAAACTAAAAAAGTTAAACTTAAATTACTTGTTTAATCAAAAGAATACATTTTGAATGTAAAATCTAATAAGAAATTTTGTTACATTTTACGAATGCTTTGGCTACGGTACGTCTTAAAACTTTTCCCAGATAAAAACCAATTTTCTTAAGATTTGTATGAACATACTTGGAAGGCTCCACATGATTTCTGAAGAACTACCTTTTACGATTTCGTTAAGAATTCATCAAATTATTTATTTAAACTTTTTAGCGAATTTGATATTAAGCCGTCAAATTCGAATACGAACAGGTGCAAATTCCTTGAGAAAGCTGTGGGGTTTTCAACTTTTTTATCACATACCATATTGCAGTCTTTTTTCAATAAAGTTAAAAAGGTTGCAAACTTTTTAAATTTATTTTTTCATAATGAATTTTATACGGGAAAAAATTTATAAAAGTATTAACATAGCAGAAATGTGAAAAAATATGTATGTACATATGTAGATATTTCTCTGTTATTTCTATATTATATTACTCAACATCGTACTGACCGTAAGTTCTAATAATCAATACTGCGAGAACATACCCTATTTTAAATATAAATTTATTTTTCAGCAAGGCGATGGCAATACAAACCGCGACTTCATTCACAAAACTTTCATATATGACTTTTGTTTTTTGTTTTTAGTGTTGTAATTATCAAAGTCAGTCTAAGGCGAATTTGTAGGGCGAATTAAGCATTTAGAAAACAAACAAACCTGCAGTGTTGAACGAAACCGTTAATTCTATATAAAAATATAGTTCAAAACCCCCGTAAATAAATGTTTCAAACTTAATAAAAAATGTATAAAAATTCAACAAATTTCCATTAAAATTTTAAAATTTTTTAAAAGTGTTTCTAGTTTTCAGTTTTATAGGTTATTTCATTGTAGTATAAAAAGTTTCCAAGGCCAAAGTTCAAAAAACAAACATATACAAAAAATCAACGGTAGCTTCTAGCCAATTCAAACTTACGCTTTATTTTGCTAAAATTAAATAGGCTATAAAACTGAAAATTTAAAAAATTGGATAAGCATTTTTTGAGCTTTTCTAAATTGTGTATAAAGCTTGAATGAACAAGAGTTTTAAATAAAATTAATGAAAAGTATGTATTATGAAAAACCTTGCTAATATTTTAAAAAGGTCCCCAAAAGGTTGACGCAGTGTAAACAGTTTGTTATTTACAAAATATAAAGTTTTATTGTAAGCAAATATTCTTTATGGCAATCCCCACACAAAAGCAAGGCGAATTTAAATGAAAAAAAATCTAATCACCATCTTCTTGTATGTAAATGCATCCGATGAACTGAATGCTTGTTCTTCTTTACCAATTCGCTGTGTTGTTTTGTTTACATAAACAAAGTGCTTGAGCAATACTGGGCGAATTCAGATTTTGACATTTCACTCGCAAAATTACACAAACAAAATTCACAATAAATTCGCCTTGGATATTTGCTATCACCTTCTATGGTTGCACCTAGGTTTTACCTGACTTTGATTTTCAAGAAATTGCTTTGCAAAAAAAAATATTTTATGCAAGGCACATTGAACAGGTACAAGGCGAATTCATACAAGATGATAGTATCCCATGAGCTAAATGCTTGTTCTGCTTTCCAAATTTGCTAGAGCAATTCTGGACGAAGTTAGATTTTGACATTTCACACGCAAAATTACATAAACAAAATACATAACGGATTCACCTGCACTTTAGTTTTCAATTCATGCTTGACTGTTTCCCTGAAATGCCCAGACGAATGTTAATTTAAAAGTCTGCACTCAATAAGCTACTAGTATACATATTTTCATTGGTATTTTAGTTTTTTTCGTTTTGATACAAAACATTGTTTGTTTGCTAGCCACCCTCATGCAACTGGAAAATTTCAATTAACGAAACTGGGTCAACATGGACCACAAATATTGTATATATTTAGTTTCTGCATGGAAAAAATTTCCACTTGAAAGTAAATGAGCTGAAACGATTCTCAAAATTAATTGCGGCAACCCTAATAGCGGTAACCAGACTAATGGGGCTATGGATGATTCAATGGAACCTCCATACCACATATTATTCATATATATATAAATGTACATATGTATGTAGGTGAAAAGTCAAGTATGTGACTCAGACAGGAAGGCATAGAAAAAAGAAAATCCAAACACGCTTTAAGTTCAAAAGACTCTAAAGTGATTTTACCCGCCACTATAGTAGTTATATAGAAATCTATGCAACTAAGAAAACATAGAACCAGGAAGTTATGGGACGTGCTAAAGCAGTGGCTAAGCAAAAACAAAAAATAAAAAATTGAAAAAGAAATTGAGTGAATGAAAAAAAAAAACAAAATATTAAGTAAAGCAGAACATTTCCAACATTGTTGTAAGTTTAATACGAGTGCATATTGTATCGAAAACACTTTCGCTACGGCTTCACGCGAACACTCTAACCATCAAATTGCCAGTGGGGTATCATACATCATAGTGGGTGGAATAAGGGTGGTCAGTTTCCAAACAACTGTTGGGCGTTTTTTCCCTGTGTACACGGGCAGTTATGACATCATACCCACATCGAAATAAAACGGAACGAAAGCGCTGCGCTTGAAGTGCGCATGTACGCAGAATTGTGTATGCCCGACAGAGAAATACTGGTACTAGAAAAAAATTTAGCTACAGACATTTTTTCTAACAATTTCGTGTCTAATTTCAAATGATTTAAAATAAACGATCAGTTGACTAGGTCTGAGTTTAGCTTCAAAATTATGTCAGAAATTTATATGCATTGAAGCCGTCGCTATGTTCATAGGGTCAGGTATGAATAATAGAATGACGCAAAATTTGGCATAAATTTTCATTCGTTATTCATGTGTTTTTGAAAGGCGAATATATTTTCATTCGTTATTCATGTGTCTTTGAAATGCGAATAAATTTTCATTCGTCATTTAAGTAGTTATGAAATGCGAATAAATTTTTATTCGTCATTTAAGTAATTTTTAAAAGCGAATAAATTTTCATTCAACATTCAAGTCGTTTTGTAAGGCGAATAAATTGCCATTCGTTATTGGTATGTTTTTGAAAGACGAATAAACTTTCATTAGTCATTCAAGTAATTTTTAAAAGCGAATAAACTTTCATTCAACATTCAAGTAATTTTGAAAGGCGAATAGATTTTCATTCGTTATTCAAATAATTTTTAAAGGCGAATAAAATTTAAATAATCTTGAAATGCGAATAAATTTCATTCACCATCCAAGTAATTTGAATAACGAATAGATTTTCATTCATCATTCAAATAAGTTTGAGTAACGAATAGAGGTAAGTAAGTAAGTAATAAATTTATATTCATCATTATTCGGTCCATCAAATAATTTCACGATTTGTATATATTTACGCGTGCACAAGTCACATCATGAAATTATTTGAAGTACTGATTAACGGGGAATACAAATTTATTTATTTGAATTATGATTGAAAATCCATTCAAAATTATTTGAATAATTAATGAAAATCTATTAGTTATTTCAAATTATTTGGAGTAAGAATGTGAGTTTATTCATTTCTAAATATTGCCTAAAAGACGAATGAAAATTTATTCGCCATTAAAAATTATTTATGAAATGAATTAAAATCTATTTATTACTCAAAACTATCTGTAGGATGAATGAAAAAATCTGTTCATAATTCAAAACTAATTGTTTGATGAATGAAAAGTTCTACTTCATTTAAATTAGATAGAAAATTCGTAAATACAATTTAATTTTTTATTTGAATAATAACACTAGTTTACAAATATTCGATAAATCAGTGGTACTTTATTGCAGCAGTGTTTTTATACCTTTCATGAGAATGAAATGGTATATTAAGTTTGGTCCGATGTTTGTAAGTGCCAGAAGGAGAAGAGATAGACCCATCAAAAAGTATACCTAAATGATCAGGACGATGAGCTGAGTCGATTTAGCCATGTCCGTCTGTCTGTCCGTCTGTCCGTCTGTCCGTCTGTTTGAACGCAAACTAGTCCCTCAATTTTAGAGCTATTTTGATGAAATTTGGTGAGCAGGTGTCGTTGTACAAATGATTAAACATTTGTCGGAATCGGCCAGATCGGGTGACTATAACATATAATACAACCGATTATTCAGATATTGCATTTTGCACCATAACTCCTCGATTTAAACAGCTAAAGGCTTGAAATTTTGCAGAAATATCAGCCATTATTAGCTACGTATCAGTATTGAAAATCATGAAGATCGGAGAAATATAACATATAGCTCCCATACAACCGATTGTTCAGATATTGCATTTTGCACCATAACTCCTCCATTTAAACAGATAAAGGCTTGAAATTTTGCACAAACATCAACCATTATTAGCTATATATTAGTATTCATCAAGATCAGAGTTCACAGTGTAAATCGGCAAGATAAATTCAGGACAAATATTTATTGCGAAAAGTAATAAGCTCAGCGCAATATCACATGAATCATAGCGTTAAACGTTTGGGAACTATTTACGGATCTGATAACTGTTTTCAAAGACCGACATATGTAGGTCTTACATATTAATACTTAATTATTTGTATTTTTTAAATGTTGAATATCAAGCGTCGATACGATATTAAAAATATTCAAAAACCATTCCCTTCTTAAAACATAGTTCTTTTTAATTACATAAGGAAAAGCATTAAATAATTTATAACAATGCCTTTACTAGAATTATTTTTATTGATTTCAAGGAAATTTTCGCTTTTAACTATAGGTAATACGAAATTGTAATACAATAACACGTTTTTTACTATTCTTCCATTCATGAAAGGTATGAAGCCTTCGGCATAGCCGAAGACAGCGCTGTTTTTACTTGTTTAGACTGATTTTAGGCCTCTGAACACGAAAATGAAATTTACTAATTTGCCCAAAGAAGCGTTTTCGAGATTTAGGAAGAAAGACCTTCCGACTGTTGCACCGTGAAATTAAAAGTTTTTGGCAGATTTTCAACTGAAATAGTGAGTGTAACTAAAATTTTCAAGTGACCACTTTTATTTAATTTGTAACAACTTTTACCTTTTCTCACTCTTAAGCTCCACATTTTCGTTATGGCACTGTCTTGCAACGAAACATTTTTTTTATATTTTTTTACAAAGTTTACCTATTAAAGAGATTGAATAAAAAGGAACAGTTTTGTAAAATGCTCAAAAATGTCCTTCTGTTTTGCATTTAGACGCCAGTAACTCAAAAATTAGTATTCTGATTTAAACAACAGCTATATCAGCGTAAAGACATCAAATTTGCCTGTAAAATGGTACCCATAAAAGGTTAGGTTTATTTGGTATTCTGGAGTTTTTTGGCGATAACTGCAAAAGGGCCTCGAAAACGCTTCTTTGGAAAAATCGTCAAACAATTTTTTTTTTATTTAAATATCTTTTTCGTGTAAACTAGTGCAATGCATTAAAAAAAATGCCCATCCCTGATTACAGTCAATTGAGATTGCCGTATGAAAACTTTTAGACTAGTACAATACCGAAAAGGATTAGTTGTGTACTGGTTTTTGAAATACATAAATAGTTCGATTTTCAACAGAGTTCAACTACACAAACACACTCAAACTTAGGTGAGCTGATATGCGTTGCTGATGCATTCAATTATTAAACATCGCAATAACTAAAAATGCACAGGCTGCACGCCTAAAAGGATGCTATAAAATATGTGACTGTGTGAGTAGTTAGAATGAGCATAGCTTTGTGGAAGCACACAATTTCAGTTACAATGAATATGAGATATTGTGTGAGATGTCCAACAACTAAACAAAAAAAAAAAACACGGAACAAACGGAAAGCGGAAGTGCCCTACATACCCCAAAACTTTGCACATCACTGTAGTATATGTATACAAAAAAAAAAAATTGCAGAATGAAGAAAACGTTAAATGGCGCGCAGCATGACCCATTTTGGGGTACATATACTAAGGCAGTTACACACATTCACATTTGCTTTTGCATAAATAAATTTTCAGGATACATTTATGTGTACAAAAAAGAATTTAACGTAGCTGCAATTGAATTTTCTCACAAGGATTTGCCTATGATATACCACTTTTAATAACAGAAAAGGCAATTCAAGTTTTTATCGTTCATTTATCTAGTTGGTATAAACAAAAAGCAGATGGGAGGGAGAATATATGTACATATATGCTCTTCAGTTTTTGCTCGTGATAAAAATTTTATCATAAAATTCTTATAACCACCCCCAGGCAAATCTTTGTTTGTAAACAATTTTCTTTTCCTTTTTTTTTTTGATGCTGCTGGCGCCTTTTTCCAGGACAACTGGCATTCCAACACGCAGAGCAAATACGCGTATACACACTTAAAATTTAGATTGCACTTGACAGTAAAGTTTGCAGTACGCATTCATTTATTTTTGTTTTTTTTTTTATTTCTGTTAAGAGTAAAATTGCACTTACACTTTTTGTGGAAAAAATTAGAAAATAATTGGTATTCTAGTACTTTAACTTTGTACTTAGTTTTTCTTGATAAAAATTTGAATTTTTATTTTTTTTTAAATTTTTTATTTTTGTATTTTTGTCACTCTTAGCCTCTTGGTTGTCGTGGTCTACTACTCAGCTGTACTCTGTGTACTGGACAAAATTGCGAAGAAATCTGACGATGTACAGTGGCGCACAGCCATCGGCGGGAAAAGTGCGCAAAAGCAAAATATTTCTATTGGACGCTGTTCTATGTACAAAGGTATGTATGTACATATGTATCTATGTACACAAATATATACATATATACATATGTGTATTTGCTCATTCAATATGAGTGAGAGGCTATAAATATTTTACCGACATACATATTTACATATATGTATAAATTGGCGTTTTCTTTTTAGTCTGTAGCTGTAGCAACTGTTTTGAGTAAATGAGATGCTTGAGCTCACTCTGTGAGTCTATTTCAAATGAGTTTTGTTTACCTATACTGTTAACGAATTAGTTACTAAAATAGTTATTAAAGGTTGATAGCGTGTATTTATTTATTTTGGTTGTTATCTCCAAGTCAACAAATACGAGTACAAAGGCAAAGTTTTCAATCACTATTGCCAAGAATCTGCTTACAATTTGGGGAAATAAACTTCAACGCGGAAAGCAAAACTCTGATGTTGTCATATTGGATGTTTGGTGTAATTGATTAGGTTTAGAAGGCGATCATAAATCAAATGATACTTTTTAAAAAAATTTTCCCCACCATTCCGCCTTAGTGGTCAATGCTGATCTTCTATTAACCCCCGCCTCTCCCTCTCCACACGAAATGCAAATGTTTTATAAATTCATAACTTAAAACCCGTCTTTTTAATTTTATGCCGAAAAGTAGTATAGACTTATTATAATTAGGGTTGTTCAAAAAATTTCGAAAAAAACACTGCGATCTATTTATTATATAGAATCCTTGAAAACACATATTTTTCAATAGACCGCCATAGCTGAGTTTAAAACGAGTGCGCGCTTCAATCGATGGGTCCCGGGTTCGAATCCTGGCCGGAATAAGTAACACCAAAAATTATAGAAACAACTTTTTTTGCAATAACGGCTGTCCCTCGGCAAGCAATGGCAAACATCCGAAACAGATTTCTGACATGAAAAAACTTCTCAAAAATAACATTCGCCGTTCGGAGTCGCGTACAGCAAATAACAGGGGAAGTTCGGCCAAACGTCCCAAAATTCCTACATTAAGTACCTTTTCCCCTATACATTTTGGATCAAGCTAATGGCCATAGGTTAAATATAATTTCCAAATATAAAGTGGGCATGGGATCTCACATACAAACTGAGTTTTTTATATTATATACCTCTGAAAGTTTTTGCCGTAGAGTATTGGGATTTAATATGGAGATAAAAGAAATCAATCCAACTCTCATGGAAAAAAGTCGGAGCAATTGCGAAAGGGATCGTGGTACTTCTGCTAAAAGTGGAAATTTCATACACTATACATAACTATATCTGAAAGTATTGCAGGTAGAGTTCATCAATTTTAGGCAGGGGCCGAACATAGTCCCTTGGATTTTACATATAAAAAAATCGTTAGCAAAAATTCGTTCAAAACAAAACTCGAATATATCGATCTAATCCTTATGCCATTTGCCATACAAAACTGACTTTATTTTTATTATATTATTATATTTGGTTGTAAATCATTGATTTTTATTTTTTCGATATAAAATAATCTTTATTCTCGGATTTTTATTTTTTTAACAAGTTTGATCGTTATTTTTAATTTTTCTTTTTTCGATCAAAAAGAATCGTTATTTTTAGATTAAAATTAGCCCGATCATATTTGATCGAAACTTTGTGATTTTTATTTTTTCGATTAAAATAAATGTTAATTTTGTATTTAGAATTTTTCGAACCTAATAAGCCCAAATAAATTTGTCGGCAATGGCTATAAAGGTTTTATGATCAAAAAAAAAATATCAGAAATGATCGATCAAATATAATGGAAAATTTTTAAATCAAAGGATGACGATTATTTTTGATCGAAAAAATAGAAATCAAAAACATATCAATCTAGTATGATCGGGGTAATAAAAATCCAAGCATAATGATTATTTTTGATCGAAAATAATACAAATCACAAAATAAACAATAAAACACGATTTCTTTTAATAAAAATCATAGCCGTTACGTCCTTTGATTTTATGTCAAGATTTAATTTATCAATATAGTTTTAATAGAGAAAACTGGGAACTACAGAAAAAGGGGTCGTGCCTGCCTAAAACTAAAACTTCTTTCATATATTTATATAAAACCCTGGGGTGAAACTCAAGGATATTTAATAAAATGGAATTGAATTTGCCACTTTTTTCTAATATTAAGAAAATCATCTCCTTACATGGATTGGCTGCGATCATTTGTCAATCTCACTCTTTCCCAAAACAAATAAGTGATTTTAGGACGCCGCATAGCAAAAGCCCTCAATAAAATGTGTTCCCAAATATCTAAAAAATTCACTTTATTGGTTATGTGTGTTATTAGTATTTTTAGTAGCACGCTTTGCACGAATAGCTAGGGTTACCACCTTTCTAGATGCCCAGACGCTGAGATTGAAAAAGAAATATTATTTTTAGCTTTTAACAAAACTTTAACTCAGCAAACAATTCATTTTGACATTTGACACTAGTGATATTCCCCTAAAAAAAGTTTTGTTCACTTCACCTAAGCAAAAACTCTCATAAACTTTATATAAGATGCAATTTTAATCCATTATTCTAAGAGAACATAGATATTTTTGTAATACAAATTTGTATTTTTCTCCAATTTGCACGTGTAAATTTGCCTTGCTAAGGGAGTCAAGAGTGAGCCAGAAAGCTGTGTGCTGAGCAAATCTTTAATTATTGAATCTTGAGTTAAAACTATTTTGACTTATATGAGGAATGGCACTTGGGCAAATTTTCGTTTAGTAACTATTAATATAAACAAAGTTTTTTTTTTAGCGAAAGCAAATTCATAAATGGTGATGTTACTATAACAACTAATTAAATTTTTTTCATTAGAATCGACTAACGGGTAGTCAACAAGAAATATTTTTTTTACGTTCTGGTTATTTTCGTTATGGCAACTGAATTTTTTATATGTTGTGATGACAAAAATATATGTAAATTTAGGGTGATCTGAATGCAGATCCACGCCGTCACTGGTATCGCAACTTTGATTTTGCCGATTTTGACAGTTCTCAAGTGGAAGTAGGCCAAATCTCGGCGTTAACTAGATCTACCATTTCCCATCATGTTTTATTGGAGTAAATATGAAATTGATGCATGAACAATAATGCAAATGTATAAGAACTGAAAATTTTGCCCAAACCCTGAGATTTTTGAAGCATAACCTAAGGCCCGATATTCGATTAAAAAAATCGCGAATCTCGGGGAGAAAAATCCAATCTAGAAACCCTACTAATAGCTCACACACAAATTTTCTTCGGACACGTCCGTACATTTTAAGGGCCGTTCACATAGGAGTTTTGCTTTGCTTTGCTTCAGAGTTTCGCTTTGACAGATAAGTTCAATACATGATGTTATATGAGTCCTGCTAAATACAAGGCGAGAAAAGTAGAGCAAAGCAAAGCGAAGCAAAATCATGGGCAACTCTCAACTTTTGTACGCTTTGGCAATCAGCTGTTATCATATCCATTTTTTTTTTTATTTTGGCGTGCGTATACACACTACAGACACTTGCGAATTTCAAACATTAGTAGCATAACTACCACTACTTCCTCATATCAGTAAAATTCATTTTTTTTATTCTATCTTTAAACAAAACACTCTGAACAAACACAAATCGCAACTCATAACAAACTACTAACGCATAAACTGTCAAAGCGTTCTATGTAGCTGACCTTCTATGCCTCACGCTTTGTTGTTAAAGTTCGAACTGTCAAGCAAAGCGAGGAAAGTTCTATGTAAACGGCCCTTTAGTTCTTGCCTTCTGAATGACACAAATATAATTTTAGGGATGCAAATATTTTTGAATACTAAATAAAAATATTTCCATATTTCCATTGCATATGCAATTTATGTATTTACAATGCAATACAAGCATGTGACTTACGAGTAGTACAATTAAAGTGCACATTTTTTGTAGTAATAACTTTTCTCTGGGCAGGTCATCATTGACGACTTACAATGACTAATTTAATTAGGTTTTTTTGACTTATTTTTCTTTGTTTGTCTTATTACAAGTACTCATTATCGATTTGTACATTTATGGCTTTGTTCCTTAAAAAAAATTGATTTTAAGAGCTTTATAAAGTGACTTTTGATATAAATTTATTAAGCTGTTAAAGTCTTCTTTATCTTTTATGAGCTTGGGCGTTAATATTTTCATATTTTCAATTTTTGTCTGCTCATCGCACATTGTGTGCAGCCTTGAAAAAGTTGAAAAATCAAAAGGAACGACATATTATTAACCCTCTTTAAACTTGCTGTTATTGTTGTTAACTGTACTTGATAGTCTTATGTTGGTAATGTGAATTGTAAATATGAATCATATTATTTTTTTGTCGCAATAACGTACAACATCAAATTAAAAAGATAGAACTCCCTTTTATTCTGTGTTTAACTTTTTGTAAAAAAAAACTCAAACCTCAGAAAAATAAACTTTTTAAGAGCCATTAATGACGTCAATCCTTCAAACGAGGCAAGTACGAAGTAACGGAAGTGCTTTTGTCGTCACCTTCTTTTCTCTGCATCGTGGACCTACAGTGTTACACCGACTTCGAACATCAGATTAGTTTTATGAGAAATGTTTTTTTTCAGACACTGCGAGTTTATACATAAATTACTGCCGCGTTATGAACGGTATTACAAAATATTTGCCAATTAAATAATGAAAATTGCACGCAAGTGTTAATTGGATGATTGCGCAAGTAGAGAGGAAGTATAGATGAGGGACTTCTTGCTCCAAAACGGCTGAGCACCATATTATATGAATGCAGCCGATTTCAAATGTTCAGTCTCGGTATTATTTTTTTAATAATACGAATATTACCTGCCCTCTTACTGCTAATATACCCACATATGAAATTTTGAGTTGTATACTCAATTAGACCCTCCCGTATACATTGAAATGCTAAATCGTGTCTTTCTTGTTAACTTTTATTTCAAGCAGTGAGGTATAGATGTATGGAAGTTTGTTTGCATAGCGCTCTTTTTTCAAACTGCCCCTCACATCATTATTCCCCATACAATATAACTTTAAAGTATTTTCGAATGATGACTTCATTTTCTACTATATGACAATGGTATAAAATAATAATAGCGAAATTTATAAACAAAAACCTTGTCGGTAACTAATGCCGCTAGCAAAGCGAACAAACTTTCATATGTATTTATTTATTTTAGGTACATATGTAGCTATGCACATCAAAACAATCGCTTATCAGCAGACGGCGAGAGCGGTATTCTCACTCACCAAAAATATGGTTACTACAAATGTACATACATACATACATTTGTAGGTACGTATGTTCGTATGTATCTACAGCACTTTGAGTGAGAACTTAGGTTAATTCTATTTGTTTGTGAATTTTTATTTCTGGACAAACTCAGCCAGTACTCGTACACCCAACAAGCCATTGAAAATTATATGTATTCAACAATTGTGACCAACACGAAATTAAGTCAAAAAGAAGTAAAGAATAGTCTAAATTCGGGTGAATTCGCACTTTAAATACCCGGCGCATGATTTAATTATAAATAAATCAAGCCAGAAATTCATTTAATATACATACACTCGAAAAAGAAAATTGTCTGGAACAAAGAAAAACAACTATTAAAAGAAGGAAACGTGGGAATGAATTTGAGCTTAAGAAATATTTACTACTTATAAAGAAACTTATTTTTTTTTTGATGTAAGCTTTTATTCGTTTCAATTGAACCTTTACACAATCGGGAGAAAATGCCGGGATTTGAAGAAAAGATATACAATTTTTGTTCTCTTGAATGATTTTTATTAATTCAAATAAAAAAACGATGCTCATGTTTTAACCGTACGACGCCCATTTTCGAAAATTGGATTTATTAAATATTTCTTTCGCTGTTTCTTTTTAATCTTCTGTTTTTCTGAAAGGGTGAAAATATGATGTATATTGGAACGATTTTCCGTCATCATTTGTCAAGTTTGGTTTGCAGACAAAACGTTTTCGGTGTTAGACCATCTTCAGTATCCTTTTTCGAAAAAAATATCACTTCTTTCGCTATTAATATATTTTGTACAGTTTTATGGGAATTGGGGGTAGGTTTTGTTAGATTTCCCTAACTTTTGACTATGCTCCAAATTTGGTAGAATAATTGAGTAAATAACCTTTTATAGTTACGTATATACCGCACTTTTCGATCCTTATACTTATCGAGTTGAAATGGAAGTGTGTACCAAATTTGGTAGAACTTGATAAAGTATTTTCGGTATACCGCCCATATTAAAAAAAAAATTAGCACACGTATTTCTTTTTTCAATCAAGTCAAATTTGAACAAATTATCGCTTACAGTTACGGAAATATTGATTTTCTTTAATAGCCGGTTTGCTATACCAACCGACATATGTAGGTTTAATTTATTAGTTCAGGCTTAGCATAAAAATATTATATTTTAAAATTCATATAACCCCCATGTCTGATAAATATTATTGTAAGCATCCATTACATATATGTATGTACATACAATATGTTAATTTGTTGGCCTAATTTCTTTATATCAACTATAGTTTTTGAGTTTGAGTAGAGTTTTCTATTTTAAAATTAATAGAAGAATTACACAGTGCTATAATAATACCGTATTTTTCTCAGAACAGAACGTTCTTGGCAGAAAATGACTTAAATGTAAATTTTTTCTTATAAAATTGTGGAAATAGGTGCTACCAAAGTTGAAAATATAAAACAAAAAATGTGTAAATTTTAGATTGATTGCAAATTTTTTCCACGGATTCAAGCTATTTTCTCAAAAGTCAGTATTGATCTAAAAACTGCCAACATTTTTCTTATAGAAGATATATAAAAACCTCAAATAGCTAAAAGATTAAAAGAAAAAAATTTGTGTTTATACGAGGAAATGCCGAATTGATTTTTATGAATAAGTTGAGAATTTGAGGGTAATTGGAAATTTTCAAATACAATTTTGTGAACAACTCGACCAGATCTACGACATCTACTAGCTCACTTGTAAAGTGTATTTTCACTGTAGCACAGTATTATTGCTGATATTTTAATGTAAACTTTTTATTCATGATGATAATATAATGATAAGTCTGATTATTACATTACATAAAAAATAAGTCTATCCAATTGCAGTCAGATACCTCTAAAACTGCAGGACTACTTTGTGTTCAAACAGGCAGACAAATGGAAATTAACTCAGCTCCTCGTCCTAATCATTTTGAATACGTTTTTAAGAATATATATCTGCTTTTTCTTATACTCACAAGCCAACTTTATAAAAAGCGTTCATTGCCACAAGAAGTATAAAATGGTTTGTATTTGTAAATATTTTTTACTACCTAATCATTATTTCTCTGTACCGTTTTCCCCTAAAACTGCTCTTCGACCCGTAAGCTTAATTTACTTAATTGCTATGCTAAAAAATACAGCTACAGTTGCCATAAAGTTATGAATTCGCGTAAGGCCGATTATTTTTTTGATTGTAGGGCGTAGCTGGATGAAAATTTTTAAGAAACTAAAATCCCACTCATAAAACACTCATAATAGGAAGTTTTTATACTAGGAAGGTGTCAAAAAATCTTTTCTTGTATGAGCACTGTCCCCTCCTAATGTACAAAATGTTGTTCTCTTTTTGGCCAGCATCCTGTATACACACACAGGTATACCCACGCACACCAATAAGCAATATTTTCGTTCTCAATAACATTTTCACTCAAAGCCATTCTCTCAATGTTTATTTATTTACATTTTCGGTGGCGCTAGCAACTCAAAGGTTAGAATATCGAAAAATCTACGTATATATTATATGTACATATATGTAGATATATTATTGCGGTGATGTGGTGACAGTGAACGATAATGAAATGTACGAAAGTTCAGAAAATGAACTACTTTATATTTGTGTGACCATGAAATAGTCCTTTTAACATTACATACATACATACTGAAAGTGTTTATCTGAATATTTCAAGCACAGAAAAGAAAAGAGATAGTCAGCTGAAAAATTTGGGGAGAAAAATACAATTTTTTAATGTTCATTGTAAGTTGTAACTGGTAACAATTGCGGCCTTCGCTAAAGCTATATTGGCATAAATTATGTACGCGGAATACAATTTTAAGAGTACTTTGTTCACATTAAATGTATGGACAAATTTAGGCAATTTTATCATTTCTTATTTAATTTTAATTATTTTTTACAAAAATATAGATGATTCAATAACAAAAGCCATGACACAAGAATGAAGGTGGTTCTATTTCGAATTTTTCTGATTAAAAAGCAGCTGATAAAACAAGCCGCTCATTTTTTTCTATTTATTTCTTAATTTCGAACAAACGAAAAAAACACGAAAAAATATTGTTTTTCGAATATGAGTGGTAGGTAATAAGAAATGTCATAATCTGCTTAATTGTCAGATAGGTAATATGGCATCCAAAAAGTGACAATGGCAAAAACCATGTAATTCGAAATTTCAAACGTTGCAGAAAGTTTATAAAACCCCGACAAATTTGAAAACAATTTTATAAAAATGTCTAACTAGTTTTGTAACCAATGCAATTTTTAATGAAAAAGTGTAAGTTTCCAGTGGCTAAAAATTAAAAAAAACAAAAATCAACAATTTTTTTTTTCAATTCGTTGATTTTTTATAAATTTTCCCAAAAAGTTTGTAATTTCGACTTACATCCTTTTGTTATAGAATTATCTTTTTTTTTTATAAGAATAATTAAAGTTAAGAAGGACGGGCACAACTGTCAAAAATTGAGATACATAACTAGACAAAAAGTCGGAGATTTATCCAAGGTAGGTTGTTATGTAAATGGGCGAAATCGAGATAAGAAATACGGTAAAAACTTAAGTCCGCATTAGATATAATTACAGTTAACATATTCTTTCATGTAAAATAAAAGAAATTTTTTTTGGCAATGCAAAAAGCCGACTAACACACATATGGAGACTTCTTGTAATTCAATTTAATTTGTTCGTTCTATCACAAGTTTAAATAAAGTTTTGTAAAAATAGTTGGCAATATCAGAATTTACAATTAATTACTATCAGAGGTATGATTTTTTTATTTTGGAAAATGAATTTCCTTTCGGCTAAACAAATCCCCTATTATAAATGCCTCTTCAGTATTTGCTGATTCCAAATATTTCCATATCCTGCTTAATTCTTCGTCTTTTTTCAGTAAATTTCTTCGTTCTTTCTACCAAAAATGCATTTTTAAATTATTACAATAAACTTTTAAAATTTGTAAAATATCAACAATATTTTGTTTGTATTTTTTTTTGCCCTTATTTTTTACGAATCGTCTGTATAATTTATAGAGCTTGGCCAGGCAATTTTTGTATTCGGATGTTTTTGGCAAAAGCAACAACAGTCGAAGAGATAGACATTATAGCTGATATTTCGGAAATCACAAAAAATCTCTCATCAGACTTCGTCGTACTAGACTTCTGCAGAAATCGAGCCCACGATTTTACGGTATGCCAGGCTTTCACCTGCATGAAGCTAAGCAAACTCTTGTTAGTTTTTCATTTACCTATTTCCAAACAGAATTCAAGTACGGCGCTCCGTCGCTTTTGTGTATGCGTTGGAAATTTTCAACACAATTTTCCCTGGCAACAAAGGTTTGGAAAATAGTATCTGAGTATTTTTTGTTTGCCCATTTCGTAGTTAGAGGTTTTAATTCCTATTACATTCATTATGAAAATCTCAAAATGATCTATTTTCAGAATATTTTTTTGATGCGAACAGAATGTAGAAACTCAAACGACGACAGCACTTAACCCTTACCAAGTTCAGGACGTATTTAAAGGCCAGTTCAAGAAAAACAGAACAAAAGCGGCCGTTTATTGATGAAAAAAAGTTAACAAAGAACGTAAAATTAAGAAATGTCTTCTCGAATAAAGGCCCGATTATTTAAAGTATGTGTAGAAATGAGAACTATCAACAATCGATAAATGCAGCTAATCATCCATATGCCATTCGATCAAAATGGCAGAACAAGGATACATAAGTGAATGTAAACAAATAGTTTTTTTTATTATGCGTAATGAAAATTAAGGGTTATTTTTTTCAGATTTAAGCAAAATATCGAGTGCAACAAAGGGGCAGATAGAGTGCTACTTCATTTTCGCGGTTTGTTCAATACTTTCCTCAGTTTCTTTGTTTTGTGACCTGCTCAGGACCAATTGACAAATTAGGGACTTTATTTTGAGGCTAGAGACTTGAGATGGCAGAAAAGTCTCAATTAGTGACTAGAGATTGCTTACAGAATGCCGGCATATGTAAAAATTTACTATTATCTAAAAAAATCATAGATTACTCAAAGTAAAGAAATATTTTCACATTCACGTGGCTTTTAAATTTATTTACCTGTGAGCCGTGAATAAATTAACTACTCGTAAATGAATCGCTAAATGCTCAAGCCAATTTATAACCCCAATTAAAGCAAAATATTCCCAATGTCTCACTTTAATTTTTTATTCTATTGGAACAAAGTGCAATGTTCGACCGCAAGAAAATTTATTAATATTCAACTTGAAAGTAAAAATTATATTTTTTCTTAACTTTAGCATTCAGTAAAAAAAAAAACAGCTCCTACCTACTTCCTACTATCATACTTTATTCATGTTTGTATGTATAGATGTTATTTTTGACACCACTCAACCCATATTTCTGTTCCCCCAACATGGCGTTGTGTAATTTAATTGAAAACCAAAATAAAATGAATACAAGAACTCAAGTTAACTATTTTCGCATGCTTTGTTTTCCTTTTGGCTGTGATTTATTAGGTGCGTTACCAGCGCACGTCGGAGAAAATGTGACAAATGGACTTTATTGCGTCACTTTTGTAATCGATATTTTGATAGGAAGGGGTAGGTAATTTCTTTTTTTTGGTTTTGTAAGTACTTTTGTATGTATTTACACTACATAAATATATATTGATATTTTTAACGTAATTTGTACTCGTTTATGAAAAACGAAACGCCTACTATTTTACGAGTAATTAAAGAAAGGTTATATCTAATGGAAATTTCAGATTTTTAATTAAAATTATAATACTTTCAGAAGTCAATGATTGACAATAGTGAACCGCATTTCGTAATCAACTGAAAGATAAAGTTATGCAGGTTGCAAAATCCATTAAAAATTGATAATATTAAAAAAAAAATATTGTCAAAAACTTATTTTATTTATGAAATCTTCATTTTTGTCCCAGCTCACACAAATCTTAATATCTTTCGGATACATTTTGGTTGATGTCGTAAAATATAATGAATTTTATAATTTCGATGGAAAAAGAGTGCATAATTTTTTGTTTTTGTATGTATATTTATTGAAAATTTAATTCTAGTGACACCAGACAATGAGAAAATACGTGGCTAATAGATGCGAGAACTGTGAATATGGTTTTTAGCGTGGGGACCCTAACGGTAATAATTTCTTATTCAAGGTTATTTTTTATCAAAAAACAAAATAAAAATCAAAAAAATAACGATCAATCTTGACCGAAAAACTAAAAAATTAAGATTAACGATTTAAAACAAAAAATCTTCAAAAAAATAAAGTCAGATTTGTATAGAGCATGGCATAAGGATTAGACCGATATGTTCGAGTTTTGTTTCGAATGAAATCTTCCCAATGCTTGTTTGATCCGAATAATCAAAATAACGGTTATTTTCGGTCCCTGTTTTAGAGACTCCTATGCTCCAACGCCACTTATCTGCCAAATTTTCAAATAAAATATTTATATTTATGTGACTAATTCGTGCTTTGAATTTGAATCACATCGGATTGTAAATACCGGTTTTATAAATATATCGATTCCAGCGCCATCTATCATAACCTGGTTTTGCCCTCTGCATAACAGAAATCATTTCAAATACAATACATCCTATGAATTTGAGCCCGCCTAATCAATTAAGAAATTTTAGAGTCTATAAACTACATACCAACAGATGCAAACGTTTTTTTATTATGAAAAAAATGTAGCTTGTAAATAAAATGATTTTCATTTGTGTTTTGCCGGCTCGAGGTCAAGGAGGTGTTGGGTGTTATTAAAAAACAAATGATTTACTTGTTCTCCAATATCTTTCGGTTACACTGCGCTAACCGCCTTCAGGGCAACTGACAACAAACACAAATTAAAATTGAAAAGGTTGCTAAAAAATCATTAAAATGATTTTAACAAACGATAAAATATGCATAGTAGCATTTAAAAAAAAATATTTGTTTTAGAATCATGATTTCATATCTACCACTACAGATAAGTTTTTTCTTCTAGTTTTAATTTTATTAGATCTTCAATATTTACTACGAAAATATTCAATCTACTGCAAGTTTTTCTACGAAACGAAATTTGTTTAGTCCGAAAATGATTTAGTCCTATCCCTAATCAATCCAGTGGAAGTTATTAGTACTAAATTCTTTTGTCTACTCAGTATCGATGGTTTCAAGAATTGGGTACAATGGATTTTTTTGAGAATTTTGTACTTTCTACTTTTAATATCGGTTCGGTCCAGCGCTTATATTTATTTATACACAAAATAGATATTTAAAGTTGTGTCTTTCGTGGTTTGTATTGGACATAAATATGGAAATATTGTAGTTCGGTCTCAACAATAACTTCATGTACTATTACGATGAGTAAATTTTTTTTTAAAGTATCACCAGTTAGAATTGTTTTTCTGCTTCCATTTGTGTGCTTCGTAGCTCGAAGAGTTATAATGGTTGGAAACTCTTAAAAGGGTCATAACTCAAACTAATGTGTTTTGTGTAAGATTGCTTTTAGATTTAGCTACCAACAGGCATCGATGGATAAATCCGGACGAAACTAAATATCTGTAAAATTTCGGCATAACAATTTATTTGACATTAGAAAAACTTAACATTTTACAACAGCTTTTAATAAACTATGGTTATGAGTTACTAATCGATTGGGACACAATCGAGGTAGGCCAAAACGCGATTGAAAAAGAGGAAACGAAAACGATTTACTTTTTTATTTACATTGGTTCATATATGTACATATAACTATCACAAAAACGAGTGGGATTCTGTAAAGCCTTACTTACTAATTTTTTATATAAATACTGTTCATTCTACAATGAAAATCAAATAAATTATTTCTTCAAACTTTGTGAATCCATTCCAATGAAATAAATTTGATTGAGTATATGGAGAATGTTTGTGCCCTCAAAGTACTCAACCGATATTAATTACTTTTTTTTTTTTAAATGAAGCATTTGTGAAAAGCAATAGGGTGGCATACTATTTATAAGAATATGTACATTAGGGTGTTTCTAAAAACTCTGTACTCTTTTACCATCAGATTTATAAAATTCATTCTAGATCAAAATATTTCACATTTTGTTAAGATTTCTGTGAGCTGTACCGATTTGAAATTACCTTCATTTTTTGGGGATTTTAGGAGTAAAAATAGTTTTTAAAATATTAAAAAAAATCTCCTAATCACTAAGCCTTTTGAGCTGAAAAGTTTTGCTTACAAATATTTAAAAATTTGTTCAACGGAATCATAATAATAAAAAAAATTTTGGATGCAGTCTTTGAGATTTTTTGGAAGTTGAAGAAAACCTTTAAACGCAGCCAAAACTTGACCGATTTTAACTTATGATATATCTTTGGAAAGGTATTTTCTAACCATTATATTTTATTTAACAAATTATAATATTAATATTTTCTACTTTTAGAGGTGTCACAAAGTATACCTTGTATTTGCTAGTAATTCAATTAAATTCCAAAAATTTGTATTCAAATTTCAAATTTTTTAAACAAAATTGCTAAACATTTTTTGGGTATGCAGTTCCATATTCCACTCAATAATAGAACAATAAATTGCAAGTTTGACTTTGTTAAAAAAATTTGCTGACGATATTGGCATCTTCTTCCATAAGCAAGAAGAGAATCTAACAAAAGCCAATGCGATTTTTAAGCCTCTTCATGCTTGCACTTTATTTGAAGTTTTTGATTACAAATTTTGAAATTGTGATTGTGATTTTACAAACAGTTTACAGCTTGGATTTATACGGTTTTATAGAATAATAAACTGTATTTTCGAAAAAAATTAGCCTAAAATTAATTAAAGCTTAATTAAGTTGATTTATACGATTTTTGTTGTACAATGAATTCGGCCGTAGCCGAGTGTGTAGAGTGTGGGCGCTTCATTCGGTAGGCCCTGGGTTCAAATTCTAGCCGGGGCAAGTAACATACAAAATTATAGAAAAAGTACAATAATAAAAAATAAATAAAAAACTTCTCACAAAAATCATTCCCCGTTCGGAGTGCGTGCGTCTTGTTGTTTTAAGTTCGGCCAAACATCAATCCAAGCTATGGGAAAAGTGCCGAATTATTATTATTATTTTATTTATTAATAAAAAAAATTATTTAAATTAAATTAAAGGTCGAAACTTGTCAATAAGTTCCTGAATAAAGAGTTGAATTTATTTGTACCACTCACTAAAAACTAATCGGATTTACCTAACCACCATTGTACAAGAAGAAGATATCTTGAATGAAAAATGCCTAAATTAACCAAGTGGCTATCTCTGTATAGTAAATACACACAGGTGTATATATGTAGTATGCCTTTGTCCTTAACACAGAACATTTCTCAGCAGTGGTCAACTATCAAAGAAATGTCTCAATGAAGATATTATCTAATTTATGTCTCATTAGGCGCAAAAGGTAATACAGA
Organism: Anomoia purmunda; assembly: GCA_951828415.1. Lineage (NCBI taxonomy): Eukaryota > Metazoa > Arthropoda > Insecta > Diptera > Tephritidae > Anomoia > Anomoia purmunda. The sequence continues at coordinate 15,608,550 of OX639996.1, forward strand.
TATTGCAAAACATGTGCATGCACTTATTGCACTACCTGTTTGATGCAAATGCAAAACACACAGCTATCGTGTGCGCTCTATTTAGCCAACTAGCAACTGAATACTTTGTTAAGTAGATAAGTTGATACTTACTGTATATGAGATTTATGATGTTTGCTTTACTTTTATGGGATTTTATAGCAAAAAGATGCCGTCGTCCATCTATCCGGCGTCAAATGTACATATCTATATTTTCAAATAACTATGAACCTGGAAGTAAATTTAGAGGTATCGTAAAAGGCAACCTAGTGATTCGGAAATGACTCGTTATCTACTTAAGTTTGCATCGCGAACCCAAAAAATTTAATATATTGACAGTATATACAATAGAACAATAAAATACATACTTACTAAGCAAATCTAAATTTAGAATAAAAAAACATTTTAGTACAACATTTTTGTTTTTAACATTTATTTACAAATATTAATAAAACTCGTTTTCAAAACACATAATAGACTTTTATTTATTTTTATACATACTCCAAATAAAAAATGTATTTCAACCAAAAACAAAATTATGATAATGAAATCAATTGGGTGATTCACAGCGTGTCATAAAGCGTCACAAACCATAAAGTCATAAAAATTAAAAAATACAAATTTGCTTAGTTTTAATTATATGTTTCAATGCAATACAAAAACATAATTTATGAAATCTTAAATTTTATGACTTTATGATTTATGACACATTATGACACCTTGTGAATCACGCAAATATGATAATTAAAATAACGGTAAAAGTACTAGAGTCGAGTTATGTATACGAAATCCATTCTTATGGTCCGATTTCTTATGGTCGCTCGAGTCGAGCTATTCAAAAAATTCATATTAATGGTCCAATTTTGATGATATTAGAAGTGTATGCTGCTCATGCGATAAGAAATACTTATAAGAAAACTCGATGAGTGAGATTTTCGAAATTTGTATCGTTTTTTTAAGCTATTTAGGGTCAGATCGAAAAATTAACTTTCCCAGTTGTCACTGAGCAGACCTTGAGAAGAAATGTTGATATTTGTAAACCAAATTTCAGGGGGTAGTTTTTAGCGATAATGGAAAAAGTCATGGGCCTCAAGAAGAAAAGACGCATTTTCATTATTTTGCGCTCAGTCTAATATAAAAATACATATGTACATATATACATATGTATAGCTACTAAGATAAACCGAATATTCGAATACGAGGAATATCGAAAGTTATTAGAACAATTAATCACAGAATGTGTTTGTTGATTATTAATATTGTTTATCATTTTTTGATTTTTTTGAATATCGGAAAATACGAATGGATATTCGAATATGCGAATAGTCTCAACCCTAATAGCTATCTGGGAATACCTGTATACATTCATTACAGCTGTTATTTTAACTAAAGGGTAGTTAAATTTTAAGGGCCGATGTTGATTTGAATAAAACACAAATTATTTTGGAAATTATTGTAATTTCTTTTTATTTTGATAATATGGTGTGATTCAATTATGTATGGAACAAAATATCGGCCAAATGTCCGTCGCGACCTCGGCGGCACACCTCCATCCGATGGTCTAAATTTTCGATGACGCTGAGGCATAATTGAGGTTCTATGCTGTTAATGTGCCGAATTATCTCATCCTTTAGCTCTTGAATTGTTGCTGGCTTATCGACGTACACCTTTTCTTTCGAATAACCCAAAAGAAAGTAGTCCAACGGTGTCAAATCACATGATCTTGGTGGCCAATTGACATCGCCACCACGCGAGATAGCACGGTCATTGAATTTGTCGCGCAAAAGAGCCATTGTTTCGTTGGCTGTGTGGCAAGTGGCACCATCCTGTTGGAACCGCATATCGTCCACATCTATATGTTCCAATACGGCGAATGACGAATCCACTGAGGTGAAAACGTGCCTTTTTGATGTGAAATGTGCATTTTGATTTGAACGCCCATTTGCATAATAAGCCTGAATAACTTTAACACGTTGCTCGATTGTGTATCTTTCCGTGTTCAAATTGAATTAGTCTGAGATTGAGAAATGTCAAATGAAATGGAGAAAAAAACTTGACGTTAAGTGTGGTTAAGCTACGCTAATAAAGAAGTTAGTTTTTTTTGTCACTATTTGGAGGTCATATTAACTATCTGACAATTAAACAGATTATGTCATTTGGTGCTGCTATCCTTAGTCGAAAAAAAAACATCAAAAACCTTAATTTAATTGAGAAAATGCTAAAACTGTTTTGCGGCTAGAACTTTTTTCAGATCAGGCAATCATATCCAAATGACGAATTTTCGTGAAATCTACATACAAATCCATCATAGTAGCCAATCGGCCAATTATGGCTGCTCTTCTTCAATTACTGAGCCTATGTTTGTTTACATTGGGCTTGTTTCTTTAGAGCATATTTTCTCAATTACATGAGTTAGTTCGAAAAATGCAGGAATAAACCATTCCGTAAATGTTTTGGCTTTCAACTTCTCATTCAACATTTTATTCTCGTCGAGCCTAAAGAACGTAGATTACAAAGAAGTTGAATCACTCCCACCGTTTCTCTACCAGAAAGTTTGGTACGAAATTGGAAAAGTCAGAAAATTTTTATTTTTAAATTACATCATCATAAATTTCCCGAATGGAAGATTATTATTATCTCGAAGGATCATTTATATTTTTTGTTGCAATGTAAATATTGCATCTAAAATAAACATTTTATTTGTGAAAAATGGGTTCATTTTAAATAATGACGTTTTCTTTTCTCGAAATAATGTTATCCTTATTGTTCTTCTCAGACCTTTCACAGGGTTCTGTGTTCATTTTTCAAAATATAGCACTCTGACCAAACAAAAGTGGAATATTTTCTATTAATTTAGACATTTCGCAGAACGGCGGATAACCAAATGCAAATGTTACAATATAAGAAGAAGAAAATATTGAGACTAATCTTAAACTAAATGAGCGAAACACTCTGAAACTTAAACTTTTGAACTTCTTCGACTATCGCTTTAAAAGTTTTATGAAAAATATTTGAATTAATTATTAAAACAAAGTTTTTTCATTGATATTTTTCGATTTATATGAAAACCTCCGTTTTGTAAATAATGCCCAAAATCTAATTGACAATTACCCTCTCCTACATATATCCGATGTGGCAACGCTCTTCCCAATATTTACTTCTAGGAAAATGTCAATCATCTGTTTTTTAATAAAACAAAATTCGAAATAGAACTACATTCTTTCTTGTATCATGTAGAAAACATTTAAAGATCTTTATAGACTTTTTAAGCCGAACAAATTATAAAATTTTGATCAATGTTATTTCATACCAACAACTGAGCTAAAAATAGTAAGTCCTCAATAATGGGCTATAAGAATTTTCGAAACACTGTTTCAAATAATCTTGTGTATTAATTAGTAATTTGAGAAAATAGAGTTTCAACACTAAAATAAATATCTGTATATAATATCTTTTCTTGGTATTAGTTTAATGGAGAAGATTGGAAAAGTTTAAAAATTATATCAACCAACGTCCATTTGTATAGTAAGTAACTTTAAATGAACTTTAAGAAAACAAAGATGGCAAAGATTACAATGCTTCCTGTCAAATTTTTTACTCACCCTGCCGGCTCGGAAATTTTTATTCACCTAATAGCTGTCAAAATTTTACTTTCCAGAGTACTTTTCTCATAATTAGCATATTAATGGTTCAATGTATACCAAAACCAAAAATCATTGCCGCCTAGAACGCGGACCGGTATACTCTCAAAGTAGGGCAATTCGCTACTAGGCTAGATATGATCCAATTTGCTGTAGCGCAGCAATGAGAATTTTGCTAATGGTCCATTCAAGAACCAAGTAATTACAGTTGCTTCTAGATTTATACTCTCTGCCTACCAAGAAGAATACGAAGAATACCCGCAATAAACGTTCCAACCAAACATACAAGGATGACAAGGTTTTAAGTGTTGCGCCTCAAGCGCTTGCTTGTTGCACCAAGTGATACGAATCAATAAGATCATATGAAAGCCTACGCTAAACATATAACATTGCAACACAAGATCAATGCTATATGTAAATATGTACTGTAGGTTAATGCAAGCAAGGCGGGGCTGGAGGAGAAAAACAAACTAGAACATTGAAATGCACTTTGGAAATGAAAGGTCCAAAGCACTTGGCATACCATCACGTCACGTTGGTGCTGAAAGGACTTGACTTCATTTGAGACTGCGACGGAGGGACAAACGAAGTGGGCGCTAGCCATGAACATGTACTTGGGTGGAAAAGATCGTGCGCGGACAAACTCAGGCACAGAGAAACAGGTGATGGTGTGTGTGCGTCGTCTTGGACGTGCCATGTCTGGTCGACAAAATTACAACTAATCAGTAGTGACAGCGTTTTGCCACATTCACTGAAGAGATACAAAAACATGTGAAAAAGCATGCAACATATGTATGAAAAAAGGAAACAATGCAAACAAATAACACCATTAACAGTAACTAGCGTTAACTGTTGTAAGGCGGCGACGGCGGCGCGTCAGTGATGACGATGGTGATATCGGTGGGATGGATAAAAATAACCTTGCATTCAAGCAGCCGTTATTATATTTAGCAGCGCAAATTAACAAGACTGCCAGAGTCTCTGTCGGTCGGGTCATCATGTGCATTCGAATTCCGTTATATTTATAAAATTGCTTAGTACATGGAAATATGTTGGTACAACTGCGATAATGACGTTATTTTGATCCATCAGTAATTATATCTGTGTTGTCTGTAAGCCTTGGCCTTCACTTACCTTGAATTGTCATGAAGATTTAATGTCCGGCGCGAATTGGACAGCAGCAACTGTACCAAGGCTGGCAGGCGTTGCAAAAACCAACTGTCGTCCAGCTGTGAGTAGCTTCACACAGCAAGTCTATCAGTAGGCAATTTAGCCAGCAAGCTTATATGTAGTATGTGGATAGGCGGCGGATACATATTTTTGTTTTACCTACATATACATACTATATACATAAAGTATATATGTACATCTGTATGTTAAAGAAAATTTAAATTTGGAAAATATCTTATTAACCACTAAATACCCGCAATTTGGCGTACGTCCGCTGTATTACTTCTTTAGTGTACGGTGCCTCGATTCCCATTGAAAGCACGGTTGTCCACTGGTGAACAAAGAGATTGTGCAAACAAATCTGCGTACATACATAGGTATATGAGTGTATGTGCAGTGATCTGCCGGCATATACCAATTGCCAGTGAAAGGAAGTTCCGCATTTAATACATTCAAAGATTCAGAATGTTGCAGACGAGCAAAACTACGAATTATTTTGAGAAAACCCCTAAGCAATTTCGATTACTAAAGATGGTATACTTTTTAGAAAATGAGAAAATTAACTTCAATCAACACATACGATATTATTTGGTTAGTTTTATACCGTCATTAAGATACAGAGCTCTAACGAGTATTCCCGAGAATGGCTGACCGAAATGGTAGAAACCTTAGGAAAAATGCAAAAGCCTTCGCAGGTTGGTAAGAGCCTCTTCTTAGATGACGGATTCATACCGGAAACCAAGCGAGGTTCTGAAATGTATCTGTGTCCAAAACGAGTGATTGAATAAAAGCAAATGTAGTTTGTACTCTTGTACCAGAAAAACGCGGATATCGCCCTCACCTACACCTGGAACGGATTCATTTCCAAGTCCAGGTTAAGGAGAGGGGGAAAGGCGAATAAATAGTTCGCGGTGTTACCTCTTTTAGGTATGACTGAAATTAGTTTTACGCAAATTAATCTATAGCATAGCAAATCATCTACTGCCCTCATGTGTAGTCATCCTAATCTAGAAACCATGGGTATATCGTGGGTGTATCTCTGGGCTTGGAAAGATCTTTTGGAGTAACATTCTTTAGAGGGGTGAAATGTCCCAGGCATGCATTATAGCTCTGCGTTCAGTCGTATGTACGATGCTTGGAGAGTTTTTCTCTGAAGAAGTCGTTGCGATAAAAATCTGGTACTGGATGATGGGCGTCGAGGCTCGAGGGAGGCTATCGGTATCGTGCAATACGCTGAGTCAGTCGCGAGGGCAAGCCATTGAGCTTTATTCTGTTATATTTGTCACTACTAGAAGACAATAGTTTGGGTTGCCCAAATAGAATATCAGAAATGAACTCAAAGGTTTACGATCAATTTAAGAGGCGAACCAAAGCAGTCCTATAGTGGAACGCTGAACTTAGCAAGCTTCGTAAATGGTATAGATCTAAATGGGGCGCAAAAAACTCGAAGAGATGACGTTTCATTCGAATATCATATCTTATAAGGACTTCTGTATTGGTATTGTTATCATGAAAGAGTCGAAAAGGCTGGTCAACCTGAACTCCCTCAATAGGTTTGATGGCTCTTATATATTAGAGACCTACAAAACTCTCCTGGAGTGAATGGTGGTATGTGCACCATGGTAGAAGTTGGGAGAGAATGTCAAGAGGGCAGTGATTGTGGTGTTTGGTAGTGGACTCTCTTGTAACGGCAATGCTAGACTTCGCTAACATCCAAGATTACGTGGGCGATGTTTGTGCTTTAGCGTCAGGTATATCTTTCAGAGAGGTTTGTGGAAACAATGAAGTAATCCTTGATATGATTGATGCATTGTGGGCTATTCAGAGTCTTACTGTTAATCCCAGCACAACAACCCAGGTACTGTTAATGAGGAAACGAAATTTAGAAGGTCTTAACTTAAAGCGCTTAGAGGCATAAACTTAAGGTTTTTCGAGGAAGTAAACTATCTAGTAAATATCACGTCGAATAGTAAGGCCAACCATCTTCTGCTGTTGTTCGGTGGTCTAGAACCATTGTAGAGACCACGCTTTCTTCGTTAAACAGGCTGCAAAGGCGCGTGTGTTAAGGCATTACGGGCGCCATGAGTACGATAGCACAAGTGGCTATGAATGCTTTGTTGGGCTAGGTGCCCCTGAATTTAATTATCCAAGAGGAGGCAATGAAAATGACGTGGCGACTACATTTTTATTTTTATTTTGGCACAACGATGAGAGCACCGGACGCAGATAGTTGTTTGGAAGGCTGTCAGAGCAATACCCTCTATTTTTGCCCCTAAATGGCGAACTGATCCCGAGAGTCGCTTTTGATACAATGTATACCGGAGATTTCTTTCAAAATAATAATGGAAGGCTTCATGTACTCTCTTGGGGAGGCTCGGTGAAAACTTTTTACACTTAGGGGTTCAAGACAGAAAATGTAGCTGGAGCTGGTTGGTACCTAGATGGCGAATTAAGATGCCTTTGCTATAATGGCACCTTATAACCAATCGGTGGTATTTCCTACATTTGAGTGAGCGGCGAAAGATGGCGTGGATGCCAAATCAGAGTCTGCAGTGACAGCCTTGCTTCACTAAAGGCCTTGGAGACTGCTCGAACATCATCAAGAATTGACCAGATAAACTATTAAGTTGAGGCTAAATTCTACTTTAAAATGGTGTAACCCTGAACTCATGTGGGTGCGGTGTTCGAGATAACGAAATATAAGACTAATTTGCTTATTGCGGACCATTGAATCGCAGCCAATTGCAAAGTCAATCAAAGCAAGGATAGTCAGGTACATAAGGGATGTCAGGAAAAAGACGAATGAGAACGGTAGGGGTGTCACCGACACCTGCAAAACAACCAAATGCTTCCTGAAACACCCGGACAGCGTGGTGGAGAAATTCCTTCTTAGATTGAGAGGAAGGGGGTTTGAGTCCTGGTTGGATTTATTAAAGGGCACAATCGATGGGAGTAACCGTTGGCAATACCGATGATCCGATATGAACATATTGTCTGGAGGGTGAGGATGCGTTGATTAATATTACTCAAATTAAATAATTTGAAATGTTGATACAAATTTGGCTAATTTTTATAAATTTGAAAATTTTCTCCCACAATTTGTGATGTGCCCCTTCATATTGTAACACAACTTTATTTATTTAATTATTTATTTCAAGAGTGGAATATTTTTGTTGTTATTACAAATTTATTCGCACGCAATGCATTCGCACACACAGATCAAGGTCGCTGATTGCTGATCTTGACCAAATATTTAAATTGTTGGCGTAGGTCAATGTGAAAAAATTGGCAAGTAGTATACAACACTAAATTGCCGTGAGCGAGCAACACCTTTTATTGATGTCGCTTGTGCGCAACAATAATAACAACAACAACAACAGCAACATGCAATCATATGTACCTACTGCTTACTTGCCGCGCAAATTTGTTTAACTGTCCAATGCAACTCCCTATGGAGTTTTCAACCGATGGGCGATTGCTGAAGTTTTTTTTTTTTTTTTGTACAACAAAAGGAAAACACACACGCGTCGTAGTCCAGACACAAATTGAAGGTAGCTTAAAGGGAACAAAGCAAAGAATCTTTAGAATGATAACAAGTAGGCGCATTCTTGGCAGCAAAACAAGAATAAAGTTGCATCTACATCCATTTGTATAAATTTATATATGTATGTATGTAAGTTTATGTGCCGATTGGGCGCATATAAAAGGACCCACCGTCTTGGAGGATAGCATCAGAACACAAGCGAGCGAGTTCTAGTAAACATCCATTAGTAGCGCTTTCTTATACTCGGTGATTTCAATTTAAAAAAACACAAAAGATCATAATCGAGATGAAGCTTACTTTAATTTTTAGCATAATCGTTGTAGCCGCATACAGCGTAAATGCTAGCGGTAATGCCGTAACTTATATTGCCACTCCGCTGTTACGTGCCTATCCGTACGCTTACAGCTCACATAGTTCATCGTTAGTCACACCCACTCAGCAGCAGTATCATACCCAGGATGGTTTGGGTCAATACGCTTATGGCTATGCAGAGCCTCACTCTGCCAAGCAAGAGGTGCGCTCACTAGACGGCATAACACGTGGCGCTTACAGTTATCGTGACGCAGCAGGTAAGCTACAAACAGTCGAATATACCGCCGACGATAATGGATTTCGTGTGGCCGCTACGAATTTGCCTCGTGCGGCAGTCGTTGAACAAACGCAACAACAGCAGCAGCAGCCCTTTCGTGCGCAGGAAACGTCAGGTGGAATTCCCTTTGCCGCCGATGTTGCAGCAGCCCGTGACGTTCACGCTACAGCTCATCGGGAGGATTTATTGCGCCTTTCAACGGGGCGTGAACATAGCAGCGAATCCACTGCAGCTAGGTCAGATAGTGGGTCTGTACAATTGCCTCAGCCCGTGGATGATACAGTTTCCGTGGCCGCTGCAAAGGCAGATCATCTTAGACGACACGAACAGGAGAAACAATTACACGAATTTATACAGCACAGAGGTGCTATTGGCCCATTATCGACTGGTGTAATTCCAAGCATTTACCATTACGGTTACCCATGGAGATACTATTACTATTAAGTAATTATGTTTTTTGGGATTCAACAAATAATGTACCTAAGGAAAATGTTTGGCAATTTCTTTAATAAAGAATAATTTGATGAAGAAATTCTTATGAAAGGTTTATGATTTAATGCGAAACGATTTTAGGTCTATAATAATCCATTCTGTATACTTTCTGTACGAACAAGAGGTAAAAATGATACACACGAAAATATTACGGCCGCATAGAAGTCACCATAAAAAATCTTTCTGTTAAATAGATGAACCATTTTGGAAAAATTGAGAAAATGGGAAATCTGGAAAAAGGTTGGTCAAAGGCTTTTAGAAGTTAATCACAGGTGGACTGACCAACCCTTCAAGAGAGAATGGCCGCGACATCACTTTTGGAAAGAGATCCCGTGAACGCATCTACGTCCTATTAGAGTTTAGATGATAGAAAGTAGTAGGAAATAATAGAGATTTCCAACAAGGTTAGTCGTTCTGAATGAGAATCGAAACTTGCAGATTATTGATTCACTATATTCTCTTCTCTCTGTTGCTTTTAATATTTTCTTATCAGGCTTGTAGGAATAATATAAGGGGGTGCTAAGCTAGACTAGGTTCGGGAAATGTTAGGACTATTGTTCTAAAAAGAAGCCGCACTTGTGTGGATAAGGACCGACGGTTCATTGATATAACATTAACACAAGAAAGAAGACTGAACTGAGAAGGAGGCAATCGTAAAAGGAACTTGAAGTTATCTTAACCCACACTACATGGATACATAGCAAAAAGTGTGCGATTAAGAAAACTATTAAGAACTGTGGCTTTGTTCCATTCTAATAAACTACGTACAGTCACATTTTTGAAACAGATGTTTTTGCTATAGAAAATACTAAAGTTCTATATCCTAGCGCGGATCGTCTCCATCTTTGCTTCAGTTCCGAGGATATATCATACTAACTTTCTGTAAAGATTTCAAGCAGAAAAGACTGGGCGGAAACCCAAAAACGGGTTTCCAGGCTCTCAGGCATTGCCCATTGTGCTTAAGCCCTGGGAAGAATAGGAATTCATTTATCTTCGACAAATTTTCCAGACTCTTTTATGAATCTGAGAAGCTTGCCGAAAGATAGCGAAGTTCGGTTTTTCATTCTCAATACATCTGACCCGAATATATTTCATCTCAGCCTAGCAAAAGCAGAACAGATACATACAAAGGAAATGGTCTGTGCTATCCTTATACTCCAGCCAAGATGTGCACATCGGGTCGCCGATGTATTGTCCTCATGGATTGTTCCTTGTAATCAACCCAACCAGGGCTCGCAACTCCTTCCTTCTCTGTGTAAGAAGGAATTTCGCCACCACCCTGTCCGGGTTTTTCCAGGAAGCACTTGGTTTTGTTCAGGTGTCTGTATTGCACCAACTGTTCTCATAAGTCTTACACATCTCTGACGCACCTAACCGTCCCTGCTGTGCTGCGGTCCAATAGGGCCTACCAATGTCCGTTACTTTGAATACCGCTGTATCGCGGCACCCGCATGAGTTCAAGCTTGTTCCATTTTCCAACAGAGTTCTGCCTCAACTTAGTTTCTAGGGCAATTTTTGAAGAGGTGCGAGCAGCTTGGCTGAAAATGTAGACTCTGATATGGTACCCACGTCACCTAAGTAATACCAATTGAAGTGAGATTCAAAGGTTCTAACCTTTCACTTTCTCATGGTGTTTTACTAGCACTAGGCATAGACCCGTTCAAAAATCTTTGGAATTGTTGACGTCCCAATGTCCCAAAGCAGCTGATTTTATTTAATCAACTGTGTTAAATATTTTTAAATAAATAATAGTCGCTTGAAACCAAGTTAGGCGAGGGATGGTCGTACTCTGCGAAAAGTCTGTGGTTTCATTACCCGTTTAATTGACTACAAAACTTCTTTCCATCGGCATTCACAGAGAGATACTGAGTGCAACGCTACACTAGTTCTTGTTTTTGCCCATCGGAAACATGTTTTGGGGCTCATCTCTTCCATATCCTAATATTAATGTGGGATTCTAAGTGCTGTTGTTTTGAAAAGTTCAGTCTTTACTGCAAATTCTTTAGTTTTTTAGGCGTTTGCCTTGCATCGCCATCGTAGGACAGATTGCTGAAGATGGTCGAGGTATGTATATGCTCCTGTTTATTAGCCCTCATGGAATTAGCACCTCATTTAAGGTCATCCATCAACATTCTCTGGCTAGCTGATCGGCTGCCTCTTCCAGGGTCGTTGAGACGACCAGGGATTAAGATTAAATATACGATGAACTTGTTGCAGACGCCATTCAATATTGAGTTCTAAATTGTTTAGTCAACTTCGATTTGGTTTTGAAGATACCAGAGTCAAAATGATATCCCGTCGATCTGAAAAGATGGCGGCTCGCTTGTCTAGAAAATGACAGAGGTATCTATGCTCTAAGGCGGGACAAACTTCGGTGACAGCAAACACTTTTGGGAGGAAAACACTGACTAGTTGAGAGAGATAGTATGATTTCCTTACTCCCATGCTCTATTTAGTTCAAATAAAGCAGCAGGCGGCCGCCGTGGCCGAGGGTGTAATATGTGCGCGCTTCATTCGGTTGGTCCTGGGTTCGAATCGTGGCCAGGGCAAGTATAATAGCGGTCGCCCCGCGGCAAGCAATGACAAACCTCCGAGAGAATTTCTAGCATGAAAAAACTTCACAAAAATCATTTGCCATTCGGAGTAGTCGTAAAACTGTAGATGCCTGGATTTTTGTTACAACATCAAGACGCACTCCCCAAATTGTAGGAGAAATTCAGCCGAAATCGCTAAAGCGGTTATAGCGACAATTAAGTACTGAAATAAATACCAATGGATATTCTTTTTTGCCTTCTATTGAAACCAATCACTTTTGTTTTTTTTCACTTAGTACCTTTAATTTTGCAGATGCAGATTTCTTTAAAGGAAATCTAATATAAAAATTACTTTTTTTTGCCATACGGAAATCCTACACCCTTCAACTCAGTGATGTTACCCAGAATAGTCGTACCTCTAGGATAATCTCAGTACCAGCAAAACTAAGTTCTAATGATACTGAAAAACTTTCACAAATTCTTATTGCAATTATATTTTATTAATCAACGAAATTAAATCAAGAAATTTGAAATTAAAACAAGTTTATAAATTTAAGTTTGCGATAGACAAATACTCGCCAGCATTGGAGGGTACAACAACGTTATATGGGAAGATACCATTTGGAATGATAGCCGGCTTGTAGTTAGACAAAGGCACAGTTACAGTTATGGGTTGTGATTTAACCAACGCATATCCGGGAATTGGCTGTTGTTTCTGACGTAAGCGCTCATTGCGCTGCTTCACTTCCTCGTAGTGTTTGAAGAATTCTGCCTTAGCTGCAGCCACCTCCGGCGTATCCTGTACGGGCTGTGGCAGTATATTCAAATGCTCAGCATGTTTTTCAGTCACATCTGATTGTGCCTTCAACACTGGCGATGGAATGGAAAATGGACTGGATGTCGCAGGAGTTTGATATAAACCAAATTTACCCAATGTAGCTTGCTGATGAGCAGCCAAGTGTTCTAGGCGCGCCGCAGCCACCTCAGGCGTATATTGTACTGGCTGTAGTTGCTGCAATGATGCTGTGCCATCCGCGGGCACTGGAGCTTTTGGTAAATTAGTAGCCGCTACATGAAACCCGCCGGCATCTGCAGTGTAAGCGACAGTTTGTAATTTCCCCGTTGCATCCAGATAAGTGTAAGATCCGCGAGTGACACCGTCTAGAGTGCGTACTTCTTGTTTTGTGGAATGTGGCTCACCGTAACCGTAAGTGTATTGACCAAAGCTGTCTTGGGTGTGATATTGATATTGCGCAGGAGACGGCAAAGTCTTCCAGAGTAGCGGTGCGCGTGTAGAGGGAACTTGGTAGTAATAACCATCGGCAGCGACCAGCGCCAACGCGGCGGCCAAGTGTAAAAGTAAATGCATTTCTTTTTGTTTAGTTTTCTGTTTTAATAAACTGAAATTGAGAACTCAATGTTTCAGAGGATTGTTAGAGCGCTGCTAGTGATGCGTTGTTGCAATGTACCAGTACTCGCTCCAGATGACTCTGTTATCAATTCGAATAAATATTCTGCCTTTTATACAAAATGTTGTGTTGTGCGAACTTCCTTTACAGCTAATATTTTTTGTTTGCTTTTTTTTTGTTTGCTTAACTTCGTTGACTACTTAAGTTCTGCTTTTCATATATCAGTATGTATGTATGTACATATATATCCGTGTATATTTTTTCGGTAGCTCACATGCCTGTCCATGCTTATGGCCCCATGTATGATATATTCATATGCCCGGTCATTCCACTGTCATTCGCATGTTTCATAAATCGCCCTCGTATCCTCAAGAAGGTCGCCCAGTTAACTTTCGTTTGTCTCGCGAGTCGCGCCAGTTAAGACGCACGCACATCTCACGTTTTACACCAACGCGATACCCCCATACCTTACTGATGCTCTATTTGTGTGCAACACGTGAGCGCCACAATATGCAACACAGACAGATCGTTGCTGCGCACAGTGGGGGTTTTTGCGGAAAAAATACAGATTTTTAAACATTCAATTCTTATATTCATAAAACAGTATTTGAATAAGAAAAAGGCATTACAAGTTTTCACGAAATTGATAATTTTCAACAGAGTAGAATAACCAGCAGACGGAAGAATTTTATTCAACTAAAACTGATTGCGATTTTTGTTCAACTGAGCAATGTGTTTTTCTACCAAATTTTGGTTTTGAACGCTTTTGTTGCAGGTTCATATGAAAATTCGTGATAATAAAAGGTAACTAACTGGCAACTTTTCACTCTAAATCGATCATATTGATCTTACACTGAAAACCTTCACAAATATTTATTTCATATTAAATTACAAAGTTTTAGTATTTTTCCGAAAAGGAACTTTATTCCTTATCACTTTGACTCGGAATTTTTCACTTCATATGCCAGTATTATGATTACTATTATTATTATTATTATTACTGTTATTGTTATTGTTGGGTAACGATATCGATATGAAAATGGTCGCTAGCCCTGCAAGAACTCTGGTCTATAACTATCGGCTATATTAGCTGGAAAATTAACTCAAACTGTTGGTCACTTTAATGGTTAGTTTTGTATGGGCATCGGGTATCAAATGACCACTTCTCTTCTTCCCTTTTTTGCATTTGTAAAAATGAATTCACAGAACTCTTTATTTATTTTCAAGTCGCATTTTTTCAATCTTCAATCTTGCCAAATCAAGTGGATAGGGGATATAATCACGATAATTACAAGAATAAGTTTTGGTCTGCACATGTGGTGTAAGTCATAATTGCAACAATAATTAATTGCATGGTTAGGAATATGTTTGAAATTAGCTAATTAGCATCAAGATTGAGGTTTTTGTTATGTTTAATATTTTCTTTTTCGAATGAGTGCATTTTCAATTTCTTGTAAAGAATTTAATTAGAAACTTCTTAATTGAGGTTGGAATGTGAACTTATTAATTGGATTTAACGAGTTCAAAAACATTGCGCTTATAGGTAAAAAAAATTACTATAGTGAAAGAAAATATTTCGCAGTAAGTTTCAAAGGTGTTGAAATGATTCACAATGAAATTTGGGAAGAAAACAAATTTTACTTTAAAGTAAGTTTTGAGCTGACATAACAAAACTGTCAAGTTTAATAGGTTTCTCAATAAGTGTAGAAGGAAAATCGTTCCAATATGCAGCAACGTCAGTAAAAAGAAGAACAATAAAAAAAATTTACAAACCTTGCCCATAAAAGAGGAATTAAATCTTTTTTAGTTGATATTAACGACTGAGTTAAGTTATTTTTATTTTTATTTGTATTTATTAATAAAATAACACTATAAATACGTATTTTGCTAAAACTGTATTTATTCTTTTAACTTGATGTTGGAGTGTGGATTATTTTAATTGCAAATTTTATATAATAAATTATTGAAACTAATAAAAACTGGGCTTTATTTGACGCAATTTGCTCAAAAATAAAATTATCTGTTTTATCCAACGTAACGCACCGTTTTGATACGACTTTAAAATAAAGTAAAAAAGCTGCACTTTTTTAATTATGAAAACTTTTCCTCAACCTCTTACGGCTTTTTTGTTTTTTTAGATTAGGTTTGTAAAGGAGGTTTGCATTAATACCCAGATTACGCAAATTTTTTGTATAACCGTTTCGGGACGAGAACTTTTTTGACAAGCAATCTTGAAAAAGAGTGTTGATTTAGTCTCTTACAGCTATTTCAAAAAAAGTAATTTCATAATTTATTTTTAGGACGTCCTGAAAAGGAGATATCGTCCTGGGACAAAAACATCCCAAACATACCTGAATAGCAAAATTGGAATAAAAATTTCAGAGTTTTTTTGACTTCATTTCACTTTATTTTTGGTTAATTTTATACATTATAGCATTATAATAATGTTGTTTATATTTGATGGCAAGGTGTGAAACATTTTTTACAGAATGCCAAATTGCAGCCAATGCTAAGCTGATTTGTTCGACTTTCTTTGCCTTTTTTGGCACAATTTACGCAGCGTTGTCGCTTGTTAGTTCTTTTTGGCAAATGATTCCCCAGATTTTGTTTAATCTGTTTTTTCAATGCGGAGAGGGGTCCTGTTCGATCTTGGCGCCGGATTTTCGCACGCGTACTTCCTTCGTCAATGAGAGATTCGGATAGCTCCACTAAAAATCCCAAAAACGGATCTTTTTTTTTTGCCGTGGATGATTTGCTTCCACATGCATTATCCACGCATTGACGGCGCATGTCATCATTAGCCGGAAAAAAACTTTTCTCCACCATTTAGTTGATTTTCGGTTAAGTTCATACAAGGTATCCATTTTGTCTGCCAAATCTACGCCACCCATAAAGTTTCTGTACGATCCGTGCCTTCTTCCTCTTCTGAACCTGTACTGCTTTCCTGACTGGGACTATAAGAGAAACACTATCAGCAAATGGATCATCTTCATCATCGCTTGAATTATGTAAAAAATCCTCAATTTGTGAAGCTGCCAGTCTACGTTTTCTATCCATTTTTTCCTGAGACAAATAATGTAAATGAGTACGATTGGGATGATAACGTCCCACAAATAAACAGTTTTTGGATGATTTTGTACCGCGGAACTTACCTTAGCCTGAAATAAAGAAAAATTAAGTTTTTGTCTGTTCTACACTGTCCTCTTTATAAGATTACTACTGTTTTCATAAAATTTCACTAAATTACACTTGTTTTCACAATTAAACCACTTGTTTCTTGAGCTTTTTTCAAATATGTGATCATCAACACAAATGCCGCGATTTGATGTTTCACTTTTGACATAAACGTGATAATTTACATTGACAGCTTAATTTTCTTTTTGTAGAGAAGAAAATCACTAATGATTTGGGACCTATTTCAACCAAATCGTGTGAGAATTTTCAAAGATACGATTTTTTGAAATTTTCTGGGATAAAAACATCCCCATCGTACCGAAACGGATAATCCCTTGTAATAATAAATAAAAAAATGTAAGTTAATAATATTATCATATGGACAAAATTTCGTAGTCATGTAATTATCGGTACGCTTTTTATGGCATTTCAAAGCGTTTTTTAGGTTAGGTTTGTATAGGGGCTATGGTTGGAAATAAACCAAATACGCACATGTAGCCTTTATGAACATAAATCATCTAATCATCTAATTTTTCCCCAAAATATATGGCGCTGTACCACTGTGCGTCGCACTAACTATACGTGTGGCAAGGCGCTGTCATAGGAGCACCCACCGTTCGATAAGCGAGGCAGCTGCTGGGCGCATGCTGCGATATGTCAATTGAATTGGCTATAAAAACTTAATTCATTGAATGCATTCATATACTAAGTACATAGCGACATGCATGTGTAAATAATAAACGAATCAATATGTTGACAAGAAAGAATTACAAACAAAACGAAACAAAAACACTCAAAGCAATCGCAATACAGACCGGGATTGTAGTAGGCAACCAAACATATGTATATATTGACGGCAAGCATCCTGGAAGTTGTTGACAGAAATTTCCGGACGAAACAACAAATTCTTTATTAAGATTTGCGACTTGCAATTTGCCCTTGCCGAAGTATTTTTATATTTTGGCTGAATTTTATTGATTCGCATGAAATTTTTTCAGTCGCTTTTTTTTCTCCATTCAAATTCCCTTTCTTAATATATGATATTCGGGTCAATAGTTCACAGACGAAAACTGGTATTAAGAATTTTGTTTACCATTGCCAAGGAATAAAAAACTATAGAGGCTCGATTCTTTCATACGAGTGTGATACGAATTCCAGTTAACTTTATTTTTAATTAAATATGTACATACTTTCAATTTTTGCCATTGAAATATTGTAATGTAGAGATCAAATGAAGTGAACTTTATCATTGCTATATTTGTAAGTTAAGTCTTTCCACGTAAATAAATTCACCAATAGCGAAGTAGTTTCTCTTCTAGTCAAATTTGAACCAGAACTAGTACTGTCTCATTTGCACTTCCCTAAGTAAGCGATAATTCAATATATTCGTACATTTCGTTGCTTCCCAGCAAACATAATCTCTAAGATTTGAGAAACATGCTTTTCATTGACGCTAGAATTTTGATTTAGCTCTCTAAGGTTTCTCGAATCGTTAGAAAATTTGCTGATAATGAAATTTAGTTTTAAAATTTTACTGATTACTGAAAGAAATTTCAGTAAAAATATTGATAATCTAATTGGATTAGCATTTTCAATAAAGTGTTTGGAATGGAATTGAGGTAGGCCGGAAATCCGAAATCGGGCCTCCAAGCTTTCATGCATGGTCTCCCATTGCAATTAAGGTTTACGAAGGTTGAGGGGAATGACGGCTAGTGTAATAGGATAGGGAAGACGGTGAGGACGGGACTTCGTAATATCAACAAACCTACATTTGTCTCCACCAGAAGGCAAGCAGTGACCGATCTGACCTTAGCTAACAGAGGTATGGAGGATCACATCAGAGGATCGACGGGCCCTTGAAAGGAAAACCGTCTTTGATTTTCGATTCATTGAGTTTTGGCTGGACACTGACACAATTCAAGTGCCTGAAGCTGGAAATCATGCAACAAGATTACCAAACTTCCCAAAACTGAAAGTTTATAATTATTTGAGGAGGCTATCCACCGTGACACGACGATGAGAATTTCGGAGACAGAAAATTATTTGGTAGGTTGTCAGAGCAATACCCTTGGTTTCTAGTCCCAAATGACAAACTGACACCGAGATCCTCTTTTGGTAGTAAGTATACCGTAAGTTTTCTCACAAGAGGGGACTCTTGGGAGACTCGATGAAAACTTTTTACATTAACGGCTCCAAGACAGCAAATGTAACCGGAAGATATTTGCTATACCTAAGGTAGCGAATTGGATAATTCACACAAGGTGGTGTTGATAACAAATCAGAGTCGGCAGTAAAACTCAAGTTGCACTTTAGGTCTTGGAGACTGATCGCACCTCTTCAAAAATTGCCCAACAATTAAGTTGATTGAAAAATGGAATAGGCGTGCACTCATGTGGGTGCGGTACAAAGCGGTGCTCAAGTTATCTAATTGGCTGACGAATTGGCACATTGGGGGTCTTTGGCAGACTCCATTGGACCGCAGCCAAGCGTAACAGTGGCGGCCAGGTATCTCAGGGTTGTCATGAATAAGATACATGAGAGTTTGCTGGCGAAATTCCTTCTTAGACAGAGCAGGAAGGTGTTATGAGCCCTAGTTTGTTTGATTACAGGACACAATCCATGGAGAAAAGACATGGTCATGGAATGGAGCATATTTGGTCCGATGTATTGAGATGGGAAAATATTCAATCCCTATCGCTGAACAAGCTTCTTAATCATTTAGCCTATGGTAATTTATCTAGGAACGAAACGTGGCTGTTTGTCAGGTCAAATGTGGAATAAAAATTGCGAGTATAAATACTTGTTTGCTGTTCAAATTGGCCTTACAAATTCTTTATTCAATTAAAACTAAATTTGTTCGATACATACATAAATACATGTGGTCAATACTTACACATTTGCGTTTGCGCAAAAAAAAGCTCATATTTTATATATGTATATATAACATATATACTTACATAAGTAAAAAATTTAAATTAATAAGAAACATGATGTTTGATATAAATAAATACAGTACTCGTAAAACATTCGAATGGAACTAAGAACGTATGATATGATTATAAAGTTTAGCTATGTATATTTAGGTAAAAAAATAATTCGTATATTCGTCAATGCTTTGTTATTGCTGAACGTTTTGCCATTTCACTAATCGTTGTGAGCCCTACTTCGATCTCAGTCGGTGTGATAAGAAAGTACTACTCAAAGAAATTGGTAGGCTATGGCCGCGTTTGAGCGCCTCCTCACGCGATACCAATTGATGTGTTGTGGGTGTGACAACTGTATATTTGGTTCTGGGCGCCAACACTGTATAATATGAATGTACTGGCACGCGAACAGTCTCAATGGTGGTTAATTTCGGTTGCGTCAAAGTCAAATCGGATTTATCTTGTAAGTCTGTGAGCCGTAATAGATCTTTCGAACTCGCGTCATCTCCTTCAAATGTATACAATGCACGCGAGTTGAGCTGATCATCAGTGCCAACCAAATCAGTTAGTTTGTAGGTTGTCATTTGCCTTTCTGCGCTGGATGGCAACCCGCTAGATCCCGCAGATGACTCATTCTCCTCGTCTCCATTTTCTATTGTTATGTTCTCTGCGTCACTAGCATTCGCCTCCTCTTCGGTACCTTCGCTACCGTCTGGTGAGATTTGTAAGCTATCAAGGGACAATAATCCACTATTATCTTCGTCATCTGCATTTTCTTCCTCCTCTCCCTGCTCCTGAGTCAACTCGTCATTTAGTTCTTCCTCTGCACCACCGTTTAAATTATTATTACCATTTTCGGCACTAGCACTCTCCGATAATATGGCTAATATTTTACTTCTCGTATTCTCCAAAATATCTGCCACCTCCTGTTCCGGACGTTCCGATTTTTGTGGCTCCTCCAAACTCAGCTCATCCAGACGTGCAGCTTCGTTTTGTGACGCTAACGCTGCTCTCAATTCCGCCTCACGGTAAGCCTCAAAGTGTGCCTTCTTTGCTTCCTGCACCTCAGGTGTATCCCGTACCGGTAGCGGTGCTAGCCTGTTTGGATTTTTTGGCGCTTTTGGTAAATTCGTAGCGGCAGCCTTGAAACCCTGATTTCGTCCTGCTTCATACTTGACAGTCTGTAGTTTCCCATCTGCATCAACATAGGAATAGAATCCTCGCGATGAACCGTCCAGTGTTATGTACTCAGCTTTGGCAGATCGTCCAGCACTGTATCCATACGAATAGAAGCCATCCGAGTCCTGTTCGTGATATTGCGTATTGGCTGGCGCTGTATCCTTCTTATCTAACCCAGCACCTTCCAGTTTGGCGAGCAGTACCTTGGTGGGCGTATAACGGATGGTAGTCGCGGTAGTTAGGGTCACCCAAACCAAGGCGAGCATCAACCGCATTGTGATGGTGTTTCGAAGGATGCTTAGTTTTTTTTTTTGCTTGTTTTCAAAAACTGTCTAAGCAAGTTTCCTATGTGCCTATGCGCCGTTCAAAGCTACGAAACCACTAAAGTTGAACACTGGTGAACCGTTTTATTTATATCACATAATAGCCTTTCGCTAAGCGTGTGCTATACGAGCACTTGTTTCATTATTGCAACAAGTTGTTACATTTTTTTTTGCAGTTTATAAAGTAGACGGTGCGTGGTACTCGCAATATTTTCATTACAAAGCACCGTCTGCATTTTGTCACTAGAGGTGACCTCGAAATGCAGCCAATAGACAAATACCGGCAACCGACACCAAATATTAACCACCAGCCGGGGATATCAATTGACACAGTGCGTACCTGCCGGATTATTTTACATTGCAGAGCATCTGACATAGTGCCGCAATGCTTCATACATATTTAGACAACCAAGCTCTGACTCCCACTTGGACGGCTATCCATACAGCTGTTTACACGTACAGGCATATGACAGTGGCATAGATAGCTCCCAGTAATGGGGGGTCGCGGGGAGGTGATCAATTGTTGTATTATTGAAATTTATGTGTTTGAAAACAGAAGTAACGAAGAATTAGAATTCGTTCGTAAACATTTTTATACTTGACACTAAGAATTATGGATGTGATCAACTGATACCCAGCAAAAAATCTGAAATCGCAGCTTGTGGTTACGTGTTGACCTCAGACACGAATATTGAATCGAAAGAAATTGGTAAACGCTCCCTCGTTCGCATCTAGCTATTTTCTTTCTCTTTTTTGGTTCTGACACCTCATGCACGTTTCGTGTCTTGTGTCACTGTCAAACATCTCCAGTTAGTTCTATATTTTAACCATGAATCGTCTGACAAACGAACAACGCTTGCAAATTATTGAACTTTATTATGAAATTGCGTGCTCTCGCGCTATATTGTGCCCAGAGACGAAGCTCATTTCTGGTTAAATGGATACGTGAACCAACAAAACTGCAGTTTTTGGAGTGAAGAGTAGCCAGAAGCATTGCAAGAACTACCAATACATTCAGCAAAAGTCACGATTTGGTGTGGAATATGAGCTGGCGGCATGATCGGGTCATAATTCTTCAAAGATGGTGCGAATCGCAACGTTACTGTGAATGGTAGCACTATCGTGCCTTTGGGGTCGTGGAATTTCTCGCCTCTAGACTAGTTTTTGTGGGTTATGTTAAGAAACAAATCTGTAGCGACAAGCTTGCTTCGATTGACGCACTGGAAGCCAACATTGAAGCATTTATTCGTGAGATACCGGCTGAAATGTTGGAAATAGTATGCCAAAATTGGACTCAGCGGATGAAGCATTTGAGACGCAGTCGCGGCTAACATTTGCATGGAATAATATTCAAACCTTAAATAATATCGACCGTACTATCGATTCAAATTAAAGTTTCATTACCGCCAATGGCATGCCCATGCTAAAGTAATTCGTTCTAAATCCGAAAGACGAAGAGCTTACCGATTTTCATAGGAATATTTTTTTTATTTATGAAATAACTGTGTTTTGCTGAATAATGACTGTAGATCGCTTACAAAATAAAATCAAGCATTCCCGGTTTTTTTTTTATATATTTCATCAGTGACTTCAGCAGCTGTGGTTCCAATGTAACGCTGCATTGCCATTCAAATGACGTATGTAGATATTTTGTATTGCGATATTTTTTATACGAGTTACCTCTTTCATTCTGATTCTTAGAATTTTATTCATTCGTTTCAAACAAAGAAAATGTCCGGTAACATTTTTAACTCAGAGAGTATGCCAAAAGGTCCAGCAAAAATAGTTAGATTGTGCATTAAACATGAAATTGTTGATCAATTGCAGTTGATTCGCGCTTGAAAAGCGCCTTAAATAATTTAAGTATTTGTTTGTGATTAGTTAATCTTTCTTCGAAGTCTGTGAGCTCATGTTTTCCACGACGCTTCTGTATACTAGGGATTCTTCTGTGCCTAGCTTCAATTTGACAGATTCAGCTATTTCCGAAAATTCAATACTTTTGGATCGCATCTTCTTGAGTTCTTCGCGTAAATCGTTCACCAGATCTATAACTTGCCAAATCAAATCTAAATTAATTTTTGAAATTTTCGACTTAATGCCACCGAAAGCTGGTAGACAATGTTAATGGGATGCAAACTTATAAAAAATTAAAAACCCATAGAATTTTTCAACATTTTAGTAGCTTTTTCACACAAAGCTTTGAAAACGTGGGAAAAAATTCAAGAAAAACTGTTAACAGCTCGGTATTGCGACACCTTTCGAGTAATATAAATATGTTTAAAGTTTTTGTCCTTGGGGTTTCATTACAGTCATTTATGTTTATTTTTTATATCGATAGTACCAAGGCAATCCTAATGGCTGGTACATGTATGTTATAAATTTCTATATTTTATTAATTTTGTTGATTTTGACTGATATTTGGTTCACTCAAAACATCATTGGAGTATTACGTAGAACCTTATTACGATCTACATTCGATCTTCGACTGTGGACGAAAGAGCTGATCGAAAAAATTTGCATTTGGTATTATAGCAGACATTCATTGAAATTAAGTAAAAGTTGCAAGCAAGTTGAGTAAATAAAAATATAATAAAATTATAACTACGACGGAGTTCTGGTTCGACGATTCTTCAGAGGAGGATGATGAGAGTTTACGGGGAATTGGCAAAAAGTATAAAACGATTTAGGGATGCTTCAAACACTTTCGAAATTAAGTCCATTAATCCACTGCGTAAGTGTAATACTTCAAAGAGGGTTTTACATCTATTGCTAAAATTTATGTATAAATAAAATTAGGAACAGTGTATGATTTTGTGCACAGAGATGCAAATACCAAAGGTAAGATATAGTTTTTAAGGAATAATATACTAATTTAGTTAACCTTAATCCACTTTGCTGTCGTTCTAACAGATGGTCCCAAATAATTTAGCTGCAATGAGAATTCTTCAAATTTTTTGCTGCTTGACCCTTTGTGCAAATCGATTTTGCAAATTGAGGATATTCTTCCATCAATGAATCCAGTCTTTCCAGCTGTTGTTTCGTACATACGACCTTAGACCTGCATAAAATTAAAAAGAAAAATAGTTAAATAATAGTGTTCGATCGCCAAAAATCAAAAAAAAAAAAGGAAAATAATTACTTTTTGCAATTTTACCACGCTACGATACAGCGTCGAAAGCAAAATTCTGTTCGATAGAAAGTTCGATACGTTCCACAAGGTTGCACAGCACATAGCATGAATTTGGCATTCGATTTTCGGTGTTCGATAGCCAGCGAAGATATAAGATCGAATGCTGCTCATAATAAAGTCGTAGAGTTAGAGAATCATTCGTACGCTGTTTGAAAAATAACAATATAAGAAAATCGTAACTCCCTCCTTTTCCACGCCACTGGCATATGTACATACATACATGTATATATTTATATAGGTAAGTGGATGTGTATGTATATCGATAGCTTCCGATGTTGTAACAGCTAAGTTCTTATATTCCACATACTCGCAGTGAGTTGATTAACGCTTGAAGACTTATCAAATATCAAAACTGTTAAAAAGCATGATTGTAAGATATCAGTTAGAAATGGAAACGTTACAGCTATTCGTATCATTGCGGTATGATGAGTAGTAATATGAAGAAGTTCGTTAACTGTTATATGAGGTTATTATGTGGTATGTTTACAAACAATTTAGATAAGCCAATTATTGTACATTCAACTAATTCGATATCTTGCTCATTTAGTACACTAATACATAAAACCTTATTATAAAAATACAGCATTTTTCAAAATGATATATACATAGCTAACGGGTTTATATATAAGAAACAACAACAATGTAACGTAATTGCAGGATGAACTTTGTTGAACGATTTATGGCTTATTTCTTGATATTGAAAAACCAAATTTTTATGAGAAGTTAAGATAGACTATAACAAGGTAATAATAGATGGAGATCTGTACACATGATTGTACAAGAAGTTAGTAAACAAATATTGATAAAAGGATTTTCTTGTAACATTTATAATGTGTACTAAAAATCATGTAAATCATCATCAACTAATAACCCCCGTACCTTGGGTAAATACCAAAAATGATAGAATATAAAAAGCGCCTTCCGCGGACCGGTAGCCCTCTCTTAGACGATTTGATAGCATCCACCAAAGTAAAAGCAATCTACAATTTGCTTTTATTTTACACAAACAACAAAACTAATAAAACTTTCAATCCTTTTGTCGTTTAGTCGCTTCTTCTGCGTTCCAACCTCTTCCTTTTTAGATTTTTTTTCTTTTATCTCTGTGTGTCTAGCTTTTATTGCGTAACTATCAGTCGCTCTCAGCGCGAAAGGTTTAATATCAATCTTGGGTGAATTCATTTGGTTTGTTCAATGCAAAAAAAAGCATTTAATAATATCAAAAAAAAAAAAAACTTACGAGAGAGCGAAAACGGAAGCGTGACAAAACGAGTGAGCTGCAATTTCTCGCAAATTCAAATTTTATTTGTAAAAACTTGTAGCTGTCTAAGATGTTTGAATTGTCAAACACAAGTGTAAACAAAACATTTTGGTAGAAGTCAAGAACGACAGAAAGCAAGATTGCGCTTTCCAAGTACTGCGAGCAACTGATAGTGACGTAATAATAGCTAGAAAATGAAAGAGCAAAGAAAAAATTCTAAAAAAAGAGGAAGAAGGGGGCAAACGGCAGAATGATTGAAAAGTTTTCTATGCTGTCTAATCGAAAAAGAGAGGACCAGCGGTACGCGGAAGGTGCTATCATTCTTGGGTAGAAGTAGGCCTGCAAATTTCGACAATATAAAATTAAGAAATAGGTGACAAAATAATGACATATGATTTTGTCGCAAATCAAACCAAGAACTTATATTAACTAAAGCTAAAACTTAAATAAAGTATTAAATCAATCTGTCAGCTATTTACTTGCAAGTTTTTACTAGTTTTGTGTTTAATAACTTTTCCTGATAATTTTATCTTTCCCTCAATCTTACCCTCTATTTAAATTTTAAGCTCTCGCTACAAGTCTTTACTAAATTTGCTAAAGAAATTTATTTAAAAAGCACTAAAAAAAGCGATCTTCATTGATTTACTAATACCATTAATTGTTTTATTACTCCGGCAACTTACCGAAATATAAAATATACAAGGAGGTATGTAGATATTTAAATATTTTTTAGAAACTATTGGGATATGAAGTTTGATACATTGCTGGTTCCATTTTAGTGCAAGTTTGAGGTGGATCAAAAATTTACCTTAATTTTTCCGGTTTTCTAGCCGTTTTTTTGTTTCAACTCTCCAACTGTTTGAATTATGAAATCTAAATAACTTATAAACGGCCACCGGATGTCACTATCCAATCTTTATGTAGAATCACTCGCTGTTGCCGAAAATCTTAACGAACTTAATTTTTGTTATATATTATATCACGTATTGTGGGTTTTGTTTATGTTTAAAAGTAGTTGCCACTATATCTCCTTTTCTATTAAAGATTTTTGTTATTTAATAAATTGATCTCGACCTTAGGCATATTATTCCTTTCGACAGCTACCTCCTTCGCTAGTTATTTAAAAAATGTTATGCTTTCATATAGCTTGATGTATTGCCGCACTTCCCTTGGAAAAGCCGCAAATGGCTTTTGTGAGAAATTTAAAGAAATATAGGCTTGCCATTGACCGAGGGATAATCGCCATTACAAAGAAGCTTTCTATTATTTTTGATGTTACTTGCCCCGGCCAGGATTTGAACCCGGGACCTACCGAATGAAGCGCACACACCCTCAAACTTTTTCGAGATGATCTCCGCATGAAGCAAATTTTACTCAACAGATGCAAGCGGCTTCTTTACTGGCACCCGGTCAATGGCCATGAAAGTATTATTTTTACAGATGAGAAAATGTTCACCGTTGAAGAAGTTTTTGTGTTATTCCAAGGGTTCAACGTTCAACGTGGTCAGCATCCAGTTGCTCTATTGGTTTGGTGGAGAGTCTCCTGTAAAGCCGTTACACCTCTTCACTTCTCTGAAAAAGGGGTTAAAATTTGTGCAAAAGTGTAACAGCAGGATGTTTTAGATGGCGTGGTAAAGCAGTTAAGCAATATTATCTGCGATGGAGAGCATTGGACCTTCCAGCAAGATTCTGCTCCACCGGACAAGGCAAAAACCAACCAGCAGTGGCTTAAGAGCAATATTTCTGGTCTCATAGCTGCAGTTGATTGGCCGTCTGGAAGTCCGGATTTGAATTCATTGGACTACAATTTGTGGTCAGAGTTGGAGAACATGGCCTGTCGCTTACCCAACAGATATTTGAAGAGTCTCAAAATATCTTTGATTCTAGCAGCGTCGTCAATACCAATAGAAACTGTGCGTGTCGCTATTGATCAATGGACGAATCGTTTGAGGGCTTGTGTAAAATTAATAGGTGACCATTTCGAATGAAATTTTGTACATCGCTCATCTAATATATGCACGGCCAGAACTTGTAACAGAGCTTATGGCACGACTAAGTATTAACACTAATTTTATATAATTAAAATATATTTTTATTTTAATGTCAACTTGCTTATTGTATTAAAATGACTGCATAAAAATAATTTATCAGCATAAAAATCATATAGTTTTTTACGAGGTGGGGGTTTCGGGGTCATGTAAAATCACGAAATACATATGTATGTACATAGGTCTCGTGTGATTTACGGCGCATGTTCACGAATTTGCATGTTGGTAAATAAATACGTTAAATAAATTTCTTTCAATCGTGTGCTGTTTTACAAGTAGAATAATTAAAAAACAAAGCTTAAAGAGTGCATATCATTCATTGTTGGCAATAAAAAGCTTTTGTTGGCAATTAAGTAAACAGAGCTTAGCCAACTGAGGTCAACGTTATCAAAATGATTTTTGTAAAGTCAAGTCAATTACACTACTCGACAAAAAAAATCTCCAAGAATAAAATAGGCCTTTCCTAAAGTGAAATTTTCTCCTGATTCCGAATATGACTTTCATTTTCTTGTGGCAGATCTAGTTTCCGAGATATCGGCGAAAATATGAAAATTCCCATTTTTGCAGAACACTACTTCATATAGGTACGGCAAAAATTTGTATTTTTCATTTTTTCGTTTTAAACTGTTGAATTATGCATTATACTAATTCCCATAAAAATGTCTTGCCTTCACCTCCCTCAAGTATCTTCAGTAGTTTGGCCACTATGCCAAAAAACGTTCAAAAAATGTTGAAAAAAAAAACGAAATTTTTTACACAATTTCAGATTTAACCACTTTAAAATCGGAAAAATTCTATTGACGAAAAAAAGTTAGCCCTCCTATGTTATAGGTAATTTAACTACGAAAATTTTAAGCATACCAGCACAACAATCGGACGTGCCATTGAAACTATAGCCCCGTTAACTTGCAAGCGTCTATCCTACAATTTTTTTATAGAGAAAATTTTTATTCAAACTAGGTTTTTATTTTTTTATAACGTTTTATTATAGACATATGTTTGCACGTTAAACTGTATTCAATTGAGTAATATGAGTATAAATCAGCAATTCAGTAAAAAACAACAACGACAACAACATTAAATACATACATATCTACATCTAAAAAAGTCAAATTGAGCGATTTTACCGTGGTGGTCAATAGTGAGGGACGTGGGTACTTCTAACTACCCGTTTATAATTTTCTGGGTTTGTCTCCCGTATTATTGTCCAGCAATAATCTCCCATCATTTCTTCATTCCAAAAACCTTGGTAACGCTTTTCAAAAATCATGAGGTCTTGGTGAAACCTTTCACCCTGTTCATCACTTTCAGCACCTAGGTTTGCGGGAAAATTATCCAAATGTGAATGCAAAAAATGCATTTTGAGGGACATGTTGCATTTCATAGCACTGTAGTTTTTCAACAAGGCTTTGACCATCTCTCTATAGTTGGGATCTTTGTTGTTGCCAAGAAACCCACTAACGACTTGCTTAAAGCTGTCCCAAGCCGCTGCTTCTACTGATGATAAATGATTCGCAAAATTTTCGTCTTTCAGCAACTTTCTAATTTGCGGACCAACAAATATACCTTCTTTTAATTTGGCTTGAGTTATTTTAGGGAAAAATTTCGTTAGGTACTGGAAGGATGGCGCGTCCTTATTTAAAGCCTTTACAAAATTTTTCATTAATCCTAATTTGATGTGAAGTGCTGGCAAAATAACTCGTTCGGGATTTACTAAAGGCGGGTTTGCGATATTGAAGGCACCTGGTTCGTACTCAGCTCTTGGTGGCCAGTTTTCCTGAATATAATGGGTTTCTCTAGCACGGCTGTCCCAAAGACAGAGAAAACAGCAATATTTAGTGAAACCTCCTTGAAGTCCGAGAACTATAGCTACAACCTAGGATGTATTTCATATACTATTTATTTTAAACTGTACCACCGAAACTGCTTACCTTTAAGTCCGCACAAATTTTCCAATTAAATTGTTTATATTGAATGAGCTCAAGTAAATTTGATATGCTTAAATAAGTTTCTTTAGTATTCTCAGAATGTGCCACTGGTATTGACGGTAACGAATTTCCTTTATGGAGTAATGCTGCTTTTAAACTATGCTTTGAACTGTCTATAAACAAGCGCCAATCATCCACTTTATTTTCTAATTTTAGTGCTTCAAATAAACCTTGAACATCATTGCAGTAGCAAATATTTTCACTTTTAGTAAAAAAAGAAGAGAAAGTCTTGTGTCTATTTCGAAATTTGGAAGTACTTGTCGAAGGGCCCAGGCTGCCCCATTGCTGCAAACGAGATCCTAGAACTTCGCTATCAAATTTCGATCATTTCAAATCTCTGACCAAGTCATTAAGTTCGGCTTGTGAGACTCGATGTGGGATCTCTCCTTCTTGTCCACTTTCTGAATTATCTGCTTCGGAGTCACTTTCGCTTGAGGCTTCAAAACTTATAGGCGGTCTAGGTATGGGTAAGGTATGGTCATGTAGTTTTGGTTTTTTAGCTGATGCCACATTTGGATAACTTATTAATTTCCTCTTTTTTCTCGTTTTACCTTTAAGGTCTATCACGCAAAAATAGCACTGGTCGTGGTTAAAGGGCTCAGTCCACATCATTGGAACACCAAACTTCATGTTATGACCTTTACCCGATACCCATCTCATTAAAGTTAATCTACAGGAGGCGCAAATAAAATTAGGTGTCCAAGATTTATCGAGATTTTTTACACGGAAACCGAAATAATGAAAGTATGCATCTCTGACAGAATTAGTTATTTTCCGAGCTGAGTTTCCGAAAATATAATGTCCGCAAATGAAGCAAAAATCATCCGGATTATTTTTACATTTAAAATCTCTTTTGCAACAAGCCATTTTGTAAACACATCTACCGATATAGTATGTATAAATTTGCACTACAATTTGCAAAACAAAATTTACAACAAACAGTAGTGACAATTAAATACTTGATGTCTTTTTAAATTTATTAGACCCTAAGGTAGAGTGACCAAATGAAATGTCTCGCCAATTTTATCAGAGTAATACTAAAATTGTAGGATAGACGCTTGCAAGTTAACGGGGCTATAGTTTCAATGGCACGTCCGATTGTTGTGCTGGTAAGCTTAAAATTTTCGTAGTTAAATTACCTACAACATAGGAGGGCTAACTTTTTTTCGTCAATAGAATTTTTCCGATTTTAAAGTGGTTAAATCTGAAATTGTGTAAAAAATTTCGTTTTTTTTTCAACATTTTTTGAACGTTTTTTGGCATAGTGGCCAAACTACTGAAGATACTTGAGGGAGGTGAAGGCAAGACATTTTTATGGGAATTAGTATAATGCATAATTCAACAGTTTAAAACGAAAAAATGAAAAATACAAATTTTTGCCGTACCTATATGAAGTAGTGTTCTGCAAAAATGGGAATTTTCATATTTTCGCCGATATCTCGGAAACTAGATCTGCCACAAGAAAATGGAAGTCATATTCGGAATCAGAAGAAAATTTCACTTTAGGAAAGGACTATTTCATTCTTGGAGACTAAAGTTGATCAAAATTTGTCGAGTAGTGTTATTTGCAATCGTATTTAGATGTTTGGAAGCAGTGTGCAAACTGTTTGCATCTCAAAGAAACTCACAAAATGTTTAAAGTCATCAGTTGTACAGCAGCCAACCGTCGACAGCAGACACCTGACGTGTTTAAAGTATTATTTCAACTTATTCGATACTTAAATTTGTATACATCTCTACACAAAATGGATCTCAAAGCCAAGAATGTCATATACACGGGTGGTTTTGGCGGTATTGGGCAAGCTTGCGTCAAAGAATTTCTAGATAAGGGTATAAAGGTAAATAAGAAAATCGGGAAAAAAAAAACAAATAGCATTAATAGTATCACCTGTCTTGTGTCAAATTAAGGTCCGTTTCTAGGAACACCATCTACAATGGAGTATACTGAAAATGCGTTTTTAGAATTTTTAGTCGTATTAACAAAAATGATTCCATATACTCTACAAAACTCTGTGCGAAAGATGAAAATTTATGATCAACACTTAGGCTATCCCAAGTTATTCAAAATTCAAAAAGCTAAAAAAAAAACAATTTTTTTTTTGAGAAATTAAATTTCTTATTCAACAGAAGTTTGCAAAACTTAAATAAAATGTCTGACCGGGGAAGATTTTATACAAAATGTTTCGCTGAATCAGAAAGTGAATGCGGAGTCAGAATATAGAATTATAGAAAGCTAAATTTAGATTTTTTGTGATCTGAAAAAGATAAGTGACTTATCGATTTTAAATTTATTATTTAGAGCTTAAAAAATTTTCTATAATTTGCGTGCACAACATTTTCTTATTGAATTATTGATTTAGGCGAGCCTTTCCATTTCAAGACAACCGTTCCATTCGGTTCATGTTTTTCTTTTTCCATGAAACTCGAATTTGCAATTTCTTAGTAAAAAGAGTTGAAATCGGTATATTTTAAACAAAAAGTTTTGGTCAACAGCCGCTTGGCCAAAACATATTTTGAAGTGTCGTGTTTCTATTGTGAAAAAATAAAATAAATACACTTTTCGAGAAAATAATGTACATATGTATCTGGCCCACATTGCTTCATTCACATTGAGCGATAGGGATTCTAAAGGACCAAAGACAGGATCAACAAACTGTTGAAAAAAATTGTGAACAATTGTTCTGCGGTGAAGGTCAGCGTTAGTACCCTAGGCGAGAATGAAACATATATGTAAGTATTTTACTATTATTTTATTTTATATTTATGTTATGAACTGTAATGGATGTTCGGTTCGGCCGAAGTTAATAAAATTAATTTCGTCACGAAAAGTTCCGACAAAATTTCCGAATCACGAAATTTAAAACCATTTCCGATATTGATTGTACATATGTACGTTAACATAAATGCATACATATATACTTATGCATTTTCGCACATATATAATTCAATAATAAAGTTTATCAATTACAAAACTTTTAGCCAGTTACATATTGGATATTTCGACAGATCAAACGCAAACGTCTAACCGATGCAATTGATTGAAAAAGCTTATTTCCAGTAAGGCATTTCAAGTCCATAAAAGTGCAGTAAGCGATATTGACATAATTTATACAAACTACATACATATGTGCATACATGCACATTTATTATATGCATTTATTCATTTGTATTTTACTAAATGATTAGACCGGCTAACATGGCACAATTAACAGGCTTTTAACTCTGATTACAAAGTTACTATATATGCTAAATAAATATACATATATATATATATATATAGAGAGATATATAGTTGTTTATAGAGATATAAGTAGATAATATAAACAGATATACATATGTACATATGTACATAAGTTACCGAAAACAAAGTATATGATAAGCAAGAATCTATATAGCTTTTCTTGTTTTCGCTTTACATTGCACATACGTTGTGTTTTCTTCTGCAAGTTTTACCCCTAAGATTAATTGAATATAATGACTGTGGAAGTGACTTTAAAAGAAAACGATTGTGATAGAATAAATGCAGTTATACAGCTAAAGGCGTATGCAGCGGTCATAGTCGCAAAGAAGTGCAGTGTAATCAAAAAAGTAACATTACTTGAAAAAAAATATACATACATATAAATGTATATATCTATAATAGTTTAAATAATAAAATACACTATATTCATATAATGGACTTGAAAGGCAAAAATGTGATTTATGAAGGAGGTTTTGGTGGCATTGGGCAATGCTGTTTAAAGGAATTTTTGGCTAAGGGTGTGAAGGTAAGTCAGCAATTTAGATGGATTTGGATTTTTATATGAAAAATCTGCGGTTTTAGGGGAAATTTATTTAGATCTTTAGAACGTAAGGCACAATAAGCCTTAACAAAAATATGAATAACGTAAATACTTACATATAGTAAATACAGTGCCGGAAAAAAAGTATTGGACAATAACTTTTTCTATGGTTTTCTACTACAAAAATTTCATTCGCATTTTATCAAAATGTATCTCCTGATATAACAAACAGCATGTAGTATGTAATTCACAGTTTTACGTTTTGTACAAAATTCTCCAAATTTAGAAAAAAAGCTCATCAAAATTGTCAACTTTTTAATTAGATTTGCTTTATTTTAATGCAAATTGTGTTTTTAAATGTGTGGAATTTTATGGTCCATTCAATTCTAGGATAATAAAAAGCAAAATTCAAGAGATAAAAAATTCGCGTTGATTTTTAATTATTTTTTTAAGTGAAACTTATCAGGCGGCGAATTGAAAATGGAGAGTAAATTTTTTAAAGTTAATTTCGATACATAGTTGAGACGAAATATATAGCGTAGAGAGCGGAAGAATGAGAGAAAAAACAACATATACATAACCCAAGAATGATTGAAAACAAGATTGCGCCTTCCACGCTAAGAGCAACTGATAGTGACGTAATAATGGCTAGAGAAGGAGAGAGTAAAGAATAAATTCTAAAAAAGAAGAGGAAAAAGCGCAAAAGAAGTGGACAAAATACAGACTGATTGAAAAGTTTTCTTAGTATTGTTTGTGTAAAATACTTTTATTTCGTCCGCAAATGGGTGGATGTTGTCTAATCGACAAAGAGAGGACTAGCGGTAGGCGGAGGGTGCAATCTTGTATTCTATCATTCTTGTACACAACGATACAAACCGATAGAATAAGCATCTTTCCTATGAGCATACAAATTTTGCTACGATCATTTCGATAGGCAGCGTGCAAAGAACGTTTCATGGCGTTTCGTTTGCTGTAGCAAGAATTTTCGTACGAAAAAAAACGCAAGCGAAATTTATTCCATAATTTTACTTTCGATGCAGAAATTGATGTAGATGTTCTAGAGGAGGATTTTGAAATCAAAAATTAAATTTTTGAAAAAATTTCGGTCGTGTTTTTTCGCGGCTAGGGTTGGATATATTGTAAAGACGTTTTTACTTTTTTGAAAATACATTTGGCCGAGATAGTAAAACTGTATGCTTAATTTTCATTCGGTCAAATATGATGTCAAATCTTGTCAGTTGAAATAACATAGTATTTAGATTTGACGCCAAATATTAACATTTTGTCATTTCGCGTCATATTTTGTTGTTCCGAAAGTTCAATCTAAACTCAAGTACGCCATTGTGGTGATCCTTAATTTACAGGAATTAGGGTGGTATATAAAGGAGTAATTGCAGCTCCAACCCAGCAAACAATTTGATAAAGAATTTGGCCCATATAAAAAACTAAAATTCGCTTATTTTTTTCTCGGTTCAACTTTTTTGAAAACACCTTGAGACATTAAAAATTTGTGCTTGGTGAAATTTCATGTCAAATCTTGTCAGTTGAAAGAAAGTAGCCCACCTTTTGACATAGGGTTTAGATTTGACGCCAAAGGTTGACATGTTGGCTTTTCACGTCATATTTTGTTGTTCCGGAAGTTCATACCGTAAGTATTACAATGGAACAATTGAGGCCAATAAACTTCCGGAACAAAAAAAAAGCTCTCCTCGAGACGAAAATATTGATCTATGAAAATTTAAGATGCGGCCATAAATGCCGCAGATATGAAGAAAAATTTAAAAGCGCGACCCCTAGTGTGGCAGAAATACATTTTTCTCGAAATTGCCTTCCAAAAATGAGGTGTTTTTTTTTTTGATACGGTTTAATATGCAAATAGAAGTTTTACATATTTAATAATTAATATTTAATTTTATTATTGCTCTAATTTTTTAAAGAATTTAGCCATTTTCGATGTAAAGGAGAATGCAGATATTTTACAAAGCTTACGAAAATCTTATCCAGATGCGAATATTTTTTTCGTGGAATTCGACATCACTAAAAAAGATAGCATTATAGCGGCGTTTAAGATAGCTGTAGATAAAATGGGTCACTTTGATTTGCTTGTCAATGGTTGTGGACTGATAGACGACAAACAAGTTGATCTATCGATTGATATCAATTTGGTAAGAAAAATAATATGTATACAAAACTTTATATAAAATTAAATGTTTAACCATCGTATGTGCATTCATATATGTTTTCCAGAGAGGTCTAATTCATAGCACTTTGATTGCACTACCCTACTTGGATAAATCAACTGGCGGTCGTGGTGGTGTTATCATAAATATTTCGTCCGTTGCCGGTTTGGAACCTACTGCAGCTATTTCTGTTTACTCAGCAGCAAAGCACGGTGTGACGGCATTTACGCGAGGCATGGCGGTAGGTTTTCTAAAAGAAAACTCTTAAACCTACTAAAAAAAAACTCGTTGCTTTCCTTTTAGTGTCCCTTGTATTTCGCACATCATGGCGTTAGTTTCATTACTATTTGTCCTGGCATTACACGGACGGGACTCATAGCAAACCCGACAACGAAAGCAACGTTTAAAATCGGTGAAGGTTTAGCTGCGCGTTTAGATATCGTCGAAAACCAAAGTCCCCAAATTTGTGCTCAGAATTTGGTACAACTTGCCGAGACCGGTAAAAATGGAGGTGTCTACAAACTGGATTTGGGTAAAATCGAAGAAGTTACATTCCCCGTTATGTGGCAAGCGGTTTTGAAATCGTGAAAGCCAAATTTAAATTTGTTGGTAAACAGAAACTAAACTAACTATATAGTAGTACGGAACGAATGCATGGCGGTTATAAAAATGTATTTAAAAATTTAATGTACATTAGGGTGGTCCAAAAAAATGCAGTCGGATTTTTATGCTTTAACCTCCTCTATATCGCTATGCCGAAAAAAAGCAATACTCCTATGTATTTTTTAAACAAATTGTATTGTTTGTGAAGAAACAATCGCCTCTTCAGAAGACTTACACAAAGAAAAACACGCAATTGTTTATATTACCTGTTTTTACTATTAACTTGGTGCATACATAAAAAAATAGTTAATATTAAAAAACGGTTAAATAACATTTGTATTCTTTGAAGCCTACTGAAGAGAAACAGAGTTTGCCGTTTTTTCGATATCGACCAATCCTAAGGAATAAGAGCATTAAAATTTCGACTTTACTCTTTCCTATTCATTTTTGGGCCGCCCTAATAAGAAATAATTCAATATATGTATATGTATATTTGTGTATATATGAAATTGAATTTCATATAATTAGCAATTTGCTGGTTATTTTTTACGCATAAATAATTCCTTAATCGATTGAAATATGGTATTTAAAAAAAAAATCACAATTATGTCAAAACCTATTAATCGCCAATTATTTTTTACACAAAAATATTATATAAATTTTTAAACCTTAACATTTTTTTTATTAAAATTGCAATTTCGCTAGAGCTGAGTTATTCTTAAATACCTATTTATGGTCTATTAAAAGAAATGTGTACTTTTCGGAAAAATTGCTCCGCCAGGTGGTGCTGGATTCGAGATATTCAGAAAATCCTTCTTCATAGCCCGATTTGGCTGAAATTAAAACCGTACACTGTATTTTCAAATACTTTATTTGCAAAAAACAAAAAAAAATAAATTTAATTAAAAATTCATACCGCATATTTGATGAGCAATATACTTAACAAAAATAAATCCATTAGATTGCTTTTTATTCGATATTTCCAGGAAATCCATGTTCTTGGTTCGCCTTTGTTCAAATCTACTTTTATATGCTGTGTGCAGTTAAAAACAATGCCCCGTAAGCATAGGCTAAATAAAATTTACGCTTAATTTAATTCCAGCGATTTTTTTGCAAATAACCCATTGGAAATTATATCAAAAAACTGTTACTAACCTTAAAGTCTTATTCAAGTCATCAAAATTGCTATTTTAACTTGACGCAGTTGATGTATTTCCCAAAACACAGGTGATTTTCTGTAAAGTATTGTATTTTTAATACCCATAATTTTATAAAATTTCATGTGGCCACAAATTTCTTTAGTGCAATCAAATAATATTTATGTAGGTATCAAATATGTATATGGTGCAAACCTCGATGTATTCGAAAAATATTTTTGTATTCAAAATTTTGTTCGAATTAGAAATAATTTATGAGAATAACTTACAGTGGGCAAATATGCTTGGTAATCGCCACAAGCAGTAGTACGTGTGGTACACAGATCTGAAGAACTCTCAAAACTTCATATAAAAAACGCTCAAGAAAACTGTCTGCGTAGTTCTTAACAAATTTGCTACACTTTCTTTCTATCAGTATTATTTTGAAGTTTTTTGTAAAAAAGAGCAAAACGCAACTCAGATTTGCAATCGAGATATATGTCCAGTTCATTATTTTTTGATGGAAAAGTGGCAACTACCAAATGTCAAAAGTTCTTTGGTACTACCTTTTTTGACACAAACATTTAAGTTCGTACCGCACTTAAACTATACAAAACTTAAAAATACAGCGTTGTCATGCGGCAGACTTGTAACGTACATTTTTCTCCAAATTTATTAACCCTTTATATGAATTTAATTTTTCTGTCATTTTGTGATAAGTATGACGCTATCGTAATCCACTCCAAAGTATGATATTAAATAGATTTTGTGAGATTAAAAAAACGAAAAAGTTTCAGCAAGCCAAATGAAATGAAACATAATACATGAATGACAAAATCGGCATTATGCAGTTCCCTGTGGGATTTTCACGGAATGAGGTGGACACAAGATAAGCTTCACAGATTCTTGTGCACTTCATTTTGAAGATGGGAATTTTATTCATGAAAAACCAAGATTACTGCAGCCGAAAAATTCCCACAATATTGAATGTCGAACTGACCATAGAGTTAGCCAAATATTGAAGACTTCCAAGAGGACAGTTTGACTGCTGAAGCAGAAAAGTTTCATTATGGGGGCTCATTGTTGCAGTGGACCTTTATGGGTTAAGAAAATCTAAAAAAGATTATGACATGTTTTTGACCTAATAAAACTGCCGCCAGTACACGACGCACAATAGCTCTGATCCTGTACTCCATGAACTTACAGTTTTTTAACCAAACTTACAGGTAGTTACAGGAAAAATATTCCCGTACATCAAAATCCCGTAAATGTGAGCCATTTTTGAGCCATGAAGTTGGAAAATTTTTCAGGAACCTTTTCTTTGGCTAAAATCATGAAAACTGTCAAACGATAAGTTGTTACACTAAAGTAAAAAAAAAAATTGTACGTTGTCAAGTTTATAGTGAAAAATATTGATGTAAATTTTAATAAATTTGTAGCATTTGAACGAAATTAAATTTATTTTTAATTTAAAAGTGACTGTTCGATGTTTTTACGGGAAAAATGTTGTTTTGTCCTCTCGTACTTTTTGGTTGTTAGTCTCGTTTCTGGCTCACTCTAGAGAGTAATTAAGCTATTTGACATATTTACAGGATTTTATAGAAAAAGTACTCGATCAGAGCCAATGTTTCATACACATAGGCTTACGAGTATAACACATAATTTTACTTGTATTTAAACTACATGTTTATTATAAAGAGTGGTTAAATTTTAAGGGCCGATGTTGAATGTGAACCACACCTAAATGCTAACTTTTTTCTGCATTTCATTTGACATTTCTCAATTTCAGACTAACTCAATTTGAACATGGAAAGATACACAATCGAGCAACGTGTTAAAGTTATTCAGGCTTATTAAGGAAATGGGCGTTCAAATGAAAATGCACATTTCACCTCAAAAAGGCACGTTTTCACCTCAGTGGATTCGTCATTCGCCGAATTGGAACATATAGATGTGGACGATATGTGGTTCCAACAGGATGATGCCACTTGCCACACAGCCAACGAAACAATGGCTCTTTTTCGCGACAAATTCAATGGCCGTGTTATCTCACGTGGTGGCGATGTCAATTGGCCACCAAGATCATGGGATTTGACACCGTTGGACTACTTTCTTTGGGGTTATTTGAAAGAAAAGGTATACGTCGATAAGCCAGCAACAATTCAAGAGCTAAAGGATGAGATAATTCCGCACATTAACGGCATAGAACCTCAATTATGCCTCAGCGTCATCGAAAATTTTGGCCATCGGATGGAGGTGTGCCGCCAAGGTCGCGGCGGACATTTGGCCGATATTTTGTCCCATACATAATTGAACCACCACCATATTATCATAATAAAAAGAAATTACAATAATTTCCAAAATAATTTGTGTTTTATTCAAAATCAACATCGGCCCTTAAAATTTAACCACCCTTTATTAAGTTTTACTGCATTTAATACGAAATCTCTAAGCCCAGGAACTTATTTAAAACATGTGTGATAAATATCCACCAACCGCATTGTAAATGTTTAAATTTATGTCAAGTTGGGTTCGTTTCGTCAATAATTGAGACTCGATTTAGTTTTAAGTTTAAGTTTACTGATTGCAAAATCGTCTACCGGTTTCAGTGACGTTATGATTCTCTAACCACAGTATTCATTGTACATAGAAATTTATTTAGGTTTGTGCATATACATATTAATGTACTAAAGTAGGTATGTATGTATGTGCACGTTAAGGTTAGTTCATCAGGTAAACCGCAGTAAACACGGCACTGTTAAATCTGATCTCAAAAGCTTTCTCATATTTCCAGCATAAAATGGTCAAAAAGTTGGTAAAAGAGCCATTTCTTAGCACATAAATATGTAAGTATATATGTACATATGTACAGTAGAGTGGAGATAGTTAAAATCAGTTTCAAGCATATCGCATATAAATTTTGATCCTGATTGGAGACGATTAAGGCATATAGCACACGGGTCAATGTTTAGATTGTCCAATGAAGTGTCAAAAAAAATTAAAGCAATATGTAATATCTTCGACTGTATGTAGTAGTATTGATTTTAAATATTAACTGAAAACAACATTTTGTTGAAATTTTTTGAGCCTCTATAGACCTTAACCCATCAACACTTGCTACAGGGTAAAAAATACTACCGCCGTGTGCCTAAATTTAGTCGAATTTTGTTTGTTGTGAGCCTACCGACGGTACAGAACTCTAGGAACCATCAAAACGGTAGTTATAAAACCTCACGCTGCTTGGTAATCAGTTCACGAGCGGAGCTTGTTGACCACGGACGTATTGTGTGTTTTTGGCTAGAGTTATATGATGAGTTTTACACTGAGATAAGCCCAAGTAAAATAACTGATTCAAGAAGAAGAGAGTGGATAAGAAAATGTACTGGAATTAGACGACTTTTAGGTGCAGAGTGATCACGAAAGTGAAACTGATCAAAACGCGAATAAGCGAGCAATTCAGTAAGTACACGATCTCATAACATTAAATACTCATAACTTTTGACAGAACCGATGCGGTATGGCAACGATTACAAAGCCTAATATATATAAAATACATTTTATGCCCAGTGTCCCATCGATTGATCGGAACATGTCCACCAATACTTATCCAGTAGCGAGTATTCGCGTTTGTAAGAACCTAGCGAGTGCCGCCGGGTTAAACGTCTCCAATAGGGACCAAAATTTGCATGCGATATCTTTGGGGATAACACAATCCACATAGGGGTTAAGATCTATGATTTGATATATGATTTCAAAATTGTCTTCCTACATTTAATTACATAATTAAACAAGTCTGACACATTCGTCAAAAGAGTACTGACAGAGAAAAAAACAACCTATAAAAACCAACTATACATATATTAATTGTGAATATTTCTATACAGTATACATATAGTATAACGTTGATACATTTTGAGTTAGCACATTTCGTTAATTTTTTGTTTTGGATAGGGTCAAAACTTATCTGAAGTTTTTAAACAAAGTGTCAGACAACTCTATCGAAACCTTTCGACTCAGAATAGAAATTTATTTAGTAAGCTTTCTGAAATATGATATGTAGAAATTTCAATAAAATCATTTTTTTCAGTTGCCGTAATCTAAGCTTACTTAGAGATACATTAAATAAGAACCAACCCTATATAAATCAAAAAAAAATTAAAATGTCGGCACAGCCTAAAACAATACGCGATATACTACAATAATATATGGGTCATTTCATTGTCCATCGTCCGCCCAGTTAGAACTGGGCATTTTTTTTTGCATGCAATTTTTTGTATACTTATAGTTTCTACATAAGACTACGATAAGACTTTTCTTTTTGCTTGATTTTGAGATCTTTTGTCGTTTGGAGTTTTTGAAAATTTGTCTAAAACATCGATTTTGCGCAATTGGCGCATAAAATTTTTTTTTTAAATCCGATAACTTTGCGTAAAAATAGCTAATCTTCGATTTTTTTTCTGTTTTTAGGTAAAAGATGCCTCTAAAAAAAAAAATATGGAACATGGTATTCTACGTGCGAAAAATTAAATGAATTTCAGCAAAAAAATGTTGACATTTCTTCGATTTTTCCATTATTAATTTATGTTTTCGATTAGTATTATATATGGACATTTTTCAGAAGCATTTCTAACAAATCCAATTTCGTTTTTAATGAATTATGATTTTTTGAATTCCAAGTGCTATTTTCCCATTAGTCTTTTGCTACAGTATAAGGTCTGGTTTGTTTTTTC
The DNA here is from genome assembly GCA_951828415.1 of Anomoia purmunda. Lineage (NCBI taxonomy): Eukaryota > Metazoa > Arthropoda > Insecta > Diptera > Tephritidae > Anomoia > Anomoia purmunda. Next base: position 15,650,462 of record OX639996.1, read on the forward strand.
AAAAATATAAACGTCGTTTGAAGCATTTATGTCGTCAACTGCTACTTCCCGGATAAAAGTCAGATAACCCTTGATAATCCGATGGTAGGCACAGCCTAATGTACACACATACACTCATCGCAAAAACAACAAGCGATATATGTACATACATACTATAAATCACATATTAGTCTTCCTAAACATTTTGTTCTATGCGATTGTAAGTAAAATCATATTTTTTGGATACTCAAGTAGCTTTATTTGTATTATTTATGTTGTTAAAATAAAATTAAATCAATCTCGGGAATATCTTCAACACTGAAAAATATATATATTTTTTGCATAGCATTCTACTCCTATTCTATTCCTTTTAAGCTTAGTTTTAACAGTAAAGTATATACAATTTAAATGAAATCGTTAAAAAAACATTAAAACCGATTAATAATTTGTTTGTTTGATAAGGTAATTGTTAGGAAATAAGGTGTCATTTCGTGGCTGAGTCGTCGTTAGTTTAACGCCGACTTGAAACTCTAATACATGGTTTTGGTTAGAAATATTGTGCCAACAATGACAACCAAAATTTCGACATATTTCTATTTGTAGTTGGCATGTACATTTTTCCACTATTTCCAGATTCATTACCCAGCAGATAGTTTCAGAAATTAAAAGTCATTCCTTTCCCTTTATTTTCTGTAAGGAGTGGCACAAACTAAAGGCCTTCTTATTTCGAACCAAAAAATTAGCTTCAAGCCGCCTCCGAAAGATTTTTCTGAGGAAGCTAGAAGGAATGCCAAATTAGTTTTAAACTATTAAGTGATTTTATGGCAGTTTAGTTGCCACGACAGACTTTTCTATCTTTCGATATATTCTCCATATTGAGACATAGTAAGCCCTAAGGGTCTGCCTTTTTTTGTTTTGAATCAAAAAAAAAATTTTATATCGCTCGGCAGTATTAACTAAAACTAACATTGAAAAAAACTATTCATATTACAACAAATATTTTTAGAAATGCCAATTTTGCAAATAAATCTAGTTTCAACGATTTACCAGCGCAATTGGAAACGCTTAGATGAGCAAACATTCTCAAAAGATTGCAGCGAGAAGTTTAGAAGGGATTCGCTCAACAAAGCTTTGATTTTAGTTGCTTGTTAATTATAAAAAAATTTTAGTAAGACCATTTTTCTTTTGTTTCCATATTTCATATTAGATTTTACTAAACGAGCTTGAAGCCAGTTTATTATTTAGAAAAAATAGGTTGAAAGTTCTATTCAATAGAGAGGTTTAATCATACTATTATTATTCTAAAAGAAAATATTTTTTTATCAACTAAATTTAGTTATGAATTACACTGCGGAACAAAATTTTGCGGTCGGAGATTTTTAAGTCGATTTAGGGTAATTTGGGGACGCTGATTACGAAAATAATATTAGTTTTGTCGAATTGGCTCTAGTTTTTCAGATAAAGACTTTTAAATATTTCACGAAAAAAACCTAATTAAAAATACCAATATAGATTTAAATTATATTTTTATTGCGCGCCTGTATAAAAATAATACAAAAATAAAAAAAATATATTCTTTTCATTAATTAATTTAAAAAAAATCACAAAAAACTTTTTCTGTAGGACCTCCTATGATGTCCTTGCTCAGGACAATCCCGTATTAAGTTCCAGTAGTAGTTTGCCATCATGTGGTCGTCCCATCGATCTTGGTATCTTTCTTCCATTATTTTTATGTCCTGGTGGAACCGTTCACCTTGTTCCTCACTGTAATCGCCTAGGTTGTCCGGGAATTTGTCCAAATGACTATGTAAATAATGTAATTTAATGCTCATTTTAGCTCCTAGTTTGCGAAAATTGAGAAGCATATCAGCAACTAGTTTTGTATAGTCTGGTGATTTATGATTTCCCAAAAAATTTTTGACTACATTAACAAAGCTTAGCCAGGTTTCAGATTCAGATTCAATTTGTGACATATGGTTTAAGAAATCAGTGTCTTTTAGAAGGGTACGAATTTGAGGACCATCGAAGGCTCCTGCTTTTAATTTTTCCATACTAAGGACTGGAAATTTTTTGCACACATATCCGAAACAGTCACCTGTCTTATCAAGGGCTTTGATGAACTGTTTCATTAGCCCAAGCTTGATGTGAAGTGGTGGAAAAATGATTTTTTCTCGGGTTATCAGTTGGTCATGAACCACATTTGCTGTTCCTACCTCCATATTTTCTCTCACCGGCCAGTCCTTTCCAATCCAATGTTCAGTTCTTGCACGACTGTCCTATAAACATATAAAACAGGGGTATTTAGTATACCCACTTTGTTGGCCCAATAAAAAATTCACCATCTTCGCATACTGACCACTTATGCTGTGCATACAAAATCGACTTAACCGGCTGCCCTTGCTCTCTTGCAAGGGAAATAAAATATTTAAACCAACGAACTACTTGTTTTAATAATTTATATAACAAAACTTATTGAGCAATAATTAAATTAATACAACGGGAACTGGGTCATATAACTTTTTTTCATTAATTTCTTAAGTTTCGTTTATCTCAAGAACTTGAGCCAATCCAAAAAAAGTAAAAACACAGTTCGTAAGCCTGCTACTAATGTTAATAAAAACTATTAACAAAATCATGACCGCAGGTTTTTTTTTAATTTTTGTTACGCAGTGTTATGAGCATGTGCAGTTAAAAGAAATTTATAGTTGAAGTAGCTAAAATAGTGGCATTTTAGGGGCTATAGCGAATGTGAAGCTAAACGAAATTCAGTTATGTAAGTAAATAATTACCTTATAAATAATTGTGAAATCAAATAGCCGAAACGTGTTGTTGTGCAGGCATTTTAAATATAAAGATTATTGACATTTTGTCATTCAAAGACATTACCTAATTAAAACCATACATAATTGTTCCTCTTAATACTTTAACAAATATTTGAAATGTATAAAAGATTGAATAATATGACATACTGTTGGGATAACCCACATCAATTGAGCGCTAACCGAACACTTGTTGGGAATTTCATTGTTGATTGCGAATTTGACGAACAAAACCAACGACGATAATTGATAACATTGAAAGGCAAGGCAAGAAAGAATCAAAAGAGAAATACTGTGAAATAAATATTTGCTAGCGAGAGCTCAAAGCTCTCCAAATATTCCTAAAGACCACTTTAACTAAAACATACAAACATGCATAGCTACATTCCTTCCATATGCACGTAAGTAGTAGAGGAATTTCGTTCAAACCAGTTATTTGAATAAAATTTACTAAATTTCTTATGAGTTGCTAAAATATCTGCACCGCTTTAAATAGTTTTTTTTTTATTTTAAAATCATTGGAAAATGCATAACACATTTAGAACGTAGGAAAGGCGTTCGCCAATTCGCCACTGCCTACTTTTGTATCAACACGCGAACCCCAGCGTGGCACATAGAATTAGAAGCAGAGTAGACCACCGGCTATCGCAGTGGCGGCGATCAGTAATTAAACACGCGACGATCGCCGTTCGGCCAAAAACACAAATCGCAGCAGCAGCAATATGGATCTGAAAAATAAAAATGTTATATATGTGGGTGGATTTGGCGGTATCGGTTTCTGCAGTTGCAAATGTCTACTGGAGCAAGGGGTGGCGGTGAGTTTCTACTAACAAAAAAAAAACACATGCATACACTTAATAAATGCAAATAAGATTACTAATATGCCAATTAGAATATGGCAATTTTAGATGTGGTTGAAGATCCTGAAATGCTCGAAACCCTACAAGCCATCAATAAGGCAGCCAATGTGTTCTACATCAAGCTGGACTTGACGGACGTGGAAAATATTGAAAATGTCTTTGCAGAAGCACATGACACAATGGGACGATTCGATATTGTGGTGAATGGTAGTGGCGTAATGAATGAGCATGAAATTGAACGAACAATACAAATTAATTTGGTGAGCTGTTTAATGTAATGTAACTAGAGTGATAAAAACTTAATTTTTTTTTTCTTTTATTATTTGTTGTTTTGTATATTACACATTGTATGTAGTAGTTTTACGTACGTACGTACATATGTAAAATACAAAAATTATTATCAACTCTCTAATAAGTATTCATACCTATGTATGTACATACTAATATTTTTTTGTTTGTATATTTGCAGTTGGGTGTCGTTTACAGCACTTTTGCGGCTTTACGTCTGATGGACAAATCGAAAGGTGGTCATGGCGGTCTGATTGTAAATATTTCCTCAATAGTTGGATTGGATGCTTATGGTGCTTACGCTGTTTATACAGCATCTAAATATGGTGTCAATGGATTTACTAGAGCGCTTTCAGTTTGTTACCACACATTTTATGAATCAGCCTATGAGTTGTTTGTTATTTTTAATTTTTGTAAATTTACAGGATCCATATTATTATAGTCAAACTCAAGTTGGTTTCATCACTATTTGTCCGAGCACTACGGAAACGGCAATGATTGCATCGCTACGTTTGGACGCAGTGTCTACATTTGATCGCATGCCGCCCTTGCCCAAAACTCTATGCAACAATCAGAGTCCCGAAAATTGTGCATTCAATTTAGTTAATGCCATTAAAACCGCTAAAAATGGTTCGGTTTGGATTTTGACAGCAGGCATTTTGAGAGAATATCATTATCCCGATATTTAAGTGCATAGCTAGTAAGATTGTTCGTTTGCTAGATAACGTGTACAAGCTTGTACCAAATCGCGTTCGTTTGGCAAAAAAAAAAAAAATTGCAAAACTGGCAAGGACATTTCATTTGTGATGTGCAAGCAAGAAAAACAGCTCATTACGGCATATGGTTGCATTTTAGTCAACAAAACAATTCGATATTTCAAATTATAAATTTGCAAAATCACAAATATGAGTGATTTATTAAAGAAATAAGAAGCGATTTATTAAAGAACAAGCGTATAACAAAAAAAAAAACAACTCTATAAGTAAAACGATTCAAAATCATAAACTCAAATGCAACTATGCGGGCTTCCTTGCAAATGTTTACTAAATACAGGGCGCGAAAAACCCAGTAAGTTTCTATTTTTGAGAGCGTAAGACGAATTATTCTCTGAATTCTTTTACTGGCTAATTTTTACTGGGCTTTTGTAGTGAACACTACTATTTTTAAACATTAATTAATGTTAGTTTATTTTTTTTTTAGTGATGAAAAAGACACTAGAAACTTTTCCTTTTAACGAAGACTATACATGCTTGGGATAACTTAACGAAAGGGGACTTTTTAACGAATATCGTCTCGTTATTTATTACTTACTACTTTCTTATTAATTTTTTATAAAAACGCAGTTCCTTTTACAACAAAAACCGTATACGTTCAATCTGCGAACTTTGTGCAAAACTTCAATATGCATGCAGTTTTATAGCAGATTCAAGTTTAGTATAATGAAGTGCAAATTTCAATTTGCTAAAAATTATCATTGATTTTTGATAATTTTTTTTTTACTGACGAATGTCTGATTTTTTTATATGGAAAAAAATTTCCAACACTGTCAGCAAAAAAACCAAAATCAAAAATTAACGCAAGTTCTGAGCCTCTACAAACTTACACTTTATTATCGTAAAATTGCACACGCTATAAAACTGCATACACACAATTTCTTTTGAATTATTTTTAAAAAGTTGGGCATATTATTGAAAATTTGTTGAATTATTTTTTTTAATTTACTTAAAGTTTAAATATTGTATTTATACGGTTTTTTTTTGTATTGTTATAAAAACAATATCTAAAAATTAATTAAAAATAAACTAGGTTTCGTAACTTGCCAATAACTCCATAGTTATGATAAGCGCTATATACATACATTCATATGCACATATGTATATAGTTGTTAATAATACAAAATTGCCTAAGTGATTTCGACTGATTTATTGGGTGCCATTTTTCTCAACAAAAAAAAATATAAAGCGCATTCAGTTCTAATACAAAAACGGACTTATGAATAACACTGAGTCACTCTAAAATATTCTGACGTGCAGTGCACGTCATATCTATAGCACAACAACAACAACCATATTATAAACTTGGATTTAATTGGAGTCGAATGTAAAATTAATTATATTTGCATTAAAAATTAATTATTCTTTTAAAGAAATAGAGGTAGTCAAACCTTGCGAATATGAGGTAGTGCTATAATTATGACTTGCACGATATAACGAAAAATATTACGTTATAATTGAACGGAGCACCAGGCACTTTAATGCAAGGTGGCCCAATTTTGTATGGAGAAAACGGAGCTCATAAAGTATTTGCATCCTAAAATAAAATAAAATTCTTAATATTTTACAATAATATCAGCGAAATTGTAAATTTACATTTTTTTTTTTTGCTTAGCCCCAGAAAAAAATTTTACATTGGCTTCAAATAAAAATTTGACATAATATTTAGTGATCGAAATTTCTTGACGAAAACTGAGCACTTTGAGTTATCGCATTTCAATCTCTCTTTCGACACGCTCTAAGCCAAAGGAGTCTAAATCTGTATGTTAAATAAATTCATTTCAATTGCAGTTGATCTCATGGACGAAGGTGTTTTGAAAATTATGTTTTATCTACATACATATGTATGTATATGATTTAAACAGAGTGTAAGCCATAAAACTAGTTTATATTAAAAGAAATTCTACGTAGTTATAGTGTATAAAATTTCGAAGTAATGTAAATTATGCCATTGGCTATAAGAAGCTATGACTCCTAAGAATTTTCAAAATTATACTTACATATAAGGCTATACAAATACGAATCTACTGCAATTTATCATTAAGTTTGCACAATTATCTATGGATAAAATAGTATAGTTAACTAGAATATGAAATAAAGTGTTAAACATATTATGATATCGTAAATATATTACAGTTAATAAAAGTGAAATTTGTGAATAATTAATAGGACAGGGAAGTCCATCTAAATGGTTTTAGTAAGTAGAAGAAAAGCATGATAGAAAAAATATCTTTGCGAATATTAAAAATTATCTTAAAAATAGCATTCCAATGTGTTTCCATATTTTACAAACGTAAGTTTAACTATATTAGGGTGCATCAACCCCATACAAAAAAAAACTTGTAGTGTTTTTCCATCGGAATTATAAAGTTGATCTACATACCTCCAAAAATGTAGTTTTTATAAATAAAAATAGTTTTTCAAAGTATTAAAAAAAAGTTCAAGTCAGATGATAAGCTTAATGGTTTGCATACAAACATATGCACATACTTTTTAATTTTTTTTTTAAAACCTTTCCAATGTTACCTTATAAGTCCAAATTAGTCAAATTCTGACTGAGTTAAAAGGTCAAAAGCCGAAAATTATTAAGATTCCGTTGAAAAAAAAATCTCAAATGCTTTCCACAGACCTTTTAAGCTTAGGCTATTTTATCATCTGAGGTTACCTTTTGGAAAAAAAATAGTAAAAACTATATTTATTTATTAAAAACTCAATTTTTGGAGCGATTTTCAAATTGCTCCAGCTAATTCAAATATTACCGAAATATTTTGCCATAAATCGCAGAATATACATTTTATAATTCCGGTAGAATACGCGCAACTTTTTTTGGTGCAGCACCTTAAAGTAATAATTTTGAGAAACTCTTTTAAACTTAAAAAAGTGATTTTTACATTCGAAAACAATTTTTTCACAGTGAAAGTTTCTACAAAAAAGGTTCCTTTAGTCTTTTAATTTTTAAGTACTAGAAAGAAGTTTTTTTTTTAAATATGTACTTAATTTTTCTGAGAAAGATCAGAAATTAGTTGGACCAAAACTTAACTTGTTAACGCCAAAAAACTGTGGCTTTGGCAAAACAGCGCCTAAAACTATGCGACGAAAACGGGTTTCAGCCCTCTATTGTTGTCAAAACCGTCGTTGTAGTTTCCATGTCCTACTAAGTACTTGACATCGAGGTTATATGCTGCGACATAGTTTTAGGCGCAATAAGCCTGACAACTGTCAGGTTGGTAAGTTTTGTCAGGTCATCAGCATAGCGCGGTAACAGTAAGAAAATCTATACGAATGTAAACGTTTTGGATATCAAAATCTTGGTAAGTTTTTGTACAGTGGTACTGGTCGTATTAGAATTTAGATTCATAAATCAGTGTTGGAAAAAATTTAGAAAAAGGCAACCGATGTATGTATATTGAGCCAAAATCGTAAAAATCTTTCAGCACCCTGTATCTCAAAAACTGGTAGTTATGAAAAAATGTGGGTGCCATTCTTGGAATTAGCGGGCACAAATCCATATAACTAATGAATTTGCATCAAATATACATTTTGTCTATTGCACCGTGTAATAATTCACTGCAGACTATTCAAAATTTAATCTATCGGTTGCTTTTAAACTTCTTTTAGGCTCTAGTACTGTAAGGTTTTGCTGCCTAACATTTTCTCGAAATACAGTATTTTTAGAAAATTTTTTCAGACAAGTTCGGCAATAAATGCAAGTATTCGTGTCATAGTCAACCGCAAACCGATATCGAAAGCCGATATCTACTTCTGCTTAGCTAGATAAACTTTTTACCTAAAATACAATAAAATTACTATTTATATGCTGATAATCAATTTATTTCCTTATTTTATAGCGCCAATTAAGAACAGGAAGAAAATGATATTTTTACATTTGCCAATAGTTGGTTGGCATCACCTCCTTCAATTGACCCATACTGGCCAAATAAATAGCACCATTTTTCATCGCCTCCATCGCTTGGATCATATTCATCGCAATCTCCTCGGGCGATTGCTGTTTAGCCTTATTCATCGATTCGATCATCTCATTAACATAGGTCTGTTGACCCATCATTGACTTTTCACGTAAATTCATCATCGTTTCACTGGTGGTGAGACCAGGACAAATGACAATGAAACTAACACCAGTGTGTTTATAATGATGTTGATCCTGCATTGAAGAGAAAGGTACTCAAATGACGCTAATAAATATTTCTCCAAATCAAAACACTTACAGCCATTGAGCGTGTGAAGCCAATAACACCATGCTTGGCAGCGGCATATACTGGGAAGGCAGGTGCGGGTTCCAAACCATAGACAGAGGCAATGTTCATCACAACACCACCTTTGCCCATTTGCATTTTATCCATATACGGCATACATAACATCACCATATTCATCATGCCCATCTGAAAGAGAGTTTCAAACCGCAATTAATTCAGTCTGGTTGTGTCATATGTAGGTGTAGTTTATGAATTCAGTTTTTTTTTTTTGCTCCTATACCAAATTGACGCCCATCGTTGTTTCCATGTCCTTGTCGGCCAACACACCAGCACCGTTGATCAAAACATCGATCTGCTTTATAACTCCCATCATTTGCTTAACAGACTGTTGCATGCTGGAATGATCCATCAGATCCATGTGAATGAACATCACCTCGACAGAGCTGTTTTCGGCTTGTAGCTTCTGCATCATCTCCATATTTTCCATGCGACCCATCATTATGAGATGCTGTGCATAAAAAAAAAAACAAACAAAAAAAACCAAATAAACTTAGTAAAAATTTAACAATTTTGGTTTTTTTTTTCAATTTTTAACTTACGCTGATATTCTTCTTCATCAGTAGACGGCAAACTTGGTAGCCGACACCGCTGAAGCCACCGACATAGACAACATTTTTACCGTTCAAGTCGAACATTTTGTACTTTAAAATTTGTTTATTAGAAAAACAACGAAGATTAAATATTTATTTTTAAAATTTAGTTATACAAATACTTGGATTTGTTTGCAATATGCTGTTTGCTGCTGGACTATGAGTTTCTGCACAAAAGCTATTGCCTTTTATAGTCCCTACCATTTGCGGTATTTATTGGACGCTTAGCTTGCAGTGATACGAAAATCGTACGTAGAAAATTTGAGTTCTGAAAAAACCAAATATTGATAACTCAGGTGGTAGGGTGGGTATGTAGCCAATGCACTTGGGCTTATTTTTTTCAATGCTAGCTTACGTACATTAGACCGGGTCGGTATCCATGTGAAAGAAAAATGTTTGCTATTAGTAGACGAGTTTGAAAACTTATTTTGTGCGGATTTTAGTGTCATATAAAATTTCATCCTCAGCTTGTCTTAAAAAGGCCCAAAATCGTTTTCTTCATAACAGTTTTATTTATTACTCGATTCCAAAGTGTAATATATCGTTGAAAATATAATTTTGAGTACTTTATTGTGACGTTTGGCTATTTTAGGCCACTTTTTTATGCAACCTTTTTTTGCGACCCAGTATAATGCACCAATTTGCGTTGGAAAACAGTATCTCAAAACATAATATAGATTACCGTTCTTCTCTGCATCTGTTTTTGCACTCATAAACGTAGATGACCCCGGTGGGCGCGGTTATCTTTAAATTTATTCGTTAACCATTTTTATAAGTAATAATGTTTTTCTGAAATGCAATTATTTGCGTTGGTACACATATGTATGTATGTTTTTCTAATCGCATTTTAAAAGTGTCTAATTGATTGCCAGTTTTTATATTTAGAATCAAATTTAATTATTAAGCGCATATCTTTGGAAAACAACTTATCTCGAGTTATCACTTTATTCCTGTTCAGCTTAAAATTATAATTTGTTGATGAAATATTTTAACGATTAGTTAGGCAAAGTTATAGTTCAGCAAACCATATTAGCAAAAGTTGTATTAAGAAATTACTTTCCTCTGTGCAAGATTAGAATTTATTAGGTTGAAAATAAAAATTCTAAAATCAAATAAGTTGTTTTGTCAAAATTCGACAGATAGGTATTTACATACATAAATTAGAATCAATAAACCATTGAAAGGTCAAGGTTAAATATATCGAGGACCTCTATTACTTAGTCGAAATATTCATTATATAATTACATACTTATGTATTTACTTATTTAGCGAAGAGCGATGTTTGTTCTTATTGCAAGAGCTTTATTAGATTCTGTCTTAGCCAGTGAATCAGTGTTACTTGCCTTCGGTGTCATCGAACGGTAGGCCAAGAAACCTTCGGTCTCTACCATAGATCAACAATTGAAGCTGGTTGATAAGGCCGATTTTGTAGCGTATGTGTGCTATCACCTCGAGTGTCCCGGGTTCAAATCTCCGCCGAGGTAGGTAACCTCACATAAGAGAAAACATTATTGATATATTTTTTCCAGTAAACCTCCGGATATACTTAAATTTTTGCCATGAAAAGGCGTCTCACAAAAATTATATCCATTCAGAATGGGCGCACAGCTGTAGGTCCTTCAATTTGTGATACAACATCAAGACGCATATCACAAATTGTTGGAAAACTTTCAAACTATTATTATTTACTGCTTACTAGAAACGACCGGCGGACGTTGCTTTGCCTTTATTTCTTTTTCAATATCCCTTTTTATATAACTTTAAGTTTTACTTCTCTAGCAGGTGGCAAACCTCTCAAAATTATAGTTTTGGACCTTGTACTCACCGAAACGAACCGTTTGACACCCATATTTTACTATTTCATATAACATATGTATAATGTAAATAAATTCGATTTTCAAAGCAGATGGCAACCCTCTTGAAACTAAAATGTAGCTATAAACCTTCTCCTTAACAACAGCCATATTTTAATATATTAATTCGACTTTTCAAGCAGGTGGCAACCCTCTTCAGTTAGCTATAAACCTTCTCCTGGCCGAAAAGAACCATTTGACGCCCATTGTTTAATATTTTACGTAACTTGTCCATAATTTAATTGAATTCGACTTTTCAAGCAGGTGGCAACGCTCGGTAAATTTAGTTATGATGCCTTAGTGGGGAATGTACCGCTGTCCGATAGGAAATGAAATGCGATAGGCAAAGTCAGAACACCATAGTGCTTCTGCGAGTTCGATGATGCATTTGTGGTAGGTGAAAGGCTACAACCCCCAAGTACTGTTGTTCTGTCCAGTGAATGAGCATTTCGCTGTGTTTCGCTTCAAAGCGAGATTCTCTAACATCTGGCGGACTTGTCTCTACGCCCCGATGAAAGAGAAGGGCCATCTGACCAAATATCACTTTTATGAGCGTCTTCACTACGAAACCTCCGCTAACGTACTGAGGCTGATCGATTTTACGGGGATCCAAAACATGGTAGTCTGTAGCACCAGGTTTCAGCATGAAAAAATTCACAAGGCTACGTGGATGTCTCCAGATCGAAAAACGCGAAACCAAATCGATCGTAAAACTTCCAATGCAACAGACAGCACTTATTTCACTATTCAACTCTCACACGTGCTCACTAAGAGTACAATTCTCTCTCACTACGTACCACCGCTGGAGAAGTCATTGGCTCTCAGCGACATCGAGAGAACCACTGGTACGATGAGTAATGCCGCGCCGCTACGGAAAATAAATATTTTACAGCGCCACGCTGCAATCGAGATAAATATGAGCTGTATGGGAGACGATATATGTATAGAGAAAGGAATAGCCTCCGAAAATTTTAGCAAAAGGTACAACCTGCTAAATATGTTGGAATCGGTCAAGATTGCCTAGGCGAAGAAATATAGTTGATAGAATTGAAATGAATATGCGAAACGACTTCTTCCCAAATCGAACGTTTATGTTGAAGTTTGGAGTGTTAAAGTTTACATGTAATAGGATAGTTTCGGTAGATACGACAATCCCCAGATATTATCTCCGACATATAAGCACTTTAGAGTTCTTTGTGAAATTTTCGGTAATTTGCTTTGGAAAAAAGTACAAATTAAGATGTATTCTCTGAGCGATAAATAAAACTAGCAAAAAAGTAAAACTCAAGAAGTAACGATTATTTTCAGACGAAAAAATATGAACTCCCTAAATAACGGTTAAACTTAATTTTTTTTAAATAAACCTACAACAAAAATCATTGCCGCTGAAGGTAGTATCCCTGTATTACAGGGCCGTAGAAACAGTTTTTAGTGGTGTGGGGACCTCTCACTTTTCTCTTACCCTTCCCCCCCCCCACAATTTTTCTTATATTTTTCGAACTTATATACATAGCTTAGCCAGCGTGAGAACTTTTTTTCATCATGTTTCATCGCAAACGAATTTTGATCGCGGTATTTGAAGATCACGCGTCATTTTCTTGCTATGAAAATTTACGTTATTCTCCCGCTGACATAATTATACAGTTCAAAATAGGATATTGCAGTTTAAATATTCAAGGGTTTAAGCATTTCAAAAAACATTATGCAAAATCATTAAATTTTTTTTTTATAGGCGAGCATTTTGGCGTGTGGAATTCTACACACGGTCCGATTTGGTGTGGGGAGTGCGCCACACACGACTTACACTTTTTCTATGGCCCTGCCCTGTGGCAAACAGTATGTTGCTTTAGTTTTTATAAACGTATCATTTTCCATTCCGCATGATTTTTTAAGTTGAATCGTAATTTGGGGTAGCTAATTTAATTCTTCCAATCGTTTTCATTTTAATTGTTATTTATTTTCATTATCAGCCCTATTCAGAATAGAAACTCCGGAGAATGAGTTCCCTTCTTCTTTTGATTTAACATAGCAAAGGGAGACAAACTCCCCGGAGTTTCTATTTATTAGTATTTGTTTTAATTTGCCTCTTATATTTCGATACATTTCTTATAAAAATTCGAGAAGGCATCGAATGCCCGTCACTTTACCAGATTCGTTCTCAAAATTTTGTATGAAAATTGGCGTAATTAGACATGTAATATGAGGCCGAATGATAAATAGATAGATACATAATAGATATCTATATGTTTATTTAGAGGTTTGCACTCTGCTCTCTCTACAGTATCTCGCCTAATCCCAACTCACTTGGGAAGTCTAACGTGATGGTTGGTGGTAACGAGCGTACAAATTCCTTCACTGGGCTATGCATACCCAGATATGTATGTACCTCTACCGTCTTCTTTAGATAGCGTCACACTCAAAAAGCAGGCCCATCGAGGTCTCCGGGGTCGAGTCGCAAAAGCGACAGGACTAATTCGACCATATTCTGAATGATAAATGGGAGAGCAAGTTAAGAATAGGAAAGCGAATTACATCTCGTGAGAACATAGTACTATCCTACATATCCTACCATAACTCATTGTGATGTGACTTGTGGTTGCAAAATTAGGGCTTACAAAATTTACATGCCTATTGGCGATACAATACCCCTTTCCAAAGGTATAATTTATTTACCCTACAGTAAAACCATGACGCAGAAAATATCTGTAGTGTGGTGTTGCAATAGCAAACTTGCCTGATCAACTGTTTGACCAAGCATCAAAGTAGTTTTGATTGTCGTCAAATTTGATCCTTGTTTCACTAGCGTTGTTGGCGATTTGATGCATTTTGTTTATAGAAGTAAACAAGTGGAATTTGTGAATTTTTTTTTTTTAATAAAACGTAAATTCAATGAAAAACTTAATATTTTATAGGTTGTTTGATGTGTATAAGGGCACACCGTTAAATTACGCAGACGTGTGATCATGTAAGGTTTCTATAACTCGTCTCGATCGATGAACTCGATTGAAATAGTCGATTTGATGTCACAACTGGACAGAAGAGCGCTTCACTTGCTTCAATACTTTTGAGCTGGTGACAGCTGACGTCTCTATAATCGACAATTTTTTCAATTTCGCTCTACTGACACCCTTATTGCGAATGCCGACTGGCAGTATAATAACCTGTCGATTTTTATTGTGAAAGTTGATCGGCACAATTTTGCTGCTAACGAAATTCGGTTTGCAAAGTAAAATGAAAAATCATCAACAGTGCGCACGGCTTATTAAGTCCAAGTGGTTAAGGCGTTGCCTTAAGGAGTACCGACTACGAGTTAGCCGTGGAGGATGTGGGTTCGATCACCGGAAGAAGTCTGATGAACAGACGAAATAACTATAACTTCTAACATTGTTATTTTTCCCCCAATAATTTCCTAATAAATAAATGACCTTGAGTTCAAGGAAATTATTGTTGGTCTAACGAACAGTTGTAGAATGCTGATCACTCATTGAACGAGAAATCGCTACACGCGATATCATCGATAGTCGATAATCGACTACTATGGATTCGTAGCCATTCTGAGACACCTTAGGATTGACCCACAAACCAAATACTTTCTGATTTGAAGGGCGCGACAATATAATTCAATCTAATCTATGTGCATCATACATGGGGTTCGTTCGTAACGTCAACGCTATACGTACACTGCCCATTTGGCGAAAATAACGGCTTCGTAAAAAAAAGGAGTTTGCAATGCTTTTTGTCAATAGCTTGTTAATACAAGCAGAACGTACGTAGATTACAAAGAAGTCTCGTCGGATGTCACCATACCAGAACTAATTTGACTTTTGCTGATTGATATTGGAACCCGATTAGATCCAACTGGTTTCTGGTGTTGGGAAATCGGACGAGAGTTCTTGCCACCGGAAACGAAACGCCATGCAACATCTATGTTATCCACTTTCTTTGGATTTGTGCGCCTCAAATCGGCGATAGGACTGATTTACTTTAATGGCTGCAGAAATTTGGCGATCTAATACAAACTGATTGCATTAAAGAACTTTTAACAAAAGCCAGTACTACCACACTTTCGATTTGCAACCGCGTTGCTTTTGTCCAACTTACAGTACAACTATAATACTGCGTTTACAAATGAATCCAAGGTTGTGAGACTTTAAAATCGAAAAACCTTAATTCTGGCTATCCGTGGATTTATTCAGTTAAATACAACGTCTAAAGTTAAAAATAAAACATATTAAGTGCCATTGTTTATTACTGACTTAAACTTTTAATAATATATTTCCTTTTTATTAGTATATTTTTTTATTATCAAATCTTTGTTTTTAATTTTTATTATTTATTATCTTATTCTTTTTTTACTTTTCAGATGAATTTTTTACTTGCAGTAGGTTTTTGTTGCTCTTTTTTCATCTCGAATTTATGCTACATTTAATTCAAATACATATTTGCTTTGCTTTGCTTTGCATTGTGTGTGTGTTCGTGTGTGTGTACTTTGTGTATTTTTATTAACTGTCGTAGGTGCAAACCCCGACATCGGGCTGGCTGCTAGTACTTTTCGTTACGACACATTTTTTATATGTATGTATGTATGTAGTGTATGTATATATTTGTATGTATATTTCGTGAGAGTGAGCACATTTACATTAAATATATATTTAATATAGTATAATATAGAATTCGTCGCTTACTTTTATTTTCATGCCAGCTTTAGTAAATACAATCTATATTGTTTTTGTTTTTTTTTTTAAAGAGTATACGAGTGTGCATGCGAATTGATGGTGGTATTGTAATGAATGGATGGATGTATGGCTACACTAAAAGCGAACGCGCTAATTCAAATGCCCTGAAATCTAAGTTATAAAAAAAACAACATTAAAGCTTGTTGGAAAACCTCACTGACAATACGCAGCTTATGTTTCAATATTTCCCCTACAATCGGCATAAAAATGTATGCGTGCTCAATCAGATACAGTAAAATTGTCCACAGTTTTTATCTACACACAACAACTGATCGACGAAAAATTTTTTTCTACAATTTTTCAAATTCAGTCTACCACGACTAAAAATTTAAATGTGCATTTTTAGGTGGTTTCGAGTATATTAGTTGCAAAGGGAAATTGTTAAGTATCAACTGCAAATACATCTGGAAATTAAAATAATGTAATAATTTTTTTTTTGTTTTGTTTTTTTTTCAAGTGCATCTATTTTTTGTACGCGCATTCACTTCGTTAGCTTGGTTTTTTTTTTGTTTTTTTTTTAATAGATGTTTACAATGGTTACCAAACGTCGGTTTAGCTCTACAGCATTTCAATTTAATTGTAAATGTTTTAAAATATTTTAACTCTTAAAATTAAAACAATAATAATAATAATAATAATAGTATTAGTATTTAAGTTGAAGAAAAGTAAGATTGTAATGATTTCCGGTATAAAATTCTTAGAATTTTATAATCCTTCCATCACTATGTGATCTTTTATCTGCTTTTAGCTGTATTCCTAAAACAAAACAAAAAAAAACTCAGTTCCGGCTTAATTTAAAAAAGTTGTTAATGTCGTTGCCACAACATCGACGCCGTTTTGTCTTCAGTGTGCGCTTTTCGAGATAACGTCTCTCTGACTTTTCATTTTACTGCTCGAAATAAATTCTCAATACTATAGGGCCAATCAATCAGAGCTTTATACATACAATATAGTGTACATATGTATATGTATGTATATGTGTGTGAGTACTTTGTAAGCATGGTCGGTATCGACATTTTTAAACTGTTCGTGTTAACCTGATAATATTTAATAAATTTTATAAATGTATGCTGATTTTATTTGGCTCACTCTCATCCTCTGCATAATTCTAAAATATTTATTTATAAATTTAATTTCCTTTTCCTTTTTGTTTTTGTTTTTCGTTTTTGTTTTTAATTAAGGATTCAGCATAAAAGTCGTTCGTTTGTATATTTACTTTTGGTTTTAAATTTTTTGTGTTTTTTTTTCTTTGCTTTTAATATTTGTAAATGCTTTCTGATTCGTATGCTTCGATGAGTTTCAAAACATACCACCACCATTTCTACAATGCAAATTCGCCGCCTTAAAATTTCGCTCTTCCTTTTCTGTTAATTACATCAATCAACTTCAACTATTATGATAAGCAATTCTTCTTCCATCCGAGCAGTACATCCATCATCTTTATATTCATTTGAAATTTTTTTTCTTTTTGCTTCTTAAAACTCTATTTTATTTCATTTTTATAACATACAAATTCTTTCATTTCTTTACTGTTTTTCTTGTTTGTTTTCTTATTTTTTTTTTGCTTTTGTTGACATTCGTTCGCTTAGTTTAGATAAAGTTGCTTCATAAAAGTAACCGTACCTAACATCATTGAAACTTGTTGCGATTTTTTGTTTTGAATTTTTCTTTCTTCTGCTGTGTATTCCTAATAATCATCATTTTATATATTAATAATATTTTGCTGCCGCCTTATTTTAACTCTTATACAATCAAATACGTCCGAAAACTATATTTTGAAATTCAGCAGCGCGACAGCTTGGTAGGTGTAGGTATAATGCATCGGAGTTTGGTGGAAGTAATATTTTGTAAAGTACATTTTAGTTTTGTTTGTTTTTATTGCAATTGGGCGCGAATGATGTCAGCAAATTCAAAATATTCCTTCTTCCGTATTTTCTTTTACTTTTCCAAATAAATGATGCCTACAAATATTATTAATGATGTTCTCCTTTGTGTACTGTATTTGATAAATTTGATATTTGTTGATTTCTTGTGGCTTCTGATGTTATTATTGTAGTTATTAATGCCTTCTTGTTTGATTGTGAGAATTGTAATCATTATTGGCCTATAAAGAAAAAAAAAATTATTTGGAATTTTATGAATGAAAAAATATGTATATTTGTATTGGCATATAGAACTACTTTAACATTAATAAAAATTATTCCAGCCTTCTGAGAAATCCGCTTACAGGTCCACCTTAAAGCGAGACTTTAAAAGGTTGCCACCAGTTTGAAAAGTCAAATTTATTTAAAATATACCCAAGCCATTCGTTTCCGAAAGAAAGTTCATAGTTAACTTTAATTAGGGTTGCCATCTTGTTGAAAAGTAGCGTTTAATTAAATTTTAACCAAGTTATATGAAATATCAAAATATTGGTGTCAAACGGTTCGTATCGGCGAGAAGGTTCATAGCCAAGAATGATAGAAAACTAGATTACGACAACGACGTACACGTCACAGATTTCTCTGCCAAGAATAATGAAAAAAGAGGGTGATAATTTGATAGCAAAGCAGTTACAAAGAATTCCACCTAAATTTTGGCCACAGCGTCATCAAGAAAAACTATAACTATTTATTTAGCATTGCAAAACTTAACTTCACTATATACATATAATAAACTTCAAAAAAAATAAAGGCATTAAACGCCTGAAATAAAAGCTAACAAATACAAAGCTTGAAGCTTGAAACAACAAAAATGCGGATAATTGTGCATGGCGGCTGGGTTGTATATTTAAGAAAAAATCACTTTGATGCCAAAAAACACGGCGTATAAAATATACAAGATATGAGATTTAGGTATTCTTAAAACCTTTTTTGCCTCCCATATTGGAAAAATTCGAACCTTTCTTTTCCGTTTTCATTTTTTGTAGGGTAGTCTGTACAGGTACATATGAGAGCAAAAATATATCCTAAAAGCTTTCACACTGCTTTATTTTACACAACCAAGATACTCATTTTTATTAAAAAATTATATCTTGCATAAAGTATTTTTAGTATGATTCAAATTAATCGCAGCTTAATTATGTTTCAAATTTGTAATAGGTCGCAATCCTGCCCAATAATATCATCACGACTAAAGAATTTTCAATAACCTTTCTTTTGGTACTCATATTGTTGTGTTTTACATTCGAAAAAAAGGAATATGTATTTTAACTTTTTCACAGATGGCAACCCTACCCGCGTAAGGTATTCTCTTAAACTTTGATATCATATATGTATGTAGTACTAATCTTGCACCGCTTATCTACTAAAAATTTTAATAGATGGCAACCCTGTAATTAATCTATAATGTCATTTTTTACAATTTTGAAGTCAATAAAACTGCTTATTAATGAAATAGAATATATAATAATTTGACGCTTACATCATGTACATATGTACAGTGGCTCCAAGCCAAAGTCGGACACCGTAGAAAAAATGTTCCTTACAAATATTTTAATCAAAGCAATTGAAATAAAAGGTAAAATATTTTTTCAATTACTCATTTATTGCACTTCCAAAATATAAAAACAAACCATATAAATTAATTCAATATTATAAAATATTCTAGTAACAGAACAAATAAAAACTCGGACAGTGGCAACCATTGTGAATAAATACAAGTGAAAAATCTTAGCCCATAGACGTCAAAATTCATCACCTGATGTAGCAACCCTCATCATTCTTGTGTCATTTACTGAACGAATTTTTATGTTTGACAATTAATATCGGCTATTTGTGACATTTAATATCAGCCGCCGCCATCTTAAATTTAGAAGACTTCTCACTTGCATTCATTCACAATAGTAGTGTTTTTCTACGTACGAGTTTATGATAGTTCGTAACAATTGTTACGAATTATCATCTTTTGGCGTTTTCTTACGCAAAAACTTGCAAAGTTGGGGAAATTGAGAGAGCGAAAATGACAGTTCTTTGGAGGGGAAGTTACAAGTTTTTACTGGATAAATTTTTACTCGTAACAATTTGCCAGTACGGAAAACAGCTGATTGCAAGTATTTGGTCGATCACAAAAAGAAAGCAAATATTAAAAATTGCAATTATTTTAATTTAAAAAGGTGAAAAATGGAAAAAGTGAGTAAATATATATACGTAAAAATGTTTGTGAAGTTCATTATGTTAATATATTAGGAAGAGGACCGGAATCCGTGTGTTTGCGAAGATGGTGGTGCCCCTTTCGGCCGGCAAATAGCACTGCACTTTTTTAAATGTTCCAGGAGAACATGTTATTTCGATACTTTTTTTGTTATTATTTTCCATTTTACAATAGATTTATAATATTAATAAGTTTTTAAATTGCAAAATATTAAACTTTTTCTTTTTGTTTGATTTGCGCGCCAAACAAGAATCAGCTGTCAGAAAAACTTGCAAGTTCTTACTGGTTTTGCGTTTTCTTACTTTCTTGCAAGTTTCTCTCACTGAAAGCAAATTTTGCTTACGCTCTAAAATTTAGTTACTGGCAAGTTACTGGATAATTTTGTACGTGTACGCACCTAATGGTGGCAACTATCCTCTAAATAAATGCAAGTCTGTCGAAGAATTGCAACCAACTTCAAGTTTAGTGTTTAACTGACTAACGGGAATTCTCGGGGTGTTTTTTTCTTAATATATGCATAGTTGGAATTACGGTTTGTGATTTAAAAATGTCTAGACAAAGGGGCCAAACAAGTATTGAATTGTTAGTTATTAAGCATTCCAAGATTTTTATCGACTCAGATAAGTGATATCTGCTGCGAAAAGTTAAAGATAATCCTTTCCATAGTGCACCAAAGTTAGCTGTTATAGCTGAAAATGAGTTGGAGTACATCTACCATCAGAAATCTACTTCATGAGGCTGATCTAAATGGTAGAAAGGCCCGAAAAAAGCCGTTGATAAAAAATTCGACAGCATTCAGTTTCAAGCAACAATTACTTGAAATCTATCTTATTACGAGAATGGGGAAAAAGCGAACCTAGTTTTTGCGAAAAGTTGGTTAAATCAATGCCTAACCGGCTCAAAATGGTTATTAAAAATAAAGGTCTTCATACAAAATATTAGATTTTAAAATATATTTCGATACTTCAAAAAACTTGTTGATTGTCCGAGTTTGTGTTGCGCATTGAATTTACTCTTATTTGATGTTATTTTATAATAATGAAGAAATTTATATGTTTTGTTTTTATATTTTGGAAGTGTAATAATTGAGTAATTGATGAAAATATTTTACCTTTTTTTCAATTGCTTTGGTTGTAATATTTTTAGGAAGGAACATTTTTTTCTATGGTTTCCGACTTTGGCTTTTAGCCACTGTATGTAGCTTGATGTTTGGCCGAAAATCTACAATTTGTGGTGTGCGTCTTTATGTTGTAACACAAATTGAGGGTCCTACAGTTTTACGTTCGACTCAAAACGGCAAATGATTTTTGTGAGAGGTTTTTTCATGGCCAAAAAAAAACTTTCTCTATAATTTTGGGTGTTACTTGCACCGGTCGAACCTGGTACCCACCGAATGAAGCGCGCACACGCTACATACTCGGATACGGCGGCCATCTTTTGCATTATTTATGTGCTAGAACATTTGACGTTTGTAAATGCTGCCACATTTTTTGTATTAAACTTTATGAGTATCGCAAAACTTTTCTATTTAAATGCTAATTAAAATGCGTCGGATAACTTACCTGCTCCTCCAGCAGCGATTTGCTGAGGTGTATTACTATTTTCCACAACTGCAGAATTTGTGGCTTTTGGAGTTGAACCGGACGCCGAAACTGATGACTGTGGTTGTTGAACCTGACTTTTGAGTGCTGCAGCCAAGTTGGCACCATTGTTAATGTTATTAGATGTACCGGGATTGCCGGTATTAGTATTGGGTGTGCCGGCATTTGCATTGTTTGAGGCAACATTTGGATTTCTGGAACGGTTACGATAATTACTTCCACCACGATAGTTTCGATTGTAGCCACCATAAGAGCCCATGTTACGATTATAATAGTTGCCACGACCACGGTAACTGAAAGATACAACAAATTATAAGATACAATTCACAATTTTGTATAAATCCATAACAAATTGAATGTAGTAATTTTTAGAGCTTTCCTTGATACTTTTTGATGAACAACGCATTTACTTTGCCACTAAGTAGGTTGTGTCAAAAGCTACTTACCCGCCTCGCCTTGTAGATGAGACCCCAAATGTTTCGCTATTCAACTTGCGCTCCTGACGCCAGTCATTTTTCTTATTCTTGCTACGATCTTGTGCTGCTTCGCATGAAATATTATCAAAGAAGGATTTTGTCTTATCATATCCAACAGTGATTTCTTCTTCTTCCGGTTCATGCTCTCCAGCGCCAGTCTCATTACCGGAATCGTCTTTTTTGTCCGTTTCGCCATTCATCTGTGTATTGAAATTTAGGTTTTCACTTATGTATATTCAAAATGCAGTAGATACGAAAAACCAGTGTAGGGATATAAACAATAATATTAAAAACAAAAAAAAATGCCGTAAGAAGCAATAGCATTACTAATGTGTTTTTTGTATTGGCGATACTGATCTGTACATACCTATCACTAAAACATAGGTAGATTGTCAACCAAACAGAAACCAAATACTTTAAACACACAACGAAATACACAAAAAAAAACTAACTTATACGTAAAATTAAAATTAGCAAAATAAAATGAATGAATACCTGCTCGGTTTTGGGTTCGTCGCCCACCTTAAGTTTGGACAGTTGAGAACGTAGTTCCTCGAATTTCACATTGGCCTGCTCAAAGTCGAAATCTTGCAAGAACTTGATGGCATTCTTCGGATTCCGTGGTTTATTTTGAATGCCACTTTGAACGCCCATTGGTCGATATCCCTAAAAGCAGAATAAAAATTTATTGTTTTGCTCATACGACCAACAACAACCGTTTGAATGACTTTGATTGCATTTGCATTGGCAAAGAAAATTTCAGCTGGCCTTATAAAACGCGTTACAGACTAAATATCAAAGACTTACTTGATTTTGCATGCGACCACGTCCGCCGCCCCGATTGCGTATCATCATGTTGTTACCATTGTTAGGGTTGCCGCGATGCATGGTCCAAGCATGATTTTGGCCGCCAATGCCACCACCTCCACCAACACCACCGCCGCGTTGATGATTGTTACGTTGGTTGTTGTAATTGTTGCCTCCACGAATATCATGATGCTGATTGTTGTAGGTACCATCTATGTGACGTCCAGAATCGCGTCGATCATTTTGTTGGTAAAAGTCAGTGTTGTTATTGTTGCGTTGATTGTTGTTGCCACCACGCTGTTGGTGATTTTGTCGCTTATGGACAGCGTCACGGGAATTGCCACCACCATGGCCAGTGTTTAGATTCGGATGTTGATTCTGCTGTTGTTGTTGTTGTTGTTGTTGTTGTTGGAGCGAAGTGATCATATCAGGAGAACCACTCTTTAGTGAAACATGGCTCATGGGCGTCGTTGAGCGTGATGCACCGGCAAGTAAGTCTATAGAAAAAATTTATTTATTTAAAATTTTAAGAAAATGCAAAATATAGCATAGTTTTTTTGCTGTAAATAAAAATTCAACTAAATATGTTAAAATATTACAACAGAAATAAATTTAAATAGTATGAAGGGAATACCCTAGTGTAGCATATCAGGCAACAGGTTTCAGAACTGTCAGTATCGCGGATGAATAAAATTATAACTATTAAGGGAAAAATCAAAGTACATACGTTTTTCCTATTAAATCCCAGCTACGATCAAAAATTAGCATATGCATGAAAAACGCATTTCGTTCGTAGGTTCCATTTATTTTGTGCCTTTCAAAGTTGTATTAGAAAAAACTCTTTCTTTCCAAAAAGAGCGAAGATTTGGAATATTAAATGCAGTTTGGGATTTGGAACTAACTTGGACTAAATGGAAATAAATGACGAGTGAAGCCAAAGTGAAGACTAAAGATATAATATTTATGTTAATAAATACTATTAAAAAAAAAAAAACCTAATGAGTTGATTTTGATAAATTTATGCGATAATGTTTTAAATTGCAACATTTTGGGCAAAATAAAAAAAGATGTAGCGATACTAAACATCTACATGCATATAATTATAATGTTGGGCAGGGCGTTGTGGTAGGGCACTATCCTCAAATATTTCGAATTAGAAAAGTATTTTACAGGTAACTTAATAAGCTTCTATGTAAGAGAGGAATTTAGTTAAGAAAATATTCAAAACCGAAATTAAAATCTAAATATGATCAAAATAAAAATTTTAATCAACCGAAATAAAAGCGCACAAAACACTTGCACTCAAATTCACTTTAGTGTTAACATCACACCTTTGTCTTTACGTTCGTTAAGTGCTGTTTGAGACATTAGTTTCTTCACTTTGTTAGCTGCACCTAAAATTGTTATATTGCTCACGCCAGTAGTACCTCCACCACCAACACCACCACCACCACCACCAACACTACCAAGTAAACCACCAATTAGGCCAACACCGCCGCTACCCATGCGACTACCACCGATGACGCCACCACTATTACCATTACTACCAATTTTATTACCAACACCAATTGCACCTAGATTTAAGGAGTTCGATGTTGGAGTTATATTTAAGTGAGTTGTTGTGTTAGAATCACTATGCGGTTGTGGTTGTTGCAATTGAGTCTGATTCGTTGGTATAGTGGATGTAATTATTTTATTGTGCAGTAATTGTTGTTGTGGCGATTCTTGCATTTGATCTTGCTGCTGTAGATGGGTCAAATTGTTGTTGTTGTTGTTGTTGCTGAGAAGTAACTCACTTGGTTGTTTCTGTTGCTGTTGCGATTTCGATTGTTGTTGCTGTTGTTGTTGTTGTTGCTGCTGTTGTTGTGGCTGTGTTAGTTGTTGTGGCGGTTGTTGCGGCTGATTGCCACCACTCATCATATATGGTCCAGGTGCGCCGGCGCCAGGAGCTAATGATGGTGCACCACCACTAGCACCGCCAATTCCCAGTCCCCCAATACCGAATGGATTACCATAGCCACCAACTCCGCTCATCGGTGGTGCATGGGGTGGATTCATATTAGGCATAGGAAAATGTGGCATCATGTGCTGTCCCCCATTTTGTAGCTGCACTTGCATTATAGCCGGATCATTGGGATGCGGAAGGCTGTTGTTCACAACTCGAATGTCTTTAATATCAGAACCACGAAAAAGGATATAATCGTAGATTTGGCTTTGTGGTGCAATCTGAAATTGTGTTTCGCGGTCCTCGGTGCCAAAAGACCGAACTGAAATAGAGGAAAAATTGGAGTTAGTTGTAGAGCGCTATAATTCCAAAAAAAAAAAAAAAAAAATAGAAGCGAAGAAGATTAAATAAACTAATCTATATTGTCTACAAATTTAACAGCTGTAACCATTCCCATTAGCTCACAAGAACTGTATTAATTTTTTTTACAACGGGGGTTAACTTATATACAAAACCAATAAATAAGCCGATTTTCTCGTGTTTTTGGTTTTCTTAGTTATGACACTTCCCCTGTAAATGAAAAGGAATTTACATATTTACAAACAAAAATTCTATGATTTAATTTAAGCTTGAAAATACATTGCCAAATAATTTCGAAAACATTATTCAACCTTATGAAATCAGAGATTTATACAAGTTTTTCTAAAAATGTCTCCATAATATATTGGCAAACATTGATAAAAGGGCAGTCATTAAACGGATTTAAATTTAGATCATTCTGGTAACGACAATCGATC
The DNA here is from genome assembly GCA_951828415.1 of Anomoia purmunda. NCBI lineage: Eukaryota > Metazoa > Arthropoda > Insecta > Diptera > Tephritidae > Anomoia > Anomoia purmunda. The sequence goes on from OX639996.1 coordinate 15,676,391, forward strand.
GGCTGATTGAAAACTACTAACTATGGAACGGCCACGTCCCTTATTAGGAAAAAAATATTTACAATAAATTTGGTATACTGTTATTGCAGAACTGGGAAGCCCATTTATCCTGAAAACACTTAAGATGCCTCACAAAAGTTTGCCGCCTTAAGTAGATTTCTTGCACTGCTAATTTTTTGTTTAGTTTCAAATCAAAAATATCGGTTTAGTTAAGAGGTATTTAATTAGAATCATGAAAAATAACATCTGACTTTGGTAAGCACATAAAATTCGATGAAAAAAAAAACAAAGCTAATTAAAACCTTTGAATTGATTCTCATTGCAATTTCTGTACCGATTGTTTTGAAGTGTTTGTGATACGTTCCCGGTGCATCTCCTTAACGGTTGTCTTGACTTCCGTTCCGTTAACCCCTTCCCAGTATAACGGATCTGCCACGCGACACCAGATTTCTTTTTTATAAATTTGCTTTCGAGTTCCGATTACCAAACACAAAAACATTTCAAAGTAAAGAAAAAACGCAAAAAAATGGCAAACAATAAAATAAATATAAAAATATTTGGTATACGAGGCAATTATTGCCAACAAGTCATGATAAATCCGTATAGCAGAGCAAAGCAGAAAGGTTTAGCAAAATATTAAACGAACTTTCCACATAACAAATATACCAACAAAATGCAATAATCAAAGATTGCTATAAAGAAATTAAAGAACGATGTAAAATGAAACAGCAAAAATGAAGGAAACCATTTTCTTTTTTTTTTTACACAGCACCGTTTTTTTTTTTTCTTTTTTTGATACTCCTTTTCCAATTTGCTTTTGTATATCGCTGTTCGTTGTGCTACCAATGCGTTTTGCTACGACGTCGACAGCGACAGCGACGTCAACTGTGGCTACACAAAAGCAAAGAAAAATTTTCCCCCCAAATTTGCAAATGGTGTGATTAGCGATCCACATAACGGTATATATGCAATTATGTGTAGGTGTTGAACTTACCGTTTGACAATGCAATTGTGCACTCCTGCGGATCTACGGTGTACAGACGACCCTCGTATCGTATATCAGCCTTCGAGATCAGGCTGATCTTGGAGCCCAACTCGGGCATTCCGGCACTCATTTTTCTGCAATTTGTTTTTGCCAAATGTGTGACAGAAATCTATCCAATGTGCAAGAAAATGTGGACAACAAATCAAAAAATACCAACGTTTGCTACTTTTTTCGCTTTTTTGCCGTTTTCTGCTTCAGAATACGTTTTCTCTTGCCAGGTGCGACGCGACAAATAGCGCGACGTATTAAATTTGGTTCTTTTTTCAATGGTGGCGCTACTGCGGCCAGCGCGGTGGTACTTCGCTAACTGCGTTGCAAAGCACAAAACTCACTTCAAATCTCACAATTATTTTATTCTCAAAATATACTCAAAAGCCACGCACTAGCATATGCAAAGTTTTTAAAACCACTTCCTTATTCGCAGCTAATGCAAAACCGAATTACACCAGTTCATAAGTAACTTTCTGAAAATTTTCACCTATCTCGGTTGTCTGCTTCGGCTGAAGTGGAAAGAAATGTGTTCCGTTTGTCAGTCGTAGAGTGGAAGCCAATACAGGGTTGTGTCGCTGACTAATAGAAAATTTGATCCACTTCGATAAATATATGAATATTCCTTTAAATAAATATGTATATGAAAATATGCGTGAAATGTCGAAAGTTGTCTCTTTTATTTCATTATTTACTGCAAGACAAATAAGCGATAGCTGCTCATCGTTCTAACTTCAAAACAAATTTAAGTAAATAGCCAATTTGACTGGCGAATACTACGCTAAAAATCTCAGCTGTTTGCGCATGTTAACGATTTTCAAGTGAAAAACCTTGACGCTTCCAAAGCGTTTTAAGTTCACAGCTTCAAATTTGCGCTTCGAGCAAACCAGCGATTATTTGCTCTTAAAAAATTGGAGTTATCAGGAAACTAATATACAAAATTAAATTTCCCAATTAGATCATTTAGATTACGGTTATATTTGCAATATTGAAAGGTCTGTTGAATGCTGTATGTTCAAAAAAATCTGTATGTCTGGATCGCAGTTCGTCATCTATATAACATAATATTATTAGTCAATACGGTATGAACATTCAAAATCTGAACTTTAGAATTATTATATTTAAGTACTAACTAAATATATTAACTGCGAATACGCCACATAGATAATAGTAATATGTCAAAATTGTAAGAGAAGAACGGAAGCAAATGTTAAAAAAACAATTGGGTGTCCCTCTTCTTTCATCATTGAGCTGAAGCGACGAATATTGTTCTATATGATCCCGATCTAAACGGGAAGCAATCGCCTACAACCAATGATAACTTATCACTAGTTTTTTTGACTCTGTGTAAATGTGTAGTGGAATAAATGCACCCATGTGCTGGGAAACGGTTGAAAAACGAAACAATTGGTCTCAGCAGAGTTGATATTTTTAGTCTTTCGGGTGAAATATAATTTTTTCCCAAAAGCAACTAACCCCTCTTTTACCCAGCAAACTAAGTATCTAACGTTACAAACATTTTCATTTCCACATTAGATAACTAGCAAGAATGAGAGAAAACCAGATTATAACAACGCCGGCTGCGTACGCGTCACAGATTTTCATACCACAGGAATAGCGAGAAGAAAAGGAAGGTGATAACTGCACTTGAGCAGTACTGTAGCAGTATAAAGCTCGGTACATAACGTTTATTATTCTGTGTTTAACTTTTTGTAAAAATCACTCAAAGCTTAGAAAAACTAACTTTTTAAGAGCCATTTGTGACGTCAATCCTTCAAACGAGGCAAGTACGAAGTAACGGAAGTGCTTTTGCCGCAACCTTCGTTTGTCTGCAACGTGGGAAACTAGTGTGGTTATCTAATCGTTCTCGACTCGACGACGACGTTTGAGAGCTGCAATAGAATTCGACTCGAGAATAAGCAGAGAACCAAGCCAAATTCAATAATCGAAGCGAGGCTAAAAGCGGAGTCATAGATAAAGCAATAAACGCATGAGGCATGTTGCTGAAGTCACAGTTTCTGGCCAGATATAAATCTGGGTCGTTTCTGGATCATAGAACGGACTGTAGGGCGAACGATTTTTTGTCGGGAAGTGTGCTGATGATGATGATAATGGTAATAAAAAGTAAATATATATTCACTTTTACAAATACAGTGGAGTTGAAAGGTGAGGGGAAAGTAATAGTTAACATGGTACTAGCTTGACACAGTGGTTAAATGTTTTCCTTATGACACCGAGTACATCTTCTCGATTCCTGGTCACGTCTAGAAAAAGAAATATGATGAGATGTGGTTATCTCCAAAATGGCAGCTATAACTTCTACCGCTTTGACTATTTTCCATATTAAAACAAAAATGCCCTCAAGCTAATAAAACTATTGATATTTGTATATAATAAATAGCCTGTTAGTATGTTTCGAATTTTTTATTTGCATTAAAATATTTTAAAGGAAAAAAATTACGTTATAAACGTGTCGTTGCAAATTTTGTAAGTTAAGTACGTTATAATAAAATAGATATTTGTAGTTCATTTAAGGCGTATTTCTATGGCTTTGCATAGTTACAAGTTTTATTTGTTTGTAAATTCTTAAAATCGTACATATTCAAAAGTTCAAATATTAATAATACAGTATTTAATTATTAATAATGTGGTGTGAAAAATATCACTCATATTATATAGTATCTAATGTGTATATTTTGATGAGAATTACGCAGAGTTTAAAAACTAAAACAAATTTAATCGATGCTATCCGTATTAGTAGTGGCAATGGATCCAGCGGTAATCGAAGTTGTTATCGATGAAACTGTCTCCATCGATTCATTTAGTTTTTGTTTGAATGCCTTCAATGCATCCAAGTGATATATTTGTTGTAATCCAGTATTGCGTTGAATAGCGAGCATATAAATATTTAACTTACCGCTCTCCGTCAATAGTGAGGGCATATAAAATGTTAAATAAATGCGTTTAAAGATTGGACAACTATCATCAACATCTGCATCCACATCCTTATTGTCACCAACATGATTTAACTCTTTCGTATAAGAACGATGCACACGCAACACTTGCACCGATTGGAAATGTGCAATATAGAGGAAAGGTTCGCGATATACGAAACCAGTAGGCGTATATTCCCAATTCAAATCATATGGCCGTGAGCGGCAACCATACTCGTCTACAAAAATACCGCACTCCATAAAGCAAAGCAAAAATTCCTGACGAGACACACGAATGGCGACAACTGGTTGACAGTTGCGTGTATGAGACAGCGTATGATCAGCCATATCTACAAATTCTTCCGCAGCATAAGTTTCTAAATCGATTTCAAAAAATTTGTCCGAACTAACGATGGCTGTGAGACGTGTGAAAAGTATGGACGAAACGGGTGTAGCGGTATCCATGGCACGTACCGGCGCAAATTTCTGGAGTTTCAAATCGTAACGCATAATTACAATTCTCGATGATGTGGCAGCTATGGCTACCGAATCTAGAGCATTCTCAGCTTCATTTGATATTTTAACTAGCTGCCATTTTTCATTGGTCGCACGATTACAAAATGGCAATTCTAATACAGAAGCTTCCAAGGCGGTATTGACGTGAGATGTTGACGATTGACATCGCGACATCAATTGACGGAAATCACATTGAAACAACGATTCGCCACGCGCTCCAACTAACACCGCTTTGGCGAGTGGTAAGGAAACGGCAATGCAGCTGACCGAATCAATACCTGCAATATGTATTAAACGCTGCGGATGTTGAACGTGCAAAGCAAATAGACCAGTATTACAACCGAGAAGTACAATTTTTTGATCTTCAATTTCATAGGCACAATTGACTTCCAGGGATTCCATACTTGCGTCACACTGTTGTTCTATACTGAATATCAAACTACCTGAGTAGTCGCCATGAGATGCGCCAGAAGTAGAATCGGTAGCACTATCAATGTCATCCAATTTGCCCTCATAGGAATACTTCGAGATCGAATCCGTATCACTATGGTCTGTGGAGTGCTTTGTTGCAATTGGTTGAAGTAATGCCACATTATTTGGTTGATCCCCGCAAGGCTTTTGCACATCACTGCGACATTTACGATGTGCTGCGATTTTGCACTCTTTGCATTTCCAGTATGGTGAGCCGGCTAAAAGTGGCTTCTCACAAGCAGTACACACACTAGCACAACTGTTGGTCTCTTGCAGTGCCAGCTCGAAACGGTGATGAGTTTGAGCTTCCTTTTGGTTGGATGTGAGGTGTTGTGTATTAGAGGAAGATCCGCTAACATCCTTTTGAGTTTGTTTACGTGGTGATTTCGTTAATGTTGCTGTATGCTTTTTACCGTTATCTTGTTGTATGGTAGCTTCATTTTTTACAACGCTTTTCAGTGGTGATCTCATTCCACCCACGGAACTACTGCTAGTCTGATTCACGCCTAAGATAAGAAGAAGAAAATGGGTGTAACTAAAATAAGGAAAATGCTTAAAAATGATTTACCATTCATTTTGTCGATTTGTTCCTGCAATGTTTTGCAACGCTGCTTTTCACGACGCAGTTCTTCCTGCAAAGTCCGATACAATATCGATGACTCAACAGCGGCAGGCGATATATTCTCCTTTCTGCCGGTGTGGCTATTTGCGTTGGTACCAAATAATTTCTCTGTCAATGTTAATTTCTTTTTATGCGATAAATCTTCTACTTTTAATTGTAAATAGTCAATTAGTTTCTTGTGTTGCGCCAATGTTGCTTCGGATTTAATGTCGCGTTGTACATAAAACGCCTCCTTTTCAGCCAATATTTCCTGCAGTTCCTCGATTTCTGTGTGTAACTCATTGGCATTTTCCAGTGAGTCTCTAAGCTCCTGCTGCAAACGTTCACTGGCTTCTTTGGCATGGAATAGCTCCGAAAGTATGCGAGCATTTTCCTCCTTCAGCAGTGTCAGCTCACGTTCATGATTTTCATTGATCGCCTGCAAATTGGCAGACTCGCTAGTGAGCACTTCGACGCGTTCCTGTGACTGGAACAAATTGTTGGTTTGTTCCATTAATTGCTGCTGTTGAGCAATTAATTTCTTTTGTGTTTCGGCCAAATTTTCAGCAGTTTCTTTAATTTCAACTTTTAGTGCCTGCACGCGCGATTCAGAAGCTCTCTTTTGCGCCTGCTCATCGAACAATTCCTTGCGAAGTTGCGCAATAGTATCTTCCTTCGTACGCAGTGTCGCATTTATTTTCTCCAGTTTCTCTTGATGTGCTTTATTACGTTTTTGTTCACCTTCCAACATGCCCTCCACTTCGGTAAGCTGGTTATCTGTTATGGTACAAGCATACTTGAGACGTTCATAATTGTCTTGTAGGTTTTTCAAATCGATTTGCAATTGAGATGTTGTATCACTTGCTGTATTGCTTCTGTCACGTTCCTCATTAAGTTCGCGCTGCAAGCGTTTATTCTCAAACGAGAGTGCATCATTTTTCTGCTGCGTCTGCTGTAATTTTTGACGTAGTTCGGCGAGACGTTCCTCTAATTTTTGTACATTGGACATATGAACAATAATCTGCGAAGACATTTTTTTGGAGCGTAAATTATTATAAATTTGTAAGTGTATATTTTAAAAATATGTGAGTATGAGTGTAAATATTTCAAATTTAATACATATATTTTTGAGTGATGGTTGAAGTGGGTCGCTTGCTGATTTTGTTTTTTGTAAGGTTGTAATCTTCCCACAAATAAACTCTACGTTTGCTATGTTTAAAAATTACCGTTAAAAAAAAAGAGGGAATGTTTAGTTATTTGTACAAAGGTTTAGGGGTATTGCGTATAGGCGGTGGGATTGTGGACCGTAACCAAAATTTAAAATTTCACTTTTTATTTTTTCATTCAAATATAAAAGTTAAACATAACTCTTATTTTTTCGTTAAAAAAAGTTAAACTTTCGTTTATTTAGTCGAAGGAAAAAGTGCCAAAATAAAAGGTGAAATCAGGGAGAGGTACTAAATTCTGCTTTTCAAAATTCTTTTGGATGAAAATTCTGTAAAAATCAAAAAAAAAAATTCTGTCCAGCCTAAATTCTTTTGGTTCAATATTCTGTATTTAAAATTCTGTATGATCAAAATGATGGAGAACTGAAATTCTGTATATTAAAATTCTGGAATCAAAATTATTTTCGATCAAAATGCTGTAAAAATATAACCAAATAAGCAGATAACCTGATAAGCACGCTTACCTGAATAGCACATTTATTTTATGAATAATGGAATTCCGATTTTATAGAATCAATGGTATATATACATACATACGTCAATTAAAGAAAAATTCAAAAATGCATTCAAAACAAAAGTTATTACATTATAATGGCGAAACAATTATTATGTTATTCAATTTTTAGCAATTCGCTTTAGAAAAGAAACATGCCTTAATATAATCCTTTTTTTTGTTATTCTTTTAATTCTGTTGTTTGCTTTTACAGCCTTCTTCGTTTGACTAATTTTGTGACCATTTTGAAATTTCTGAAGCTATAAATACATACAAACATATGTACATTTGCTTTATGTAAATCTGGTTTGATAATATAGGAAACCATATGGGTCAAGACAAGTCATGTATTGGCAGTATTTTGTTTTGCAAAACTCTGTATTGTAAAACCGGAAGAGCATATGGATAAATAAAAAAGTGCGCACTTTTCAATACAGAGTTTTGCAAAACAAAATACTGCCAATACATAATTTTGATTTACAGAATTTAAAATTACAGTGTTCCGCAATACAGAATTTTAACAGTACAGAATTTTGAATTACAGATTTTTGAATACAGAATATTGAATACAGAATTTTAAATACAGAATTTTGAACCAAAATCATATTGTGCCCAACCCGTGAAATCATATTGCTATTATACAATACTTGATGGTAACCATTTTAGATTAAAAAAAACATCCAATTGCTTTGTATTAATTGAATTCTGAATCACTGGTGTGAAAAGGTGAACAACTTTAAAGTTTAAATTTTAGAAATTAAATGCTTATCTAGGAAATACATATGTACATATACATATGTACTTACAAAAGATGGAAAACTACAATTAAAAAGAATATATTTTTGACCGAAAAAATTATGGTACAATTTTAATTGTTATTTTTGACCGAAAAATAAGTCACATTTTAATATTTTTTTCACCGAAATAAAAAAATTGTAACTGTTCTTTTTGATTGAAAAATATCAGCAAAAAAATTACGGTTAACTGCTGATCTTTTTGAAAAACGTAAACAAATTTAAATTATTTGAGATTAACATTCCTTGACTAACAAACATTACACCGCCAAATATAAATGTAAAAAAAAACTAATTACATATTTCCCACTGACTTTTTGAATTAAAATTTCAAAAAAAAAAAACTAATTTTCTATTCCTGTTTTAAAACAAATACTATAAAGGTGCTTACACTGATCTTACCTCTGATTTGCATTGCATTCGCTCCTGTTCAGCCTTCTCCCACATGCGATGCTCTTTCATTACGTCGCGCTTCAGTGAACCTATCTCATCGCGTAGCTCCCGTATTCGCTCGTCCCTTTGCTTTGTTTCACCCTGTGCCGCTCTGTATTGCCGCTGTGTGTCATCTCTTTCGGCTTGCATCTTCTTCATTTTCTCTTCAGTCAATTCCATACGCCTTTGCGTCATTTTCTTTTCAGCCAACGCTTCTTCCAAACGCTTTTCAACTTTCCAAAGCGCAAGATTGGCGGTACGTGCTGCCTGACGCTCAACAATCATTTGCTCACGAACGGCAGCCAGTCGATCCTCTAATTTTTCGTTCTGTTTTTCCAGCAAGTCGCCAACACTGCTTGGCATATGGCGTGGTGCTGCGTGTGGGCCACCACTTGTTGCGCTACCTTTTACTGGCGAATGTGACAATGCCTGCTCGTTGAATTTCTCCAACATTTCTTCTAGCTTTTCAACTATTGCCTGTAGCTTGTCTGCGCGCACTTTTTGTGTATTCTCATTTTCCTTAGCCGCTTCCAAATCGGCGCGCAATTGTTCCTCAATGACATGTAGCTCGGTGAATGAACCTGGAGCGGTCTCATAGGGCGAAGAATGCTGGGTTGCAAGCTCTGATTGAGCTAAATTCTTGCTGCATTCTGCTACCTGTAATATACCATGATGTTCGATATAAGAAAGGAAGTTTTAAATTTTTTTGTAAAACGTCTTTTTCAACGTCGCTTCACGAGCTCGCGTCACGGTATTTTTGCATATGTACATATGAAGTTCGAACCATTTCGTTACTAGTTCAGTATCATTTATGGACTAGTTCTGGACCACTTATGTAGGTACAATTTTAGGACTATTTCGGGTTTGCAGAATATTTCGGGACTAATTTATCATCACTTCGAGACAATTATAAATCGTTTTCGGACTATTTTGGCATCAGTTCAGAACAATTTCGGGGCTTTTTCAAGACCATTTCGAGGTAAGTTTGTGACCAGCTCGAAACTGGTTTCGTAATAGTATGCGACTATCTTGTAACTAGTTCGTGATTGGTTTGGAACTAGTATAGGACTGATTGGTTCAAGTTCAGTTTGGAATAAACTTTTTAGAAAATGTATAAAAGTACGAAAAATTAAAAAAAAATGGTCATCAAAATTTTGAACCTTAATTCAGGTTTTTAAAAAACTTGTAAGGGAGAATTTAATTTAAGTAGATATAACAAAGATAAAGATTCATGTGACTAAAAATTCGCATTGTTCGCATTATTATATTGAAACTGCATTGGCTTGAAAATTGCATACCGAAAAGGTTTTTTAAAATTCATTTAAAATTTTTGAAAAAAAAAAAAAAATTGTGAATGTCGTAAAATGTTTGAAACTTTTATTTTTATGGTTTATGTTACGGAAGGAGCTACATATACATATTTAATGAATAAAAATAATTTAGTACGCATAAGAGCAAAATTTGTCCAATTTTGATATGTTCATCAGCAGTGTTGCAGGTTTCAAAATCAAAAATCGCTTTGTAGAACCGGCAAAGAAGCTTTTTCTGACTTATTGCAAGGATTACAGTGACGGAAAAAAGTATTGGCACACAATTTTTTTTTATATTCACAGAGTAGATCATGCTAAAACTTGTTTTTTAATTTCTTATCAATATATACATAGCTCATTTAAGACAAAATCCCTAGCAGTAAAAATTTCAAACTTTTTACAAAAAAAAATCGTGTATGCGGTTTTTTAGGCCATTCGAACGGTGTTGGAAATTTTTTTTCCATGTAACGTATGAGTAACATTTATTTTTATATGTAAGAAAACGGATAACATCACTGTGGAAAAATACCACAAAACTAAGTATGCACAATATTTGGTAAAAATTCTGATAAAGTTTGCAATTTGTAACACATTTTTTTTTAATTTGCTGAATTTTCTAAATCTGTACTGATATTGTAAAGTAAGCTATATTTTGATAAAAAAAAATTTATCGAAAATACTTCAACATGAAAAACATTGTGAAAAAGAATTTTTGCGACACTGAATGATTATTTTTTTTTTTTTTTTCAAAAAAAAGTGAAAATATTTCCACCAAGGCGAATCCATACAAGGTGGTGTTATAAATACAACTACAAAATTCCTATGTATTTTGTTTTTGCTTCTGCGTAAGAGTTGTCAAAATTTTAATACATTTTGTTTTTGCTTTTACGGCATTTGAAAGCTCATACGCAAAAGCAAAAGAAAATACATGTAGGTGAATAAAAAAAAATGAAATCAGCTGCTCTTGTGCCATCACCTTCTATAAATTCGCCTTGATTTCCACTTAACTAAATTAGATCAAGTTAGCCTAAAAACAAAAACAGATCCAAACAAAATTGATCAGAAAACAGCAGAAAATAAAATGGAATTATTTGTTGTTGTAATGTTGACTCTGTATGGCTTTTTACAGACGATTGCGATTGGTAACTTTAACTTAGTTAAATAAAGTCAATATAATTAAGTTCGCTTACAAATTTAAAGTTCCTTCTTAAAAGAGAGTATTCAAAATTTACATAGCAATTAGTTTCTAGTATATCACTTACATTCAGCTCGCGCTCCAGGCGACTAATCTCATTCTGTTGTTCCTGTAATGTTTTCTGCAGGAATTCTAACTGCTGCTCCAACTGAGTATTCTGTGTATGTAATCTATTATTCGCTTCTAGTTCCTGATTTAGTCGTTTCAATATTTCATCATTGTTCTTTTCGGTAGCCAGTTTGGCTTCTTGTGTCGATTGGGTTTTATTAACAGTGTCGTCTAGCTCAGTGCGTACCTCACGCAATTCCATTGTTAGACGAGATCGTGTGTCTTTCTCATGCCTTAACTTTGAACGCATCTCTGATAATTTCTGTTCGTAAGTCTCACTCAATTGCATTTTATTCTTTTCGAATCCTTCCTTATCGGCATGTGCTTGATCTTTGAATTGTCGCAACATATCTTTATAGTTTTCCATTTTTTCTTGCAAATGCTTGCACTCATCTGTTTTGACGTTTAATTCCGCCTCGCGTGCATCCAATTTTCGCACAATATTTGCCAATTCGTGCTTTTTCTCAGCAATCACTTTCTCATAACGCTGCTCAGATGCAATTTTAGCTTCTTCATACTTTTGTCGATTTACGCGCAGCAATTCGGTTATAGTTGCTTCTTTCTTTTCCCACATTTCCTCTTCTACTTTTACCGAACTTTGCAGTGTCTTAATTTGTGTCTTACACGCCGCTAATTCCATTGTTTTTTCCTTGATGATATTCTTCATTTTATTAATTTCCTCCTTGGCATCTTGCAATATCTTCGATTGGGTGTCAGACTTTTTGGCAGTTTGTTCGGCACGCAAAAGCTGTTGCTTGAGTTTATTTATTTCCTCAACACGCTCCTTGAGTGTTGATTGCAAGTCCTTTATTTTGATATTCATGCGACTGAAACGTGCATCATCGGCAACACCTTCTGCATCGGCACTTTGTTTTGCCATGTGTACGAAACTGTAGCCAATGAAGGGTAGATCTTTGCCGCTAAATTCATTCGATTGCATATTGGTGGTGAGCGATTTTTTATGGAATGTATTGGTGCGTCGCTTGTTACGGGAAACATCTTCGAAATTTGAAGTGTCATCATCACTATTAACAGTGGGAATTATTGGCGGCACTTGTGAACGAAGCGTTTCCCATTTGATGCAATTGAAAAATGGATGCTGACGTATTTTTTCATATGACAAGCGGTTTGTTGGGTTAGTGACCAGCGAACCAATGAGATTTATATAGTGCTCGGACACTCTAAGATCGATAGGGAAAGTTATAATCTCTTTTAAGTGACTATCTTCGCAATGACTTAAAATCTTTGAGTATGTCTCGTGTACATTATCTTCGTGAAAAGGTGTTATTTCGCAAATAAGTTCATAACCGATGATTCCCATTGACCAAAAATCACAGCTGACCTGAGAATATTAATTAAATAATATAATTTTTCAATAATATAATACAAAATAATGGATATACATATATATGTATATACATATTTGTATGTACATTATAAAAACTTACATCATGCATTGATTTTGTTAATTTGTATGTAGATATTGTTTGCAGCAATTCTGGAGCAATATAGTCTGGCGTGCCAACGGGTGACAAACTAAATACATGACCATCACGATCCAATGCGGCCGCATTACCAAAATCCGCCAGCTTTATGTGACCAAAACGATCTATCAAAATATTCTCCGGCTTGATATCGCGATGCACATAGCCCATTTCGTGTAAGGAATGTATGGCCAATGTAAGTTCGGCTAAATAAAATCTTGCCAGTTCTTCGTCAAAAGGTCCGTGTCTTGTCATCAGACTTAATAAATCGCCGCCAGGCAAAAATTCCATTATCAAATACAAATTGTCGTTATCCTATATATGTACATATGTAAATAAATATGTGCGTGAACATTTTATTGAAGTAATGAAATATTAAAAATTCTCATTGACACTAACTTGAAATGCGTACTGTAGATTTGTTATCCACTCCGAACAACGCCGCGCCATTATATCCCGTTCCTCTTTCACTTGGGATGTTGTGATTACGGATTTTTTAATTTTCTTCATCGCGTAGACATCATCTGTTTGTTTTTCGATAACTAAATGCACGTTGCCGAAGTATCCTTTACCTATAAGGGTCTTTACACAGAAATCTTCTACATTCGCACGCAGTTGCTGCGTCTCCTCCACTATTGGGCGATCTGTATTTGAACAAAAATATTGTGGATATTATTTAACTTACAATGGCGAGTAGGCATGCCAAAATAAAGTAGACTTTGAAGATAATCGCAGGTTAATTTAACATACATATAACTCAATAAAAACTGTCATAGTTCTGCTACAAACTTTGAAACCGCTTTTATTTTTGTTTTAGCTATTTTTCTTACATTTATTTACAAATTCTGCAATATTACGATCCCGTTTCTTCAGCGCATCCTTGTTGCATTCATGGTATAATAGGAGGAATGCATCTAAAAGCCCTTCGCGTGTCACAGCCTCCATTAAGGCTGGACTCACCGTAGCAGCTCCATACGCGCTCCGACGGCTTGCCGCAGCTATTGATTTCCTTTGTATGGCGCCATTACCTGCAACAGCCGCGCCACCACTTTTGTTCAAAATCAAGTTATTCAATCGGGTTGTACGCACACTAATAGGTTCGCGTTGTGGAGCCATTTCGACAAAATTAACAGATTGTAAACAATTGAACACTTTAATATACAAAAGAGAACATTTAAAACTAAATCTCCACAAGTTTATTAAACATTTCGTAGACAATTAAATGCAGCAGCTGCAAACGCAACACAAACAGGCAACAAAAGAAATACGAACGTTGGAAGTTTTGAAATCAAACAAACGCGGCGAAAATTATACAAACGGTGTTGCCATACTTATGAAACTGTAAGAAATTATCGGAAATAATTTTTATCGATATACATGTATGGCTAATGAGAATGGAAAAGGAAAAGTAAAATCAGTTAATTAATTACTTGTGCATGTAAAATATATACGAATGGATATAATATGTTGATTTTAGAGTTTCCTCAGACTTCTTATGCGATGGTCATTATATATTTTACGCGACGAAGTCGGGACGCAATGAAACGGAAAAGCATTTGGGCAAATGAAACGAATGAACAGAAACATAATTTTCGTTGGCCAAGCGAAATCAGTCAGTTGCTTGATTAACATTACGTTATATGAATTCGTCTGCTGGAAAGCTTTGGTTGGATCCAAGGCGAATTCATACACCAGCTACCCGCGGCGAAAGGACAGATCTCGTCATTAGCAAATTTAAATTAAATAAAATTAAATTTTAGTAAATAAATCTGAAAAACACTAAAAAATTTACTCTTTGATTTATTTTTGATAAAGATATTGCCTAGTTGCAGTTGAGAATTGCCAAAATCAGCCAAAGCAAAGTAGCGGTACCTCTGAAGTCGTCAAATCTGTATTCAGACACCGTGAGTTGGATCATGGTGTATACAGCAAGACTGATAGAATACCAGAATAAACGCTGTCAGCGTTGACGTCACAGTTGTTACTGCCACAGGAGTAATGAGAGAAAATGTAGGTGATAACTGCACTTGGGGAGTTTTATTTTCGCTGCAGCTGTCACAATGCCATTGTGAATGAATACTAACAAAGCCTGATATAAAAGGCAAGTATTCGCCTTTGCAAGCTCACCCTAATCAAGCATCTTGGCACGAATTGGGTTATGGGGAAAATTTGAATTATGGTATTGACATCACTTCTCCTTTGTTTTGCCGGCAAACAGCTGATTGAAAGTTTTATCTGTTTCACCAATTCAGCCTTCTTCTTTAAGCTCATTCCTAAAAGGCTATCAGTTTAAATTTTTTGAGCTGTACTTGTGATAATTAAAGAAATGTCGTCTGATATAGGAATGGTCGTGACGGGTTCACCCAATCCCCTCGTTTCTCTAAACAGCAAACGCTGGAACAGCTTGCGTCATATACTAGAGCGACCGGGACCGTTTTGCAAAGCAGATTTTACCGCATCAGCGGATAACCTGGAAGCTTTGCAAACAGTGCTAAAGATTCTTGTTATAGGTATAAAAGTAAATATTTATAAAGCTAAATATAAAAAGAAGCACATCTATTTGTGTTTTAGGTGCTGGTGGCCTTGGATGTGAACTACTCAAAGATCTTGCAATGATGGGCTTTGGCAATTTGCATGTAATCGATATGGATACAATTGAATTGTCGAATTTGAATCGACAATTCCTGTTCAGGCGCAAGGATCTCGGCTTATCGAAAGCTGAGTGTGCTGCGCGTTTTATAAACGAGCGTGTGCCCACTTGTCGTGTTACACCGCATTTCGCTAAAATTCAAGATTACGACGAGAGTTTCTATTCACAATTTCATATTATTGTTTGTGGTTTAGATTCGATAGTGGCACGCCGTTGGATAAATGGCATGCTTATTTCTCTGCTTGATTACAATGAAGATGGTAGCGTTGATCCATCTACGATTATACCATTGATTGATGGCGGTACTGAGGGTTTCAAAGGTAATGCGCGTGTTATCTTGCCTGGATTTACGAGTTGTATTGAATGTACATTGGATCTGTTTCCACCGCAAATTACATATCCATTATGCACTATCGCCAATACGCCACGTCTGCCAGAACATTGTATCGAGTATGTGAAAATAATACAATGGGATAAGGAAAATCCCTTTAGTGTGCCATTAGATGGTGATGATCCGCAACATGTTGCATGGGTATACGAGCGGTCACTAGAGCGCGCCAACCAATTCAATATTTCGGGCATTACCTACCGGTGGGTTTATTAAAGAAAAATGTGTTTATTTCAATTAATCTTTGCTTTAACTTCAAAAAATATGTTTCGTGTATTAAAAGGCTGGTGCAAGGTGTCATTAAAAACATTATTCCAGCCGTTGCAAGCACTAATGCAGTAATAGCTGCCGCTTGTGCCAGCGAGGTAAATACAAAAAATGTGCGTAAAACTATACAAAACCAAAACTTATTATAAAGTATTATAGGTCTTCAAATTGGCCACAAGCTGTTACGATAGCATGAACAACTATTTGAATTTCAATGACATCGAAGGCATTTATACTTACACTTATCCACCGGAAAAGAGTGATACTTGCTTGGCATGTAGTAACACACCACAAGATCTAAATGTCGATGATCCAAATACAACAACGCTAGATGACCTAATTAAAATACTTTGCGATAGTCCACGTTTTCAATTGAAAAGTCCAGGTTTGCAATGAGTACCAAAAGTATGCATATATCGGGTCTTGCAATAGGAACGCTATAAATTTAAATAAAACAAAAACGGTTTGGGATATGAATTAAATTCTTTATTCCTGTGAAAGTACATTCGATGCCATTATGTATGGAAATCGATTTCTTTTGCATGGGCGCCACGGGCACGCTTGCAGAAGTCCAGACGCTGAACCCAGTTTTCGACGGTTTTCAAGCATAAATCGACCAATACTGCTGCAATTTCACGTTCGATATTCGTACGAATTTCATCAATCGTCGCTGGCTTGTTGGCATAGACCATAGACTTGACGTAGCCCCACAGAAAATAGTCTAACGGCGTCAAATCGCACGACCGAAGCGGGCGATTGACTGGGCCATTTCGTGAGATAACACGTTCACCAAACTTGGTTTTCAATAAATCGATTGTGACATTCGCTGTGTGGCTTGTGGCGCCGTCGTCCTGTTGGAACCACATATTGTCCAAGTCCATATCATCCAATTCGGGCAAAAAATATTCGGTAATCATTGAGCGGTAGCGATTCCCATTCACAGTAACGTGCCGGTCTTGATCATCACGGAGGAAGTACGGCCCAATGACGCCGCCGGCCCATAAACCGCACCAAACCGTAATTTTTTCGGGATGCACTGTTGACTCATAGAGTACGTGTGGATTGCTGCCTGTCCAATAACGCATATTTCGCTTATTGACGAAGCCATTCAACCAGAAATGACGACGACCGTAAATTGGACGTAGCGCTCTTAAAGTGGAGGCCATTGACTCCGAATTTCGGTAGTAAATTTTAATAATTTCGACTCGTTGTTGGATCGTATATCTTTCCAGGATGAAATGGCAAACCTTACTGAAGATAAATATCAAAAGAGCGGGGAAAATATGGCGTCGTTTGCTGTCTCTAGCGGTCTACTTTTGTAGCGTCCCTATTGCAAGACCATTTATATGTCTTGTGCAATTAATAAAGTTATTTGGTTTTTGTTTTTTTTTTTTGGTTTTCGCAGGTTTAACCACAATTATTGATGGTAAAAATAAGACACTCTACATGTCTGCCGTAAAAAATATAGAGCAACAAACACGCTCAAATCTTACTTTATCGCTGGCCGAATTAGGGCTGCATGATGGCGCGAGCATAATGGTTAGTGATGTCAATATGCCGACCACAATTGCACTACAATTAAAATACAATCCCAATGAAGTGGAAATGAAATGAATATCATTTATATTTTTGTTTATGCGAAAATAATACATATTTTCAAATGTTTTTATATTATCGTTATTGTCGTATGATTATGATGCGAAAGAATTCGTTAAATGAGATTAAAAATCAAACAACTATGCTAATAAATTGAAAATGTATTTCCACTGTAGCTTGTACATAGAATTATTCACTTATCTCGTCTATAACTGGTACATTTTGTAGCTCGGAACATTTGCGTTTCCACAATAGTAACTGTTCTTTTAGCACCTTTTCTTTAGCTGCCGCACGTGTGAGTAGAACTTTTGCTTTTTGTAGAAGTTGGGTCTTTTTGCTAAGTTGCTCCTTGATGAAGGCTAGCTCGTCATTAGTATGAGTATTAGGCTGTTGAATAGAAAAGTAGGTCAATGGTTAATTTTCTTAAATGTGAGAATATATATCCATAAAGAGGGGAGTTTTCGAAAAAAGCCATTTTCAACAATATAGAATTGGCGGCTAAATACATTTCCCTTGCAGCTGACTATAATGCCCAGAAATGGAAGCAAACAAATCGATGCTTTCGACCCGGATCTATATCCGGCCAAGGACTGTCACTTCAGCAGCATTCCTCAAAATTTTATGGGGAATGATTTATGATGTTACAACAACAACAACATCCTTTCGGCCCCATCCGGATTTATATGCATCCAAAAATTTTAATTTCAAACAACAATTCGCGAATGTTTACGGAGAATATTTTAGGCTATTACAGCAGCAAAAAGTTTACTCAATCTTCCATTTAGGCGTCAGTTTCTCGCAGCATTATTTACTACAATGGTTGCAGAAATTTGCCGAAGTGATGCCAACTGCTCGCATTAAGACCCTTTTGACGGAAAGCAGTACTGCCGCATAATTTTTTTACGAACGCCTTGAATTCAGCAAATGTGCAGTGCGATTGCGTTTACGTACGAAACAAGAGTGTAGCGTCGCGACAGTGGTCTCACGACAATATTAACATCCCAAAATATGAACACATTTCTTTGCTACCATTGACTTCTCTAAAATATGTACTTTGGGCAAAAGTTCGATAATATGAGCATTATTGCTTTAAAAAGTGTCTAACGGATTTCAAGAGCTTGATAATTTGGTGATTATGTACGCGTCGTTCGAAAATGCTTAATATGCTTATTATACAGGTTTTCCTTTTTTCTACGTCGGTCGTAAGTAAGAATTTCCGATGTCGTTGTTGTTGGTCCTTGCGTCCTTCCGAGTATCCAAAAATGGATAAACCGCTATATCGATGGTTTTTGCATATGAGAGATAAAAAGCTCCCGGCTAGTGGACTGATGTTGTAAGAAAAGGCGAAATATCTTCATTGTTAAAATTAAAATACAATCAATGCTAGAGATGGATGGCTTCGAAATCTCAAAAAAGAGATATACCGTTCGGTTGCTTAAAGTTTCTGGGGGAATAATTATCTTCACCGCGCCAGTTGGTGGATCCATTTAAAAAAAACGCTAAAGACAAAAATCGAGGAGCTTGGTTTAAGTCATGAAAAATCCGATTTATTTCGGAAATTCTTGCCGCAAAAGCCGTACTAAATATGTGCCATCATTAGGCCACAGGTGCAAAGATGGAAAAGCATTTTCCTGTGTTGGTCAAATGCGGCAGGTTCTCATCAACCCCGGTGTTTTAAAGTTTTTGACTGTCCGGTTCATTATCGACATTCCAACTTAAAAGTGAAGATCAGTATTACGAAACTTAATTACAGATACAGTCTTTTGGCTTCCATTGCTGTCAAGCTAGAGCCTATGAAGAACTGTTCTCACTCCGTTAACAAGAGAGCATAAGCCGACCTTGGTACAGTTACTCTTGTGACGACAGTATTTCAATAATCTGGCGAGGTCAATATTCGCTAATTAATTTATATAGTATTGCCTACTTAATTATTATTTATATATAGCTAGACAATACTATCAAAAGGCCCACGATGTCTAAGAAGGCACGAAAATTTATCTACATGTATTCCATGCTTATTAAGCATTCCCATTACAGCCGATTCTACATAGCGGAATGACCCAGGCTTCTCCCGGCTAAGGGCTGTTGTCTCGACTCTGTTTAGATTGGCCTGACCGAAGGCTCTGTTGAAAAAACCATCTTGACCAAACATTAGTTAAAGTTACATGGGAATTTAATGAGGGTGTGATTTGAATATATGACCTGTCCTTGGTAATTCTTGTTATCGCTGACGAGGCTCTGGCGACCGAAATAGAAGGCGGTATAATCTTCATCTCATACTCTCAAGACCCTAGCCCTAGCGGACCTGGAGTAGATATATGAGACCATGAGACGTAGAGCACACAACGGAATTCCAGATACGACTGTTTCCCCAGTGCAGGGAGCCGCCACAGCGTCATGGACGGCAGTTTTTGAAAACCTGGCGGCAGGTATAGAACCGAATCCCCCACGCCATGCCTACTCATATTGGCCCAATCTTATCTAGTATCCAGCCAACTTTGAATAACGATTAGATTCTCATTCATCAATCAAATAATTTTCAATAACGAAATCCAGAAAAATGAAAATATATTTCTTTCCGCCATTTAATTATTCTCTTTTCTGATAACGCCCAAGCCTACTACTTACCTTGCCACAATTTCTGCATTTCGCCTTCAATTCAACTTGCAAAGCAGATATTTTATCTAGCGATTCAGTGTAAAGTTTCTGCAATCTACTCACATCCGCATTTGTTGATTCATTTATGTTCTAAAAACAAAAAAGTTTATGGAAAATAACAAACACAAGTAGTTTTATTATTTAGCTCACTCCACTTACGCGAGTCTCACATGAACGTCGGCCGTCTTTGAGGAATTTATTTTCTGCGCGCAGCTTCTCCACAATGCCACGCAACGAAAGTATAGTCTGCTCGGCAGATTGACCTAATTGTGTATTTAGTTTGATACCCGAACATTTGCATAATTCCCGCCTTGCTTCAGCTTGCGCCATTTCCTCTTTCAGTGCAATAATGTAACTGTAAAGGACAAAAATTAAACAAAATAAGATTTTCTCTAAAGTACTCGTGCCCGTATCAATCATGGTGGCCATCATCAGTTAACACTTGGCCGGTCGATTGGTTGTAGTGCTACCCAAGCTGACACTCGGGATTCAATAATCGCAAAGTATCGTCATTTTGTTGAACAGTAACCATTTTAAGCGAACCACGTCAAACTGTTTATAAACCTGAGCATTTCGTTGATATAGCACTAGATACATTCGATTTCCTGAAGGTTTTAGGAGGCCAGAAATCAAATGAAGCACTGTTTCTGCGCTAATATCTGTTGTATGACAGCTCTGTTCTACATGCATATTTTGCTAGCGGCCAATGATCGCTGATAGTCGCCACAATTCTAAAACCTTCTACCTTTGCCCTACTTATCAGCTCTGATGTTTCTTCCTGTTATAGTTACTTTAAGCTCATGTGCTATCTTATTCGTCTGGATCTCTGCCCACCTTTTCCTTGCTAGTTCTAGAAATTGCAATTGGTTTTCCGGTTGCATAAGTATCCCAGTCCCACAGCTATAGATTCATCTAAAGAAGCCGATTCCTCAGCTCTCTCATTGCCCTCTATGTTCCTATGGCCGAGCACTCAGACAAGCGTGGTGGATATTGACTAAGATACCGAGCGTAGTTTCATCTTGCATTCTTTGACTAGCGTAGACTAGGTTTCAGTTGACGCCTTAGCCTGGATAGTCGCTTGAGTCTTACAGCTTGTACTCTGCTTTAGGTACAGAGGGGAATCAAATTGAGGACGACACTAAGTGTTTCCACGGGATTTCAGAGCTCCTGCTATCCCAGAAAATGCCGATCTTTGTAAGCTACTCAGTCTATTGTTTGCCTAAAGCTTGTCATCATCCTGGAGTGGTGTAGGTGAAGACTGGTTTTATGATCTTTAAGTATTTCAACGTTAAGTTTCCAGTTCAGTTTAGGGTCTAGGATGACTCCTAGATATTTCGCATTTGATGACAGGGGGATTATCTTTCTGTCTATGGGTGTAACCTTAAATGGGACACCTTAGGACTTGGTCTAGCTCTAGGGTGACAAGGAGAATTCTTTACGAAAGCCCAGGAAAAATTAGCCAGTAAAGTAACTCAAAGAGTAAGGCGTCTTACTCTCACAAACGCAGAAACTTACTGAGTTTTCGCGAGCAGGATTTAGTAAACATTCCCTCCAAATGAAATATCAAAACCGAATTTCTCCTTGCAAGTTTTGAAAGTTTTAAATGAACGCGATTTGATACAAGTTGGTGCAAGCTTGTTATATGCCAAACGTACACTCTTACTGCTAGCACTAAATCTCCAGCATATGCCACTACTTTAACCCCTCTATTGAATTCTTACAGTATGCCGTTCAAAGCTATTACTCACAATAGCGGGGGGAGTGCATTTGTTCAGCTAACCATTTACCTGACCATCAGGCGGCCACACCAACCATCACAAGTAATTGGATGATGGTGTCAACTTCAGTGTTGTTGAAGGCGCGCTCCATTTGTAGAAAAGCCGCTACAGTACAGTGCAGTATTTTCTTTTATAAATCCTACCTTTACGTGCAAAGCTGATTCTGTTGATTTTACTTACTCCTCCAAGTATTTGATGCGCTTCTGCAAACGATCGGTTGCATCACCTTGCCGCATCAGATCGTTGTCGAGTTGCAATTGCAAATTCTTGGCTTCCAAACGTATGTTCTGCGCCTCGATCTCCGATAGTTTCTCTTGTAACTTCTCCATTTCGGTTGTTAGCGCATTGCTGCCTTTGCCTGACAATTCCATTGCAAGTATTTTACGTTGCTGTAACTCAATACGTGCCTTGAGCGCCTCAATAAACTCTGCGTGTGGCTGATGCTTCTCTGCGGCACCACCGCACACATCTCCACCTCCATTCGCGCTGACACAGAAATGTGTCTGCATGCTATGCTTACGACGATCATTCGCACTGTGTGCTGGAGAACTGCATTCGCTACTCGCACCCGTATAGGTTTCGGGACTCTCAGAAGGCGTGTACTTACCGCCAACATGTTGTAGATTTGGACATGAAGGCGTACGACAGCACTTCATGGTTTGCATTGCGCCACAGTGCCCTGCTCTGCCCAGTTTCACTTCGAATGTTTGTTTTTCTTTTTCTAAGCGCGTAATCATTGTACGCGCCGATTGCAAGAGCGAACGCGTTTTCTCCAACGCGGCTTCTGTTTCTTCGTATTTCGCCTTGAATTTTTCGGCATTTTGTTGCCAGCGTTTCTGTTTTTCCCACAGTGCCACTTCGGAAGCACTCTTCGCACGCTTCGCATCGAGCACAATCTGTTGACGTTGTATTTGAGCGCGCGCTTCTTCTAGATCCAGCTCGAGTGCATGTATGCGTTTCTGAAGGTTTTCAGCCTTAACTCGTGCATTCAGTTCGGTCTTAATGGAAACGACGGGACGTTTGATGAGCTGATTGCGCAGTGATTGATTCAGTTCGCGTGCCTGCTTTTCACGCTGTGTCAAGCTAGCGATTTGACGCCGTAGTGCATCCACTTGCGTGTGATAGATTTTGTTTGTTGCTTCAGTACGTGTGAGATCAGCATGCAGTTTGGATATCTGATCGGCCGAGTAACTGGAGGAATCTTTGATGTAGCGTTGTTGATCATCCTGGCGGGGAAAAATCAAACTTTGTGGGTAAAACTGAGGTTAAGTGTAATTGGTGAAGCAGCTTACGTGAAAATTGTTGAGCGTCTCCGTCAGTTCGTTGATATGCTTGTCCTTCTCCTCCAGCAGCAATCTCATTTGCTCTAATTCGGGATTTGTTGCATACTCCATTGACTTTTCACGCTCCTCGTAAAGATTTACTCTGCAATAAATAAGTTTTATATTATATTTATTAAATTTCTGTGTCACCTTATATGCCCACTTTTCTGTCAGCAAATTGAGCTCATCCTCTTTAACAGCCAATGTTTTCTCGCCATAACAAGCTTTCTCCTTCAACTCTTTTATTTGCTTCAGTAACGTTGGTATCTCCTTTAGTGTTTCTGTATCCTGCTTTTCCAACTGCTCAATTCCTTCTGCTGCTGCGACTATAGCCCCAATACTCTCCTGTGCTTTAGTTGTGGCTGGCACGGGTTCCTGCTGGAACATCTCTTCAATTTTCTCATCTGTTAACTCATTCAAACTATTATCCCCGCTATCATCGCCACCACCACCGACAGCTCCAGTCGCTATATCCAGTTTCTCTGCAGAATGTTTGCGCACCGATGCAATCTCTAGTTTGGTCTTGAGTTCCAGTATTTCTAGATCTTTGGTTTTAATGTTGAAATTCAAATTCGTTATTGTATTTTTGAGATCTCCAATTTCGTTGTTCAGCTTGGTGGTGGTAATTTGAATTTGTTCGCGTTCAGTTTGTAGGAGATCTTGATATTTTCCAACGGATTTATCTTTTTCGCTGAGAAGTGTGTGAAATGAAAGTATGGTTTTCTGGATATGAAGAAAGTATGCGATTAAGATTTATATTATTTAAGGTTGCGACTAAATATTTATAGATTAATACCTCAATAATATCGCTTTTAGGGCATGTGTCTATTTGACCCGCTGCTTTAGTATCGCTGGAAGACTTTAACTGCTCCAGTTGACTTTGCAGTTCTTCAATGCGCTTGTTAGCTGCTAAAAGCCTGCAAAAGAAATTAAATTTTTTAAGTACTACACTTGTGTAATGAGAATAGGATAGAAGTTTATTCGATAGAAAGGTTTTTGGTTTTGTCAACAAGCGAGCTATATCTCTATATATTTGTGTACCATTGAGACTAATTTCACATAGTCAGAATAAAATCGGACACTGTAAATCACCAATTTCCTAAAGAAGCCTCGCTCCATATCTGGAAAGCCACACGCTATCAGATTGAGCTTCAGTTTTTCTTTGAAGATGAATAATAATTCCGCCCGAAATAATCAATTTGGTACATGTTTCGAAATTGAAACCAATAAACCCTTGACAAGGATCAAAGCCGTACTTTATACAGAAAAAGATATCAACGGCCCAACAGCCAAAATTAAGTGCTGTCGATTAACACAAATGACGATGGCCACCATAAATAATCCTGACGATTATTCAGAAAACAATATCAACGGGTAGAATAAAATACTGCCATTTAAAATAAAGAACGGATGGTCACCGTAAGCAAAGCCGTCTTTTATAAAAATAAAACAAAAACAAAGGACAGATATATAAATTAAAATACTGGCACTTAATAAACGACGGATGGCCACCGTAAGTAAATCCATCATTTATTCAGAAAAAATAACTCCGGATACATAGGTCGGTTAAAATAAAGGACGGATGGTCACCGTAAGCAAAACCGTACTTTATTCATAAAAAAATAATAACGCGAAGATACGTAAAACAAAGTGCTGTCGCTTAAAATAAAGGTGGCCGTAAGTAAAGACGTGATTTATTCAGAAAAAAATTAATAACGGCTAGCCAGTTAGAATTAAGAACTGTTGTTTAAAATAAAAGACGTATGGTCATCGCAAATAAATAAGTCCTGTATTCCAAAAAAAATAACTATGAACCGCTATCTAAAATAAAGTGCCGTCGTTTAAAATAAAAGCCGTTTAGCCACCGTAATCAAAGACGTCCTTTATTTAGAAAAAATAAAAAACAACTGTTCTTTAAAATAAAGATGGTCAGCTATGAAAATTGATGGCAAATTGCTTAGAAGAAAAATAATAAGCTTTTGGACTTAAGTGGCCTTACATTTCGGCTTCGCTCGAGTTAATGTTCAGATCAATCTGAACGGTATAACTCCATAAAAAAGTAGTCTACTTTCCCTTGTCTAGGGCGAGACACAAATCCGAGCTTTGGTTTTAATCTCCAGTTTCCAATGGGACATAGCTTACCGTGTTGTTTTTCAAAGAAAATTTTAGATTTATGCGAGGAATCGGTTTCCCAGATGTTTCGGGTTTTCGACAATAGTACTTTTGATAGTTTGATCTTAAAAATTACTTACTCATTTTTACTCTTCTCAAGTCCAATGTCTCGTTCATGCAATTTTTGTTGCATTTCCTTCACTCGCTGCTCTAGGTCTTTAAATAAGGCTTCATCTTGAAGTTGTGGTTCAGGTTCAACAACCATTGAAACGTCGGTTTGTATACTTTGACTTTCCGTTATTTCACTTAAAGTTTGCACAATGGCGTCGTTGGTTTCTTTACTAAAAGAGTAGTCTGTTGGCTTAATTGCCTGTTTTCCCACTTCAACTCTTTTTTCGGCTACTAGAGTTAAGTGCGTTGGTTCCGAATCTGACGTTATCTTTCCCTCGTTCTTTGGCTTGTCTGCTATCGTGTGTTCTTTATTACCCACTCCAATAGATTGACTTTCACTCCGCTTCTCTGTGGTTTGTGTTGTTGCATCAGCTTTTCGTATACGTCGTATAGGTGAGCCGATCGGCGAAAGATTTTTGTCTAACATCTCAACTGTGGATTTTCTTCGAAGCGTAGGTGTTGCTGATAGCTTGCGTTCAGCTGGTACTGGCGCATCAGTATTGGTGGCCACATCCTTTTGCTGTGCTGTACTGCTCTCATCTACCATTTTCGTGTCAACTTCTTTTATTTTCTCATCACTTTCGGAGCTTGGACGGTCGTCCTTTAAATCATCCCCACCGAAGAGCGCCAATATAGTTTGCCAATGTTCGGTTTCTTTCGCGGTACGAATGCGTTGCTCCAACAATTCCTGTTGTAAGGAATCGTGACTCTTTTGTAGATCTTGTAAAGTCGCCTCGAGTAACTTACATTGCGTTTCTGATTTAATGAGCTGAAAGGAATTTGTTGAAATATCTGAATAAATTTATATCTCAATTTTATCGGCCATACCTTGATTAAGTTCTCCGATTTATCCGCGACCACATTCTCATTTTTCAACTTAACAATAATAGATTCTTTGATAGTTTCGATGACTCCATCTCGTCCACCATTTTCAGTGGCGCGGATTGATTTCTTTATAAATTTGCTATAAGCGAATGCAAAATTTGTTAGGAAGATTAGCGGAGTGAACTTGGCGTATTTTTCGCGTAAGGCATATAGCGACTTCTGGAGAAATCTATAGATGTACACATTTATTTTAATAAAATGCCAATTTTTGTAATCTCACCACCATTCATACTTACTTGATTTTAATATCTTTAGTTTTACGTTCCAACTGGAAGCCCTGTTGCAGTTCGATAAATTGCTTGCCTTTAGTATCTGCATCAAGTTCTATTAATGTGCACTTTTGCTTCAGTTGCTCGAACTCAAAACGCAAATTCGACAACTCTTGTTTGGCTAGAACAAAAAAAGAATTAAATTAAAATTTTTTTTTTTTTTAACATTTCGCCGTTCGGAGTCGGCATAAAATAGTAGGTCCCTTAAGGCGCACACCACAAATTGTAGGAGAATGCCATAAAGAGGCGTCTTGATCGCCCACAGCGTTCGAACTTCCAGAACGGTCTTTCACAATATACTCTGAAGCTGCTAATAATTTTCTCAAATTCAAAGTAACCACGTCCAAAATGGCCATATGCAGAAGTGCTCTCAACCTACTCGCGTCCAAATGCCCCGCGACTGTTCTATAGATCCCCGGGTACACAGATATTCTCTGCAACTACATGACCGTGAATAAGAAAATGGTTCAGAGATAATATTAAGCCTAGCCGCCAAAACTCCTATTGGACAATTCCCGGTCAGAACTCGTACGAGGATCGAGAGTTGTCGCTGGTCCCCCACCGGCCAGAGGGTCTTTGCAATTCTACAAGTCGTGGTATTTGTCCAGCTCACGATGAGGCGACACAGATCCCAGCTGTTCACCTGGCAGCCAAAGAAGACGGCCTGCCCGGAGTCATCATAACTGAGCTAACTAATCAGACATGCAGTTTCCTGCTATGCCACTATGGCCCAGCACCCAGATCAGTCCGATATGAAAGTATTCAGAATCGGTCGAGAGAGAGATGATGCGCTCCTAAAGGTTTAAACAAAAACAGTAAAAAACACCACTCACCACCATCGAGTTCACGTTGCATTTTTGCCAATAACAGCTTCTCTTCTGTATTGCTCTGTAGATCCGCCACCAGATGTCGCAAATTGACGTGATTATCTGTAATTTCGTTTAATAGCTTTTGCTGAGATTGTATCTGACTTTGAGCGATATTAAGCAAGCTTTCTAGTTGTGCAGATTTCCGTAAGGAATCTTCACGCTGTCGATGTGCTTCTTTCAGCGATGTTTGCATTTCCTGATATTCCTCGGTGGTCAAATAGTCTAACTGTAGATTTTCATTTATAATACCATAATCTGCGCATACATCGGGTATTTTAAGTTCAATATCTAATTTTCCAGCAAATAGCTGGCCAATGATGAAAGCGAGCTGTGCGCGTAAATCTGAATTGGTTGCTTGGACTTGCAAATAGTCTTCCTTATTATAATTTCCTGAATTCTGCAGTTGGCCATAGTCTTTTTCGAGACAATTCAGTTTGTCTTTAAGTGTGGCTAATTCTTTCTGAAGCGTAGCCATTTGATCTATATGATGCAGCTGATTTTGCTTGATTTCGTTGAGCGCATTATCGTATTCTTCGCGCATGAAAGCATACGAGCTTTTTCCCCTATTGAGTTCTAGCTGTGTTTTTACAAGCTCATTACCCAACTCAGCACAACGTTGCGTAAGTTCCATGTCGCTTGCTTTCATTTGTTGCTGCAGTTCTTCAAAACCCTGGCGGTAGATTTTCAGCTCGGCTATTTGTTGCTCAAGTTCACGTGTTTCGCGCGCATAATGAGACTTATCGAAAGTTGGTATGACAGGCAATTCTTTCTGCATGATAGTTTTGTTGGGTGTAGTGGGACGAGTGGAAGAGTCCAATAGATTGGGTAAATGCAACGATAGTTCTTCGTCAAAGCCATTCCCACCTTCACGCATGCTTTCCACTGAACTTAGCTCGTCTGTTTCATTGGCAGCGTGGTTAGGTGGAGACGGTTGTTGGTTTAGGAGAGCACGCAATGCCTCTTCACGCGCTTTCAAAGTTTGCAATTCGCTTTGTAGGCGCTTAGGAGTGTTCGGTACCGAACTAGTGCGCAAAGCTTCGAGTAGGCGATAGAGCATTTCCGTGTCGATTGTGATGTGATCAGAGGAAGCTAAAACGAAGTCCGCTTGGTTATTTATAAATTTCTATCGCAAAGTACATTTTAAAAATCGCTTACCATCGTATTCTCTTAACTTTTCCAGTATTTCCAGCATACCAGCACGTAAAGTATCATTTTCATCGAGTACATCTTGATATTTTAGCTGAGTGGTAGCTATGGCCTGATTGGATTCATCTGGTATCTGTTAAGAAGAAAGCTATGAGTTGTAGGTATTAAAATTATGCACTCCAACTTACATCCAGCGCAAGTTTACAGTTCATGCAAAAGTTAAGAACGGCAATATGCTCCGCGTTGCTGGCATTTCCACTCTCTGTCACCTCTCCAACCTCACTGGGTATACGCAGACTATCCATAGTAGCGTGTTCCTCCTCTACGCTTGGTGCAGATGGCTTTTGTAATTGTTTTTGCGATTCCATCAACTCTTTTCTGTAGTGCGCAAAGTAGTAATTTATGTACACTGTATACAAAAAGCTTACTCCCTACCTCAAATCACTTTTTTCTAACTTCAGTTGCAGTCGCATTTCCTCCGAGGCACGCAACTTCAGTGTCAGCCGTTCGATCATTTTATCCTTATTACGTTCTTTGGCCACCAAATTCTTTGCCGATATCACCATGTCATCGGGTATATTCAATCGTTTTCGTAGTATGCCATTCTCATGTGCAATTTCGTGCATCGAATTGAGTTCCATAATTAGCGCGCGTATTTGCTTGTCTCGTGAAATGACCTTCTGTTCGAGCGAAGTGCACTTACGTAATGCCTTCACCAGCCCATCTTCGCCTCGTTGGTATGCCTCGAGCGCACAAATGGCTTGCATTGCTTGCTTGGACTTGAGCGCATTATCCTCTTCGCTGCGTTCCAACATCTCAGAGAGTTCGCGGCAACGTTCGTTTGACGCGTGAAGAGATTCTTCAATGGTCTTACAACAGGCGCGAGTTTTATTAGGATTGCGTGCTTCCTCCTTCTCGGCGGACAGTTGGTTCATTAGACGTGTGGAAGACATCATTTCCTCGGCTAAGTATTTGATTTTGAATTCAAGTGATTCAATGTGTTTGTCACGTGATTCTATGGCCTGAAAGAGGCGAAAGGTAAGGAAATTGTATATATTGTATATTCTATCTGACATAACAATTGGTTTCTTAATTCAAAGTATGGAGATATATATATACATATTGAAGGATATCTGCTAAACTATCCACTAAGTATGCTTGCCTTTTTATTCTACTCCAGTAATCCTTAAAATTACAAAAGTATACGGCAAATGGGACTTGGGACTTGGGAGATGGTTGTGCTAAACGTTGAACGCCATGGTTGATTGCCATTTCATGGCGAAACAACTGGACGGCTTTGGATAAAATTAACGCATACAGCCAATCAAAAATTTCTTGGCGCAGTCACATTTTTTATAATTTTTGTAATGTGTTTTTTGCAAATTTTGTTTGTGTTGATTTTTATGTTTTTATCATATAATTGGTTTAAATCTCGTAAAATTTCAAAATTTATTATACTCGTATATTTTATAGAGCATTCAGTTTCAGTATAATAAGGTATAAGTTTGAAGTGGCTAAAAATTTCCGTTCATTATACCTTTCATGAGAATGAAATGGTATATTAAGTTTGGTCCGATGTTTGTAAGTGCCAGAAGGAGAAGAGATAGACCCATCAAAAAGTATACCTAAATGATCAGGACGATGAGCTGAGTCGATTTAGCCATGCCCGTCTGTCTGTCCGTCTGTCCGTCTGTCCGTCTGTCCGTCTGTTTGAACGCAAACTAGTCCCTCAATTTTAGAGCTATTTTGATGAAATTTGGTGAGCAGGTGTCGTTGTACAAATGATTAAACATTTGTCGGAATCGGCCAGATCGGGTGACATATAATACAACCGATTATTCAGATATTGAATTTTGCGCCATAACTCCTCCATTTAAGCAGCTAAAGGCTTGAAATTTTGCAGAAATATCAGCCATTATTAGCTACGTATCAGTATTGAAAATCATGAAGATCGGAGAAATATAACATATAGCTCCCATACAACCGATTGTTCAGATATTGCATTTTGCACCATAACTCCTCCATTTAAACAGCTAAAGGCTTGAAATTTTGCACAAACATCAACCATTATTAGCTATATATTAGTATTCATCAAAGATAGAGTTCACAGTGTAAATCGGCAAGATAAATTCAGGACAAATATTTATTGCGAAAAGTAATAAGCTCAGCGCAATATCATATGAATCATAGCGTTAAACGTTTGGGAACTATTTACGGATCTGATAACTGTTTTCAAAGACCGACATATGTAGGTCTTACATATTAATACTTAATTATTTGTATTTTTTAAATGTTGAATATCAAGCGTCGATACGATATTAAAAATATTCAAAAACCATTCCCTTCTTAAAACATAGTTCTTTTTAATTACATAAGGAAAAGCATTAAATAATTTATAACAATGCCTTTACTAGAATTATTTTTATTGATTTGAAGGAAATTTTCGCTTTTAACTATAGGTAATACGAAATTGTAATACAATAACACGTTTTTTACTATTCTTCCATTCATGAAAGGTATGAAGCCTTCGGCATAGCCGAAGACAGCGCTGTTTTTACTTGTTTTTAATACATTTTTTCTTATGGCTTTGCGCATTTTCTTCTATATAAATTGTAGGAAAATAATTTTTAAAAAATCAAAGGAGATTCTTACATACTTAAAACATGTATTTTGATATATTATATGTATTTTTCATAAATTTGGCACAAAGCTTGAAGTTTCGATTATTTTTTTGTTTGATTATTTTTGTGATAGTATGAATAATATTTGCAATTAAAATTAACAAAACCAAAACTTGCCGTAAAATTATTGTGAATATTGTAAAAAATATCTCTGTGCCAATACTTTTTTGAGTGACTGCATAAATGGCTTATAACGTGGATTGATATATGTATGTCTATATACAATTTTTTAAAAAGGGTTGCCAGCTGTTAAAATGTCTATTCATTTAATAAATAAGTTCAATGTTAAATTGTAATATGGTTGTCAAACGAAAAAGCTTTATTTAAAAAGGAAGTTAGAAGAGGGTTGCCACCTGTTTAAAAATTTAAATATAAACTAATTAATAAAATAAATGAAACTTTATAATACTGATATAAAATGAAAAAGAAGAATATATTTGAACAGAGTTGCCACTTGTTTAAAACAAATTTTTTTTTTGCTATTTTTTTAATTAAAAAAAAACCAATTATGGGGACCCGCCTGTGTATTAGCGTTTAAAATAAAATAACACCCCTATTCTGATACGCTAACAAAACTAACTAACCTGACACTTGCCATGTTTAGTGCGCTTAAAATTATGACGTCATTGTCGCACTGAGCAGCACAACAATGACTGGCAGTTAGTTTGGTGAGCTTTGTCAGTGTGTCAACATAAGGCTATAAAACAAAATTTGCTACTCGACTGATAATATCTGATCGAAGTCACTCGTATGTGAGGAATTTCCCTCCTTCTCAGAAAATTTTTATTCACCATCTAATTCATTTTTACATTTCTAAAAGAACGTATAGTAACTTTGGTCAAAGTTTAAAGTTTATAGAAAATTTTGAAATAAAATAGTTAGTACTATCTATTCACTGGCATTCAATTTGCAATTATTAGTTTTTACATTCGACTCTTTAATTAGCGAGGTTTTCCTATTTTACACTTATTCTCTATATTTGTCGTTTGCAGGTTGCTTTACGGGCATTAAAATATTTGGGTACTCAAACGCAGCACACCACTATTAATCAAATTTAAAATAACTGATTCTACTTACATGCAAAAGCTTAGTGGTCTCGTCCTCATCATCGTCGCTGGCAGTAGTGACATTCTTCCCTGCACCATCCTTGTCGCTATGCGTCACATTCTCTGAGAGACTTGTTGGCTCGCCGACTTTCTCGAGGCGTGCACGCAATTTCTTCACCTCTTTATCTTTACAATCCAACATATTTTTCCATGATTGTGCCTTTATTTCTAACTTTTCAATGAAAGCCTTCAACTCACGCTCACTTTTTTCACGTTCCTCTTCGAGATAAGTGATATTACCTTCTAGTCGCGTGATTTCAATGTTCAATTCGTTAACTGTTTCTTTTAGCGCCTTTCGTTCGCTATCAACGAGCGTTATGTCGGCGCTGAGTTGCAAAAGCTTGGTTTTGCTCTGTTGCAGTTCCGTTTCGCATTCGATAATAGTTTTTGATTGTGCAATATTTTGATTTTGAAGGGCCTGCAAAACAAATTTTGAGCAACAATTTTAAGGAAATTCTTATAATATTATTGCGAATTGCTAATTTACGAAGAAAAAGATATTGCGCCTGATGAGTGCAAAAGTAAAACTAAAGGTTATATAAATTTAAAAAAAAAAACTTGCTGCGGCTATTGTATATTTTAAGGCGCACATTCCATTCATGAAGAACTTCGCCACAGTTTGGATATGCTTACAGCAGTGTTTTAAATCTAAAAAGGCCGGTATATATGTATATAGCAACAAAAATTTGAAGTACACAAAGCCGAAACTAAGTCGAACCATAAATATGGATTTACTGAAAATCTCGATTACATTGCAGTATACGTATACAGTGTAGATAGATAGATATTGATATTGGGGTTTGCACTTTGACCTTATGGTACATTGTGCCCTATATTCTTTATAATACTTCTGTTTAGCCTCAATGCATTTAGGAAGTCTAAGATGATGGTTGGTAGTAGCGAGCGTACGAAATTATAAAATTTATTATTTTTACGAAAAATACTAAGATTTACGTGAGCTGGATCGATTTAAAAGGGTATTTAAAAATAAAGTTTTAAAAAAATCGACATTATATGACAAAATAGTGCAAGCTTAAAAAGTGGGCCTAAAAATATTAAAAAATTTATTTGGAATATAAGTGAAATAAAAATTAGGTCTAAATTGGTCAAGTTTTGCCTGTGTTATTTCAGACTTTCTTAATCCAATTTTCCAAAAAAGGTCGAAGACATCTGCCAACATTTCATTATTTTGATTCCGTTGACTAAATTTTTAAGAATTTTAATGCAAAACTTTTAAGCTTAAAATGTTTTGAGATCTAAGGTGATTTCTATGTACAAATATTTGAAACAATTATTTTTGCTTATAAAAAACGTTAACAATAGCGGCGATTTTAAATCAGTTCAGCTCACATAAATCTTGTATTCAAATAAATCTTGAGTGAAATATTTGGGTTGATATTTTAAAAATATAAAAAAGTTATAGAAATTAGTAAAAGCATTCGAAAAAATCAGTAAAAAGTAGTGGTAGAAATTGGCAAAAATAGTTGTAGAATTAGTAAAATAATGGGCGAAATTAGTAAAATATTCGTAGAAATTAGTAAGAATAGTAATAGAAATCAGTAAAAAATAGTGGTAGAAATTAGTAAAAATAGTGGTAGAAATTATTAGCACAACTAATAAAAATAGTAGTAGAATTTAGTAAAAGTAGTGGCAGAAATTATTAGCACAATTAATAAAAATAGTGGTAGAAATGAGTAAAAATAGTGGCAGAAATTATTAGCACAATTAATAAAAATAGTGGTAGGAATGAGTAAAAATAGTGGTAGAAATTAGTAAAATAATGGTAGAAATCAGTAAAAATAGTGGTAGAAATTAGAACAATTAATAAAAATAGTGGTACAAATTAGTAAAAATAGTTGTAGAAATTATTAGCCCAATTAATAAAAATAGTGGTTGAAATCAGTAAAAGCAGTGGAAAAAATTAGCAAGAATAGTGGTAGAAATTAGTAAATATAGTGATAAAAATTAGTAAAAATAGTGGTAGAAATGAGTAAAAGTAATGGTAGAAATTAGTAAAGCGATTCTGACGCAACTTTCGTTACGCGATGTATAACATCATTGCCGCTAAAGAAGTTTTACTTAAAAAAAAGGTTAAACTGTTTTGAATAAAATTTAAGTATTTTCTAAAAAATAACTCTAATTTCACCTCTATTTCGCGAAGTAAACGCTTGATGTGCTTATTCTTCGAATTGATATTTCGTAATAAATCCTCTTGCTTATCCAATTCTGATAGCGGATCCGATGAATCTTTATCGCTACCTTCGGCTGCTGCAGCAGTTTGAGCGGCTTCTTGTAAGCGTTTTTGGAAACGGAATATGTCCTCAGTGAGCTGATACAAATTTTATAAGTACATATGTATATACCGATTTATTTATATAACCAAACAACATTCACCTCTTTCACTTTGTTTTTCAACTCGGATTTTTCATCTTCAAGTCTATCAAGCATAACTTTAAGTTTTTCATTCTCATCCACCAAACGTTCCACGCGTGAGTCATCGTCTACATGCATACAATAAATAAACAGAAGTAGTCCGGCAATTTGCCAAATATTTGGATGTGAAAGTTATTTTAACTTTTAATTTTTATCTTCATTTTACCTTACCTTCACTGCTATCCTCCTTATCTTCTAGACGCGACTGCAGGGTCGCCACTTGTTCGCCTTTATACTGCAACACGGCCAAGGTGACATCCAATGTGCGACGCAAGGACTTTTTAGGTATCTCCTCGATGGCCACAATTAACTGCAGTAGCATTTCATATAATTCTTCTTTTTGTTTTGTATTGAATTCACGAAATTTACGCGCTGACACTAAATCGGATATTTCCATTTTTTTCCTTTGTTATTGTATTTGATTTTCTAGCAATTTAAGTGCTTGAATTTTTTTTTTTTTTGGTGTGCACTTAAAATGGTAATTTTTGTTTTTCGTTATTGAAAATGACAGCGCGGTAATGACATTTTATGTCGTTGGTTACCTTAGTAACTATAAGTAAACAAAAGTGAAAGGTATCAAACAGAAATAGGCTTAAAACAGCAGCAACAACAACAAGACACTGCAGGCATTTGGTTTACTAGTTCCATTATTAGGGGTGTTATTTGTCAAAGGAGGATAGGAAGGTAAGAGGGTGAATTTTGCCGCTTTCTTCTTTATTTGTGGCAATCCTCTTGTTTGGTAGAAATACCTATATTTAAAAATTGACAGTTTCTCAGTGATAATAATATAATGATTAATTACTTTAGTGACTTTAAGTCAATAAAAATTTAGCTAAAATATAATTTTACACTCATTGATAAGAGGCAACTAATTTATTTGTAAATAAATCAGTGGTATCATTTTATTAAAAAAATTACTTGTTATTCGTTATTTGTGGAGTTTTATTTATCACTCAGCAAATAAAACTTAATTTATGGGTGTGTTCTTATAAAGCAAAAAACGTTGTGTTGAATTTGTGTGCTTTTGCTTTGAAAACAAAAAAAACTCCACAAAGTAAGTTTCGTTTTCTGAGCGATAAATAGAGTTAAAAAAACGATTATTTTCTGAGCAAAATATAAATCTCAAGAAATAACGATTAAATTTTATTTTCAAAGGAAAATGGGCCAGCGGCATGCTAAAAAAACGGCACCATACCGACATGATTGGCTTCTCGACAGTCGCTAAATCAGAAATTTGATACTTCGAACAAAATCGTTAACTATTTAATTCGTATTATTCTCTAACGTTTTTCAAACGTAAAACAATTCATTTGAATTGATGTTAATTTTCTGTCAAGATTTCCAGTTTGAAAGGTGTGTCACTGTCAAAATACAGTATAACTCAAACAACGCGCCACTTGGTGATTTTTTACAATATTTAAAATGTTTTTAATGATAAATTTGTTCGTTAATTTTTAATAAAAATATATTCTTGGAAAAGTAGCGAGATCAAAAAACTTTGTACATAACCTCAATAAATTTTCATCTAATTTTATAATTTTTCTTTATCATAATGTGTAGGCTTGAAGTGGATACAAATTACTGTCGCATTTTTTTTAATTTTTGAAATGTTATGGATGAATTTCCATTCAATTTGGTCAATTGTTTCAGTCACAGTCTGTCCATGTGTTAAATATATGAAAAAAAAATTCGTAACTTTAGAACACTTTAGTTTTTTTAATTTTAACGAATTTCTGGAACGTATACACATGGACAAAACAAAATAATATAATATAATTACTAAAATAAAATATAATTAGGTAATATGATTTTAAGCAAGGCGAATTCATATAAGGTGAAGTTGATCAAGCAGCTGATTGAATTCGCTTCGCGAACGTTAAGTCAAAATGATGTGTTTGTTGTAAATCATACTGTCATTGAGCATATAATTTGTTAGTGTAAATTTTTGTTTTTGTACTTATAACACCACCTGATATGAATTCGCTTTGATTTTAAGTATATCAAAGTATTTTAAGGGTAAATCTTTAAGGTAGCTCCATACAAAAATGGAAGTTTTCGGACATCGAAGGTCATACATTTTCACGTAGCTTATTTAATTATTTTAGTTCAAAAGTTAAAAATAATATTTTAATTGAAATAAAAATTATAACTGTTAATGATATTCATATGTAAAGAAATAAAAATTGACATCATATCATGAATCAAATTGTAAAAATATGTTTTTGAATAAAAACATTTGAAATAAAACAAAGTAATGTTACAAGAATTCCGCTAAATTCCTTGTTTTTTAAAGTGTGATTGTGCAAAATTACAATTGAATTAAGTATCGGGAAGCTCGCGAGACTTACGATTTTCTCGATGCACGAGGAACTCGTGATAAAGTTTTGTACTACTTTAGAAAATAGTAAGTTTCTCTTCATTCTGTAATATTTCTTATTTTCAGATATGTATGTGCCCTTTTCGAAATTGTACATTTAATTGTAATCGTGGTTTCTTAATTGAAATTAGCGATCATATTTCTTAAACTAGATACTACACTTGCGGTCAATATAAACGCACCACCATTTTGGTAGACTATCTTCAGCTATATAACTGTAAATTTGAAAAAATTTCTACTAGATTTAGTAGGCACTGAGAAATAAATTATTTTTTATGAAATTGGGTTGCACATTGTTCAGTTATTATAGTCGTGTTTTAGTTGTGTATTTGAAAAGTTGTGCAAAATGCCGACGGCTTTTATATAGAAGACGCCCTGCCAAAGAGCCACTATTAACAGAAAAAATGCAGGCTGCACGAATTTCTTGGCCTAAAAAGTGGCAAAATTTGCTTTACGTCCGCCGTTCAGGTGGTGAGAGGTTCCAGGATAATTGCGTAGTAAAGAAAGTTAAGTTTCCTCAAAGTGAAACGATTTGGGGCTAGTTTTCATACCATGCTTTGGGGCGGCCTCTACACCTTGTTGATCGAATAGTGAATGTACAAAAATATGCGACAGTGGTTAACAAATTTTTAGTACCCATAATTGAAGATTCGTATACGGATCGCCTAATCTTTCAGGATCACTCAGCGCCATGCCATCATGCAAAATGGGTAAGAAACAAATCTTGTATAAAACATCTATACAATATTGGTGCATATGATCCTATTCAACTCGAATTTTTATTTTTAGTTGGCCAATACATTTAACGATCTAGGGATTCAACGCTTGGATTGGCCTGGAAACTCGCCAGATTTAAACCCTACTGAGCACTTACATATGTCACATAATGAAGTGTGAGGCTGCTAAACAGAAGCCAACAAATAAAAGCCACTTTCTTTGTGGCAACTTGTTTCAAAAACCGATAAACGAATTTAAACCAAATGTATATACTATATTTTTTAGACCCGTGGTACAAATATACATAGGTTATATTTGCATCCGTTAGGTGGCGTATGATTTGAGATGACCCGATTTGAATGAGATTAGAAACTTATAAGAGAACTACTTTTACGAAAAATGTATCGGCTAGGTGGCGTTAGAATCAAGATATTAGGTAAAATTGATGAAATAAGGAATACTTTTATGAAAAATTTATACGTTAGATGGCGCTAGAGGTGAGCTAATCAGAAAATCTCTATTTATGTTCCGATTGATTGTGATGCAATAAGAAGCATATAATGGGGATGCGTTGTTAAATATTTTTACGAAATATGTACGAGTATCCAAAAGATGGCGTTAAAATCAAGTTTTTCTGAAAATCAAGCGTTGATTTTTAAGTTAGCTACCGCTATATTCGACAGATATCTCATTGAAAAAAAAAAACTGTCACTAACTCTAAAGTGGACTTCATGTTTACTGTGACAATGGGCCATTGTAATTTAACTCACTAAAGCTGCATTTTTAGCTTTAAAAATCTTTTGTTTGTACCTAAGTATTTGTAGCCAAAAACCAGAGAGCCATCAAAGCGCTCAGCAAGCTGCAAATACTGACCTGTGTTAGCATAACGGGAGCTATGAAAACATCATCCATAGAAGTTCTGTTGGATCTAACACCTCTTCACAATCATATTCAGACTCAAGCGTAGAGGGCCATCTAGAGAATGACTTGTACTATATATTTTTGAAATACACACAATGCTGATTTACAGAGCTCTTATCGTGGCAACTGTTACTGTTATTGTTGTAACCTACTGAGTATGCAGAATTCTACAGGAAACAATTTCTTCAAAAGGAAGTTAAAATGTCTAGAAAATCGGATGTTAAAGAATATTAATGTATCCTAAAAAAATTATAAATATTGCATAAATAAATGTTGCATATCTCTAAGCACATTTAAATTCAATTTACTGTCGAGTTCTATGATCTATAGATATAGATTTAGACTGAGATGTTATAATGGTGGAATATGAAAAAAAAACAAATGTCCTAAACTAAAATGTTCTAACAATTAGTAAAAGTTAATTTCTGGATATTTTGCTACAATCCGTAAAGATATTCAATACAAGTAAATAAAGAATATATTTTCAATGATTTATGGATTAAAAAGTATTAAAAAATTATATGTTTTCGAAATACGTCGCAGATATTATGATTTGACTAGAAAAAATGCCGATAACCTAGGTACACACGCGACTCGTGGTGTGATATTATAGACTCTAATAAATACTTTCATATTTAACAAATTTGCTTAACTTTTCGTCATGCTGCAGTTTAGAGTGACCAGAAGTATGAATATTTTATGTAGCAAGGAGTTTTGTGTATTGAAATGATTGCTGTGGTACTATTCTTGAAAAAATTACATTTACTTTACGATATTCGTCGCAAAGTTACCGAGGTAAAAATTACTGTCGCTATAATTGCGATAAATATATTTTTTAGTTTATGTGTAAAAAAAAAATATCGAATAGTAAGTCAAAACTTTAAAAAACTATCTTCCCATGAAATCCGAAGTAAATATTTGATAAGACTTATTAATCTGCAGCGACAATAGACTAATTTGGGTACCGGGCCATAGCGGTATTGCACGGCTGATGAGGCCACTCGGCGGGGTACGCTGGAAGTTATTACTACATGCAGGGAAAGTGTGGGGGCTCCTTTGGCTGCCTACAAACTTCTCTTGGATAGATGGGCTCTCTGTCGATTCAGCGAGCGCAGGGAAACTGCTACGACATGCAGAATCGCAAGAACACTCTGGCCGAAAGTGGACTGAGGTCACTAACTAAGCGGCAACTCTCGACCCTCGTAGGCGTTCTGACTGGTCATTGTTCGATGGGTATTCATGCGGTCAGGCTGAATAGAGTCCCTGACCCTTTCTGCCGCAGCTTTATGGAGGATGATGCGGTGGATTCATATTTTCATTTTCTGCTCAGCTGGCCCCTACCATTGCGAAACTGAGGTTCAAGTACCTAGACTCCTACTTCTTTAATACCCCAGAAGAGTTTTCTGGGGTAGAAATTGGTAATTTACGTGACTTCATTCGGGGTACGCAACGTTTCTCCGGTTAACTTTTGTTGTTTCCGATTTACCTTACCGCTCAGATAACAAGTGGTATCACAATGGACTGCCCTACTATGTCTAAGTGAGTTCCTACTGCGGGGACTACCACAATAAGCCAACCTAACCTATTGATCTGCAGTGTTGTTGTTTAAAAAAAATGTAATAAAGGTAATGATTTCATAATTAAAACTTTTAAACAAATAAATGCACAATTTTTGATGGCATTTAGTTACTTGGCATATAACTTATCACGAAACGCTTTGAGACATCAGTGGATCAAAAAAAAAAAAAAAAGGCTTTGAAATCAAATTTGTTTTAATTAAAATACTTTGGGGCTCAAACATAAAGAAAATGTTAAAATATTAGTTGTTATTTATTTGCTCCATATGCAAGTGATCGAACTTTTCGGCGCACAACGGGCCATCATTTTTTGCACGAGTGCTTCGTTGACTTTACGCGATGCCCACAACCCCTTTGTTTTAAATTCTCCAATATCTTTTAGCCGATCACATGTTTTCTTCAATATTCCTTGCACGATTGACCGAGGTACAAAATCGATGTTATTTGCATTGTTCCACTACAATGTGTTCTGGGCATAGTGGCAGCTTGGCAGATCCGGCCAGGACAGTGATCTGCTACCATGGCTATTAATAAATGGCAGAAGACGCTTTTTGAGACATTCATCTCGATAAAGAGTTGCTTTTACAGCCATAGGAACAAATGGCTTGCCAAACTATGTATTTTTTTTTTGTTGGAAACTTGGACTTCAATTTCAATTTACAAATCTTGACAAGCAATATATTTGAAATTTTGAAAGCAGTAGGTTTCGTCGTCCATAACTCATACAGTTTCCGGCTACGGGATTTTGCTGTAGGATTTTGCTTTGCGTCTTTTGAAGCTTGCCACTTTACTTTTTGTACAACAAACTGCGATATATGAACGCACAAATTTTGCAACAGCACGCGACGAAAGCTTCGGATTTCGCGAAAACGCCTTGAGAACCTTCTGAGTGTTGCTTTGATCCCTTTGATCTTTGCTCACCTCCGCTGCTAGGCTTTCAACTAACTGCCAGTCCTTCTTTGTATCGATTCAAAACTCTGGAAACTGTCGATTGGTGCAATTTATAGTTTAGTTAAAAATGGCAATCAAGTTGGCAGCAAGATAAATTATTTTGCCCGAGTTCATTTTGAATTTCAAAATATATAAATATTTTTGGATAAGTTATACTAAGTTCCCCAAAGTGTCGAAATTTTGGTGTATTCACCCTTTCTGTTGCCATACCTAAAAAAAAATGCAATTCAATATTTTTCATACGACATAAACAGAGTAAATGAGCTGACACCTTAGCCTCATTAATTTTTGTTTTTTTTTAAATATTACACTCGGTTAGCAGCCGCATGGTATTTTTCAAATTACTCTGGCTACCTTAAATGAAGTTTATCGAAACACTTAAGTCCTTTAATGCCAGTGTCACTAAAATAACCGCCTATTTGTTGATACATATGTATGTACCCACGTGTGTTGATGTGTATGTGAAAATATACAAGGACCTATAAGTAAATATTTACATGTGAAATGTAAACACTATGCTTGTTGATAAGTTGGTATTAAGGGTGTTCAAATTGTTTCGACTTTTGCTTAGATAATAAAATACGAAACCAATTAGTAAAACATGCGATTTGATTAGTGCTATTTAAGAATGGAAAATAGTTGTTAAATTTTGTTGATTTATTGATACATATGTATGTATTTAAAAATAGTATATAAATAAAAGCGGCGTTAGATGTTAAATTGAAATTTCCCGTGCACTTTCTTTGGGCTCATTCAAAATAGCGCAGTTTTTTCACTTCCCAACACTACACCTTAGACACGATGTAATTTTACCGAGTTGGCTCAGCTCGCATATTTTTCCGAGTTAGTGTTGTTGCTTTACATGCAATTGGGGTGTTCTTTTGCAAGTCGACTACAAAAAACCGGGCCTATTATTATCTATATCCAGTGGCTCCAACAGACGTTGCAAAGTTGATTTTCAAAAAAATTTCAATGGTTTTCTTCCTGTACATGTGGCCTAAATATGCCAACAATTTTTTTTCGCTAGGTGGCGCTGCTGTCGAGATTTTCTCAAAACCTTTATTATTAGTCCGATTTTATTCAAATTCAAAAAAATAATCCTCTATTGATAACAAAAATTTTACCCGCTAGGTGGCGCTGGAGTCGAGTTTATCAGAAGACCTATCTTATGATGCGTTTGTATGGTTCGTTATTTTTGTTAAAAAATCGGTTGAAAAAGCGAATCCGCTGGATGGCTTCAAGATAATCAGAAGACCCGCCTTATGATTCATTTCTATGGCTCGAATTGGCCCACTTACAGAATAGAAGTTAACTACATATATGTAAGAAAATCGGTTGGGGAAAAGCGAATCCGCTAGATGGCGCTGGAGTAGAGATATAGAAAAGCCGTAATTGTCTGAAATAACTGACTTGAGCTGCCAGGTAGAAGAACTTTAGGAGAATGGCTATACACAAAAGACCTTTCGTCCTCAAAATGTTAACTGCCACACTCGCGTGATATTTGCTTCAGAAATCAGAAATAATACAACTGTTAGTTGCCGCTAGGGTTAAGTCATTTTGAATACTTTGAAAAAGACCGACCATACAGGTGTCAAACTATTTGTACATACAGATAATTATTGATGACGACAGGGGAGCGCTCCGAGGAAATAAAAAAAGCGATAGTCGCGTCCAAAGTGTTACATAAGCTCGCACTTATTTAGTGCGCTATATGGTTGTATGGATATGCTTAAGATCCATTAAAAAATATGATAATTTAAAGGTGAAGGTTAGACTAGAATGAAGGCGAAAAGCTCAGCGCCTAATTATCACATAAGTGCCGTTTTGATACCATAGAACCTTGAACTATTTCGTTTTAAAACCAGCTAACGATAAATTTTAGAATGTGGCCCAGGGTGGTCTTACGTTTCCTCATTAGAACCGGACATCTGCACAAAAAGTGCTCTACTGTCTCTGGCTCATTTTCATCTTTGCAGCGTCTGCAGTAATCGTTGTAGGTAACACCAAGTCTTCTGGCGTGGGTTCCGATGTGCCAGCGTCCCGTCAGAACTGCCACGAGTCTCGCGACGTTATTTCTACTCTTCGCCAGAAGAATTGATGTTCTCTTGGGATCATATTCGGGCCATGCTGTGCGCCATCTCAGAGCAGATAGCTGAAGGTGGTGGAGGTAAATGCTCCTGTTAATTAAATCTATTGGAACTAGAGTTGCGACTAGAATTGGAACCTCATTTGAGGTTGTCACTGAGGTTGTCAACTCTCTGACTATCCTATCGGCTGCCTGGTTTCCAGCTAAGTTGCGGTGCCCATTAACCCAAAATCAGTCCACTGAGATTTGGTGGAAGATTCCGTTCAATAGAGTCCTGCATTGCTTAACCAACTTCGATTTGGTTGTGAAAGATGCGAGAGCAAATATGGTCGCTCGGCTGTTTGAGAAGATGGTTACACGCTCATCCTCTACATTTTCAAGGCAGTTGGGCTCTAAATTTTCTCACATTCTTTTGGACACCACTAATGTAAAAGCACGTTTGCACATTTAAATCCATATAATTACGAGCACGCCCTAATTTTACTGTTTTTTTTGTAAAGCGGAAATATTTACAAAGTTGCTATTGAAACAGATTTGCAGTACTAAACGTTTTGCACATATTCTGTATTATTTAGCTGCTCTATTGGTTAATATTCACTCGCAGTTCTACATTCACAAAGGAAACACAAGCTTTTATACATTTTTTACACATACGTATTTGTTGTTTAGCAAATATCTCTGTACTAAATTGACAATGTTAAAACGAAATAAATTACGTGATATTTTAATGAAACATCATAAAAATTTTCAAAAATACAATGTGAAATCGGTAAAAAAATTAAGTGATAAAAGTAAGAATAACAATTTGAAAAATCAAAATGATGAAATGACTGTGGAGGATCTAGAAGAGAATGATATAAACGCAATGAAATTGATCGGCCAGTGTACGCCAACTGAATTTTTCACTTTTATGGAGAAAGATTTTCGCTACATCAAGCCAAACGAGTACATGGATTATAGTAAACTGGATATTTTTCATCGTGCTGTTAGCCCAAGTGAGTATATAATCAATGAAATTAAAAAAAGTTCAGAGTATTAGGATTATAATAATACTAAAATGAAAAAAATGGAGTTACAAATAAATTGTGTTCAAGAAATCTGCATTCTAATTGAAGTTTTGATAACCATTTCGATGACTAGAATTGGAGTCTCAAGTGAGGCTAAAGTGGAACTCATTTGATTTTGCAAAAGCATTGAACGTTCCATAATTACCTCCACTGCCATTTTTGTATATATTTTATTACAAATATCATTGAATCACATCAGATATTGCCATCAAACAAACTTT
Organism: Anomoia purmunda; assembly: GCA_951828415.1. NCBI lineage: Eukaryota > Metazoa > Arthropoda > Insecta > Diptera > Tephritidae > Anomoia > Anomoia purmunda. Next base: position 15,721,235 of record OX639996.1, read on the forward strand.
CACAAAACAAACGGGGGTTTATTCGATAAGGTAGACCCCTATAGTTCGTTCATTTTCTCAGGGGAAATTAGAACTTCATTCCGATAGTTCCTGCTCGCATAAGTTCCTGTCCAATCCCTTTTTTTTTGTACAATGTATAAAAAGGGTGTCTTCGTAGCACGTAGTAAAATTTTGTAGGCTAGATTTCTTGTCCTCGTTTTGGTGTGAAGTGGCTGACATTTCACAGGACAGTTGCCGCAGAGGAGGAAGCTCTTACTTTAATCTATTTTTAACTTCCCCTAAAATAGAATAATCCAATGGAATACACTCGTACTTACCCGAAGAATGGAATCTCAGTGTACACACAACTGACCCATTTACCGCCTTGGGTGTTGTGCCGGTACCACTCTGGCAGCCACCTCAACCTAACTTAACCTAGACAGATAAATACTAGGGTTGGTTGGTTGGTTGTAGCGTTGCCTAGGAAAAAACCTACGACCCAATTAGTGCTTAGAGCGTCTTTTGGATACGCTGATTATCCCGAAGCCTGGGTTTCTGCTGATGGGCTTCCTAATTTTAAAACCATTGGGATTTGTGGATGAATCTGCTGATGTTTTCCATTGTGCACCGAAAAGTATTCTTCAATTCGCTCGCCAGGTAGAATACTAGTGTCTGCTGTCTACTACGGCCCAGAGCCGGACACTCAGAGGGGTAATGAATAACTGTTTCTCTACTGTCCTCGAGATTGCAGCTCGGAGTGTTGTATGGGATACATACATCTGAGCCGCATGTTCGCCAATTGACCGGTGCCCCGTTATCGTGGTTGTTTGTCAGAATAATATTTGGTAGGTCCATCGTTCGTGATGTGCCATTATTGGCGATTTCTTTTGCAATTTTGCAACTGTCAGTGCTGCTTTCTCTCGACTACGGGCAGCTTATTGCTCCGGCCATGGATACATCAAGACAAGCTCCGCCTCTGGCCAATTCGTCGGCCCTCTCGTTACCGTACATGTTCCAATAGCCGGGACCCAGACGAGAGAGATGTGCATTGACCCGACCGCATCGCTTAAGCGGTTGGTTATAGCGCCAATTAAGTAAGTAACTAAGAAAGTAAGTAAGTAATCGATGGTTAATCAAAGTAATCGATGGCTTCCTCATCATTGTCGGGGGAAAACAATTTGTTCCTAATTGTTTTGTTTATTTAAAAATTGTTAAAATGTTGAAGTTTAGCATAACACAAACTGGGCAATTTTTTCCTCAATAATTTCTAGCATTTTTTTAACTCTAAGTATTTGTATAATCACTCCTGTACAAGCAACTTTATTATAATTATTTATTAAGTTTAACTACATTGTATTTTATATTTATATTTTTATATTTAAGTTATCTGATTATATCTCCATCATAATTGTCACACTAATTAAATTATGAATATTTAAACAAAGAGAGCGTTAGATGACATTGTCATCAAGATTAAGGTTTTTTTGTTATTAATAATAGTTCGGAGTTTTCCGACCCTTACACATTAAAATTGCTATATTCGTCTTTTGTACGATCTCACCTTGAGTATGCCACTATTATTTGGCGGCCTTTTCAACAATTTTTAATCAACAGATTTGAGCGAATCCAAAAGGTATTCCTTAAATATGCTTTACGGTCTCTACGATTCACTGATCCCCTTCCATCATATAACGCACGTTTACTTCTTTTAAATCTTAGAAAGTAGACGGTCAATTTTTTCTTTAGCTTTTATATATGGCGTTATCCAGGGAGACTTAGATTGTGCCGCCCTTCTTGAGAATATAAATTTTAATGTTCCAAGAAGAGAGCTTCGAAATTTTTACCCTTTTTTAATGAATTCACCAGATCTCATCTTTTGTCGAGCTTGATTTTTCTATGTCTAAAGATGTTCTCATTACACTTTTGAAATCTGTTATGTAATCTCGTTTAAGTTTGTTAGTTGTCTGTAAGAATTTATTGTTTCATAGACTTAAATAAATAAATAAAGTTTTCTTTTTTGAATTAGCGTATTTTCAGTTTCTTATAAAGAAAAAAAAAAACGTTTTAATCGAGTTAATAAACGTTGTGCTTATAGATGAAGAAATTACTATAGTGAGAGAAAACATTTTGCTGCGATTTTCAAATAGCGTTCAAAGATGTTGGAATAACTCAGAAATAAATGCATTGCGTTTTTTTGTACAGAACGAATTTTCACTTAAAATTTATTTCTCATTTGACAAGGGATGACGGAACATAGCTCCAATATACAGCAACGTCAGAAAACCAGAAGAACGATCGGCTGAGTACTTTGAACGTCTATAAAGGACTATAAAAAAATTATTAAGTACTCTTTATTAGAAATAAAAATCTGCGCTGGGTATTTAAAAATCAGTTACACCCGAACTCAGACTCTTCCTTACTTGTAGACCGATCATATTGCCATAGAAGTAGCATACGGAAAATTAAAGCCGTACGTCAACTCCTTATAAATAAAGGGTGTTTTTTTTAGACGTGTGGTTTTCAATGATACAATACTTTTTTCGGAGTTGGTCTTTTTTACAGCTGTTACTTGATTTTTTACTCAGTTTGGTTCGGCATATGATAATGAATAGACTTACTCCGGAACAACGTTTGTAAATTGTGCAAATTTAATACCAAAATAATGGTTCGGTTAGCGTGACACATTGCGCGTTGCGTCCAATATTCGGTCGATATAATCAATTAGCAGAATCGGCAATTCGAGCAACCATGGATCGGTTTCGAACCAAGTTTACTGTAGTCGATAATGCGCAGCCTCAGAGACACCATACAATGCGCACCGAAGACGCTATTGCTGCTGTGGAGCAGAGTATCGAAGACGACCCGAATGAGTCCATCCGCCATCGCGCGCGACTATTGGTGCTGTGCCCATCCACTTTGCGGAAGATTTTGCGGAAGATTTTGTTGAAGGATTTTGGATTGCGGACAGCTATGAAGCTCACTTTTGATTGACCATTGCTGAGACACCGTTACGACCTCAAAAAGTCACTGCTTGGTGTGCTCTATGGGCAGAGGGAATCATTGGTCCATATTTCTTCAAAAATCTAGCTGGCCATAATGTTACAGTCAATGGGGAACGCTATAGAGCCATGAGTAATCACTTTTTCGGGCCTGAATTGGACGATGTTGATATGGACGACCTTTGGTTCCAACAAGACGGCGCTACATGTGGCGTGGTCTCCAAGATCGTGCGATTTAATACCACTGGACTATTTTTTGTAGGGTTATGTGAAGTCACTTGTCTACGCAGATAAGCTCGAGACGATTGACGCCTTGGAAGAGAATATTCGGCTCGTTATTGCTGATCCACTGCAGCAATGCTGCAAAAGTGCTCGAAAATTGGGCCTCTCGGTTGGAATTTATTCGAGTCAGCCGCGGCGAGCGCTTGTCCGAAATCATTTTTAAAACATAATGGCAAACGCTTATTTATATAATAAAGCTAAATTCTTGCTTATAACATTAAATTATATACGAAATATGAAGCGAAAATAAACAACAACAAAAATTGTATATGAATTATTACAAAATAAATACAATTGTAAACAAATACTAATTCAAAATCTATGTGCAGTACTCCTTGTAGGTCAATGTTTTGCGCTGCTGCCAGTTTTGGGTGTGAGCCTTGCAAATCCCCGTCACGTACGCTTCTCTTTTCGTTCCATAAAGGTGTTGATGACATTGATATTTTTGGCAGCCAGCACTGCATTTAATCTGGCCATGTTGAAGCATTTGGCAAAAACTGGTCTAAATGTGAAAAATTTTGGTAAGTTTAAAAAAAAAAAAGGTATTATTTACTAAGTAAATATTGTATGTTGAAATTTTTGAGACATATTTTCTTGAACTTCAATTATCTTTGGATTAGTCGGCAGTGCGTTCTTTTCCTTTGTACAATCGGCAACGATACTCTTCCTCTTGCTGGCAACTCGCTGGCCACGCCTCATTCGCTTTTGGACCCATACTGAAATGATTTTCCTACGTAAACCCTACGAAATGCCGAAACCCAATTTGTCGACACGTGTGCGGCGCGCTGCAATTGTAATTATTGTACTCTCAGCAGGTTTGTTATACTTAATTTATTAATTTATTAATTGTTTAAAATTTTGTAATTTTTATTTTCAAATTTTTTTTATTTGTTTTTATAAAACAAATTTTATTATCTAGTGGAGCACTTATTGTATCTTGCGTCAGCTGTCATATCCCAATATCGGAGAGTTAATATTTGTACACCTCAAAACGTCACTGCCCATTTCTCCTTCGAAGAGTTCAGTAGAAGGAATTATGACTACATTTACGAGTTGTTTCCATATACGAAATTTGTTGGCTGTATAATTTTGGTAAGTTTATGTTCCCGAATTTGTTTACGATTAAAATTTCGCGTGAGGCTTTCCATTTTAAGATATCCGGTCTATTCGGGTCATGTTTTTTTTTTTTTGACATGAAACTCGAATACGTTGTTTCTTTGCCAAAATGATCAGACACATATTTTTTTGGGAAATTTTTTTTTTGGCGATAAAAACTATTTTTTAAGCGAAGAGATTTTTTTTGTGGGCGATATTTTTTGGCGATTTTAATTTCGCTGTGAAAATCGATTTTTTCGGTCTTTGAAATTGTTTTTTGTTTTAAAAACTGATCGATTTTAATAAATCGACTTGCAAAATGCCCGTAAATAATTAAAAATTAAAATGCGAAGGGGGAAAAAATTGCCAACTTGTTTCGAAATTCTGTTTTTTTTTTTTGCAGAAATGAAAGAAGCGCTTTTTCTTTTAAATTTAATTTTTCGAAAAGTGTAGCTTTTTTACTTTTCAGATTTTACAGATTAGACATTTATAAAAGAAAAATGTACGTTACAAAAACTTTCTAATTTGTTAGTTAATTTTTTTTTTAAACTTTTTACTTTATTATTAAATATTCATTTTGTGTAACATTTTTTGTTTTTTTCTTCCATATACAGATTGTAAATTTTCTCTGCACTTTCGTGTGGAACTACATGGACCTTTTTATAATGATGATAAGCCAAGGAATCGCATATCGTTTCGAACAAATGAAGATGCGCATAAATAGTCTGTTGGATAAGGTACATGCACATTAAACGCACAGAGCGATTGGGTGTAACAGCCCAATAGCGTCGAGATAGAATCATAAAATCAGTTTTGATATCTTTGTAATGCGTTATTTACGTCGATAAGGAGTAGTTCGATCCCGTCTTGTGAAGGACAATTGTATTTATAAAGCTATTTATTTCCATTCGCAAAGCTCAATCGTACCGACTGTAAAATTCCGATATCTGACGCCTTAGTCGAATTATTGACAATTACCATATATGTATATAAATCAAATGATATCATAAATAGGTTTGTTGCCAAAAAATAAAATGGAAAATATGTTATTCGGTAGTCGCGGATGGGTTTGGTGTCAGAAAAAAGAAAAAAAAAAACACGCTAGGTGGCGTCGTAGTCGAATTTATCTATACATCGACTATGGCGCAACCTATTGGCGTGCTCTGAACTAAAAATAATAATGAGGATGGTGCAATGTCGAAACCGATTTATCTCCGAACCAAATTTAACAAGCGATACCGAAAATTCGTTGCCAAATAAATCACCTTAAAACCTGTAGTATGCACGTTTTATATGGTTACGGTAAAAGGTGTATTCGAGAATGATTTCATAAACGGTCGCGATTATTTTTGTGATACTATTTTCATTAAAGAGGCTATAGCGGAGTTCCAGAGTCATCGCTTCTTCACTTCTGACAGAAGTAAAGAGGTTCTCAATTGGCGCGGCTTGACGTTGGCGGCGTCTGCCTAATCTTTTGTTTATTATTCAGGCAATGATGGCAAATCGCCATGACAAATTAAACGACTGACCACCGCATTCAAATAATGAAACTTCGTTATCAAAATCAGTGTAAACGTCTGAGCACATTTTATGGCAGACGTTGCGATCCATCACAGTCCACTCTCCCAGGTTTGGTGATCAAATTCGAGATGAGAGGTTCGGTAAATAATCAGCCAGCACTGGTACGCCACATCATTCGAGAATATCGCCATGTCCTGGGAAGATATGCTGTATATGGAGCATATGAGATTGGGCCTTCGAACGTACAAAGTCCAACTGACCTATAAGCTCAATGTTAATAACCCTAAACAGCGTCGCTGGTTCACTTACTGGGCTTAGGTACAATTGAAAGTGAACTCCCAAATTTTTGACGACAAATGATCTTTAGCGGCGTAGGATGGCGCTACGTGCGACACAAAAATAATGATTTGACGTAGAGTTAAGGTGAATTGGCCACCTATGTACATAGATCATGCGATTCGACCCCACTAGATTTTTTCTTGTAGGGTTGTCCGAAGTCGGGGGTCTATGCCAATAAGCCGAAATGGATAGGTGGCGATGCCATCGCTAGCAGTCAAATAATTAAGTAATTGAAAATTGTACCACTCAGAGCCGTAGTACAATGGCAAGTCGCATTATAAAATTGCCGATTATACACAGATTTATTTATTCCATTTCAACAATGGCCTGCTCTTATTGAAAAACCTAGTAAAACAAAAAGTTATTAGGGAGACACTTTGTCACTACTAATTAAAAAGAAATCAAACTTCATTCAGGGCCAGAAAAAAAGGTTATGAGGAGATGACGCCCGAAACATCAGGCGTCGTGAATCAGACGGGTACTAGGTTGTAGTATTTACATAAATTTTGGTCTCGACCGAACTTACTTGCTTAATATTAACATACAGCATTCTAATACTTCTGGTAGGAAGTGCCCGAGTCGATTTTCATGGAGCTGCGAGACCACTACGTAAAATTACTCGAACTACTCGAATATGTGGATGAGGATATGTCTGGGATTATTTTACTATCTTGTGCGAATAATTTATATTTCATTTGCACACAGCTGCTAAATATATTCAAGTGAGTTGTTGTAACATATTAATTATATTTCAGAGATCACATACACTGCATTGAAAAAAATATTACATGTACTGATATTTATGGCTACATCATTCACATTGTTTAGCTTGATTACTTTTTTTTTGGCTTTGTAAAAAATTAACAAAAATATTATAAGTTCTATAACAAAAGCCATATTAGTTCCAATTTCAAACTGTGTAGAAAAATTAAATTTTCAATTTTAATCAAAATTTTAAATTTTGTATTTAGAATGTTTAGACATTTTTTTGAGTGTGCAATTTTATACCGCTAGCAAGGTATTAAAAAAGGGATTTTTGCAAAAATGTTAATTCCATTAGAATACACAATCAGCAAAAGTTTGTATGCGGGAAAATTTTCGCTTAAGTCGACCAGCTCAAAGAAATAGGATGGCAGTTTTAGAACTACAGATTTTTTTTGTTAAATTGAAGAAACTTGTATCTTACTCCAGAAATGAGCGTGACCTTATTTAGGGATATTCATAAAAAAAATTTGTTTTGCAAATGTCTTAGTCACACAATTTGTAAATTTTATAATTTGGATTTAAGTATATTTTTTCAATATTCAATAACATTCATTTGGATTCTTGAAATTCACACCAGACTTTTTTAATATTTAGATTTTTTGCTCAAACCCTTTTTTGATGACTTTTCTCGAGGGGCTTCACACAACTTTTGATCGAAATCCAGCTTATTTATAGGGACTTCTAATAAATAAAAACTAAATTTGTCAAACAAATTTTTTTTTCAAATAAACTAAAAAATTAGAAACGAATCGTTTTTCCCCATCAATGATGAGAATGCAGTGGCATACGTTCCCTCGAATTACTTTAACAGAGCTTTGGCAATGCGAGATGATCACTTCCACGATATTATAGACTGATTATGTACCCCAAACATTTTGCTGTTTTACAAAAATATGCAAAAAATATTTTGAGTTTAAAAAAAAATTCATCAAATTCAAAGAAAATGATAAAAAAAAGAAATCTACCTAGCCTAGGTTACAGTATTAATTTGTAGCAAGCCAATGTCGGGGTTATAAAATTACAAATTTAAGTCTGAGTTACTTCGCTTTATTTATAAATTTAACCCTAGATTTCCGGCAAGTGGTCTAAGTGTACCATTTATAATTGTCATGGAATATTTTTTTTTATGAGTTTAATTTTTTTCATTAAAGTTGATCAGAAATTCTTTTATCCGCAATTCATTTGTTCAACAAGAAGAAAATAGCTTGATTTGGAGAAACTTTTTGCTTGCTAACATCTGGAATATATTAATTTTGACAATTCCGAAAGCTCTTTCTTTCTAAACTTAACCCGATTTTACAATTAAAATGGTAACTTTCGCTTTCCACTGTCCATTTGCATTTAATTAACTGTTCAAAAGTATCAATAATATGGGGCTTATTTTTTTACTACTTAACATACTATAATAAATTCCGTCTTCAAAATTTGTGCACATTTCAATAAAAATCATGTACTGTTATGATCTCAAAAATAATAATAAAATGTATTGAGAATTTTATTTTTCCTTATTTAATATATGTATTCTAATATAGATAGATTTTCTTATATAGATAATTATAATAAAAACCATGTAAGCCGAGGTTTCAAACTTTCTAGAGCATTTAAAAAATTAAAAATAATTCCGTCAAAGTTTATAACTTTTCAATCCGAAAATTTCTGGTATGCGCGTTTATAGCCTTATAATAAAGTGTAAGCTTCAATTGGTTTAAAATTGTTGTTACTTTTGAAAAATTTTATTTTGCTGGCTGTGTTGCGTCATATCACAGATTTCACTTTTGCATGGAAGAAAATACGGAGCATCGCCAGCAAAACAAAAAAAAAAAAAATGATAAAAAATTGGCATTAAATCGTTTGACACTTTGATAGTAGTTTTTTTTAAAGTTGAATTTTTTTTTAAAACCTTCTAGATATGTAGTTTGTAAACTCACCTCACGTGGTTTTTATTTTGAAAGTACCTATATTTTTATAAATAATATTTAAAATTACATAAGGAAAGATATAATTGTCAAAACTTGTCAATACATTTTGCCAAGGCAAATTTATAGAAGGTGGTGCCGAGAGAACCCCTGATTTAATTATTTCATTTAAATTCGCTTTGCCTTTGTGTAGGGATTGTCAAAATATGTAAATATTTGTAAATAAAAAATCATTTCGATTTTGTAGTAACAAATTGCTTACACTGGCGAGCAAAACCGGTCGAATGGTGACCTTTTTACAATATTAGCAAGGGTTTTAAAAAAATTGTCTTCTTCAATTTTGTATAAAACTATAGTTCATTCAATAACAGATACCATATAAATTAATGTTTCAAACTTTATGCACAATTTATAAAAACACAACAATTAAAAAAACTATATAAAAAATCATAGTTAGTATTAGTTGCACTTTATTATACTGAAATAGGCTACAAAACTGAAATATCTCAACATTCTACTAAAAAATTTAAAAGTTTTGATGAAAATTTGCTGAGTTTCATAAATTTTTTATTCAGCTCGAAACAATTATTTACACATTTTTTGTTATTGTAGGAACTATATTTGTATATAAAATTAACAAAACATATGTATCATGAAAAACGGTGCTAATATTGTAAACAGGTCACCATTTGAACGGTTTTGCTCGCCACTGTGTGTTTGTTTGTCTTCTATTTTCTCAACTCGTCCAACAAATTCGCCTTAGACTGGCCACCACCACTTTATATGAATTCGCCTTGCATTTTGCAATTATTTTTATGACCACAAAAATGTCAAAACTACGGGTATGTGTTTGGAGTAATTCTCACCGATTCTTACTGTTATTGTGCGTACAATTTGTTAGTGAATATTTTTGTTGTTGTATATTCAACACCACCTGTTATGAATTCATTTTGAGGAAAAAAACGCTGCCCACTTGATACACTGAGTAATCCTCTGCTAAGAATGCCTGTTATTTTAATTTAATTTCATGTTAAACGTTAAACATTAAATAACAAAGGTACCTACTTTTAAAATGTCAATATATAAAAATTAAGATTTCCGGCAAATCCCCTAGTCATCACCGCAAACGTGCTTTGGGAAATGCTTGCAGCAAATTTAACCCACTTCACACTGACATAATCCCACACACACATTCACGTTGACAGCCAAAAGCTCGCTACGGATTTGCATTAATTACTTTTTCACGTAAATGTTTTTCACTTTTTCTCCTTTTTTCTTTCTCTTTTTTTTTTACAAATATTTGTACGAATTTCTATACGTCTATCTCATGCCGCGTGCACGCCATCATCAACAGTAAATTACGTTGGCCAATTAATTACGTTTACTTTTGGTTTTCGCTACTTTTCCTAATCGGACGTACGGCTTTCGTTTTCCTAACAGCAGCATCCATCAATGACGAAGCCAAAGACGCCTTGGGTGTGCTGCGTCGAGTGCCAGCGAAAACTTGGTGTGTTGAGGTGAGTTTGGGTGGCGGTAAGCGGTTATAGGTAAATAAAATGTTGGATAGCCGAAGAAAGGCTATCTATGCAAAGAGTTGCAAGAACTTAAAGATGACTCTCCTCCATACGTCATTGATCCAGACTAATTGTTATAATAAATAAAACGTTTTACTTGAATATTTAATTTTCGAAATTTCTTCGACAACAGACGGAACGTTTAATATTTCAAATGGCAACAACAACGGTGGCATTATCTGGCAAGAAATTTTACTTTCTTACAAGGCAACTACTTTTTGGGGTGAGTTCGCTTTAAGGTCATTGGATTACATATGCATATACATAGATATTTTCCAATCAATTTGAACAACTAACGTGAATTCTCCAATGCGCATTTAGAGTATAAAGGGGTCAGAAAAAAAAACAAAATAAAACGGTAATGGATAACATTGCTATGAATTGGTCTTGATTGAAATGAATGCCAGTATATAGAGGCAAATCTATCCATTAAGAGTGTTAAAAGACATTTACGTAAAGATAACACTGGTTTACAAATAAAATATTTCCAATTAATATTTCTCCGCTAAAAACCCGTGTCTTCGCCTAATAACGTATACCTTGCGAATAAGTTGTATAATCTTAATATGAAACGAAACAAATGAAAAGTAAAAAAAATCCATAAATTGCTTAATAATCCCCTATTTTATTTTCAAAAGAGAAATTAAAAAGAATTACCCATTTTGACAGTTCCCAAGTAAAAGTAAATAAATCCTGTTTTTTTTATAAACAGGTGAAAAAGAGTCACTGTTTTTAGCATTTTGTATATTTATTTAATAAATCTCTTTCTATATTCAAGTTTCTACATTTTAGCAAAATTAAAATACATTTCTCCCTGAAACGTTGAAAATTACTCCATAGTCTTTTCTCCACAGAAGATATGGTGAAAAGGATTCAGAAGGTGGCGCAGATTGTGGTACCGCTAATCCTCTCTTAGAAATTTTGACAGAATTTCTATGCCACAAAAAATTATGTTTAAAAAACCGTTTCATCATGTGTATTCTTTCCAACGTATTTAATAATTTTAGTGTGTATTCTTTCTAACATGCATACAAACGTGTTCCCTCTCATTTCTTTCAACTGGCAAATCTCGTGTGACGTCACAGCCAAGTTACTCTCCGAATTTCAGAATAATGCGCGCAATCTTGTATTCTATCATTCTCGCATAAGAGATATGATTGAGATTGAGATTGCGATTGAGATTGAGATATGTTACTTGCGGCCGCCGCACAGTGGGGACTTTTATCATTTTTAGGATACCAAAAGTCATAACAACCCAACAAAAGTAGGTACGACATTGAAATTTTGCAAAAATAATGAAGAGATTAGCATTGCATTTTAGGAAATGATGGGCGTTTTCCGACCTCTTTTTCACCTATTTCCTTAAGAAGGTTTAATAAGATGGCTTTGATTTCTAATTTAAAGTATTTTCCAGAGCAGAAATAAACAAAAGAAGTTTTTAATATGTACTTTTAATATATTATTGTACATTGCTATGGAAGCTTTGAAATGCCATTCATTTTTCTTTTTTTAAGATTAAATTAGCGTTTATATATTTCACAGAGCACAAAATTGAAAAGAAAAGAATTAGAAAAATTTTGGAATACCCACAGCTCATAGTACTTAGAATCGGCGAAACACCTATGTTAAAAATTTATTTGATTATTCATGGAAGTTCTCATTTTTAGCATGTCATGAGGAACGGAGAAATACAAATACAATAAAACAAGAAGACATTAGGTGCTCTAATCAAAAACCGTTGTTTACATAGAAGCTGCATCGCATTTCATTTCCTGTGGCAAGAACACTCGCCCAATTTCACCATACCAGAAACGAATTGGATCCAATCAGATTCTAAGGGCTGTGCCAAATGATGGAAAAGTATACTGGAAAGTAAACTTTTGACAGCTATGAGGTGAATAAAAATTGTCGAGCTGTTAGGGCTAGTGAAAAATGTGACAGCAATTATAAACAAGAATGAAATGGTATAGACCCATTTTTGCTAAAATTTTGCTAAAACTTGTTATAAATACATGGATTTCAGTTCCAGAAAAATTTAACTTAGCAAAGGCAATCATTTTTTATATGTAATTCCAGCAGTTCCAACAGTTACGAATTGGCACAGCAGATATCTATAAAATTTTCCCACCATATTAAAAAGTTTATTCACCATAGAATTTTTCTATCAATTGGCACATGCCCTAATATCAACTAGCAAAAGTCAAATTAATTCTGGTATGGTAAAATCGGAAAAGACTGTCTGCTAAAGGAACGACGGCAGTGATGCAACTTCTTCGTAATCTAAGTACGTTCTTTGCTTTAATAACATCCTGAATTCTCCTTGATTATGTATTATAATAAAAATTATTGCGTTCCACTAGCATTGCCTCCTTCTTTAAAAAGTTACTCTGTGCGCGGTAGTCGAGTGTTTAGCGTCTGCGTGGCCCTCGGCAGGCAATAGCAAACCGAATATATTTCTGAGTTGAAAAACTCCTCACAAAATTCATCTGCCGTTCGGAGTCGGCGGAAAACTGTAGGTTTCTCAATTTGTCGAACAACAGCAAGACGCTCGCCCCGAATTGCAGGAGAAGTTCGACCAAACATCGCTTAATATTCACTAACATAAATTTTATCACCGTTCATTTGGCGATTCTACCGAACCGATTTCGAAACCAAAAGCACCGTTGAGATTTATTTTCCTGTAGTAGAGAAATGTTGGTTTCCTGAGAGCACTGTCAAAAGTTGAATTTTTTATAACATTTTCCAGTGATGCCACTAAAGTTAAAATGAACACTAGGGATTTTTGAAATTATTATTAGATATTTTGCACTCTCTACGCAAACATTGAGATAAGCAATAGGTATCTTACCGAAGTTTGTTTAGAAAGCTCGATTTCTCCTTATAACACCTAAATAAATAAATTAACATTTCAGTTTTTTAATTTTTTTAAAACGATAAAGTAAATAAAAAAAAAACAAGTTCTGTGAAAAATGTAATTATATTACCAATAAAATAGTACAATACATATCATGAATTTAGTATAAAGAAAAATAATTTCACTTTTAAAAGGTAGACATAATAAAATACTTTTTAAGATTTTAAATTGGCCTCTACCCAGTTTCAAGTGGATAAAATTTTAACAGAGATAATGAATTGCTTCGAAAAGCTGAAAAATAAGGAGTTTTGATTATTTTTGTATTAAAATTTACAATTGTACGTAAAGTTTTACAGTTTTCTTGTTCATTCGCTGGAATGACAGCCAAGGTTATGACGGTTGAGATACATCCCGACAATGGGAAAAGGTCGCTGTACAAAAGGAAGAGATATTTTCTCTATAGCCATGTATGGAAGGCTATGAGAGAGTCGAAAGACAAACCACATTTCGAAGGAATGCGGGTGGAGGACGGTATCATTAAGATACGGTGCTCTGACGGGAATTCCCGATAATAGCTGCATAAAATGGTAGCGTCCTAAATGATGGAAGTATTCGCAAGTTGGTAATAGTCTCTGTTTGGATACTTGGATTCCGGTATGGACAACCAAGTGAGATTTTGAAACGTGACGGTATGGAGAACGAAGAGCTGAATACAAGCCGTTGGCGAGTGCATTGGTTTACCAGGAAAGAGGCAAATTCAGGCAATGAAGAGGGCACTTTTCTGGTGGTGGGAACCATGAGTTTGTCGCGGGCGTATCTGTGGTATTGGTGGCATTTCTTGGAGTAGAGCGATTTAAAGGCGTGGGTATGTATTATAGCGCCGAGAGTTGTGCTCTCAAGACAAGGATCATACCAAAGGATGACTTTCTGATCATCGATTCAATGAGTTTTGGCTAGGCACTGACACTAATCAGGTGTCCAAACATCGAAATTCTCGAAAGGTGGTTTGGCTGGAGTTTAGTTGGCTACTTGAAACGAGAATACCTATACTACGTCGCTGTTAGAGATCTACAAAACTCTTCTGGAACCCCACTTTCCGGGTAGCAGGTTAATTTCTGGCGCATGCAGGGATATGGAGGTAGATAACTCGACGGGAGGGTTCACTAGACTAAACTGCTACGTTGCATCACGGGTGGTGTCTGGGGAGTCAGTGTCTCCCTCTTTCGATGACTTCAAGTCGCCAGCCCTTGATGGTGTGCATCCGAAAATGCCAAAGCGTGAGGGGACCATTATAGATCCATGGTTAAGTCCACGATTTCTGCGTTAAACAAGCTGCAGAGGTGCGTCTAGACAGGAATCACGGGCGCCATGAGCACGACATCTGGAGTGACTCTGAATGACTTGTTGGACTTGCTACGCTTGGATTTAACGCTCTAAGAAGAGGCAATGAAAACTATGTGTCGACTAAATTCTTTTGGAATGTGACACGACGATGAGAACTTTGGAGGCAGAAAGTTATTTGGAAGAATGTCAAAGCAATACCCTTTATTTTTGGCACCAAATTGCAAACTGATACCGAGAGGTTCTTTTGGTAGAGAGTATACCGTCAGATTTCCTACAAGAGAACAATATAGAGAACCTTGTACTCTCTTGGGAGGCTCGGTGAAAACTTTTTGTACCGACGGCTCCGTAGCAGAGAATGTGACTTGGAGAGCAATTTCAGATGCTCTTCTACGTTAGGTACAATGACAACGGCTAAACAATCGGAGACATTTGCTATACTTAAGGCAGCAGACTGGATAATTAGCGAAAGGTGGCGTCGATAACCAATCAGAGTATATAGTGACAGCTTAGCTGCACTGAAGCCCTTGGAGACTGCACGCACCATTTCAAAACTTGTCGAAGAAATTAAGTTGGGGCTAAACTCAGTTGGAAAATGAATAAGCTCAGCCAGTTACTTATTTTCAATACCCGCGTGCCGGGAAACAGCGGTATTGAAGATAAGGAACTGGCTGACGAATTTACGAATTATATAATATCAATATTCTAAAATATATTGCGTATTATAAGTAATTAAAGTAGTAGCTGACGGTTCATAATTGGGTAATTTATTAAATTTTATATGCAGATTTTAGTTCTAATGAGTATACTCACATACGTACATATTGACACACACACACCCACACATATTCCCATTGCCGCCACAGACTCCACTTCCCAATCGTAATTACCTAATTATTTGTCTTTGTAATTTTATTTGATATGCAGATGGCAGGCACCATTGTCACCTATGAGTTGGTTTTGCTGCAATTCGATGAACCGAATCGTGCCAGTGGACTACCGGAGCTGTGTACTTAGAGACAAAGGGCGGTTGCAGTGCGGTGCGACAAGAAGCTGTGACCTTTATGAGTTAAGCTAAATAAACAGTAAAACTGAACATACATATCTAGTTGTATGTACTTAGCTGCTTATTCATTAAGGTGTTTTACGATCCATGCCAACAAAAAATAAAGGCTACTGTTTTTCTACACGTATCATAAAATGTGATATATTTGAAGGTTTTTGCCACAGTATTTCGGTTAAAAAGAGATTCATTACTGAGCTACACCATCTTTATCTAATCAAAGATTTTTCAAAAATCTTTTATTTTTATTCTTATAAAATTACGAATGCAAATTTCATCAGAATGTGTACAGCTCAGTCACTTCTGAACATATCCTCGTTTTCAGTAGTTAGATATTTTCTTATCTCATTAGATTATTGCTGTCAAAGATTTGCCTTTGGCTTAAGTGCGAGCTACATTCCCATTCTTATGTTTCTACCTTCGATATATGAGGATGGCCGAGTTCAGTGGAACCACGATCCTTAATTGCAGACTTGGAAATATTCAAAGCGTTGGTTGCTTTTTAGTATCGTCCCTATGCCACCGCCTGGTACTACGCTTGGAGTGCAATTAAATTTTCGTATGCTAACCTGTTGAAGCCTCAGATATATTGAGTTCTCACTATTTCTAATCATCAAACTACCTGGATTAGTTAATAAATTTATTTTATTGGAGATTTTATCACGGCCAGTCACGAAGTAGAGTCTCCGAGGCTGTTGTGTACGAGTATCGCATCTACAGTCCTTGAGTTGGCATAGAGAGGCCAGAATTATTTTTTTACAATACTCCAAATCATTAAATTGCTCCTCTTGTTTCTCCCACTTGTTATAACTGTAATTATAGTTTCCTCTTGATTACTCCTAGTCTGCAGCGAATTCCTTCCACCTCGCTTGAGGCCATCAATATAGGCTTTGGCTCTTGCTAATTCGTCAGCTTTTTCATTATCGACTACGTTCCTATGCCTGAAAACCCAGACAAGAGAAAAGTTTATGAACTCAACTGCGACTTAACGACTACTTACAATCCATGATTATTTTGAAATTGGTCTTTTGAGATACTAGCGCTGATATCAGAAAGGGTGACTTTCGTCTACTCTGAGAATACCCCCGCATTCATCCCTCTGTTCATTATGGAACCGTCGGCATAGATGATATTCGGGCACTTCTCAGCTACCCTGCCCCTACTTCAGTCCCATCTAGAATGAAATTTCACTTGAAAGTTTTTCCTAGAAAAAAGTGAAGGAGGTATACTTCTATAATCAGCCAGATTCTTTGAGTTTTAATTTTCTCACGTTGTGTTGCTAGTCCAGTACTAGCCTCCTTACTGCAGCATTCGAGGTGTGAGTAGGAGCGTTGTCATAATTCATGAAGGAACAAAACTCCTTGCGACAGTTTTCGTCGACGTTTTCCTGTAATATTGCCTCACAATTAATATTGTGATCTTTAAAACCACAAATAAAATTCCTTCGGATTTCCAAAAAACTGCTGTCATAATCTTTATCTGATATTGAGTTTCTTTTTTTTTTAGTCACGGTGAGCTCTGTCGACGCCACTCCATCAATTCTCTTTTTGACAGCGAAACATTATAAAGAACTAAGGTTTCATCGTCGGTAACAATTGAATCGAAATCTTCTATCTGACGGTATTCACAAAGAGCTACGTACAAGCTCAGTTCAGCACGTCAGTCGCTATTGGTTTTGGACAGCGAAAAAAGAGTTTTTAATACGCTATACCTTTTAAAGAAAATAATATAATTTAATATTTAAATGTTATGGGTAGGTAAAAAGGATGCAAATTCTATGGCTAGTCGAATCAAATACCACAATTCTTGAGTATAGTTTTTTTATATCAGACGCAAGCCACAATGAATAGATAATAGCCATAGAGCAAATACAACAATCTTATGTATTTTTTTGTTGTGTTAAGGCGTAAAAAAGTTTAAAAAAATCTTACCCAAACAAGCGAACTTTATTTAATAGGAAGTCGTATGATAAGAGCGTTTTTGATTAAAGAGCAGAATGTACATCTCGTAAGGAGTTTGTCAAACGGTACAAAATTCACCGTTATCTCAATGCTGTTATGTGGTGTTCGGAGGTGTTTGAAGGTTTAATGGATGCTTGAAGAAAAACTAAATTTTTTAGATTTTCTGACCGTCAGGTTGGATCAAGTCGCTTGCAGGGTGTGTGGTGACATTGTATCATTTGAAATTCGAAATTTTCATTGTGAAGACGTCGCGGAAAGGTGAAACGGAATTCTGTGGAATTCGTCCATAGTTACCGCCATTGTGGTGAAGTCTAAGGATTATAATAATTAAAAATAGATAAATGAGAAATGAAAAAGTAAGTTCGAATTGGATTTGTCAAGGTGCCCGCGTGGTGTATTCCACTCTTAAGGAAATTTGTATTTTTTCAACGCCACTATTTACTAGAAAATCATGGAGGAGGCGAGGGGGAATGCTTATGACAAAAAATGTAAAAGAATTTAAATAAAAAAAAAAATATTTCAAACAACCAACAAAAATTATAGCAATCGTATCCTGCGTCACCGTAATTTGTAACTGCGATGATGCTACAATACAAAACTAAAAGCGTATTTTTTTAATTTAAATAAGAATACAATTGCAAAGCTACTTGTTTCAAATAATTGCCAGAACCCCTGCATCTACTCTCATCAGGACAGTTATTGCAAAACAAGATCCTCGAAAATCCCCATTTCACCAGAAATCAAAAAGTGAAGTCCCATGGATTTTTTGTTTGGTATGCAAAATAATGCACAAAATTGTCAGAAAAAAAAGAAAACAACCCTCAGCAAAATTTTCAGACACATAAAATTTACACTAAATATTTAGTGCTAGAAGTGAATGAGCTATAAAAATGAGCCCACAAAAAATATCCGAAAATTGCAGTTGTAGTTTTTACATAATTTTCCATATTACTTTTCTTTTAATTAATGATATATAAAAACATAGTTTACTTTCAATTTTTTTTTTTTTACAAATCTGCAATTACTCATCAAGATAGGCCGATGTGCACATACAAAATTTTATTGTTATTATAATTTGTAAAAATATGTACTAAAAGTAAGTTTATAATTCCCATTTGACGCATTCCCATTTTTAATTGATACTTTCTCTTTCCGATTGACAATTTCTTATTTAAACTTAAACGTTTTCTCATTTAAAATTTACTCTTCTTATTTCCAATTGACACTTTCGCATTGGAATTACGCCGAATTTTTGTTGTAGCTCAGTGCAGACCATTTCATCTTGCAAAAAGAAAGTTTATAACTTTTTCAAAAAAAAAAAAATATATAAAAAAAAAATTCTTTTCGTGCATACGAATGAATCTGAAATATTTTGAAAGAAATCAAAAAATATATAAAAGAAATTTTTTTTTTCGTTTGTCACCTTAATGCATAATATGACATACCGATATCGATACGGTAAATTCACCCTGACTGATCAGATTTTCTCATTAATGATTCAAGTTTCATGGTTTCGGATGAAAAGTGAGTAACATATACTTATACAATACATGCCCATTTGTATGTAGATATGTATATGTTTGTATGTGTGTGTGTGTGTACTTCTTGTTTAAATCCATACATACATACATAGAGTAAATACCCGCAAGGATTATTGTCCTGGTTGTTACTGCTATTGCTATTGTTGCTGTAGCTTTTGTTGTCATGTTTATTTGTGATTGCCACCCGATTTAATTAGCAACATGGCAAGCAACGCCTTACACCAAATTGTCACCACATTCACACATGCGAACGAAACACCGTTGCAAGGACAACTGTGTATGTGTGTGTTTGCGTTTCTATAGATACATTCAACTGGTTACACCCACAAGAATGGTAAGTAAACAAGCAACTAAGTAGGATATTGCATGCAATGCAAAGAAAAGGAAAACTTAAACTGTTTACCATAGCGCTGTGGCATATTCATCGCTGGCGGAAATGTGAAATTTTCAACAAACCTGAAAATGAGCAACAAAAAAAAAAAATGCACATACTTGAAGTTCTTAATCAGCATAAACAGTGGCGGTCAACTGAATGTAGTCAGAAAAGTGACTGAAGTGGAAAAGTTTGATTTTCTTAATTAACAAAATAGTTGGAGAAATTTTTAACACAATAATGCAATTAAATTTTTGTTTTCGATTGTCAGTAGTTTATTACTAGTAATATGAATTTGACTAAGTATATGTATAAAGAAAAATCGTAGAACATAACTATATGACGGGGACTTAATGAAAAGTTTCGATACTTCATTTATATGTTATTATATATTATCACATAAAACAGGTGGCAACCCTCTCCAAAATATAGGTATGCATATTGTTCTAGCCGGGACGAATAGTTTTCATATCGCTTATATGTTAATATACTATTTCCTTGTGTATAATTTAAATAAGTTTGACTTTAAAAATAGGTGGCAACCCTATTCAAAATATACATAAAGGTTTTCTCCTTGCTAAACGAACAGTTTGAGACCCATATGTTTCCATTCCATACATACATATGTACCTAGTGTATAATTTAATTACATTCGAATTTTCAAACAAGTGGCAACCCTGATAAAAGTTGGATACGAACCTTTTTTCTGAGACGAATGTCTTCAAACCCATATTTTAAAATTTCATATAACTTATGTACATATACTTTAAATAAATTCAAATTTTCAAACAGGTGGCAACCCTCATAAATGTTAGCTAGGAACCTTATTTCTCAGGCGAACGTCTTCAAACGCTGATTTTGATATTTCATATAACTTATGTATACTTTAATTAAATTTGACTTTACAAATGGGTGACAACCCTCATAAATGTTAGCTAGAAACCTTATTTTTGAGACGAACGGCCCTAAACCCATATTTTAAAATTTCATATAACTTATGTATATCTTAATTAAATTCAAATTTCCAACAGGTGGCAACCCTCATAAAAGTTAGCATAGAACCTTATTTTTGAGACGAACGGCTTCAAACCCATATTTTAATATTTCATATAACTTGTGCATAATTTGGTTAAATTTGACTTTTCAAACAGGTGGCAACTCTCTCCCAAGCATAGAAAGTACTTTACGACCTGTTCTCATACCTGACATGACAGTTTTTTATATAAGGTATACATATATTTTATTCAGCAAAAACCCATAAATTCCAAACTTCAAACTTTACACCAATTTTAATAAAGTTCAACATATCGTCAACAATTCAAGTTATCGACTTTCATTTGTTAAACGGTTAAAGCGGGTAATATATGTTTATTTGGATTGTCGATTCACAAATGGCGCTTGTCAAATGTAAACTCAACAAAGACACTAAGTACGGGAATGTCATCTGCTGGTTAAATATTGACTCACAGATGTCGCCCTCCGTGGAAAATATTTCAGAGGCGTAGCAAATTTTTTAATAATTATTCCCCACTTTTTGTATTATGGTTTTTTTTTATATAAATTTAATAACAACAAAAAGAATATTTTATGTATTGTAAATGTTTCAATTTTTAATTTGCTCTTCAATATTGCAAATTCCTCGATTAATTTTAGTGGCTGTGGCTGCGATGTAACTTAAATAATGCTCTTTTTTTCAGTTATAGTAAAAACTAATGAATATAATATACATTTTTTGGCCCATTTATTTGTATCAAATATTAATTTTTTTGAGCGCAAGGCCATTTTTTTCGTATGAAAAATTATAGAGAAAGCACCACATTTCCTCAGCAGACTTTTTTCGAGGATCGAACTCACCACCTGAACTTTGACAGCAAAAACAAAATACATGTGAATTTTTCGACTCCACCTGATTAATATAAGTACATTCGCCCTAAATGTAACGCTGTTTATATTTAGTTTTGCTTTAAGTTATACGAAGGAAAATTGAAAAAAAAAATTCGAAATCTAGTTGATTTTAAATGTATTGAATTTCGAATTTCGAAAAATTATATTTTGACAACTTTAAGTGAGCATAAACTGAATTGGATGAAAAGGTTTTACAATTTGGCTTTACAATATTACAACCATTCCATTTCTTATTTGTGATTGCTAGAAATCCAAAGGCGAAATAACAAACAATAGTCCACAAACTGATAAATAGAAAATAAAGAATTCGATTAATAAAAAACAAAAGAATGCCATTTCGATTACGTTTTCCCTTTTCTCATAACATAAATAGAAATTTGCGAACTTGCGAACTTTATTTATAAGTTAAAGAAAGTAGGTGTCATTGTGAATTAATACAAGTGAAAAATCTTAGTCCATAGACGTCAAAATTCGGCTCAGCTGAGATCGATCACCTCATGTAGAAACCCTCAGCATTCTGACAATTAATAATGGCCATTTGTGACATTTAATATCAGACGCCGCCATCTTTAATTTAGAAAACTTCTCAACTATATTCATTCACAATGGTAGTTGTCACGAGTAGTTATAAAGAAAAAAGGGAGAATTGGTGTTGATGTGTTATGGGAAAAACATTTTGTTTAAGTTGGTATTTTTTTTTTGCTGGCCCTTGACACAATTTCGAAGAGTTAATTTATCTTCACTGATTTGAGCCTATTCAGTTGACCGTTATTGTAGTATATTGTACACATATTCGTTCCACCTGTAAATAAATTTGTGTGCACAATTTTGTGAATAGCGCGTCAGGTGCTTTTTTCATTCATTCATTTTCATTTTTTGCTTGCAATTAAGACTGCCAACAAGTTGGAAAATTTATGGTTAACTTCTAGTTACTGGTTGTCAATGGCGCGCATACATCTGTATAGATCTATATACATACATATGTACCATATATTTATTTATGTATGTTTGTATCCGCCATTATATCCGGCGATCAAAACTTCAACTTTCGCACATAGTTGTGGCATTTGCGTTCGTGTAGCCTGTGCGTAAGTTAGTGGTGGCAGTTAAAGCGGGTATGTCACAAAAGCAGCAGAAAAAAAAACATCAGCAGGAACAGCAGCTGCAGCAGCAACAGCAGCAGCAACAGGATCAAACATTCCACCAATGCATCTCCAAAGGTATGCACAATGGCAATGTGTAGTGCGACGTGCTTGCACGATAATATCAAGAGTAGAAGTTCATGCGAGTTAAAGTGTGCACGTAGGGGCATTCTGCGCAAAGTCGGACACCATTTCGCTTTTGTATCTCCGACTTTTTTTTTGTTGTGGTATAGTGTTAATTGAGAGATTTTTTTTCTCAATTTTTTTCTGTGCAGTCGTTTTCGAGATATCGATTTTTGAAAAAAAATGTCGTATTTGTTTTAAGTGCTCATATTTATTATTATTATTCGTCTATTGGACTGGAAAAGTAATTTATTCCATTCGTCTGACTCTAGAAAAAACACCATTTTCATTTGAAAATACAGGGCTAGGTAAATATAAGACAGTTTTGGTCTTGTGCTTTGTTAATTGTCATAGCGAAAGCTAATTTTAAGGGGAAACTGTTTTTTTTTCATAGTTAATGCCGGTATTCTGTAAGCAGTCTCTAGACACTAATTGAGATTTTTCTGTGGTGAGATCGATTTTGAGACAATTCGCAAAGAACATAGATTACAAAGAAGTTCCATGCTGTTTTGTTTCTTGTGGCAAGAAATGTTGTCTTATTTCACCACACCAGAAACCAACTGGATTAAATCAGATTCTAATAACAAACAGCAAAAGTCGAATTTGTGCTGGTATGGTGAAATAAGAGAACATTATCTGTCAGAGAAACGGTGGTAGTGATCCAGCTTCTTTGTTATCTACCTCCTTTTCTATTCGGTATTCAGTAAGCGGTCTCAAAATAAAGTCACTAATTTGTTAGCAGGTTGTGCGTAGATCACAAAATGAAGAAATTGAGAAAAATATGCTATCGTTCTGATTGTTTTTCGTTCGCCATGTTTTGGGTAGTTCTGTAATAAATAATAATTCAAGAAAAAAAATATAATACCTATTATCGAATAGACATTTAAATGAGTAGCTGTATTTATCGATTGTTCATAGTTATATATTTTAAATAATCAGTTATATAAAATACAGTAATATAAATCTTCATCGGGCAATTTCAACGCTTTTACAATAAACACATTATCTCAGTTTTTAAAGAACAATAATGTTGCTGATCAAAAATTTACATTTTTTTTATGTGCAATTGACTAATACATTTGGCACATCAGCTGATTGTCTCTACTGCTTTTCACCATAGTCTTTGGTGAAATTTTTTGCGGCTGTAGCTTACGGAATACCAAAATTGTCTTATGTCACTAAAACTGTTTTTGATTGAAAGTCACAAATTTAGAGACTTCGATGAGAATGAAATACCGAAAAACTGATATTGAGACTTTGCAAGCGAAACGGATTCGAGTGAAAATTTAGCGTACAATCGTCGTTGGGTGCAAAAAAAAAATGTCGTTTCTAGAATCCGATAGAGGGAAATTCAAAATTGCCAATGGTCGAATTTCGATCACTGGGCGGTGATAGTTTAAAAATATGTTTGATAATTTTACAAATATTGTGTGAAGGAAGAAGTAAAAAACCATAATATTGCTGAAATCCTATTCTTGTCATGTATTTTCAAATATTTTTTTACCTATATAACTGAAACATGAAATTTAAAAAAATCTAAAAAATAGACCCCATTATTATCTCATTACGGGACTAGGCTTAAAAGTTGCGGAATGAATAATAGTTTTTTAAAAAACAATTTCACGCACGGATGTGTTTTTTTGGCAACTAACATTTTGTATAAAAATATGAAATTTCATAGAAATACGTGTTAAATTTTTTTTTCTATTTAATATTCCGAAAGTATTTTAACAAACACAAATTAAAAAAAAAAAAGAATTGTCCGAGGCGGTACAGTTTTTGCACAGTTATGAGCATTTGAAGAGGGGGGTTTCAAAAACACGATATCTCGAAAACGGCTGCACAAAAAGAAAAATTAAAAAAAAAATCAGGAGGACTCTCTCTACTGATACTCTAACATAAAAAAAGTATGAAAAAAAAAATCGGAGATACAAAAACCAAATGTGGTCCGACTTGGCGCAGAATGCCCCAGATGTATGTGTGTAGATATTGTTACATATATAAGTTTCGGGAGCTTGTTAAATTTGTGTGAACCTGTGAACTTTTTCCTTTCAGCTTTGTCATAAATAATTTTCGGTGCTTCCAGCTTTTTTAATTGACCACCACAAAATGTTGTAGAAAATGTTTTAGTGCAAAATTTGATGATAATTTATTTCTCAGCAGTATTAGAGCACGTGTGTGAAATTACATTACTAACTGCCAAAAGATTAGTTAGGGTGTTTTTTTTCTCAATTAGTGCAACGCTTTTGCTAAACTAACCTTTACACGTGTGCACATACTTACTAGAATATTTCGGTTAACAAAGAGGTTTCAAGGGAAATTAATAGGGTTTGCTTGTATTGGTTGGCGTTTCTACGATAATAAAATATGTATGTGCACAGATATGTTTTTTATTTATAATTAAAATATTCTCATCTGTCGACTTTTGCTGTCCCCTTACCCGGAAAAACAGAATTCAATACTAAATTGAAACCAAAGTTTGTGTTGCAAATTATACGAATGTTTGAGGAAAAAGCTTCAATTTAATTTATTTGACATAGAATACGTGCTGAATTTCGGTACGGATGCTATTCTTAGATTTAAAAAAAAACACTAACTGAGTGTGAAGTACAAAAGGCATTTCCATAAAAAAAATGCGACAATTAATTTTCTATCGCGGAAATGACGACATTTTGGGATAAATTTTGAGACTTTAAAGTGCTCTAGAAATTAAGAATTAGCATGTATAACTTTAATTTTCAGTTCAAACACTCGCCAAGTGTAATATTTTCTTGGACATCATTTACTTTCTTTTTATTGAACGAGCATAAAAGCCGCATCGAAATTTTTTTCAGAGTGCGCCTCTGAATGTAGATGGTGTCGGCCAAATGGTAGTACAGCGAGAACTCGAACCATGGGAAATATTTAGTAGAGAACGAACAAACTTCGTCTTCGGCTTCGGCCTCTAAAGTTCGGTTCGGTTTCAGATCGGCTTCGGCCAAAAAAGCTGAATTTTGGCCAAATATTTGTTCATTTTGATTAATTTAAAAAATGTATAAAATTTTACTTTTAATATGTTTCTCTTTGGAAAGAACTCAAATAAGCCTTAAGCTAAGTGAAATAAAAAATAAGAAAGGTGGTAAAAAGTGAAATCAAAATTTGTTTAAAGCCAAATATCTAAATCAACAATTTAAATATTTCATTCGTGTTTTCGATTTCACACAAAATTTTATACCGTTTTCGCATATTTATATCGGCTTTATAAGCTTCCAAAATAATTTATTTTTAAAGTAAATAAACGGGCTGAGATAACTCGGTTAAATGATATCCGACCTGAGATGTAGTGTTGAAAAAACTGCGCTATTGTGAATGAGCCCTAAGAAAATACATGGAAAATTTAGACTTAAGACCTAGCTCCTTTTTATTTGTATTGTATTTGTAAATATATAACTATGCAAACCTAAAAATTGCAACAACAAATCGCAACTTACATGAAAGAGATTGACAGGGTTGCTTTTGCACTAAAGGAAATTTTATCCGATTTAGAGCGTTCTTTTGCAACTCGAGTGCAAAGAAACGGGCCTAATGTTCATAGCGCTAAAAATGCCTACGACTTCAGTATTGCTGAGAGGTAAGTTCAAAAAATAAAAAAACAAAAATACAAAAGGTAGCAAAAAGATTTTCGCCAAACGCATTTTTATATTCACAAACTTATGCCCAAAAATTCTACAGTAGATTGTATGTACATTTTTTTTTGCTGATATAAGTGTAATTTTTTCCACTGCATTTTGATGGCATTTATTTCATTAATATGGAATTTACACTTTTAAGAAAAGTCTAAAAACAAAGGCTAGAGGCCATATAAAAAATTTTTGGGTTAAAAAGAAAGTAAAAATAAAACTAGATCTCGTCGGAAAAAAGCTTAAATGTTTTTCGTTCACTGACAGTAACTTACAAAAATAATAATATGTATAATTCTAAACTATATAAGCTAATTTACTAAAATTTGATATTTAATTTTAGGAAATGGAGAGAAAGTCGTGGGTAAAAAAAAAATGTGGTAAATGTGCGTAGCGCTGCCTACTTTAAGGAAAATATTTATATCTCCGAAATTATAGAGATAAACTTAATATGGATAATTCCAAAAAGGATATTTATATCAAAAAGGATATTTACCAAAATTAAACAAATGTTTTATTTTAGTAATTGTATTTAATTATTCTATTATATTTGATTTGGTGAATAAAAAGTTGATGTACACAAAAGTATTAGGGAACAATTTTCCTTTTCATCCCTCGTCAAGTTTGGTTTGAAAACAAACCGCTATATTTAGTGTTCCAATATACATAAATATTTTACTAACTACTACAAATGTAATTTGCTAAAATTTTTACACAGATCTGGGTTGTAGAAAGGAATACGTGGGTTTGAAGTTTTTTTAAAATAGCCATGGCTGACTACTGTTTCAAAATCAATAAGATTTGGTACACAATTTATATTACAACTCAGTAAGCATAATTTTGAATATTGGAACGCATCTTGTTCACATTAAAATCATAATAGTTGAAATTTAAATAAATAAAAGTCATTAAAGTTTTCAAAATTAAGAGTATTACTGTATTTGATTTATTCCATAGAACCAGTAATGTTTATTTGAAAAAAAAACTTCTAGTTTTCTATTAATTTGTTTTAATTTTTTTACATGGGTTGATTGAAAAAAAACCCAAAGTAGTTAATGATAATAATAATTTATCGTTTACACCCCATAAATTGAGGGACTTACAGTTTTACGACGACTTCGAACGGCAAATGATATTTGTGAGAGTTTTTTCTTATAGTAAAGGGTGGTTAAATTTTAAGGGCCGATGTTGATTTTGAATAAAACACAAATTATTTTGGAAATTATTGTAATTTCATTTTATTATGATAATATGGTATAGTTCAATTATGTATGGAACAAAATATCGGCCAAATGTTCGCTGCGACCTCGGCGGCACACCTCCATCCGGTGGTCCAAATTTTCGATGACGCTGAGGCATAATTGAGGTTCTATGCCGTTAATGTGCCGAATTATCTCATCGTTTAGCTCTTGAATTGTTGCTGGCTTATCGACGTATACCTTTTCTTTCAAATAACAACAAAGAAAGTAGTCCAACGGTGTCAAACCACATGATCTTGGTGGCCAATTGACATCGCCACCACGTGAGATAACACGGCCATTGAATTTGTCGCGCAAAGGAGCCATTGTTTCGTTGGCTGTGTGGTAAGTGGCACCATCCTGTTGGAACCACATATCGTCCACATCCATATGTTCCGATTCGGGCCATAAAAAGGTCGTTATCATCTCACGATAGCGAACACCATTCACAGTAACTGCCTGACCGGCCTCATTTTGGAAAAAATACGGCCCGATGATGCCGCCAGCCCATAAACCGCACCAGTCACTCTTTGTGGGTGCATTGGTTTTTCGACAATCACTCTTCGATTATCATTCGCCCAAATGCGGCAATTCTGCTTATTGACGAATCCACTAAGGTGAAAATGTGCCTCATCACTGAAGATGATTTTCTTCGAAAATGCACGATATGCATTTTGATTTGAACGCCCATTTTCATAATAAGCCTGTATAACTTTAACACGTTGTTCCATTGTGTATCTTTCCATGTTCAAATTGAGTTAGTCAGAAATTGAGAAATGTCAAATGAAATGCAGAAAAAAACCTGACGTTTAGGTGTGGTTCACATTCAACATCGGCCCTAAAAATTTAACCACCCTTTAGAAATACATTCTTAAAGATTTTCTAATTGTTAGTAAGTTTTATGTTAAGAAATGGTTAAAGTTTCATACTTTTCGAGATTTTTTCGGTTGTGACTTCTAACCAAAAACGCTAAAACAAGGAGGTCGAAGGTTCTTTTATGAAGAAACATGAAATACGTAAAAGTATCAATTGAATTCTGGTATGTAGAGCAACCTTTGTATGACTGTTAGCTGTTTGCTTGCGATCAAAGTAAAAAGTTCCGAACTAAACGGTGAATTGTACAGAGTACACCGGACGAGAACGACAAACCCATCATCAACTTTTTGCATCAGTATTTCTTCGTAATTGAACAGGCTACAATAAAATGGTATCAATTTTTTCTGGTTTTTTTGTTTTGGCGAAGTCAATTGAACAAAAGCTAATAAGCAACACTGACTTAACGAGGCCGTTTAAACTTGACGAAGGGAGGAGGACAGCGACAACAACAGACAGACGAAGACACAGAATCTCGAAAACGGCAAAGCGGGCAGTGGTTAATCCGGTACGCCTCGCAACCGCATTAACAGTTTAATCTTAAGATTAAAACCAAACACTTAATTTTAAATTAAAACTAAATTTAAACCTAAGACTTAAAATGAATAAATGTCAATAAATGTTAAAGAAACTTAAAGAGCAACCAACGGGTGTTTTACTACAGTTATAGTAAAAAATATCTTGAAAAAGTAAGAAATTTCATCGAATTTCAAACTTTTTTTTGACTTAAAAATAGTTCTAGCAATAGGGAAATCTCTAAAAATATACCAAAATTATTATACTTTTATGTCAACCCCAGTTCAGTTTTTAGAATTGTGATTCGAAAAACAGTGTTCGAAAACAATGAGAAAAACTCATCCTATGTAGGGCAAAACCTGTGAAAAGCTTCTGCACGCTGTAGCTCAAAATCTATACGTAATGGAAAACTTTGGTCTGGCCATTTTCAGAATCAGCGGATCAAAATCTATATGCAATGAAAGGTTTTTGGCAAATTTTCAATTGAAATAGTGAATGTAGCTAAAATTTAAATTGGCCCACTTTTATTTAGTTTATAATAACTTTTACATTTTCTGCTCAATTTAGGCGTTCGATGCTGCATAGTTTTGTAATGGAATTCTCTTACCAAAAACTATTTTTCATAATTTTCTTTACAAAGTTTATTCACTAAAAAGAGTGAACAAAGATTAACAATTTTCGAAAAAGTTCGAAAATGCCGTTATTTTTTGCATTTAGACGCCAGTAACTGAAAAGTTACTATTTCGATTTACAGAAAAGATATACCGGCGTAAAGTGACTGAATGTATTTTTAAAACGTTATCCATAGAAGGTTAGGTTTATTTCCTTTTGTGGAGGCTTTTTGCCATACCTGCGTAAGGACCCGAAAACAGAAGGTTTGCCTATATCCCGAAAATAAATGATACTCATTTTCCTGTTCATCGACCCAAAATTAGTCGAAAAATTGTTTTTTTTTACCGGTGTACCACTCATTTATAAAATATTTTTAAACTAGTATAATTTTTGATAACTAAATTTAAAAAAAAAAAGAATACTCTGGGAGCAACTCATGAATTTACAAGCAAATTAAAAACAAAATGTGAAAAACTGTTTTTGTTTCGCTTGTATATTTATGGGAATGAGTTGTTCCCATGAAATTGCCAATTTCGAAAAAAGTATCGGGTCTTGCAATAGGAACGCTACAAAAGTCTTTTTTTAAATAAAACAAAAACGGTTTGGGATATGAATTAAATTCTTTATTCCTGTGAAAGTACACTCGATGCCATTATGCACGGAACTCGATTTCTTTTTCATGGGCACCACGGGCACGCTTGCAGAAGTCCAGACGCTGAACCCAATTTTCGACGGTTTTCAAGCATAAATCGGCCGATACTGCTGCAATTTCACGTTCGATATTCGTACGAAGTTCATCAATCGTCGCTGTCTAGTTTTCAATAAATCGATTGTGACATTCGCTGTGTGGCTTGTGGTGCCGTCCGTCCTGTTAGAACCACATATTGTCCAAGTCCATATCATCCAATTCGGGCTAAAAATATTCGGTAATCATTGAGCGGTAGCGATTCCCATTCATAGTAACGTGCCGGTCTTGATCATCACGGAGGAAGTACGACCCAATGACGCCGCCGGCCCATAAACCGCACCAAACCGTAATTTTTTCGGGATGCAATGTTGACTCATGTAGTACGTGTGGATTGCTGCCTGCCTGTCCAATAACGCATATTTTGCTTATTGACGAAGCCATTCAGCCAGAAATGATGACGACCATAAATTGGACGTAGCGCTCTTAAAGTTAAGGCCATTGACTCCGAATTTCCATGATGAAATGCTAAACCTTACTGAAGAGAAATGTCAAAAGAGCGGGAAAAAATATGGCGTCGTTTGCTGTCACTATCGGTCTACTTTTGTAGCGTCCCTATTGCAAGACCCTTTATATGCAAATAAAGCACTTTAAATTAATGTCACTCGTTTTTTCTTCTCATTGTTTCTTCTCTTTCATTTAGTGCTCTTCATATCGCAATTTTTTGGTCTATTGCCCGTTTCGAATCTATTGGCTGATGACGTGCAGCATGTCCACTACAGATGGTTCAGTTTGCACACTCTGTATTCCGCATTGATAATCTTATTAAATGGTTTGGAATTTGTGACAGTTGGATATTTGGTGTTCAAAGCAGGCATAAGTTTTCATTCCTCAGGTAATTCATTTCGTAAAAAAATATCAAAAAGTGTATAAATCCGTTAACACAGATCTAAATACTTACCAAGCACTTTGCGACACGGAAACAAACACTTCATGTTTGAATATCGATATATAACTTCCGTAGTACAAAAATCGCTTACATAATTCCATCTATTTACATTGTAGCTACATATGTACATAAAATATTTGCCTCTTTTTGTGTACCACTTGTGGAAAAATCGCCCATAATCCTCTTGTAATTCCTCTTGTACAACAGGCACAATATCCTTGTTTGTCGTTTGTATGTTGGAACATATTTACTTCTGGCGTTTGGCCATAAACTGGCCGTCCATTATACGTGCGTGGCGTCGCACCGAGGAGATATTTCTACGCCAACCTTATCGGATTTATGCCACATATAATATGAAGGCGCGAATTTACGCATTCTGGTCTTTGGTTATGTGCTGTGCACTGGGTGAGCATATACAGTGGTGGCGTTTGGTGTTATGACGGGATATATTTATATTTTTTTCTCACACTTTTCTAGTGGAACATTCTTTTCTTGTATTCAATTCATTTCATAAAAGTAATTTGGAGCGTATTCAATGCAAATACAATGTTAGCTTCTGGGAAAGTCTCTATAGGCGAGAGCGACCGCATTTAAGTAAGGTTGTACCTTTTAATATTTGGTATATGCCTATTGTGGAGGTGAGTTTATTTATTCAAACTTATCTTAGTATATAAGCACTATGGTGGTCATATCTTTAGCACAAAGATTCAATATAATACTATTTGATTTATTTTTAATAACTTTTATAACAATATGTTCCTTGTACAACATAAACTGTACAAAATTTGCAAAAATTCTTTTTGATTAATGCGGGTATGCAGGGGTAAAAGCAAGTGCGGAAAGTCTCTGATTGCCATTCACCTGGGAGTGGCCAGAACGATTCTTTTGTGTGCGGTTCAAGTAGCTTACTACTTCCGGATGATTTCACCAAAGTGCCCTCTGGGTAGCTCCTGAACATCCGCTTGAGAGTGAGCTAAAGTGAGAAGGCGAACCTGGTGGGGTCACTCCGATGTTTTCGCTTTAAGAACCCACCCAAGATCTGCAACGTCCGTTCACAAGTAGATGACGCTGTGAGCGGTCGTCTGACTTGGATCAAGCGGATAGCTATATAACGTATTAATAACTACGATTTGAGGCATGCAGCTGAACCTTTAATGACGAAGGTGCCGCTGCCCGGCTGGTTGATGTCCTCGCGAAAGTAAAGGCTGAGATCCAGGAAATGAAATGGAAGAAACAGGGTAAGAAAGCCTCGCCACGATTGGCGGGTGGGTAAGGAAGGGATCTTTGG
Source organism: Anomoia purmunda (assembly GCA_951828415.1). Classification (NCBI taxonomy): domain Eukaryota; kingdom Metazoa; phylum Arthropoda; class Insecta; order Diptera; family Tephritidae; genus Anomoia; species Anomoia purmunda. The sequence continues at coordinate 15,753,828 of OX639996.1, forward strand.
TCACACAGTCAAAAACTTCAATCTTCACGCGAAACCTCCTCTAACGGACTGAGACTGATCGACTCTGCAGGGAGTTAGAACATGGCAGTCTGTAGTACCAGGTTTCAGCACCAAGCCATTTGATTATCTCCAATTCGAGAAACACGAAACCAAATCGATCATCTTGCGATAGACGGAAGGCATGCTTCCAGTCTATTAGACGTACGAACAATCCGAGGACCGCAGATCGACTCGGATCATTATTTTGTCGCATCCAAGACGCGCAAAAGTGCATCTAAGTACGTACGGAAAACTGCAATCGCAACAGACAGCCAAAAAATTCCCCATTCAACTCTAACACCTGATCACTAAGAATGGTTCTCAGCTAACCGGAAAAAGCACATTTCTCGTTCTCTACTCACCGCCGCTGAGAAAATGTTTGGATTCCAACGAGCCCGAAACAACAACTGGTACGATGTCAGCTCGGTAAGAATTGGGAAGAACCTCTGCGAGGCATTTGATATCAAACTAGGTTTCAGACTGGGTGACTTCCTATCGTGCGACTTCTTTAAGATTATGTTGGAAAAGATAATACGAGCTGCAGAATTAAATCGGTCAGACATTATTTTTTATAAAAGTGGGCAACCGCTGGAGCATGCCGATGGCATCGACAAGCTGGATAAGGAAGTGAAGCGAATGAGGTGAACGAGGGGAATACGAAGTACCTCATGTCATCAAATAAACATTCAACGAATTCGCGGCATGGGACCTGTGACTGTTACAATTTTTACCAAGTAGATGACGAAATACAACGAAGAATCTCTTTTGCCAATAAGTGCTACTTTGGGCTGACTAAGCAAATGAACAGTAAAACCCTCTCTTGATGAACAAGTCCCTCATCATGTCCGTGCTTTCTATGGCGTAGAACATGGACGCTGTCAAAATCGGATGAGATGGCCCTAGGAGTGGCTAGAGAAAAAATCTCCCAAAGATGATGGAACGACGAGCTGTATGAGCTTTACCGCGACTTAAGTGAATAAAAATACAGCGGCTACGTTGGCTGGGACATGTGGACGAAAATGCTACAGCCCTGAAAGTATTTAACGCGGCCCCAGATTGTGGCGGTAGAGGAAGAGGACGGCCCCATCTGCGTTGGTAGAACCTAGTGGGAAAGGACTTGGCGTCGCTTGGTATTTCCAAAGAGAAGGAGCGACTGGCGCAATTTGTTGAACTTTGCCAAATCGCGAATTTACAACCACTTAAAACTTGCCCTTTGTTACAATTTAAAAGAATTCTGTGTAAAAGTTTGAAAATTTGATGACAGTATGAATTGAATTTTGGGGCTAATGATATGACTACCACGGTAAATATGTTACAAAGATATTTGATTTGCGCCAATTGAGTTATGTGAAAAACTTGAAATATTCTCAAATTTATAAAATTATTTGATAATAATAGTTTTTGTTTTTACATTTTCATATAACACATTTTTGTTCTATTTCCAGTGGATTAATTTAGCTTTAGCTTATCCAAGGTCATTTACAGATGCTTTCATAATTTGCGTTAGCGTAGGACTAGCGGCACGCTTTCATCAACTTCATTTGAGAATCGAAGCGGTCCATAATAAGGTAAATACCAACAGACAGTAAGTGCAACAAAACACTTCGAAGTTCGGGAGAAACTGTTCGTCAAACACCCGGCTCAGGATTTTGGTTCAATTAGAGGACTTTTATTTATGAAATAGAAACAGTTAATATATTTATTTGTTTCTTTGGCGCTAGTGTTTGAATAACAATCGTTTTTTGAAATATTTTTAAAAAATTTAATGAACACAAGATTGCGCACAAGAAATTTTTGTAAAAATTGTGATCAACAATTTTGATGAAAATTTGTTTAAATTTGTTGAGTTTTTGTTAATTGTTGAAATTTGGAGTTACACGGTTTTTATAATAATTCAAAATTTTTGTAAAAATCCTGATCAGTAATTTTGAAATTTGTATGGAAACTTTTTTAAATTTGCTAAGTTTCTGTTAATTTTTGAAATCTGGACCTATATGGTTTTTATTAAATTCTGTAGATTTTTATGTAACCTTTTTTAAATTTGCGGAATTTTTGTTATAAAACCTCGGATTTTGTTGTAAAATATTTCATTAGAAATTTCGAAATTTTGGGTGTGGTTTGTGTTAAAACCTTGAAGATTTTGTAAAAATTCGGATTGAAAATTTTTAAAATGTAATGCATGCAAATTTTTGGCAATGATGAGGTTTTGCGAATTTAAGAAATCTGGACTTACATAGTTTTTGCTATAAAACGTCGAAATTATTATAAAAATTCTGATTGGAAAGTTTTTCATAAATTTTTTTAAATTTGCTTTTTGTTATAAAACATCGAAATTTGGTGTCAATATTATGAGTGAAAAGTTTGAAATTTTGAGACAAAGTTGTTTAAATTTACTGGGGTTTTGCTAGTTTTTAAAATCTGGACTTATTTGATTGTGGTTATAAAATTTTACAAAAATTCTGATCAAAAAGCTTGAAATTTTTACATACATTTTGTTTTAATTTGCTGGGAAAAATTTTATGCCATTTTTTTTTTAAATCTTTTTGAGATCTGGACTTAGCTGTTGTGTAAAAATTCTGATTAATATTTTTGAAAATTTTATGTAAATTTTTTTAAATTAGCTGAGTGTTGGTGCAATTTTGAAATCTGGACTTATGTAGATTTTGTTAATAAAACCTCGAAAATTGTGTGAAAATTCTGATTAAAAATTTTGAAATTTGTGTAATATTTTTTAAATTTACTTTTTGTTATAAAACTTCGAAATTATTGTAAATATTCTAATAGAAAAGTTTGCACTTTTGACGCAAAGTTGTTTAAATTTGCGGGGTTTTTTGCGAATTTTTGAAATTTGGACTTATGCACTTATATGATCAAAATGTTAGGAATTTTTAAGTAAATTTTTTTTTTAGTTTGGTGGAGTTCTTAAACCTCGAAATTTTTGTGCAATTTTTGATTGAATAGTTTGAAAATTTGATGCAATTTTTTTAAATTTTTTTGATATCAGAACTTATGTTGTTTTGTAAAAACTCTGATTCACAATTTTAAAACTTTTATGTATATTTTTTTTAAATTAGCTGAGTGCTTATGTAATTTTAAATCTAGATTTATGTAGTTTTTGTTATATATGTTCGAAATTTTTGTAAAAATTCTTATTAAAAATTTGCAAATTTGGATGCAAATTTTTTATTCGCTGAGTTTCTGTGAACTTTTGCATTCTGAGTATATTTTTGTTTTAAAAATTCGCGAAAAACATAGTGAATAATTGAAATAAAATTACTGTGCACTGCATATATGTATGTAAATGAATATATTTTTTAAATTTGAGCAATAAATCTTATCAAGATCTTTAATTTGTATTTTTGTTTTTCAGGCCCTTCCAATGCTATTCTGGACCGAAGTGCGTGCACATTTTCTCGAATTGTTGCATCTAATGCGTTTGCTTAACGACAATCTGGCACCATTGATACTCCTAGCTTGCAGTAATAATATGTATTTTATATGCTTTCAGCTTTTCAATAGTTTTCAGTGAGTATCCCCTACATCACAACATCTGCTGCTCTAAGTTCAATACTCCACGACATTTTCATAAGTTTTGTTTTTAATTCGCAGAAATATCGGGGTCGACATGATTGCTGTATTTGCCTTTTGGTATTCACTCTTCTTTGCCATATTTCGTACGATTCTGACACTTTTTATGGCCTCCTCTGTAAATGACTATAGTAAACGTATTTTGGCCACGTTGCGTAGCATACCGAGCACTTCGTGGTGTATTGAGGTGCGCCCTAAACTAGGCTACATTAAAAATTATAATAAGTTGCAATGGCTTTGACACTTTTTCACTTTCACTTTTCCATGCTCATTCACTTGCACTTTCACTAAACCTATTTACCATTTTTCCATTCTACCATTTTCACCTTTAACCTTGGCCAACTCATGCAATAAACTTACTCTCGAAATACTTTCGTTTCGGCTGTATGTTTGTGTGTATGGATAATTATTGTTTGTTGCGAATATATTTGAGCCACCATTGGCTTTTGGCTGACAATTTATTCTCCTTGTTCTAATCTCTCTGGCAGGCACAAAGGTTCAGCGAACAATTGACCTTCGACTTAACAGCTTGGTCTGGCTGTGGTTTCTTCTTTATCACGCGACAACTCATTTTAGCGGTGAGTTAATAAATTTGTAGATATGTAGGTAATCAGTTGTTCATATGTTAACATTGACAATGGACACTTCTTAGTTTGCGTCTACCTACGGTTAGTCATGTTAATTATGCATGTTCCTATATTTTTTCCTACTTTATTGTTTTCTCACATTTTATTGCCTCCAGATGGCTAGCACAATCTTTACTTACGAGGTGATGGTTACCGATGTCATCAATAAAGGTTCAATTCAGCAGGTCACAAATTATTGCAAACATACTGAGTACGAGGCTGAACCCGAGTAGATTTCGAATAATTTCACAGGCATTAAACTGAAGCGCAAACATTGGAATGGCCATTAATGGAAAAAAATTCCCAACTGTTCGTATGTACTTTACGTATTTGTATGTCTCAAATATTATGTATTTAAAACTGTAGTAAAATATAATATTGGGGAAATAAAAATAAATGTTAAAAATTAATAAATATTTTTTTTCTAAATGTAAATTCAACTCAGTTTTATGAAGTAGAAATATATTGTATTCCATTTAAATTTTAGGTACTGCAGAATATATTACAAAAACCTTACGTTTTCCTTTTTTTAGAACACAGATTTGCATTTATTTTATGAGAGATATGTCAGAGGAAAATATTACTATATAAAAAACCTCTGCTATAAAAGTAACAGAACAATGCAGTTTAAAGAACAGACCGTCTGAGCTAGAATTCCACACCAGACTCGTGAACTTAACCCCCATATCAGTAGATAAAGACGGAAAAGAATCTTTAGAGAAGGGGTTCGAGTAAAACTTTAAGAATGACAACATAATAAAAAGCATGGAACAAACCTTCATAGACGTGGAGGCAAGGTGGATCCTTAGAAGGGAACAGCAAAACAACCAAGGCGAATCCGTTGTGTAATTTGCTTGTGTAATTTTGCGAGTGAAATTTGGCATTTCTGAATTCTCCCAGTATTCCCATGTTTTTTGTTTGTGAGTGAAATGCCAAAATCTGAATTCGTCCAGTATTCCTCAAGTATTTTGTTTGTGTAAACAAAAAACAACCCAGCGAATTGGGAAAGAAGAACAAGCATTTAGCTCTTGGGATGCTATCAACTTATATGAATTCGCCTTGTGTGGAGGTTCACTAATACCAGGCGAGAATCAAGAACGTGTGAGACATATGTGAAGAGAAAGTATCGAGAGACTATACTAAATTTAAATCTAAGAAAAACAATGTATTTCTATCGAAAGCGGACAACGGCAATACAATAGTACGCATTGAAAAAGGAGAGTACATAGAAAAGATTGCAAAAATGATTGAGGAAATGAAATGCAGAATATTAGGTGTGGGCCCTACCGACAAATAACAAACAGAGATTAAAAAAGCCATAAAAGATGCAATCGCTATAATAAACTTGGGCAGCTTCATCACTGCTAGCCCTACTTAAGATACACAAACCGGATGTTCCAATGAGACCCATAGTAAACTTCAAATCGCCAACTGCTCCAATATGATCTAGAGATAATCCAAAACAATCTACAGCTGCACAACGGCATGCAATATTGAACACAACGGAACTGTTGACAAACTGAACGTGCGTGAAATTCACGAGACACCTCCCCCAGAGTTACAGTAGATATGACACCCAAAACACTACTGGAAAACACAACAAATAAAATTAAAGCGGGACAGATCACAAATATTCTGGAATGGGAAACCCAATCTCGACCATCCACAGTGAAGTGTTCATGCAAACCCTAGAAGCGCAATTATCTACGTAGTAACCAACAAAGAAGAACGAATACGAAATCATAGACTACCTCAACAAGCAACTTCAAATTAACGATGGAAGCAGAAAATGAAGAAAGAATATACTATCTGGATCTGACAATAACGATAGTCAATACCCTAAGAAAGGTTAATCATGAAATTTATTGGAGTCCAACAGTCACAGATACGATAATGCATAACACAACGATCCCCATGCACAGCACAACACAAAAAAGCAGCACTAAGGTAACTAGTAGATTGACTTGAACGAAAACCTCTAACAGGATGAAGTTAGAAGATATTATGGAGCGCTAAAAAGAAGTGGCAAAGAGAAAGATGGGAAGACATGGACGGTAATACAGGAAAGGCGATTAGCAAACTGTTATATAAATAAAAATCTGATATAAAACTTACAAGCCAATATGTATTGTCTATTTAACATCAAGACAAAAAGTACATTAGTTCTAATATAAGTTTAGTATTTGAATGGCCATCAAGTCGCGTGGTAAAAATAATCCCAGGGAAGCCCAAGCGTCATTTAAAGAAATCTATTTTGGCAAATCTGTAGTTTTTTTTATGTGTTTTAGAAGCGGTACTGTTTTGTAGATTACTAATTTCGTTTCTTTGCCCCTAATAGCCTGCCGTTAACCCATTTTCTCTTGTATGCAATTTATATGTTCACAGTATGTATTTTTTTTATATTAAAACCTACTCCAAGCTTGCTATATAAAAAAGATGACTTGTGTTTTACTAGCGTCCAGCTTAATTTTCCATCGATTCATGTAGTCTGAAATGCTGATTGATGCGCCCTGTAGTTTTTTACGATGCTATTGCCAGACTCATGTGAATAAAAAATGCCAGTGTCGTCAACATACATGGCGTATTGACAATTCTTGGAAAATCCGAACAGTAAAGTGTTTTTTAAACAGGGGTCGAAGTGTGAACCCTGAGGGACTCCAGCTGGTAATTGGATCATGTCGGAGTATTCATTATTTCAAAACACACACAAAAGTAACGATAGGTCAAAACACTTTGAATTATTTTTAGAAGATGTGGATGAAGGCGTAAGTTAAGTAATTTATGCATAAATCTATTGTGCCGGACTGAATTAAATCCTTTTTCTGCACGCTGGACCAGCTGGATTTTTGCTTTCAATGTTTGATTTTACTTGATTAGATATGCGTTTAATCTGTTCCGTTGTGTTGTGCTGCTGCCTAAATCCAAACTGTTCATTTGTTATACTTCTTCAAAAATTTTGCTTAGATTACTTGGGAGACTAATAGATTGATTGGTTTGCTTGAAAAATTTTGTCCGTTAAGCATTGTTCAATGAAAAACTCCAACAAGCCTCGCATGAGATCTGTTATTTTTGCTGAGGACCAGCAAAGAATGTGCGTCTAAATACTGAAATTCGTGGCCCCAAGCTCAGCGCACAACGAGATCCTATGCTGTTTTTCTTTTTTATAACGAGATGCAGCTAATAGCTTCGCTACTCGACTCTCACGCCGCCTTACTAAGAGTACTTCCCAGAGCAAATCGTAATTCACGAACGTAGGGAGCACATTTCTCACTCACTTCGTACCGCCACTAAAAAGATCATTGACTTTCAATGACTCCAAAAGAAAACCTGGTACAAGGAGGAATGCCGTGCCGTTGCCAAAATTAAAGATGCAGTCTTTAGGGCAACGTTGAGATCGGGCGTAACGCTAGCTATATGAGAGTGCTTCTCTAGGCATAGAAAGAACCAGAAGAGCTAGAGATGCCTATTCAGCTTGCTTGTTGCTTTCTAATGAAAATAGTCAATTGGTGCAGTAGCATCAATACGTTCATTGTTCAAGACTGCTTTTTCTTGCCTTGTATAGCTATCAGTCCGTACATACATATCATACATATTTAGCTTCGGACCGTTAGTTTCGTACCGTTAGTTCAGGGCGCTCCGATGACAAGTTCTGCACCGTTTCGGCACTATTTTCGAACTAGATATTTCGGGACCATTTCGGGATAGTTTGGGACTTTGACTTTGATTTCGGCAACAGTAGAGGAGTAGTTCTCGACTGGCTGACCACTGCAACTACTACTACTACTCCTTCTACTATTACTACTAATTGGAACTTTTTTTTTTTAATTGAGTTAAGCCGGAAATCCGGAATCGGGCCTCCGTGCATAGTTGCCCATTGTGCTTACTACTACAAATTCCTAGTACTGCAAATACTTCTACAATTTCTACTACTAATAATTACTTTTACTACTAACTACTACTACTACTACTACTACTAATTACTATTATTATTTTTACTAATTACTACTACTATTTTTAATAATGTTACTACTATTTTTACTAATGCTATTACTAATTACTACTATTTTTATTTATGCTACTACTAATTGCTATCACTATTTTTATTAATTAGTACTACTATTTTTTACAAATTACCATTATTATTTTTACTACTTGCTACCACTTTTTTTTACTAATGCTACTAGCAATTTCTACTACTATTTTTGTTTATGCTACCATTAAGTACTACTATTATTTTAACTAATTATACTACTATTTTTACTAATGCTACTATTAGGAACTACTATTTTTAATTACTGCTCCTACTAATTACTATCACTATTTTAACTAATTACCTCTATTATTTTTATTACTTGCTACCACTTTTTTTACTAATGCTACTAGCAATTTCTACTACTATTTTTGTTTATGCTACCATTAAGTACTACTATTATTTTAACTAATTATACTACTATTTTTACTAATGCTACTATTAGGTACTACTATTTTTAATTACTGCTACTACTAATTACTATCACTATTTTAACTAATTACCTCTATTATTTTTATTACTTGCTACCACTTTTTTACTAATGCTACTAGCAATTTCTACTACTATTTTTATTTATTCTACTACTAATTAATACCACTATTTTTATTTATGCTAGCATTAAATACTACTACTATTTTAACTAATTAATACTACTATTTTTAGTAATGCTACTACTAATTATTACTACTTTTTTTTTGCTAATGTTACTACTAAGTACTACTACTTGTTACCAGGATTACATCCTCGACTACTCCCACATTTACCTCTCTCTATTCTTTATGGAGTCGGCAAAGAAGTTTTACTTCTGGTTCGTGCTGTCAGGTGGTGCCCGCGTGTAGTTTTCTTTGCCAGTTGCTTTTCTCTTAGCTCAGCTTTTACAGCTAGGGAGATTGCTGTACTTTTGATTGGGTATTTACGCTATAGATTGCGAATAGTGGTAATGAGTCTTTTCCACAAAGATATTTATTTAGATCAAAATAAATGAAGCCGCTAAGAAACATTATTTTTGCTTAATTTTAATTCTTTGGGCAATGGTTTTTCTTTGAAAGATTTTATAATTTTTTTTGAAATTGCTAATTAAATTAAAATAGTGACTATTTTACATTTAAGTATTCACTCAGACTACAGAGTTGTATTGAGCTAAAAATAAAACTCAACAAGTCGACTTTTGAAAAATTACTGCGAATTCCAGTAGACATCCTCGAAAATTCACAGCAAGATTTTATCGTTCCTGTTGAATTATGCAATAATTGAAAGGAACCACCTCCGCAATACAAAAACACACACACATTCATCTACATATGGCCACATCAAAGAGGCACTCAATCATTTCTAACATTTCAACTGTGAAAACCCTATCACCGTCGGAATCTACATAAATGGTCCCTGAGGGGATTTTGCTACATGTGGCATTGGTCTTTCATTCTCTACTCGTTTTTCTCCTATTTGATGATATTCGTGTTGTTGACGCTGATTGAAATCTAAGCAAATCGTTAGTTTGCAATTTTTACAAATACAAAAATCAGTTTTGAACATGATTTGCATGATAAATGTTCTTTTTCACCGGGGGGCGGGAAATGCATAAAATTGTGGAAAATGCAAAATGTGTACAGGTTGCAAAATTAAGTAGTTCAGTTGGAACATTGTATATGCTGAACTATTGAGAGTTGTGCGTCGTCATGCGGCAGTTGGAACCGAAAGAATATCATTTGCGACAACAGAAGGCAAAGGGCGACGGGATGACGGAATTGGGGCATGAAATGTCCTTAGAGTACAAAAATACCATGCACCAAGCGTTGGGACCGTGTAAGTGAAACTAAATATATATTACTTGTGTATTTTCGTATGCAGCAGATTACATTAACTGAATGTGTACCGTCGTGTGCTGCGTGCAACATGTGGCAAAAATTGTGGCAATATGTAACCATTTTCTGCTGGTACTTGCCACATTTTTTGTTTTGTTTATAAAAGTTGTTTTTACATACCAAAATATTTTGCGTTGCAGTTATGATGATTTCACAATTATTGGCAACGTTGCCTGTTACTGGCGCTTGGCCCAAATCGAATATTGAAAATGTAAATTTCAACTGGTGCTCGTTAATTTCATTACTCTCGCTCATCATGATCAGCTTTTCGCTCATCGATGTGGTGCTATCGACGAAGGTGGTGACAGAATTGGGCCTGAAATTGTATACAGTGGGTAATAAAGTAAACAGAGAGAGAGAGAGGGAGAGAGAGGGAGAGAGAGAAAAAAAACAAATAAATGATACAAATGTGATTGAGCATAACCCTGTTGGGCGTGCCAGTGATAAAGGGTGATTCATTTAGAGGTATCTTTTTTAAAATTAAAAAAAAAAAAATGCAGTTTTATCAGGTAATCTTTTTTAAGCTTTAAAAAAATTGGCTAAAAATAATACTTACAACAACAAGTAAATATGTATATTTTATAGCGGTCGTATATCTCAATATAAGTATAGCTTTCGTTATTTGTTAATTATTGCCGGTATTCTGTAAGTAGTCTCTAGTAAATTATTGAGATTTTTCGGTGCTGAGATTGATTTTGAAACTATACGATATTCAGTAAGCCATCTCAAGTCTCTAGTCACAAAATAAAGGAATTGAAGAAATTATTACAAACGCTTTCGATCTGCCCCTTGGTCGTGCGCTATATTTTGTTTAAATCTGTGAAAAATAACACTTCATTTTCATAACGCATAATAAAACAAAAAAAAAACTATTTGTTTACATTTGTTTATGTATCTTGTTTTGCCATTTTGATCCAATGTGGTGTGGTGAAATACAGAATACCGCCATTAATTGTAATCATCTCTCAATATAGTTAACCGATTTAAAATGCCTTGTTATATAAAGCGAATACAGTTTCCTATTATTCTAGCTTTTTTTCGATCCCAGTGTCAAATATATCCACGTCCAGTTTTTTTTTGCACCTCAAATAATGATCTTTTCGAAATGTAGCAAGATTCTGCATTTCAAAATTTAAGCATTAATGGAGAAGTTATATGCAGTTCAATAATGGAGGGTAAGTTGCAGATATGTGATGAGCTGATTATGGTATATGGTAGCATTTGAGACTACAAAACAATTGGGTATTTGAAATTATACATTTCCAAAGCAGACCTGTTTATTTTTTGTAACCGACTGACAAACGAACACAAATTTCATATAAAGCAACAACACAAAATCGGAAAAATACACAAGTTAAGCCAACTCGATAAAATAATATACGAGCTGAGATGCAGTGTTGTGAAGTAAAGAAAAATCTACTGCTGTGCATGACCTCTAAGAAACTTCTTAAGAAATTTCAGTTTAATACCGAAACTCTTTTTATGCAGCTAATATTTTTAAATATATAACAAAATCTAACAAAAAATTGGCAAACTAATCAAATGCTACAACTAATTAATACTACTATTTTTACTAATTACCACTAGCATTCTAACTACTTGCTATTACTATTTTTACTAATCCTACTTCCAATTTCGATTATTACCTAAGCTACTACAAATTTCTACTACTATTTTTACTAATTGTACTAAATTGCTACTATATTTTAACTAATTTCTACTACTAGGTAGTACTTACCACTATTACTACTACTACTACAACTATTGCTAACAACTAAACTAAACAAATCGTGGGTTTCATGAAAGACACCAACTAAAGGAAATTTAATCTGAGTTAGAAGGATTTTTTTTTGCTAGTAGTTTGTAAAGAAACATGCCTAGCACAAATGTGAGTGATTTGGTAATGAAGAAGCAGAAAAATAAAGCACCAACAGCATAAGTAAAATGACTTTAAAGTATAGATTGTAATGCAACTGGGCAAGCATACTTGGGAATGTTTACAATTCCTGTACGCGTGAAATTTGATACTTTTTGGGGTTATAACATTTTTTTTATACATCTTTTTAAACACCTTTTTCTAAAAACCCATATTATTGATATGCTTATAAATATTATTCGAAGACCTGCTACTGTCAATTATATTTTCATTTGCTTTAATAATAAATGCTCGAAAGAATAATGAAACTGTGAAAAAAGTTTCAATAGGGAAAGGTAGTGAATTGTAAGCAGTAAAATAAGAAAACCTACAAATAAAAATACTACTGGCCAGTTTTCATAGCTTAACTCGGGAAAAATCCAAATCTAGCAATAAATTAGGTAGAAACACTGACAACGCGGATTGTAATCTGTGATAATTATCATAGAAAACACTAATTTTGTAATTTATTTTTTAAATATTATTTCTTTAAAATAACTTCCGTTACTATGGCTAAGATTTTCCTTACCGCTCGTAGTTATTATTTTCGATAACACGTTCGAGTATTCGAAAATGAAGGACTCGAGTAAAGTTGATTCAAAATTCTGAATTTTTTACTGAATTTTTTGCTTAATAAGCCGTAGTTGATGCACTCTGTGGCAAACAGTATCGCACAGTGGGCGGGCTTGGTATAATGTGCGGCAAAAAATATAAAAAGTCATCCGATCAACTTTAAATTTAACACAGCTCTCTTTTGTGTTGATGTAAGGGAAAAAGGGCTTGATCACTCAACTGTAAAGCCCACCTTCTATACGAACCTAAAATCATTAATACAAATGGAAGACGTTTCAGTTTTGTGGCAGACATTAGAGCACTACTCCGAAAATGGCATGGTTGGGCTATTTTCCTAACCAGTGTAATCTAATCAGCCCTAACCGCGATAAAAACGTAAGCTAATTTTTTTGCTTTTGAAATTTAATTTTAGATGAGAAGTGCTTCTATTACATCTGAAAAAAAAAGAAAATAAAAAGGAAAATTTGAAAAACATTTCGCTTACGTTTTTTCGTTATTAGACCACATTAGTCCTATGACACAAAAATTTAACTTTTAAAAAAAATTTTTTAATAAGAAAATTTTGTAGGCAAATATAAATTTTATTCTTTACGTGATATTTACGCAAAAGCGTGTGTATATGTATGAGGTACTACTATTTTGTTAAAAATATAACATAAATTTTTTTCAAGGTGTTACTGTTTTTGTATAAAAAACTCAAAAACAAAATATTTTATGTATATAAAGTCAAGCATTAAACACCGTTTTTAGTTTCTAAAAATCTTGATGCTTTACTATCGACATTGTTCTTAAAAAGTAAAAAGTTCCGACTTTCTGAAAACTATTTTTTACGGCAGTCCGCCCACTGTGCCTTGTCTTGTTTGAATCAAACCACACCAAATTTTTGCAGGAAAACAGTGGATCTGCTTTTGTTTTGCAAGCGCTTACTAATTCTGAACAAAAATACCTTGTTCGTTTCGTCGACGCACGCGTTATCTGTCATAAAAATTTTACTAAAAAAAAAAAAAATTATCTCTAAATGAAACACCCTATACAAAATATTTGTGCCATCAGTCATTCATATTTTCACTGCTCGAGTAATTTTAATTTTCTCCAAAGGTCAATAACAACTAACGAATTTTCAATTTATTTGCCGCAGGTCCTTTCAGTTTCAGCATCATATCTGCGTTGAGTGTAAGCTGCTTTTTGCAATTGGCACGAAAATGGCCAAATATGATACAGCATATGCATCGATGCGAGCAGATATTTCTGCAAAAGTCCTATGGCAATGCTGAATCACGAAATTTTACTACTAATGTACGTAAATTTGGTGCTATTTTACTTTTTGGTGCCGCAGGTATTTAAACTTATAAATATTCTGAAATTTTTTACATAAAAGAAAAATGAAAAAAAAAAAATTCTCTCTTCTAGTCGAACATTCGGTGTATGTTGTAACCGCTATCTACAATAACGATTATCAAATTAAAACATGTAAATTGTCGGTAGATTTTTGGAAAAATTACTATATGCGTGAACGTTTGCAGATATTTTCGATATTTAACTACCACGCCTGGTTAATACCGTTAGTGCAGGTAATTAGATTATACAATGAAAATATTCTTACGTCACGTATTTAACTTTCAGAGAAAAAACCTTATAACTGTTTTTATGTCATACCATTTTTCGACATAACGCTATTTGAAGAATGTGTGCATTGTTTGTGCAACTTCTCGAAATATTTAAAATAAGTTTAATGGTAAGAAATGCAGGAGAAATTATGAAAAACAGTTCTGATAGCTCGGCGGTAATCGATACTTATTTATATACTAATGTAAACGCAGCAGTGATGGAAAATAATAGGCATTTCTGAAAACTGTCATTGAAAAATTCACTATAAATGAAATATTCTACCACCAAGTGTAATATACCAATCGATTTCTTATTTTAGCGAGAATCAAACAAAAAAAACTTTTTTTTGAAATTTGTATGCAAAAAAAAAAATTAAAATTATTTTTGATTTTTTATTTTATAAATCTAAAACAACAATAATTTTTTGTTTTTCATTTTAAAAATCATAAATAACAGTTATCTTTGATTTTTGTTTAATAAATCAAATATAAATTTATTTGTTATTTTTATTTTATAAACAGTTATTGAAGACTTTTAGTTATAAAAGTCATCATAATAAATATGTCACTGACTTTTATTTTTTTAGACATACTTATAAAACTCATTTTAATTTTTCTTATAACCAAAAAATTATTCATTATTTATATTATTTGCTGCGAAAAATTAAATTGTCTTTTATAAGCATGACTTAAAAAATAAAAGCCAGTGACTGATTTATATTTATTGACTTATATATATGTAAATCAAAAGTTATGACTTCTAAAAATAAGAAATAAAAATTAAAAATTATTTAAAAAAAATTAAAAAAATTAAAAAATTAAAAAAAAAATTTAAAAAAAAATTTTTAATAAAAATAAAAAATAAATGTTATCTAATGAATAATTAAATAAAAAATATGAAACGGGAGCGAAAATAACCGTTATTTTGATATTATTCGGTTCAAAACAAAACTCAAATATATCGATCTAGTCTTTATGCCATATGCTATACAAATCTGACTTTATAATTACTTTAAAGAGATTTTATTTTAAACCATTGCCTAATCGTTTTTTGTATTTTTTATTTTTTGGATCAAATAAAAATATGTTTCATAATTGTAAAAAATATCATAAAATGACGATCAAACTTTATCGAAAAAATAAAAATCCCATAATAACGATTATTTTACATCGAAAAAATAAAAAACCAAGAATAACGATTATTTTGGATCGAAAACATAAAACTCGCAAAATAACGATTAAAGCATAATTTTTTTTTAAATAAAAATTGTAACTGTCTCTAATATGCACTGTTGTTCCGATATCACCTTGCATTCGATTCCTGTAGTGCGGTTCACTAACTTTAAACGATTCGACAATCGCATTTTTTGTCGACAATATTTGTCGTTTGCAGTAACGATTGTACGATTCACTAACTTATTCTTAACGACACTCAACAGCTGCCTCGTTGAATTTATTCAAAGCACTAAAGAGTGGCATCTTGGTCAAACTAAATGTAGAAATGTGCGAAAAACCCAAAATGAATGGAAAAAATAAATAAATGCTTGCTGCCGATTAAAAATTTAAGCGCGTTTTTATTATATTTGATTAAAATGAAATAAGATACTAGTTTATTTCAAACTACAAATATTTATAATTGTTTTTATATAATGCAATGTTCCATTGTAGCGGAATTTCGGACTCTCCTCATCAACTCGACTCTAAGGTGCAGGTGCCATGGTTTTCGTTTTCAAAATTCGGCCGATTATTAATCTACATATATATTAAAAATAAACTATATTTCTGTTTTTATACATGAATCCTTGATAAAAGTTTATTTTACCGTTTGCACATTAATTGAGTGATAGATATGGTGGTTGACATAAAACTCCTCATTATTCTTTGGTGCCAAAATTGATACATGAGTGCAATCGACGACCCCAATAGTGCCTCCCACAAAAGGTGACGGGACTGAAGCAAACATTTCTTTAGCAGCTTGATGCTACAGCCTGATCATACACCTCACCTTTGGGTGAAATAAGGAATCATTGATTGCATCCTTTACCCGATGTATGACACGACTTATGGATGGCTGGCTCATGGATATTCAACCAGTTGCGAAGAATCTCAAAGCCGCTAGAACCTAACTATATAAAACTAAAATTTAAAATTGCATACAGGCTTAAAGATAACACTAGCTACCTGTTTCCCAGTCGATACTGCTGTCATTCTGGAGCGTGAAGAATTAGGTAATCAGAAAAGTCTGGAGTTAACCGAAGAAGCTTCTAAAATTCTGTAGCATTCAAATGTCCACATCCAGGAGTAAAATTTTCAAATTTATCTCTTATTTAAGATGAAATCAGTTGACATTTTTAATTTCTTGATTGAGTTAACATCATCAAAATCTGTTGTCGTTTAATTTTCGATAATCGACTAGCTAACGACAACAGCTGATTCGACGAAAGTGAAAATCGTTTAAAAATGGCTGCTGAATAGCAACATCGTTAAAATTTTCGTTAAGATAAGTTAACCATGCGAATATCATTAAAGTAAGTTAGTGAATCGCACTACGGTACTCTTTCTGTTAGAAAAAAAGTAGGGACAGAAAATAATGGCGATTTTCAAATTTGCAATGAAAATAATCAAAAGCTTCCAAACATGTATAAGAGAACAGTTTTGATTATATGTTTATGTATGTAAAAATTATAATTAACAATTATTTTTAGCGTTTAGTCATTTATTTTTATTATAGATTGTAAAGTTTAAAAAATATATTTTCTTCTCTTCCTCAATTGGATTTTTCAAGCTGACAGTTCGATAAGTTTGTATTTCACAATTTCGTCATTTCGTCTAGTGATTTTAAGAAAATTGTGTAGAAAAATTTTACAATTTTTAAGAAATAGTGGCAAATGTAACACTCGCTTGAAAAATCTAAATGAAAGAGCCTGTACTAGGTGGTGTGTGGATGACTCCACCGGCATTTGAACAAGTGCATAGCTAACAGTCGGTGGTGATCTCCGAAATATGTAGCTATAATTTTTACCACTCCCAACTGTTGCTGTCTTTTTTCCAAAATACTTTTCTTATACTGGCCTTGAGCTCAAAAATTAATATTGTCGTGTTATAAAATCAGGCCAAAAAATAATATATAAATGCTTATTTATTTAAAGCAATTTAAATTGAAGCTTTTAGCCGCTTTAAAATGCAATCTGGCAAGCACTATACATTTTCTGCGGCAACACTGACCCTGAAGCAGACGTCACCATTTATCGTATGGCCACCATTTATCGTATGGCTCATCAACTACACGAAACCAGTTGACCATTTGTTTATTTTGGGCACTTTTTTGTTTGCATTCACATCAGCTGTTCGTGGTAGGTATCGTATTGCTAATCATGCTACGAATACATGAACGACAATCGTTTTGGACACGATATCAAAGAACGTAGATTACAAAGAAGTTACATCACTCCCACCGTTCGTCTAACGAAAGTCTAGTCTGATTTCACCATACCAGAACTAATATGACTTTTGCTGATTGATATTAGAATTTGATTAGATCCAATTGGTTTCTGGTGTGGTGAAGTCGGATGAGAGTTCTAGCCAAATGAAACGAAACGCGATGGAACTTTTTTTAACCATTTTTTTTTTGTTGGCTAAAATATTATCGAAACCAATAATTGCATTATAAAAATTATGTATCAATTACGGTATCCGCTTATTGTTTTAAATATATTAATAAATGCATTACTTTTACTTTTATTAATATTATTCTCTAGTGGATTACAATATCGACCACTTTTGCTTGGAACTATGTGGATATTTTCCTCAGCATGATTTTTCGTTGCTTTGCTATACGTTTTCGACAAATGCATTGGCGTATTAAGCGGCATGTGAAAAAGGTAAATTTTAAAATAACTAAAAATGCAATATAGCCAGTGGTGTGCGTTGGAAAAATCTCTACAAAACACTATGGCTACTCTTTGTGTTTTAATTATTTTGCACCGTAACACCGACGTATATTACGTAATTAAGTTGTAGTTTTATATGAAAACCCTATTTGAAACATATTTATATTCATTTTGAATTTTGCATAAGTAATTGTTGTATAATGTCACAAAAAGTCGCTTCGTTCGCTCGTATATATTGAAAATTATAATTTTTTCAACATTCATTTGAACTAATCTTCAAGTTTTCCGCTTCAACAAAATTATAAAAATTTTCAATGCACTAAACTTTTAATTACATAGCTCACACAAATCAATTTTTAACAAAAATTCTAAGTTCAGAGTGATTTGAATTTTCTTTTGATTTGAGCCTGTGGATTTTGGATTTAGACAATCAAAGAAAATAGTTGGTGCTATCTATCTAAACTATCATTATGTTTATTCTTTGATATCTAATTTACAAACAAAATTTCATATTTCCATTTTTTTATGCGAACTTAACAAAACAAAATTTTATGAATAATATTTAAAAATTAAATCTGTAGATACATATACAGAGAACAATTGTAACGGTGCTCTTTGAATTATATTTAAGTTTTAGTATTTAAAATAATCTATAACTATGCGTAACTCAAATTATGACTTCAAATTTTTTTACGAAAATGTTACGATATTTTTTTGTAAGTAAAACATTTTTGGTTTGTATTGAAGTCTAATTTTTCAGTTGAAAACATATGGTCTAATTATTTTTCAAAAATATTTATACGTAATTGGTCAGAGATCAACAACTGTAGTGCGATTAACTAACTTTAAACGATCCGACAATCGCAAATTTTCTCCGTAATATATTCGGCTTGTAGTTCGATTCGCTTCCCTGCAAGAACAGTGCTAGTCAAGTACATCTGATGTACATCAGATGGTCAGAGTTGAATAAATTTTGTCAGCACTTAGTACAAAGTTTATATCATGATTTAATGAAACTTACCAATCAAAAACATGTTACGGTTTCCGTTTTCAACTTTTACCCTTGCTTCAACCATTCGCATATTAACTGAATGGTAGCTGCAATTCCGACTGACAGCCCGAATGGCGATGCTGAAGTCCCACTAGGCGCTCATAGGAAACCTACGCCTTCTAGGCAAATCGTAGTCACAATGGATGCCATGTCTTACGGACGACTAGTTCATTGCTCATCTACGGATCATTGATTGTAATCAGTTGCGAAAAATCTCTGCATACAAGATTACATGAGCTAATTACGGCAATGCGCTTCAAATATCCAAATGACTTTCGAATTTACCTTTTCTCAATCTCAAGTAAATAACATTATGATTTTTTCTTTTCAATCACATTTGTTGTCGCTAATTTTTCGATAATCGGCTAGCGAACGACAATAGCTGATCCGGCGGTAGCGAATATCGTTAAAGATGGATGCTGGGTTAGCAAAATCGTTAAAATTCGTCAACAATGCGAATATCGTTAAAACTGATTAGGGAATCGCATTACTACTGGTATAAGAAGCAAAAATTATAATTGGAAATTATAATGAATGGATATTCTACCATCGTCCGATGCCAGCCCAGCAAGAAACCTGACTTATAACTATCGGTTATATTAGTACGGAAATTAACTTAAACTAATGGTCGAGGTTAGTTTTGGATGGGCATCGGTTATAAAATTACCATTTCGTTTGTTCACCTTTTGCATTTATGAAAATAAATTCACAGAATTCTTTATTTTCTTGTGCTACACCCACTCTTTGTTCGTTGTGTTCCACAGCTAAAACAGAACTCAAATTTTCTTTGATGAATACCTACGTGCGGACGAATATTTTAATTTTTGTGTGCACAATCCATAACTTAATTTCGATATGGTCAGGCATTTTTAGTTGGGAGGTAAAATTGGTAACGGTAGTTTTGAACCAAGTATTGAGTAGATATCGAAAAATAATTGTATCGATACCCGATACTAAGGAAAATTATGCTTCGGAAATTTGGCTTCAGAAATTTTTCCTCCACTGTTATTCCTAATATAAATCGCATTACGGTTTATGGCTCCCTAATTACCAACGAAACTTATGAAGTGGATGAACGGTTAGAGTAGAAAATTCAACGGGATCTAAAAGTAACTGAGTAACTCTATTAATCATCGCGCTGAAAACCTAGCTCTGTTGTTGAAGAAAAAAAAGTAGAAAAATAATAGTCTTATGCCAAATAGAGAAATTATTACAATTTTAAGAAGTAGCCAAAGCTTCGACAAACACTTTTTGTGAAGTACACAAAAGAAGACTTTTTTCGCTAAAATATTCCTTTCTTCAGTATTTTATACCATTCATCATTTAAGCTATAGTTTTGCTATGTAACTATCTTTTTTTTATTTCCAGTTCCTACGTTATTAACTTCTTTTATTAGATTTCTAGAGGAAGATTAACTTATCACTAAAAAAAAGTGAAATTTCACTTATATCATAGCGAAATTTAACTTGTAGGAGCAGCCAAAAGTATCGACATGAGTAGGCATCGATATTTTAGATACGATATTTTTAAAGTATCGATAGTTGTTTTCAATACTACTTCCAAGTAAAAGTATTGATACGTGCGTGGAATTGTTTCATCTCTAATTCTACCAAGATCATTAGTAAAGCTTATATTTTCTCAAAAACATTTTTTTAGAAAACTTGCTAATATTATTTATTATATATTTTATTATACTCTCTAAGCAATTTCAATTGCAAGGTATTTGCATTAATCTTCATTTTATCTACATTTATTTTTACAACCCATAGCACATGCCCGATGAATTCTGGCGAGAGGTACGTTACGATTTTGTATATCTAGTTGATATTTTGCAATTCTTTGATAATGGATTATCAACGTTGATACTCGTTTCGTGTTGTAATAATCTCTACTTTATATGTGTGCAAATATTTCATAGTTTCAAGTAAGTTGAGATCATTAAATATCTACTTTATCAAATTTGGCACACACTTTACATTTCAACTCAGTAAGCACAATTTCGAAAATTATAGAATTATTGAATGTACATTAAAGTGGTCGAGAAAGGTATAGTCGGAATTATAAATTTTTCACCTTCAAATAATGTATCCAAAACTTAATATTGTAATTATCGTAATTATCTTGCCAATCCACTTGAATTGGCCAGATTTTGCAATACAAAATTGTGAGTTAAAAATCTCCTCACCGAGAAGATCAGCACTTAATCCACATTTTGCGCCCTCTGTTTGTGAATGCTACTGTCAAACTGCAGTGAAAACCAAAGAGGCCAAGACGAATTCATCAATATAAGGTGGTAGCGTCCCATGAGTTGAAAGCTTGCTCTATCTTGGGAGAAAATGTTTTGTTTGTTTTTCGTTAACCTTCGAATCGGTAAATTCATATTTTATGTATTTTGCTTGACAGTCCACCTATTCGTTTATGGTTGGTTTTCTTAGTTTTGCTGACAATAACTCCACTCAAAAGCAAAAATAAAATAAACAGAAAATGGCATGACGCTACAACCTTATATGAATTGCAGTGCTGGCAATTAACTTCGGCTTGACATGATTAACTTTTGGTGTGAACATGGTATAAGATTGCTTTATGTATACCGAAAGTAAGGTCGCCTATATTTTTTTGTTGAATAAAAAAAAATTATTTAGCGCTTAAATTTCCCATATGTTTTAAACGGGTGAATAAAAATTTACGTGGACTTGTCATATAATCCTTGAAAACTTATTATTCTTTGAAGCGCCTTTAAGAGAAGCATAGTTTGCGAATTGAGAAATATTGATTTTCTAGGATTCTATACCATGAAAAATTGGAACCCATTGGAAATTTTAAGCGGCAGCTAAATATTATATGAAATTTTGAATGTATTTTCGGCAGAAATGAAAATAGGTCGTAAACTATATTTTATGCTTGGAAGAGGGTTGCCAGCGGTTTGGAAAGTCAAATTTGATTAGAATAAAATATTAAAATATATAAAAATATATAAAATAGCAATCATAGTTAGCTTTTTTAGGCCTGCCACCTATTTGAAAAACCGAATTTAATTAAACTCTACACAAGTTAAATGAAATATTACAATATGGATATCAACCTCTTCGTCTCGGCAGAAGGTTCATAGCTAACATTATAAGAATTGCCACCTAATTGAAAGGTCGAATTTGATTAATTTATACTCAAGTTATATTAAATACGAAAATATGGGTGCCAAACTAGACGATTCGCATAAAGAAGGTTGCCAGCTAATTGAAAAGTCAAATTTAATAAAACTATAAAAAAGTTATATGAAATAGTAAAATATGGTGTGAAACGGTTCGTTTTGCCGAGGAGAAGGTTTATAGCTAGTGGTATTTTAAATAAGGGTGGCAACCTGAAAAGTTGAATTTTAATTAAATTGGGCACAAGTTGTATAAAATAGTAATATATGGTTGTCAAACTATTCGTTTCGCTAGAAGAAAATTTACAGGTATGATTTGGGTAAGAGGGTTGCCACATTTTCTAAAATTCAAATTTATTTAAATTATACACGAGGATAGAAAATAGTAAAATTTGGGTGTCTAACGGTTCTTCTCGGCAAGAGTAAGGTTTTGTTTTTGAAAGGGTTGCCACCTGTTTTAGTGGACAGAAACCGAAATGTCTTCTTTCTAGTTACATACATATGTAAAGAGCAATCAATAGTTTTTGTTTATAAAAAATGGGGATTTTTTCTATATAGAACAATTCTAGGGTGGCAGCATTAAAATTTCGACTTTACCCTTTCCATACATTTTGGGACCATATGTTTGTAGTACTTATTGGTTTAGGTTTTTATAAATACAAATTTCTAACATCACCTTTTCATATCTTCGTATAGCAATCGGGACAACTTCATGAAAGAAATTTACTTTTGGTTCTCATTACTTTTCGTGTTGGTGCGAATTTTGACAATGATGCTTTCGGCTGGCGCAGTGCATGACGAAGCTAATCAAATCATGTCGACCATGTATGAAATACCAACGAAATTCTGGAGCACCGAAGTGAGTAACATTTTGTATCAAATGCTTGTTGTTTTTAAGTTGGAAGTTGCCTCAGTTTTATTATTAAACATTTCTACGGACTTTGACAAAAGAGCTTACATTTATTAGAGAAAAAATTGTACTAATTAGAGAAAAAATTGTACTAAATTGCGCTGAAAGCAAATAGTACTTATATGAAAATCAAATTTGCATGAATGCCGTTTTGCCAAAGGTCCTATTAATTGTTGGTTTCTTTTCATTTTCCTCTTTGTTTTTATTTACTCTGCCAACAATTTTAAGCCATAAAAAATATGTATAATCTTTTTTCTCGTAACTTTCATTACTTTCGAAATATATTGTTCAAATTTTTAAAGCTTAATCGTTTAAATGAAATCATCGTACACGATTTAATTGCTTTTAGTGGTAAGAGCTTTTTCTTTCTCACTCGTCGTCTCATATTTGCGGTAAGTGCATCTTTATAATGTTAAAAGTGTGGTCATAAATTTTTATATGTACGTATTTTACGTTAAAATATTTTATGCATCTAAATATAATTATTCAATAAGCTAGTTTGAGTGGAATGAAGCTAGAATTGGGATTACATTTTCTATTAATATTTTATACTTTTTAAAATTATTTTTTGGAATTTCTTAAACGTTTACTTAATCTACATACAATTTTGCAACCGATTAATTGGTTTATAAATAACTCGCGATATTTATTGATAATCGGCTTTTTGAGTAAATCAAAAATGCAACACGTATAGCTTTTTTGCAATCGACTACTTGATTGTCTGATTATCTGATTACAACCCCAAAACGACCCGATTGTCGTAAGTATTTTTTGAGAGCACACCATTGCAAAAGTAAAAACTCAACTGGGCTTGTAAAAGTTAGCTGCAAGTTTTTTCGGCCTACTAAAGTTTTCATGTACCGGCCCAATGTGTTTTGAAAAAATTGAAAAAAATTATAAAAATATAGTTCTGGCGAAATAAAAGGTTAAGATATATGCAGTGGAGTTTCCCGGAAAATATTTTCAAAGAACATTTTAACCCATTAGCTTCCACAATAAAATAGCGTCGTTAACCCTTACTTAAAGAAACGTCTCGCAAAACAAAATTGAATCGTCGTTAGAGGACTAAAATTTGAATAGGCATTTAATGTAATGATAGCTATGACAAAGACGATAACTATAACGATAAAAATATCGATAGCTATCCACTGCTATAACCGTTCCCAATGCAGTCGGCTCTAGCTTATTGGAACGACCAATATTTACATACATACATCTGGCCAAGAACTGCCAACTCTGCAAAATTCCACAAAAATCGTATACGGAATGCTTTTCGTTCTGCAGCAACAACACAAATTACCGTAATTATGAAATTTATAATGATATGATAACTTCAAGCAATATCGAAACGGAAGATATAGATTTTATAACTTTCAAAGTCTCTACGGTCTAAGCTTTGGGATTAATCTGTGGTATTTTAACAAAATAATTTATAAGACTTTAGTATTTAACAGAGATCGCAAATAATATCTTTTTTTGAAATTTCAAATAAAAAATTATACTGAAAGTTGTATTATAAAGCTCAGTTATAAAAATAGCAAAACATTGACTGATTTAATGTTATGTGTTAAATTTAATTTACAAACAGCTTCTATTTTCTAAGCTAAAAACAAAGCAAAAAAAATTTTGTTTTCTAAGCAAAAAATTTAACTCGAAAAATTAATTTTTTTCTATCCAAAAATAAACTTTTTTTAAGCAAAAAATTAAATATTCAGAGCAAAAATATGAATTAAAAATTTCGTTTTCAGCCAAAAATTAAACTAAAAAAAACTAAATGTTTAAGTGTAAAATTAAACTTAAAATGTTTCTCAAAAAATAACTTTTCATTTCCTAGCAAAATATTTAACTTAAAAAACTACTTTTCCCCACCCGAAAGTAAACTAAAAAAAATAACTTTTATTTTGCAAGCACAAATTAAATGTTCTGAGCAAACAAAAATAAATTTTCTCAGGCAAAAAATTTAACTCAAAAAATATTTACTATAATTTTATAATCTTTTAAGTGAAAAATTAAACTAAAAAAATTTCTCAAAAAATAACTATTCTTTCCTAAGCAAAAAATTTAAACTCCAAAAACTACTTTTTTCTCTAGTCAAAAATTAAAGTGGAATTCTTTTTTTTTATTTTTGAAGCAAAAAATTAAATAAATATGCTGAGCAAAAAATTAAATTAAAAATATAACTTTTTCAGACAAAAAATTAAACTAAAAAAAAACTTTTATTATTTAAGCAAAAAATTAAACATTCTCAGCAAGAAAATAAATTTAAAAAATAACTTTTTCAAGCAAAAAATTTAAATCAAAAAACTACTTTTTTCTCTAGCCAAAAATTAAAGTGAAATTCTTTTTTTTTATTTTTGAAGCAAAAAATTAAATAAATATGCTGAGCAAAAAATTTAATTAAAAAAATCATTTATTTTCTATTGCAAATAACAAAAGTGAAAAAATAACTAACTAAAAAATTGATTTTAATATCGAAGCACAAAATATTTTTTTAAAATAAATTATTAATAAGCAATTTTTTAAATAAAACTTATAAACGCTATGGTTTCTCGGTATATATTTGCTTAACAGATTCTTTTTAATATAACTTTTCTTTTTATACAGATATTGGATCACTGCTGTATAATTTAAATGCTAAATTTAAGAATTCTCTTGAATTTTTTTGCATATTCGATTCCTCGCTGTAAAATGCTCTTTCAATCATACTTTTCAATCTGATTATGGTTTTACAACCTGTGAGTAAAGAATAATTTGCCTAATGTTTAATATTAGGCTCAATGTTCAACTAAAAATGATTTACTTTGCTCTCTTCGGTTGATCGCTATTGGCTAACTTATGAGCCAACTTATCATAAGAATGAATTTTTGAATACCTCGATTCTATCGCCTTCTAGCGGATAAATTTTTCGGAAAATTATATCATAAATAGAGATTTTCTGAATAACTCGCTTCTAGCGCCACCGAGCGCATTTAGAGAGTATTTCTTATCACACCAGTACCATTCCTCTCTAATATCATCAAAAGCAACTATAAATACGGACTTTTTGAATAACTCGATTTAAGCGCCACCTAGTGTTTAAATTTTTTGTAATAAGTAGTATATCGGGTCGAAATAGAATTATTAATAAAGATTTTCTTGAGTGACTTGCCCCTAGCACCACCTAACGGATCAAATATATAGTGTACATACGTGGCACGTGTCTAGGGAATGTATTGCCCAAATTTGGTTGAAATTCGTTCATCGTTTTTTGAGCTAAATTGTGACGAATAAAACGGCTACATTTATAAATATAAAGTATATGTAGATATTGATAATACAAGATTAAAAAGTTGAATATATCTCAAATTAGTTTACTTAATTTTAGATTAAATAAATATTGGCAATAAAAACCTATTCAAATCTCATTTTCTGAGTTTCATTTTCTACATAAATATTAAGCTTTTTTAATTGAATTAATATATATAGATTATTCTATGTACATTTATATATTATATATATACATATATGTATGCGTATGCTGTTATTTGAAATCAAATAAATATATTTACATACATACATACATATATATATATATTTCCTTATACTCATCAGATGGCTGGCACTATTGTCGTGTACGAATTGGTGCTACTCGATCAGGTGGAGGATAAGGATGTGGTTACAGATTTTTGTACAT
The DNA here is from genome assembly GCA_951828415.1 of Anomoia purmunda. NCBI lineage: Eukaryota > Metazoa > Arthropoda > Insecta > Diptera > Tephritidae > Anomoia > Anomoia purmunda. The sequence continues at coordinate 15,780,740 of OX639996.1, forward strand.
CGCGTAATGTTTGATACTTACAGCACTTTGATTATTTCAGGAGTGCGAGAAAAGAGAAAAGTACATGGAAAAAGGATGACAGCAATGACAGAGCATAAAGTTGAAAATACACACACAAATAAAGAATTATTTACAAGCATACTATATTTAATAATCAAATTATTTTAAAGCAAATATATGATAATAAACTATATATTTATTGAATGTTAAATGCATTCACTTGAGTTTGTTTTGATGCAGAAAATCAAAGATGTAGTTACAGGGTCTTCACTAATGCTTTGAAGGAAGATTCGTCCTCTTCGTTCGTTCGGACTTTTATAACTTGTATAATAAAAGTCGTTAGAAAAAAGTTATTTTTTGGACTTTTTTTTTCTTTGAAATAAAATAACACTGTGGAACAAATTCAGGTTAGCAAAAGTAGGGTCGATTCTGAGAGTGAGGAATGAAAATAGAGGCTAAATTAGAAGACCCGTATCGCGGCGTTTATTTATGTTAGTTTGCATTTTTTTTAATCGACCTTCGAACTTTGCAGTCAAAGGCCGATTATCAGCATATTGTTTATATGGTTTTTTGGCTATAACTCGTCGACTAATTGATATTTTTTCAATCTGTTAAAGCCAAATTATTGCTAGAGACCTGTGCAACCTGAAGCAAAATGTTGGAACAGTTTTTTTTCATGCTTTTTGAACATATTTTCCACAAAACTAAGTGTTTTCTGATTTCTGTTTGATCTATAATATGCTTCTCAGTTTTTTCAATAAATTTCATTTGAAAAGAAAACAATCATAATACAAAACTTGCGTTTTCCAGCTTAATATTAATTTACTTCTCATTTCTTATGTACCAATTTTTTCAGTGTTGGTTTTGAAGAAACATTGAAAAAGAAATTATAAAAATATGGAAAAAATACAATTTTGAAATGTTAGTTATGAAAAGTTTTAAGTAAAAAAATTAAGTAAATTAAATGAATGATTTGGCCAGTTGCCGTTTAGCAGGCGGCTGTGGATCAACATCACTGCTCTCTCTAATAGCTTGGTCATCGTCATCATCATCAGAAAGGTCGATAATGTCGTCCAACAGATATTCTCGAATTTCATCTTTGTCTTCCCCTTCTTCCTCTTTTTCCTCGTATTCCTCTTCTTCAAAGGTGTTTTTATACCACCAACAAATTTCAGCGAGTATTGCATCTGGAAATTTCTTTCCTCTGCACCTGAAACGCCAAAATTCAGGAAGGGGTTGTTAATGGTCCCGACATACGGAAACTAATGAGTCGTCAAGATTTTGATCAAGTTCTGCCAGACCGAGATTTAAATGCATGGCTCGCATTGAAAGCGGAAAAAGAGGAAGATGGGGATTCTGAATTTGTTCCACAGTGTAATCCATCTACCCTGACTTTTTTGGCCAAATATTTTTTAAGCTTACAAATGTTACACAATAAGTTATACGTTTATACAAAATTATTAAAAATAAATTGATAAACATAAGTGGCCCACTGTTTTATATTGAATTTTATTGCTTATAATGCACACCCACCAAGCTATGATCCCTGGTAATCTAATTACAATTTTATTGGGTATATAACTTAATTCGTGCGGTTTGCTAAGAGATGGCGTACCTTGTATATAGTTTTGCTTCATTACTTTAATATGAAGAAAACTGCTGCCGAAAGTCATCGTATTTTGGTGGAAGTTTATGGTGAACATACTCTAGCTGAGCGAACGTGCCACAAGTGGTTTGCACGATTTAAAAGTGGCAATTTTGGCTTGGAAGACGATGAACGTCCAGGGCAGCCAAAAAAGTTTGCAGATAAAGAACTGAAAGCATTACTCGATGAAGATTGTTGCCAAACGCAGTAAGAGCTCACAGAATCTTTGGCTGCCACTTAAGCAGCCATTTCAAAACTTTTAAAAGCCTCTGGATGTATCCAAAATCAAGGAAATTGGGTTCTACATGAACTCAAGCCGAGAGATGTCGAAAGGCGGCTTTGCTTGTCCGAAATGCTGCTGGAACGCCACAAAAGGAAACAAATTTTTGCATCGTATTGTTACTGGTGATGAAAAATGAGAAGATGGGAAAAAGCCATAGCTTCAGATGGGCAATACTTTGAATATTAGTATTGTACATGTTTTTCTTAAATAAACGCTCAAATTTTGGAAAACCCCCTCACGAATTAAGTTATATACCCAATAATTGAAATATTTTTCAATAGGTGACATTGCCCGTTTAGATATTTCATTCCTCTTTTATTTAATGCCAAATAAGCTTAATTTGAATACGCGATTTGTATATTATTAGGAAAGGACTTTTATTTTGAACTTATAAAATATTTCGCCAAATTGAATTGTTATTTCTAGTCTTTGGAGTTTTTCCCAAAAGGTTGAACAAATAAAAATAATTCCGGACTCTTGTTGAGAAGGCCTTGGGATCAAAAGAACATTGATAACTTTCGTCTACAGCAATATTTTGCCTCGGACTTTTATTACATTCTAGAAAAAAAACTGCTATTTCCGGTCTCTGAGGAAAATACATAATACAGACGAGTATTCTTAGTCAGTCCACAAACATCAGTCGTCCCTTTTTTGTTTGGTAACTGGCACTATTTGGGAAACACCAAGTGATGCCAAGTCCTTTTCGAGTTGGTCTTTCTAACGTAAACGAGGGGTTCTTCTTCTTCTGGCGCCATCATCAGGTATGACCTAGCCATCATAGCCCATGGATTTTAATTCTATGACAATGTCGCTAATTCTTAAATTCTAGTAGAGAATGTCATTCGTAAATTTGTCTTGATAAAATCATATAATATTATTATTAATATTTTTATACTTTTTATTTTGTTTTAATAACAAACCCCTCTTTAATTAGGCAAATGTGGCAGCTCTCTGTTACGTTATTAATTTTTATTTTTTTAATAATATTTCTTAAACAGTTGACCACTTTTCAATAATTTTTTCATAAACGCAGTTGCTAATTGGTGGTTGAGTTTCTTCGCCACCAGTTTAATCTAAACCCTCCTAAGCCTCTCTCGGTTCACACCTTTTCTTGCAATGCTTCATTTAGCTAACACATTGAATTAATTTCAAATGGTTAAACAGGTGGTAACCCTCTCCAAAATATGTTTGAAATTAAGCTTGCGTAACGTTTTTTCGTTTGACACAAATAATTTCATATCCTTGCCAAATAAATTTTAATTAACGTTTTTGAAAAGGTGGCAACACTCTTTAAACAAGTTTTCGCACAAAAACTTTCCTGTCATACCAGTATTGTTATATCTCAGTTAACTTATAAATTAAATTCAAATAGTATTTACTAAAAGAACATGGATATGAAATTTCGAACATATTTTTATGATTAAGTTTTCTTAAGCTTACTAACTTTGAATGGCATGCCGTAATGTATTCTTTACCGTAATAATTTAATTTATTTGTTTAAGAATTGTAGAGGGTTGACAAAGTTATTTTCAAAATAAAGTTTTCTTAAACCTTCTTCATTTGAGACACATATTTCAATATTTCACAAAACAGGTGGCAACCATTCTCAAGATTATGTCTGAAATTTAGGTTTTTTAAACCTTTTAGTATGACATCCATATTGCAAATTTCTCAACTTAACTTAATTTACCTTCTTTAAACAAATTTTGGGTATGAAGCCTTACTAATTTTTTTTCGCTCGACATCCATATTGCAATACTTGATTTCACTCATTAATTTACTTTAACTTAACTTTTTAAGTAGGTGGCAGCTCCCATTAAAAATTGCTTTTTTGTTAATCAATATAAAGGACCATGTTTGTGAAATCTTACTGAAATCTGTCCCGTCGTCATATAGCATTAAGCGATTTAACTTATTTATTAAATTGGCTATACTTTTTTTTAGCAGGTGGCAACTCTATTTAATCCACACTCAATGTTTTAGTTCAGGTTATAGCCTATTTGCGAGCCACATTCCCTTTTCACTTCTCATTACAAAAATATGATAAGAATTGGTGTTTTAAATGCCAAATAAAAGGTAAATCAAAAATAAAATAAATTTTAACGTTTGCGACTGGATATATGTAAATAGTGTTCGAGGTTGAGGAGGACTGTTAATTATTGATAAACTTCCAAATTTCAAAAAGGCACAGATTAACCTACAACGGTTCAACCTTCCAATAATTTCTTCATTATTCATTGCTATGTAAATAAATTAAACTGTCGAACGATTTTCTGACTACAAACCCCAAGAGGATTTAGCTCTACCCCATCAGATTGCCTTACAGTGGTCTACATTTCGTTATTTATTTTATTTTTTTTGACTTAAGTTTTTATTCTGTCAGATATTTGTTTATTTTTTAATGCATCAGTTTTTTTCACCAAACCCTTGTCAAAAGTTCGATTTGAAATGAATCTATACCAAAAAAAAAAAAAAAATTGTTTACCAATTGTTTACATATAAAAAGTGCAACCCACTGTAAATAATTACAATGGAGCGGCGCTAAATTCCCTTGGGGTTGTCCTACCATGCATGGAAACTAAATCTATTTCTAGATTGGTTTGATTGGCGCCGTGCACTATTGTGCTGCTTAGTAGTTCAATAAAATTGTAGCAAACATTTCATTTTGCCATTAACGCGTAAGCAAATCGTAAGTAGAAAATACGGTTAAACTTACAAATATCATTGAAAAATTCGGTTCATATATTTTCATAAAATTATTTCGATTTTCTCGTACTGCTAGTGTTTTATTATGTTTCTGTAAATGAAGCTTTCAATTCTTTACTACAGAATAATTTTAAAATTAATAAATATAAAGGCAACCATAAAAGATTTTAAAGCATTGAGAGTTTTGGGATTGCGCTTGTAAGTTCCGAGACTTAGTTGGAGGCAAGTTAAATGTTATGAGAATGTTGTGATTTAGATTTCGAACTCAAGGTCGGGGTTTGAATAAAACAACTGGTTTAATGGTCGACCAGACAAAGTCGAGTTCTTGGAAATGACTTCAAATCGAGATCGAAATATCCACGAATAAAAATAACATTTTATTATACCCTGCTTGGAGCTCGAAAATCAAAGCACAGCAATTTGAAAAAATATTTTCTATCTTGTAAGATTTAAATGTGCCAGTATGTTCTAATTTGAACTATATGTTGATTTTTAAATTTCCAAAAAAAAAGTATCTTGCTTTGCGAAAATTAAAAATATCAAGTACAATACTGTAGCTACCGGTTTTATTATCATCATCGAGATTGAGTTATAAGTAAAAAAGTGCTTTCTCGGTTGTTCGAAGTTAGCCTCCGAAAACTAGATATAGGCATTCGAAGTTTGAAATTCTTCCTTTGCTTGAAGATTATTTTAAATTATTATATGTAAGTGACTATAAAAATAACACAAAACTCGGTTGCTGCTCCGAGTCGGCGTAAAATTGTGGGCCCCTTAAATTGTAGTACAAAATCTGGATGCATACCCACAAATTGTAGGAGAAGTTCGGCCAAACACCATTATTATTATTATTACTACTACATGCAAAGCTTTCATTGGGATCACTACATTTTTTGTAGACATATTTTTTTAATAAACATAGAGGAATAAATATTTACTGTGTGTGTGCGAGTTTACCAAATTTTAGTACCTACCTAAATTAATATTCCACTGAGCTGACTCTGTCTTCCTTATGAATAAGAATGCTAGAAAGGAAGGTTACGTTAATTGATGCGAAATTTGAGAGAGTAATGTGGCTGTAGCTAACTAATTTACCGCTAGAGAGAACTGAGGGTAAACACTTTGTTATATGTGCTAGAAAGAATATACACTCCCATTATATTATACCTGTTTGAAGGGATATACACCTTTGAGAAAATACAAAAAAATTCTAAAACAGAAGGGCAAGAAGTGCTGAAGCAGCGCACAAACGATAGAATGATTAAAAGTTTTGTTAGTATAGTTTGTGTAAAATGAAAGCAAAAATTATAATAATTCGAACCAAATATTGAAAAATTTTTTTCAAATGAATGAAGTTTACGAAAGCCAAATTTCAAAAAGTTTTTTTTTTAGACAACCAGCAAAGTGAATTAAAAAAGGTCTCAAACGAGGCAGGTTTAAGAAAGCTGTATTTTGAAAATCCTTTTAGAGACGACTGAGACGCGCTTAAAACATAAATTATTAAACGATAAGACATATGAATACATAAATTATTAAGTTAAAATAAATATAGCAGAATGGAACTCATACGAAGTATACTTAAGAAAACTGCATCTAGAAAATTTGGTCAAAGAGTGCTGCCACCTATTTGAAAATATATATTAATTTAATTAAATTTCTAAGCTTATTGAAATATAACAGTATTGGTGTGAAAAGAAAGCGTTTATAGGAAAACAAACAGGGTTGCCACCTTTTAAAAAATGCCGATTTCATTATATACGTACAGCAACTGAAATTTTACTAGACTATCACAAGACTAGTGCTCAACGGAAAACGTTTAAGGAAGTTTTATGCGTGAAGCATATTTAAAGAGAGGGTTGCCACCTGTTACCAAAAAGTTGAAACTCAAATTTGGAATATGAAAGAAGCACTACAATATTTTTTTGAACCGGAATAGGAAAATTTAGTTCTGAAAAAATTTTCAGGGATTGCCAGGTTTTTTAAAATTAAAAAAAAAATCATATACTCTTCCAGTTTCGTTTTCATATCATAAAAATTCCAATTCTCTCTACTTTTTATATACCAAGAAAAGCGACCGCAAGACTCAAACTTTATTCCGAGTAGCAGTAAGGCAAATTATTTGTTGTCATGACTTTTCCACTTCAATTAGCATTTTGAGCAGTGTAACCAATCTATTTGTTCCACACACGCACACCACTTTAGTTACATATGTATATATTGCTGGCACAATTTAACTTTAAAAAGTTTCGAGGCATTGGGGCAGTAGTTGCTCATACGACGCGTTGTACCTATGCACCAACAATAGACATACCCCTACATTTTTATGTTTTCATGCATGCATTCTGCTACAAACCATAATTATTCTACTTGACTATGCTATGCCACTTGCAACATGTCAACTCAACATATTGCCACTTATAAAAATTTCTTTGCCTTACGGGCTATTGCCACTGTTTTTACTATGTGACCTGGGGAATAATTGGTTTCTCGGTATATTAAAAGTGACTTAGAGTTGAGTTTTTTACTATGTAGAATGCAGAACAATTGAATGCTGGTAAGACTGACTGCAATGGGAAATTTTGTTTGCATGCATATAGCAATATCGTCTGGTCATTTGTTAGTGGCGCCACAATTTTGTTTATGTGTTGCTTGGGAAACACAGCACTAACTGAAATAGTTAGCTAGGTAGGTATGTGGGTGTGTGTGGGTGTGTATATTAATCTCGTAAATTTAAATTTGAATTACCTTCTGGAAATTTGCAATACGAGCATTAGGAGTTTTTAGTTTGTGAGTTCCCATTGTGGCTATGCTAAAGTTTTAGCCATTTAATATTTCTAGGCACCTTGAAAGCTTACCGCATAAATTTAATGTAGGTACTGTAGGTGAATTAGAAAGGCTTGTTGTTCAAAATACTATGCAATCTTTTAGGTTTTATTTTTATGTTACACATTTGTGGAACTTTTTTGCTAAAATTGTGGCTTTATTCTTTTCACATTGTATGATTATTAAAATATTTATTTAGCTTATCCTGAGATTCAAAATCAATGCATTGTGATTGGTATATTGTAAACCGTTTAATAACTATGCCGTTAATACTTGCAGAAAGAACGTAAAATAAAAGAAAAATGGAGAATCAAATAGTGAATAAGAGATAAAATTGGCAGGAAAGTTAAATATTGAAAACCTATAAAATATTGCAAGTACACTGCTGAAAAGCTTTTTAGATTAATAATTTAATAATAATAATAATAATTTGGCGCTTACATCGTAGCGCTCGATGTTTGGCCTGAGGAACCTAGCGTTTTCCGCCAATTCCAAAAGGCAACTGAATTTTATGAGAAGTTTTTTCATGGCAAAAGTAAACTCAGTGGTTTGCCATTACCCGCCGAGGAGCGGCTGCTATGAGAAAAAAAATTGTCTACAATTTTTGATGCTACTTGCTTGAATCGGCGTCTCGCTCAATCGGCGGCGTCCCAGAAAAAAAGAGTGAAAAGGCATCACTTGCTGCATACTGTTGCCGGAATGCTATTGGGAAGAGATGGGGCATCGCTCCTAAGGTAAATCTCTAGCTTTACCAACCAATAATTATGCCAATAAGTTTTTACGGAGTGATTGTCTCGTGGAACTTACTCGACAAGATATCGAAAGTTAAGCAGCTAGAGCGGGTGTAACGGAGCATGCTCATTGAAATCAGTGGCCACTTCGAACCACACTCACTCTCAAGCTTAACGTAGGGTAAACGTGATGCCTGTAGACATTGTCAGGAATTATTAAAGAGCAATAGATATAGCTTCAACTCGGTCTGTGGGTATTCTAAAATTCATGCCAGTCTCAACTTTGCCCCTGAATGCGATTGATGTCTGCCGGTTCTTGCTCCAGTTGGATCCTTTTTCACTCACATCTAGTTAAGGGAGGAATGGAAAGGGGGTCGCATTTGATTGGAGGGGGCTGTTAATTTCGTCACGGTTTGGCCGAAGCTAGACGGAAAAGTTAGAGGGGGTATATTCTGCAAGGAGCTCTCTTCTTCCGGATTACTGCAATGTGTTTCAGGCGGAGGTAGCCGCAATCGGGGAGGGGCCCATTTGGCTTCTCACCAATGTTATGCCTTTTAGATGGTCTAACATCTATTCTGATAATCAGGTTGCTATTAAGGGCTTAGTTTCTCTTAGGGTCGAATCTAGTCGGGGAGTGCCTGAGTTCTATCTCAGCTGCCTCTGAATACTTTGATATTGGACTGATTTGGGTGCCGGGCTATAGCGACATTGCAGGAAACTGCATGGCTGATCAGTTCGCAATGTAGGTCAACGTGGAAGCCATTACTCCAAACAGACAGAGAGTGGAGGTTCCTCTGGCCGCCTACGGACATTTATTGTACAAATGGGCTCTATGTCGGCTAAGCGATCGCTGGGCAACTACTAAGACATGCAGAATTGCAAGGATCTTCTGGCCGGTGGTGGACCGTGGGCGTTCGAAGGAGCTCAGGTCGCTAACAAAGCGGCAACTCTTGACCCACGTAGGAGTTCTGACCGAACATTGCTCGATAGGCATTCATGCGGTTAGGCTGAATATAGTCTCTGACCCATTAACTTTTTTATAGTATTTGGAAACTTACGTGACCTCAGTTTTGTTGCTTAATTTTTCTTTTGTATTGATAGAAATGGACATACTTTAAATTTGCAATTTAATATTTTTTAACTAACACCCAAAATTTATGCTATTGCAGTCGAAGATATCACATTAATATATATTTTTCGAGTCTTCACGGGGCCTTAACCCTCTCCAATCGGAACCAAAATTTGTATATTATATCTTCGATTATAGAACATCGATTTTGGATATTAGATGGAAAAAAATTGATTTGAATTTTTTGGATCTTTATAGCTTAAACCTACTGAAATATAACAGTATTGGCGTTAAACGAAAGCCTTTATACGAAAATAAATAAGGTTGCCACCTTTTAAAAAACGTCGATTTAATTTAATATGTAAGGTAACTGAAATTTTACTACACTTGTGTCAAAGGAAAAAGCGTTAAGCTAGTTTTGTTCGAGAAGCATATTTGAAGAGGGTTGCCACCTATTTAAAAAGTTAAAACTAAAATCTATGAAATAAATGAAACACTACCATGCTCTTGTGAACTGGAACAGGAAAACATGAAAGCTTAGTCTAGATAACAGTTTGAGGTGTTGCTAATTTTTTGGGAATTAAATACAAATTTAATTACACTACATAAAAGAGTTGCCACTATTTCACAATTGAATACATTTTTGTTTAAGTTAACAAAAGTATAATAAAATAATAAAAAATTTTATTAAAAACAGTTTTAGTCGATAAGATGGTGATAATTCTTATAGTTTCAAAATTTGGTTGAAAATTCCAGGGTTGCCACCTACTAAACATTTCAGTAGATAAGCCGTGTAAGGTAAGTGAAACGTTGTGATATGGACTTCAAACCGAAATTAATAGCGAATGTCTTAGTTTAGCAGGGTTGTCACCTATTAATAAAGTAGATAGTAAATGGATATTTTTTAGTTCAAACACAGCAAAAAATATTTCTTTATCAATGATATATGCTGGCGCAGGGTTGCCACCTTTCAAAAAGGTTAAAATACAGATAATTTTTTAAGTAAAACAGAGAAATATGGATATCAAATGAAATGTGCTACTGAAAATTCTTTAGTCACGATACAGTCTTGAAAAGGGTTGCCACCAATGAAAAATTTGAAAAGGAAATAAAGTACGACCAAATTTTACATTCAAACGCATAGAAAGTTGTTTATCTTTTATCTAATTTTGAATAAATGGGACACCGGGGCTAAGAAAAATAAAGCAGTTGGTAGAAATGAGTAAAAATAGTGGTATAAAGTAGTGAAAATAGTAATAGGAATTAGTAAAGGCAGTGGAAGAAATGAGTAAAAATAGTGGTAGAAATTAGTAGCAGGATTATTAAAAATAGTGGAAGAACTTAATAAAAACAGTATTAGAAAGTAGTAAAAATAGTGGCAGAAATTAGTAAAAGCAGTGGAAGAAATTAGTAAAAATAGTGGTAGAAATTATTAGTAGCATTATTATCAATAGTGTTGGAATTAGTAAAAATAGTGGTAGAAAGTAGTGGAAATAGTGGTATAAATGAGTAAAAATTGTGGAAGAAATTAGTAAAAAAAGTGGTAGAAATTTGCAAAACCAGTGGAAGAAATTAGTAAAAATAGTGGTAAAAAGTAGTGAAAATAGTGGTAGAAATTAGTAAAAATGGTGGAAGAAATTAGTAAAAAAAAAAAGTGGCAGAAATTAGTAAAAGCAGTGGAAAAAATTAGTAGAAATAGTGGTAGCAATTTTTTAGTACCATTAGTAATTAGTGTTAGAAATTAATAAAAAAAATTGTGGTAGAAAGCAGTAGAAACAGTGGTAGAAATTATTAGTACCATTATTAAAAATATTGGTAGGAAGTGGTGAAAATAGTGGTATACATTTTTGAAAATAGTGGTAGAAATTAGTAAAAGCAGTTGAAGAAATTAGTAAAAATAGTGGTAGAAATTATTAGTAGCATTATTATCAATAGTGTTGGAATTAGTAAAAATAGTGGTAGAAAGTAGTAGAAATAGTGGTATAAATTAGTAAAAATTGTGGAAGAAATTAGTTAAAAAAGTGGTAGAAATTCGCGAAAGCAGTGGAAGAAATTAGTAAAAATAGTGGTAGAAAGTAGTGAAAATAGTGGTAGAAATTAGTAAAAATGGTGGAAGAAATTAGTAGAAAAAAAGTGGAGAAATTAGTAAAAGCAGTGGAAAAAATTAGTAGAAATAGTGGTAGTAATTTTTAGTGCCATTAGTAATTAGTGTTAGAAATTAATAAAAAAATAGTGGTAGAAATTATTAGTACCATTATTAAAAATATTGGTAGGAAGTGGTGAAAATAGTGGTATAAATTATTGAAAATAGTGGTAGAAATGAGTAAAAGCAGTGGAAGAAATTAGTAAAAAGCAGTGGAAGAAATTATTAGTATCATTACTAACAACAGTGTTTGAAATTAGTATTTTTTACTTTGCCAATATCCTGGAATATAATTTTTTTGAAACTTGCCTAACACGGATTTATATAACCACCTGAAGCATTCCCAGTATTTCCAACTAAATTTAATTTTAACCTCCTAAATATACATAGCAGCAAAACTGCTAAAAATCAAAGAAGGCTGATACTTGAATTCGCCTTCTCTCAATGCACCCACTCTAACCCAATGAATTGTTTGACTATGTGAGTTGTGTGCGGCGTGCGCTTAAAACCAAAAATTAACCAATTTCGTATTGTTTTTGTTATTTTCCTACTTGGCTTGAAAATGCTTTCTACATTTTATTTACACATATTTTATACACATGCACGTTTTGCAGTCGACCAAAAATCATTCGAAAAGTCTTTGCGTTGCATATAAAAATTTACGATAGAGCAAAAGAAAGCAAGTGTAGTGAAATAATAAAGAGAATTGTATTAAATTAAAGAGCAATTAAAACTAATAGAAATTTATTTTTATTGCTCTTTTGGCAATTTCTCATTTGATTGTTTGTTTTTTTTTTGTTCGTATGCCTACACTCAAATGCACAAATATGAAAAATAATAGCTGATATCAAAAACGGAAATGTACAAATATTTACTAGGCGATTGAATGGCCAGCCGTCTGTGAAGGTTGCTAAATATTGATTCTGAGTAGCTGTGCTGCAAAGTAACTTTTTTCAAGGGCCCTTCGAAAGCTTTTGCTGTTTACATTTGTAAAACTATAACTATGCACAGACAGCGGCGACAGAGTTGCCACATCTCAGTTATTTATTTCTCAACTCTCAAACTGTTATGCTCGCCTTGAAAATGGTGCTAGATTTTTGCTTGAAATTATTGCTTATATTTATATATATATATTAATTTTTTTGACCTGTTGCTTTATATAAACAATAATTTTTTATTTGAAAGATATTGGAAAAAGCAATAACTGTCAAAGCAGTCTATAACCTCGACTACTCTTTCGTAAATCACTACATCTTCTCACCAGACTTCTTTTTTCGCGACATTCGCACAACCCGAATTATGAGGATGGAAAAGCAAAAACAGTTTTCTCGGCTTAGATTGGATATAGGCGAAGATAGCGTGATTGCCGCTTCTGCCGAAAAAATCGACTGCTTTGGTTGTTGTTGCTTTTTCCAATACCTTCCTATTAAAAAAACTGACCTTAACTCAAATAATTGTGGTTGATATAAGGAATTTTACTGAAATATTAATTTAATTTGTATTAAAAACTCCTATAACATTTTTAAATATCAAAAAAGAAAAATTATAAAATTGTAATAATGTAATTATTATTGCCGAATGAACACTACGAACTTGACATCCATTGTTTCCTCTGTCGAGGATTATAGAACTTCGTTTAATCCTGCATGCGAGACAGCTTTTAATATAGAACCCAATGCCGGTATTAGTCTCCTCTCAAGTCACTAAATTTGAGACTTTCAATTAGAGATTTGTTTTGTGACTTGAGACGACTTCGATGTTCAGTAAATAACAGTGTCAAAAAAAACTCACCCAAGACTATGGTGAATAGCAGTAGAGACAATCAGCTGATTGCATGTTCAGCTAGAGATGTACAATCAATCTAAATGAAATTGTGTTCATCGACAGCGTGCAGTATACTTTTTCAAGAAATAGTTTTTTTATTATGCGTCATGAAAGTTAACCCATTAACGACTGACCCTAGATTGGCTTGTACGATTTTTTTTAAATTTGAGTATGTTTGCCAGGGGGATCGTAGTAGTTGAAAGAAAAAAGAATTTTGTTGATATCTCCCCTAGCACCCGAGATATAGCATGGGTATTTAAATACCCGACAGGCTTTAGTGTAAACTAATTTCATTAGAACTTATTTGTTTGAAACTACCGCGCGCTATTTCTTTTTCATTCTGTGTGTGTGGTGAATAAGCACGTGTGTGGTGAATAAGCACGCTATTTCGTTCGAATCATGTGTGTGCCGCTTTATTCGCAAAACAAGGAAAAGTGTTCTTCCCCGAAATAAGCGAGAAAATGTGTACGTACAGAAATTAGAGAAAAATGTTCATATAAGTGGTGGTCATCGCGTAGTGCACACGTAAAATAAGAGCGTTGCATGCACCAAAAAGTGAAATAAACCAAAAAAATTGAATAAACAGAAACCTGAGCAATTTATAACAATTCGTAAATTGGTAAGATTTTGTTTGTAAAATTTTGTATGCAAAATGATTCGTCGACAAAAAGTTCTGACTGCTAACGAGCTGGCAGCTATTCTCGAAAATTGGTCTGATGGAGAAGATGACTTTGGACAAAATGCAGACTCCGTTGATATTATTATAACGCCACCCGATGTTGTCGATTCTGTAAGCGATACTGAGGAACTGGACGACAACGTCCAGTTGTTAGACGATGAACCGGGACTACCTCGTGAGATTGTCGGGCAGTTCGAATTACAATGTACTTACAATGATGGAAACGAAAATATGCCATCAGACGGTAATGAAACCGAGATCGACGAAGAAGAGGGAGATGATGTAGTAATGGCCGCAATTTCTGATGGCTGCCGTCGTAAATCACAGCCGAAAACGAAGAAGACCCAGAAGCGACTTCGAACTGATGAAGAAATAAAATCGAAATGGACTAAAAAATAAAATTATGAATTTGATAAAGCTCCATTCGACGATACAGCTAATTCATACAAAGCCTTGTATGATAAGATTGGTGACATGAATCCTATGCAACTTTGGGAAATGTTCATTGAGGACGAAGTGTTGGAACTGTTGGTCACATCCACCAATGAATACGCTATGATCAATAATTGTCCGTCGTTTTCTACATCAAAGAGCGAAATGAAAATCTTTTTGGGGGTGCTGTACATAACTGGTTACCAGAATTTGCCGCAAACAAATTCGTATTGGTCGAATAAAGAATCGCTAGGATGTGCGCTAATAAAAGACTGTATTTCTCGAGACAGATTCAAAAAAATCAAACAATTTTTCCACGTGTGTGACAACACTGCATTGGACACACAAAATAAATTTGCAAAGGTTGCACCATTGAATGATCTATTGAATAAAAAATTCCTTCAATTCGGCATATTTGCGCACAACCTTTCAATTGACGAACAAATGATTGCCTACTACGGCCGGCATTCCTGCAAGATGTTCATCAAGGGAAAACCGATTCGCTTTGGCTACAAGTATTGGTGTTTGTCATCATCAGAAGGTTACTTGTATCAATTTATTCCCTACGCTGGTGCATCGGTACATGAAAGCCCAGGTTTCGGACTTGGAGAAAGAGTTGTTCTTTCGCTTATGTCGCATTTGGAGGACCGCGCCAAGCACACTGTCACTTTTGACAACTTTTTTACGAGTCATAAACTAATGGCTCGTTTATCAAACGAAGGAATCTTCGCTCTGGGAACTGTTCGAGATAATCGGACCAATCATGCCCCACTGATAGACATCAAAGAGATGAAAAAGAAACCTCGCGGGTCATCGGACTTTTGCTTCGACAAAAACAATTCTGTAATAGCAGTGCGTTGGAATGATAATGCAGTAAGTTACACTAAGAATTTGTAATTTCATTCGTTTGTTTCTCATTTATTCCCTCGTTTTCAGGTCGTAACTTTACTTTCAAATTTTATGAGCCACTTACCAATGTCCAACGCAAAGCGCTATGACCGCAAGCAACGAAAAATGGTCACAATTGAATATCCCAATTTGGTAAACCAATACAATCAACGCATGGGAGGTGTGGACCTTTTTGATAACGCGATGAATAATTATCGTATCCGAATTCGAGGAAAGAAGTGGTATTGGCCGTTAATAACAAACGCGTTGGATGCAGCTATGGTAAATGCGTGGAAATTACACTGCTTTTGCTGCAAGTATGAAAAGAAACGAATGATGTCTCAATTCGAATTCCGCGTTGAGGTTTGCGAAACTCTAATGGTCAAGTCAAGTAACTATTATCATCCGGGTAGACTATCGGCATCCGGAGGACAACTGGCTATGCGCTCAGATCGTATTGACCATTTTATTGGCAAACTAGACAATCGTCATCGTTGTCGGCAATGTGGGGGGAAAACTGAATATGGTTGCTTGAAGTGCCAAGCGAACTTGCATCCGGCTCCTTGTTTTCTCGACTACCACAACAATGTCGAACCAGACAAACAAAAGATTGCTAAGGCTCAATGATCTCATTTTTTTATAAGCATTGTCAAATTTCAATAAAACAATAAAACTACGGTATAGATGTGTAATTTTTTCTTTTCAAACAAATAGTTTTATACATCAGGAAATTGTATATTTAGTATACACCATGGACTGTTGGGTATTTAAATACCCATTTTCAAAAAATCAGGTGCGACGGGACCGTGTTTCGACATATCACTATAGGATTTTTTTATTGCACAAAGGAAACCTTAAACCATCTGAAAAGGTTCAACACTTTCTTTTTTTTCGATTGCTCAATAATTTACAGCACTCTTTTAGAAAATTTTCAGACAAAAAAAAAAACCCGATATTAACCGGTATGTAACTTGAGTTATACCAGGCAATAATTTTCTGTAGTATTTTTTTTTCGTAGGCCCATCTTTCCTCTTTCCTACAAAAAAAAAAATTTCTGATATCTTTCATGTGGTTAACGCTAGAATTTTTTAAGTGTCAACGTTTTCATGGGTATTTAAATACCCAGTAGGCTAAAATGGGTTAAGTGGTTGTTTTTTTGTACAGATTTAAGCAAAATATAGCGTACGACCAATGTCGAGTGCTGTTTCATTTTCGCGTTTGTTCAATATTTGCTCCCTTTCTTTGTATTGTGACCTGCTCACGACCATCTGACAAATTAGTGACTTTATTTTGAGACGATGTAGAGACTTGAGCCGGCTTACTGTATACCGATTAGTCTCAAAATAAATCTCACCACCAAAAAGTGTCAATTAGTGACTAGATACTGCTTACAGAATACCGGCATAAATCTCTGTTGCTGGAGGAATTTCACACCTGCAAAGTTAATACCAACTTTTAGAAGTGAAAAAATTAGATTTAAATGGACAGAAGTTATTTTAAACGACGCCAAAGCCCAACTGACGACGAATCAGAAGAAATTCAGAACATGATAGTGAAGTGGAGCGCATGGTTTGCGGGAGTTGTCAATAGGAACGATATACGATACTTTATCGATACTTTTGCTATTCGATATCGATATTTTTAGATTAATACTTTTCAAATGATATTTTTTCGAATAGAATACTTAAATTCCAGTATCGCGTCGAATTTTCGCAAACAAATTATTTACATAAGAATATTTGGAATATTTGAAATTATAACATGAAAGAACACAATGTCCGCATGAAAGTCACGCCGTAAGTTAATCTCTTTCCAATTTAAGACGAGGTGTGTATTGAGTTGTTGACTTTACTCAGATTTGTAGTGCGATATTGAAGACAGAAAAGTGCCGAAACTAGTCAAATAAAAAAATTAAACGATGGAACGGAAATTATAACATTTTTTCAAAATTGGCATCTTCATATTTGGCGTGATAATCTAACCTAATTGGTACTCTTGCAAATTATTTCTAAACGACAAGCAGATAAACTTTTATAAGAAATTGTGACTTAATTTTATTTTTAATTTCGTATCGATATTTTGGGTTCGATATTTATGGGCACCCGATTTTTATAGTGCGGAACTATATGCGGTAAAATCGATAATTTCAAACCGTCGACAAGCGGCAATAATAATATTATTGACTTTGCTGTAAAAGGTTCTCATCTGTCGAAGCTGAACAAACTGTAAGTAGAAATTGTAGAAAAATTATAAACGTCTGACCAAGAATATCTCGCGGACTAAGCGAGTGAACAAAAAATATATAACGGCAAGAAAGACCCATATATGAAAAAGCACACCGAGACTATTTTCATGAAACAGCTGAGAGAAGAATAAAAGGCAGTAAACAATTATTATAGCAGTCCCGAACTGGTGCCGAACTAGTCTCGAATTGTTCCGCATATAGTCCCTATATAAAGACTTGACGAATTTTTGTTCACTTGTAATTTTAATGGAAAGATATTTATAATATAAGTCTCAAAATATATCTCGCTGATAATTATTACGAAGAAACTTTTATAATTGCAATCTAAAAATAAAAATTAGTAGTATGAACATTTTTTTCATCATGCTATAATAATTAAAAAATTAATCAATAGCCTTTTACAGTTCTTGCAAAAGTTTAGACAATTTTTTTTTTTTTAAATTCAACCATTAAAACATTCTGGTTCTCTGGCATTGAAATGCAAAAAAAGAGGACATTTTCGAGTTCTTTCGAAAGTTTTTCATTTCATTCAATATTTTTAGTTGATCAACTGTGTAAAAAAAATATAAAAATATTTTATTGAAAAATAATTTCCTTACAAAAAAATGTAGCGCCAATTTAAATTTTAGCTACATTTACTATTATAGTTGAAAATTTGCCAACAACTTTTCATATCACGGCGCAACTGCGTTTGATGATATATCACATTTTATGGTGATTTGGGTCCACTGACTCTGAAAATGGCACCGAAAATTTTCCATCAGGTCTAGATTTTGATCGTTTAATTTTATATGGATATAATTATATTAATGTAACAGTTTTTCATTATTTTCAATAAAACCATTTTTTTAATTAAAGCTGTAATCTTATTTGAGTTAATTTTCTTCTGGTTATCTGCACTTTCGTCTGACTATCTAGTCTTCCATCTGGAAATCCAATAAAAACAAATTAGTTTGATCACTTTGGCATTGAAATGCCACGCCAATTGGCCAAGACACATCTATGGTGTAAGTTTCCTGCGACTATGCAAAAAATTTTGATACACTGAACAGATGTAATGAAAAATTTGTTTCATGGGATAGGACAACCTTCTGAAGAGGCAGTGATGGCGAAAATTGATAAACGAAGATTTAGTGCTTATATTTCTGAGAAATTGTTTGGTTTGTCCACCTCTCTCTATCCACCTTAAGGCAACCAATGTGCAGTGTAGAAAAAATAGGTACATATATTTATTATATCTGAGTAGACTTGCTAACTCGATTAAAAAATATTTGTATGCCAATGGAACTGAAATATGAATAGAAGTATTAAAGAGTAAAAATTCTAAATGTTACGGTGTTGTATTAGAAATTTTTTTAAATCACTTCTCATGCCAAAAATCAGTGGGCTTGCATTTAAATGACAGACAAGGCAAACTCATTTTAAACACCTAAGTAGTTTTG
Organism: Anomoia purmunda; assembly: GCA_951828415.1. Classification (NCBI taxonomy): domain Eukaryota; kingdom Metazoa; phylum Arthropoda; class Insecta; order Diptera; family Tephritidae; genus Anomoia; species Anomoia purmunda. Next base: position 15,799,647 of record OX639996.1, read on the forward strand.
CAGCAAATTCCCATTCTGTTTTCAATTTTGTTGTTATCATTTGCCGTTAAGAGGCCACCGTTATTATGGCTAATATTTTGTGCATTAAGTAAAGTGCCTTTATCTGAGCGCGGTGTGGGCGGCGTTAATGAGACGTCGTGAGTGCGGCGGTACTGTGCCATTTTTGTACATACTATATAGATATAATCTACATCTATCTGTTGCTATTCCATCTGCTGCGCTTTTTTGTTAGAACTTTTTTTGTTTTGGTGTTTACATTCTTATGAATGTAGATTAGGGTGTCGCTTATATGGGGAACAAATTTTTGAAGTGAAACTTCTTTGCGCTCGTTGGGCTATAATTCCAATATCGAATGAAACGAAAAAGCGACAGGAAAAGGGAGGGGATGGCGCGCTTGGTGGGGCAGTCGGACGGAAGGAGACATGGGAGAGAAACAAAAACGCGACAGATTCGGAGTAGGAAAAAACGAGAGAGGGATAGCAAAGCGGACAGAGTGTGGGAATGATTGTTCTATACATCACACCGAGCCAGAGAAATAACGATATCATAAAATTCATACATAGAGCATTATTGGCATATACTCCCTCTGGTGCAGCATAATTTGGAGAAGATTTTCACACTATGCCAATGATTTTAAACGGTGATTTTAATGTCAATTTTTCCTTGGAAGAAGCTCAACCACTTGTACAATTTTTCGAAAGTAAATTTAATTTAAAAATGAATAATAATCCCAAAGACTCAACAACCAGATCAGGCACGACAATAGATGGAATTTTCTCAAGGTATTTAAATAATTTACAATCACGAGTTTTCATTTCATATTTTTCTTACCACAAACCAATTGTATCTTCTCTTGAACATGAAAGTATGGAAGTGAATGAATAGATTTTTTATAAATGGAGGCGAAAACATCAACTATCTTTTTTTATTAACGAAATACACTTAAAAATTCCAGAATAATGAATATGGGCTTCTGTTATCGGGAAAATATTTCTATCTCATAAAACTTGCTGGCAAGTGCCCATCGAGATCCACGAAGTTTCACTTCTATCGCCTAGCTATCTAGGCTGACAATTTTTTTTTTAATTAAAATGCATACTCCGTACATCTTTTTATATTATTAAAATATACAGAAATCTAAAGTTTCTTGTGTTTATGAGCATGGGGCAAAAATATTGAACACTATAATAATGGGCCCGTTTCTTTGTAATCTAGTTGCAAAAGAACACTAGCTAGGATAACGAATTGCATGTAAAGCAACAACACTAACTCGGAAAAATATGCGAGCTGAGCCAACTCGGCAAAATGATATCCGACCTGAGATGTAGTGTTGGGAAGTGAACTAGCCCTAAGAAAATATATGCGAAATTAAGATTTAAGACCTAATTTGTTTTTATTTGCATTGTATTTGTAAATATATAACAACATAAACCTAAAAATTGCCGGCACAACTATTTTCCGGTCCAAAATAGCACTAAACAAATCGCAACTTACATGAAAGAGGCTAACAGGGTGGCTTTTGTAACTAAGGGAAATTTTATCTGAGTTAGAGCGTTCTTTTGCAACTCGGTTACATTAAAACGGGCCCAATATTAAAATCTTGCCATTGAAAATGTTAAATAATTCTTCGTCAGTTGGAATATATCCATTTTCAAAGTTGGATGTATTTTCATATTCTAAATTGGAAACCATTTTCAATTTCGTTTGATCAGCAATTTCATTGGAAAATATCACTAGTGTGGAGCAGAACTTGCACAACGTTGCATTTGAAGTAAAATTTTTAATTTTTTCGTACTTTTTCAAAGCTTTCAAAAAACAAAAATCGTGATCTGTCGCTTTGAGTGTAAGATAGGTGATTGCAATGAACAGAGACACATCTAGCAATTCTCCTTTGTTCACTGCAATAACTATAATGTGAAGTTGTATTTTCCAGAAGTAAATAGCTTTTGTACATTATTCAATAATAGAGGAGATTAGATAGCCTGGCAGCTGTCTCGATTCCGCTCGCTGCCTTAACTTGTGTTACTCTATTTTTTAGATTGTTGAAACTACTATTAAAATAAAATTTGACGCTGATTTTCTCCCCCAAATACAGATCTTAGCAAATATTGATAGTAGTATGAAAAAAAAACCAGCGCATTTGGGTGGCAGAGTTGGCACTTTTTTTTTTTAGAAATGCAGCCTTCTGAGCAACAGTTGCAACAGTTCGTCAAGAGGGTTATAACATGATCTGGACGTGCCGGTTGACCCAGACTATAAGTGAAATTTTTTTCACAGCAGCCTCACGGCAAAAGGCGTGATTAAAACACACGGACGAGATCCGAACGTACACGACACAACCGCTGGATCCGACAGCCCACATGCAGGTCACGGCGGACTGAAGGACCACGCATTGCAGACGAGGAGCTCAAGCTGCTTCGCGAGTGCATCGTTACTTTGGCTCAACAATGATATAGACAGTGTATAAGACTAAACTCCCAGCTATTCGGGATCAACCCAGACATTCCTAGCATCCGCTCGGCATGTAGAGATTCTTCGCACGATACTAATCGAAAAAACAAAAACGTCAAAAATGATTCAACCTAATAACTGAATCACGGCTCTTGCCATCCATCTTACTCGACGTGTAGCTCCAAGGGGCCTCACACATGATAGTGGTCTATTATAAAAATTCTTTTAATTTGACCTTATAAAATTCCATGAGCTCTTCAAATTCAATTTCATTTGCATGTGCGAATGTTTGACGACATGGAAAGAGTTATGACTCTCTTTGAAACTTTTTTTTTCCAAAAGAACATAAACTCTCCAAACGACCTGCCATAGCATCGCCGCACATTATTTGTACCTTTTCACTGAGAACCCAATCTTGAGGTAGACGCACTTGAAGCTCCTAAAACTCTTTCCCTACCAAACTCTCTAATAACACTGAATTTTCTTCGTTTCTCATATATCTCATATCATGAATACAAAGTTTTCGGAGATATTTTTCTCTTTTCTTCTTTCTCGTTCGAACTTCGAAAGTGAAAAAATAGGTACCGCGAAATCAGAAAAAGGGAAAAGTGATCGATGTATTTTGGAAGTTTTGTTGTCTTATGGGGCGTGTCCGTCTCAGCACCTTCGATAACCAAGCTAAACAAATTTTTTTAGATCTCTTTGTTTGTAGGTTATGTTTAGATATTTGGATGACAGTAGTTTTTTAACTCTCCATTTCTAATTCTAATTTCCAATTGAAAAAAGTCTCTATGTAAATATTTCATGCAACTATTTCAGACACGGGTTCAACTCTCTGGTAAGATAAACTTCAAATTTTTATTTTTATTTTTAAAATATGTTTTACCTTCGAAAAATAGGGAACACCCTAATGTATTTACCCAACTAGCGCCACGCCGCTGGCATTTCGTTTTACAACTTTTCGTAGATGCTGTTGTAAATAATTTCATATTTATGGTAATAAATTTTGCGGGCGCGTCTGTTGCGCTGACATTTATGGGCGGTCATAGCACAATGACCCACTGTCACTATGCCATATTGACGTGACATAGGCGACGAAATGTGGTGGTACAAAATAAGTTTGCTGCATTATTCTCCCCACCCTCCACTCAATGTTGTCGTTAAAAGCGATGACGAAAATATTGGCTGCTCTTTAATGTATGACATATTTTCCGTGTAATTTAAGAATTTCAAAAGCAAACTTTTTGTATGCCCTAAAGAAATTTGGTATATTGTACAAATGGAGGAAAACTTAAGTAAAATTAAATAAAACTCGAACATACCGTAACTTAAAATTTATAAAGTTTTTTTTTATTATCGTAACAAAGTGAACTACATAAAATCTTGCTAAGTTTTTTTTTCGTAGGTAAAATTTAACAAAGTAACAAGTAATTTTCCTTAGTCGACCATGTTAGTCGTCTTTGAAATTTCTTTGACTGTTTATCACAGTTCTAGTTTGTTTTATGCCAAGTAATTTGGGTGGCTACCAGCCTGCAAGAGTTTCTCCGAATTTTACATTATATAATTAGGATAATATTCAACGAAAACACTCTGCCAGTTTGAAAAAGCTTCCTAGGTCATTTACAGTATATTACTTAGGTAATATAGCTAAATTACTTACGTAACTTGAGTAGTTTTTGGCAAAAAGCGAAATGATAAAAAGTGTCGATAACACAGTGAATAAGAACCAATAGGATGATATGGATTTCTTGTTGATTTGTGCGAAATAGGTATGTATCCTTTAATTAAAAAATAATAATATTAATAATAAGAATGAGAGAGATGTTTTAGCGTTAAACTCCCAAAGGCCAAGATGGTATTCTTCACGAGGAAATTTAAAGTTCCTCCGTTCAAACCACTAAAAGTACCTTGGAGTTATTTGAGACAGGAAGCTCGTATGGAATCGAAACATCTAAGACCACATCTATTGGGGAAAATTGGGATTAAAATCACACATAGTACACTGGATATACACAGCAGTGATAAGACCCATTGTCTTCTGCGCGGATAGCGGTAGACAGTGCTAAGCAAAACTTTTTCCAGACCCAAGGAGGAATGAGTACAGCGTACGGCTTCTATGCTGGTCAAGGGAGCGCCTGCCAGGCTTAACGCGGCCCAGCCGTGTAAAGAGCTAAGATATGACATGGAGAGATCATGGAATATCTTCTGATTACTCTAAGGAATGGGAAGGTGCCATAGACGACCTAAACTCAGAGTGGATGGTTATCTTTACTGATGTTTCCAAACTTAACGAAAGGTTAGGTAGCGGGATTGACAACAATGAATTTGCGCTGGACGCCTGTTTTCGCTTACCGGACCATTGCAGCATTTTTCAGACAGAGCTCAATGCCATAATGGAGGCTGCTCGCTGTCTAAGAGTGCCCGCTTCTCCGGATAGACTTGTGACTATTTGCTCCGATACCCAAGCGGCTAATAAATCTCTTAATTCCCACATAACAACCTCCATAGTTGTCATAAAATGCAGAAGTTCTCTCAATCTGCTCGCGTCTAAGCGTTCCGCGACTGTTGCATGCGTGGCTGGGCATAGTGACATTTCCGGCGAATGCGCGGCGGGCGAGTTGGCAAGGAAAGGGACGGAATTACCTGCGGTAAATTCTGCTCTAGACACGGGCATGCCTCCCGCTTACAGCAAATACTCATTGAGAATGTGAATACCAGGTGGCCCATGGAACCTACCTATAGGATTACCAGAGAAGTTTGATCAAAGGTTGACGTAGAACGATCAAGAGCTCTCACTTGCTTGGATCGACCTTCTCTCCGACTAATGGCAGGGATAATAATCGGACACTGCCTGACGGGCACACATGGGAAGAGATTGGGATGCCTAACGAACGATTTCTGTCAAAGTTACAGGGACAAGGAGGAAGTGGAGAGCATCGAACAGGTTCTCTGCCGCCGTCCCGCCCTGGCCAAGACTCCAAGCCAATTCTTAAAAAGGTATTTTTTAGATGGTTTGACCGACTTGAGCTCAGCATGAATTCCTGATTTTCTTTGTTACGCAAGACTCTGTGGTTCCAAATAATACAAACACTCGGTGGTTCACCTTCTAAAGAAAGGAAGGAAGGAAATGGTATCAGAACTAGCTTAGTGTCTCCGTGGTGCTGCACGCTCTAGCCTATGGCTGAAATATTTTATGACGACTTACGCGGCATTCTGTAGGGAATACTTATATATAACATCTCTTGTCTCGCTAACTGGTACCAACTATAGTCACCAAGCCCTTCTCTACCTGGCCTTTCCAACGAAGTTGTCGGCTAGCATCTCATGCGATTCTCAATCACGTATTACCGCATATCCCTTTTTTTTTTGCGTATAATATGTCTCTCTGCCATTCACAGCCGCCGGTAGCGCTTCTATATAGCTCGCGTTCCGCCCGATGTTGTGCAGCTTTGTACTTTTTTAGAGAGCGAGAAAAGTCCGTGCTTAATGTCCGCGAATTTCGATTTGCTGCAAAGACCTCTTACTGAGCAGGGTCGAGAGTCGAGTGACGCATTTAGTAGCTGTCTGTTGCGAATGCAGCATTCCGATGTCGGGCTCTTCTTGTGCATTTCGACGCACGTTCTTTGTAGCGCGGAAGTCCGTGCGAATTTTGGCAGTAACAAGATAATGACTCGAGTCGATGTCCGGTCTTCAGAGTGTACGTGCTTCTAATATACTGGTAGCAAGTCTTCCGTCTATCGCAATGTGATCGATGTGGTTTCGCGTTTTCCAATTTGCAGATAGCCACGTGGCTTGGTGGATCTTCTCGTGCAGAAACTTTGTGCCACAGACTACCATGTTTTGGGACCTGGCAAAGTCGACCAGCGTCAATAAGTTGGCGGAGGTTACGTCATGGCTTTCTAGGCACTCGTACAAGGGGTTTTTGATCACATTGTCTTTCTCTTCTGTCTTGGGGGAATCGTTATGTGAATCGTGGCGTGAGGCTCGTCCAGCGGGGTGAATGACGACGCAAATTCTGATTCTCTTCGCTCTTGGTCACATCCATTGCATCTCATGTTCATTTTCCTCTTAAACGAGTTATATCCACTTGATTGGGACGATACCTTCCGTTAATGTTTGGAAAATGACTTGATGGTGGCTACGATTTCTCGGCAACAACTTTATTGATCTTTTTGAAATTTTCACTCCTGCATTTTTTATTTTGAGTTCATTTCTGTTTTTTAGGGTAAAAAAACCAACTCACTAAGTGATTCAAAATCAACAATTTCAGGATAATTATCATCATTTTGTAACAAAGAAAAAGAATTTTGCAAAATCCTTCCATCACGAACGACGATATGCAAAATAGTATTACAGAAAAATATAACATAATTTTAAAATAAAAAATCGCCTTATAGCCTATGTTTCTTTTAGACCATTTAGGCCATTCCAGCTGCATTTCTTCGAATGAAAGTCCTTAATACACTCAAAAATATTTAGATTTAGTGCAGTATTGAAGCGAAATATACACAAAATAATAACTATGTATTTTCATGAGTACCTAATAGCAGAAAAATACATATTTATTCGGTCAATTTAATTGCTGTAAATTACTGAGACTACGCCATTAAATAGCCAGTTAAAAACTGCTGCATTGTGTTTATTAAATTCCCGACGTTTTATTAATCCTATACTACTTACTTAAATTTAAATTAGTTTACATCGATAAAGTTATTTGAAAATGTGGTTTAACAATGTGGGCGGTTACACTTTCGCCGACACATTTGAGCAGCCACATTGTGATAGAATACATAACTACTACATATGCGCATGAGTGTATGTATATATATAACTTTAGATATATGCACATTCCGTTGCCCATAAAATGGCGATTCATGCGTTTAGTTGGAAATTAAATTTAGCTCGAAATTGTTGCATTTTTTTTGGCTGCGCATAGCAACGCCCCGCAATAACTAAACGAAAAAACGATTGGACGAAAAAAATTCGATAAAAAATCAACACACTTTTTTTAATTAAATGTTGGACGAATTTGAATTGCTATGAAAATTGCAACAAATATTTATAAAAATTGGTTGCAACGTCAAGAGTTGCGTTTGCAACATATTAAATTGTGGCAACGAAGTCGAAAAGTTGGCAGCGAGTGAGCAATAACTTTGATGCATTTGTGTGAAAAGTTTAAATTTAATTTAACTTATTGTTTTAACTCCAATTATTTTTAGAACTAAATACAATGTTTGATACGAAATTTTAATATTTCCTTTTTTCGTACGTTTCCTTTAAATTGAATTTTAGAATAGTGGAACTGAGAATGCGAATTGCCACACCAAAAATTGTAAAACCACGTAAGCGACAATTGCGAATGTTGCAAGGTAAGTTAACATGCTGGACTTTACTTTAAATTTTCAGCTTGTATTTTCTTAGTTCGACCCGCATTATAAATTGTTTTCTAAGCCTTAGTAGATTTTTAACTTGAAGATTATAGAGATTTTAGATTTGGTAACACGCGCTAAATATCAAAATGAAGTTTCCACTGTTTTGAGATCATCTTAGGCCGGGACAAAAAACTTTAGTAGGCCATAAAAATTAAAATTGCACTCACTTTTTAATAAATTAATTGAATGTCTTATTACAAAATCTGTAATGTGGTTGGTTGGTTTAAGTGGATTGTCACCCTGGAAACAAGCAATTAACAAATTAGTCAGTTTGATTCCACGAAACTCGGTTAACCTAAAGCTATCCGACGGTTTTAATGAATTTCAGTATGTCATACAGATATAGGCAGCTGCACTCTGAAATATTCTGTGGCGAGTATATGGTTTGCCGAGTATTTTTAGCCTCATCCTAACGAGAGCTGGACACTCGGACAGTAGGTGTTCGACTGTCTCTTTAGAGCCCGGATCCTCACCGCTGCAACAATGCGAAATTGTTGCAGGGTAAGCCAATTCTTTGTGCATGCATTCCTAAGGGCCAGTACCCTGTGCAGACTGCCGTAAATTTTTAGTTACGAGTATTTTCCTTTCTTATTCCTTAAAGATCTTTGATTTTTGGTGGATCATAGGACACCCAGAACTGCCGGGTAACCCTATACGATCCTATACTGTTCCACCTCTGCTTAGCTTTTGAATAGTAAAATTTGGTAATTTTGCTTTTTGACTCTTTAAGCGAGGCACCCATGACCGCCGCGTAGGACACGCTCAATGCAGAGTCACCCCTCGCCAGTTCATCCCCTGTTTCATTACCGTAAATGTCCCTATGCTTCAGGACTCACATTAGGGTGGTAATCTCAAACGTATCAGAAATCAAGGACGGCTCGTTTCTACACTCATTCATTAGTTGGGTTCAGACCGACCGAGCAAGAAGACAGAGCGTGAATAGCCGCTTGGCTGTCTGAGAAGATTCTTACCAGCAACCTTGCGGGGGCATTTTGTTTTATGGACCTTACTGCCTCCTTTATTGCAAACATTTCGGTTTATTGCTTAATGAAAATTCCTGCTCCCACACCGCATGCCACCCGTAAGACAGATATAAGCCATCTAGTCGTTAGCCCCTCCCCTGAGACCAGCCCATGCGGCTTGGGAATTTCGTGCGAGGGCAGCGCCTTAACCTCAGGCGGAAGCGCGTTGAGAATGGATTTATGGCCTAAAGTCCGTTCAATCCTGAACCCCAAGGCATGCACGGCTGATGTCCTTTGAATTCCACATATTTTCTTAACAACGTAATCCTTAGTAAGGGCTGGCCGCGAGACCAGCGCTCGATAAGAGGGTATGGGTCGGGCTATAGCTGTGCACATCCGGTGTACTATGTTTGGTTTTAAACCCCATCTACTGCCTAACGTTTCTTTAGTTGCATAGAGAGCCACTGATACCTTCCTGGCACGCTACTCGATTATGAGTTTCCAATTAAGTTTGGAATCCAGGATAACTTCAAGTTACTTCACTTTGTTTGACAGACCCAGTTTCGACCTTCGACAATTTGGTTTAGTGAAATTAGGCAATTAGAATAATAGAAACAGATTTCATGATATGATTCTTATAGATTCCTCAAGGTTCATCCATAGAAGGTGATGCTAGATAACCAAGGTGAATCCGCTGTGTATTTTGTTTGTGTAATTTTGCGAGTGAATTGTCAAAATTTAAATTCGCCTAGTATTTCTCATGTACTATTTTGTTTGTGTAAATGAAATAGCTCAGCGAATTGGATAAGAAGAACAAGCATTCACTTCATGAGATTCGTACAAAAACAAAAGTTTACACTAACAAATTATATGCACAATGACAATATGATTTACAACAAATACATCATTTTGACATTACTTTCACCAAGCGAATTCAATCAATTGCTGGATCAACGTCACCTTATATGAATTCGCCTTGAATTCATCTAGTAGATTCTTTGGGAGCTTTTCCCGAGGTGATGCTATTAAAGCAGCTGAATTCTTGTTCTTCCAATATGTTAGTATTTTTCCTTTAAATATATCCATTTTTTTTAATTTTTGACTCTTCTATTTCTTTTAATTTTGTTATAAAAAAAAACTTAGGTTTTTGACTACAAAATAGGTTATTTTAATAAAACAGTTTTAAGGTCGGCTAGACCGAACCTGCGCCTGTAGCTTGGTATGCGTTTTTATTCAACGTATCCAAAAAGCCATTGAATTCCCAAGTGGCATAACCAGAAGAAAAAACTTCTAAAATTCTGGCAGATTTTCGACTGGAAAAATGATCTCAAGCGCACTAAGAATTTCTTTTATATTTTTATTTCAAAATGAAATTTAGCACTAATAATTTTTTATTTTACTTAATACGCGTTTGTTGAACTGATTTTCATGACATTTTTCGTACTGAATTTTCGCAGTTCGCAATATTTTTCGACGTGGTACCAAAAAGGATTTTATTCATTCAGGCAGTTTTTTGGAGGCCATCGGTCCTGGTAAGTTTGTGCTCAAAAAATTATGTACAAATAATTGAAAATAATATAATATTTTTGAAATAATATAATATAATTGAAAATCGAATAATAACCGCTCCTACATAACGGTCTTATGAAAAAATCAAAAACTTGCTATATTTGAGGAACTATAAAAGATAATCTCCTCAAACTTGATATACAGGGTTGGATTGAAGAGCGGCAAATGTGGGCAAACTTTTTTAGAAAATCAAAAATATTCGAACTTTTTTTAGTTTTAAAAAGTACAGCAAAAAAGATTTTATTGAATTTTATTATCGATAAAATATATTGATATTGATATTATCAAACAAAATTTTCATAAATAACTGTTTTTCCGGTCCCCGATGCAGGATTTAAGGTTTTAAGCCGATCCACCACTTTTTTTCGGTCTTCTAGCCGAACCACAAACTGAACCGGAGTTTTTGTTTTCAAATGCCAAAACCGAAACGAAAGCTTCTTCAAAAAATGTTTTGCTTCGTTTCAAATTTTGTAATACATAATTTTGTCTAAAAAAAATATTTACTTGAGGTAAAACTGTTTAAGCAAACCTTCGTGCACCCAAAATCGCAATTAGAAAAAATAGCAATAGTAATTAGTAGCAGCATTAGTAAAAATAGTAGTAGAAATTGGAGAAAATAGTAGTAGCATTAGTAAAAATAGTAGTAGTAATTAGTAGCAGCATTAGCAAAAAATAGTAGTAGTACTTAGTAGTAGCATTAGTAAAAATATTACAAATAGTAGTAGTAATTTATAGTAGTAGTCGTAGGGAGTCTATTAGTAATTAGTAGCGGGAATACTTAGCTGTAGTTGTAATTAGCAGTCGTAGTGATAGTGGTAGTAATTTGTAGTTGGTGTAGTAGTAGTTATAGTAGGAGTAGTAGTAGTAGTTTTAGTGGTCAACCAGTCCCGGACTACTGAAAGTTCCTAAAATGGCCCCAAAATATCTAGTTCGAAAATAGTGCCTAACCGGTCTAGATGTTATCCAATTGCATTGATTTGTGGAGCGGGTTTCAGCGCTGGTAGAATTAAAAACTCGATATATGTATATAATATTTAATTTTTCAGTTATTTTATTTGTTGACTTCGGGCATTGATCCCCGAACGAAATTGCAGCAAAGTTCGTAGATTCATCGAATTTTAATATTCTCTTCCAATTAACTCCGAAATGTGGGCTGAGTTCTTTCCAATTCATATTGCATCATTTTTCTTTATTGCATTTAAAAAATTCAACTCACGCACATTTGTCAAATTTGCACTTGCATGCATCCCCTTTGTATAATCCCATAGTTTTGGTGCTCGCTCAGTTATTTGCTTTGATGCCAGTTTGCGGCGTACTCTCAAAGACGGCTTCGGAAATATATTTTACCTGGAAAAGTGTGCGTACCTGGTACGCATTGCTAGTTATTGTTTGCCTGGGACCCGCCGGCTTGGTTACCATCGCTGTTGCATTCGCTGAAAAATTCGATTTCGACACAGTTGGTGAGAATTAAAATTGTTACAAAAGAAAATAAAATAAATAAAATAAAATAAAAAATAAATAACTTTGTCATTACTTTCAGAGGCCATAGTATTTTATGTTTCGATATTTTTGATTGCTGTTGCATTTTTTAAATTGGCACGCAAATGGCCTGCCCTGATGTTGCAATGGGAACGTACGGAGTCCAAGTTGCCGCCATTAAGGACACAAATGCAGAGAAGGAATTTGGCACAACGTATTAAAATGATAACACTGGTGGCCACTACCTGTTCCTTGGGTGAGTATGCGATGTGGCATTTCTAGCTTTTTAATTTTTTTTTTTTACCAGACTCTGCCGCTGACATTTCACCTTATAATAATTCTCGCTGCTCTGTTTTTTTTTTTTGTACTTTTCTGAATATTTAATTTTCTTTGCACAGTGGAACATGTGCTTAGCATGCTGGGCATTATCTATTACGTGAACGCGTGCCCAGCTCGACCAGGACATCCCATTGAGAGCTTCTTCTACTCCAATTGGTCACAATTTTTTTACTTTTTCGATTACACCAACTTGGCGGGCATTTTTGGCAAAGTGTTGAATGTTATATCAACTTTCGCTTGGAATTTCAATGATATATTTGTGATGGCTGTGAGTGTGGGATTGGCGGCACGTTTTCGTCAACTCAACGAGCATATGCTGAGAGCTGCTAAGCGGGTAAGGCGAGAGTGGGTTGTCGGGCTGGGGCTGGGATGGCGGTTTGTTTTCGAAAAATATTCTTTTGCTCTTTATTTATTTAAAACAGTGATTTTGTACATCGCATACCGAAAGCAGCTTCAGAATCCCCTTGCTAATTTCTACCACTATTTCCAATAATTTCTACCACTATTTTTTTACTAATTTCTACTACCATTTTTACTTTTTTCTACCACTATTTTTTACTAATTTCTACAATTATTTTTACTTATATCTTTTACAACTTTTAATAATTTCTACCACTTTTTTACCAATGCTACCACTAATTACTACCACTATTTCTAATAATTTCTACCACCTTTTCTAGCAGTGCTACTACTACTTTTTGCCACTACTTTTTTCTTATTTCTACTTCTATTTTTACTCTTTTCTACCACTATTTTTATTAATTTTTACCACTATTTTTAGTAATTTCTACCACCATTAATACTACTATTTATTACTACCACTATTTTTACTAATTTCTACAACAATTTTTAATAATTTCTTTAACTTTTTACTAAGGGTACTACAAAATCTACCTCTATTTTTACTAATTTCTACCACTATTTTTATTAATTTCTGCAACTATGTTTACTAATTTCTTCCATTATTTTCATAATGCTACAGCTAATTACTACCACTATTTCTACATATTTCTACCACTATTCTTTACTAATTACTACCACTGTTTCTTATAATTTCTACCGCTATTTTAATTAATTTCTACCACTATTTTTACTAATTTCTACTACTATATTTTATTAATGTTATAAATGATTTCTACCGTGGTTTCATATAACGGCAATTTACAAGAATCCGAAATGCGATAATTCAATAACTAGTAGAGGTAATTTGCTCCAGTTTGGTACACAAAATCAGGTTGGAAAAAGAAATAAGTAGATGAACAACTTTACTCCAACCAAATAAGTTTATCTTCGAAACAAAAATATGAAACTCTATTAAATTTGAAACACCATTTGCAAACTCAAAAAATGGCCATAAAGAAATTTCTTTATTTTGGTTTTTAATTTTTCCTTTAAATAGCGACAGTTTCTTCCGTTTGAGTAGAAATTCGTTCAACATGAATAACAACGTACATAAAATGAAATTTGTTTTCTGCAAAAGTCATTCCCTATTTCTGTTTTAAATGGCTGCTGTTTTTCAGTCCAAGAATTTCTTTCACTATATTTCAACCCAGTACGCACAGTTTCGAAAATTATAGAATTCGCGGTAAAAACCACGCCATCATCATCCCTCTCATATTACAAAAATTTGAAATAGTTGGTATTTTATAAAAATCATGAAGTATATTTGATAAGAAGGATTTTATTACAGAGCTGAATGCGTAAAATTCAGAACCGTGAAAAATTGGCGTGCAACATTATACCATATCCAAACCTAAACTTAATCAACTCAAATTCAAGTTAATCCACATCACTAACTATTGCTGTGTGTAAGGTTTGAAATTCATATAATACATTAGGGGCATTGCAAATACAAGAACTCCTTATCTCCCTTTTTTACTTTTGAGTGAAGTGAATGCCAGAGAAACTAAGAAAGATAACCAACCCGTTGAATTTATCTACGCGAACGTAAATAGAAAGTGAAAATCTAAAAACAACACAGACAATTTTGACATTTTCACTGCGAAAGGCGAAGATATAACAAGCATTTGCTCATAGGGCGATGTCACGTTACATGAATTCGCCTTGGTTTGTTTAGATTTCACAGCACAGTTGTTGATAGTTGTTTTCACAAACAGATGACGCTAATCAGGATTACACATTGCACAGAGAAATTAAATGCGGATCGAGTGTTTCTTTTGTATCTTCTGTTTTTTCGTCACCGTGAAAATTTGAAGTTTTATGTATTGGAACGAAAAGTGACACTGAAAATGGCATACCGCCGAAACCGGTTTGTCTCCAAACTGAACTTGATGAATGATGTCGGGAAATCGTTCCAATGTACATGCAAATAGATTAAGTCCTGATCTTCTCGGTGACGAGATTTTCAAGTAAAATTTTTGTATGGCAAAAGCTTGCCAAATCAAGTAGATTGGCGAGATAATTACGAAAAAATTTGATAATCACAAGACTGAATTTAGATCCAGATATGGTAGTAAAAACTTAATAACTTAACTTTCTTTCATTAAAATAAATAAAATGAACTTAGTCTCTTATTTTTTAATTTTAATTATTTTTTGGAGAAGCATATTTTATTTTATGTTAGTTTTTATTACATTTGGAGAACCCCTTGCACGATCAATGGAAAATATTATTATTTTTTTTATATTTGAGCGTACAACAAAAACCGCATATGTCAAAGTTTCAAACTTTAATAAATGTTACTCAAATTTAAAACATTTTTAATCAGAATTAAAAAAAACCTTTGGTCTGATATTTTCCATGGAATTAAATTTTAGTAATATAAAAAAGTGCAAGTATCAAAGTGGCTACAAATTATACAGTGCTAAAAAAAATTAAATGTACAACTGGTAGAATAAGTCTCAAAAAAAATTTTGCTATTACCAAAATTTGCAAATTCACTCGAAAGTCAAAAGTTAAGATAAGAAAACTGCAAATCGGGCTGTCTGATTGAAAAGCCGGTCATACTTTGAGCAGTTTTCAATGGATTTTGATAATCTTTTGTTTGTTGAAAAGCGGAAGGTTGTGTCTTTGCATCGATTTTCAAAGCTTTAAGTTAAAAACGATTGACACTGTGTACCAAAAACATTGAGGAAAATTCGAAAAAAACATTTAAACTTTGGGTTAAACCAATTGGTTTTTATTAAACCAATTCTGAATTCTTTAGCTTGAACATACTAAATTGTATACCCTGAATAAAAGAGTTATTATTGACTTCAATTGTACAAAAATTCATAAAAATTTCCAAAGCAATTTCCAAATTCAAGAAAATTTCTCGCTAGATTTTATAATTTTTTTTTTTTTGAAAAATTGTTTTGCAAACTTTTTAGTTATGCAAATTTAACCACTAAACTTCAGTTTCCGTTGCAACATTTTTTTCTGTTTACAATCTTAATTTTTTTACATTCTATGTTGTTGTTTGTTCTTTATATTGCAGCCAACTACGGAGAAATTCTGGATTGAGAATCGCACAAATTATCGTAATTTGTGTAAATTATGTGAAGCAACTGATAATACAATTTCAATTATTACCTTGCTCTGCTTCTCCAATAATCTATTCTTTATTTGCGGCAAAATTCTTAAGAGTTTGCAGTGAGTATTACGAAAAACAAAAAAAAAACAAAAAAAGAAAAAGCAAGCTAAGCTAGAAATTAATGCGGCTAATCTTCAACACAAGTTTTATCGAATTATGTACTCAAAAGTCTGTACTCAATTTATGTACCTATAATTTTTTCGCCATCTGCTGTAATCTTTTTAATTTTATTTACACTATGCAAATTTCTTTCTAGGAAAAAACCTTCCGCTTCCCATACCTTGTACTTTTGGTTTTCGCTAGGCTTCCTCTTGATGCGCACTTTAATGTTGTCGTTGTACAGCGCTGAAATTCACGATGAGTCACGGCGTCCGTTGGTTGTATTTCGTGCTGTCCCAAGCGAATATTGGTGCCCTGAGGTGAGTGGAGGTGATTATACACTTGACTGATTCAAATTAGCTTTTGTTGCTTTTTTTGTAATTTTGAAGTATTAAACGCTTAATAATGAATTTATTTTTTTGTAGAGGTAGTGGCAAAATAAGCTTTTATTGAATGATGTCACTTAGTTGCAATTATTTTAAAATATTTAACTGAAGTTACATATTTAAATTAAATTTTTATTTGCACGACTTTTGGTAAGCCGCACTTAATTTCTTGTCATTTAATAAAAAAAACTGAATGCCAAGAGTATTTGAATATAGCATTTTTTCCACACTTGTTTATTTAGAATAAAAATAATGCAGGATTTTTGCAAGTTTCCTCTATACGAGATCTTAGTATTTGGTAGCATGACCATGATTTTTAATAACAGCAACACAACGCCTCTTCATAGAATCTACGAGACTCTGACATCTTTTCATTGGTATACTCTGCCATGCTTGCTGCACTACGGTCCCTAACTCGTCGTTTTTTTGGGTTTCTCATTCCACACAACTTTCTTGACGTCTGCCCAAAGGGTTTCAATGGGATTTAGGTCAGGGGATTGAGCTGGCCATTCTATGCCCTCATTTCCATTGACCCGAAACCAAACTCCTTTGCATCAGCTCACCGTTCACTATTAATCTATTGCTCGCTCATAAAAACTGATATCGCATTATAATTAGCTGTAAAAATGTAACGGTAAGTGTTTCACACTTGTTGTTATGTATAACAGGGCCGTTACACTTCAGAGAATATAACTAGTAGAATGATCGACGGCAATATCATACAAAAAAAAATTGTCAGCCGAGAAAGCTAGGCGATAGAAGTGAAACTTCATGGATCTCGATGGGCACTTGAAATGAAAATACTCACCCTAGCCAACAAGTTTTATGAGATAGAAATATTTCCCCGATAACAGAAGCCACTATACATTATTCTGGAATTTTTAGGTGTTAGGTTAATGAAAAAAGATAGTTGATGTTTTCGCCTCCATTTATAAAAAATCTATTCATTCACTTCCATACTTTCATGTTCAAGAGAGTCAATTAATTTTTGTATTGTGCCTTTGCCCAGATCATCTCCTGTATGGCTAAGTATTGGCTAAGTATATATGTAGCTTACACAGCCCTTGTAATTATACCCCAAATATTTTCGATAGGATCCAAATCTGGATTTCTGACTGGCCATTCAAGCAATAGTACAGAGCGAGAAGAAGAAAACTTCTTTGCGTTCTTGGAAACGTGGATGCTGGCATTGTACAGTGGGCGATTTGGTATCGCTAGCGGTGTTAAACTAATAATTCAGTTATTTAAAAATTCACAAAACAAAATATAATTATTCTGAATCTGAGCTATCAGAGTCTGACAAATCTGTTTCCCGATTCTCCATTAAGAGCAAGCTCATAACATCCTCGTATAACATATTACTTTTTGCAGAGGAAACTTTAAAACTATTGGGCAATGAAGTTATTAAAGAATTGGAAGGAACTAAAAGTGAATTTATGATATCCCCCATTGTGGTTTTCCTGGAGTTTTTTATTGTGCTGTTCTCACTTTTATATCGGTAGTTTTTCTTTCTAGCTTCCTCGGACATCATACCAAGTAGAAAAGAAAACAATGGGCTATATTGTCTTTTCTATGGCATGTGAAATCAGGGGTATAAACGAACAAAAATGTCGGCACACTAATACACGTAGGATTACGCTGAATCGGTGAATCAAAAATTCTTCCACTCTTGTTGTACGAGCAGATAAATTTGATGGTAGCAAAAATCTTCTTGCGGTTTTTCTGTTATTGGTATTAGTTGAACTAGGCAATGGTATGTCTACCAATAGATCTACTTTCCCTTTCGTATGTTTTCAGTGAAATAATCGGTGACTGTTATTTCACTCGGATAGCAATCTTTTTTCGCGTAGCCTGGGTATATATCGGCGCTTTGGTTTTTCGCAGCTTTCTTTGACAACTTAATGGTGTATTTAGTATGACCTGCATCTATAAATAACGTTAATGCTTTTCCAACCGAATATTTTGACGTACGGAGTTTGTACGCCATATTTATCTGCTAACCTCAAAAAATTTCTCACGACTTTCCCTGACCTTTTTTTCAAAATTTTAATTTGGACACATCGGTTAAAAACTTTTTTCGAGCCATTTTAGTCGAACTATCATGAACGGAATACAAAATTTAAGAAAAATTACAAATAACTTTAAGCGAAAACGATTACAATAAGACTCGTCTAACTAAAGTTCATATCAGTTATCATATAGAAGCCATATTTTGTTGTTTCTTTGGATATCAAGAAGAAATAAAAAAAAATTAAGCGACCGTTTTATTTTAACACAAACCTACTATAAACATTTCGGTAAAACTGGCTGTGAATGTGTAGGCATTTTAAGTTAGTTTTTGGTACATAAAAATCGTTTGACTTTAACTAACTCTTGCAATAAGACAAATGTACTAATCTAAAACCGTTTTTGAAATCTCTATATCCAGCTACTTTGTCATTAGGTTTTCGAAAAAAATTTACAGCAGATGACTTTCTTAAAATACCTATACCGAAATTCCTCATTTTATTTTTAATTTTCCATCTTTGTAGTATAACTTCTTTAGCGAGAGAGACGAGAGCGATTTTTTACATCGCGTAAGGTCGTGTCGACTGTTATTTTTCTAATGCTACTATCAATTACTGCTACTATTTTTACTTATTTCTACTACTATTTTTACTTATGCCACTACAAATTATTACTACTATTTTTTACTAATTTCTACAACTTATTACTATTTACATTTGTTTTAGTTTCTACTACTATCTTTACTAATGCTACTACTAATTATTACTACTATTTTTACTAATTTTTACTACTATTTTTGCCAGAGCCACTACAAATTACTTCTACTATTTTTATTAATTTCTACAACTTATTGCACCTTATATTTGTACTAAATTCTAATTCTATGTTTACTAATGCTACTACTAATTAATGGTATTATTTTGACTAATTTTTACTACTATTTTTACCAGAGCCACTATATATTACTCCTACTTTTATTTGTGCAAGTTTCGTCTATTATTGTACTACTACTACTACTACTAATTACTACTACTATTTTTTACTAATTTTTACTACTATTTTTTACTTCTACTATTTTTATTAATTTCTACTACTTATTACCATTTATATTTGTATTAAATTCTACTACTATCTCTACTAATGTTACTACTAATTATTACTACTATTTTGACTAATTTTGACTTATATTTTTATCTGAGCCACTACATATTACTTCCACTTTTATTTGTGCAAATTTCTTCTACTATTGTACTACTACTACTACTACTAATTACTACTACTATTTTTACTAATTTCTACTACTATTTTTACTTATGCCACTACAAATTACCACTACTATTTTTTACTAATTTCTACAACTTATTACTATGTATATTTGTACTAATTTCTACTACTATGTTTTGTTACTGCTACTACTAATTACTACTACTACTATTTTTACTTATGTTACTACAAATTACTCCTACAGTTTTTACTAATTTCTACTACAATTTTTATTATTGCTACTATTTTTACTAATTTTTACTACTATTTTTAATAAATTCTACTACTATTTACTATTTCTATTTTTATAATTTCTACTACTCTTTTTACTTTTTCTACTACTAACTACTATTACTACTAAATTCTACTAATCACTATTACTTCTATGTAGAATCGGCACAGAGCTGTTGTTGCGTTTCATCTTCTTACTTCCAATTAGAATTCAAGTTCGACTATTTTGAGTTTTTCTAATTGACTTCAGATTTGTTAAAGTATATACTATGCTTAATATTAATCTTTAATGGACTAAAACAGCTGATTTTAGACAGCGGCTAAAGTCCTTTAACTCGATTTAACTCGGTTTGTTTTGCTTAAATTTAGCTCACTCTGCTTAGGTCGTATGGGAGGGTATGGTTTTATAATACAGCCGTTTGTCGGGGCGTATGAGTAATCTCTTGACAAGCAATGAACCATATCAAATTTTCTACTAAAGCGACCAACATTTTTTTTTTAATTTATATTTATTTTACCAAAAAAATGCAAGTAAAAAAATTGCAATCAAAAATGAGAAATTAAAAATTGTCAAAAAAATTCTCTTATATTAGTTAAATTAGGAAAACTTTTAGCGCCACTGAACTCAAGTTTTGAGATTCTTGACTAACACATTGGCTCTGTTAATGTTCGCTTTGACCCACCCAAAAAACCAAAATGTAAAATATGAGTATTTGAAGGTAGCCGCTATGCAAAATAAAACAAAACTAAAAAAAGTCTATCAGCTAGTCTCATAATTTATGCCACTCATCATTTACTTTTTATATCAAAAATTAATGCCAATCAATGTAAGATTTATTCAATATCTAGAATCTCACCAATAAATGTTAAACAGAAATTTGCTGTGAATAGAGGCGATAAAATGCTTGCCTTACTTCCCAAAATTCAACGGCACATGTTGTTGTTTAGTGGCTCGCTGGTTTTCCTTATTGCGCTTTTTTCCTGCTATTTACTTATTTACTTTGTGTACATATTTTTTTTTTTTGTTCTTTTTTTTTTTGGTAGCCCTAAACGTTGATTGAGGTAATACACTTCAGATTTCCCAAATGGCAGTCAGCTTTTCAACATCAACATCCCTGCTTTGATTTCTCAACTTTGTTTCATTATTGCTGGTTGCTGGTTTTCAGTAAAACGATTTTGTTTTTTTCGGGACTACTAAAATCGAATTGCAGTTTTTGCTAAAGATTTTTTCACGGCATCGCCTCCTTGATTCGATTTTATTTATAATATTTGTTTTACAAGGAGAACTTTTGAGTTTGCGGTGAGTTTGGTTGAAGAATTTTATATGATGTTGATCATCCCGGATGCTAGCTGTGGTGTTTGGTGTTTCAAGCACACAGAATGTAGCAAAGTAGGTAAATAACAGCCTTGAATACTGCGCTGCGGTGAGCATCGGGTCATTCGCGGCACAGGGTTTTGAATTTGAAATGAAAATTTCTTAATTTCAATTGTAACTTTCTGAATTTGAATTGTAATTTTCTAAATATAAATTAGAAATTCTGAATTATCATTTCAACTTTCTGAATTTGAAATGGAAATTGTGAATTTGAGTTGTAATTTTCTGAATTTGAATTGGAAATTCTGACTTCGAAATGGAAATTCTGATCTTCAATGTAACTTTCTGAATTTGAGTTGCAACTTTCTAAACTTGAAATGAAAATTTCTGAATTTGAAATAGAAATTCTGATTTTGAATTGTAATTTTCTGAATTTGAATTGAAAATTATGAATTGGAAATGGAAATTCCGAAATTCAATTGTAACTTTATGAATTTGAATTGTAACTTTCTGAACTTGAAATGAAAATTACCGAATTTGAAATGGAAATTCTGAATTTGAATGGTAACTTTCTGAATTTAAATTGAAAATTCTGAATTTGAATTGTAATTTTCTGTATTTGAAGTGAAAATTCTGAATTTGAAATGGAAATTTTGAACTTGAATTGTAAGTTTCTGAATTTCAAATGGAATTTCTGAATTGGAATTGTAACTTTCTGAACTTAAATTTAAAATTCTGAATTTGAATTGTAATTTTCTGAATTTAAAGTGGAAATTCTGAACAGGGAATTGTAATTTTCTGAACTTCAATTGCAATTATCTGAATTTTAAATATAAAAACTGAAAAAGGTGTAGATGACGAGTCATAAAGTACAAAAAAAGATATTTTCAGTTTGCTTAAAATTAATTTTTGTTTTTGTTTTTGAGTTTTTAGAGAAAAGATATTGCAACAAGACAGACAACTGTGGATTTTTGAACTTTTATGATTTTATAATTACGACACTTTATTACGACATTTTATGATATGCTAATAGTAAATATAACATCATGTGAGAATATAAAAATTGTGAAATGGCCTGCTCATTGATAAATCAATGAATTCTCACAACAGCATTTCAGATTAATACAAATATTTAATTGGGGTTTTTTAAATTTCAATTTTATTTATTTTCTCCCACATCGCATTTTGAAACTTACATGGAAATACCTATCCATCTACTTGTGCTGATAGCTGAAACGTTTTTCGGAGGAAGTGACAACGGATGTGGTTGCATTGTCGGGAATGAAATTTTTTTATTTGACCCGCGAACTGGTACTCTCGGTAAGCTATCAATTTTTCGTGCACAACAATGCACTATGTATGTACGTAAGTATTTATGTAGCGATTTTTGTGAAATTTTGGTTGAAACTCTGTGGCTGAACAGATAAACCACTTACCAATGCTGACGAGCCACACGAGGGTTGCTCAATAAATTCCGACATATACCTGTTGATAAACAATGATACTAATGGTAAAATTCGTAACACTAAATAGATTGCTACCTTTAACCGCCGCCATGACAAACTTGTCCCATTATATATGTATTATATATGTAGGTAGGTAGGTAAATTGTTTAATATACAAGAGTGCCCAGGGTGTCTGCAGGCCATTAGGATGTCTCTCTTAATCGCAGAACAGTCATCGTCGCCATCTGTTGCGCTGCCAAGATCATACTACATCTTTGCATCATTTTCTAATGCAGGCCATTATACGATTACACCATAATGGAGATTTGGTCTAATGACTGCGTATCTCTCTTACAGGGAAAGCCTTTCCATAACGTTCAACAATAATATCCTCTTTTCAGTTCATCTTCTTATCTAATATAATGCCTAAAAATTTGGTACTCATAGCCAGACTGCGGGCCCAATTCATTCTCCGCAGAAGCGTATTTACAGTTTGGTTCCACAGAAGTGAGAATAGAATAACTCCTTGGGGTGTTCCCCTCGATACGTCCCTCGACAATTCGCTCGCTCTAATTGTCGCCTTTACTAAGCTACAGCAGAGTAGTTGTCCGATAAACTCCACCCTTAAAGCTCTGAAGGCGTCATTTTATCCTCTAGAAGACGGAAATTCTTAACGCTGAGAGACTTCTCAATATATCCCACCAAGCTATGGAGTGCGGTCTCAGTATATTTGCCTTTGTTGTAAGTATGTTAGCCATTAGACAGTAGTTGCCTATCGATGGTACCAGAGACGAAGCTGCTAACAACCCTTTCAAGTGGCTTAAGAGCAAAGAGGACAGCCTGAAAGGCCTTAGGTTCTTTGGATTAATATATGAGACCTTTCGAGTTTTGAGAATAAAAAATATCGTGACATTTCTCAGAATTCAGATGTGAAGCAGTCCCTGCAAAAAAGCTAATAGCCAAATCGCAGTCACTTCCTCCAGTACCTTAATTAGTGGTCCATGTATTATACTGTCCGGTCCTGCAGATTTGTATGGACCAAAGCTTTAGATAACCCACTTAACCTTTTATTCCGAAACTGGAACGATGACGGTATTGAAAGAAATAAAAGGAGGGATGCTTTGTCTCGCAGTTGTGTCCCCAGGAAACTGGAGGTGCAGGAACCGTCCCACTTTTGTAAGAACTCTATCGGGTTAGAGGATTCCGAGAGAATCTTCTGTCGCCTGGCAACCTCGAAAGCATCATCGATGCCGCCATAGAACCTTCTCCACGAAGATCTCTCTTTGCCTCCCTTGAAGCTTTTTTATAGGCCCGGAGTAACTATTTGTACTTCTGCCATTCAAGAGCACAGCTAAGCCTCTTGGCCTTATTTAATAGCTTCCTGCAAGATTGGCGGCGAAGTGAGTTTAGCTGAGTTTAGGGTCACAGCAAGCCTGACTAAGGACCTCTAAGCAGGTCAATGTAAAAACATTGACCATGTTCTCTAGATCCCCGGTGCAATTCGGTTCTTTGAGGGCTAGGGTACTTAACTTATTCTCAAATAACTTCTTATACGTGCTACAGTCCGTGCTTTTTATGTTCTTATGTACTGTATGGCTAGTCGTAGAAAAATTTAGTACAATTTGAATGTAACGATGGTCAGACCAGGAATGTTCATCGAGAACCCGCCAACTATATCTAATACTACCTTACGGTGTTTAGTACTGCAGGTTACGGTATATTGCAAATAAGTGGTTAGTTGTTAGAAGATAGTAGAAGAGTAACTCACCTCGATCATTTATGCCTGTGCTCCCCTATTGAACGTGGTGAGCATTCGCGTTGCTGTTGAACAGATTACTATCGTTTTTATATTTGAACGCCAAGTTCTGCAGCGTCGAATGAGAAGATGCTCAGGCTGAAGACTGCTGGTTTAGACTATTAATATAATGAAAATGACTCAGTGGCAGTTTTGTCCAAGCTTTATTTTTTTGCTTTAATCGTTTAACCAGTTTCATCGGCCTAACCAAAAAAAAAACCTAAAAAAAAAATATTACAGACAGAAAGTGAAAAAATAAGACCACGACGATTCTACTGTTAAACTGCAAAAAATTAGTATTTCGGTGATTATTTCGAACAAACTTACATATTAAATTTTGTATTTTCTTTTATTAGAATTGGCCCGTTTCTTTGCACACGACTTGCAAACGAACGCTCCAACTCGGATAAAATTTCATTTAGTTGCAAAAGCAACCCTGTTAGCCTCTTTCATGAAAGTTGCGATTTGTTTAGTGCTATTTAAGAACGGAAAATAAATATGTATATATATTTACAAATACTATGCCAATGAAATCGAATCACATTTTAAATCTTTTGGCTCAACTCGGATATTTTTACGAGTTTGTGTTGTTGCTTTACATGCATTTTGTTATCCTACCTAGTGTTTTTTTTGCAACTAGGTTACAAAGAAACGGACCAAATATTAAATACGAGTTAAAGTGTGGCAAAGAAAAAACTGATTAATGCAATTCATTTCATTTTCATTAAACATGAAAGCTAAAATTAAGCTCTAGGAGAAAACATATGCATAAAATGGGCCCGTTTCTTTGTAACCTAGTTGCAAAAGAACACTAAGAGGGATAACGAATTGCATGTAAAGCAATAACACTAACTCGGAAAAATGTGAGAGTTGATTTAACTCGGTAATATGATATCCGACCTGAGATGTAGGTTTTGGGAAGCGAAAAAACTGTGCTATTGTGAATGAGCCCTAAGGAAATACATGAGAAATTTAGATTTAAGAAATAATTGGTTTTTATTTTGCATAGTATTTGTAAACATATAGTAACCTAAACCTAAAAATTGCGGGACACAACTTTTTTTCATTCCTAAATAGCATTAAACAAATCGCAACTTACATGAAAGGGGCTAACAGTGTTGCTTTTGCAACTAAAGAAAATGTTATCTGAGTTGGAGCGTTTTTCGCAACTCGGTTATATTAAAACGAACCCAATGTTACTGTCGGGGAGTTTATTATTGAATATACTGAATAACAAATTATATTAAAAACTTCAGTAATCAATAAATTCTCTCCGATGCTTCTACAAAGTTGCTTACTTTTCGAGTAATCCTCGTAGCCAAATTTTTGTATTTGCCTTGCTTCTCATTTGTATTTACCCACCCATCGTACAAATGTATATTTGTTTACTTTAGTTTACAGGTGTTTTTATTTATTTTGTTATATTGAATTCGGTATTTCCACTTTATTACTTAACTCCTCTTTTTCGCAGGTAGCCGGCAGTATTGTTACCTACGAATTGGTTTTACTGCAATTCAATAAGGCGGACAAAGTCAACGATTGCTATGAATATTGAGACGTGGAGATTACGTGAATTTCGAAGACATAATTAAAACAATGTGTTTTTAATGCTAAATGAACGATAATATTGATATTTCGGACTCACTTTTCACCATAAAAAGAGCTGTACTGTCCTTTCTCAATAAATGATTAACGGAGGTATAATATATATTTGATTCAGCTGATGAAATTTTTTTCTGTAGCTGAGCAGTTTTGGATCTCGACGCTTAACAAACTTTTTCCTTTTAACAACTCGGCACAAAAAAAAAATTAATTATAAAAAAACAAAAAAAAAAAAAAAAGATCCGTACGTCATGCGGACTGTGCCCCTCGTGTCGGTTGGGCGGGAAAGAGGGTAACCGTTGGGCTTATTAAAAAAAAAAAAAAAAAAAAATGTTTAAAAGTGGAAATACATTCATTTATGTGTACATTTATGTATGTGTTAAATGTCTGTATTTTTCAGACTGCAAATAAAGAATCGAATTAAGAAAATATTTTTAAAAAGTGCGAACTTATTAGTTTAAAGAATTAAACCATAACTAAATCTTTCAAAATTTTTGTGTTGGGCGAAACGTAAGATACCAGTTGAATGAAGAAACCAAGAACATTGTATACGGTGTAACTCATTTGCTTTTAAAAAAATTTTGTATTAAAATATTGTACTTTGTTTGGATTTCATACTTTGTTCAAAACTTCAAACATTTTGGATATCCAGATTTCTGCGCTTTAATTTTAGCCTATAGAGAACGACCGAAATCCAATTTTTAGGGCCGAACTGAACTCCGGCTAATTTCTGCCAAAACCGAACCTAAGCCGAATCGAACATTTTCAAGGTAATGAAAGCTCATGGAATTTTAAAAAATTCTAGAGTTTTATTGTTGTTATTAAAAAAGTCACACACACGCACACTAATTTATGGCACATCAATTTCAGTTCGATAAAAAAAACTTTTATTTTAAATTCTCGAAATTTAATAATTGTTTATTGTAATTCGGCATTTTCATTCTGCAACTGATTCCATATACCGGTACAAAGCTAATTCTTAGCACTCACATATTTTAGAGTAGAATAATTTTTTTCAACGGAAGTGTGGGATTTAATAAGTATTCAAAAATTTCACAATTTCTTTGCAGCAGATGTGCATTGAGCAAAATGGCCTATTCGTTATGTAATAGATAATTTCGTTCAATATTATTACTGCAAATCATATCACTATCAAGTAAATTCGGAAGGCATATTTGATTGTTTTCCAAAGAGAACAAAGTAAAATTTTTTAACCAATAAAAATTGACAAATGTTCGGCCAAAGTTAGGGGTTTTATTGCCGAAGCAAAACGGAAACCAAAACTGAACTTTGGCGGCCGAACATAGCTGAAGCCGAGACCAAAGCTCGGTCGTTCTCTAATAATGTGTCTAGATCGTAAAAAAATACCTACATTAAAAATTAACTGTAGTTTATCTATCCAAAAAATTTAATTTTAAAAATTTTCGAAATTGTATCGCGGTCTTTTTATTTTTCGTTATGTGGATGTGGTTGTTATCCGATTTCACCCATTTTTGTATTTAACAGTTTAGTTGAGATATCTTGATATTTATTCGAGTTATTCGATCCACGGACGAACGCACGGACGAACGCACGGACGGACAAACAGAGACATAGCTTAATCGATTTCGCTTTTAATTCTTAAAGTTTTGGTATGCGTGTGTCTATATCTACCTCGCTTGCTCTATGCTGTTACAAACAACCGTTAGGTGCATATAGTTATAATACTCTGGACACCAGTGCGATCGAGTATAAAAATATATCGCATTAAAGTGTTGTAATTTTTTTGGTCTTTATTCAAAATTTCAAACTTTTTGGGTTTTGTAGCTCACTTAGCATAGTAATGGTCTTGTCTGAAGTGCCTAGAAATTTCGGTTGATTTTTTGAAATATTGGTTTGTTAAACTTTTTTTCCCCTTTAACCTTCATCCTGGAAATAAAAAATTTCAAAGAAATTTTAAGATCAAAGTTACTCTAAAATACATAAATCTTTCATCCTATTCACGCAAGCCAACAAGTGAACCAGTTCGATGAACTACATAGTTTATTATAGGCAAAGGCGAGTACGCATATCGGCATGCAATATTTCTGCAAATTTTTTTTTTTTTTGAGTATATGACTTAAATCACATTTCTTGGTAAACAGATTTTTTTTAACACATTTCCCACTAGCATTTTCTCAAGTACATCCTAAGATTTATCAAAACGGCACTCAGTAGCTAATTGGGCATTGCGCTCTTTCGCCGCCACCCTCCAAAAAGTAAAATTGAAAAAAGGCCTCTTCATAAAATCACGTTTTACAAAAGCGCTGAATAAATTGAATTAGATTGAAAGTATTAAATTTCACCACCTGACTTTTGCATTGACAATGGCGTTGTGCATCATCCCTGTTACAGTGAGCTGATATAGTACTTTCCTCCCATACCCCCTGCTGTTTATCAAACACAAAATAACTACCACCACCTTCGTACATTTTAAAAGTCAACACATCGCGCATTTCGTATTCATTTCGAGTCTTAAAAACCGTGAATAATTTTTTCATCCCCTCTATTAATGTTGTATTCATAGGCCAATTTAAATAAAATCAATAGCGCAGCTCGAATTACAATGAAAAGGCAATTCACAACTTCAATTAACTAAGTACATTGAGCGACAAAAGTTAGGAAACGGAGATTTGGCTTTAAAATATTCAGAATGTATTTTATGTAAAACTTTTTCTTCGTTTCATTTTTATAATAAAAATCGTGTAGGTTGCAAACATTATAGAATAAAATCACAAAATTTTTGTACAAAATTTTTAGAAGATTTTTTCAGGAGTCTTACAGGTTTATTTTTAGTAAAAAAAGTGTGTTTAAAGTGATTTAAAGGTGCCGTGGTGTTTTTTTTTAAGTGGTGAGGAGATAGATACGAAGCGAAAATATAGAGTTTTTTTTTTATTTTAAAAAGTTTATTTTATACATTTTTCCACCTCTTGCTCTCCTAACGCACTGGCATCTTTGAACCGAATTTTCAACGACTTATTTGAATAAATCTGGCCATATTTCTGCCATCAGTGGGTCAATGTTGGCATTCCGAACGTCTAAGCCTCCTGGGTTGCCAGTTCTCACCAATGACTTAACATATCCCCACTGAAAATAATGTGCTAAGCTCACTACACCAAACTTTTAATTTTTCGAGATATAATCCAACACATTTATTTCATTCCAAAATCTGTAATCTTCTTTGTAAATGAAATCATTCAGCCAAAAATGAGCTACATTATTGAACACAATTTTTAGATGAAAAAAGGATCATCTAAATTTTTTAGAGCGAAATTAAAAAAAATGTACAATGATTTAAATGAACTTGCGGCTTCACTTCCAGTACTAGTTGGATCTCATATGGATTTTTGCGCCAAATTGTTCATGTTTTGGATGTACAATACAAGTAAGTAGAAGTTGCTGCGATTGAATTCTAATCGATAACACTCAGGGAAAAGTTTCTGCATACTACACTATGCGAGCCGATGCAATGAACGCTTCGGGTTGTATCCAAGTGGTCCAACAGCTGCGGGCTTGGGGTCAACTGAAATAAGGTGGAACTCGTTCTCTTTACGAGGCGGTATAAAATGCCTTCGGCAACTACACCGGAACTGAATGGCGTCTGTTTAATTCTTGCTACAAGTGTCAAATTTTTAGGTGTTATTTTAGTTAAATAGTTGCACTGATAAGAGAAGAAATATATTTATTTTAGTGCTAGAACGATATTTGAATGAAAAATGCGCAAAAAAATTATATAAAAAATGTTGTGAATTTTGTAAAAAAAAAAAGCCACCGTTTACTAACTTTTGTCCCATACTGTATGTAGGTTATATGTAGGTAGATATTTGAATATTTCTCAGCATCCTGTAAAATCAATATTGCATAGCATTTCGCCAAATAAGGTTCGAATTAAATATGTGTGTGAAATGGTTTACAAAGTATTTCAAATGCGGTAGTAAATATTTATATATACATACATATGTACTATATATTCTATATGTATGCTTTTATTTGCATATAAGCGTGGTAAATGATTTGCTCATTCTTATTGGTGGCGTCATTGCAAATTAAAGTTGTTGTGGATTTGTAATTAAAATTCTATGTAGGCGAAGTGCATGACGCAAAATTGTAAAACTAAATGAAAAATAAATTAGGAGAATGTTGTGCGGGGGGGTGGAAGGAGAAGTTGATTGAAAGAAATGAGATTTGCTTAATTGAAAGGCGCGCAGTTATTTATGTTGAGGAAAAGTTTTCTGTTTTTTGTTGTTGTTGTAATTTCGTTTGTAAAATGCGAGATTTCGTTTGTAAATAATGTGTGCGTTGATTGAAGCTGTTGAAGGAAAACGATTTACAAGCGGAAATAGTATAATTAAATGCTGAGAATGTTTTGTGGATTTTAGTATACATATTTATATTGATTTTTACTTGCTATGTAGATATTGCTCTTTTTGTTTTTGGTAATACTTGGTAAGTAGGCGAATAAAGTTTTCCAATATATAGAACATAAATAAAGCGGGAGTGTTATTTTGCCATGTCATCTGTTAGTCTAGTATCTCTTCTGCTTTCGCTTGAAAACTTGAGCTTAGAGTTGAGATTTTTTTTTAACAAAATTATTTTCACTTGGTATAAAATACATGTGGGTGTATTGCGCATATTTTTCACAAAAAAAAAATGTATAGCAAAAATAAATGTTTAAAACAGGCACCCGAACTTTTATAACTTTTATATTGAATATCGTTACAAAAAATAATATTTTTGGGCTTTTATTTTATCAGTCAACCCGGACTTTTTTTTTTTTTTGTTTTTAGTACAGCAACAACAATTCAACTTGTGGAAATATTTTTTAAGGCCAAAATCAAAGTCCTTTCCCAATAATAAACAAACCGTTTCCATAGAAAAGTAAATTTTGTACATGAAAAAAAAATGTCAAAAATCAACCGGAGTTTGCAGTCACTTGAAACTTAGTAGTAGAATTTAATGGGCTGCAAAACTGCATACTCAAAAAGCTTTTAAAATTTATTGATGTTTTCGTGTTTTTTTTTTTTTTTTGATTTGTAAAGTTGAACGAAAAAGGTAAAGAGTACTAAGGTGTTAGACTCATGGCCCATCGTGCTCCTAGGGAATCTTGCCAGGTTCCTAATTTCGATCGACTTGAATTCGTCAAGGTCATTAAGGAAATAACTACCCAGAGCATCAGTTGTCCTGTCTCCCAAAGTTAAGGAGAGATGTCGTTCTTTTGTCACCAATCGATGGCCATAGCGCCGTGCTTATTTCAGACCTACGATTCCAACAGTTTGCTTGTTAATTAAAAACTTAGGTGTATGTCATTGATATTAGTAATGTTGTTGTTGTAGCGGCTAGTCACGCCCTGCGAAGAACGGATTCACCCATGGTCGCTGTCGTCAAACACATCTAGGGGAAAGCCCAGGAAACGAGCTGTTTCGACAGGGTCAGACCAGAGGGAGAGCGGGGTTAGATGAGCAGGTATGAGTTATTAGTAGGTTGATGATATTAGTAATCGACAGAGTCGATTGTTGTAAGCAGTTCAGTGAGTTCGGCCATTATTGCACTGTGAACGATATAAGGATGTGTCCATTTCCGAATTGAATTTGGTTTAATGGCGATGTTACATGGAACTTTTTAAGCAAATAGGTTTACCGGGAGGAAATTTAAAAGTGAACTAAGCCCCTAAATGGCTCTTGATTTGATAACAGGCTGCTATCTGCTAAACTCTCTCCACTTTCTTAATATCAACTTTCTTGGGGGAAGTATTCTACCGACCTGTAGATCCATACAATAATTTTCGACCCTAAGCCCCAGTTCTTATCTATTGCTCTCCTGAATGGAATATTTATGAGTGTTTTTATTAACTTTTCTTAGTTAAAAGGTGTAATTTTATCAAATATACATAACAAAATTTTTTTTGTTACCGTGTTTTCTATTCTAAGTTTTTTATCTCTGTTTGCGAATTTTTTTTTTTGGCATCAGACCATTCACCGCTTTTATTTAATTTATAATAAATTTTACATTTTCCATATTTTTATAATAAAATTGTCTTTCAATGAAATACTTTTCATCGTTTATTTTACAGTTTATCAACTTAAAAAAAAAAATTAATAAAAATGAATAATTTTCGAAGAAATTTGAAAATGTACTTATATTTTTAATTTAAAAAATTTTCATTTCAAAATTGCTATAACGAATTACACAACAAATATATTAACACAGAGACTGAATGTAACTTTTTAACGGTATTTATTTTGGTTAGTTTTATCTGCTATTCCGATAAATGTAAAAAAAACCTAGGCAAAAGCCTTTTTGTCTATATCTCGAAAGTCTTGCTTAGGAAAATGAATGAAATTCAGCATAAGAAACCTCTGAAGGAGTAATCGGACAGTGGTAAGGAAAACACGCATAGTTGCCCAGAAGTCCCGCAGTGGAGAAGAAATCGTGCAGCAGTTACACAAGAGTCGCGAGGAAAAACGCACAGTAGTTACACAGAAGTCGTACAGCGGGGACGAAAACGCGCAGTAGTCGTGTAGAAGTCGTACAGCGATTTATCATTAAATTGATGCAGCAATTCAGGGAACACTAGGCGGGACCGCAAAGCGAAACAGTCGAAGACCTTTGAAAAAAAATTCATGAATTGTGATTGAATTCAATTCAATTCAAATTTGAATTCAAAATGTACCTACGATTATAGCAGAGGATTGGGCAATAATTAAGGGAATGCTGGCACCAGAAAGTCAATCAAGTTTCTGAAATAGAATCATTTTATTTGTATTTTCCGTATCGGCAAAATATTTACAATTTTATCAATTGGTTTTTTTAAATTTCAAGTCTTTCTTTTACGAAAAAAAAATCCACAAAAATTATATTTCGATTGTCAACGAATATCAATAAAAACAAAGACGAAAAAGATGATCAGTGATATTTTTATGTTTTTTTTTATGAATATACCGTTTTTAGCGCTTTTTATTGAAAATAGTTCCAAAATAAAAATAAATTCGTCAAAGAGGTAAACTAAATTTTCTATGGGAGTTCAAGATGGCGATTGAAGTGAGAGGAAAGAAGAACAAGCATTCATCTCAAGCTATCGCCCAGACCCAAACATTTTTTTGCTGGTTTTTTTTAATTGAGAGGTTGAGGATGGTTGAAACTCCAAAAAATAAGTAAATTTTTTTTTTTTCTTGAAAGAGACGAAAGTTTTTTTAAACAAGTGTTTTGCCATTTCGTTAGTGGGACACATTTGTTTGACAAAGCTTTAAATTTCACTGTCTACTACAATTGATCTGCAATGGGTTCTTAAACAAATATTTATTTAAAAAAACCAAAATTGTTTATGTTTTTTTTTAATCAACAATTAGCTAGATGGAAAACAGAACGGTCCCTCGATAGTCGGTTCTACGCTACCAGAACGACGCGGATTTATATCCGGCCAAGGACTGCCACTTCAACAGAATTCCGCAAAATTTTATGGACGATGTTTTATGCTGTTACAACAACAACAACAACAACATGGAAAACAAAAAATGATTTCTGCGATACTCGAAAAATCAAAATTCCTTTAAGATAAGGATTAAATCAGGTTTCTGCTGCCCACGTGACTGATTTGTTGCTTCTTAATTTCTGTGCTGTCCTGGGCGTTTTGGTATTTGCCAATTTCACGGAGTTTTAAGATGGTGATTGATCTATTTCCATTTAACGCAATCAATAAATTTTGAGAAATTTATAACTTGCGAATTTCACACTAGAAATTGGCAAAAAATAAAATTTAGAAAAATACCTTTGGACGATGAACAAGATGAAAATACTCTCTTTTAAATAAAAGATCCCTTGCATGAAATTAAGCTAAATCTCAGGCTCATTTTCCAAAGAATGCGGTCCACATTGTTTTCCCTGCTGGGGAAATGTGTACTCTAGTTAATTAAGCTCATCTTTTATGCAAGAGGCGAAAATAATTTCGTTTTTTTGGTGCCCTGGGCTTTAATCTACGAACAATTAAATTTAATTGTAGTTTCAAAACAACAAAAATGAGATATGGATCCCACTAAATTGTGAAAATTTCAGGACTTTCAAACGAGACCCAATTAA
Organism: Anomoia purmunda; assembly: GCA_951828415.1. Classification (NCBI taxonomy): domain Eukaryota; kingdom Metazoa; phylum Arthropoda; class Insecta; order Diptera; family Tephritidae; genus Anomoia; species Anomoia purmunda. Next base: position 15,833,645 of record OX639996.1, read on the forward strand.
AATAAAGAATTAAAGCAGTGTACAGAAATTTTAATTTACATTGAACGAATTTAATTTTTAAGCATACTTTTCAAAATTCGCGATATTTTTATTGGGAAAAAGGGTTTTTGTTTTGTTCCAGCGCGAAATAATGACAAATTGTGCAGACAGAACTTAATTGCTGCAACATAAAAAACAAAAATATCTTTCATCGCGCGGCGTTCATGTGAAAATGCCAGATGTTACAATTAGCACGGTGTCTGCGCACATATTTATTTAGTATTCGTATTTCGCATGCAAGCGAAATTAAAAACAAAAAAAAAAAACAAAAAAAAAAAACAAAAGTCGCAAAAACAAAATGCACACATGCACATTAATTTATCTAAGCTCTTTATGTATTTTCTACATATGTAATTTACATAGTTAGCCCCGGCTATAATGCACATTTCAAATTCATTCGACTGCATTCGTATTTCGTTTGCCAGTGGAGCATGCCACGAATTGTAACTGTGTAAGTGTATGCTGCTGCAGCAGGTTACTGTCAAAACCGCTACATTTTTCGTGTCAAGTGGCATCAAATTATCCTAAAAACAACATTCCTTTCCTACGAACACAAGTCCGTAATCTATTGCGCTAAGTAATGAAATTTGCACTGAAAATCGGTTGGAAAATTAGTAATGTCACGGAGGATGCACGTTTACGTGTACAACAACAACAACAAGTGCGCAAAAGTCAACGTATGTGGCGGCATCAATGGGAGCGCGGTAAGGTCAGGTGAGTGAGTGGCGAATGAGTGTAAAATTTATTTAGATATTTATATTATTATATACATAGCACTAGGGATGCCAATTTGGGGGATTTTATTGAACTCGAGACTTTCGGGAATTGTAGTATGTAATGTCTGGTTTACGCACGTAAAATTGATTGTTAAAAGATGCAGCCGATTATTTTATTTTGAAGCAGAATATTAAGAAAGAAATAACATATTGGGCCCGTTTCTTTGTAACCGAGTTGCAAAAAAAAAAGTACTAGGTAGGATAACGAATTGCGTGCAAATCAACAACACTAATTCGTAAAAATATCCGAGTTGAGCCAAAAAATATCCAAAATAATATCCGACCTGGGATGTAGCCTTGGTAAGTGAAAAAACTTCGCTATTGTGAATGAGCCCTAAGAAAAAGCATGGAAAATTTAAATTTAAGCCCTATTTCGTTTTTATTTGCATAATATTTTTATATATGTACATATATAGCCCCATCTTAAATAGCACTACACAAATCCCATGTTTCATGAAAGATGTTTACAGGGTTGCTTTTACAATTAAGGGAAATTTTAACCGAGCTGGAGCGTTCTTTTACAAGTCAGTTACAATAAAACGGGGACCATCAATTTTTAGCAATTCAGATATTTTCATTCCATTTTATTTCAATTATTAACTATAAAGTAGTGTAAGACACGTGCTCTTTTTAGTGTACAAATAATCCAAGTAAATTTTATAATTTACTTTACCTAATGTTAGACTAAGTATTATAGAGACTGATACGAAAAGCATACAATAATTAATTAATTAATTATGATTGAAGTCGTTAAAGAATTCCAAATTCTAACAGTACCAACAAAAAAATCTAGAGGCTGTTAAATTTTTATGCTATGGATAGGTTTAGTTTACGGTAGAGAGATTTAGCATGGTTGGCGGTTTCTCAGTAACTTAAATAAAAATAGAATATTGAGAATTTTCATATACATAGATCTCCAGCCTGGAACTAGATATGTTTTTGGTAAAAACAGAGATGAGGTCGAATTTTCTAAATCTGGTAGCGGCGTTATTTAAAGCCCGATTTCTTGTCTACCTGGATTCTCAATGCAGATTACCATAAACCAATTCGGAATATGAAATGTTGGGAGTAACACGTGACTGTACCTGTTAAAGTTTTATATTAGTTGGTAGACAATGACGAGTTTGTCATAAATTCCTTAAAATAAAATTCCTTAAAATAAAATATATTTTGGATACGCAGCGACTAGTGTGATCTGTAGAAGTTGGATAGGAATTCATTTTGAAGCCAAAATTCGTCTTAGCAGATTGTTATTTCAGCTCCGTATCACATAGGAAGCAGCGTTTATACTGAGGCCGTTTGATTTACGATTCTTCTAAGGTCATCATTTAATTTACAAACTAAGTCTTCACCAAGGTCAATCGGGCGTGATAAATAAATCGGCGTGTGAACAGCATACATATAAAATAATACACGAGTTTAGGCAGCAATTACGAAAACACTAAGGAAATGGGGCTTAGAATCGAGCATTGAGGTACTCCAGAAGTGACTTTTCTACGACAAGAAAATAAGTATCCGCATTGAACTTGTTGGTATCTGTTTGGTATCAGTTAGTTGTTCATTAATTTAAGTGAAGTTGAGTTGAAACCAAAGTAATACCGTAGTTTTAAGTAAGTAGCCTATAATTTTTTATAAAGAAAAAAAAACAAATAAAACTTTACAAGCTTAAGTCTTCAATATGTTGTCAAAAAGTTGTTTGTACTGCAGTTGAAAAAAACTGTTTTATACCATTGATTATTTCCGAAGGTTATAACCGGCGTTTCTTTTAGACTGATACAATTTCAATAGGGATAGCTGTCACTAGACAGTTGGTAAATGACATTTCGTTTTAACATTTCTGTGCAGTAAGCATTCACAAATCATCATGGAAAGAATGACGCTGCAACATGGTCTACAAATTGTGGAAATTTACTTTAAAAATCAGTGTTCTGTTCGCCAAACTTATAGAGCACCTCGTGAATTTTATGCTCCACATAATCGAGCTGCTCTGATAGCTTATTCGTCGAACTGTTGATTAATTTCGAACAAAATTTACTCTACTCGATGAAAAACCAACATTAAGACAAATAACTGTACATACAGAAGAAAATATTGGTGCTGTAAGTGATGGTGTTGGAGAAGATCCGAATTTGCCTATTCGCCACTGTGCTCAACAAGTTGAACTTTGTCCATCCACAACATGGAAAATTTTGCGCAAAGATCTTGGTCTACACGCATACAAGATCCAACTGGTTCAGGAATTGAAGCCGCAATACCATAATATTAAATGTCATGAAAGTATCTTTCAAATACAAAAAAATTTGGCATCATACTTAATTTTTCATGTGTTTTATTTCAATTTAAGGCCCTATCAGTCTAAAAAAAAAACACCCTTTACAATGTTTGTCTGTAAAATATTTAATAAAATTTGTAAAAATTGATTTAATCAAGAGTGTGATTCTCAAATCGTGCCCGAAGATAAGCAAAGCTCGGACTGACAGGAGCGAAATACTTTTTGTTATTGTTCATACAGATTAAAGCGTAAATATATGCCCAATCAATATTCCAGTTACAGCTTTTCTTTCCTCAAATAGGAGAATTTTTCTGATGAAAATTTTGCAACTGATGTAGAAAATATTATACTCACTAATCTCGGGATTCACACTGAGTTATGCCGGGATCCCGATTTGAGATCTCTAGTACATACATATGCATATGAATCTACGTATATTATTGTAAGCATGTACTCATATATATATATATATATATATATATATATGTATATAGCTATATATAGCTAATTTAATAGCGCTTTAAGTGGCAACTAACTATTTTGAGTTTAGCTAAGCTTACCTCACGACAATACGATGCACATATTCACATTAGGATGTACCTTAAGTGAGTAAAAAACAAAAAAACATTAATAATTTAATTTAAAAGACAAATTCCAGACCGGACGGTCTGGACTTCAAAGCTTTGCTTGAAATAATATTTATATGACAACTGTTTACAACAACAAAACAAGCAACATATATGCAACCCACATTGCGAATTTTTTTTTTTTATGGCCATTTGTTGCAATCAGTTTAGGTCATTCCATGATCTTGCAGACAAAGTAACAGACATATTTTTTACTCTTCTTCAGCAATGATCAATCCGTCAAAAATTTTGCTTTAGTTTAACTGGTTATATAGCATTTTCTTTCCATAAAGATGTAGGTGTAGCAATTCTCGTTTGCCCTTTGCAGTAATTTATTTGTGAAGATGTAACAAACGTGATTTAAATGAATTAAGTAGCTTTTACCACCCATATACGACGAGCATATTACTAGGAGGTCTTATTTAAATTTTCTTTCTTTCAAAACTGCTACCCAAAAACAGAAAAGACAACTCGGCACCGTAATTATCTCCCACAAAATATTCTTTTAAATTTCATGAGCTCTTTAACTTCATTACCATTTATAGTCAGCGCAAATGATTTTTGGGATGCTTCCGGAATCTTTGCTTCAAAACGCTGAATTGTAATGACGACATGGCAAAAGTAACAACTCTCTTTCTTGCTTGGGGCTTGATGTTCCATAGGCTATGTAATTGCACAACGATGTCGTCTAGATATGCGGAACCTTTTATTGCCTAATGCAGGACATTCGCAGAGCACATATTCTGAGATATCTATTCCGATTTCACATAATCGACAAACGCCCGTATAAGATAGGCCCAACTTTTTGCTATGGTATTGTTTTGCTTGACACATTTTTTTCTTCCAGTATCCTTACGAGAAAACTCCACAAAATGGTTTAGGTCAAATAAAGGGCATATTGGTAGCTTGTTTTGTCCAAGTGATGGCTTTCTCATTTCTCTCATGTCCATTATGATCAGGAATTCAACCTACAGTTACGGTGTTTAAGTTTTCTAGTGTATTGAGAAGAGTTAGACACTCAAATGTCATTTGAAGTGTACAGATTTTGTTCTTCAGTCATCTCGATCATTAATATTGACTTGGAAGCTTTTGAAAAGAGTTAGATTGGAGCAAAGAGTGTTATTCCTTTTGTAAAATTGGGTCACGTTTTAAATCTTCTAAGATCTTTAGATGACCCTTTATATCTCCGCTTTTGAGATCGAGATGCCTTCTAACCGTAGAATGGCAATACTTGTGTCTCTTTCTGTTAGAACATGAAGCAGTGGGTGGATGTAAAAAAGCACTCTCGGTACATCAGTTGGCCAGTTTTCGGTTGTCCCAGTAACACTAACGCAGAGAAGCCTTGGCAGTTTGCCTAGCAAGTCTTTATTTGTCTAAAACTTGCTCAATGTCTTCATAGGCAACCACAATCATTAGTCGTTATCTCAATATCAGGTATAGTTTACAACCTCACTTTTTAGAGTCTCAGCTTTAATTTTAACAAAGAAATCGCTCTATTGACGACGTTTTAATAGGAAAATTCATCATCACTGAAACCCATTGTTGTTTTTTTGAGTATGATTTTAGTATGTAGAATGTAAACAGAGTGCCGTCTACTTATTTGACATCTATCTTAAAGCGCAACTAATTTAAATTTAACGGAATTGTTCCTACCTATTTTCATAAAAATTTGAGAGACTGCTGTTACGGGTTTATCTGACAAAGTTGAAATAAACTTTCGGTGCAATGAACAGTACGACACTTAAGCTTCAGATGGCTCTCTGTTATTCTAAGCAAAATATATCATCCTATCAGAGGCGTTTACATTTGCGATATCAAATAAAATATCTGAAGTCCTTTTAAATCTCATCTCCTTAAAGACATTTTGCGTTTTCTTGCAATGTTTTTGGATGTGTTAACATCTATGCTCGGGGTAGCTAAAGTGAATTTCTAAAAACACACAATGAAAGCGTAAGACATACTGAATGAGTGGTTGTTGTACAACAAGGGACTCTGTGTGAGAATGCGTGTCTACCGTTTGAGATGGTGTGAGTGCAGCTCACAAAAGACCCGAAACCCGATCTGGCGGGGTAGCTATTTACAAAAAAAAAAAGCATTTGCACAAAAGTAAGTACACGTTAGATCAAAAGGTTAGAATATTAAAAAAAAGTTGTTCAATATTTTGTGGAATATCCCTTGGACTTTAAAACTGCATTGAGACGTGCTGGCATTGATTTGACAAAATTTTGGGTTGTTGCTGACGATATTTTGCTCCACTCTTCTTTAAGGACACGCACTAAGTTGGCTTTGGTCCTGATTTCATGTTTGCGTATTTGTCGGTCCAAATGCTCCCACAAGTGCTCGATGGGGTTGACATCTGGCGATTGGGGTGGGGTTTTGAGTTGTTTTCGTACGTTGTAAAGAAGCCATTCCCGAACTGTAAGTGCAGTGTGTTTGGGGTCGTTATCCTGCTGGAAAATGAACGACGTATATCGCCGAACCAATCAATACACAACATTATACAATTTTTACATTTCTTTCTTCTACCATATACGGAAGCCGGTTCTAGAGAATTGGAATCCAATTATTATTCAATTCCAATGACTTGGGAGAGGATTTTAATACAAATTTCGCAATGGCAGAGGCTGAACCACTCGTCAAATTTTTACAAGACAAATTCAATCTAATCATGAATACTCTCCCAGGATCTCCAAAAACTACAAAAGGAACGACCATATATGCTGTATTCTCGCGTTGTTTGAATTCCATAAAATCTCACATTTACGTATAATATTTCAGCTATCATAGGCCTATTGTAACCGTATTAGAAAATTAAAACAGAAATAAGAAAATAATATTGTTATCCTGTTTTAATTATCCAAGAGAATAAAAAAAATCAAACTGACGACTTTTTGTGCTCTTTCAATATCCCAAATGCTCGTTTTTTTTACTATATTTTTACTTTATATATCCAAATTTTTTTTTAAAAGAATAACAAATAAAAAGTTAACACATCGCCCCTATGTTCGGGTACAGAGTGGTTTTTTTTTTGTGGTAGATTTCGCCAAACTTGATAGAGATTCAAAGTTTCATTTAAAACTATTTAGAATTGATCTTAACCGAATTTTTGCCTATACCCAGCAAGTGAAAAGCACCCGGATCAAAGGATTAGCACTACCTGAATATTAAACAACAGAACTGCTGGAATGGGACGATTTGACTGCAATTTTTCTCTAGTTATTTGATGCTTTATATTTCCATGAAATAAATATTTTCAATTGTCGCTATTTTGAAAACAAATTAATATCTGTCATACGCGCCCGAATTGACACTATAATGACTAATTACGTCCCCACTATCTCATACGGGTGTACTGAATGCAGAAGGTGACGCCTTCAGAGGTACCGCTGCTTTGGTTTTGCCGATTTTGGCAATTCTCAACTGCAACTAGACAAAGCTATTTTTTTTTACAAATGGGGGCAAATAGCCAATGTTGTAGTATTTTGCAGATTTATTTATTAAATCTGTGCCTTTAAATCATCTTTCAACACTTTAGCACAACATAAACACGTCTCTCATTAAAATGTCGGAAATTATTCATTCTTTTTTCTCCTGTACACTTATTTACAAATGGCGAGATCTGTCACTTCGCCGCGGGAAGGCGCAATCTTGCATTCTATCATTCTTGATGCGAATTCTTTATACTTTTTTAGCTCATGAGCTAAAATTTGATTTGCGAGCATAATATGATGTAATAAAAAATAATTGGAGTGTAGTTAATACATTTAAAAAACAAGGCGCACCCTAATGTACATATATGTATCTGTATATATTCGTTATACTTCAAGTACCAGTAGCGTTCAACTAAATAAATTCCACAATTTACAGCCAAAGTACCACAAATGTCGCCGCAATATGTGGAGTGCCAACGCAGCAGCAGAAGCAGAACCAGAAGCAGAAGCAGAGGGAAATGCATAACCGTAAAGGTCTACTAATTAGGCGCACTTGCACCGAATTTGTGGCACAAATGGAGTTGTTGCATCTGCAAATAGATAAGCCAGCAAGTAAGCAATTAGTTAACACCATTGGTTTGCAAACAAATGTACATATATGTTTATTGTGCTTAGGTAAGTATACTAGGGTGGTGGAAGAAAAATGTAGTCGACATTTAAATGCTCTTACACGGTAGGGTTGTATAATATCTAAAAAGAGCAATGCAGATATATTTTGTTTTAAGCCGAAAAATATTTAGACAACGCTCATGTATTTACATTTAGAAAAAGAATTTTTATTAGAAAAGGTATAGTAGTTTCTTGAAGTTCAATATTTTTCATGCGACAAACTCTATTTTTCTTCAGTAGCCTTCATCGGCATAACACAATTGTTTATTTTACAATTTTTATATAGCCACGCGCCCCCAACTTTGTTCAGCGTAAAACATTCGAAATTGGTATATTTGAACGAAAATATTTTTCAAATCGATTAAACCATGTCTGTCCGTCTGCTCGTCCAAGCATCGGATAATCACTAAATATTGATCAGCGAAATTTGGTACACATGTTGCCCTTGGCCTATGGTAGGTTGGTATTTAAAATGGGCGAAATCGGATAACAACCACGCCCACATAACGGTGCTTGATGAAAATCACTAGAAGGATATATTTCAGTAACTATAAAAGACATTTTTGCTCAAATTTCAAAGGATTGGGTTGGGGAAGGCAATTGGTGGGCCAATTTTCTTTTAAAGAAATGATTTCGAAAATTGTCAAAATTTGACAGAAACCACGCAAACCCTGATATAACGGTAATTTACAAACAAAAGAAGTGCGATATTTCAGTAACTATAAAACGTAATGCGCTAAAATTGTAAACACAGGATCGGGTTGGAAAACTACGCAGTAACAAATGTGTTAGAAAATAGGCGTGGGAACGTCCATTTCAGGCGAAATGGCCATATCTCCGAAAAACTCACAAAATTTAGTATACACCTACCTTTTCTAGATAGTAAGCGTAATTTTGAATATTGTAGAAATCGGAAAACGCCACGCGCAAATTTTATATAACGGTAGTTTATAAAAATAAAAAAATTAGCCTTTGAATGGTAATGTTGAAAGACATGGATTGAAATAAATTGTGAAAAATGGGCGTGGTCTCGCCCACATTTTAACAAATAGGTAGATCTTCTAAACAGTCTTATCGAACTCTACTAAATTTCGATAATCGGGGAAAAACCATGCCCACTTCTCATATAACGGTAATTTACAAAAAATCAAAATGCTCGATATTTTACTAAATCAAGTAGTAAGATCGTTAAATTTTGACAGGAGGCATTTAATTAAGGAGATATATATGTACGAAAAATCGAAATGTTCGAAAATGCTCGAAAATGCTCGAAAATGGGATTGGTACATCAAAATCTTATATGAAAAAATCTCATATTACTGTGTTTGTGGTCGACGTCCACAGAAACGGCTTGACCGAAAATTCAGAAATTGTATGTACATATATTTGGTAGTTATGAAGATAGATCGTAAAGTATATTTTATGCTTTTGAAAAATCAGTTTCGTCTAGGAAGGAGGGTTCATAGCTAACTTTATGAGGGTTACCACCTGCTTGCAAAATTTAATTTGATTAAACTATACACAAGTTATATGAGTTACGAAAATATCGATGCCAAATTGTGCCTATTCGCTGGGAAGGCTCATAGCATATAGATGGTTGCCACTTGCTTGAAAAAATGAATTTTATAAAAATATACAAGTTATATAAAATAGTAAAATATAGATGCAAACCATTTATTTTGCTTGGAGAAAATTTATGGGTATATTTTGAAGAGGGTTGCCACCTTTTTTTAAACATAAATTTAATTAAATTATACACAAGGATATTAAATATTAAAATATGAGTGTCAAACTGTTTGTCTCGCCAAGAACAAGATGCATACCTATATTTTTGAGAGGGTTGCCACCTGTTGTATATGACAGAAACCAGAATTTGTTTTTTGGTTAAATGTGTAAATGGTAATTAACAAATAAATATAGGCAGAACAACCTCTGCCATGGTTTTCTAGTATTATTATATTAACTGATTTTACTGCATGGAAAAAGTTTTGATTATATGAAATAAAAACATGAGCTGGTTATTTAAAGTTCGGTTTCATCCGAACTTAGACGCTTCTTTAGTTGACTCTTTAATATGACACTCTATAACACTCTTCCAGCAACAACGCGTAAAAAGTAAGAATATGGTGTTTTTGAAATCTAAATGTTTTTTTTTATTGAGTCTTCGAATTTCTATTTACACTTTTTCTTTGGATTTTTCAGAAGTTTTACCGAAGTCGGAGAAGAAAAATTTCCAATACGATGGCAGTTTTCATCAGGCAGTGGGAAAAGGTAATTGGACACATATATTTGGGAATGAATTTCCGTTATTCCTTGTCATATTTGATTAGGAGACATGACAAACCGGACAATGTCATGTTTCGTTCTATAAATTACAGTATATCTAAAAAAATTTGTTTGCTGCACTTCGGTTTTGTGTACTATTTATATTTTTTCTTGTAAAATTTCTTTTGCTTATTTACTGTAAATATATAATTCATACTGTACCATATAACATCATAACGGTAATGTAATTAAAAGTTTTAAACTTTGGGTACACATTTTCATTAGTTTTTTATATTTCTTTGAAGCCCGTTTTATAATTTATAATTATAATATACATGTTGAAAAATGTTGGCTATGCATTTCATTTTTATTATTAGCTAGATTTTTTTTTTAAATTAATTATTTAATTAAAAATACTATATAAAACAACAACGGATTGAATCAATAGGTGCTAACTTGAAATTTCTCATGTAGTTTATTCGGGCTCATTCACAATAGCACAGTTTTTTTTACCTCCCAACACTATATCTCTGGTCGGATTTCATTTTACCGTGTTAGTTAGTGTTGTTGCTTTACATGCAATTCGTTATATTACCTGGTGTTATTTTGCGACTCAGTTAAAATAAAAGGGACCTAATTTTTTAAACATAGAATGTTAACAAGTACAGTATTTTACATTCAAAATGTTGAAATATGAGCACATAGTGTTTAAAAATTATAAATAATGCAATTTTTCTTTTACTAACCAATGTATTATTTCCATAGATTCTATTTGAGAAAGAAACAGTTCTCAATAGTAACTTTACATAAACATTCTATTTTATTCGAAATAACAAATTTCTGCAAATACATTAAGGCAAACTGCATTTAATTCCGAACCACACACTTTTTCACTATCTTTTCACAAAATGCGTTAAATATACAATATTACCCGCTTTCTCTATCCTTCTCAAATGCAACAACCTTACAAGACAATCGAAAAACACTAACGACAATAACTATCCAACCTTAAATAATTGCGTCATTTTCGAGTGCGAAATTTGGTAACAAACTGTTGAGGCTCTCTTAACTTCAACGATGAGGGACACTAAATAAGTTGTAGCATCTGGCAACACTAATGCTATCATATACCATCCAAGATGATGTATAGAAAAATTCAATATTTTTTAGCATAAACCAAGGCGAATTCAGATATGGTGGTATTATAAGTACAATTACAAAATTCGCATGTAATTTTTTTTTATCAACACGAAGCACGCCCTACTGCGAAACATTCTGAGAACGTTTATGCCTAGGCGAATTCATATAAGATGATAGCATACCATAAGCTGAATGCTTGTTCTTCTTTCTCAATTCAATGGGTTGTTTTGTTTACGCAAACAAAATAATACCTGGCAAATTCAGATTTTGATATTTAACTCGAAAAAATTATACAAACAAAAACCCAACAGATTCGCCTACGTTATCTTGCTATCACCTTCTATGGGTTCAAATTGATGGAGTTATAAGTACAACTACAAAATTCTCATGTATTTTGTAGGGCACGCTTTTTACTTCAAAAATTCAGGTTGTCGAAAAACAAAAAGAAAATTTCAATAGAAGATTTTAGTTGAAGGATTTTTTTCGAACGCTTGATGTGGATTATTTGCTAATTGGCTATCATTGTCTATTTGTTTAAAAATTTGTCTGCCTCAATTTATAATGGTTAAAATGTGCTGTTACTGTTCAATGCACTTCTTCTCAAAAATTCCAAATAATATAGTAAATTAGCCCTAACTTATGTTCATTCAACTATTAAATCCTTGTTATTATTACATTACGCTATCCATCAAACAGTGATGCTGCTCGCCGAGTTTTTTGCCATTATGCCAGTCAAGGGAGTGACTACATCACACCCCAGACAATTGTCATTCTCTTGGACAAATATACGAACTTTATATTGTTTGCTATTTATACTGACAACAATAATTGATTTGGGATTGTCAATAAACAAAGTGCTGCATAAACCCATCAACTTTAATAGTGTTGGTAAGTAATGAAATATACTTGTAGTTAATACATAAGAAGGCAAATAGAGAGTGATGGAGAGAGAGAGAGAAGGTGAAAAAGCTGAAAGGACTTGACCACGGCCACAGTAAAATAATAAACGCATGTGGCTACACGTAAATAAAACCACAAGCTTGACATTTTGTAAGGCGGCTGTCACTTTTATGTTGTTACATTTTTTTGGTTTGCTTTTTTTTTTATTACATTTTTTTATTTACATTTTCCTAAGCATAATATGAAAAACAAATAAATGTCATCCATAGTGCGAGTAACTTTATTATATAAACATTTATCTCTGTCATGTCTGCGCCACACTTCAATCGGTCTTTGGCCTTCAAATGACCGCCTCTTATTGTTGACTATTTTACGTATGTATGTACACCGCCGCACGTTTTCTTCCACTACATGGACACGGAACTTTTACGCAGAACCTCTGATATTTCGCTCGTCCATTATTGTGGTCTGCATCAGTGCCATCGAATTGTCGCGCAAATGGCCAGCGTTGATGTTGCATTGGCATGAGGTGGAATGCGATTTGCCAGAGTATTTAACGCAAATGGAAAAAGGACGGCTGGCGTACAGGATTAAAATGGTGACAATTGTGGCCATGACGTTGTCGCTCGGTAAGTTGGATGGGCAAAAGTGATTTGATGTGTGAATTAAGGTGAATGCCGGAGGGGGTTTTGATAAATATTTGTGCGTGGATGAGTTGTGTAAGTTGAGTGTTTTAAGAAATTAATATCCGCTATAGAGAACAAAAGAATTATTAATTTAAGTAATTATTATTGAATTTTTTGAACGGATTTTATAGACTTTGCATTTTCTAAAGTGAGAAGACAATATTACTTTCAACGCAATATCCCACCCATGATACAAGAGAGGAGGTAGTTTCATTTTGTCACGAAAAATGACACTGAAGATGGCGCTACACCGAAACCGGGTTGTCTCCAAACCAAGCGTGACAAGGGATGACGGAAAATCGTTCCAATATACATTAACTTTTCACCTTGTCGAAAAAACAGAAGATTTTGACTTTTTTTGTTTATTAAAAAGCCGATTATTGACATTTCTCCCTAGATGTAAACTTTTCGCAAAGCGTTGCCTCATTGGTTATTTTAAGGAGTGTGAAATTTTCAATCGTGTATTGGACATAATAAACAAAATGGTGGGTTTCATGCAAGAATGATAGAATACCAGATTACAACAACGCGGGTAGCGTACACGTCACAGATGACCAGGCAACAGTAATAACGAGAAGAAAAGCAACATTTATTATTCTGTATTTAAGTTAATGTAAGAATAACTCAAAACTTAGAAAAATCAAATTTTCAAGAGTCTTTAATGACGTCAGTCTTTCAAACGAGGCGAGTACGAAGTAACGGATGTGCTTTTGTCATCACCTTATTTTCTCTGCTTCGTGGGTTTCATGTAATTCGAAATCTTATCAATTAAAAAGCTTTGTTTTAAAAATTAGTTCAAATCATTTTCATAAAACTTTTATAAGGATAGCGGCAAATGTTTAACGTTTTGCTGGCTTTCTTTTTATATATTTTAAAATTAGTTTAAAAACTTTGTTACTCATAATTACTCGGATAAAATTTCCTTTATTTGCAAAAGCAACCGTGTTTGTCTCTTTCATGAATGTTGTAATTTGTTTAGTGCTATTTAAATTGAAATTTCCCATGTATTTTCTTAGGGCTCATTCACAATAGCGCAGTTTTTTTTACTTCCCAACACTACATCTCAAGGCGGACATCATTTTACCGAGTTAAATCAACTCTCACATTTTTCCGAGTTAGTGTTATTGCTTTACATGCATTTTGTTATCCTACCTAGTGTTCTTTTGCAACTAGGTTGCAAAGAAAAGGGCCTAATAATAAAAACAGAAGTTCTTTTCATTCGATCTGTTATGCTGCAGTTAAAAACGAATTGTTTACTGTGCATTTCCAATCTTTTTACCAGAATTTTCTTTCTAAATTAAGGCTATTTTTGAATTTAATTTGGATCCGCGGTTAATGGATCAAAAGAACATGGAACTAAACATAAGAAGGGACAACATGCTACTTTTGGTTTTCTCGCTGATCAACAGAGTACCGCCTACTCTTTAGACCAAATGCGCAAATGATTGAATGAGAATGCATACCATGGGTTCAACAGCAACATCCCTGTCTTCTTATCGAACCTGGTGGAGGGCTAATGTGCTTGACCTCGCAAACGTAAGATGCCCCAAAGAAACCACTTGTGGTATAGCCCGTCAGCTCTGACCTAGAGTAGACAATGATAGGTAGATCTTTCAGTCTAATCAATAACGAATAACGCCTCCTACGTCTTGTGATCAGTATAAAAATTGATCCTTGTCTTATTGGAATTCATGCCAGTAGGATGGACTTTTTCCCGTAAACCACTCTAGCCGTAGCTGTCATGAGGACGAGGATGTGGAAAACATTGAACACTATCTCTGCTATTGTCCTGCTTTAGCGAGTATATTAACATTTCTTGCGCTGCCCGCCGAATCTGGGATCATCAGACTTAAACCATCTCCTACGTTTGTTAAGGCATTTTAATTAGATTCTTTTTTAAGGAAACAGTCCACTGGTATCACAACGAACCCAAATGGACCCAAGTGTGCCTTCAGCCTATGCTATGGTACGAGGTCAGCCACTATAACCTAACCTAGTCTAAATTGCAACAATTACATTTTCTGAAATAATTTTGCACATTAAATAAATAAATCACCTGCTGGTATGGTCTTCGATCCAATGAAGCGCGCATACGTTCGTAGGGTTAAAATATTTCACGGAAAAGTGGTCGGAATAAACAAACGACATCTTTGGTAATTCATCTGCAGTTACCTTCCACGCGGTCACGCTACATATTTTACTCGAACTGGCGGTAGTCGAGAAAAAGCTGTGCGAGTTTTTCCATAATTGCTTCATAATTGATAAAAACATGGAGCTTATATCACAAAACATTAAAATATTTTACATTTTACTAAATTTTTTTAGGCAAATTCACTCAAACTTGGTACGTAGAATTTAATATTGGAAAATGGGCGTGATAGGTGAAAAGCAAAATAATATCAACTTGCCCCTACTTAAAAAAATAAAAGTAATTTAAATTTTCAATAAATAATTATCGTTTTATTCCCCAATAAAGATTAGCATTGAACGCGTTACAGTTGTTCTTACATATAAGGCCAAAAATAATATTATAATAATCGTTGAAGTTTTCGAAAAGAAGCAAATACATTATATTAAATTATATTTAAAATTCGGTTCCATTCGAACTTATACTCTTTGTTTTACTGAGTGTATAAAAAAATTTGTTTATTAATTTTTTTCACTTCATCTTCGCCATCGCTTTTAAATTTTCTTTCAGTAACTACGTGGACCGCTTCTCATAACTATACTACAGGAACTTTTTGACTAGTTTCCGCCTTTTATTTGTTACTTACCGGTTTTTTTTATGAAGTAAAAAAAAAATTTATTCTCTAACCAAAACTGAACAACCTCAATCTTTAAACTTTGTGCGATTTTTAAGTGGCATAAAACTCCGGTTAATTTTTGATATATTCTTGTTTTCTGATGGTGTAGCGCCAAGTAACGTTTGGTTAAAAAAAAAATGCTGAACACCGTTGGCAAAAAAATATCAAAAATCAACAAGAATTTTAATACAGTTGAAGTTTAAATTTAAATAGAACAAAATTAAATGCACTACTTGCATTTTTTTTTTTAAATTCGCATTGAAAAGTTATAAATTTTGGTAATTTTTTTTTTAATTTGTCGCACTTTTACAAATTTTCATGAAACCCCATATTTAATTTTTTCGCCCAATTTATTTATGCCAACAATAATATTTATGAACTCAAGACCATTTATTTAAATAGAGATCAGCACATCTTCTCATCTGACTTCTTCTTCTTATCCGTGCGGCTCAAAGCCACGTCAGACCGTCATACTTGAAATGAAGTTTGCAAAATAGAAAGGTGAAAAATTTACAGTGGTATTTAAATAGTGACAACTCTCTTCAAAAATTTTTACCAATAAATAACACTCTTATATTTCAGTAAGCTTAGAAATGGCACCGACTTATGTTTTTTAACTTGTGGCAACACTCTATAAATATACTTTCGTGATTCAGTTTTTTTAAACCTACTTCGTTTGAATCCATGATGCTTTCCTTTACTTGCTAATTTGAAAAAAAAAAAAAAATTATTTTACTATTTCAAGCAGATGGAACCCTGCAAAAGTATTTTGAAAATAAAACGTTCATAAAATTTCTCCGTTTGATACCCATATTTCAATATTTAATATAATTTTAATAAATTTTTCAGACAGGTGGCAACTCTCTCCAAAAGTATTTTCGAAACACAGCTTTGTTAAAACTATTAGTTTGGCAATTATATTGTAAAATGCCATTTATTTTTTTATTGTACTTAATTTGCATATAAACAGGTGGCAACCTTATTTCAAAAAAATTAAAATATGAAGCTTTATTAGCCTCTTTCTATAACCAACCAATCAGCTTGTTGTTTTGAAGTAGAAAAATTTTCTAGGAATGAATGCAGCCCAAGCAGTATACCTTCTTTGGTTGATTTGCAAGTCGATCACACAATTTCACGATTTTTGCTGTCAAAATGTAAGAGTTTTAAAGTAAAAACTCATATCTAAAAAATCAGTTGTATAGGACCAGACGATTATTTTTATTGGGTACTTTCTATTCATTATAAGTGAAGCGAGTGCCCAATTTCTTGTTCAAAAGCCCGAATAGAGTACAACGTAAATTACTTATTTGCATCCAAATTACTTGGCATAAGCCAAGTGCGTCCACACTCGTTATATCCAATTTATAATGACAGCTTTGTAGCATAAGATTGCTTAGTTCTTTGATCAACGGAAAGATGTGAAAGATTATGTACATTTTAAATTTAAGCTTCTAGAGGCAGTAAAAATCGAGAGAGAGTTGAGTGAAATTCTAGTCCTTCAAAAGGCGTCCACCGGTTTGGTTATCGGAGAATACATTTTTCGATTATAATCGATAAAATTTAGAGCCGACACTGATTTGTTCTTGATTTGGTTTTTGTTTTATAATAAACCACCTCATTTCATCTTAATTAATTAATAAATTTTACAAAGCGAAATTACTTAATTTCATCGTGATTTATGCGGGAAACATAATACCGGCGAATTTTTCGTCGCGAACGTTCGCTGTCAAAACTAAAACACACTGACATACGAGAATACGAGAATACGCACAGCCAAAGATAACAAGGAATTTCGTTCGACGAATATTCGCGACGATTAATTTATTTTAATTGTCGTCGCTTGTAAAACGGAATCCATTGTGGTCACATGTTTAATATACTCCGGGTTTTAAATTGCAATTGTAAAATCCTACATTAATTTTTGGTGAAAGTTATTAATTTTGATATTTGTAAAATTTTACATTAGTCAAATCGATTGTCAGCTAATTTCGTTGTCGCCAGAGTTGTGTTTTACTGAGCGAAATTTTTGGACGATCTTTGCTGACGTCGTCGCTCTACTGACCGAAAATTCGCCGTTCGCCGGTAGTGCGTACCAAGCATTACAAATAAATTAAGAATATTATAAATTAATGAAAAACTCCATATTCTTAGCTGTTTTATAGTGGAATTTATAAAGGATAACCTCTTATCTGAACAATAAATTGTATGGGGGCCATAGTTATAGTAACACGATATTTTTATTTTTTCATTTTTTACTATTCAGTTTTATTAAAAAAAAGTGTTAAATCTCATTATGCTTCAATTAATCAATTAAAATATCTTATTCTTTCAGGCGAACATTTGCTAAATGTTATTTCCAACATACACTATTCCAACGATTGTCCACAAACCAATGATCCAATTAAAGATTTCCTACTACTCACGAATCAGCAAATTTTTATGATTTTCCCGTATTCCGTTTATCTAGCTATATGGGGGAAAATCCAAAATGTACTTTGCACTTTCATTTGGAATTACATGGATGTGTTTGTGATGATTGTTAGCTTAGGTTTGGCGGCAAAATTTAAGCAACTTAACGATAACTTAAATAAGTTCAAGGGCATGGTAAGTAAGAATACACCTATATACCTATATATTTAATACTCTCTCAAAATTTGTCCATTATTTCTAATTGACTTCTATTGCCATCCGTTGCCGACAGCAAATGCCAGAGATCTTTTGGTCGACTCGTCGCAAACAATATCGGAATCTGTGTGAGCTTTGCTTACACATTGATGGCGCCATTTCGCTCATCACAATGATATCCTTCTCGAATAATTTGTATTTTATCTGTGTGCAATTGCTGCGTAGCCTCAAGTGAGTATATGTAATGGAATTTGCGTTCAAAATATAGCGATACGAAATTTCGGACTAGTTTTGGTTATTTTTCTTTATGTCGCAGAAAAGGTTCGGCTCACGAAAATATTTGGCTCTTAAAAGATTTGGCTTTAAAAGCTGTTTTGATTTCTACCTTCAGTAATTTTTGTAAAAATATCAATAGGTTTTTAGTTTTATACTATAATATCTAAAGCTCTTGAAAAATATTGAGATATTTGCTAAAAAAAATGTTAGGCTTTATTCACTAGCAAAAAAGTTGTAATGTTTTTGTGTTACACAAAACAGAACAAAATACACTGACTTTGACAACTTACTAACAGAAAAAGAGTTGCCATATGATAAGTTTTTTATTGAAAAATTTTTTAGCAACTCTAACAATTGGACAACAAATCGTATAGTAGGGTTTTCCACAAGTCAAAATTTGAAAATTCGACTTTTCTATGTAGTATACTTTATGAAAAAAGATGCGCTAGGGGGCTAGGTACAGAAAATTTAATTTCTTAATGCTGAAAATTAAAATCGTGTCACGAAGTACTTTTAGTGTAACTGAATCCGCTAGAAGGGGCTTGAACATAAAATCCGTACTTACGGGACGTTATTGATGATGTTAGAAAATGATGTACTAAGTAATAAAAAAAATGTGTGTACAATTTAATTTTTTATTTGAATAATAATTTACTCAAAAACGCAATTCTGGATAAAAAGTATGTCCGATAATTTTTTTTATATGAATATAATGTGTGAT
The DNA here is from genome assembly GCA_951828415.1 of Anomoia purmunda. Taxonomy (NCBI): domain Eukaryota; kingdom Metazoa; phylum Arthropoda; class Insecta; order Diptera; family Tephritidae; genus Anomoia; species Anomoia purmunda. The sequence goes on from OX639996.1 coordinate 15,852,875, forward strand.
GCCTTCTGCGAAAAAAATTTAAGAAATCTAATTTGCACTTCGTTATCTACAACAAATACTGAAAATTATCGTTATTGTGTTTCATTATCGGATCAAAAAATCCTTAACAATAGTTCATTAGAAACATTACGCGAATATAGCGATTTAATCGTTATGCCATATAATATGAAAATCCGATCTTATTGTTATTTAAATAATTTATTGTTGCAAACAATTGCATAATTGTTATGTTGTGATTTTTATTTTTTCGATAAAAAATAATCGTTTATATTAGATTTTTGTGATATATCACAAAATATCGGTCAAATTTTATCGTTATTTTTAATTTAGTTTTTTTTGCTAATAAAAAATAATCGTTTTTTCATTAAAATATTTTTCTGATCGCATTTAATCTATATGTTTTAAAATAAATTTTTCCAATAAAAAATAATCGTTATTGGTGCATTTAAAATTTGTTGACCATAATAATTGCAAACAAACTTGTCGGCCATGACAATAATATGTTTTATGATCAGAAAAAATTATCGCAAAATATCGATCAGATATGTTCGAAAAATCGAAATAATAAAAATCAAAAAATATCGCTCAAATATGATCGATAACGATTATTTTTGGTCGAAAAAGTAAAGAGCCAAATATAACGTTAATTTTTTATCGAAAAACATATCACAAAATATCGAAGAAATTTTAAAACCAAAAAATAAAAATTCAAACATATCGATCATATTGTGATCGCAAAAAATTATCACAAAATATCGATCAAATATGTTCGAATAGTTTTAAATCCAAGAAAGACGCTTAATTTCGGTCGAAAAAATAAAAATGCAAATATATCGACTTTTTTGTTCGAAAAAAAAATTCAAACAATAAATATGATCGGAAAAATAACAATACCAGAAGAACAATTATTTTTGATCGAAAAACAAAATAATTACAATATACCGATTAAATCATGATTTTTTTAATAAAATTCAAAACCGTTACGGTTCCTGATTTAATGCGCTATAAAACCGGCGTACTGTGAAATCGTCTGAAAATTCAGAATAAAATGTTTGCTGTTGTTGTAAATAGTTGTTGCTTTTTTTAGATGCTTTCTATAAAGTTTGAAATTTGGATTTTTATAGTGTTTGCAAATATAATAAGCTACACTTGTATAAAAAAAAGCAAACAAAGAAAAAAAACATAGCTAAATAAAATACACAAAAGAAGTATAGCCAAATTCAGTTAAAATGCCGTGCCGCTATTTTTTTTTTTACACATGACTGTATGCCATCTAATTTACGTTCTTCACGGACAATAGCGTGCAATTTTCGTTTCATATGTCTTTTGTCGTCCATTGTAGTAAAATGCCTTCACTCGTACACGTCGCATACTTCTATTTCTCGCTCTCCTTTCTTATCGGTCGCACTTTGGCCGTTTCATTGTATTCGGCCAGCATCAATGATGAATCCCGGAAACCGTTGCGCGTGCTACGTTGCGTACCAAAGGAGTCATGGTGCACTGAGGTGAAACGTTTTTCCGAGGATATTAACAGTGATTTGGTTGCATTAAGTGGCATGAAATTCTTTTATCTTACACGGAAATTGGTGCTGAGTGTAAGTTCCTGAACATTATTGCATTCCCCAGGTTACTTTGTGCTCATGTGGACGGTGGTGGTCACGTGTGCTGCTACACTTCATCGATTGCCTATTCATTAATTTTTGTGTGTGTGTGTGTGTGTGCGAGTACTCGTAGCACCCGCCCGCTCGCCCTCCTTTATGCACTAACTTTAATAAACTGCTTCTAGTCTTATGCAATTTTCTTCTATCTCTATTCGTTTCTTCCTTTTGCATCATTGTTTTTTTTTCCTTCATTGCACTGACACTCAATTACCTATCACATATCAGTTTACCACACTCTAACTTAATAATTATTGGTTTGGTTTTCCTGTTTTCCTCTTCTATTATACCATAGACGTTGTTTTATTAGTATGCGTTCAATATTTGTAGGTTGCTGGAACAATTGTGACATATGAACTGGTACTTATACAATTTCATCAGGATGGCAAATTGGGTGATTGTGTTAGTAATCTGCATCCTTTGTCGCCGGCCAGCAATGATAGCGTGCATTGAGAAAGCAGCGAGTGTGGAGTGGCACAGACGTTTATTGAAATCCCAATGCCAGCCATGTCGTCAAGGTCAATACAACAAACAGCTAGTTGGAATAAAAAAATAAGAAAAAACTAAGATTTATTATAGCAAATAAAAATCGAAAGGCATTGAAAACAACGGGAATTAAATCAATTCTTCCAGACTGAGTGTATAGACATAGCTGCATTAGGGTGATCCTTACTTTTCTTTTTCAGTCTTACTACCGCAATCGGTACACATTTTGGTTCCACTCAAGGCGAATCGATGTAAGATGATGGCAAGGCGGTTTCATAACGCACACACACACACACTTTTCAATTTCAGGATGTCACAAGAAAAGAGAATAGAAGAATGAACGCCCTTAGTTTTCGCTTTTAGGATGCCATGGGCAAAGAAAAAATACAAATATATGAATTCGCCTTGGCCCCAATGAATACAAAAAAAACTAAAACCATATTTTTTCATCAAACACTCAAATCGCTATTACTACACAGAATGATTTTTTACTAAACTCAAAACAGCAACAAGAAAAACCAGGTTTCTTCCTGAACTTGGAAAATATTTTCTTATTTTTAATGAAAATTTAGGAACATACAAGGCTTGAATAGGACTAAAATAAATAAGTCGACAAATATTAATTTTTCCGTAAGAAGCATGTTACAGCACTTTCACTTGATTTCGAAAAAGCTTTCAATCGCATTGGAGCACATATTGTCCTAAGACAATTAAGAAAATGGAGGGTAGGGCCTAAGGTATACAACCTTGTTAAAAGTTTCTTAACAAACCGAAAACTTATAGTTAGAATAAACGGTTCCTTTTCTGACAAATATAATTTAGAAAATAGAATCCCTCAAGGGTCGCCTCTTTCTGTGGTTTTATTTATATCTTTTGACGAAATCAGCAAAATTATTAACAAATAAAATATTAACCACAGTACTTACGCCGATGACGTTCTAATATTTACTAAACTCGATAACTAGGTATCGGTTAGAACAATTTTTATTAAAATACTTGAGAACATTTCTGTATGGTCGCTTTAATCGGGAGCGATCATTTCATATGAGAAATGCGAAAATGGAAGAGGTGCTGTGCCAACATAAAACTAAGCTACAGTAGTACACCTATAAGTAATGTTAGCCAAATTAAAATATTAGGAGTTTTTTTTTTGATAGCAAATATACTTTTAATTTTCATTGTAACTATATTAGAAATAAGTTAACAAAGCGCCTTAATATTGTAAAATACTTTTCATCTAAAAACTCATTTGTACATACCTCTACCCTTGGTTATATTGTAAAATCACTCATGTTATATGTTATTGACTACGCGTTGCCTAGTATTTATGGAAGCTGTGCTAAATGTAATTTAAATCTCATTTGCGTTCCATATCATGCTGCTCTGCGGAAAAGCCTACGCGCATTCTCTACAACACCTATAAGCATCATTTTTGCAGAATCTGGACCCCCTAGCGTGATCGAACGAGTAGACTGACCTGATATACAAAGTTTTACTCAGCAACAACAATAACACTGCGGAACAAAATTAAAAAAAAAAACCTGCGGTCATGATTTTGTTAATAGTTTTTGTTAATATTAGTAGCAGGCTTTCTAACTGTGTTTATACTTTTTTTGGATTGGCTCTAGTTCTTGAGATAAACGAAGCTTAAGAAATTAATGAAAGAAAAATTATATGACCCAGTTCCAGTTGTATTAATTTAATTATTCCTCAATAAGTTTTGTTATATAAATTATTAAAACAAGAAGTTCGTTGGTTTAAATATTTTATTTCCCTTGCAAGAGAGCGAGGGCTGCCGGTTAAGTCGGGTGAGTTAATACAACTAAACATTAATTCGACGACTTCGCCTAAATACCTGAAAACTCTAACAGTCCCTGCCAGCCGCTGCACGTTATCGACCGCGTGACTTGTAAATGGAACTTGTAAATGGGCCAACAAAGTGGGTATACTTAATGCCCCTGTTTTGTATGTTTATGGGACAGTCGTGCAAGAAATGAACATTGGATTAGAAAGGACTGGCCGGTGAGAGAAAATATGGAGGTAGGAACAGCAAATGTGGTTCATGACCAACTGATAAGCCGATAAAAAATCATTCTTCCACCACTTAACATCAAGCTTGGGCTAATGAAACAGTTCATCAAAGCCCTTGATGAGAAAGGTGACTGGTTCGAATATGTGTGCAAAAAATTTCCAGTCCTTAGTATGGAAATATTAAAAGCAGGAGTCTTCGATGGTCCTCAAATTCGTACCCGTCTAAAAGACACTGAATTCTTAAACCATATGTCACAAATTGAATCTGAAGCCTGGCTATGTCAATGTAGTCAAAAATTGTTTGGGAAATCATAAATCACCAGACTATACAAAACTAGTTGCTGATATGCCTCTCAATTTTCGCAAACTAGGAGCTAAAATGAGCATTAAATTACATTATTTACGTAGTCAGTTGGGCAAATTCCCGGACAACCTAGGCGATTACAGTGAGGAACAAGGTGAACGGTTCCACCAGGACATAAAAATAATGGAAAAAAGATACCAAGGTCGATGGAACGACCACATGATGGCAGACTAGGAGGTCCTACAGAAAAAGTGTTTTGTAATTATTTTAAAATTAATTAATGAAAATAATATATTTTTTTTTATTTTTGTATTATTTTTATACCGACGCGCAATAAAAATATAAATTAAATCCATATTGGTATTTTTAATTAGGTTTTTTCGTGAAATATTTAAAAGTTTTTATCTGAAAAACTAGAGCCAATTCGACAAACCTGATATTATTTTCGTAATCAGCGCCCCCAAGTTATCCTAAATCGACTTAAAAATCTCCGACCGCAGAACTTTGTTCTGCAGTGTAATTCATATACTAATGTCCTTAAAGCTGCAAATCGGTAGCTAATGCCAAAGAGACTCGCAGCATTACATCGTGTTTTTCTTCTTGCCAGGAAATAAACGGAATAAACCTATTCGTCAAGTTTATCCTAAATACCCGCCTTGGCCTTTATCGGACTCGCCATTTGTTGACTGCTTTCAAGGCTGTCAGAAGAAAAATACTTGTGCACCTATGTACCAACAAATGTTTTTGGAGAACAAACGACTTTTAAGCTTAAAATCAAATTCATTTCAAATTCATCTTTACCGATGGCTCAAAAAACAGCTACTCAACGTCTTTTGCGGTTATATTGGAAGACCTGTCGGTTTTGAAAAAAGGACTGCTGGATAACCACTGCTCCATTTTCACCTGCGAAATTTTTGCTATCTACCAAGCCACTATAATTGCTTCGAAGGCTGAAGGTGAATTCTGTGTATGTACTGATGGTCAATCTGCCATCGATGCCCTTCGAAATTTTAATAATAACAGGTTGTTGGTCACTTACGATCGAGATTTGCTCATCAAACAAGAAAGTAAAATTAAGTTATAGTGGATAACTGGTCACTGTGGCAATCAAGGCAATGAATTCGCTGATTATAGTGCAAAGAGGGTTCATATGGAATGTGCTTTCTATTTTGAAAATTTTGAAAAAGCTGACTTGAAACGTCTAATAATGCAATATCTATATAATAAGTCCTTATTGAAGTGGAATGATTACGTTCATTACTACCGATAACCGATCTAAACCGATCTTGCCTTCTCAAACTAAACCTCAACATATTTTGATATACACAAGGCTTCGTTTAGGTCATACTCAGATCACACATGGTTGCCAGCTGAATTCTGGTGATGCATCCTGCGGCTTTTGCAAGGCTTGCAGCACGTCAGTTAAACATATCTTGGATAAATGCCCCCATGTCACAAATAAAAGACGAATGCTTTTTGGCACGGCTGTCCCATCGGAGCTTCTCGCTAACACAACATCGTTAAATATAAATAATATATCTAACTTCCTGGCATTGTGTAACTTATCTCATTTAATTTACTGTATTATACAATTTCGAATATTTTAAATAGAAGATATAGAATTTGTAGCTTTTCAATATAAATTTATGATGAAACCAGCTGATGGCCTCGAGCTAGTGCTGTTATTTTATTATTTTTTGTATATTAATATGCTGAAAATATATATGATCTGATCTAATTTTTGAGCTCGAGGATAAGATAGGAAAAGTATTTTGGAAAAAAAAAAACAACAACAGTCAGGAGTGGTAGAAATTATAGCTATTTCAGAGATCACCACATCTCCTCATCAGATTTCTTTCATGACTCCAACGGCATTTGAACCCACAACCTACGACTTGCTGGCCCACAGTCGGCGTCTGAGCTGCTGTTGCTTTTTACCATTTTTCATTTTTCTAAAATACTTTCGTTATACAGGCCTCGAGCTTAAAAATTAATATTTGTCGATTTAATAAATTAGGTCAAAAAAATAATATATGTACATACATATATAAAATAAATAAGAATAAATTTAAATTAGTAAAGACGTTTTCTTAAATCTAGTAAATCTAGGAATATAAAATATTTTCTTGCTTATTTACACATTTTTTTCTGACATTTTTTTCATAGGTTTTGCCTTTTGTTTGTAAACAAGGAAATGTTTTTCTTAGTTTTAGTGCAGTCGCTTTCTTAAATTTACTATAAGCCGAGTCAATTTCGGTTATTTCCCCAAGTCTTTATTTAATTTTTTGTGATCAAGAAAATTTGTATCCAATCACAAGTAAAAAATTTTTCTCCGCGTATGATCAAAGATAACGAAGATATAAATTTCGGTACCGATTGTCTACTTTCAGATTACCCTATGAAGTTAAAAAAAAAAAAAATTTAATTAATATGTGATATTTAGCGGCCGCCGTAGCGGAGTTTGTAGCGTGTGCGCGCTTCATTCGGTGTGTCCCAGGTTCGAATCCAGCTCGGAGCAAGTAACACCCAAACATAATAGAAAAAGTTTTTTCTAATAGCGGTCGCCCCTCGACAGGCAATGGCAAACCTCCGAGTGAATTTCTGCCATGAAAAAACTTCTCACAAAAACATTCGCCTTTCGGATTCGGCGTAAAACTGTAGGTCCCTCAAATTGTAGGAGAAGTTCGGCCAAAATCGCTTAAGCGGTTATAGCGCCAATTAAGCAAGTAAGATTTTCGACTATAATAGTGCCGATTTTGGGTTTATATAAAAACACCATTTTTTAATTTCTTGAGCCATTATAGAACAATTTGTATTTTGAAGATACGCCTTAACCATCCCAAAAACCACCAAAACCACAAACAATATTTATATATGTGATATTCTTGACTATAGTAGTATCGACTTAGAGGTTGAGGTTCAGGCATTGTTTTGTAAAAATTGTCTACCAGCACTTTAGGACACCCTAAGGTACATAAATCAATTTAAATCAATTCCTCCTCCTATTTCACCACGACGAACATTTATTATGTTGTCGAAGTGTTCTCCGATTTTAATTATTCTTTGTAATAAATATATGTGTATGTGCATATAAATATATACATATGTATTGAGTATTCATTGGATCGACAACATGTTGAAAATGATACACATCAATGGCTCCCTAGTAAGGAAACTGGCATTTCTCAATGCGCAGTTTTATCACCTCTGCTGTGGAATTCTGACTTAAACGAATTCAAACAATGCCCAGAAAAGCCCAGAACGCCTGAAAGTAGCCAAAATTTGCAACTTTTCCCATACGTTCCAGACTATAGTGACAAACAGCTGTTTCGAGCTTAGTTCTGGTGCACGCGAATATGGCGACGACTATGTCAGTGATAACTCTTCCAATCCCTAATGCCCTGTATATCTAAGGTGCTTCAAAAAATTATATCTGTGAGAATTATGTGGTGCGCCAAAAAAAGGGTTGAAAAGCTCTAACCAATTCGCATTTCAAAAAGGTCTCGGTGTCATCGACCCACTTCTGTATTTTGAATACTGTGCTGTGTGCTGGTGTGTTGGAGACAAAATCTACAGTTTTGTTAGAGCCTTCCTCCTGAATCGTAAAATTTTTGTCAGCGTAAATAATCAAAACTCTAACATATACCCGTTACACAACGGTGTACCACAGGGCTCACCTCTTTCAGTCACCTTATTTATAATTGCTTTTAATGAACTCAGCTCCCTATTATCCCAATACCGTACAGTTAAGCATTTAATTTACGCTGACGACGCCCTAATATTTTCGGCTTCCAAAGATCTTACTCTAATGAAAGAAACTTTCACCAGAATTCTAGATGACATATCCAACTGGTCAAAAACTTCTGGATGTAAAATTTCAGCTGACAAAATCTCAACCTTCCACATTTGCAGAAAACAAAAATGCACCTTTCCTACCCTATCCCTTTCCACCGTCCAAATCCCCCCCACACTAATACACTCAGAATACTTGGTATAATTTTTGACAAAAAACTAACTTACAAAGAACATTGTAAATATATTAGAATAAATTTAATATCTTGACTTAATATTATTAAGTATTTAACATCTAAGCACTGTCACATACATATGTCAAATCTTGTAAATATTGTAAAAGCACTGATGCTATCAAAAATTGATTTTGGACTCGCGATATATGGACACTGCGCAGAATCTCACCTCGCATGCATCCAAGCGCCTTACCACACAGCGGTAAGAAGAAGCATACGCGCGTTCCGCACCTCTCCGATCAAAGCCATTTTAGCCGAAGCAGGCCTGCCGAGCATCCAGCAAAGAACTAAATATAATACCATGATGCTTCTACCGAGGATTCTCCATAGTAAGAGCAAAACCGTTTTCAACATTCTCGAGACGTCTACAACTAAGATGAATGCATCGCACAAACAGTCCACTCTCCACTGCAATGCATAGTCCTGATCAATGATCTCAATTTAATATCCAAACCCAAATTACTCGTCGAGCCTGACCATCCACAATGGTTAACTCCCAAACATTCTTTTATAAACACTCTGTCAAAATACCAGAAACTAAGAACCAGCTCCAACGAATTTTTTCTGCTCTTCGACGAGGCTATTGAGTCCTATAAACCAGAATGGGAACCCATTTATACCGACGGGTCAAAAACGGATACTACTACCATGTTTGCCGTGTCAAACGATCAGGGTGTCGCTATTATTGTAGGTGCGTTGCCAACATATTGCTCGGTTTTTACAGCAGAAGCTGCTGCAATTAACGAAGCGGTTCTATTCGCCTCAACAACAAGAAAAAAATATATAATAAATAGCGATAGTTAATCAACCATTGACACACTACAAAACTCAGCAAACAATTCATGGTTAATACAGAATATACGCGATAAACTCTTCTGTCATGAAAACAGCATAAAAATCATGTGGGTACCGGGGCGCGCTGGTATAAAAGGCAACGAGATAGCAGATAAACATGCAAAAGAAGGTAGTAGAGAACCGCTGGTGTTCTTCCCTCACTTTACTACTAAAGACATCAAAGAACATATAAAAAAATACTGCCGTCATATGCATCTTCGGGATTGGATTAGCTACCAACATCACTACAGAGATCAAAACCCAACTCGTGTAAAACCTATCTACCTATCAGACAGCTCATGCCACAACATCAAGACGTTCACTCGTCTTAGAATAGGCCACACTACATACAAGAACTCACAGCCATATCCTTAACGGTAGCGATCAACCAAGCTGTCACCATTGCAACGCTTCCCCCAATCAGTCATTCACTTCATTGACGAATGTCCTGCACTGCATTTAGCAAGGAAATCAACATTTGGGAATAAGACACCTTCCGACCTTCTCAAAACAACAAATAGCGATAACATCAGTGCTATTAATAAATTCCTTAAATTGTGTAACATCAAAGACATGTAGTATAACAAGACATACAATTAAATATCATCACTAAATATTTTATTTTTACCACAATATTAGTATTAAGAGCCGAAGGCCATGGTAGCCAGTGCTGATTCTTACTAGTGGATTAGTTATTTATAATTAGTTCTCTTTTAAATAAAATTAAAAAAAAAACTCTTCCAACGTTTCATACAGATTTTGCATAAAACTGAGACAATCAAATGGATAGAAACTTTTGATTATATGTTAATGTGTCATGATAATCTACATAATAATATAGTAAACTAATAAAAATATTTATTTTCACATTGTTTTGATTGACTGCAAATTCTCATCTATACTTTTAGCTTTGTTCGATGAATGCACTAAAAGTGCAGAGTAAAATCTCTAACGAACGAAAAACGGCGCGATTCTTCTAGATATGCCACTCAAAAATAAATAAATAAGTTCCATTCGGCGAATGAAATTCCATATCTTTTGAATATTTGTTCTTTCATTTAGTTTTTCTTATGCATTCCCGCCAATCATGGAAAGAGCATTGGCAAAATTAAGTGGGTCTGCACAAGGTTGTGACCTTAGGTTAAATCAAGATAAGACGGAGCTGTTGCTTTTCACGAGGAAATATAAAACGCCTGCTTTCAGACCGCCAAGCTTAAATGGCCGACAAGTAGGAGGAGGAGGTGTACGGTAAGCCTGTGTTGCTTTTTACGCTTGCAAATCGATGTTTTGCAAGAAATGGGATCTCAAGTCGAATACGGTAGGTACTCTGGATGTACCAAGTGGTGGAACGAGCGGTGCTAAACTATGGCTCTATAGTCTGATGGGAAGCTCTTCGGAAGACCTACAAAATCAACGGTCTGCAGAATGTTCAATGTACTGCGTCTGTTGGTGCCATGAAAGTCTGCCGCACTTGCACCCACGGGGCTTTGGATTCCATTAAGTAAAAAGATAGCTTTGAGCACAGAATTAAGGCCACGTTTCCTAGCACGAATGCATGGAAAAGGGGTGAAATCCTCGCCGATAGCAGCAAATATCACGGGCGTTATCAAAATGGACTCTGGAGTTATAGGAGCCATCTACTCCGTATCCTTGGAGCTATCTATGCCAATCAAACTCCTGTCTTACTGCAGTGCACTCCTGGCGGAAGCTTTCACGATCTGGCAGGCCTATGAATCGCTTGAAGAAAATAAACAAATTTTATTAATCAAGTTTGTTTTTCTTTTGCAAAAAAAAACTCTATATCAGTTTTACACATGGTCTTACGAATCCTCCTACTTATATTTGCTTTAGAATTTATTATTGTTTTGCAAGCAACCACAAATTGTGGTCAAAAAGCAATAGAGACAATCAACCGATGGTATATTCTGCTAGAGATGCGCAACCCACCTCAATGAAAATTTGTTCATCGATAGCACACACTATACTTCTTTAATGCTTTGCCAAAAGCATTATTGCTCCTTAAAAATTAAAAGAATATGGTTATCGTAAAATTGACATTGAAGTTAAGCGTTTAAAAGTTTTATTAATGCATTTTATGTGAACCGATTGTTTATAGCATGTGTGAAACTTAGAACTATCAATAATCGATAAATGCAGCTACTCATCGATATTCATATTCAATCAAAATGGCAAAACAAGGTAACTAAATAAATAGAAACAAACAGTATTTCTTTTTATGCTTATAAAAGATTTGGTTTTTGATCGAATTAAGCAAAACATGTGGAACGATGAAGTGGCAGATCTAAAGTATATTTTCCATAATTTCTTTGTTTTGAGACGTGCTCAGGACCAGTTGAGAAATTAGTGTATTTATTTTGAGACTAGAGATATGAAACGGTTTACTGAATACCGTATAGTCTCAACTAGTGGCTAGAAACTGCTAACAGAATACCGACATTAGCCTCTATGTAACTAAATGGCTGTGCCTATTAGCGAATGGCTATAAATATATTGTCCAAAACCTGACTCAGCTATGCCACTAGCAGGCGTCAAATTACACTGTGCGAAAATTTTGTGGAAACTTAAACTAATCCGAAAAGTTGTTTTCAAAATATTTAAAAAAATGATTAAATTAAATAACTTAAGTAAATTTTGACGGAAAATATTTTCAAATAAAATTTTATTATTTGTCAGAGAAAATCTGTTAGCGCGTATAGCCGAATTCAATATAAAATTAAATATGTAATAGTTTGAAATAAAAATTAGATAACAGCGCTGTTAACTTGCAATGTTAACGTTAATGAAGAAGATGTTAAATAAATATTTAGTTATTTAATTTTTGTTTTTTTTTGTTTGTGAATTTTTACATTCTTCGTAAAGAGAATTTGTAACATAACATTGAGTATTTTAGTCCATTTTTAATGAAGTACTTCAAAATGTTATGGTAACTATTAAAACAACATAAAACGAACGCATAAAAGCAACATCTCCTCATTTGCGACGCCCCAATTTGAGACATGCAACAACTTTTGCTTTGACTCAACAAAAATTTCGGGTTCACTTCTCAGTCTCCGTCGTAGCAGTCCGGTGTCATGAACACTTGAAACCAAAATCGCGCCGCCATTTAATTACAAATGGTAATTAAAAGCTCATTATTGGACAAAGATGTGGAGTGAAAGGAAAATTTAAATTAAAAAATCTCCAATAGCGCATTGCTATTTACAACTATTAAGGCGACGATGCACGAATATTAATGCAACAAGATTAATAACGAAGAAAAGTGACATTTTCAATGAAATTGCAGCGAAAAAGAGACGATGAAGAAAAATGAAATACAATTAGTGTGTGTGCAAATTTTAATTAAGCACTTGGTAAATTGAGAGCAAAAAATGCATTAGGAAAGCACGAAAATACAAAATACAAAAAACACAAAAAATAGCAAAAAACAAAAAACGTTGCAGGCCAGGAAAGTAAAATTGAACATGTACAAATTTTTTTTGGTTGACACAAAATCTGCCATCATAGTTATGTTTCCACGTCCAATGTTTTTGAAACTCCGGAAATTGACGGACATGTCACGTATAAGTGTCTTTCAAATAAGCAGAATATTGACGAAAAAATTTTAATTAATAAACCACTGCAGAGGAATTTCTGGTTACATTCAACTATAAGGCCACGAATACGTAGCCAAAACAAAAACTAAAAAAAAAAACGTAAAATTATATAAAGAATACTACATTTGCAAAATGTTTCCGAATGCTCAAAAGGAACGCGAGAATTATGTCGGCTTATATTGGAGCGGTTAAATAATGTTTATTAATTGTAATGATTACTATTTTTTAGAAATCTATTTAATGACTATTTGTCATAATTTCTACTTTTTCGTAATCAATTGATAGTTACCATTAAAAATAATACAAAAAATCTCATGTATTAAAATATTGGAAAAAAATCGACAATAATCAAAAAAATTAATGCGACTACTTTTTCAATAAGTTTATTTATTTTTTTAAGTGTTTTAATTATTTTGTATTTTTAGCGAAAATAAATAGCTTTATGACATTTTATAATAAAATTATAAAATTTATTTTTAAAAAAATAGAAAATTTATTTTTTTTCATTATTTTTGATCAGTCTCCCATTTTTTTTTATTGGAAGAAAAAATCAGATAATTTTTGATAATTTTTTTTTCTGTGAAAATAAATAGTTTTTTTGTTCAATGTATAAATAAACAATTTAGAAAAAAATCAGAAGAAATCTTTTCAAATAACTGTATTTTTTTTGATTATTTTTTATCAGTTTACCAATTTTTTTTATTTTTAGTGAAAATAAATGGTTTTTATAACAATTTACAAGTAACAAATTTTTTTAGGAATCCCTTTGTTTTCTACATATTTTTTGTTAAAACATCCGCTATCATATTTTCAGTTGGTAGATATTTAATTTCCACATCGCCATTCTGAACAACCTTTCGGACGAAGTGGTGCTTGATATCAATATGCTTTGATCTTGCATAATAAAGTGGATTTTTTGCCAGATTTTGTGCGCTAAGATTGTCGTCATATAGGACAGTAGGTGTATCAGCTTTACCAGAGCCAATTTCAATCATTAAATGCTTCTCAAATGCAATGCTTCCTTCGCTGCTGATGATAATGCCATGTATGCGGCCTCCGTGCTGCTTAATGCCACGCATCCTTGCTTCTCTGACTTCCACGAAATGGGACCACCAGCCAGGAAAATCACGTATCTAGTATAGGACCAGCGATTGCTTATATCGATACCCCAGTCTGCGTCTACGAAACTTTCAAGGGTCTGCCCACATGCACGGTAGTTCAACTTTAAATCTTTTATAGCTGCTAGATACCGCATTACATGCTTCACACCTATGACATGTTCACCATGTGAATTATTACACTGCGGAACAAAATTTTGCGGTCGGAGATTTTTAAGTCGATTTAGAATAATTTGGGGGCGCTGATTACGAAAATAATGTCAGTTTTGTCGAATTGGCTCTAGTTTTTCAGATAAAGACTTTTAAATATTTCACGAAAAAACCTAATTAAAAATACCAATATGGATTTAAATTATATTTTTATTGCGTGCCTGTATAAAAATAATACACAAATAAAAAAATAAAAATATATTCTTTTCATTAAGTAATTTTAAAAAAATTACAAAAAACTTTTTCTGTAGGACCTCCTAGTCTGCCATCATGTGGTCGTCCCATCGACCTTGGTATCTTTTTTCCATTATTTTTATGTCCTGGTGGAACCGTTCACCTTGTTCCTCACTGTAATCGCCTAGGTTGTCCGGGAATTTGTCCAAATGACTATGTAAATAATGTAATTTAATGCTCATTTTAGCTCCTAGTTTGCGAAAATTGAGAAGCATATCACCAAGTAGTTTTGTATAGTCTAGTGATTTATGATTTCCCAACAATTTTTTGACTACATTAAAAAAGCTTAGCCAGCCTTCAGATTCAATTTGTGACATATGGTTTAAGAATTCAGTGTCTTTTAGAAGGGTACGAATTTGAGGACCATCGAAGACTCCTGCTTTTAATTTTTCCATACAAAGGACTGGAAATTTTTTGCACACATATTCGAAACAGTCAGCTGTCTTATCAAGGGCTTTGATGAACTGTTTCATTAGCCCAAGCTTGATGTGAAGTGGTGGAAGAATGATTTTTTCTTGGCTTATCAGTTGGTCATGAACCACATTTGCTGTTCCCACCTCCATATTTTCTCTCACCGGCCAGTCCTTTCTAATCCAATGTTCATTTCTTGCACGACTGAACCATAAACATACAAAACAGGGGTATTTAGTATACCCACTTTGTTGGCCCAATAAAAAATTCAGCATCTTCAAGTCCACGCATACTGACCACTTATGTTGTGCATACAAAATCTTTGCTAAAACAA
This sequence comes from Anomoia purmunda, assembly GCA_951828415.1. Lineage (NCBI taxonomy): Eukaryota > Metazoa > Arthropoda > Insecta > Diptera > Tephritidae > Anomoia > Anomoia purmunda. The sequence goes on from OX639996.1 coordinate 15,868,137, forward strand.
TTTTTACATTTTCGTATTCTTCTTTTAGTTTGGTACTATGACCGAATGGAACCGAAGCAAGTTTATTTCCACTTGTTTTAATAATTTATATAACAAAACTCATTGAGGAATAATTAAATTAATACAACTGGAACTGGGTCATATAATTTTTTTCATTAATTTCTTAAGCTTCGTTTATCTCAAGAACTGGAGCCAATCCAAAAAAAGTAAAAACTCAGTTCGTAAGCCTGCTACTAATGTTAATAAAAACTATTAACAAAATCATGACCGCTGGTCATTCATTTCATTAAATCATATGAACCGTTTATAAAAACGACTATTTTTTCAAATTCCGTTTTATAGTTGGGCAATTTGAAATTATTTTTCTGTCTTATATTTCTGTCATAATCCTCGTAGTTAAATTTTATACATGTTCTTAGATAATCGGGGAAATGCCCGTTTTTTATGTTGTAAACAAATTTCATTGTGTAAAAAAATATTTTCCCTTCTACGCTCATCCAATTTAAACTGACGGGCATTTCTTTTATAGGCGTATCATAACACTTTTTTCAGCATTTTTTGCAGTTTTTTCAATTTGCGAATCTTTCATAGTAAAGAAAATTGTAGAACAATAGATAAAGTATGGTTCAACTAAAGAGCTATATACTTTGACTTTATAATAAGCACTTAGATTTTTATATGTTCCTTTAATAAACTATATTTTGGTTGTTATTTTACTTATTGTGTAATTAATATGGGCTTCAAAATTTTAATTTGCTATCTATTAAAATTCCCGGTCCTTGTGGGCATACTTTTAATATTTGTTATAATTTTCTGTGGTTTATTTAAATTGTAATACACTTATTTTCGTTAAAAAAAAAATATTTTATAATAATAATTTAAAGATAATCAAAAAAAGAAAAAATTAAATTTTTTTAATAAAAAAAAAAATTAAATTTTTTCTGTTGGAAAAGTAATCGCTTAAGGTTGGTTCACTATTTTTATCATTTCTGATTTTTTCTTCCAATGGTGGAAAATATGATTATTTTTTATTATTTTTAATTGTAACTGGTCATTGATTATTAAAATTAGAAATAATAATTACTCATGAAATGGATTCGTAAACAAAGTATTATTTATAAATTGTAATAAAAACTTATTATTTTCGTTTAAAATAAAAAAAATATTTTATAATAAGAAATAATCAAAAAAAATTAATTTTCTCTACGTTTTCAATAGCCATATTATTTATTTTGATAGATTCTATATCAGCAATGTTCTTTCTTATTATTAACAAGTATTTAGTTTTTTCGATATTAATTTTAAGTCTGTTAGCATACAGCCAAATAGAAATAGAAAGAGCATCTAAATCTCTTTGTAGCTTTTTTCTAATATCATTTTCGTTTTTACCATTTATCGAAATTAATACATCGTCAGCAAATAGTTTAATAGAATTAAATTTGAATACTGAATTTATATCTTTTATGTATGTAAATATTGAATAAGATTGGAGCAAGAATACAGCCTTGGGGTAAGCCAATCTTAACGTTCACTGCATCTGATAGTGTCGAACCAATTGTTGTTCTCTGCTAATGATTTGTTAAAAAAAGTTTTAATTCATTTCATTCAACATTTTTGATACCAATGACTGATAATTTTTCTAATAATATTTGCTGATCAGTCGTTTCAAAAGCTTTTTTTTAGATCAATGAAAACTGCTATTATCGTGTCTTTATTATTAAGTTCTTCTTTCCATTCAGCAAGAACCATGTTCTATGCTGTTTCACAAGAAATTTTTTTCTTCACCGGTCAATGTATTAATTGGGCGCAATTCCTCTGCTTTTATAGTATTTTTAACCTTTTCTATGGGGACAATAATCCAAGAGCATGGAAATGCTTAGTACAGACCTTTCACTAGCTCAGCTTTCAAGGGATGATATTACTCGAATTTATCAAACTGGGAAATAAAGACCATGGAGAAAATTGCGCTGGTATACTGACGGCTCTAAAACTCTGAAGGAAATAGAGGCCGGTTTCCTTGGACCCAGAGCACACCAGTCTGTGACAATGGGAAAAATTTCAATCATTTTCCAAGTTTGGAGGTGTACGCCATTCTTCTGTGTGCAGAGGTTAATTTTAGGAGGAACTATCAAAATGAGTCTATAGTTATTTCAAGGAACAGCCAATAGTGCGGGAGCCCACTGCAAATTTTTGGGTTTATCTCTTCTATGGCTGGAATGTATTTTAAATTGTAGTTTCGAAGCTGCATTCAAAGATACGGCGGTCAGTCGAGTCCATATCGTTGCCAGTATATGAAATAATAATTTCTTAACAATTAGAAAAATTTTCCATTTGGGTTTATTTACAAAATGAACGAAACACATGTCATTCGAAAGGTCTTTCAATACCCTCTCTAAAAATACCCGGCTGACTTGCCTCGGCGTTACCAGGACCGAGGCTGACCTGGATTTCAACCTTGAGCGCGCGCTCCCGCTGGATCTCGAGTCGCGCGCCGTAGAATACGACACAACGCCGTTCCGCACGCAAGGGGCGATGCGTGCGCACCTTGGCTCAGCTGATTGCTCAGTTGACATTTGTTCTTGTTGCTTTAAGCAATTTTTCAGAGTGTTATGCATTTATTTATTCACGTGTGTGTCAAGTATAATAATGTCCAAGTGTTTTGTTTGTAAGGAAGGCGGCAAAATCATAGAATGCAGTAGTGAAATCAAAGACAAATTATTAAATGTGATCAATTTCCGGAAACACAAGAATTTCCAGTATGGGAATTTCACGTTCGAAAAAGTCTCAAACATCGCTTATCATCATAAGTGTTATAAAAAAGTGATAACTATCAAATGAAAAATTCCATGGAGCTTTCAAGTCGCTAACGGATCCATCGCAAATATTTGATGAGGACATCGTTGACCTTGTTCAGGAATTTACGTGCCTTATTTATAAAGTCAGAAATTGCTCGAGCGTCAACGATGCACGTTATCAAATCTTCGACAAAACGTTTGCTAACAGTAAGAACGATGGCAAATTTGCAATCAAGGTGAAAGGTTTTGAGTCAACGCTCATTCCTCCATGTTGGAAATCGCTTAAGCAAAAAATGCTACGAACCATCTACATCAACTCGATGTGGCTCAATGCCACACATTCTCGGTGTACAAAATTGAAACCCGAAGAATGCGGATGGTTCATAGACGATACTACCGAAAAATGTATTTTGAAAGCAACGTGGTTCATCGGTGATGCATTGCCAACGTCAATTTATGATATTTTGGAAAAATCTGACAGCGGTGGTTCATCAATTGATGAAAACATCATTGACGCAAATTCAGTCATAAGGCAGGACATCACTGATGATCTGAATATTGCGTTCGACTTATTGGAAGACGATTCTTCGGATGAGTCATAATTAGAAATTGTTCATTTCTCATGTACGATGTATTTTTACACCTAGGTTGGAAAATCATCTTTCTCATTCCATCTAAAATAATTAATTAAGTATTCTATTAGATATATATTATTGTAGACTATTTTCGAAAATATGATTGTAGTAATTGTAATGGGTATTGTATGAAGTAGATATGTGCACGAAAAGTGTCAATGTAATAATCTTGGTTTTACTCTCTTTGCCCCGAGATAAATGACAATAATTAAAAAGTATATGTATAATATGATACTGATTTTTATTGACAGTACTGGAATTTATTTGAGTAAATCTGTAGAGACCAAGAAATTTTTTTGGCGTATTTGATATAGAACTACCACGATATAATGTACTAGAATAATTATTGGTTCCCTGGAGGAATGATACTAAGAGACAAAATATGTAACAACGTAAACATCCATAAGTGAAACCTTAAATATATTCACGGTCACCCTTGTAAACATTTTTCCAACAAAAAATATAAGTGTGTTCTGGTATGAATATAATGAGTTTTAAAATGAGTACCAAATGCTAACAACTAAAAATAATCTAGATTGTAGCTGGATATATTTTGTGATCTGAAAAATATTTGGTTGAAATATACATATACTAAACGCTATCTTTATACAGCAATCTAGCAGTCAAATAGTTGCGTCTTTTTAAAATAAAAATAAATCCTTAAAATATTTATCTCTGAATTATTCTTCATGAAATTGTAATAAAACTGCACTTCGAAGTACATTAATAATAACCTACGGCTCAATATAGCAGTGCACCGTCCTTATCTACAGTACACGTTCCAAAATGAAGCAGGGACGCGCACGCTCAAAGTCGAAACCCTGGTCAGCCTCGGTCCTGGTAACGCCGAGGCAAGTCAGCCGGGTATTTTTAGAGAGGGTATTGAAAGACCTTTCGAATGACATGTGTTTCGTTCATTTTGTAAATAAACCCAAATGGAAAATTTTTCTAATTGTTAAGAAATTATTATTTCATATACTGGCAACGATATGGACTCGACTGACCGCCGTATCTTTGAATGCAGCTTCGAAACTACAATTTAAAATACATTCCAGCCATAGAAGAGATAAACCCAAAAATTTGCAGTGGGCTCCCGGACTACAAGTAGCATTCAAGGCCCTAATATCATATGGAGCTAAATCCTCTTTAGTTTTTCACTGTATAGAAATTCAACTCTATAGCAACGCGGAATCATACTCAGACCCTGTGAATTCCGGGCCACAAAGGGTTTGAAGAAATTATGGAAACTATGAGAAAAGCTAGCGAGGCGGTCGCAAGGACTCCCTAGGAAAAGAGCAAATAATTAAATATAATTAAAATAATGAAGAACAATCAGAAGTAATCAAAAAATAGTTTGATAATTTTTTTAAATATTTTTGTTTTGATTACTTTTATTAAATGTAAATAATATGATTTTTTTATTATTTCCTATTATAATTAATTACTAATTTTTCGTTTATAAAGTCGAATTTGTTAAAAAATTATGATTACCAAACCCAAGTAATAGTTTTTATTACTAATTGTAGTCTAAAGTTAACAGCTCCGCTTTGTTTTGCATAAAAAATATAAATACGAGTATCAACAAACGACGGACAGGGCGCATAAGTAACTTGCAAAGCAGACAAATTTCATTAGCAAAAAAAAAAAAAATAACAAATTAAATTAAATTTTTCAAAACTTACACATATACTCCAAACAATTATAAGCTCATTAATGCAGTGCGAAAAATAACATAGATAATACAAAATCGCATTAAGAAAAGTACATTTGGAAAACATTTTCAAGTGCACAAAAGAAAAACGTTAATTATGCGATAAATGATTTTGATAAATAGCATTTGGGTTCTCGCCACCAGCTTAATGTGTCACATTTTGTGGCGAAATATAAAAGCAAACTTACTGTAGACATTTTGCAGTTTAATGTTTAGTGATTTTCAACGTTCAATGAAGTCAATACGTAAAGGAAAATAAATTCATATTAAATCAAGCTGTGAAATCAAATATGAAAATATCATAAAAAATTGTGTGCATAAGAATTTGAGGGAGACGCAGCTTATTGGCTTTATAAATTGAATGTGATATGAAAATAGTTAAGAGTGGTTTTGAACGTTTTTATTTTGTAGGTACTTACAGTATCAGAAAATTTAATAAGGTCGCGATATTTTTACAAGTCTTGACTACTTTTCTTTTGTTTGTTTATTTTAAATAAAAATATAGATCATTATATAACAAACACCTTATAAATATATACGCCTATGTAGAAAATCTGCGAAAATTTAACAAAATTTATTTCGAACTAAAAAAAATACAAATTTTTATAAAAATTCTAAGTACACAATTTCTTAACCCAATAAATTTTAGTACAATAAAGAGCAACTTGCAATTAGCTAAAATTTTCCGTTTATTTTTCATAATCTTTTTTACTGTCGTTGTCAACCCTCTTCTTCCATACAAAAAAAAATTGTTAATCGCCTTTATATGAAAGAAAATGCGCTAAACCAAGAGTAAAAAAAATCACTAAACTAAACGCAAAGTTCCGGCTAATTGAATTTATTATACTTAAATTTAGTGAACTATAAAACTGCATACCAGAATTTTTTTTGAACAAACTCTGCTTAAAAAGTTTGCAATTTAGATAAAACTTTGCAGAATTTTGCAAATTTTTGCACAAAGTTTGAAACTTAGATTTTTATATATATGAGCTATTATTTTATAAAAAATTTAACAAACATTAAACAGCACAAAAGCAAAATAATCAAAAATTTTTTTTAAAATATCGCGACCCTATTAAATTGTCCGACGCTGTATATCAAATGGTTGCTTACGTGCATTAAATTTTAAAATTATAGCATGTGAAAAGTACATTACGGATACAGATTTTCCGCTTAACTACAACAAAATGAAGCCGACTAAGCAGCCGTCGTTGCAGGATGAGGACAAAAAGAGGTGTGTATTATTGATAGTTTAAAAAAAAAGTTGACAAATTTTATTTGATAGCCTGCTTCAAAAATTTCGATACTGTTGGCTGTAGAATGGCCAGTGTTACTTTCAAAAAATGTTCGTTTAAAAAAGCCAGTTGACAAATTTAATAATAATATTTTCCATAAGACATCGGCTTATTCCCTCATACCAGCCTGGCTTTCACTGAGCACTCAAACAATTCGGTCATTGATCAATAGCGGCAAGCACAGTTTTTTTGAGACTCTCAAAATTTCTGTGGGGTATTCGAGAGGCCGTGTTCTTTAACTCTGACTGCAAACTGTAGTCCAATGGATAAAAAAAATATCTTCTGCGGGGATCTCGCCCTCAGCCGAAAATTTAGGCTTCCGGACTACTGTAGTGTCTTTTAAGCGAAGGGGGCAGGAATTGAGGTATGGAGGCAACCAAGTGGCTACTCATTAATGTAATGCCCTCTAGACAGGCAAACATTATTTCTGATAGTAAAGTTAAAGACTATCTGTAGTGGTCAGGTCAGTTTAGTTTAATGAAAAAAAGAAAAACATGACCCGAATGGACCGGCTCTCTTGAAATGGAAAGGCTGAAAGAAAACTGGTTTAGAATTTGTTTGGGGAGAGCATCACAAAAAAAAAAAAAAATTTTAAATGGCCGTGGACCAACTACTTCATCAAACTCTGGTACAAATTTGGTACAAGCTTTGCACTTCAACTCAGTAAGAACACTTCTGAAAATTTTAGAAGTCGGACAAAAATCGCACAGACTTCTCGTAAATATGACGCTAAATTACAAAAATTAAATAATTAATTAATTGGGTATAGAAAAGTCAAATTTCGTGCACATTTGGTTAGTAAGCCAAATTTGGAAAATTATAGTAACCAGATTAAAAGTTCTCATATAACATGTAAATTACAAAAAAAAAAAAAAAACTATCATAGCTAATTCCTTCTTATTTATTATGAATAAATAAATGATTTTCATTAGCTCAATGCCATTTATTTTTTTGGAAGGTTTTTAAAAAAAAAATTGCAATAACAATTAAATTTTTATTTTAACACTTAAAACCTTGTTTTGGCCCTTATTTAATATTTATTTATTTACTTCTGTCTATGAACACAGGTTTCCTACATACTGCTTACAAAGTAAGGTAACTAACAGCTAAGATTATAAAAACTTAGAATATTTTGTTTAGAGCACTAGAAAATACACTTTTTGAAGACGAAAAATCCAGTGGGATTGAACTCGATATTAAATTTAATTCAATTAAGGCCCGAACAAGGTTTGCAATACGCGAATATAATGTTTTACAATTATCTCCATAGAAAGGTAAAAAACTACGAAGATTACGCTGTGGGTATGTTGAAATTAATTCTTTCCAATAGGAAGGAACAGTCAACTTCACCACAGATGATATTAAAAGCAAAAAAAAAAAGCGAGAGTACTAATCTTCTTACTTCCAAAGACTTTGGGTTTATCAAAAGCAAACGAGATTTATATGAAGGAATTGGCTCATCAAACCTCAACGACCGTAAAATATACTTTAGACAATTTTTTTGGACGCGTTCAATCCTATTTATATAATTTTGATGGTTTGACCTCCAGATGAATTAAGCGTTCGTATTTCAAAGACGAACAAACAAATGCCATATATAATAACTTAATAAGAGTATATGGGTTGGAAAGTTTTGAACTATTTCACCTCACAAACCCTTAAACCAAGTAAAATTTTGAAATAATATGACAAATATGTTTATTAAAAGAAAAATTACTCAAATTTTTGTTGTTTAAATGATGACAAGAATTAACGCACCATAGCTGCAAGCTGTAAATGTCACTTATCGTCGTACGGCTTTTCAATTTTCGAAAACACTTTTGAATCAAATTTTAGCAAATCTGAAGCAGTTACTTATATAATTTATAAACAAAACAAATAATAACGTACCTAGTTTACTCCCTTGGGGAGCCCCAGAGGTGGCAAAGAAAGAATCAGACGATATGCCGTCAATTGTTACCACACAATTTCTTTTATATAAATAGGCTTCAATCCATTTAAAAAAAAAAAAACTGAATGAAAGCCCATACAGGACAGTTTATAGACCAAAAAAGAATGTGAAACTTTACTAAAAGCTTTAGCAAAATCTGTGTAGCTACAGTCAACTTGGAAACCAGCAGAAAAGGACGCAATCCAATATTCACTAAATACTGCAAGATTATAAATTGAAGATCTGTTGGACACAAAAACCACCCATGCTGATTTGGCGAAATCAAACACTTAGACGCAAAATAGCTTTTGTCCCTAGCGATACCTTCAAACAGTTTCGAAACAGTTGATAGCTTTAATTCAAAACATCCGTTTTACTACCCCACCTTTGTAAATAGAGCTAATGGAAGTTAATTTCCAATCATCAATGAAATTAGTGAAAAATTACAGATTTTTTTTAAAGGTAAAATTAAAACGGGATTTTTTTTCTAATAAAAACCCGAAAGTCCACTCTATCAATATCCGTTTTCGCAAAAGTTTTAAACTTAATAATGCCAGTAAGAACATCATCATTGTATGAATATTATTTTAACCCTGAGTGCGTACTCTTTGTATTTATGACGGTATTCAGTAAGCCGTAACAAGTCTCTAGTCTCAAACTAAAGTCACTAATTGTGAGCTGGTTCCGAGCAGGTAACAACACAAAAATATTTAAGAAAATATAGAACAAGCGCGAAAATGTAGTAGCACTCGATGTATCCCATGGTCGTTCCGTATATTTTGCTTACATTTGTAAAAAATAACACAGAATTGTTACAATTCATAATAAAAAAAAGAAGCTGCATTTATCGATTGTTGATATTTCTAAGTTTTGTAAACATATTTTAAATTATCGATTTATATAAAATGCCATCGATGAACATATTTGCAATGAGGTTGATTGTACATCACTAAATGAACGTACCATCAGCTGATTGTCTCTACCGCTTTTCACCATAGTCTTTGGTGAAATTTTTTGAGACTGTGGAAATCGCCTCAAGTCACAAACAGTGTCTCTAATTGAAAGCCTCAAATTTAGTGACTTGAAATGAGACTGAGTTACTGAATACCGGCATTATTTTCCACTAAAAAGTGCAAGTTCTTTGAAAGAACAAACATGAATTAGTGTATTGTCGAAACTCGTCGGAAAATCTGCTAAAATTTATTTCTCTAAGCATTACTATTAGTATGGGTATATTAATTAATTATTAAGTGCTTAGCTATTTATATATTTCACTTTCTCAACCTCCTCACCCACATATTATATTAACTTATTTCTCTTTTTTTTTTTGTTTTGTTTCCTCACTTCTGCTTCTTGCTTAATGAACATTTTTTCAAACTCACATTCTTCTTAATAAAATTATAAAACGCATCAATACAAAAGTCAACCGCAACAGCGCCGAAAGCGGTTCCAAATAATTAACAGCATCATAGCTATGGATCGCAAACAGTCAGAAAAACAAACCGCAATTGTGTTGGATAAAGAAAAGGTGGCGCAAGAGTTGGGAGAGAGTCGGCGGTGGAAGACGCGTGAGTAGAAAAACAACCTAACCAACAAAAATGCATTCGCTGCAAAAAAAAAAACAAACAAAAAAAATGTGTGCGTTTATTTCGCTATATGCCGGCAAAATGAATAGCGGCAAAGCAAAATTACAAAATCAAGATTTAATCCAGGCAATTTTATAAATTTCACCCTGCTTTCATGCTTGCTGTTGCTCAACTAAAACACTCAAATTTTATATTACATATTTCTTGATTTCTTGCATGCAATGACATCCTCCAAACAAAAAAGGTGGTTTCAGACGTGGTACGCGCGTCGATTTCCTACACAATGGCAGTTTTCATGAAGCGGTCGGGCCGGGTGAGTTAATTGCGCAATTCTTTTGAATACACGAAATCACGCAGTTCTCTTTATTTTATAAAGTAATTTTTGCGCCTATTTTCACAATTATTGCGTACTGCTAGCTGTACCTTTTAAAAAGTGTGCTTGTTTGTTGATTTTTCTTTTTATTTTTGAGGCTTGAGTAGCAAATATTTGTGAGCACATATTTTATATTAATCAGTTCTTGGAATTTTTTATTTAATTAAAAAAAAATCAGTTCATTTGCTTCTGGTGTATTCAGGTTTAATTATTTACTTTTTAGAGAAACTAGTAAAAAAAATAAGTATTTTATTTAAAAAAAGCGCGTGCACCTGAAAGCACGAGCAAGAAATTAAAACTCTGGGCCAATTGTACCAAGAGACAGGGAGTTAGGTATGGGAATAGCATTATTAAAGAAAGTAGTAGAAATTAGTAAAAATAGTAGTAGTAATTAGTAGTAGCATTAGAAAAAATGTAGCAGAAATTACTAAAAATAGTAGTAGTAATTAGTAGTAGCATAGCTAAAAAGAGTAGTCGAAACTAATCATAAGCATTAGTAAAAACAGTAGTAGAAATTAATAAAAATAGTAGTAGTTAACATCAGTGGCATTGGTAAAAATAGTGGCGGAAGTTAGTAAACATTGTAGTAGTAAGTAGTAGTAGGATTTCAAAAAAGGGTAGTAGTAATTAGAAGTAGCATTATTAAAAATAGTAGTAGTAGCAGTACTTAGTAGTCGTAGAGATGGTGGTAAATAGTAGCAAGAGTATTCGAAGTCGTAGTAGTAGTAATTATTATTAGTAGTAGTTAATAGTAGTTGTATAAGTTCCAGTTGTAGTAGTAGGAGTAGTGATAGTTTCAGTAGTGCTGAACCAGCCCCTAACAACTGAAAGGTTCTGAAATGGTTCTCAACTACCTAGTCCGGAAATTGTGTCGAAAGGGTTCAGAACTTGTCCTTAAATGCTCCTAAATAAGTGCTCAATAGGTAAGTTTGTTTTTTTTTCTATTATAACCGGCATGTGGTGACTTTGTGACGCAATATAAGCGCAACGTTCGTTATGCGATACCGACACTACTTGCGTTCCGCGATGTAGAAAATCACTCTGATCCTGCTAAAGAAGTTTTAGATCAATAACATAGCCTATATTATATGGACAGTTGCCACCTGTTAAAAAAGTGATAGTCAATTAACTAAATAAATTAAATCATATATTGCTTTATAACGACTGAATAGATCTAGATAAGATATGACGATATGTATGTTACCATAAAATCAATTTTTTATAGAGAGTTGCCATCTGTTTAAAAGCTTACATACAATTAAAGCAATGAATGTAATAAAATATTGCAATATGGCTATCAAACGAGAGAACTTCATTTCCCAATTTTTTTAAGAAGATTACCTACCACCTGCTTAAATGCAAATTAAATTAATTTTTAAAAATAAATGACATTTACCATATGAGTGCCAAAATACAACTTTTAAGAAAACTTAATTTCAAAAGTAATTTTGGAGAGTGTTGCCACCTGTTTAAAAATGAGTCAAAATTATAGTAACTTAAATCAAATCCATTTAGTATTGTATGCAAGGCACAATAAGCTTTCACTTCTCAAATAATTTCAAAGAAGGTTGCCACCTGTTTTTATATGCAAATTGAGATAAATCGACAAATAAACGACATTTTACAATGTGAGTGTCAAACTGCATATTTTAAAAATGCGCAATTTCAAAAATTCTTTTGAAGAGGGTTGCCACCTGTTGAAAAAAATTATTTAAAGTTATAATTAGTTATATCAAATATTGGACTATGGGTCTTTAAAAAAAAATTTTTAATAAGCATAATTTTCAAAATATTTTTGGAGAGGGTTACCAACTGCTTAAAGGACTAAATTAAATTAAATTTTTATGTTAACGGAAGTATCACGTGAAAATTTTCTTTGTCATCGTGCACTGAATAGGCAACCAACTCATCATCTTGCAATGTAAGAAAAGTAGCTAGTCAGACATTAATCCATATGTGTAAAGATCTTCACTTAAAAAAGTATTTCACAAATATTTTTGCTCTAATGAACTGTTAGCAAAGTTAAGATCAAATTTCGATGCTGAAAATTTCCTGAAGTTGATGAAACGAAAAATCCTAAACTAGACTTAAGTTCAATTTAAAAATTGGTTGTAAAGCAGGCTATTTGGATTTCATTTCATTTTCTACTGTATATGCATTGGTGATGTCAATTTTGAGGATTTTTATTGATCACTGATTTTTTTAAATTATATTATGGAATCCCGGGATCCCGGAATTTTTATTGATCACTGATTTTTTTAAATTATATTATGGAATCCCGGGATTCCGGAATTATCCCGAAATTAAAATTGATTGTTATAAAATGTAAGGAGGTTATCGGCCTTTAAGGAGTTTTGAAGCAGGATTTTAAGAAAGAAATATTTTTTTTAGTAATTCAGGTATTTATTAAGACAATAAATATATCCATTTCTAAAGAAAAACAATAAATTCATATAATAAAATATGCTCAAGAAATAAAAAAAGCTTCTATTAAAACTTCTTAAATCGAATCATCGCTATAAAAATAAATGCTCGTATATTTATTTCTTCAACTGCTAAGTCCTTTTTCAATCACCATGTAATTTTTCTTAGGAGTTGCATCTGATGAAAAAAAATTGTACCCTCCAACCCCGGGATTCCAACTGAGTAGTCCTGATAATTTTAATGCTCAAAAATCGCCAGGATCCTTGGGTGCCGATTTGACATCTTTTATATAAATGTATATATAATTTTGCAAAACTATGACTGAAAATGATTTTGTATGAAAAATCAATTATGCCCATACATTTAAGTCAAATCACATATTTAGAGTATATACATATATCAAAACATCCCATATACCAAAAAATTTAAAGTTTCTCGGCGTAATAATATTATATTTCCTTTACTTTAGATACCTTAAATTCCAAAAATTATTCTTCCTACTTGTTTCTTCTATTTTTTCTATTTTAGTAAGCAGCTGTGCCCTTTTGGTTATTTAAAAAAAAAGTAATTTTTAACATTTATCTCATTTGAAAAGTAAAAATTCAAAAATTCAGCTCACATACTTCCTGTAGTTAATTTTGTTAATATGTCATGCACGCCCAATATTTCCTCCTATTGTAACTAATAAAAAAGCTATTCCGGTAATCGTTTAAGTTTGTGGCACTTAGTGGAGATTAGATTATTTTAGTGTGTATGACAACTAATCGATATGAGTTAAGTTTGGAAAACTTCATATCATAACATAGTTTCATTGTTACATTGATGTGTGTGTGTGTGCAATTTACATGCAGACTTTTTCAAAACTCCAAAAGAAGCTATACGGCCAGTTGCTCTATTGTGGAAGAGAACTATCTAACAATATCAGCAGAAAATCAGAAGTTATGTTTGTTTGTTGGTATATTTGTATATTGGTTTTTGATAGATATAAATGCGCATATGTATATTTTTTTTCTTAATATCCTTACTCTGTGCGGTGAGCATCTGTGTAGGAAGGATGTTATTTTTTAACCAATTTCTTTTTTTGCTTCTCTTTCCATGTGTTTGTATTAATAGGTTTTTGAGTGAAGTACTTTTGTAACTGTTCTTACGAAATATTTCGTATGTGAAGTTGAAGAAATCGTATAATGCTTTAATTGGTTTTTCTTGCAACATTTTGTACTCCTAGGCGTATGAGTATTTTAGTTTAGAAGGCTTTCAAGCGAGGCTAAATATGCAAAATAAGATAGGTGAAAAGGACTAAATAGGGGAAATAAAATGGCTGAAAAGGGTTTAATAAAATTTTTCTTAAGGCTAAATATCTAAATCAACAATTTAAATATTTCATTCGTGTTTTCGATTTCATAGCAAAATTTATACAGTTTTCGCATATTTATTCCGGCTTTATAAGCCTCAAAAATAGTTTATTTTTAATATACGAGGTAATTGGTTCTTACGAAAAATTAACGCATGTAGCTATAAAGGGTGGTTAAATTTTAAGGGCCGAAGTTGATTTTGAATAAAACACAAATTATTTTGGAAATTATTGTAATTTCTTTTTTTTTTATGATAATATGGTGTGGTTCAATTATGTATGGAACAAAATATGGGCCAAATGTCCGCCGCGACCTCGGCGGCACACCGCCATGCAATTGTCCAAATTTTCGATGACGCTGAGGCATAATTGAGGTTATATGCCGTTAATGTGCCGAATTATCTGAATCATTTATCTTTTATATTGATAGAATCTAGCGGCTTTAATAATCTTCGTAACTGGTTGCTATCGAGGACCCGTAAGTGACCAATGGGGAATATCCATGAGCCATTCAGTCATCCGTCGGGTAACGGCTGCCATCTATGATTCATTGTTTCACCATGCCTCCTCTTTATTGAAAAATAAACTATACTTCTCTTTTATACTTGGATCCTTGATAAAAGTTTGCTTTTACCATTTCCATATTAATTGAATGGTAGATATGGTGGTTAAAATAGCGTCCTCATGTTTCCTTGGTGGCAAAATTCATATACATATGAGTACAATCGACGGCCCCAATAGTGCCTCCCATGAAGGGCGACGACGCTGAAGCAAACATTTCCTTAGCCGCTTGGGTCATACGAAACCTCACTTTTTGTTGCATTCAAATGAAAGGATTGTCCACATACCGAAGAAAACTTCGAACCACTGTTGGAGCGCTAACTTCTTCGTCACCTCGTGATAAATTATAGCCAAATATTCAAAGCACATTATTTAATGTTCTTTTTTTAATTTTAAGAAAACAAATCACCAAATTTAAAATTTTTTTTTATTTAAGTTTAAATCACGAATTTTGCTTTTCTCGATTGAGTTAACAAAATCAAATTTGTTGTCGTTTATTTTCCGGTAATCGACTAGCTAACAACAATAGCTGATTCGGTAAATGCGAAAGTCGTTAAAAAATGGTTTCTAAATAGCAGCGTCGTTAAAATTTTCGTTAAGATGAGTTAACCATACGAATATCGTTAAAATAAGTTAGTGAATCGCACTACTGACTTCACGTATAAATAGTTGCTTAAATATTTTTAACATATACATATATGTCTTACGTTTCGATATGGATTCCAATGTCAGATTGTAGTAATTGAAATTTTATAGATTTACAAACGCGCTTACCGAACCTGAAGTAATAAAGTGATTTTGAAGAAACAACCTTAGATTTATCGCTATATATAAATTTTTAAAGGTAATTATTTCATTTTCTGTCGCAGAAATTATGTTAAATATTGACATTTAATATTCCTAGGGCTAATTAGAGTAAAAATTGAAAGAATCGGATATTTAATGCTATCCGTCAAAAACCTGTAGTGAAAGGGTTAAGTGAGGGAAAACAGTAACTATGGGTTAAATATTTATTCGCGGACATCAACGTCTGTGAAAGTTTTCTTTTTTTTTACTTGCCAACATACAACTATACAAAAATCAGAAAAAATATAAATTATTTATGTTTTACTGGGTTGGAAACAAGCATTTGGAAATGTTTGTTTGTAAATTTTGTATATGAAATTTTAATTTCACTTCTGATTACTTTAGTTGAGCGCTTATTTTTATTTGTATTTGTATTTGTATGGGTAATGCTAACATTTTGTCAGACATAAAATTTTTATTGCTACTATATTTGGACATTTTGCAATATTTACATGCGCCTACACATTAAAATTTCTTTTCAGTGCTTGTTATGGCCCAGGTCTTTTGCCTAATGCCAGTACGCGGCATACTCGCTGACACACCGAAAGGATTATCCTTTTGCTGGAAGAGTTTTCGCACCTGGTATTGTATATTGTATACGGTGATAACCATAGCAGATACCGGACTAACAGTAAATATGGTCGTAAAGGGAGTGCTGGATGTGCGAAACATTGGTGGGTTGCTTGTGGCAATCAGCCAAAAAAAAAAAAACAAAAGAAATTTAAGTTTCATGCTAATTTCGCTCCATTTCTTTATCACACTCTCTACCTTTCCTTCTGTTGTCATACATTTTTTTAGAACCCTTAATATTTCATGCAAATATACTTTTGACTTCGATTGGTTTTCTACGTTTGGCTGCCAAATGGCCGCGTTTAATGCGGAAGTGGCAACGTGTGGAACGACAGCTGCCCCCACATCAGACATGGCGCGAACGTGAGGCATTGCCGGTGCGCGTTCACAGGGTAACTTTTGTGTTGATTACTTTATCGCTGAGTGAGTGACTTATTGAATTTGCTAGCAGTTTATACGAATTTCCTTACTTATATCTCTATTCCAGCTGAACATCTTTTGAGTACAATTTCAGCTATACACTTTGCCAATTATTGTCCTTCACGTGCCGATCCCATCGAATCGTATTTTATGTCCGTTGTTTCACAAGTATTTTTTGTTTTCGATTATTCAACTTGGCTAGCGTGGTTGGGGAAAATTTTGAATGTACTCATGACCTTTGGTTGGAGTTATATGGATGTTTTTCTCATGATAATCGGCATTGGACTGTCGTCCTTGTTCGGTCAGGTGCAGCGAAATTTACATCGTGCTAGAGGGCAGGTAAATAATATATGGTACATATATTTATGATTCGTTGTTGTTTTTTTTTTGCATGCATATTGAAAATTTAAATTTTTTTCTTTCATCTCTCAGCCAATGCCCGAATCATATTGGACACAGACACGCCTGCAATATCGTCTCATCTGTGATCTTATCGAGCAGGTGGATGCGGCTGTTTCCGGTATTACAATGCTTTCGTTTGCTAATAATCTTTATTTCGTTTGCATACAATTGCTGAAGAGCATGAAGTAAGTACATATTAAAGTAAAGAAAAGGACATATACACACATACATACATGCATATATAGTAAAGGGGAGAAATTAAACAACAGCCATCCATGTTGAGGCTCTTCGGTAAAGTTACATAAGTAACTATTTGAGGTAATTGAATTTTCTGTTGGGTGGCAGGTAAAAGTTCACTTAACTTTTACCATCTCTGACGTGAAAAGTAAAACTCAAAGAAAAGAACACTCTGTGACAGTGGAAATATACGTTCAGCGAGATATATGTAGCTAAAGTTGTAGGTGGTCTAATCCATGATGCAATAATGAAAAGTGACGTACGTTGTGACAGCTCCATTTGGCGCGCCCAAAGCCCAATGTTGTATTGCGGAAGTGGAAAAGTACAGTTTTTTTACTCTACTAAGAATAAAATAAAAAATCAATGTTCAATATTGTGCTGCATTTTCCTTATGATTGAATTTTCATGCCAGGGCCCTCTAAAACTGGCAGATGAAGTGAACCATTTCTAGTAAAAGTGAAATAAGGAATAAGGTTAGCTTTTGAAAAAATTATTCAATAATTATGTTTTAAAATTTAATAAATATTTATAAAACCATTTTATTACCTAAAACCTGAAGTTATTTATGTAAATATTTTTCTTGAAAAGATCTGTAGTGCGATTCACTAATTTTAACTATTCGACAATCGCATTTTTTCTCGATAATATTTGTCGTTTGCAGTAATGATTGTGGAATTTACTAACTTATTCTTAACGACACTTAATAGCTGTATCCTTGTATTTATTCAAAGTTTTTATTATATTTGATTAAGTGGAAAAGCCATCAACTCGACTCGAAGGAATCACCTGCAAATGGTTTTTGTTTCCAAAATTCGGTCCATTATGAATCGTGCTGCAGGGTATTTAGATTTTATATTTAAAATTTTTAATTCAGATTATTTATCTTTGAATTAAAAATAAACTAAAAGTAAAATTTAAAATTCCATACAGGCTTAAAGATTGCCGGAGCTACCTGTTTCACCGTCGATATTGCTGCCATTCTGGCACCTGAAAAATTTGATAATCAGAAAAGTCTGGAGTTAACCGAAGAAGCTTCTGAAATTCTGTTGCATTCAAATGAAAGAAATTGTCCACATCCCGGAGTAAACGCCGATCCATTGTTGGAGCGCTTACTTCTTGGTCACCTCGCGATAAATCATATGCCAAATATTCAAATGACTTTATTTGATGTTCCTTTTTTAATTTGAAGAAACCAAATCACCGAATTTTAAATTTATCTTTTATTTAAGTTGAAATCGGTTGAAATTTTTATTTTTTCTCGATTGAGTTAACATCATCAAATTTGTTGTCGTTTAGTTTTCGATAATCGACTACTCTGAAAAAAAAAACTAGTAAAACCAAAGTATTCTGCATTTGCCACAAATACTTTTTGCATTAGAAACGTGCCCAAATACTTTGAGCATTTGTTTTAAAAGTGCGAGCACTGTTGAAGTAAATGCGTCAAGTATTTAAATTAACAGTGGAACACTTTTGATCGAAATACGGGGCACTGTTGTAGCAAATACTTATACATTTATGTTAACAGTAGAAGTATTTGAGATTAACAGTAATTGCTCTTGATTCAAATGTAATCGTATTTGTTTTATTGTTGGGTTTAACCACCCCCACCCCCCCCCCCCCCCCCCCCCCCATTTCAATCGTCGCCCCCCCTCCCCATCCCACCCCTCTCCGCCCACTTCCCTATGTACAGTCTAAATTTCAATATCTATTTACTTTTTTCATAAAAAATATATTTTATTTGAGAATGTACAGAGTAAAGTTTGCAAAAGTGACAACTACTATGCATGTACACATATACATACATATATTTTTATTTTAATAAATATTACACAAAGTTTAAAGCTTTAATGTAAGGTGGTATAAAATATATTTTAAATATATAAAATATTACCATCCACTTGGTTTTGATCACAAGGTAATGTGTATATTTGTCAAAAAAATCGTACAACTTTTTTGCCGTCATTTAAAGTATACAATTTTGTAGGTACTGATTTGAGATCGATTTTTTTTAAATAATATGCGTTATTGGAACCTAAAACTTCGTGAGACTGAAATTTTTCCAAAAAGAAAGTTTTGCATTCCTGACAAATCAAAAAAATTTCATTATGTAAATCAAAAAATATTTTTAAAATAAGCAGTATTGTATTCTTTGATTTAACATAGTAATTCTTTTCATACAGTACCCCTTTGTATCTCATACTTAAAACTTCATTTCCGATTGTAAATTTGGTACATAAATTCTGATAAAATTCAAGTTTTGAAAGATCTATTGGTGAAAAATTTTTGCAATCCACAAGATCATTTTGGAGAAAACTTAATTTTGTCCGCAATTAGTTCTCTGGCATTAAAAATTTCGTCAATGTCGTGGGAATGGATCATCTGCAAAATTGCTACACTCTTTAAACCACACCTATTGAACTGTATCAATGCATTTGACGACAAATCCCACGAACACAATAAATTAATTAACTGTTCATCACTATCCAAAATTACTACGGACTCATTGTCGACATTTTTCGTTGTAGGGGACTCATCTCCCAACGGACATTGCTCGGCAAATAACGACAGCTCAGTTGATGGTATCAACTCCTCACTCATAGCGTAAACTAAAATGCACAAAAATTGTTTTTAAACACATATTTTTGTTGAAATAAATGTGTATATAAACCATGACATACCTGCAGAGTAGGCTTTTCACAAATGTCGTCTTTTATATAAAAAAAATCACTGGGGAAGTCCCTTTTAAACAGCCTCCGTAAGCAGCGGGCGATGCGGCAGGCACACTAATGCAACTGCAAACTATGTAAGCTCCTTTTGCGCAGCTTCACTAAACGCGAAATGTCTTGAAGTAATCACTTTCACTTAAATTAATACTTTCAGCACTTATATTTACCTATAAAAGCCAAATTAAAGTATTTGCGCACGCAACACGTGTTTCTGTTAGAATGATCGATGGAAAAATGTAAGCGTCAACTTCCCTGTCATCGTATGGAGAAACAGTAAAATTAAATGCGAAATGGTTGTGACAAATACTTTTACATTTAAAAAACTGTAATCAAAAGAAAATTAAATACGAAACCTTTAAAGCAACTATTTTTATATTAGATTTTAATAAGATGATTTTTAAAAGCACAGCCGCTTTTGATTCAAAAGTGCCGCATTTAAAAAAAGTATTTGAATCAAGAGCAAAGTATTTCCGTCAAGAGTTTTGCTGTTGAAACAAATACTTTTGTTTTACTGTACTTTAACTGCAGAAAGTATTTGATTTAACTGCGGGGTTTTTTTTCAGTGTAGCTAACGACAACAGCTGATTCATTAAGATGAGTTAACCATGCGAATATCGTTAAAATAAGTTAATGAATCGCACTACTGCTCTTAATTTCTGTTATAAAATAAAGGCACTTAACTTGCCAGTATTCACACACCCAACTGGGTACCGTTGAATTTAAAAAGAAAACATAAAAGTAAAAGTCAATTAGAAACGTAAAAGGAAAAATAAATCAGCTAACAGCTCCATTTGGTGCGCCCAAAGCTCAATGTTATATTTCGGTAAGAGTTGCGAAAGGGCGCATAAAAAGAGCGAAAAAAGTTGAAAAATACAGATTTTATTTTTACTCTAATTTTTTTTACTATGGTGGGAAAATTTTACTTTCATTTGTGCTGTCCCAATTCTTGTAAGTTTTTACTGTGGGAAATTTTTAAAAATTCCTTTGATGCAGACGAAGACCAGCGAGTTTAGCTAGTAATTAAATGCATCAAATATTTGCCTTTGCTATATTTAATTCCTCTGAAACTGAAATCCGTACATTTATTAGACGTTTTGCTACAAAAAATTAGAATATAACGTTTTTTCTTGGTTATGCTTGCTGTTAAATTTCTCACTAGCCCTGCCAACTCGAGAAGTTGTACTTAATTCATAGTTGCCAAAAATTAACAATACTTTCCAGATTCCGTTTTTAACAATTGGCAAATGCCCATTATATGAAAATTTACAATATGAGTGTGAAACGTAAAGTTTTGTAAGAAAGTTTAATTTGAAATATATTTTTTGGCAACGGCAACCGGTCTGTTTAAATTAAGAATTAAAGTTATGCAAGTTAAAGCAAGTATTGAAACATTAGTGGCAAACAGAAGAGGTGTAAAAAAGTTTTGTTTTAAAAATACCTTTGAACAGCGCTGCCATCTGCTTGTAAAAGTAAATTAAATTAAGTTAAAGGACATATTACGGCATGTTATTGAAATGTGTAAGCTTAAGAAAACTTACTCACGAAAATGTGAATAAAAAGAGTTGCCATGTATTTAAAAAACTTAAATTAATTCGATTTCCCAATTTATCATGGCATTGGTGTGACACAAAAGCATTTACACGAAAACATTTTTGAAGAGGATTGCCTCGCTTCACAGAACTTTGACTTAATTTAATTGGTAAGGTAACTGCAATTTAACTAAACTGGCTTCACTCGACAAAGTTGAGTTGAGGATGTTCAATTCGAGAAATATATTTGCAGAGCGTTGCCACTTGATTGTAAAATTTTAATTAAACTAAATTTATTCGATAAATGAAACAATACAATACTTGTTGGAATTGATAGCGGTTTATGAAAACTTAGTCTGTCAAAAAAATGTAGAATGCTTGCCAACTGTTTGAAATTTAAATTTAAAATTTTTAATGACAAAAATGAAATCAAAATATTTCTCGAAATTAAAGAAAAATTTCTTTAAGTTAAATAAGGTATAAAAAGTTAATTTGTTATCAAAATGGATTTTGGTATTTGCATTTCTCAAGGCATATTTTTAAATAGAGTTGCCACCCATAAAAATTAAAAAAAAAAACATCGACATATGCACGCATTAAAAGACTGGTCAATATCCTGGAATAAAATTTTTGAGACGTAGGAAGTGGATTTTTATGCTCACGTTGCACCCGAGCCCTTTCAAGTTCGATAGCCTGGACTCAATAAGCCCGACGTGGTCGTCACATTTATTTTTGTCTAGAAAATTACTCATAACCAAAACAAATGAATTTTAAGCTTTGAAATCGATTTCAGTCATTGAGTCATTAGAGTCTTTATCGAGCTACCCCATCTGAGGCCCATCAAAAATACCAGCTCTCAATTTTTCTGTACTTAATCCTGGGAATTTGCATGAAAGAAAATTGAAACATTCGCTACTTTTGTAAAGCGCCTTCACAAACCTTTACATTGTGCCGAGTTTAATGAATAAAGTGGTCTCGGCTAACAAATTCGGTAACAAATTTTTTTCTCGTGTGCGATAAAATGTAATGCTGGTTTCAGGAGTAATAAAAGGTTTTTTTTTTTAAACCAGATGCTAAAACTTCAGAAGTTTCTTAGCAAGTCGTTTAATTTTTCTACTTAAATTGCTGAAGTACTTGGTTAGATTTGTGGTCTGAATCATTTGCTGCATTTCGTTCGGGTTCGGAACGATATGTATCATCAGATTATTGGGATGTGCTGGGTTTTACCTCTCGTGATTTGAATTGTGGTCGGTGAGTAGAAGTTAAGTTAGGATATGGCCACTTATTTCGATTTCCAGAGTTAATTCCATTTGTTTTCACAATGCTGAAGTAGCAGTCAGATTGATGGTTTCGAGGTCCACGCCACATCATGGGTGTTACGAACATTATTGCATCTCTTTTTCCACCCACTGGGCCATAAAGTTTTTGATATTTTGCAAATAAAAACAATATGCAAACTTGTATACCGCGAGAGAAATATATAAATTTGTTTTTCACACAGTGTATTTAGTTTTCCCGAAAACAAATAAATATCAGAAAATTAATTTTATCAGTTGACTCCAAAATATTACTGCTGATTTGGCAATTTAAAATCAGAATATAATTATCCATGTAGCAAGAATGATAGAATACAAGATTGCGCATTCCACGGACAGATAGTCCTCTCTTTTTGTCGATTTGAAACCAATTTCTGTTTTATTTTACACAACCAATGCTGAGAAAACTCCCATGGCTCTGTCGTTTTTGCGCTTCTTCCCCTACTATTTTAGAATTTGTTCTTTGCTCTCTCATCACCCACCTTTTATTACGCCACTATCAGTTGCTCTCAGCGCGGTAGGCGCAATCTTGTTTGATATCATTTTTGCCTACGTAATAATTTTATTGAAAAATTTTTTTGAATTTGGATATTACTATATTATATAAAACTATTGATTTTATTATGTATATACATTTTCTCTTTAAAATTTCCCTTAGCAAAATGCCATCTGTGGCACACTTTGTCTATTTCTATGCCTCATTGGGCTTTCTCTTGGGACGCACTCTAGCCGTATCGCTCTATCTCGCCGAGGTGAATGATCGTTCACGTGAACCCTTAGAAATTATCAAACTAGTTCCGAAGGAAGGTTATCACGCTGAAGTCGATCGATTTGCACATGAGATGTCCGTGGACAAAGTGGCGCTGACGGGGTTGCAATACTTCAATATTACACGTGGACTGGTTTTGACTGTAAGAAGTAAAATTAAATTAAAATATATTAAATAAATAGAATAAATTATTGCTAACTGTCAGGATTGATTTTTTTTGTTTTTTCAATTTTTTCATACAAAAAGGGTTGATGATGAGATTTTATGAAACGAGTTTCCATCATTCCTTGTCAAATTTGGTTTAATTGCCATCTATTAGCGAAAATTTTGAGATATTGATGTCAAGCGAAAGGGGTTCAAAACTGATTTAAATTAATACTGTTGCTAAAGTATTAAATAAACGCAATATTTGAAAAATATTTTTGGTGAGGATTGCCATCTGATTAAGAAGTTAAATACGAAGTAAATTTGCATGCCAAAAGAAAACAAAAAAAAAGAAGAGAATATTTGTATGAAGCGAAGTAGGTTTAGAAAGCGTAGTTTCGAAAATATTTTTGAGCAGAGTTGTCAGCTGTTTGCAAAATATAAATGCAAAGAACTAACTTATATATTTAGAACCTATATTGTAATCCTTTTCATTC
This sequence comes from Anomoia purmunda, assembly GCA_951828415.1. Classification (NCBI taxonomy): domain Eukaryota; kingdom Metazoa; phylum Arthropoda; class Insecta; order Diptera; family Tephritidae; genus Anomoia; species Anomoia purmunda. The sequence continues at coordinate 15,892,254 of OX639996.1, forward strand.
TTGAATTTTTCCTTCTTCACTTACCCTGCGCGTATGCATCCAACATTTTATTTAAGTGCTACGACTAGTCGGTTATATACTTAACAAATTAGCTCCATTTGATATTTGGGTAATTCCCATCTGTTATGGTTAAAAGAATACCTGACTTCACCTCATTATTGAGGTAAAAGTGTCTCTTAAAAATATTTAAACTAGATTTAAGCTACATTTTTTTTCATCCCACATATTTATTTATTTAAATCTGAAATCATTTCCTCTAATTAAATTCTTTTTCAGGTTGCTGGCACAATCGTGACCTACGAACTGGTGTTAATCCAATTTCACGAAGATCAAAATCTATGGAATTGCAATTGACTCTTGTCATTTGACACACGACATGTTTTTGCATCAAATAACTACATGGATATTATGTATAGGAAAAATAAATATCGAATGAATAGTTTGGTCGGAATTTGTTTCAAATTTATTTCGTTTTGTTTGTAGTAGTTTAGTTTTAATCTTTTCTGGCGTTTAATTGGACTTTTACGAAAAATACATACATACAAAAACAGAATACATACATACCCACGTTACATAGAAAAGCCAATTGAACTAAATTTAATTGAAAACGATAGTCAATAAGACACGACAGGCGCGTACACACAATATACAATTTATATGTATATTTATAAAAATATATATTTACAAACATTGGGCCGGGTCGCGACAAAAATTTAACAATTTCCAACCCTAGTATGAAAGCTCAATTTGAGGGAATCTAAAGCAATGCAAATTTTCCTCAAACCAGGAAATAAATCTTTTTTGAAGTAAAACTTCTTTGTAACGAAAGTTGCGTCAGAATTGCTTTACTAATTTTTACCACTATATTTACTAATTTTAACCACTATTTTTACTAGTGATACCACTATTTTACTAATTTCTACCATTATTTTTACTAATTTCTACTACTATTTTTTACTACTTTCTACTACAATTTTTACTTATTTCTACCGGTATTTTTAACAATTTCTTCCATTATTTTTATTTTCAAATTTTTACGACTATTTTGACTACTTTCTACTACTATCTTTTCTAATTTCTACCACTATTTTTATTAATAGTACTACTTATTTCTACCACTATTTTTATTACTATCTACTACTAGTTTTACTAACTTCTACCACTATTTTTACTAGTTTTAACCACTAGTTTGACTAATTTCTACAACTATTTTTTGCCAATACCTACCTGTATTTTTAGTACTTTCTACCATTATTTTTACTACTTTCTACTACTATTTTTACTAATCTGTTCTATTATTTTTTTACTAATTTCTACTACTATTTTTATTACTCCTTATTTCTATCACTTTTGTTGCTAATTCCTACAACTATTTTTACTACTTTCTACTACTAGTTTTCCTAAATTCTACCACTATTTTTATTACCTTTTAATACTATTTTTTACTAATTTCTACCAGTATTTTTACTACTTTCTTTCACTATTTTTACTGCTTTCTACTACCATTTTTACCAATTTCTACTGCTATTTTTACTAATCTGTCCTATTAATTTTTTTACTAATTTCTACCACTACTTTTACTACTTTCTACTGCTATTTTTATTAATTTTTACCAGTATTTTTAATTTCTTCCACTTTTTTTATTTTCTAGTTTGTACGAATATTTTGACTACTTCCTACTACAATCTTTTCTAATTTCTACCACTATTTTTATTAATAGTACAACTTATTTCTACCACTTTTTTTGCTAATCTCTACCACTATTTTTACTACTTTCTACTACTAGTTCTATAACTTCTACCACTATTTTTATTACTTTTTAATACTATTTTTTACTCCTTTCTACCAGTATTTTTACTACTTTCTTCCACTATTTTTACTGCTTTCTACTACCATTTTTACCAATTTCTACTACTATTTTTACTAATACTCCTACTAATTACTGCGACTACTTATATTAATTTCTACCAGTACAAAGAAGTTTTACTTCTGATTCGCAACTTAGGTGCACACATTTTTGCTTTGCTTTTTGTATAGTATATTATTCGATTTAAAATAATGATATATCGTTAAAAATATACTTTTAATACTTTAATGTAACGTTTCCTAAAACATTATAAAATGAATATTTTATTGTAATATTGTAATATTGTAGTATTGCACAAACGTTTGAACTGCTGCACTGTGGGAGTTATTGAAAAAAACCACTGCTGGAGTAACAAAAAAATAATAATAAATAAAATAATTCAACTGTAAAACCGTTGACCAAGCCAAAATTGCAAAAACCGCTTAAAGGGCGGCAGCAACTAGCTATAAATATTTGTTTGCACTATGCTTAGATGTGAAATGAATTCCTGAAAATTGTGCTGCATTGCTGAACTTCCGAGAAATACCGAAGTGTGGCGGCGATTGAAACTATATAGATAAATCTATATATATATACATTATATATGTATTTTGATTCTCACTGATATGTAGTCACATACACACATAGATTAAACGGAATTTGATTACTTTGGCGCTAATTCGATTCTCTATGAAAACTTTTACAATTTGTTGTAGCGAAAATATAAGTTGAATGATGAAGTGTTCGAATGAGACATTGAAGTGTTCGAAATTTTCATGCACAAATTTATTTGATGTTTGCTTATTGGTGTTAATAATGCAAACTTATCTTTATGCAATTCCCGGATTTTTAGAACAGTGGCAGCGTTTCGAGTATTTTTCCAAAAAAGATTTTGAAGTGTCTTCGGAGATTTTTCTAAAAAAATACTAAATATACATACATACATAAACTAGCAAATAATTGGCATACTTTTTACGATTCAAGAAGTGCAATGCATTAAACTTAATGCTTTTTGTATTGAAATAATTTATTTGAAAAGGATTGTTTTGTTGTCAATAAAATAGGCATATCTACAAAAAAAATTATTTTATTTACGAGTTACGCCAAAAATATTTCGAGAAATATTATTCAAACTATAGATCGATTTGCAGGTTAAAAAAAAAAAATTTTTTTTAAATACAGTAGAAACTCGATTCTTGCACATATGTATGTACTTGATACTTGCACACCTCGATTCTTGCAACACAGAAATATTTTTCATTACGCACTCAGTACTTGCGACTTCCGAAAATTTTGAACTCGATACTTGCAACATTTTTGTATTACTCTTGCGTGCTGCTTTGTTTACGTTTTCTTAGACTGAATAGATTTCGGGAAATCCCCATCGTTTTATGCTGCTGATGAAATGTTGTAATTTGAATCAGTTTAAGCTGACTATTGAGAGGCGCGGTGTCATAATGGCAAAGAAAAAATTTACGTTGCTGACAATTAAAGACAAAGCTGAGATTTTAAAGAAATTAAGTGCAGGATTTTCCACCAATAACAACAATAACTCGTGCTAAGAGAAATGAAAATACCATAAATAAATTTGTGGCGCATTCTGAATCCGGCCCTGGGAGAAGAAAGACGATTAAACCCTCGGAGTTTCCAATAACAACAATAACTCGTGCTAAGAGAAATGAAAACACCATAAATAAATTTGTGGCGCATTCTGAATCCGGCCCTGGGAGAAGAAAGACGATTAAACCCTCGGAGTTTCCAAAAATGGAAAGAACATTGTTCAAATGTTTTGCAAATCAAAGAGTAAAGAATTTACCAATCACATCTGATATGCTCAAGGAAAAGGCAAAGTTTTTCCATGCCAAAATTCAGGAAAAGTCGGGTGGCCTCCACGCTAGCAATGGTTGGGTTGCAAACTTTAAAAAAAGACATGGAATCCGAAGACTCAAAAAATGTGGGGAAAAACTGTCAAAAAAATTGCCGATCTAAATTTGGAAAAGGAGCAGATGTACAATGCTGATGAGTCTGACCTATTTTGGAAGCTTTTGCCCGATAGACCTCGGCGCCGGGACATAAAATTAGTAAAGAAAGAATAACTTTTCTTGCTTGTACGAATACTGCTGGAAATCATAGAGTGAAATTAATGGTTATTGGAAAATCATCAAATCCTCGTTCATTCAAAAAATTTACGGATATGCCTGTTGTCTACAAAGGTAATAAAAGTGCTTAAATGACAATGGCCTTGTTTGAAGAATGGTTTCACAGAATATTTGTTCCAGAGGTAAGTCAATTGTTGGTCCTAAAAAAATTGCTTTTATTAATTTAAAATTTCTTAAATCAGTAGGTGAAAGAGTTCCTTCGTGGAAAAAATCTTCCCGAAAGAGCTCTTTTACTTATAGATAATGCTCCATGCCATCCCAAAGAAGGCGAGTTAAGGAGAAATGATGGTGAAATTTCGGTAATGTGCCTTCCTCCAAACTATCCTGCTCTTATACAGCCCATGGACCAGAATGTTATAAGGCTTACGAAGCTGAACTACAAAAAAAGCCTATTAAGTCACATTGTTCATCGTGGAAAAACAATAGACGAGTCTTTGCTAAACATCACCTTAAAAGACGGAATTTGTTTTTTAGCTAACGCGTGGAATGCCCTTAATGAGTCTTCAATTCGGTCATCATTTCAAAAACTGTTTAACAAATCATCCGACTGGGATAATGAAGATGTCATTCCTCTTTCAGAATTACGTTTACAGCTAGCTGGCGATGCATTCAATATTCAATCCATTGCAACTTTGCTTCAAGAAGTAGAACCATTGCAGCAAATATCACATTGAGCAATGGATTGTTGAACCTAATTTCGAGCTCACCGCACAAAATGAAGATCAGTGTACCGATGATGACCTTACTGATGCTGAAGAAACCGGTGACGTGGTACTCAATACGAAGCAAGTTACATCGGAGGAGACTATATGTACATACCAGCGATATTATGATGCTGCAGAGACTAAGAAACAGAGACAAAACAAACAAAAATTTTAAATTTCTTTAACACCACATAAAATATGTACATATCTACTGTTATACGAATGCGTTGAACTTAAGTGTTTTGAATTGAAATATTAAACTTAGATTCTAAACAGAAGTACGTGCCTTTTATTTTGTATGGGAAATTAATAATCGGTACTTGCGACAACCTCGAAACTTGCACCGAGCCCAGTTTTCATTACGTGCAAGAATCGAGTTTCTACTGTAAAAATGAAAATAATAATAAAATAAATCTTATGAGGAGATGCGGTGATATAATTTCTACTGATTTAACTCCTTTTTCCAATAAATACTTTCCTTATTTATATTAATATTATTGATTTAAAATAAAGTATATTGGTTTCAGAAATAAAAATAGAAATACTTGAGATAAAAAAACGGTTTATTTATGTAAAAATTGTTTCATTATAAAAACATTTGAGTAAAGCAAAGCTGAGCGAGAAAACATTCCCAATCATGTACTGTATATCGAAATCAAATTTATGTTTAACCAGTCTTCGAAAAAATTTTCAAAATTGCATCCAAAATTCAAACAATTTTATGCAGAACTTTTAAGCTTAAACTGTTTTAGATCTGAAGTGATTTCTTAAAAAAAATCGACCAAGCTCAGCAAAATCTTATTATTAATGCGAAATATTTTGAGTGATGTTTTGAACCATAATGAATTTACTAATTTCGGTGAAAAAACAGTACGAACTACAAACAAAGTTAGGCAATGGGCATGTTTTTCATAAAAATTTCCTTAAAGGAAGAATATGTAACTAAAATCGAAATCGATAATTTGAGAGCGAAATCGTTAGAAATATGAACATATGATTTTAATCGAATAAATGGTTGCCAATCATAATTCGTGAATTGACCCTAAAATTGGAAAATATTTTCATAGAGCTTAGTTTTATCTTTACGTAGCGAAGAATACTATAATAGACGAAACGGGTACCTCGACATTGCACGAATTTGGGTACCGGGCCATTGCAGGAAACTGCATGGCTGACGAACTCGCTCGGCGGGGTACCTTGGAAACTATCACTCCAAACAGGTAGAAGGTGGGGGCTAGCTAGAAGGTAGTATACTAGTATTCTGCTGAGAATAAGCCAATGTCATAGTTAATCTCAAAATTTATCAGTTTCTAACTTTTAGAACGAAGTGAACCTAACCAGTTCTCCCAAAGGTACCAAGCACGCTTGACTACTGGGTAATTCTTCCAGCGGTTTTGCGAAAATGCCTTTGTGTAACACTGAAATTTTTTTGCACATTCATAAAAGGCATTAAGTAAGTGTGGTATACATACCGTTTTGGGCTGCCCCAATGCCATTGAGGAGTGTCGGCTTTCCGGCGCGTTGGTTTTGTTGTCCAAGTATTGCCATTTCCACCGGAAGTAATTGCTAATTTATGGGCAACGTGTTGGATGAGTTCTGGATTTTTTTGAAGGACTGCATGTAACTAACTAACCACCACACTGATGTGGTGTGATGTGAATTTTTTCCTGTTTCAGAGACAATAAAAAAATATTATTATAACTATCTACGCGTATGCGTGCGAAAATCGGCAAAAATCAGAAAGTGCGATTTTTATATGCTGCCATTGTAAAAATCATTAAAATTTATAGGCCGCCATCAAGCGAAAGCTCAAGAGGGCACGAAAGCGTCAAAACGGAAAGTTTCTTTTTCTATTTTTGTATATTTATTTTTTTCATGCGACGTGCCTACCAATACATATATACATACATACATGAGAATCTATTTTTGCAGCATCAAATACGAGCACAGACTTGTTAAGGGCACACACACACAAACACATATTATATTTACGGCAATAGCACGACGAGATATGACAGCGTGATATCTAAGCGCCGACATTGAAGTGATTTCATTGTACATACTTACATAGCTGAGTGTATGTGTGAGTGTTTGCATTTCAATATCCTGCTGTGTATTACTCTTGAGTTATTTCTTTATGTTATAATAAATCCGTCTGTGGTTTGAAAGTTTCTCGTGTACGATTTTAGGTAGAAGAATTTTTAAATTTTCTATTTATAACACGCAATATTTGCCATGTACAATGGGGTTTGTGTCAATTGCACCATTTAACATCTCAAGTGTGCTATTATATTTATATCATTGGAATATTAGTGGGATTAGCGTTTCTCGCATCTAGATATGAATCTATGTACGCACACAAGGGGCGCGTATTCAGAATTAGCGGTAGACAGTGGGGCTTTGTACAAAATTTGAATGCTTGAATTGCGAATTTGTATTCATGTAAATGCCAAATTTGTTCGGAGTTGTTTTAGCTCGTCTAGCATATCTCTAGCTATTATTTTTTTCTCGCGATGTACTATACCATTTCCAGTTGGATTTTAAAAAGAGTCAATTGGATTTTAAAATAGTCAATTGGTTGTTAGAAGGCGTCAATTGGATTTTTGAATATGAATTGAAATAAGAAATTTCTAAATTTGAACTGTAACTTTCTGAATTTGAAATGAAAATTTCTGAAATTGAAATGGAAATTCTGAAATTGAATGGAAACTTTCTAAATTTGAATTGTTGTTTTCTGAATTTAAAAACGAAATATGAATTTAAACAAAAAAATTGTATATTTCAATTGTAATTTTCTGAATTTGAAATGAAAATTTCTGAATTTGACATGGAAATTCTGAGTTTGAATGGCAACTTTCTGAATTTCAGATGTAGTTTTCTGAATTTTAAATGGAAATATGTACCTAACTAAATAGGAAATTACTGAATTTGAAATGAAAATTTCTGAAACTGAAATGGAAGTCCTGAAGTTGAATGGTAACTTTTTGAATTTGAATTGTAATTTTCTGAATTTAAAATAGCAGTATGAACTTCAATAAGAAATTTCAGAATTTGAAATGAAAATTTCTGAAACTGAAGTGGAAATTCTGAATTTGAAAGGCAACTCTCCGAATTTGAATTGTAGTTTTCTAAATTTAAAATAGCAGTATGAACTTCAATAAGAAATTTCTGAATTCGAACTGTAACTTTCTGAATTTGAAATGAAAATTTATGAAACTGAAATGGAAATTCTGAATTGAATGGGAACTTTCTGAATTTGAATTGTAGCTTTCTGAATTTAAAATGAAAATTCTGAATTAAAATTTCAACTTTCTGAAAATGAATTGCAATTTTCTGAATTTGAAATTGAAATTCTGCATAAGAATTGCAAATTTCTGAACAAGTAAAGTTTTTCATTATTTTATATTACACTCATACTGATCGTATATTCCTAAATGTTAGTTCTTTTTTAATTTTAATACATATTACATACATACATTGTTAAAATCGAATAAAATGTATTTATAACCTGTCCCTTTAGAAATACTTAAAATTAATTTCGAACTGGAAATGGTGTAAAAAATTCGTTTTTTTTGTTTTTTTTTGTGGACGTAAATCCTCCCGTTGATTTAACCTCTGCTGCCTCGTTTCAAGCTACTTATGTTGCGATGCCCAGGAACTCAAACTAAATGTTAAGAGCTGCTTGCAGATTCCTTTCGTTTTTAGTGTTAAATAAAGCACGCGTATAGGTAAATGTT